>JANXHW010000004.1:155802500-157052500 GCA_026170595.1 Plestiodon gilberti rubricaudatus | reverse complement strand
GGATTCCATGGCACTCTGTAGCTCCCCTGGCTGGTTTCTGTGGCTCCCCTGGGAGCCACGCCTCCCAGTTTGGGAACCACTGGCTTAGGGAGACTCCGATCAGGACCAGAACACTTGTGCACAGGGAGGGAGTATTCAACCCTTTCCCACCCTGCCATGACCCTATGATGGAGCCTTGTGGGGGCACATGTCCCATGAGACGCCCGCACCCTGAGGCAGTGAGGGTCTGCTGTTGTTCCACACTACCACAGAGTAAGGCACAGTCCATGTGGGGACATTTACTGGGCAATATTGGGAGACCAACATCAAGAATGGATCATCTTGCTAACGAGGCAAAGAGGGACCTTTTAAATGGCATCCGCAGGGGGAATGCAACTGTCCACCCCAGCATGGCATCTCTCTGGCATCTCTCTCTCTCCCTCTCTCTCTATGTAGATTGTGAGCCCTTCAGGGACAGGGAACCATTTGTAAATTGTAAACTGCTCTATAAATTGCTTTGCAAACAACTTTTTGTTGAAAAGTGGTATGTAAGTATTTGCAATAATATTCTTCTTTCCCCCAGTTCCAGGGATGCGGGTCAAGTCTCTGACTCCAAGTCTTGAGTCAAGTCCCAAGTCTTTGCTCCCAAGTCCTGAGCCTTTGGTTGCGAGTCCCTATCTATTTAATAGGGAAAACGGGTTTCAACCTGAATAAAATTCAACTTGTCGTAAAAGGCTCCAAGTCTCGAGTCGAGTCTTTCAAGTCTTTTACAATCACCGAGTCAAGTCCGAGTCAAGTCATTGACACGACTTGAGTCATTAGACCCAAGTCTACATCACTGCCCAGTTCTATTTTACAATTCCTAAACAGGCCATTTTTAGGAATTGTTAAATAGCGTTGGAGGGACAGGAGTATGATTCTCTACTACCACCTGCTCCCCACTGCCTTCCTGTAAGCCTCCCCATTGGGTGTCCAGCTGGGAAAGCTAACTGAGAAATGGATGAGTGTGTGAGGCTCTTCCTAAACCACTGCGGTAGTTATGGGCGGTGGCATAAAGGAGGACATGCATCCATCTGCTGCCCAATTCCTGGGCATTATGAGGTGATAGCTGGCACACACATGCACTTTTTGAAGCATAAGGAGAACACAAGGCATCCCTACAGGGCTTCTGTCTAAGGGCCTTTCCAAAGCTGGAACCACCATTGCATCATCCTGATGAATATTGCACACCAAGCCTGTTAGCCTCAGGAAGGAAACTTCGGTTCTCCCTAGTAGTGGAAGCTTTCCTTCCAGGGCTAATAGCAGGTTCAAGGGTATGATTTTAATCAGGACTTCTGGATTAAATATCTCCTCTCCATGTGCCATGGACCTGATCCCCCCTCCCTTCAGCTGCTAACTGATGTACAAGCAATAAACCATGATTGCTATGCCACTCACTGTATTTGTCAGGCACTCTGAGAGCAACTGCATCTAAATCAAAGAGTAGGAAGAGAATACAGGCTGGAAGAAGACTGGAGCTTTGGGAAAACGTCATGAGGACATATGGGTGGAACCTTGGAAGAATCTAATAGGACAACAGTAAGGTTTCTGAATATCATTTCAGGCAGGGAAAACACACGTTTGGCTTTTATATGAGATCTTGATGACCAAGGAGTGAAACAAATTGGCTTGTCCTTTGAAATCCACACTGCCACATACAGCCTTTGGAAATAGAAATTAGGTATCATCCGGTATCTGATCACAACATTTCTGACTATAGTACTGCTTTTGGGTAGGGAAACATAAGCTAAGTGTACAGGCTATAGTGTATCATATACAGAGTATTACTACAAATCCAGAGTGTTACCATTTTCAGAATTAGCCAAACCTGTACCTACTAGCAAATTTGTGAGCTCTATGTAAGATTGTTGACATACCATTGACCAAATATGATTTACTGATTGATTGGCTCTTCTTTCCTGAACAAAGTAATTTGTCATGAGCTGATGTTCTTCCTCAGCAGCCCTAGAGGCTAATATTATACCAGTATGCGTAAATGAACCATTCTTGTATGTCATCTTCAGAACTCCAGGAACTGTTAGAAGAACTGCCACCAGCACTGTTACCAAAACTGTTCTGGGACCACAGTTGTCCCTCATAGGCTCATTGTGTTCTGTATTCTCTTGTACCAAGTCCCAACCGCACCCATCTCTGGCCAGAAAATTTTCTCCATTGCTTACATTTCTGTTCCTTCTGAAGAATTCAAACAATGCACATCCATTGGAGGGAGACAGAGACTGCAGGTCGGGTCCCCTTTCCCAAGGCGCAAGCTCACGGATGTTTGGCTCTTGCTGTACTAGGTCAAAAGCAGTACTGCCAACCCAGACAATCCCCTTTCCAAAATTAGGCCATCCTCTCTCCAAGGGGCGGTGGTGACAATGGCTGTTGAGCTACACCGGTGAGGGAGGGGGGTTCACTCTCCCATGCACGCTGGCTCTGTCCACCCTCAAAAAAGCCCTTTCTTCCCATTAACTCAGAGATCCTGTAGGCCCAAGAAGCCCCCTTTTCACTATTCTAATCCCCTTCCCCCTAATTAGGGTCTCCAGCCTCCTCCTCAAGTATGTTTCTCTTTTTATTAGGGAAACAGTTGCCAACTGAGGCAGGAAAACAGCCGCCCACCCCTTTATCCCCTGGCTTGTTTGCTTCCAATTCATTCCTGGGGCCCGGTTGGCTGGGGGGAAACATTCCTATTTCCTTCATTCTAAAGAAAAGTGGCTGCTAATTAGTGGAATGAATGGCTTCAACTCCTGCAAAAAAAAACAAAAAAAAAACCCCTTACTCACCTGCTTGCAAGGAAGAAGCTTAGCAGGCATCTGGACAAAAACACAATGCCAGGCAGCGGCAGAAAGAGAAATGAATGTTCAAAAAGTGCTGATGTGAATACTCTTCTCCAAGAGTTTAGTGCAGCCTGCTGCTGGCACCCAAAGAGCAGACTGGGATGTTGTTGGATCAGGTTTGTTCAGTCTTTTGATAGCTACCTGCTAACAAGCACTAATATAATCAAGTTACACTGGAGGAATCATACCTTCTAAACTCAATTTTACTAACCTTTTAGCAAGGAACTGTGGAACTTCTAAAGGAAGAAAAATAGAAGTGACAACGTAGTTCTTGAAGAGGAGGCAAATTTTGTTTGTTTTCCCCTTTGTAAGCCCTGTGAGCATTTGTAGTTACTTCAGTAATTGATTCTTTATGAAACATCTTTGGTTGGAGAAAGCCTTATTGTTTCAAGAGCATTGTAGGAGCATTAGGAAAATTATCTCTCCCCCCTCTCTTATATATATATATATATATATATATATATATATATATATATATATATATATATATATATATATATATGTGTGTGTGTGTGTGTGTGTGTGTGTGTGTGTGTGTGTGTGTGTACATGCGCACCTCCTACAGGCCAAAGTGGATAAGTGTATGTGGTTTTGCAAACACACACATAAACGTGCAGGCATGCAATAGCACACACAGATATGTCCTTGGGGCCACTCAGTGGGTGGTTTTGTCCTGGAAGACGAGAGCACATTTCCCCACCACCTCGCCCCCCAATACTGCACTCCATAGTTGCTTACTCACCACTCCCTGTCTGTACAGAGGAATTGGAAGCATTTGCTAAGCCAGACTCACTGGGGTGCCTCACCCACAAACCAGCTGACTTCCTCAGCAGCGCTCCAGTCTGCCAGATGGTTATCATGAGAACGCCTCAATGCTGCAGACAAGTGGGGGTGTGGGGAGGGGGACTTAGATGAAGAATCCATTCCAAAGACACTCATAATCACCATCATTCTCAAAGCAGCTTCAGAATGACTGGGGGGGATCTATCATGATCATAGTGACTCACCCAGCTGTTTCATGCCCACCCCTGTTCCAGCAGGGCAGGCCCAATTATTGCTATCAGAGGCCATCAATCAATCACTGATCAGCAGCTGGTTGCTGCTGCACCAAGAAGCACAGAGAGGATCAATGAGGGACTGGCGTTCTCCTGTGTAGTTGGCTGGAAATACAACAATTCCTTGCTCTCCTATTGCTAGGGGAGCCTTCACACTGTGTGTGGGGGTTGTTGGGGTGTGTGTGTTTTTTGCAATGCCCACTGTGTCTCTCATTTCTCAGCCAGCCGGGCCCAAAACAGGGTGCTGTCCCAACATGCAGGAGCCATGATCATGCTCTCTATAAATCTTTCTCTAGTCTTGGCAAGATCTGTGGATCCTTTAATGTACAGACCCCACCCCCCACCTTGCTGCTTGCCAAGAAGATTATTGGATTCACATGAAAAACATAATTAACACCAAAAATGGCTTGGGGAGAAAAAGAGAGAGAAAGAGAGAAGCCCACAGTGGTTGTAAGTACACTTATTTGGAAGTAAATTCTGTTAGGTTGAATGGGATGTGCTCTCAAGTAAATGTTTAAAGACTGAGGAAAGAGAGAGAAGGGAGGAGGACTGAATCAAAAACCAACACCACCCCCAAGGAAGAAAAGAAATCAAGTTACCCAAACTACAATTTTTGTATGAAGAGAAGATGAACAAAAGAAAGCATGTTGCATTAAAATTAATAGTTGGGGGCAAGAATTACTGTTTATCTGAACTGCAGACAGCTAAACCCAGGATAGGTATCATATTCCAAGTGGATTAAAGGAAAGACTTTCATATTGAGACCGCTGGCCTTTGATGAACAGTACTCCAGGGTAAGATAAATGTTAGAACAGAATGAGATGCAGGGCCCAATTCTAACTAAATCTCTCCCTGCCAATGGTGCTTGTGGGGGGAGGCAGTTGCAGAGGTCTCCTTGAGCTAAGCAAACTTTTGTTCCCTTACCCGAGGGCAAGCCTCCACTGCCCCAGTGGGTCTCCTCGGCAAGGGCGTCACAACAGGGGTGTGACCTGCACTAGGCGTCACCCTCAGGGGAGTTGAACACTGTCCCAGCCTTCGCTCCCAGCCCCACTCCAGGTCCAACTGCCTTGCGCTCTGGGCGGTGAGCATGTTTTTGCCCATTCCTTTCCCCCCCCATATATATTTTATTTTATTAATATAATATTAAAACAAAACAATACATTCTGAGCCACTTTGTGTTTTGCAGAGTCTCGTGAGAACACAAAGAATCGACTTGGCTGGGCTCGGAGCAGCCGGCCGAGCGAGGGTGTCACCCCTCCCTGCAGCGGCTCAAAGCGGCTCAGAGCAGCAGAAGGGAGGGGTGACACCCTTGTTGGGCCATCTTCAGCTGCACTGAGCCCGGCCAAGTAGCTTCTTCCTGGTCTTGTGAACTAAGCGGAACATGAAGTGCTGAACCAGACGTAATTGATGGTGACATGATGACATCATCACATCACCACCAATTACTTCCGTGTCTGCGCACTGGGTGGGGTGACACCATGAGGCGACACCAGGTGACACCAATGGTAGGGACATCCCTGTATGACTGGTGCAGGCCACACCGGGCGTGACACTGCGGGGTGTATGTGTGATGCTATGGCCACCCGAGGAGCAAGTGGAATTCCATGCTTGATATTAGAAGGACCCGCCTGTCTTTGCCATTGTTTGGCTCCAAACCACGGCAAGTGGGGGTGACGCACTGACGTGACATCATCACATCACCACCAACTCACTTTTGGGTTGCCGTGCTCCGTCATCAGGTGCCATCAACCCCCATTCTGCTGCTGATCTGCGCCCTATGCCCAGAATTGTGTTCTGCTGTCATAAATGCCCAGTAAGGATCGGGCTGTATTTCTCTATGCAAATCCATGATGCAGCCACATTTGGAATACAGTTCTGGTTGCCACACCTCAATAAGGATATTGTAGAGCTAGAAAAATGAAAAGAGGGCAACCAAAATAGTCAGAGGGGGCTACAGCACCTCCCTTACAAGGAAAAGCTACAATAAGATTTAAGATTCTCATGACCAGCAATAACAGCAGAAGATAAAAGAGCTATTAAGATAATAATAATAGCAGAAGATAAAATAGCTATTAAAAGCTATAATGATTGGGGCTTTTTAGCTTGAAAAAATGCAATTCAGTGGTGGGGGGACATGATTGAGAGCCTCCTGCTCTAAATTAGGGCAGCGGAACAAGCGTTCCGCCGCCCGGAGTAGTCGCAAAGGTGCCATAAAGCACGTTTGCAACTACTTTAGAGCTGGGAAGGCCAGCGCAAGGCCAGCCTTCCCAACTCCGCCACCAGAGCCCTCCACCAGAGCCTGGATCCAGCGGCCGGGGGGGAGGGACGGCAGAGCCGGGAGGGCGGCCATAGGCCCAGCCACCCCGGGTGGGGGCATGGTGTCCGCCATATCCCGGTCCCCACCGGGCGGCTGGGCTGTTACATAGCCTCCTCCGACTTCCGCCAGCAAAATAGCTGGCGGAAATCCGAGGAGGCCTATCGGCCCCAGCTGCCATTACACTCGGAGAAGGAGACAAGAGTCCCCTTCCCCAAGTAGACTTTCCGCTGCAGGCTGCCTGCTGCAGGCTGCCCGCGGCGGAGATCAGGATCCAGCGGCGGGCAGCCTCGGCCGCCCAGTGGATCCTTACACAGGATTGGGCTGCCCCAGTGGCAGATCTTAGGCAGGATGGAGCTGTTAGACAAATTCATAAAGATCTATCAATGGATACTAATCATTATGGCTCTGCGCTATGTGCAGGTTCAGCAGCAGTATGCCTCTGAATAGCAGTTGCAGTGGAGCAATGGTGGAAGAGACATATGCCTTCCTCTCCTGCTCATGGGCTTCCCAAAGGCAGCTGGAAGCGGACTAGATGAGCTTTGGCCTGATCCAGCAGGGCTTTTCTTATGCTTGAAAACATTATACAAGTACCTCAGGTAAGGGACAAGTACCAGTATTTTTGTTACATTACAAAAATATGAATAATGTTTTAGAGCCCTCTGAAATAGTTGGCCATTCTTTCCATATGCCATAGTAGTGTCAGCACTACTCCAGAAGAAGTTGGAAGTCCCTGTGAACCAGGGATCCATGGGTGAGTTGCCTCTGGTCTTAACAGGTGACAGAATACCAGAATTAGAACAAAACGGAGGAGGTGGGATGGAAACTTTCCTGCACAAGACAGACATGCCTTTGGCCAGTGAGGGACTGACATTGGACCAGTCCCTCTCAGAGACAGGATACCCTGTTGAATGAATGATGGAGTTGCTTCAGGCTGCTTGACAACTCATGGTTATCCCTCTGGAAGCTGACAGTTCCTGCATTCCTAGGGAGTCACCATGGCACCAACATACATGGACATGTGTACACATGAATGTTAAATGTGGGGTAGAATACAGAAGAGAGCAAAAGTTAGGTTCCTGCTCTAAAGAGATTACCATCTAAATTTAGAAACGTGTGTGTGTGTGTGTGTGTGTGTGTGTGTGTGTGTATGAGAGAGAGAGAGAGAGAGAGAGAGAGAGAGAGAGAGAGAGAGAGAGTTGGGGGGTGGGGGACGACAAAGGAAAAAAGGGAGAGGCAAACATTACAAGGAATTAATTGGAACATGTGCGAAAACACCCTGCTTTAGAAGATCAAATGAATGGGTTCAGGGGCGTCTGACTCGCACTACCTTTGCGAAAGGTGCCACCTTGTGCCTCTTCTGTTTCCTCCACCAGCCCACATAGCTCACAGGCTGCCTATAGCCTGGAGATGTCCTGCACGAAACACTACCTGCCCCTTTCCCAGGATGCTTCCTACACTTACACTTCTGCACTTTGGAACTGAAGAACCAGGAGCATCGGAAACGGCTTGGGAAAGGCCCTGAAGGAAGACTTCCAGGATGCTGTTTTGCTGTTGTGCCTCCCTGCTGCTTGGGAATGGGCGCTCCCCTCACCCACCACACTCCACCCCAAGCCTTTCCAGGCAATCCTTGGCCTCAGCCAGCTGTTTGATCTCTGTGGGGGAGCAGGGAAGGGCTGTGCTGCCTCCATGTGTGGCCCTAACGCAGGACCAAATTATTTTAAGGTGGGTGTGCAACACCAACTGACAGCCTGTGGTTGGGAAATGGTAGTTATTAACCCTTCATTGGCAACCTGGAAGGCTGTACTCAGTGAGGCTGTGCAGGGGATTTGTCACAGATTTCCCATTCACCACTTTTCTCACTTAACAACCATTACAGAGGAGCATGAAGTGTGCCAGTCAATCAAAACTCTACAAGAAGGCTGCAGCAGTGCAATTGTTAGCAGTGTGCCCCAGGATTGTCACTTAGGAGATGTCTGAAAACATTTTGACAGCTGGGTAGAAACTTACACCAGAATGGTTCAAAAGTCTATTGTACAGAAATACAGAGTGCAAAAATTCCAGCACGTGTGCAAAAGGTAAGGGCAACTAGCTCAGCATTATGACTGCAAAGAAGGATCCGAAGGTTAAAAATGATCCACCGTGACCATGGCCCAGAGCAGTGATGGCTAGTTACAAAAACCTAATGGGTATCATGTAAGCCCCATCTTCAGTATGTACACTCACCAGCACTCTAAGCACACCAACCTCAGAATAAGCGTGCACACCTATATACACTTACCTGGAAGTAAGTTCCATAGAATTTGATGGGGGTTACATTTCAGAAGCCATGCATAGGGTTGTACTGCAAGTATGTTCACTCAAGCAGCTTCTTTATAGACAGAATAGCCTTCTCAAGGATCTCTTCCTTGCCTGCACTCTGCAATCACCAATCCACACGGCTAATATTCGCTACCAGTGGTGTAGAGCAGAGTGGTACGCGTACCACCGGTGGTACTTTGTGCAACCACCGGTGGTACGAGGCAGGCTGATCCCTATGGTTTGCAAACTCCCAACCATGGCCTCCACTGCATTTTCTGCATACAATGAGACTGAAAGAAATGTACACACCACAGATTTCAAGGCCTCCCAATTCAGATCAGAGGGGTTAGGTCTTCTGCCAGAAAGAATCAACCACTGTATCTTGAATAGCAAGCAAATGCTGAACAGCCACATAAAACATGGCCAAACAGCACCACCTGCAGGTAAATTTGCAAAACAGCACCAGAGCCCGTGAGAGTTTTCCATGGTAGACAGTTAAGTACCAGCAGCAGGTGGCATGGCTGGTTCTTGATTTCCTCTACCAATTAAAACTAAATTGTGAGGTGCAAAAGATTTGGCAGAGGCTGAAAGACTTGGGAAGAGCAAGGGGAAAATGTTGCCCACTGAACCACACCAGGTTCAGCAAGCCTAAACTGCTAAAACCACCTGCTGACCTACTGTGGGTCCCTCTCCACATACATACATGTGCACAAGAGAGAGATCCATGGATCAATTAAGGAGGGGAAGTTAATTACATGGTTCAAACAAAAGTGTGGCCTTCCTGGCCTGTGGATCTTTGGCCTTTTCCCATCAGTCCTGTCAATAGCCACGTTACTGGTACGGCCCTTGCTCACCAGGTGGTCCATCGGCCCCAAGTACACGTGTATAAATGCAAGTCTCCTGCACCCCTTGAATTAAAGAAAATAGAGATGAAATATTGACCCTGTAACACAGGGCATGAAGGCAATAGACACCCCCTGCTGTTGCTTGTCCTCAGCACCTGGTATTCAGTGGTATACTACTTCTGTTCTGACCCTGGAGGTTCCACATAGCCGTCATGACCAATAACCAGCAATAACCCTTGCTTCCATCTAAGCTAGTGGCCAGCACTACATTCCATGGCAGTGAATGTCAAACACAAATTTTGTGCTGTGTGAGACATGGTCTGTCCTGAATCTCCTGCCAATCAATTTCATTCAAAGCAGGGCCAATTCATCCATGAGACCGACTAAGGCAGTCATGCCAGGCAGAAGAGTGGTGGGAAGTGCCAACTCTGTCCACCTGTTCACCTTCACTGTTCCTCCAATCACTGGATTGGAAAAGGAAGAGGGGGATGGAATGGGCCATTGCTCTCCTCTCCTCCACACTTCCTCTCCTGCTCAGCCCCCCTCTCCTTTTTCCAAACCAGAGAGGAGGAGGAGCAGAATCTGGCACATCACCAGGTAAGGTGAAAGTAACCTACCACCTCAGGCACCAGGAGGTCTTGGGCCTGCCCTGATTGGATGACTCTGAGTTCTAGAATGATGAGAGCAGGAGAAAAACGTTCTTTATCCACTTTTATTGGATGATTGCATAAACCTCTACCAAGCCACCACTTAGTAGCCCCCCCCCCCTTTAACTAAAAAATTCTCAATGCTTTAGCTTTTCCTTCTAGGGAAGGTGTTCCAACCTCCTGATTGTTTCAGCTGCCCTTTTCCAGCACTACAATGTCTTTTATGAGTTAGGATGACCAGGACTACACAAAATGTGACTGCACCATAGATGTTTATAAAGACATTACAGTACTGTATTGGCAGATGTTACTCTGGCAAAATGTTGTGGTACTGATCATTTTGTTATCAGAGTCTATGCTAGCCTCTTCTTAAAATCTCTGTCTGTTTCATTATTTAACCCTTTAACAATTAAACTGAGCTTTGTGATGTCTTGCCTAAATCCCATCCTAACGGTGCCTAACGGATAGGATTTAGGCAAGATATCACAAAGCTCAGTTTGGCTGCAACTCGACCACATTGCTCCTTCTTCCCCTATTGCCAATGTTGCTCCTGCTAAGCAGTCAGTCTCCATTAGGATGGGAACTGTATTTTTCAAAGTGTTACCCTCTCCTCTTCCCCACCGCTAATCCTTTTCCATACTTGTTTCCTTCAACTTTTTCTTATGTCTAAATAATTACCTTTTTTTTAAAAAGGGAAACAGAGCTCAGAGAAATTGGGTTTAAACTGGGTGCCAGATACCAGTGTCTTCACTTCCACCACCAGAGGGCAGTAAACAAGTGCAAAAACATTACCAGCAGGGATAACTGTAGTTCTTTCTTTTGATTTAAGAAGTGAATATTCACATATTCTCTGGACTGGATCAAGGCCTATGTATCTTAAGAGCATCTAATATTATGTCCTAGCTAAAGGCCCCACCCATCTAATTTGACACATATAGGAACAGGGGAGGAATGAATATGTCAGACTTTTTGCAACCCCGGCACTAACTATCCCCAGGTCAAAGGCCTTCTCCATTTTCCATAAGTGAGGCCATTTCTATGAATGATGAGCAGAGGGAGAGAGACCAAGATTTCCAGCACTGTCCCCTGAAACCAAACACAGCAATAAGGAGGGAAAGAAAATGTTTCCCCAACTTCAAAACTACACTTGTAATGGTGTGTGTGTGTGGTGTGTAGTGATGGAAGGGACCCAGTGCTTTATACACTTACAAAGTCACAACGTTTATGGGGTTTCCAGCCATGTATTTGAGAAGAAGAAATAAAGTTGTTCCTTACAATTGACTGAAGACAATTCCACTCCTTGATCCTACCGCATTGAAGAAGCAGGCGCGCAGGAACGGACTATCCGAGGCAGTCAGCGTTCCTGCGCGCCTGCTTCTTCAATGCGGTAGGATCAAGGAGTGGAATTGTCTTCAGTCAATTGTAAGGAACAACTTTATTTCTTCTTCTCAAATACATGGCTGGAAACCCCATAAACGTTGTGACTTTGTATGTAATAACAAGCCATGAAAATCTGCATGCTTTATACACTGCCTCTTCTTCCCTGCAAACATTACCCTCCTCCCTGCCCTGCAACCTGGCCCCTGTTATACACTCCACCAGGGTAGGCAGGATTTGTCTCTATTGCACCAGGGACCCCAAATGCAGCGTTCATTCTACAGGTGGGCCCCCATATCCACTGATTCACTATCCACGGTTTCAGTTATCCACGGATTGTGAGGACCCCCCCCCCCCAGGCTTTTACTTTTTTCCCCAGTAAGCTTCGTTTCTTCCTTAAAGAAACAGGAGAAGCAGCCTGTGGCTGCTTATTACAGGCAAGTAGAACGAGACTAAGTCCTAGAGAGGCTCTGCAAGGTTAACAGAAACCTTGCAGAGCCTCTCTAGGACTTAGTCTCGTTCTACTTGCCTGCAATGGAGGCTGCTTCTCTGTTTGTTTTAAGGAAGAAACAAAGCTTGCTGAAAGAAAAATAAGAGCTGGGGGGGGGGGGGGCAAGCATGCCTGCCTGCAGGGGAGGCAGGGTGGGGGGGCCCTCAGGAAACCATGGAGGGGGTGTTTGCTCTTATCCACAGTTTCAAGTATCCACGGAGGGGCCTGGAACATATCCCCAGCGGATATGGGGGCCCACCTGTACTTCACTCCATAGGAATGAATGACAACCATTCACAATGTGGGAGGAAGGAACAGTGTGCTCTAGTCTAGTCTATTTTCCATAGCCCCACCCCTCACTGGTATGGCCCCACCCTTGATCCTCTGCCCACTTGTGATTCTAGAGTGTCTCAAGAGGTTAGGGGATTGCATAGATCTGCCCTGGGTTCTTTTTATATAGGTCATACTGTGACAGAATATTAGGAGAGAGGTCGGCCCAAGAAAGGCCGGCTCAATATTAGGAGAAAGGTTGGGACCAAGACCACAGTGTGCCAAATGCTGCTGCCTCCCTCTTACCTCGTGATGTGCCAACCTCTGCTCCTCCCACTCCCTGGACTGGAAAAGGAATAGGCCTAGGGGGACAGAGCAGAGAAGGAAGTGTGGAGGAGAATAGCGGGCTAAGCGTGTGTCAAAATGCTGTCGTCCACCATTCTCCTCTCCTCCGCACTCCCTCTTTCTTTTCAAATTCAGTGAGTGGGAAGAAGAGGAACAATGGGGGCAAGTGGGCAGACAGAGGCGAGTGCTCCTGAGGCAGCTGTCTCATGCAGCCTCATGGATGGGCCGGCTGTGGTTAGGTGAGTGGGAGGAACTGTTGGAAACTGTTTTCTATTTATATAAATCTTATTATACCAATTGCTCAGTTTTCGTCATTCATTCCCTAGGTGATTGTTTTGTAATTTTTGGTTGAATTATTTCTGTACTGTCATATTGAGAACTGCAAAGCTAATGAACTTCTCTTGGGTTTATCACGGAAATATGCTGGAATTTTGCACATGACAGCAATACACCAGAATGTTTCTTTCCAGTTTCCGTCAGTATATGTGCTTTTGCCCCTCCATTTTTCCATGACAGTCGTTGCCTCAGCAATAAGGTGCCAACATATGACAGTGTAATAGCTTTTCAGTATATTGTTGGAGCAAATTCCCAATAAAAAGAGGTTTGGAACAAATGGCGTACTCATTTTAGTTATATACGCCGTGGCCACAATCCCAAATAGAATTAAGTGTGCATGGTATTTATGTTTTATTATTTATTATATTTAATTGTTACAGCATATCCTTCTCGTATGTTACAGCATATACAGCTTTTCCCTCTCACACAACACCAGAACCAGGGGGGCATCCACTAAAATTGAGTGGAGGGAGAGTTAGAACAGACAAAAGAAAATAGTTCTTTACCCAGCGTGTAATTAATCTGTGGAACTCCTTGCCACAGGATGTGGTGATGGCACCTGGCCTAGCTACCTTTAAAAGGGGATTGGATAGATTCATGGCCGCCTTGAGTGCCCTCGGGAGAAAGGCGGGCTACAAATTTTTTAAATAAATAAATAAATAAAATGGAGGGAAAGTCCATCACAAGTTACAAACCATAAGCAACCTCCTGGTTTTAGAAGTAGGTTTTCTCTGTATGCCAGGTGCAAGGGAATGGCAACAGGCTACAGGTATCTTGTTGTCTTGTGTGCTCCCTGAGGCATCTAGTGGGGCCACTGTGAGATACAGGAAGCTGGACTAGATGGGCCAGCAGGGCTCTTCTTATGTTCATAAGGAGAGCCAGCATGGTACAGAAAAGGCAAAAGGCTTAGATTGGGGAGACACAGCATCAAACCCCTGCTGAGCAGGAGCCACCCATGCGCTCTCTCTTCCTAGTCTATCTCACAGAGTTGTTGTGAGGATAAAACTGGAGAAATGCACCCTAAACTCCTTGAAGGAAAAGGATGTAAAGAGGTCAACATCCATCAGATACATACAGAGTATATCTTTAATACACATTTTTCTCAGTGGTATTGTTTCTGGAAGCATGCACACATTCTAAAACATTATCTTTCTGATATGACATTCTGCCCTCAAAGAGGGCCCTGACATCCCTCCACATTCAAATTATGCCCACAGTGTATCTGGAAGGAATAGTACTTGTGTGAAAATATCTGTAAATAGCCAATGAAACCAGTAGGCATATGCATATAGGAGCCAGGATGGTGTAGTGGTTTGGGAGTTGGACATAGACCTGGAAGATCCAGGTTCAAATCCCCCACTGGCGTCACTACAGGGGGGGCGGAGCTGTAAGTTCTGCTGAAATTGGAGCCTCCCTTACACGGAGCAACGAAGCAGCCCCGCCCCCTCACCTTCGGAGCCTTTCAGGGTAGCAAAAGCAACGTGAAATAAAGGAGCATACATACTGTGGCAGAAACTGATCTGAGAAAGGAGTTCACGTCACCTGCTTTGTATCTGGGCACAACCACAGTCCCAGGTGAGCATGCCACTGGTAGTGCAAGGAATGTCACCAGAAAGGACAAGCACCTTTCCCCTAAAATATTTTTAACAAATTTAATTATAGGTGACCCACTGGGGTTGTTTGTTTTAATTGTTTTAATTACTTGTTTTTAATTATTTTTATTGTGTAATATGTATTTTAACATGTTTTTAACTGTAAGCCGTCTTGATTGCCCTTATTGGGAGAAAGGCGGGGTAGATATTCTTTAAATAAATAAATCAATAAATATCCCTATGCTGATACCAGGAAGGTTGTTCTGCATAATGGACGGGCTCCACTGCTCCTGTAGCTCCATCACCATGTGGACAGGCAAGAAGCCAGCATGGGGCTAAATCCCAGGCACCTGTGGCCATTATTTACCAGTATTACAATGTGTCATTGTTATTGTTGTACACCACTTTCGAGCATTGAAAAAGCAGTAGAAAAATCTTTTAATAAATAATTTGGGCCTAATTTGTTCAACAGATCCACAAAAGAAGGGCCTTATAATAAGCATGACCTTACAAAGGATCAAAACATCATCTATACAAGTCACACTCTCCAGCTCTCCGTCCTGGCAGCACCTCCTAGTTTCTACGAGGCCAAAACAACAACAGGGCCAACCTACCCAACCCCAGGAATTGGGGTAAAGGTGCAGCATCTCATCTGTGTGAAGTCCCCATGAGCCCGGAGAGATTATCTACCTGATACAGGGAGTAACTGTGAGTCAGGGAGTGTACAGTTTTGATATTGCCTAATACAAGCAGGGTGGAGACCTTTCCAAAGTCTTTGTACTTGTACTTAAAATTGCTAGCTGGTCCTTATTTTACTTTACTGACAAGATGAAGTTGTTTTACAATATAAAATCTGCAAAAGAACACTGTACTCAGTATATTGCATAATAAGTTAAATAAACCTTGATATTTCCATTAAACAGAGCAGATGAAAGAACCACCATAGACATGCTTTTAGTTCTGCCTAGGACTGCAGCCGTAGGACCAACCTGCAGAGGACCCAGATTAATTGTGGAAAATGGATCAGCTGTTTTCCCCAGTAGGGCAAACGGGCTCAGGATGGGGCGATTTAGATCAGGTAAATGGCGCAGGAGAAAAGAGTGACAATTCTGCTGAATTAAGTGATACTCTGAACAAAACATACATATAAATGGGCTGCACAATGCCTATTAAACAGCTTAAGCTAGACTCTAGCTGCTAGACTCTAGAGCATATTTTCCCAGAACAAATTGGATCTACTGTCAGGAGAATGCTGTATGGTACTGCATGGTAGCTGTACCGTATTTGAGAGTCTTTGCATGTTCCTGGACTTCTTGAAACAGATATGGCAGCTGCTGAGCTTAAGTTGAACATGAAGTGAATTCCTCTGAGAATCCTTCTGATCCACAACATTCCATAAAACATCTCAGCTGTTTAATACACTTACAGTGCAATCCTGTGCATGGTACTTTATGTTCAATGGTGTGTGTGTGTGTGTAGTGTGTGTGTGTGTGTGTGTGTGTGTGTGTGTGTGTGTGTGTGTGTGTTTCCGAGGCACACACACCTTGGCCTGGGGTTCTTTACTCTCACTGTTCTTTACTCTCCCTTTTTCTTTTGCCTCATTTGAGAAGCTGGTAACAGCAGTGCCCAGACTGAAATGACTCAGTTCATTCCAATACGGTGAAGGAAATGACCATTTTTTTCTGGACTCCCCAGCCATCTGCCTGCCTAGCAACCAGGTATCCAAACAAACAGTGTCGGGCAGGGCCTACCTATGACTGGGTCTAAAGCAGCCTGGCCAGGTAATTGACATACCTGTTTGATAGGAGTGGCATGGAGGTTGTGTCAGGAGCTACCATACAGTCAACTTCTACACACTTTGAGTTCTGATAATAAATTGACAAGATCTGCCTCTCCTTGACCTAGGTTAACTTGCTCAACCAATATCCACAGCAGGAGAGTCCGGTGTATTGGAGCCAACGTAGTAATGTGACTAACTGGTCTTACTAGAGTTGCTTCCACGCAGTTTTTATATAGATCTGGCCAAATTTTGTCTCCTGGCTTTTAAAAAAAAAAATATCTGACCCTCAGTGTTAAACCAATATAGCAATCGTTATATTTGCATATGTGAGTCACTAGAGACCCGATTCGTAAGCATATATTGTATTCCAGATGATTGGGACACGGTTTTGTGGTTAAAAAAAAAAAATCTTTGGAGGTTAGAGAAAAGCTCTGGGACTGTCTGGCTGAATCTGCTGTAAGAGAGGCAATTTTGGAGGAAAATTTAATTTTTCATGATGGAGACAGCGAATGTCTTGTCTCCCCTGCATAAAGAACAAGTTGCTTATTGGATACAGCAAAATCCAGCTGCCCCTGTCCACTGCAATTTTATTTACAGTACTTCACATGTGTTCTTTGGGCTGCTTGTCCAGGATTATTCATTACTGGTATTATGGATTATTTGACAAAGGAGATAAGAAGTGGCTCTGATTACATTATTTATGCTAATTATTATATCATTTTGGTTATTAGTCTAATGGACCAGTCCTAACCGCCCTCCCCCATCCTATGTGATGCAACTGCGCTGCCGGAGTGTGTGCTATATCCAATTGTGTGTGTGTGGGGGGGGGGTGGATGGACGGACACACACACACACACACAACCAGACAGCCCAGGAAAGGTCAGTGAAAACATTTTTTACTTACCTCTCTGTAGGCTGCCTGTCCGTCAAAAGGTCCCCTCGCACCTACGCCAGCTATTTTGCTGGCATAAGTCCAAGGAGAGGCAGGGGGCGTGTTGGGCTGGGGAAAGGGGGATAGGATCCAGTGTGCACTAGTTCCACTGAGATGGATCCACTCCTTCTTGCCCTCAAAACGCCCCCTGCCCACTTTGCTCTCTGCTCCTATCCTCCCTCCTGCCTTCAAACTGCCCCCGCTGCCTCCTTACCTGCTCTGGTGCAGCGTCTGGGAATCACTGGGGTGCACACAGCGCCTCCAGCCATTTGCACCAGTGGCCCTGAAGTGCAGGATGGTGCTGTGGCTTTTGCAATGCTGCAGCAGCACTTACAGTGGCAGATTGTGAGGTGTGCTGCTGTAAGTGCCCTATAGGGTTGGGCCGTAAGTAGAACAGCTGAAGTTATATATCTACACAGGAAAAAACACACACCAAAGCATTCTTTTTATTAAGTGCACAAGAGTGGCCCTGCCAATGGGACTCAAGCTATTACCCAATGAATCCTTAAAATTTGACTGCCTTTTGACTCTGAACCTTGTTGCCTTTGCCAGCTGCTGGTGAAATGGTTGCAGATATAGTTGAGTATTGGCTACTACTGAGCAATAGCTGGTGTTTTTCTTCTGAGAGAGGCAGCAGGATAGTCCAGACATTTCAAAGCATGTGAAAGAGACTCTTGCTGGTTCAAATCCACCAATCTCTTGCCCTTACTCTTTGGAGACAAGCAGGTGCATTTGTGTTGGGGGGTGGGGTGGGGTGGGGGTGGACAGCAAGCCAAATCATCACCCCAGGCTGCATTTATTGGTCCTTCTGCAAGTAAGTAGATGGTTCTCTAGCAGTGAGGCCCCCACACCATTCTTACATGCAGGGTGTGTGAGCAAGTGTCACATGACTGAACACTGCATTTCTTATGCAGCCAACCCACACTGTCTGCTTCAATGTCCCAGTCATAGTCTCAAAAATGAAGAATCTTATTACAAAGCAGGAGAAATTATGGGAAAAAGAGAAAGTTGGCCCCAGAGCCAACCAAGGAATGGGCTGGAAGAAACAACAGAGGTGGAGAATCAAAATCCAAATTATTAGATTGGATGGAACATGCTTGATGGACACCAAGCCTTTCCACTTTGCACCTTAGGAACTCTTGTCTAGCTCCTTCTGTCAACTGGTCTATAGCTCAGGCTGCTGGTTCTTGGTTTCAACACCACCAAAGTTGGATAGACTGGGCATAGAAGAACTGCTCCCTTCCCTTTGAGGGAGCACCACATCACTTGTGCTGGGGGTCAAGGTGGCGGTGATGTTCCCGGGGCAGTGTGCCCTGCCGACGCCGACAAAGACAGGACCGCATGCCACGACCTTTCCATAATGCATGTGTCTTCCAGGCCTCAGCCACTCTCTCCACCTAGGCAGGGGCAGAAACAGACATTATGTGCTGAGTGAGGAAGAAGCTGAGGAGGAACTGAGTCTCAGTAAGCACAACAGGGGCCCGGCCTAGGGAAGGGGCCATCGCTGAGTAGCACAGCACCTGCTTTGCATACAGAAGATCCCAGGTTCAATCCCTGATATTTCTAGGTAAAGACCCGTCTGAAACCTTGGAGACCTGCTGCCAGTCAAGGAGGTTGACAGCCCTGGGCCCTTAACTAGACAGACCAGTGGACTGACTCAATAGAAGGCAGCTTCATATGCTTATAACTGGGGAGAGTATAATGAGAAGGCTGCTTATCTCTTCTCAGAGCCATTGAAGTCAGTCTCTACTAAGCTGGCACTAAAAGCTTCCTCAGTCACAAAGCTTGCAAGTGCCCTCCTTGTATTTCTCAGTGCAGGTATTATTTAGTTCATTTTTATCTTGCCTTTCCTCCACGAAGCTCTAGGCACCATATGTGGCTCTCCTTCATTTTATCCTCACAACCAGCCTCTCAGGTAGGTCAGAGAGAGTGACAGTGAGCTTCATGGCTGAGTGGGGATTTGAACTTGGTCTAAATCCCACATCTGAGCCCACTACAGTACCATACTGGCTTATGCTGGGCTCACTAGAGGAGCACAAAGGTAACTTGTGTACAGTGCAGAGGGGGAATGTACAATAAGACAGGATATAGTCCTGCAGTGTAACATATGCAAGTGGGCACGTTAACAGAGACAGGAATACCAGGATAAGAAGGCTACCCATATCAGATACATGAACAGAAGCAGGTATATAAGAGGCAAACAAGGATGGGAGGAAATTCCAGAACTTTTCTGAAAAATCTATGACTGGGGCATTCAATAAAGAGGGTGGTACCACTGAAAAGGCCCTGTTCTGTACCAGGTCTCAGAGGGCCCTTGGCACATGAGCACCTTGGGTTCCTTCATCTGTAGAGGGGTTCACTTTGGCAGCGGAGGAGTTAAAAAGGTTGCAGGGTGAGGAAAGGGGGATGTGGATGGCTCCTCTCATTCAGGGAATGGGAGCTGGGATGGGGAATGGGAGCTTGGAGCCCCCAATCTGACCCTTGCAGGCTTTGAAAAGACTCTAGGGTAAGGAGAGGTTATCTGCAGCTCCTTTTCCTCACCCTGCTTTCCTTCAAAGCCTACCCAAAGGTCAGACTGGTAGCCGGTGGGATGCATGGGTCCCTATCACGACTCCAAAGGCCCAGGGCTGTCAGCCATTGGCCCAGCTGGCTGGCCTATGACACTGCCTCCATTCTGTGCCACTGATTCCACCTACTTGGTGGAATCCACCCACCTACTTGGTGGATTCCACCCACCAGCATAGAGCAAGCTTGCATCATCATCAGATGTCTAAGGACAGGGAGCAAGACATAAGCTATAAGCTGAGTAGAGATACGAAGACACAAACATAACCAAAAGCACGTGGCTATTAGTGAGGCTGGTAACGTCTCTCACCGGAATCATCTGATCCTTTCTGTTCTCCTCCTCCAGAGCAGTCAGCTCGCTTGGCGACAGCAGAGCTAGGCGCAGCTCTGACACCACTGCCTTGGCCACCTCACGCACTGGGCGACTCAGCACAGCCTGCAAGAAGCAAGTCTGGGGGTCAGCACAGGGTTGGTGTGGATGGCTGACGGACCCATGTAAGCTTTTAAGCCAAGAGCTATATCCTAACTCTGACACGTGCTGGTGGAGCAGAAGCAATGAGAAAAAAAAAAGAAGGGGTTCCAGGACAGTCAATCATGGCAGATGTGGGATGTTGGAGCAGGGGGATTAGAGCCAGAATTCCTGTGATCTAGTCCTACTCTTCTCCTCTTTGTTGGTGAAAATAGGACAAATATATCAACATGATGATGGGGACACCAATTAGGGCATATTTGCTAAGGGTGAGCCAGGTCAGCTGCTGGCTGAGGGCCCACCCCCATGGGCAAGCTGATCCTTGAGATCTCAGCACTGGTGGCAAGGGGGCCAATGGGGGCACCATGGGAGTGTCCAATCCACGATTCGCCCCAGGACCTCTTGCAACCTTGTGCGGATGATGGCATTTGCTTTCCCCTCTATGTTCCTTGTCTTTCTTAAATTAATCTGGAGCTACTTGTGTAGGCAACTTTCCAACGTACACCTGCTCTCTGTTTGTGGCACACCATGGTCTGAACTGTTCAAGTTGATTCTGTTGGTTGGTGCATGGATGATCCTCATCAATGTTACTAAAGGAGAATACTAACTTTAGAACACAGCAGCTGTGCCTGGTTTGTTTAAAAGTCCAGGTTCCATCTTGGAACCAAGGCCAGGTGGCTCTTAACCAAAGGAGGAGGTTGATGAGATGGTCTGAGAGGATATTAGAGCTCCAATAGAGGATGCTAACTTCTTGCAACCCTTGAAAATGCTTTCCACAGCTGAAAGCGAAACGTTGGGATCAAATCCTACATCTAGTCTGTGGCTAAAGAACTCGAGCAATGTTTTAAAATATATTTTACACCTTGCAAATAATTGTAAATAAATTTGTTATCCATGTGAATCAGTTTCTGGCTCTAAATCCCTTACCTACTGACAAAACAATATTATGAACCTGGAAAAAATGAATTCAAGAAAGGTGGAAACCCCGGGGCTGGACCACATGACCTTTGGACCCTGACAGTTTTATGAATCTCACAAAAGGCCCCACTGTGTGGAATCCTAAACCCCTGGCCCCATTGTATTCCCCTTGCACAATGTAACGAGTACCTACGGAGCCAACATGAGCCCATTCCCGAACAGCGTGAATCAGTTCCACTTCGTCAATAGCCAAGCAGTCGCTCTGCAAGACAATTTGCATTGCTGCCTCCGAAAGCTCCAGGAAACCACGTGTGTGCACCACCTCCTAGGGAAAAAGATGCTGCTCAACCTCAAGATGTGGGATGGAGGACACTTCTTCTATGTTATTAAAAACATGTCAGAAAGTTTGAGGTTGATACAGTTGGAACTGTTGGGTGTAGTAAATTACCTTAAGGTCTTCTGCCCACCATGAAAAAAAACAGACTTCACCCCTCCCTATTGTACTGTGGGTCCATAAGCTTCTGAAGGTGAGGAAGAAGACAAAATCTATGGCCCAATCCTATACTCATTGGTCGCTGGTGACGCTACTCTTCTGCTGGCACTGACTGTCATAGAGCAGTCAGCACCTGTTGGAAAAGGCGCTCTGGCAGCGCACAAAGCTGCGCGCTGCTGGAGCACCAGCGGGAAATTCCCATGCGCTCCAGAGCAGCACAAAAATGACAACGGAGGTAAGTTGGTGGGGGGAAGTGGGACAGGGTGGGGGGAGGGTGGAACGGGGGCAGGGGGAGGGTGGAACGGGGCAGCAATGGGGGCAGGCAGATTGGGTCCGGGAAGGGTGTGGGTTTGGTGGCAGCAGTGGCTGCCAAATTCTAACACACTTCCTGGACCCGCTCCCGTGGCACAGGTCCACGTGGACCTGTGCCAGCTATTTAGCTAGCTCAGGTCCACGTAGACTACCCCCCGCTGCAGAGGCTTATCCCTTGGTAAGGGAGCAATTGTTCCCTTACCCAGAGGAGACGTCCTAGACTGCCCCCCCTTGGGCCGCACAGGATGCAGCGTTAGCCATTTTGGCGCCACTGCATCGGCAGGGGGGAAACAATAGGATTGGGCTCCTAGAGTACTGGCACAGTCCAGGCTGCTGCTTGTGGTGCCCTGTTCTTCATATGACCAAACAATCATGTTGCCAGCCAAGACCAAAGGCATGGTTTGAAATCACATATTACAGAAATCTTGCTGAAGCTAAGCAGGCCCGGTCAGTGCCTGAATGGAAACTGGCTGGAAACCTTATGTATGATCCACTGAATTCCATGGAAGATACACGAGATATAAATGTGATAAATAAGCAAACACACATACAGCCCAATCCTATTTAATTCCGCACACAGTGATGCAGATGCGCCAATGTGGCGTGCACTGTATCCTGAGGGGGAGTTTTGGCCTCTGGAGGCCTCCTTGGGGTAAGGGAACATTTGTTTCCTTGCCCCTGGGTAAGCCCGCACTGGTCCTCTGGATCTACTCGGATTTGCGCCAGTTATATTGCTGGCGTAAGACCACGTGGACCCAGATTGGGAAATCAAGGCTGGGAAGGGGTTAGGATATTAGCGTGTGCCGCTGCCACTGATACTGCCCACTTCCCAATCCCGATCTGCCCTCCTCTCCCCCCTTCACCGCCCTGTTCTTCCCCCTCTCTGCCTCCCTCCCACCTCCTCCGCTGACTTACTGGCGCCGGCGGGTGTCCTCAATCTGCTGGTGCGCAGACCTGGCTGCTCATGGTGGTGGCCAGGCCGTGCCGTATGGCGTGTCGCATTTTGCGACGGTCATAAAGAGCCTTACGCTGCTGGAATGCTCATTCCGGCAGTGTAAGGCCTGAATAGGATTGGGCCAATAGTCTTAAAGGGTAGAAGGCCATATTAGTTTAACCTGAGATCTGACCCACTCCACAGTGGCTGGAGGTAGGGTGGTAATCTGCCTTAGTCTCCTCTTTGAATGGGGGAACCTTAATATTCTTGTGTGAATCTTGTGCTTACCCTGATGAAGCTCTCGATAAAGGCCAAGCAATGCAGCTGCAAATCCACCTGCCCATATGCCACTGCTGCCTGCCATGATAGAGTGAGAACAAGAACTGTTTAAGGAGAGAGATAGGACTTGGAGAGAGGGTGGCCAACCCTCCAAAACTGGCCTGAGGCCTCCAGGAGTCAGCACTAATCTCTGTCAGGGGTTCTCAACGTACTCGGCACGGCGTACCACCTACATGGCCACCGCGCTGAGTACCACCGGAAGTAAGTGGCGATGACGTCATCGCCACTTACTTCTGGGTTTTCACTGCACCAGAGCCCAGAAAACACAAGGAAAGGGTGGGTGGGTGGGTGGGAGGGCCCTTCCGAGTGTGGGAAGCCTCCTGCACGCTTCAGCTCTGCCACCTCAGAAGAGATCGAGCCACGGCTTTTAGCACTCCACCGCAGTGTGGCACAGCTAACCATCTTGCCGGCCAGGGATTCAAGTACCACCAACAGGTGGCTTGTGTACCACTAGTGGTACGCATACCACCAGTTGAGAACCCCTGCTCTAGGCAATTGCTGAAAACAGTCTTGGAGATTTTAACAGGGCCTCTGGGAATTTCCAACATGACATCATGTTAGGGAAAAAAAAAACTCCAGAAATAGCTTCAGTCAGAGTTGGCAACCCTACTTGGAGAGATTACAGGGTCACAGGACAGAGGAGCATCAACCAATCTGAGAAAAGATGGGGCATAGTATAGGAGGAGAGGGAAAGAATTATGTGCTGAAATTGGCAGAACTGGCTAAAACTTGCTTTAGTTTGCCTTTGCCATCAACAGTTCTTCCTATTCTCACAATGGGGGTAGTTATTCTTTCCCAAGAATCAAATACAAGCCTGTGTAGCCTGGAACAGGGTAGCTCCTCCTTCTGGAAAAGGAAGAGCCAGGGATGAGAGCCAATTCATATAACCAGTCTGTACAAGGGTGGGTAATTTCTTTTTATTTCTGCTGGATTACATCATGCTTATGGGGAACTTATGGTTTGAGTTATTCACTACAAACACAATGCGTGGTTTACATTCCATCACAAGCCTTCCTATCATGTGGGTTGAGGAATGGAGTTAAGGTTGCCAACTCTAATTGAAGTTATTTCTGGATATTTTCCCCCCAACATGACAGGCCTGGACAGGCCAGTAATCACTTGGACACTGTTGCCCCATTCCGCCCTTCCCTGCCCGTTCAACCCCCTCCCCACCCTCCCCCTGCCCCGTTCAACCCCCTCCCCACCCTCCCCTGCCCCAGACTTGCCTGCTCTGGCGGGCCTCCCAACAACCGGCAGTGCCAGCTGGAAGGCTCTGGCCTTCCTGCCAGCGTGCCTGGGCCTTGTGGTGCTGCAAAGTGCTTTACGACACTTTTGCGACAGTGTGCACCAGCAGAACACGCATTCTGCCGGTGCATGCCCTCGTTAGGATTGGGCCATTAATATCATTAAACCCTGTTAAAATCTCCAGGACTGCTTCAGTAGTGACTTGGGCATTGCAGTTAATTCCTGAAGACTCCAGACTAATCCTGGAGGGTTGGCAACCCTAAATGGGGTACAAAATGGCCATTTGTGTTTGTGGGGCTTATTCGGACAACAACCAGTCCAACACAAGCATGGTACAACTTGAGCAGAAATGTCAGTTGATTGTACAGATACGGATCTTGTGAGTTGGCTTTCAGTTTGTTCTAGTAGGCAGTAGGGATCCCAGTGCAGGAATTCTGCCTGAAAGCACTCAGTGACAAGGTAAATGGCACTTGGGGGCAAGGACAGCAAAAAATGTTGAATGCCTAAGAAAGTATGCAGACTCTGGTGCTGCCTCAGTCAAAATAACTGGGGTTCCCACAGTTGCGTCGCTAGCAGCCCCCCCCCCCCGCAACGCCTCTGGGTTCCCTGCTCTGCAAAAAAAGAAAAAAAGAAAAAACTCTCCAGACAGTACATCCCAGTGCATCACATATCCTAATCCAAAGAGGAAGAAGAATCAGGTGCTTTGCTGTATCAGAACTCACTACTGGATGCAGAGGCATAGCCAGAGACAAGCCCACTCTGTGATCCATACCCAGAGGCAGGACTGTGGACATGATCCCCATCTCCATTGCAGGTGTACATGAAGATGTGTCTTCCCATCTATCTTGCAATGTGAACACAAATGCACATCCCGCCCCACCATCTATTAGTCACATGCAAAACAGCAGTTATGTGTGAGTATCACTAGAGAAGCTATAAAAACAGCACATTACCATTATTTGGGCATTAAGGATATGTGTGAATACAGTAAGTGTGAATGATCCTAGCTGGGGATAAACATTAGGGGATGGCAACCTTCTCCATAAAAGGTCTTGCTTGTGATCTTCTGGTCGACCAGAATTGGAGACAGGCTGCACCAGTGATGGGCATGGACTCTCAGTCAAGACCAACTTGGTCAACCCCCCATGCCACCCCTGCGCATAGATTAGGTCCTACAGAATAATGGAAGTATCTGTGGATTAAATACGGAGGTCATTCTGAGGGCAATGCCTGGAAGTGTGAATACAAAGACAGGAGAAGACACCTACACAGCCACCTCGAACACTACATCCCCATACAAAGTGGCAAACGTTCACTTTATTACTTCCCATGGGGATAAAACCACTAACTGTTCTCTCAGATATATTCCAGGCTCAGAGGGCACAAGCTACAGGTGGGAGCCAGGAGGAGTAAACCAAGCAGCCAGCAAGAGAAACAATTCGGCTGCAGCATGTATGTATGTCTGAAAACAGTGCAATTGTGGCAAGCCACATGATTCTCCCCGTTGCTTTCAGGATACACCAGCCCCACCACATGGCCAAGCATGCACCTCAGAACTAACGATTCCAATAACGGCACCAAATGACCACAGTAAACAGCAAACAACAGTTAAACCGCCTGTGACCACAGTAGTATCATTGTTTTGTTTCCATCATGATCAGGCCCAGCAAAAGAGAGAAAACAGGAAGACCAGGGCTTCTAGATAGCCTTGCCTGTCTGCTGATTCCTACAGCAGGAGAATCTTGGGTATGGCCAGCCTGATTTAGTATGCATCTCATCAGGACTGGCCCAAGACCTCCTCGGATCTAAGGCAGTGTGCCAAATCCTGCCCCCCCCTTACCTGGTGATGTGCGGGGTGCCATCCTCTGACACTCTAGCCCACCACTCTACTCTCCTCCACACTTCCATTTTGTTCCCTTTTCCTTTTCCAATCCAGGAAGTGGGAGGAGGTAGATCAGTGGAGGTGAGTGGGTGGATGGAAGTCTGCTGCTTGAGGCAACGGCTTCAGTTGGCCTCATGAATGGGCCAGCCCTGTTTCCCATCAACAAATCTCATGTCTCGAACAGAGGCAGCTCTTGGTATTACATGGACATTACCTTTCTAGTCTATCACTGGTTCACTGGCATTGCTAGAGGTGGGGCGGAACGGTAAGTCTTGCACAGCGGTAACCGCTCCGTTCCATGGTGCCCACTCGCAGTCGAAACCAGTCCAAGCGGCGAGGGCAACGCGCAGGGCGTCTCCGTTCCGCCCCACCTCTAGCAACGCTAGTGCACTGGTTGTCATAATGGCTGTGTGCCACTTCATTTGTGTATTGGTGTAATGGGAGTAATTTCCCATTGTGGGAAACAGGATGTCAGACTAGATACACCTTTGAGCTGTTCCAGCAGCGTTTCTTGAGTTCTTATGGGAACTGCCAGAAACAACATTAGACAAATGTGGAATTATTTGCCCCCTAAGACATACTTCTTCATAGAGCTCAACTGGCCCAGGTTTCTACTCAACTGAATAGCATAGAACGCGGCCTTATACTGAGTCAGACTGGTGTTCTATCTAGGTCAGCATTGTCTGCATTGATTCTCCAGGTTTTCAGACAGGTCTTTCCTAGCCCTGCCTAGAGACGGCAAGGACTGAACCTGGGACCTTCTATGTGCACAGCATGTGCTGTACCACTGAGCTATGGCCCACTCTAGCTTTAAGGATTCCTGAATGGGTAGAAATGCCTGATCGTTTTAAAAGGCATTTTTACCCAAGGGTGTATATACACAACAGGATGGGTAGAAATGCGTACACCTGTGGGCTGGGAGGACATTTTTAAACAGAAAATTGGCTTTCGCAGTGAAGAAACCTATATGCAGAACCTGAGTTTAGAGCCTGTTGGCACAGTCCTGGAGAGTTACTTGGAAGCAGAAATCAAAATGGACTACAAATGGAGGAAAATCAGATCAGGATGAAAGGGGGTATGTAGAACAAGATGGGGAGGGGGGAATTGGCTGAGATATGCTGGTATTATGCGGTACAAATCTCTCATCCACCTGCCTCTGGGAATTTGTGCCCCCCAACTGTTACCAATACATGATCAAGAGACTGGGAGCAGTCACTGCCTAGGGCTAGTGAAGGCCTGGGTGTCAGACCAATGACACACTCTCTGTGAACCCAGTACCGGTAATTCAGTCTGGAGAGGCAGTGGGCAGGGGAGATTATCCAGCATGCACCATGGGCAGCTGCTTGTCTTCAGTCCAGTCTGATAGGCCTCCTTTCTCATCACAGCCCTAGATAAGTTGATAGGTTGTTGATCTGGTAATGGAGATTGGGGGAGGGATGAGAGGGAAGAACCCAAAAGGGAATCCTCCTGTGTGGGAGGTTAGCCCAAGAAGCAGACATGAAGGTGTTTGGCACACATCATCATGTTGACGGCAGTCTCTGATGACATATGTCGGTCCCAACCACAAAGTTCATCAACAACGCACAGAGAGGTTTTCCCCTATCCCCCAGCATATGCTGCTTGCAACAAAAGAGGAAGAGGGAGGGAGCACCTGTGAGCCCTCAGCTCTGCCTGTAACCACAGCTTTCACTCCCTGGGCCCATGAGAGCTCTTTCTAATCTTCCATCCACCCACTCATATATGAAAAACTAATCTTAACATGTGTTAGTGTTTGGAAAAGGTTCCACAGCTAACAGCATCTGCATGTAGCTGTATATATTGAGCAATTGTTTCTGGACTTCGATTCCTATTGATGTCCTTTCCCTGAGAAGTCAGGGCAGGTCCTATCATGCCAGGGCCCCTTGCAGTCCTCAGTGCCTAACCACTGATGAAGGGAAGACATCAGGCAAGGGGTGGCAGAGGCAATGGACTCTTGGCTCCAGGCTCAATAGCTGCTCCTTAAAGGATCCTCTCTCTCTCTCTCTCTCTCTCTCTCTCTCTCTCTCTCTCTCTCTCTGTGCAGCAGAAGGGATGGAGTCTAGGAAAGGGAGTCAGGACCACATGCATAAAGGGCTCAAGTTGCTCACTTGATAGTGGATAGAGGGAAATTCTTCTCCCTCTTGCACAACATCAGAACCAGGGGACATGAACTAAAATTGAGTGGAGGGAGAGTCAGAACGGACAAAAGAAAATATTTCTTTACCCAGCGTGTAATTCATCTGTGGAACTCCTTGCCACAGGATGTGGTGATGGCACCTGGCCTAGATACCTTTAAAAGGGGTTTGGACAGATTCATGGAGGAAAAGACCATCACAGGTTACAAGCCATAAGCAACCTCCTGGTTTCAGAAGTAGGTTTTCTCTGTGCCAGGTGCAGGGGAGTGGTAGCAGGAAACAGGAATTATCTTGTTGGCTGTGTGCTCCCTGAGGCATCTGGTGGGGCCACTGTGTGATACAGGAAGCTGGACTAGATGGGCCTTTGGCCTGATCCAGCAGGGCTCTTCTTATGTTCTTATGCAGCTGTCTGAGATTCTGCAGGTCTGACCTGCTTTGCCGCTGATGGCCTCTGGTGCACAGACATAACACTGGGAAAGCACTACCAGAGTACTTTACTTTCTGAGATTCTTTCAAAAGTGATGAAAGGCTAGCAAGGGAAGCATGGCTGTGAGATTCTCAAGACAGAAAATATAAGTAGGATGGGCTTCCTGGACAGTGGGTCACAGTGTTTTCAGAACAGAATGCTTGATCCCAGAGATCCCTTTGGATGACAGACTTCAACTTCCTGTGCCAGGGACCTGACCATTCAATGCTGTCCCAGCCCTTACTAGAGTGTTTATAGCATAGTCCTTTCTTCAAGCATCAATGCAACTGCAGCTGCACAGCACAAAAGGCTGGCTGCTCCCTGAGACAAAGTCAGCACAGGCCCTTTTGTTGCAACAAAAATCCTCAGCCTCCAGTCCTATACGTGGTGTCTGGGGAGGGGGGGAAGCATACAAAGGATCCACAGAGGCGTCTAGCTTTGTTCCTTTCCATCAAATGGAGCCCACTGTGAACACCCGGGTCGTGTCCTATCCACCAAGCAATAGTCGTCCTCCTTGCAACACGGACTTAGAGGAAAGCAAAAGAAATCAAACACAACAGCAGCCCCTCTTTAATATGCCTGGACACTGGCTTAGTGTGGTTTTTAGTTGCTGCCAAAGTCCCTTACACCGGCTGCTCCTGTGAACTGTGGTGGCTGAATTTGGTGTGTGCGTGTCAGCTGCCAAGAAATCAGTCGGTGGGGCTCAAGCTCAGTCTTGAAGAGGCAGGTGCCTGGGGAACAAAGGGCCCAGCACAATGAGAGGCCTTGGGAAGGTCTCATCGAGAGCATTCAATGGAGCAGGGCACAGAGAGAGTGTGGCTTCTCCATTGCCCTGTAAGGGGCAGCACGACCTAGGGGGGGATACAGTGGTAAGACGAGGCAGAAAGCAATGGCACAAGTTCCTTTGAGTGCAGTTTGTTCTAAACTACAGAGCTGGATAAGCCATTTCACAGGAATCATCAATTACAGACAGGGGTGGAGTTAATGTTTCTCTCCCCAGCAAGTACATTGTCCCCGCTCTCCCAGATCCTCTTCTTCAGACTGGAGGAGTTTTTCCCCTCAATGCCAAAAACCACAAGAGCTGTAACAAATCAGTGAGACTCCTGGCTTTTTTGGCTTAGCTCTTGAGACAGGCATCTTGTGGGGATGCAGGTCTTTGAACGAGCCTAGCAGCAACAGGGAAGGGAATCTGCAGGGAGTTATACAGCTAGTGGCATTTGGCTCAGTCATTCATTGGTTGGAGCAAGGGGAGGGTACAACTCACCTGCAAGGCCTCACAGACCTGCTCCACACTCAGTGTGTCTTTGATGAATTCAACACACAGCTGAAAGAAAGAGATTGAGAATGAGACTGTAAGAAACAGATTCTTGAACACACTTGCAGCCAGGGCCACTCAGAGGAATTTTATCAGGGGGTACAAAGTTTCTTTTGGGCCCCTTCCCTTCATGTGAATTTGGCTCCTGGGCCCCCCTTTTTGACCTGTTCTTGGCCCTGGGTCTGGGTACAAATTACCCCCTTAACTAGGCTTACCATATCGCCGACCGGGACGCTCCGTTTTGCCCTTAAGGGGCGGGGCGGGGGGAAGGGAGCCAGAGCGCGCTCTGGCTCCCTTCCCCCCGCCCCGCCCCTTAAGGGCAAAACGGAGCGTCCCGGTCGGCGATATGGTAAGCCTACCCTTAACCAACCCCCCTCTCAGAGGCCCTGCTTGCAGCACTGGCAACCCATAATAAACCTTTCTGCATGCAATCTCAGGCCTGCAGTATTGCCAGACCTACTATCCAGTTTTGAATGGGAGACTCAAATTCCAGATTTGAAAACTGATCTCTGATATAGCCTCTGGTTTCAGTCTGACCTTCACGGTAATTTCCTAAACAATAGTATTAGCAGCTTAGAGATGCCTCACATATTCTTTCATGGCAAACTGACCAAAACAGCAGCCTCTTTCTTTCCGCCACAACTTAGCCCCAGTCCACATGCACAACCCAGCTGCTTTCTCGAGACACTATGCATCATAAATAGCAGTGATGCCTCCCCAGACTGATCGGTGCTCTTTTTTTTTTTTTAAGGGAAAGAGGAGGGCAGAACTGTTTCCTTAACCACAGCTGTGAAGAAGCACAAAGGACTAGTAAGAATTTTATTTATTTATTTATTTTTCACATTTTTATACCACTCTTCCTCCAAGGAGCTCAGAGTGGTGTACATATTTCCTCCCCTCCTTTTTGTCCTCACAACAACCCTGTGGAGTGTGTGGCTTACTAGGCAGAGAAGCAGGCAGGTTAAGATAAGTGGAGCTGGGCTGGAAGACAGATGTTAAAAGACCTCTTGGTTTCCAGAAAACCCTGGAAATAGGAGTTTCAAGGAAGCAAAGTTATGCCATGTTGGTGTTTCTTGAAGACCAGTTTCTCTGTCTTGTTGCATTGGAGAAACTCCACAGTTCATTTCTCACAGCCTCATTGTGAAGCCCAGGTCGCAGCTGGAAATAGGGAACTGTGTATGATGTGGGTATCCCCACTTCTATCCCTGTAGCTACTGTAACAACCTTGAAAAAACTATCAAGAGTTCTTCAAGAAGACCATAAATACAGGGGGGTTCAGACAGAGCACACCAAGCAAGTAATGAAGAATAATACAGTAATTCAAATATCACCAGTGTGCACAAAATGAAACTACTACTACTCCAACTATAAATATTAATAAGTTAAATGCCAGATTGGTGGACTGACAAAAACAGTCAACGCTGAATTTCAATTTCATCAGCGAACAAAGCCGACAAAAGAGGAAGATGTGAAGGCTGGACAAAGTATAGTGACGTCATCTATTTTGACAAAAGGAAAAAGGTCGCTCTGTCTATGAAATTGCAATGCAGCCCAAAATAAACCGTCCTGTGCCTGCAATTGAACAGTTATTTACAAGTGTGAATGAATGAAATAACACACTGTGCTTGGCAAAATGTCATTCTCTTTTCTGACCTAAATGCATACTGCTCAGTCTCACCCACACATCTACAGCAGCACTAAGTGTTAGCCTGAGTGAGAAAGGGTTGCAGACTAGGTAGCAAAAGGGCAAGTGTATGTTGCTTTTTAAGAAAAAACAAAACAGTTGCTTGCAATCATAAGCCTCTCTAAATTTAAAGAAACCAAAACCCGGCATTATTTAATAAGGTAGATATTTGTGATTAGTATATTACAGCTATGCAAACTTGGCCAAGTTAAAGATTCTGCGATGTAAAAATTCAGATTAAAGGGAAAGCCAACCTGGAAAATCAGTTAAAAACATTTTCTTTCTATGGTGGTGTTGAGGGGGACTTGCAGAGGAGAGCATACCCCCCCCATCTCCAGCCCTCAGCTACAACTCTGTTAAATGTATGTTGTCTGCTGACTGATTAACTACTAGCCTGCATCCACACTAGGCCCTTTTTGTGCTGCCGAGACATTGTTTTTCCACAATTTGATGGAAGCGGAATTAAAACAGAGGCACTTAATATAGCATCATATTATCCAGCAATGCCCTTCGCCATGTTTTGACTTGTATGAGTTTTTATGTTTCCCTATTGCAAAATTCAAAGAGAAGGAGCTAGGAAGGTAGCCAGGAAATGTGTTCTATAGAGGCATAGCTGCTCTGGGCAGTAGGGATGCTGTTTACTAGGGTGCGCGTACAAAAAAACTGTTGTTTTCAGAGCTTCAATTATTTTCAGGGCTTCGTCGTATTCTGCTCTGGGCCAATTTCAGCTGATTGCTATTCATTTCAGTACCCATTTGAAGGGTCTCAATTCCTTTTAAATCCGGCCATTTGTGCTTTTCTGTTTCTTTTAAAAAGAAAAACTCTTACTTTCAACTTGATTCTCAACACTGCCTGTGTTGGCAGCGGGGTTGCAAGGCGCAGCCACTTCCAAGCCAGGGCCATCTTGAATACCCATGATTGCCTCAAGGCTCATCAGCATTCTAGAAAAGTATGGGTAAAAATGTGGCCACTTCCATGAAATACTGTAATGATGGTTGCTATCTTGGTGGCCCCCATTTCTCATGACTGTCAACACTTCTCACCTACAATGCCCTGGAACAAGATGCATCCTGGTGGTACTTACGGGTATCCAAGATGGTACCTGCCAGGAGGCACCTGTGCCTTGCCAAGGTGGTGGCAAACCTTGGTGGTGAAAATCAAGTTAAAAGTAAGAGAGTTTTTTCTTTAAAAAAAACAACCCACGACCTGAAAATGAATGGTGGCTCTAAAAGCGACCTTCCCCTCATTCCAATTCATTCCTCAAACAATTTGGTTCAGAATTTGAACCAAATCAATTCCAAAAATGAATGCACACCCCTACTGTTAACAAGACCGCTAGACTGCTAATGATTGGCTAGAAAATTTTAGAACTGAGCCTTAAATGGCTGAGAGTCATGCACGTAAGAGAAAAATAAACAGTGAATGTCAACATTTTAAGGATATGTTGGCAATACAGATTTGTGGGGGTGGGTCTGATGCACAGATTCAGTGCATCTGCCCCCCCATCACATATTACCTGTGCAACCTCTCTCAGTAGTCTATGCACCAGATGAGGAAGCTGTGGAGACATCACGGGAGGTTAACCGTATGGGCTTGGAAATTCAACTGTCTGACAGCCCAATTCTCCCTAGACTTCCCAGCGCCAATGCAATGGCGCCGGCATGGGCTATGCTGCATCCTGCGGAGGAATTTAGCAAGGCAGAAGGTCTCCTTGGGGTAAGGGGACCCTTGGGTCAACTCAGCCCTGTGTCAGCAATATTGTTGGCGCAAGTCCGCGTTGACCCATCTTGGTGGATCAAATCCGGGAAGGGGGATAGGATACAGCGCATGCTGGCACTGCTGCTCCCGCCCCCTTCCTGGGCCCAATTCGCCAACCCCCGTCACTGCCCTCCCCCCACCCCATTCCACCCTTTCCCCGCCTCTGCGCTGGTCAGTGCAGAACTTACCTACTCCAGCGGGTGTCCTCCACTGTGCTGGTGCCAGCAGGAAAGTGCAGACCTTCCTGTCAGCACTTCCTGAAGGCACAATATCGCAACGTGCTTTATGGCACATTTGCAACAGCTCTGCCGGCACAAAGGCCCGTTACAATTGGGATAAAACTGATATTGATGTGACTGGGTAGCAAAATTCCTAGAACTGGCATCCCAAGGAGCATGTGACCTTTATACCACATCATTTGATGGCAAATGAGATGCCTTTCTGAAGTGCTTTGATCACAGCTATATTGCCCCAGAGAGCAATAGCTGTTGTGTCCTAATATCATATCAAGCTATCCCATCCCATTCCCTTCCCTCTTTTTTCTTCTCTTGCTCCTTCTTACTGCCCTGGATGAAGAGATAGCTGACAGATTGAATTCATGGAGACCAAAATAGCTAATAATAAGGACATAATTCAATTACCAGAAGCTTATTTTCTTTGGGATAATCTTGTTCTACCCAGACAGATAATGCATTGTCTTTCTGCATGTCAAGGCTTTTAAAATTGCTGATTACTTATGTCATTGTTAACATTATTTTTTATTTCTTTACTTCATATCCCATCTTTCATTGGATAGTCCCAAGGCACCTAACAAGAATACGAAAACATAAAAACAATTTACAATAAAAACAAAACCAACAACTGAACAAATAAGCAGAAACAGATCAAAATACACCACTCCAGCAGCAGCAAACACAGGAACAGCTCAATTCCCAACCCAAAAGTGTGGTCGAACAGGGACGCTTTGAGTGTCTTGTTAAAATCAAAGTGAGAGGGGGCCTCTCAAATTCCCTGAGGCAGGGAGTTCCGCTGAAGACTCTGTCCTGCATACATGCCAATTGAGCCTCACTCACGCTCAGTGATGGCAAACAAAGCAGAGCCTCCCCCACATAGCTCCCATTAGCAATCTGGCTAGCATTCTGAACTAACTGCAATGTCCAAATATTTTTCAAGGGCAATCCCACATCATCAAGGATGTTGCAATAATCTGGTCAAGAGACGCTCACAACATGGGTGACTGGCCAGATCTGCTTTCTCAAGGGTTGCAGACTAGGTGACAAAGGGGCAAGTGTATTTTGCTGGCACAGCAAACAAAGGTGCTCCAGGCCATGACTGCCACCTGCCCCTCTAGGACCAGTACTGGGTTCAGTAGCACCCCCAAGCTATGTACCTGGTTCTTTCAGAGAGAGTGCAGCTCCATCAAGAACAGGCTGAACTCCCATGCCTGGACCAGCTTTTGCACTAAGTTTCAATTTGCTAGTCCACATCCAGCACAACACTATCTCATGAAGGACTGTGGCAACTGTCGATAAACTGCTGTTTAAAAATCCCACAGGTGGCAATCCACATGGGAGAAAGGTGTGCAGCCACCATCCTGTAAGTAAAATAATGTTATATTCATGGTGATGGGTAGGAAGTACTGTTGCTTCTAGTTTTGCAAGGAAGTGACGAACTGGCAGCTTGCAAAGTTCAAGTGCAAAGATGCCTTTCTACAGAGGCTTGGTCACTCCACTCAGGAGCACTGTGTACTTGCTAACTGCTTACTGGCTTGGCTGAAATCAGCATTCCTGTTCTGTTTTTGTAAGGTGCCAGAGGTCTTGAGCCAGCGTCCCTGGGATTTGGCAGCCAGATTCTGGCACCATGTTGCCTACAGTACAGAAGAAGGATTTCTAGAAGGCTGAAGAATAAAAAAGAACTAGGCATGAATCAGAAAGACCCAGAATGTGGAGCCAAACAATGTTCCTTGGATTTAATGTCACTGATAAAGAGGGGGACAAATTGGATGAATCCACACAAGTTCTTCCAATAGATTTATCTTAAAAAGGTAGAACACAGCAGTCCATGGCAAAAGGAATTTTCTAGTATTGATAAGGCATTGGAGAAAAGAAAAAAAAGAAACTCTCTCTCCAAGCCTGTTTTACTTTTCTATGGACAGATACCAATTGAAATAAATTGCCTTGGACGGACTAGAGGAGCTGAGTCCTAGCTTGCTTGCAGAATCAAGATGAGGAGGGGAGACGTCAGTCACTGGAGGCAGGTTCCCCTTGTGAGGAAAGAATTACAGGAGTGCCAGCTCATCTCTGGAGCAACGCACTATCTTGTACTCCATGGATAATGCAGTTTCTTTCTATAGAATGTCACTTGATCTTTCACTCCCACTTGCACTCTCCGGTTTCAGATCTATAATTAGTTTCTCATAATGATACGAATGCCAGCGAGCCTGGGAGCAAGTGCTTGCAATGGAAGTGGAACACAGGCAATGGCATGCAGGGTTTCCCCCAGGCAGCAGAGATGAGTACAGCCCCTTACCGTCACGAGTATGCATGACACGTAGCTGCAATGCAGGGTGGGATATTTCCCTTTTCAGAGATAGTCCTGTTAATTGTGACATAGAATGAGCCAAAATTAGCCCATGTTGAATCACACGGCTTCTTATTCACCATGCAATGCAAATGGAAAGAAAAGATGGTTCTTCTGACAAACTCTAGCTGACTTATGTGCCCACTCACTGCTGCTCCAACTAGGGGAGAGGACAGCCAAATGGCACCAAACAGATGTCTCTTGCAACAGAAATTCTAGAGGGAACTATGGTAGGATTTAATGCACAATACCATAGATTGACATTGCAGCCAGATTAAATTTTCAGAAATAAGGGACATGATGGAGTTGTTATATTTGAAATAAAGAACACACATAGATGGGACTGTACACATCACGTACATATGTATGGAACAAAACACCACTGCCTGGAAAACAATGTCAGGAGGGGGAAATTTACAGTAGAGAAGTGCTGGAAGAGGAGGAGGTGTTTACTTTTTCCTTCCACCACTTTCCCATCCACTTCCCCCACCAGAACGATATTCCAAGTATGTTTCCCTCTGCAAGCAGGAACTCAAATTCTGTTCCTAATACACATTTTGCAAGTTCATAATATTGCTGCATTTTAAGTCATTTTGCACAACGCTGCTCAGTCTGCATAGCTTGTTGAAGCCTTAGAGCCCAATTCTATCCTCCCCCCCCCCTTGCTGGTGCGGCCGCACCAAAAAGGAGTGTGCAGTATTCAGTGGGGGTAGGGTGGATTGGGAGGGGAATTATTTCCCCTTACCCCTCCATAAGCCTCCTGTTTCGCAATGGGTACCCTTAGACATGCCCCAGCTCTGAAGCTGGTGCAAGTCCAAGGAGAGAAAGGGGGCGGGGAGGCTTGCAAAAGAGGGGATAGGATCTGGCACGCACCATTGCCAGCAGATCCACCCCCTTCCACGGCCTCCCCGCCCCCATTCCTCTCCCCTCCATGCCCAGTTTCGTCCTGTCCCCACCCTCTCCCTGCCCACCCCTGCCTTACCTTCTCTGGCGGGCTCGGCAGGGTCCGTCGGGAGAGGGAGAGCGCTGCTGCCTCCTGCAGCAGCGCTTGGAAAATGGCCACCGACAGAGCACTGTGCACTCCATTGGCAGCCATTTTACAACAGCATAACCATGTTCCTCTGTCGTAAATGCTTCCATGCAACTGCCCAATCTGCAATAGGATTGGGTGTGTGATAAGCTGCTTCCAGTCTCAGCTGTAATATTTATCAAATGAGAGAAGCAGTGACCTTACAGGATGAAGGCAAGGACATACAATGTAAAGATGATAACACATTTTGCATAGTAAAAATGGCACAGAAATGATTAAACATTATTGGAGGCTATGCGAAGAAAACAGACAACTATGTAGGTCAGGGGTGCTGTGTTCCAAGAATGATGCTTCCAAATAAAGGATGTCTTTAAAAACACACACACACAAAAGCACATTCTACTTTGAGGAGGTGTTTTTGCAGTACACTAAGAGTAGCACCACATATTTGGCTCCTTTGAGGTCACAGCCAGAACTCAAGAATTATCAAGTCACTTTTCCCACTTAATTAAAGAGGGCTAAAAAGAAGTACCTAAGAACATACAAGAACTTCTAGACACAGGAATGAAAGCTACTCTCTAGTTTCATGCATTTTGACTTTAGTTAGATTCTTCCCATCTCTTCTTCTCATCAATTCAGTTGTGACAGCTGCTTCCAGTTGGAATCCTTGGGACCTTGTCCCCTGGGACCTTGATAGTCCTTTAACAGTCAAGTGATACATGATTATCAGCAGCATGAAACCATTATCTAGTGACAGTATGTAATCACTTCCCCTCCAAATCCCTAGGCTATATTTAGAATTAGCATATTTTTTTTAAAAAAAATCAAACTTATGCAGGGTGGAGGAAGAGACGATGACTGTAAAAATATGGCCTTTGGGACAACAGTTTAGTGGAAACGGATCACATTCAGCTTTCATTCCCCCCCCCCCCCACAACTACAAGAGCTATTAGATACAGAAGCTTGCTTTACAAATAAGGGTATTTGATAGTTCTCATGACTTCTGTCTTTAGGAGACTCCTGAAACTTGAAAGGTAACAACGCACACATCTTCCCTACCCCATCTCCCATCTCCCACTCTGACTGAACTTCCACCTCAGTACAGCATGGAGCTGCTGGATCCCTTCTGTCTCCTACTGGGTACATGCGGCAAAGATAGAGATCACCTCTCCCACATTGTGACTACTGTGGCCCAAGAATGATGGACCACATGATGGACCACCAAGAATGATGGACCACCCCATCTGACAGACATATTGGACAGCAAAGCAAACACTGACTTGGTATTCTGTCTGTATCTTTATGTTTCTGACCAGTGGTATTCCTAAACAAACACAGCACATAGCATTAAGATTTCTGCCTCATAATGCTAAAATTCAGGGTCATCCAATGAAACGGAGGAGGAGGAGGAGATCCATGGCAGGCAGGGCAAAGTACTTCACCGAATGCATTGTTCATGTATGGAATTTTCTGCCACTGGATGTGATAATGGCCATTAGTTTGATGCCTTTAAAGGGGAATTTTAAAGACCTTTCGTCAGGGCCTCAAGGCATTTTTATTTAAGTTGGCGTTCAATTGCTGACATGGTGGGATCCTGGCTTTTTTAATCAAATGAAATCATAAGATGACCCACTGGTGTTTGTTTTAATTGTTTTAATTACCTTGTTTTTAATTATTTTTAATATTGTATATTTTAGGTAAAGGTAAAGGTGACCCCTGACAATTAAGTCCAGTCGTGTCCGACTCTAGGGTGTGGTGCTCATCCCCATTTCAAAGCTGAAGAGCCAGCGTTGTCCGAAGACACCTCCGTGGTCATGTGGCCGGCATGACTCTCCTTGCCGCAGCGCATAGCATGCGGCTGGAACACAGAGCGCTGTTTATCTTCCCGCAAGTGGTACCTATTTATCTACTCACATTAACATGCTTTGGAACTGCTAGGTTGGCAGGAGCTGGCCAAGCAACGAGAGCTCACCCCGTCGCAGATTCGAACTGCAGGGTAAAACTCTATACAATAGCTATTAGTTAGGAATGCTATGTATACAGATAGCATGCCACTGAATACAAGTTGCTGGACAACAACACCAGGAGAAGATTGCCTTTGGCTGCTATGGGAAGCAAGATGCTGGGTTAGCTAACCCTTTGGTCTGATCCAGCAGGACTCTTATGTTCTCATCATGTGCAATTTTGTTCAATGTCTTATATTTAAAAGGAATACAATTAACTTATTAAAAGTATAAAAATTGCTCCAGGCAAGGAGTGGGAAATGACCTTGTGATATCACAGGAATCAGCTGATCAGCACTTTGCATAGCAGGTTCCTGCTGCAAATAGGAAGAAACAGAAAAAACTGATGTCCCCTGATGTCAACCCCAAAGACTGGACTGCATGTTTGTACATGCATGATGAATGCACTCTCCAAGTGGGCTCGCTGCTCAAGTTATGGATGTCTGTAATGGCAAAATATAAGATCTGAAACTGGCTGCAGCGTACACACTGCTAGCAAATACACACTTGTTGACTGTGAATACCAGACACATGCAAACACTCTCTCATTGTCCATTTACACAACATTTACTTCTGGTTCCACATCCCACCCTTGTGACGTTTCCAACCCACAGTTCTGTCCTCCTGCTGCTGCAGAAGAGGGTGACTTTTCCTCCTGACAGCTATTTTCACTCTAAATCCTCCCTCCCCAGAATTCCAAATTTGGATTATCGCTGGTGATTTGTCAGAAAAAGGACAATGGCTCTCTACCATAGAGATGTGCAGAGGAAGATGCAACTGGTTACCACTGCTTGCAAGAGAGACCAAACCATAATATGAATGGGTCTACACAGAGTATGTAGACTCATTCATATTGTGGTTTGGTCTCTCTTGCAAGCACTGGTTACCTACCAGTTGCATAGAGGAGAGGTTGCATAGAGGAGATGCTTCCAAAGACAGTGCTTTCCTCTCCATGAAGTTCAACAACCTGCCAGTTGGAAGTCAATCATCATCTACGGTACTTCATTCCTAACCTGACAACTATATAATCTGGAGATGTTTAGAGCAAAGGTCTCCAAAACAGGAAACTATCAGATCACCATGGTAGCATTGCACAAAATAACTGCTCTTAGAACAAGGAAGTGAGGGACACCGGAAAGCCACTCAACTTCATGTGTTGCACCACCCTGCTTGGTGAACAAATCAAGTCCACACCAGAGAGGGCCTCCCAACGCACTGGCACTTTGCACTGGCCAGTCATGACAGGCAGTTGCATCATCGTCATATCAGGCCATCTTCTGCCTTGTACCAAATGGTAGAATTGCACCACTATTTGACATTGTTGCCACCAATACTGAGAACTGGATAGGAGCTGTCGCACTCAAAGGAGGATAAAGGGATAAAAGCTAGGGAAACAGCTTCTGGTCTGGAGCAAGGAGGAAGGCAATTTCTTGGAATGATGAGAAATTTACTTGGGGAAAGGGGAGAGACAATGCATTATCTAGAATAGCCTCAGCCATGCAACAATTGGGGAAGCAGGAAACAGGAAATGCAAGTGTCTCATCCTGTTTCTCCAGAATGTCCAAGATGCAGAGGCTGCCATGGTAGCCAGGAAATTGCAGGAGAGCACAGCACCCAAAATAGAACCAGTACAGAATCTGGAGAAGTCAAGCATTACTCAAGACTTGATTGCAGCTTGAAAACAGCTGCTTCATTTATCTGGCTTCCTGCAGACTCCAGCAAAAGATGTTCAGGAGACTGGAATGCATGGAAGCAGATTTTATTCACATTCAGGGATACATAGACCCCAGTACCCAGTCCAGACTTATGGACCTCTTTCCTACATTCATTCATTCATACTACTCCTCCTGCGCTCCCAGAGACTGCTTAGTGCCTACAAAGCTAGCCACATCTTATATCAGTTTAGGCCCAGCCATTTGCAGGGGGGGGGGGGCAGATCCTTTTAAAATCAGTCCAAACAACTCAGCATCCACAGACCCTGACTGAACTTCAACTTCTATCAGTGACAAAGCATGTTTATTTTTATTTATTTTTTAACTAACCTATCTAATGCAAGGAAGTCTGCCATGTCCTATTGTTGCCCTGGCTGATGGATGGATACCAACACAGTCAGATCTGGACATACCGTCTTTACAAATATTTGCATATTTATATTTTTTAGCCACACAACCCATAAAAAAGGGGTTTTACTCAGTATGACCCACAGACCACTAAAAATTGCCTTGAAACCACAGTGCTCTGCTGGCTGCCCATCCCCAAACACTGGGGGGAAAGTCCACAGAAGCAGTGCAAGAGAGCTCTTCTATAGGGACACTGGCAATCTAATGTACCGTATATCAAAAGAGTGCAGCAGAGTGCTTTAGCACATGTTCTGCAAATGCCAGGTTCCAGCTTGAATTCTTGCCATTGCCAGTTAAACACATTGTAGACAGATGTGTTTATAATAATTCTGATATAAATATCCAAGGTGCTTATTAACTCTGATTTAGGAAGATTTAAGCAAAGTCCATCTGCCCCCATATGTATCTAGTTTACATACATTCACCTTATCATTTATATAGTTACTTTACATTTATATGCCACCCTTTGTCCAAGGAATTCAGGGTGGCTTACATTAATCTTCCTCTCCCCTATTTTATCTTCACAACAACCCTATGAGGTAGGCTGGGCTAGAGAGAGAGAGAGAGAGAGAGAGAGAGAGAGAGAGAGAGAGAGAGAGAGAGAGTTCTTGAAAATCATGAAGAAAAAGATTTTTCAAAACAATGTTAAAAATGAAATATTGAAAGCTGCCTTTGCAAACTAAGTAGTTCAATGGGAGAAAAAAAATCTATTAAAGATCCTGAAGAAGACATGTGGACAGCAGCTTCCAAATCATAGCCTGTGCCTCTGATTTTAAAAGGTGCATCTGTATCCAAAGGGACACAAGTGGAGATTCTCATCTTATCCTGGCTCCACCTCTACTTTGCTCCTGGGGTTCAACAACCATACCAAGAGCTACTCCAGTGCCAACGGAAAGCTAAAAAACATATTTTGCTCTCTTGTGATGGAATCTGGCTTATGGTAACATCTGGCACTATCTTGGGGTGGAATCTAGCGTACAGTCAGGATATATACAGTATATAGAGGCTATAACTTATTTGTACAAGTTATCTCCTCACATTTTCTTTGCACTTTCATTAATTCCATGAATTCTCTTCTTCCTTGGTATCAGGGAGTCTGACTTGAAGGAAGGAAGGTGCTACTTTTCCCAGCTATGCAGCTCCATTTCCTCCGTTACTTACTCCTCCTCACCCATAGTGAGTAGGCAGGGCATGGGAATAGTAAGAAACTGGGAAGGGGCCTAAAGGCATAAACAAACAAAATAAAGCATGGAAGCTACAGCCACACCCTCTGTCCCTTTGGTGTTAAAATTAGTGATGGGGAAACAGTGTGGGAAAATAGCTGCAGGAGTTCCCCATCTACTTCTAACTCCATTTGTGAAACCAAAATGAGGTGCTCTAGGATAACAAGTCAGGCTCCAAAATTACAGGATTGGCTTTGAACATTTTCTAAGGGAAAAAAAAAAGCAGTCTTCATTCAAAGGCTCCTTTTCTGTATTCAGAACCTTTGGCGTTTGCTGCAATCATACTTCTTGAATATTCCCTTTAGTCACATATATACACATTGTGTTGTCTATGTGCAGATTTGGATCATTGGAACATACCCAGCAACAGACATGGAGACATTTTAGGAAGATGTATCTTCACACAACAGTGTTGGTCCTAGGAGAGAGGACAGGAAGCAGTGACAGAATTGTGCCTCCTCACAGACAAGGAGAAGATCAGTGCATGGTAAGTGGAAACGAGCCTGTATGGAGAGAGAGCACTGTTAACCTGTTGCTCAGGCAAGAAGTGGATGGCCCAGAAATGTTCACAGGTAGCTCGGTTCAGCAGAAGCCAATGAATAGAGGAGCTGGTGCTCAACAGTGGGTAGCTATGAGAAGAGATGATTGAGCAGACCTTTGTCCAAGATCAGGATGTGAAGCAACAGCGAAGAGGCCATCTCTTGCCTAAGGTTGCTAGTTCAAGATCAGCCATGGTCTTGCAAACGGTGGTATAGCACTTTCTGCATTACACATACACTTCATATACTTTATTTGGAGGGAGAAAGTATGATGTTATGCTGCCAATCTGTGAGGATGCTCCAATATCCCTCCGTATTTTGTATTTTATATTTCCTGCTATATTTTCTTGGATCTAACAAACACTGGATGTGCATATTGTACACACATAATAAATAAATATTGAACACATAAATAAATCTGCACCAGCACTCTTGTTGCACGTAGAGCACAAGCCTATGCTTGTCTTATCAGAAGTAGGTCCTATTGTCTTCAGTGTGGTTTACTCCCAGGAAAGAGTCCACAGGATTGCAGCCTTAATTTCATTTTGGTAGCTACCAGCAAAAAACTGCTGGAGAATTGCAAGTGGTGTGGAAGAAAGCCAGTTGCAGTGCTTGAGCCAAACCAAGATAGGAGCTATAAACATCCTAATTTGCTTGTGGCATGGCCAGATGCAAGAGAAGATTCTTTCAAGTGGTGTAAAAGAGGGAATTCAACTGATGCAGCTTTTCTCACACAGAGTAAACTCCATCGGCCAAAATCCCCCTCTTTTGCACTACTGTTAAAAGCACAGAACCCACCCTAGTCCTCCTATACATCTAGCCAGTCTATGTTGCTGTTGGAGAAGCCACCAGTTACAAAGATCACAACTTTATAGATGAGCCTTGTGGTGCTTTAGTCTCGGTTGCCTGGTCGACACTTGTTCCTATTGACCCTAATCGAAATGCAGTCCTATGAACTGCAACCCTAACTGAAAGAGGAGTAACAATTAACAACAAGGAAGCATGACGAACATAGACAAGAACTGCATGTAGCTGCACTAATAGTTTGGAAGGAGGACAAATTACACACTATGTAACTAATCTTTTGCAGAGACACGATGATGTGGATAGTTTAAATGTGGCACAGTCAACGACACTAGTTTCAATTCATAAACCTGGGGTGAATAATTCAGAGCTTTGCTACCTGGTGTGCAAGATGATTCAGGGAAGCAGAACTGGCTCTGGCACCTTCCTCATGTGGATGGCTTACAAGGAGAGCTTTGCCAAGTGATATGACTGAGCTCAAGGGCACAGGTGCCCCAGGTGCCACATGTCAAGGAGCAGGTGAACTTTTAGTTCATCCCTTTGACCCCAGGCTCCTTTGACAATCACAGTAATCCACAGACCTCCTTACTGCTGAACTAGAAGCATTTAGGGTGCACAATTGTAATCAAGAAAGTGGCTTATTATTAGGGGAATGTATAAAGCTGCTGAGTTAAGTAGGGGACAAGGTTGTCACTTTCTGTTTCTGGCAAGGCTCCTGTGAGATGCAATGATGGGTGAAACTGACATCTGAATTTCTGATCGCCATGCAGTTATTAAAGGAACAGGAGTCCTGTCAGAAAAAAGATGGCACTCATAGTAAGGATAAAAGCAGTGGTGTAGTGATACATTTTGAAATGCAAGTGTTTGTCATGATACTTCCCCTGTACCACAGCCATACCCCACTTCGACTATACAACAACAACAGCAAAAACTCTACATTTCTTTGTTAGAGGATTTTGTTCTCTTGCCAGTTATTTTTACTCTGAAACTTACAGCCCAATCCAACTTAAGTTCCGGGTGGCGGACCTAGCAATACGCCGCCCGGAATAGCCAAAAGTAGTCGCAAACGTGCTGTAAAGGACTCCGTTTGTCGCTGGACCCAGGTAAGTGTGGATCCAGCGGGCGGTCAGGCGGGCGGCGGGCATTTCGGGCGGAGCCGGGAGGGTGGCCACAGGCCCAGCCGTCCCGGGCAGGGGCGGGGACATGACGCCTGCCATATCCCGGTCCCTGCCGGGCTCCGTAGGACGGCTGGGCCGTTACACGGCCTCCTCCGACTTCTGCCAGCAAAATAGCTGGCGGAAATCTGAGGAAACCTACTGGCCCCAGTCGCCGTTACACTCGGGGAAAGGGGACGATCGTCCCCTACCTCGAGTAGACTTTCCGCCATGGGCTGCCTGCTGCAGGCAGCCTGCGGCGGAGCACCGGATTGGGCGGATGGCCGTCTGATCTTTAAGCTGGATTGCGCCCTTATTCTACTTCTTTTAAAAATCTAGCTCATGTCATCCCAAACCCTTGGAGTGGGCTGTAATAATTCAAACCAAATGTATAAACATTGAAAAATGGAATTTAAAAATATTCCAGTTAAATAGAAAAGGTATATTACAATGGTAGCCTATGCATGTTTACTCAGAAGTAAACCAGAAGAGCCAAGGGGGTGTCACCCACCCCTCCCTGCAGCCTGCAGCGAGCTCGGCTTGGCTGTCCTCACGGCTCCATCTCCAAGTCAAAGCGAAGCTGACAGCCCTGTTGCGCCTTCGCGAAGATGAGACTCAGCTGTCAGCTTCGCTTCGGCTCAGTGCTGGAGTCGCAAGGACAGGTGCTGTGGTTTCACCCCAAAGAATTGGTGTCACCCAGTTGGCCTTCTGGTCACCCTGCCACCATAGCACGCAGCTCATGTTCTGTTGTTGAGCCTGCACACTATAGATTGGCAGGGGATAGGATTGGGCTATGAATTGAATACTAGGCTTAAACATCAGTAGAGGCTGCAGATCTGAATACTCGCTGGATCCCTGTGCATACCTGGTGACACCTCAGATTACAGTTACAACTGAAGACCAGTTGTATATCTCACAGCAAGAGATATGGATCTAAGGGCACATGACATTTCCGCCTCTGAAACTAAACAAGTCTAGCTCTAGCCAATACTTGGATAGATGACCACCCAGAAACCTCAAGAATATCACCTTGTGCTCTGCGATGGAAAAAAGGGAGGATATAAATGAAATATTTATGTTATAATCAGAAATAACACATTAGTGTGGTATAGTGGAATATTTTAAAGTGTTGGAGCTTGCCATGACACCTCCATTAAGACTATAAAAAATCAACTTAAAATAAGATCTAGCTCAGGGGTGTCAAACTCATTTATACAACCGGTCGAATAGCATTCATGGCACCTGCTGAGGGCCAGAAGTGACATTATTAAACAGGAAGTGATGTCATTAAGCAGATGACGGCCAGAAATAAGCACTTTGTTCTCACGTAGGAACTCATTAGCTGCAAATAACAGAAGAGAAAATATGGAAATATTTGATCACATTTTCAAGAAATGAGAGAGCCCAATTAGCACACTGGATGCCCTTTTAGCAGCACTGCTTCTGCCAAGGTGTCACTTTGCAGCTCAGCAGCTGAGAGGTGGTGCTCTGCGACCCACACGATAATTGGGCTCTCCCAGCACATCGGCAGAGTCTGCCTCTCTCACCCCTCTTGGTCTTCCCCTTCCACACAGCCTTCCTTGTCTTCTGAGGCCTCCTTCCTTCTCTTCCTCCCAGGGTCTCAGCAGAAGCGGTGCTGCTGAAAGGGCGCACTGGGAGAGCCCAATCATCACGTGGGCTGGATAAAGAGCTTCCACGGGTCGGATGCTGCGGCCCACGGGCCTTATTTTTAACACCCTTGATTTAGCTCATTTCATCCTAGATTCTTGGAATGGGTTGCAGTAGTTTTAAAACACATTAATAAAAATTGAAAAAAGGATTAAAAAATAATCCCAAATAAATATAAAAGATGTATTACAACACAATTATCTGCATGTCTACTCAGAAGTAAGCCCCACTGAGTTCAATGGGATTTACTCCCAGGCAGATGTGTCTCAATACTATGTGCCTGCTGCACCACTGGAACTCGCATTCTGGCAGCGCAGCATGCTTCATGGCAGTCACATAAAGCAACCCATCTTTCTGCATAGCTGCGACGCTACCGCAAACGGCAAGAGGCTATGCACCAGCAGCCTGTAAAGAAGCTTTGCGCCAGTAGTGTGTGTGGGGGGCATGGTGGGAGGGGAGTGGGTGGAATGGGGCAGGGAGGAGAAGGAACGGGGAAGAGACTGGGGTGGGGGTGTCAAGGCTGAGAAGGGGGCGGTATCGGCAATAGCAGTGCCGCTGATATCCTATCCCCTTTACTGGCCTTGATCCGCCTTCCCAGGTCCACTTGGACTTGTGCCAGCAAAACTGCTGCATCGGAGGCTTATCCCTGGGCAAGTGAACAAATGTGCCTTTACCTGGAGGGGACCTCCAGGACTGCCCTTCCCTGCAGGATGCAGCCTCCAGTGACACGGCTGCATTGGCGGGGGGGGGGGGGGAGTTAGACAAGATTGGGTTATTAAGGGTCCTAGCCTATGCAGGTTTACTCAGAAGCAAGTCCCAGTGCATTCAACAGTATTTACACCCAGGAAAGAATTGTAGTCTTAATGTAACATGAGTTACATATTTCCTCTCAGGTAGCACTTGGGAAAGATGTTTACTCAGAAGTTAGTTCCCCTGTATTCAGTAGGATTTACTCCCAGGTAAATGTGCATAGGATTGTAGCCTTGATGTAACATGAACAACAAACTGTCTCTCAGGTAGCCCTCAGGAAAGTTAATAGCCTAAACATTAATTTATTCCCCTAGGGTTATTTCTCATTTTGCCTCCTACTGATCCTGATTCTTGGCTAATGTCCTTTGGAAAAATTTTCAAAGGCAGTATCTAAGTGCTCCTGCTGATGACATCACCACACCTACTGTAGGAAAAGTCCTGGAGCTCCACACACACACACACACACACACACACACACACACACACACACACACACACACACACACACACACACATCCCTGGCTCCCCCTCAGTTACACCCCTGGTGTGATCATAATTACCTGAAGCAGGCATTTCCAAAGCTTTTATTAAACGGGGCGGCGGGTGGACCTATCAATGGTAGATTGCAGTGTCTGAGAAGCCACACATGCACACAAAGTCCCTTTTGCTTTGTAACCCTGGCCCTACACCCATTGCCAGCAGCTTGGCATTCATAAATTGGTAATGATCTACTAGCTGGCCTCAACATGGCACATGGGAACCACAGGTGTGAAACACCCACAAAGGACAAGGTAGGCTGATGTAATTAGTAGCCATGTCATGTTTAGGTTGATTATCACGTTGTACAACTCCAGAGAGCTGAGAAACACTCTCCTAAGAGAGCAGTGAGGATCTGAAGTCACACTAGACTCAGCAGTCAGGAATGTAGTGCAGGGGGATTGCCTGCCCTGGCACATGGCAGCTGAGTCGGGATGATCTCACCTTCCTTTCCCACCTCGAGATGGGCTGGGGCTCAGCCAGCTTCCAGAAAAGGAGTTGGGAATGAAGTCAGCTGACTCTAGCTACCCATTTCCAGCCCTTCAGCTTTGCAGGAACAGCCCTTTCTCATCAGGTAGTGTTCTGAGCTGGGATTTTCTCCTGATTGCCTCTTCTGCCGCCAGCTATGCGTTTTTGCCCCATCATGCGCACATTCCTTTCCCATCATGAGTGCAAAAGCAGCATGTTTTTGCTAATGTTCATCTCATGTGTCCTTTTCCTGGCTGTGTGCCGAGTTCCTGAGCTGGCTCTTCTCTTCTTTTGGGAGAAGTCTGAGAATGTGTGAGCTATTAGTAACTCATTTGTCACCAGGGTCACGGGTAATGCTGTAGCTGCCATAAAAAAACCACATCCTAGTGGTCCAGTTCAATGCCATCCATCCCACGGTATTGCAGGGAAGCCCCAATCTACATGTGTTCCTCTGATTACCTTTCATCCCACAGCAAACATCCTTGACCTAAAAGGCAGTGAAGCAGATACAGTACATACTTAGGGCAATTGTTGTGACTGGAACTTCCATTCATAATTTAGGCAATGTGAACCTGGACCACAGACAAATAGGTTTTTTTGGGTGGCTGCTGTGCTGGCTCAATAACAGCCATCCGTCATCAACAATGCTTATGGAAAAAAGTAAATCTCACCTGAACACCAGGTTTTAGGAGCAAACAACAAGCGTTGCCTTTATGCTCTCCTTGTGAGTTTCCCAAAAAGATCTAGCTGGTAACCAGAAACAACAAAATGTTGGACTAAAACAGGGTGGCAGTAATTAATAAAAATACAATCTTTCTACCCTTACAAGCAGCCCAATCCTATCCCCCCCCCCCCTGCCATGGGCCATGCAGCGTGGGCTGTGCGGGCCATGCTGAATCCTATCCCTGGCAGCAGCAGGCTGGAGGTCTCCTTGGGATAAGGAGACCCTTTTATTATTCCTTTCCATTTTGCATAATCAAGAGTTATAGTATATTTCCCGAATGCATTCCAAGCACTGGGAACGGTGATTACTGTACTTGCAAAGGTTGAAATAACAACCATCAGAGCGCTCAACATGTGAACCTCTGTAGGAAATGCAGGGAGCCTGGTCTACAGCCGGCTCGTACAGCCTCAGTGGATCAGTTGCAGGGACTCTAATGGGTTTACCATAGCAGCCTAGGAATGTAGCTTTGTTTATTTAGCTTTTATATCTGCAGGCTGGTTATGGTGATCATATTTCCTAAAAATAGCATTCGGATAACCCCACGCGCCCTTTGGGAATAGCAGGCCGTGTTCTTCTACCGCCACCGCCATCCTATTCTAGCTCTGGAATGGGAAGTTATTCTACTAAAAGCAAAGGCCTGGGAGTGGAGGAGGAGGCTGTCAGGAAGCCATCACGGAGCACATGGGCCCCAGCCAACTCTCTCTGTGCAGCTGCTGACCCACAGACAATGAGCGGCTTGGATTCATGGGGCCATGCCAAGGGGTTGTATTTTCAAGGGTTGTTCTTGGGAAAAGGCATAACAAAGATTTGCTCCAGCTCTGGGCTGGACGGATTAACGGGATCACTGTTCCTTCCGCCCCGATCAGCTTTGATTCAGGATAATCAGCTGTATCCCTGCCTAAGTGAGGGTAGTTTTTCATTTCGGTCTGGGGCTTTGAAGCATGAATCAGCTGTTGCCTGCCCCCCCCCCAGTCCTGCTGCCAGCATGTCTCCCCCCCCCCATGAAACAAGTAGCAGCTGGGGGGAGGGGTTGAAAGCTGTAGAGGAGCAAAGGTTAAACCTCCTTCCCGCAATGCTGCAGCCCCAGTATGAGGTCCACTCCCCCCACCCACACACACTGCTGTTTACTTAAACAAACAAACAAAAAACAACAACAGGGGATCCTTAACATGGATTACATCATTTCTAGTTTGATGAGTCACTTCCAATCTGAGCCACTCTGTAAAATGCACCTGACTCACGAGCCCTTGGCCAGCTCTGGGGCACCAAAACCTTTGGAAGCCAGGATTGCCATCCTTCCTGAGAATTATAAAGGTGATATAGAACAAAATATTCCTGCTTCAGTTTACCAGCATCCAAGCTTATAATTACGTGTGGACAGAAATCGCAAAATCAGAAGTCATGGCATCTTTGAGTGAAGCCTATGGGCTTAATTACTGTATATCAGTGATCTTCCATGGTCACCCACAACACTTTGTGGATTCTTCCTAGTTCAAAAGGTGAAGTTTGCAAAGGTGTTGTTGTTGTTTTTGCTATACTTTGCAAAATTGTGCAGATTCACTAACTAACCCCAATGATCTCCATGATGGGAAATAAGATGTTTTGTTTCGAATGCTAGTTTATAAACAGATCGATGCAACCATTGTATTTTCATGTGCACTGGTTTAATTCTTCCAAATGATTGTTTAAGGAATAACGTAGGTGGATGAGAGAAACTAAACCACACCCAAACATCTGTAGAGGCAGGCCTGCCACCCCATAATAATCCAATACAGGCTGCACGTCTAATAATAGAATACAGAAAAAAGCAGATGACCATTATATTACTGTAAGCAAGGCAACCCAGAACCATAAAAACAAGTGAACATGCAACACCAACATGGCATCTGTAGACAGAACTTGACCAAATTATAAAGGCTCAGGGCCCAATCCTAATGGCCTGCTGTGTTGCAGGAACTCGCATTCCAGTGGCACAGCATGCTTTACGGCTGTCACAAAAGGCGAAGCGACATACAGTGTAGCCTGGGCCACATGCCAGCGGCCCACCAACGAGCCCTGGTACCAGAAAGTCAGTGCAGGGGGCAGACGGAAGCGGGCAGAACAGGGCGGAGACTGGGGCGGAAAGGGGACGGATTGAGGCTGGGAAGTGGGCGGTATTGGTGGCAGTGGCACCACCTATATCCTATCCCCCTTCTTGGTTTCAATCAACCAACCCGGGTCCATTGGGACTTGCGCCAGCAAAGTAGCTGGTGCAGGTCCGAGGAGACCCATCGGGGCAACGGGGGCTTGCCCCAGGTCATTAGAACAAAGCATTCCCTTACCACGAGGAAGCCTCTGGGACCCAAAACGCCCCCACGGGATGCAGCGTGTGCCCCATTGGTGTGGCTGCATTGGCAAAAGGGGAGTTAGGTAGGATTGGGCTGTCCATCAGCACACACCTTGTATTCAGATGAATAGAGCTATCCTCACTTTGTTGGAAGTGACAATAAATATTTATTTGTTTTAAAACAGCTTTACCCCACCTCTCCCTTTTACGATAAAAGGCCCAAAGCAGTGAACAACAATAAAATACATACAATAAAAGATTAAAAATTAAACAGTGTAACTTTTGTGCCACTTTATCCCACTTGGCACTGGTTAGCTTCCACTGCTTCTATTCTTTGCAAATGTAATTCAGACTGCTCAGACAACATATACATTTAGTATTAAACCTTTGTGTGCCCATGAGTTGTGCCCAGGGTCAGCCTGTCCATGAGGCTGACTTAGGCGGCGGTCACTTCAGGCAGCAGTTTGGCAGCGGGCACCCACGTCCATCTATCCACCCACTTACCTCCACTGCTTCTCCTCCTCTTCCCACTCCCTGCACTGGAAAAGAAGGGGACAGAGCAGAAGAGGAAGTGTGGAGGACTACAGCGTCTCCTCCATACTTCCTCTTCTGCTCTGTACATCTCTCTAATCCAGAAAATGAGTAGAGCAGAGGCTGGCTCATCACCAGGTAAGGTAAGCATTTGGCATGCTGCCTCAGGAGCTCTTGAGCCAACCCTGGCTGTGCCACCAAAAAGTGGGTTTTGCATGGTAGAATCATTGGTTCTCAAGGAAGGGAGGGACATTGCTCGAACAAGGGGCTTGGGAACCAGGACTTCAGTTTCCCTCCTACCTCTGGGAGAACAGTGGGATTTTAAGACCTAGAACAGGAGGACTAGGACTAGGACCCAGAATTCTGGAGTTCCATTTCAGGTATAAGAGGTCAGTGAAGTCCTGTGGCTTTACAGAGCAAACATCCGCTAACCGTTATCTACAGTTGTTGCTGGCTTTTACTATTTGAGTTTTCTTCCAGAAAGTGACGCAAACATTTCCCTGAAATGGCATTTTGGGACTTGTTGCGAAGTGTCTCTAAAACAGAATAATTGCCTAGGTGAGGACTGTGGCAAGGTGGTTGATTTCCCTGTGTCACATGATCCAAGGCGCCCTCCTGCTGTCCATTTTCAGTGCCCAGTGAAGCATTATGACCCCCTCAGCTTAACAGAGCAGCACGTCCCCACCTGGGTGGCCTTTCAAGGATTCTCACCTTCCGCAGGAGTGGCAGGGCGGAACAAGAAGCACAGAGCAGGTCTTGACATGCCTATAGTATGGCAAGCGGGAGAGAAAAACTGCCTAGATAGTAAAAAGAGGCAGGGCATGAATAGTTCTAGAGATCAAGTGGGTCATCTAGCTTACCTATGCAGGTGAGCCAAGCCACTTGTACTCTGCGCTGGCAGGGAATGGAGTAAACGTCAGGTAACCTCCATTTTCTCCCTGAAGGTGCTATGTGAACAGCATTGGCATTGCTTCTGTCCTTGCCTGTCTTCCCCTCATCTCTCCTTCCAGCACTAGCTGCAAGAAAAGCTTGCAGATTTTACACATTGGGTTCCAAGCCATTTGTTACTGGTTTGCAAGAGCAAATGTGCATTCGGAATCCAGTGGAAGGAGGAAAGTAGCTTGGGAGGTAATTTGGAGCGTGGAAGTGGGGGTGGGAAAGGGTTAAGCAACCTGTTCTCCCATTGATTTTCTGCTTCACTTTGCCCTCTCTCAAAGTTGCCTGGGGGGGAGGGGAAAGAAGCATTGGGGATGAGTCACATGTAAATCCATGAAATATTTAGTTCAGCCCTACCAAAGAAAGCAGTTGGTTAGATACAGGGACAGGTAGCGGACAGAAAGGGCACTAAGGACTTGCAGCCAAAGTCAAGAGGAATCAGTTTATTCCTGATCAGCCCTTTAACACCTCAGCAACCCTATATTGTCTTGCAGATATCTCTGAATAAGGGCCTTCATTGCACATGGATGAATTTACAAAAGCTTTGAACCTGTGTAAAATGAGAAACAACCAAAACAGAGGCATTCAGGAGACTCTTCCCCCTCCCTTCCCCATGAGATTAAACAGACTGTGCAAATATGCCATGGCCTTACATACGTAGTTCTGGAGGCAAACAGTGGAGAATCACTTTAACTGACTGAACAGCGGATATCTCAAATTGGAAAGATATGCAAAATCTGTTACGTGTTAGTAATCCACTGGGATGATAGGAAGGAAGGACATATGCAATCATTGCTGAACTGTAGTGAATCCTAAGCCTGCCTGCCTGCCTGGAGACCCCAAGTGGTTATTGCAAACTTCACCTGGAAAAGTACAGAGAAACCACCACAGAAGTAATTATTTGTCATACTATTTCAAGGATTCAGTCCCCCAGCCAGTTTAAAGAACTCAGGGTGAAATTATTACTATAGTACAAATCCCTTAGCCTTAGGTAAAAGATAAAGGTGACCCCTGACAATTAAGTCCAGTCGTGTCCGACTCTAGGGTGTGGTGCTCATCCCCATTTCAAAGCCAAAGAGCCAGTATTGTCCGAAGACGCCTCCGTGGTCATGTGGCCAGCATGACTCTCCTTGCCGCAGCGTGTAGCATGCGGCTGGAACATGGAGCGCTGTTTACCTTCCCGCAAGCGCCACCCGCTGGCCCCCTTAGCCTTAGGTGACCTTTATTATTAACCCCTATTGTCTTTCAGTCAGTCACTATTAGCTCATTCTGGTTTTACCTAACCACCACTCCCAACATGAATTATTCCAAATAGCTTTCTCTCTCTCCTCCACTTCTCTTTTTGTATTTACATGACAACCTCACATACTGTGAGAAAACTTCAGTCAAATCCATGACTACCCATCCTCTCTCATTTTCTAAATTTCCCTTCCATTTAATCTCCTAAAATTCCCCACAGAGCAGAACCATTATTTCCTCCCTGAGAAAATGACATTAATTCCCTCTCAGTCTCACTTCCTTTCCTGTGATACCCTTTGCTATATATGTGCAGTCACCAGAATACTGTTGAGTCTCCTCCCTGACTTCCATATCTTCAGATCCTCTCTTGAAGCAGAAAGGGAACTCCTGGTGATCACACAAAGCCTATTCTTGGATCACTGACCCAGCAGGGAGATGACAAGTCATTAAATTTCCCTGTGAACACAGTGCTCCATGCCTTCATGTTTTCTGAGAGCAGCTGGGGAAATTTCTACTCCTGATCAGCTCTCACTTGTCTTGTTTACTTTCCCCCCTAGTTCCTTAGAACCTCTTCCTAGCCTGAAGAATTTCACCAGTTCACTCGCAAATACACCCCCAGACCCCAGCTCTGTTGACTTTCTCATAGTTTTACGAGTCTTTGCTGAGATGTTGTCTCTGGGAAGAACAAGGATGAATTCTGGATAGTCCCATGCTGATACAGACCTGAAAAAACATGCATCTCCCAGGGGACGTATGTACTAAAAAGAAACTCAAACAGAGCCCAACAGAAGGAATAATGTTAACACTGAAAGCCAAATCAGTCTCTTTAGCTGTATGTATTCATGGATTTATTTTTAGTGTCCTCCTCATTCTTTTTTCAGGATGCACCATCTTTTCTCATTCTATCTGCATACATACCCAGTCCTAAAGACAAATATACACATGGATTGTGATATCACAACACTCTCTAGCCCTATCTCTGATCAGTCAAACTCTCCTGACTTCCCAGGTTAAAGCACCTTTACAGGTGTGGGAATAACAAAATGTTGCTTGAATACACATTTTATTTTAAAAGGGGATTAATTGAGTTTATAATAAACCAAATAAAAAGAAGGGGAAAATGAAAAACAACAGGGTGGCCCAAGGATGCTGATCAAGCAGGAATGGGTGGGAGAGTGGAAACTGGGGCCAAATGATTGGGTTATTTGCTTATTCAAATGTAAATAGCTGTGCAAAGCCACAATTTGGATTGGGACTATGGCATGGGGGGAAATGGGACTTAATCCTTTGTCAACTATGGTCCTAATCTAGACTGTCCTCCCTTTTCCGCACATGTTATTTGCCGCAAAAGGAAAACTCCCATTACACCAATACCCATATAGGTATACCGTAATGTAAAATGCTGCTCATGCTACAAGAATCCCCTCCACAAAAAGCATTTCCTGTAGCTGTAACTCCTTTTCCTGGAAAAGGATAGTTTTCAGCATGATGGCAGAAAACATATACAGTCAATTCTTGGTATCCGCGGGGGTTAGATTCCTAGAAAACCCAGTGGATACTGAATCTGCGGATACAGAATCATTGATCCTATGGGATCAATGGGGTTAGGGGGGAAATCAAATTGGTACAAATACCTTCAGAATGGCACGGATAGCTTAGAACAGCCACAGATAGCTTCAGAATGGCCTTGGATGGCTCTTCTACCACTGGTGCGTTTTCACACCACCAGTAACAAATGGCCACTGTGATATTCAAAATGGCCACCACGGATGCTGGGATCGCTTCAGCATGGCCACGCAAGGCATTCTGGGGTGCTACCCATAATTGACTAGTAATTGACTACCTTTAGAATGGCCGTAGATAGCTACTAAAAGCTTAAAAATGGCTGCCGCGGATAGTGAATGGCTGCCACGGATAGCTGCAGAATGGCCAACAATAGTTTCAGAATGGCCACAGATACCTGAGTACAGACTGCGAATGGCACGAGGTAAGTGGCACTCCTCCCCAAGGATAAGCAAATCCGTGGGTAGCGAATCTGTAGGCAGCCAGGTTTGACTGTAATACAGTCATTCTGGTATGCTGAAAAGTATGCTCCTGGAAAGACGATGAAACCTTCAGATGAGGTCACAAAGTGGTCCGATTTTCACTTCTGTCTACAAAAAAAGGAATACGCAGAAGAAGCCGACATATGCATGAGTGCAACAGCACAAATGGAATTTAAAGCTCTGATAATGAAGGACAAGGGGGAGGGCAGAGGTGGGAAGAGGGACAACAGCAGACTTCCATTCAGGTCAATTCAGATCCACCTGAAGTGGAGGGATAAAGAGATGGCAGGTTATGCAATGCACTGTGGACCGTATCTCTGCCTTGCACAAAAAACAGCAGCAGTTTGCACAAACACACACACACACACACACACACACACACACACACACACACACACACACACACACAAACCCAACCCCAAACACCACCAACCCAAATGTACTAATATTGACCCTTGTGCAAATGTGAAGTCACCAAAAAGATCAGCAAAACAAGAATCCAGCCGCACTCCTAGCTCTTCTTTTCTAAAGAAGCTGATTGTGTGTATTTAAGGATTTAAATAAAGAAGCTCCATATTGGGAAGTCTGGAGGGGGCATGGAATTCACCCAAAATAGAAGCAAACTAACTGGGGACATTATCCAGATTACATATATCTGAATAAAGCAGGTTTTACTGGAGTCTGGAACTGAGTTTTACAGTGTCTGCAACTTCTGTGCTAACAGCAATTCTTCTAGGGTTTTGCTCTCAAGTCATACCAGGAGTGTTGCGTCGTCTTGACTCTTTAGTAAAGCTGGTCTGAACCTGAACCTTCCAGGATTTGTTGGCAGATGATGGTTCCAAGTCTCCTGTCCGTTTAAGAACATGGCTAGGTCTCAATTTCCAAATGCAAAGCCACTCTCCTGCTATTACCCCATGGGGATTGCATACCTCCATTCCCATTGCAATTCCCCTGGGCCCTTTGAAATCAGTGAAAAAGAACTGAGAAAGGCAGATTCTTTTCCACTCACAAATGAAATGACTACTAATGCAACAAGGAAAAATGCCTTCTGAGTTTCTGTACGTAGCTGGCAGATACTTGCCAGGGAGAACTGCATCATCCAGGCTCCATTTTTTAAAGTCCTTGAGTTCACCATTTCTGCTGCTCACTAAACTGCAGGAGCTAAAGACACGAGCCCTGAAAATCCATCTGCTGGATCAGACCTCGATAGGACCAACAAGTCCAGCATTTTATTCCTCACAGTAGCTAGCCACGTACCTCTGGGATGTGCAGAAGCAGAACACAAAGGCAGTACCCTCTCCTGCTCTTGCCCTCCACCACCAACTGGTAATTCAGAGATATAATGCCTCTGACCCAGAAGATTACATATGGCTAGCCATCATGGCTAAAGAACTGTTGATAGACCCTGCCTCCATGAGAACTCAATCTTCTCCTCTTCAAGCAATATACAGGCATCAATAGCTACATTACATACACAGAAGCCAATGGCTCCTGTCCCAAGGAGTAAGCCACAAGGCATGGTCCTTACCTTTCTGAGGTCATCCAGCCCGTATTCCATGGATGAAGTCAGGACCTCCAGGGCCTGTATGGAAAGCAAACAAAGGAATGATTGCTAAGGGTCTGGGGCAGGGTCCAGTAGTCGGTGCTCTCTGCCCTGTTGGAGACGGCACAGAGTTGAGCCCCTCTTATCTGGTCTTCCCAGTCGTTTTCCCCTTCAACACTCTGGGAAGTTTTTATATGATTTTATTATGTTTTCGATATTTTGCTTTATTTTGATTGTAAGATACTTTAGCACCATATGGAGAAAAAGCATACAATGAATGTAAATATATATTAGTTAATTAATGCCTAGCACACATTGGCTTATGCAAGTGACAGCATGTTGACACAAAAAGAATTCAACCTTGGATATTCGGAACTGGAGACAAATAAGAATTGTAGTCACATGCATTCCTTTTCCCTCTTCTCAATATTTACACTGCCTCTCACAATCAGTACAAACTTAGGGTTACAAATTGTCCAAACTAATTTCTTCAGGATAGCCTGGATTTCTTTGTTGCTGCCCAGGAGAAAGGAAAAGCCCCTTCTGGACAACAATAGTTTTTAAGGGGTCACCTACACATTCATACTTTCGCATGCAATATTCTCTCCAGCTCCTCCACTAAACCAAAGCAGCCTTCAATAAGAAGCAGGCTTGCTAAGTTGTTCATATGTTCCCTTCATTTTCCAGACATAATTCTGGTTTAAACAGATCTGTCTTACAGATGACGAACCATGAAACTCTTATAGCCCAATCAAGTGCAAAGACACGCCGGCAGAGCAACGGCTCCACTGGTGCCGGGTGTCATAAAAATGGCATAATAACGCATGTTTTCGACACCGGGCAAGTACGCTCCGCTGTCGGTGAGGCTGGCGCCAGTCTACCCACCCAGCATCCAGTCTGTCTGCCGCGTTGAGCAAGTAAGTCCCCGCTGATCAGCGGAGGAGAGGACCGGGCAGGCAGGGGAGGGAGTGATTCGCCCGGCGGGCCAGGGATGGGGGAGGGATCATCAGCGGCGCACTCCGCCCGATTCCTATCCCCCGTTCCGGACCTGGCCGGCCTAGTCAGACTCCATGGATTTGTGCCGGCCATTTTGCTGGCGCACATCCGATGAGGCCCATAGGGGCCGCTGGGGCTCTCCCCAGGGGAAAGGGACAAACATCCCTTTCCCCCGAAGTGTGCCGTAGCTCTGCTGGCACTGGCCCAATCCTGCCTAAGATCCGGTGCAGCGTGCTTTTGCACACTGTGGCAGCCCTAGGCAGGATTGGGCTGCCCGTCAATTATTATGGTTGATAAAAGAGCATTTGTGTGAGAAGAGGTGTGTGTGCATATACGCATGTGTGCATAACAGCTTGTAGTTCCTGGCCATTTTTACATCTTAATTTCCCCCTAGTTTCTTCTCATCATCATCTTCATCATTGCAAGTTCTGCAATATCACCATAATGCACTATTGCTTATTGAGAATGGCAGTAATATGACAACTGGGACCACTTGCAGAAGTGGCAGCTGCTGTTGCCTGCACATTTAGCTTCATCCCTGATCCACACTTCTACTGATTAAAACACATTAAACCCTGAAGCCCAGCCGCCCAGGCAAGAAGCAGTGGCATGATCACCAGCTTGGACTGTTCACAAGAGGTGCCAGAGGGGAAGGAAGGGGAGCAAGTGTGCAATCTTCCTCCCACCACATAAGTCGTCCCTCTCTTGCTGCTGGGTTTGGCTGTGCTCATCTACATTACTGAGGGCCCAATCCTATCCAACTTACACCACTGGTGTAACCAGTGAGGGAGGCACTGACGTCGCTGGAGGTGGGGCGGAAAGCTAAGTTCTGCAGCTTTCCGACCCACCATTACTCTCCGGTACGAGGCACCCCGCCCCCTCGTCATAGGAGCCCGTCAGCGGAGAGAAAACAACGCGCAGGAGAGTCCCTGCATGTTGCTTTCTCTCCACTGACGGGCTCCTACAATGAGGGGGCGGGGCGCCTTGTACCGGAGAGTAACGGTGGGGTGGAAAGCTGCAGAACTTAGCTTTCCGCCCCACCTCCAGCGACGCCAGTGGAGGGAGGGCAGGGCGGGAGACTTTGGAGGGGAGGGGAGATTGAAATCCCCTTTGAATCCCCTTTTGAAGGGGATTTGAATCCCCTTTCTGTTCTGGGGCCTCCCATTCTCGCTGCACTGCTTGATAGGATTGCGCTGTGAAAGTCCCAAGAAGAACTGATGCAACATAAATCTGGGCTGTGAGAGGGAAAAGAGAACAAAGATCATCAGAGGCATTTGGTGCCAATTGCAGGAGGAGAGCAGCTTCTCTGCCTAAACTAGCTTGATCAAGTTGCTGCTGGTGTATAAACAATAAACTCACACTGCAATTTGGCTGATAGCATCTTGGCTTTCTTGCTGTGATACTAGAACTCACAACTATGCTAATGAATTTTGAAAATGTTGAACTGTATATTATCTGGTATCTAATGAAACATAAAAATGGAGAAATTGTTGCCACCTAAATATTCAAATAGGTGTTTTTCGGAGATAAGAAAATGTACCTAAATATTTCCAACAAATATTGTTGTAATGTAGTAATGTTTATACCTCTTTCTGAACCTTCTCCCCCCCCTCGGGAACTACATTCTTACCTAAAACAAGTATGCATCGGAGTTGGAAAGTTGGATAGGATTGGGCCCTTAGTCATAGGACTGAGGTGCTGCAAAAACCACAACCACATTTAAGATCCAAATCTCAGTGATAAGCTGTTGAACATGTATATTATTCCAGATCGTGGGAGCTTGACCTGCCCTTTTTTTCTGTGATTATTTGCAATACTTGTATACCATCAATCAGCAGGAATATTCTCAAAGCACTTTGCATAAAAATGTTAACCACAGCAGGCTCATGTCTCAAGCTATGAGACATCTGCATTCAACCTAAATTTAGTCAACCTCTTACAGTCCATCACTGATCTCAGGCACTGGTTCATGGAGTTCACCAGCACAACAGGATGTGATAAAAGGGAAAAACAGAGCTGGGTATCATCAGAATACTGATGACACCATACATCTATAACTTTACCCAGTGGTTCTGGGGAGGTGTTAAATAACATGGGGGACAACACTGGACCTTGAAGAATTCCTATGGAACAATTTCCATGGCAAGGAACAACAGTTGCTGAGCACCATGTCCTGGAATCTAGTCTGCAAATCAGAGCAGAACCACCACAAAGTAACACCTCTAACTCTCCAACCCACAATGACTGCCCAGAAGAATACCGTGACTGATAGTATCAAAAGCCTCTTGGAGAAGTCCAGGAGAATTAACAGAGTCACACTCAGTGTTGTAGGAAAAGCTCGGCATCGCCCCCGCCACAGCTGCCCCCACCGGTGGTCATGCACCCCCCAGGCATGCCACCCAGGGGTGGCCACAGACTGCCCCCACCCCCCCATTCCTACACCACTGGTCACACTCCCTCTGTCCTTCCTATGGCCTTAAGTCATCAACCAAGACAACTATTAGCAAAATCCAATGCATGTCTTCTGTGAAGTAAGTCTTATTGAGTTGAATGGAATTTACTCTCAGGTCTTGTGCATAGGACTGCGGCCTTAGGCAAGTTTCTGTCCCCAAACCAAGCTCAAGCCATACTGACAGAGCTCAAGAATTAGTTTCATCCAGACAAAACAGGGCTGCCCTCCCATCTCAAAAAAGACATCAGTAGCTGGAAACACTGGCCTTGCTTGTGGATTTAGCTGCTAATGTGTGGTGGGGAGAAAGGGCACAGCATAGGCAAGATAGTCTGTATTCTGTGGTCCTTCAGCACAGCTGAGAGAATCCCTTTCCTCCTAAACAGAATTCTAAAATAAAACATAAAATAGGAAAGGGACACTTTAAGAGAGGGTGTGCCACGAATCTGACATGCTGAATGGCATCACACATTCCGACTCGCTACATCAAAAAGCCTCTCTGCCTCCCAGGAGTAAAAAGGGTCTCCATTTTAGCTGCTTCCCCAAAGTCAGGTACTACTTACTAACCATGATCTTGAAACCACTGACTCGCTAGTAATTCCATTGCCTTTTTTGACTCATGTCTATCACTGTACATCTCCCCGTGATTTCAGGACTGCAGCCAAGAGTTTTAAATTAACAAAAAGCAAAGCAATAGTCAGACAGACATTATCTGGAACCCACGAAAGGTGCTTGTTTATTAAGTCATCATTCTTGCAGAACACCCAGCCTCCTTCCCTCCCTTCCTCCCTCCAGCTTTAGCTCTACTGCAAGGAGCTCTCCTAATCTGAGATCTCTCAGATCTCAAGGCACTGGCTCTCTAGAGAAATACTGTACTGCTTTCAACATGAAGAACAGAGCTGTGGGGAAGCTGGAACAAATCCAATCCAATGCTTTCAGATATCACTACTGTTTTCCTTAGAACGCAGCCATGGCACACTCAGTCAAGCAGGAACAGTTGCATTATATTGTACCATGCTAGAAGTGAGTTAATGAGCAGTGGGTTAAACCACTGAACCATGAGCTGTCGATCAAAAGGTCGGCAGTTCGAATCCCCAACGGGGTGAGCTCTCATTGCTTGGCCAGCTCCTGCCAACCTAGCAGTTCCAAAGCATGTTAATGTAAGTAGATAAATAGGTACCGCTTGCGGGAAGGTAAACAGCGCTCCGTGTTCCAGCTGCATGCTACGCGCTGCGGCAAGGAGAGTCATGCCGGCCACATGACCACGGAGGCGTCTTCGGACAACACTGGCTCTTTGGCTTTGAAATGGGGATGAGCACCACACCCTAGAGTTGGACACGACTGGACTTAATTGTCAGGGGTCACCTTTACCTTTACCTTAGAAGTAGAGTGCTGTTCTTTTTGTGGTTAGCAACAAACACCCTTTGTGATTAGCCTCTCATCCAGGGTGACTATGATGATGTCTTCCTGGCAAATTTGTCATGCCCGGTTCACAGGACTACCCTATGAGGTCTAGATAAATTCATGATGACAGGTTAGTAAAATTTGAGTAGTCTGCTAAGGCCGGGGCAGAGCAGACACTTTACATGCTTGTGGAGAGTCCCAAATTCAATCTCTGAGAGCTTCAAGCCAGCTTCAAGATGAGATTTTTATCTGAAACTCTGGAAAGATGCTGCCAAGGTTGGCAATACTGACCTAGCGGAACTAATGATCTGACTCAGTATATGGCAGCTTCCTATGTACTACCTATGTACGGCTGCTATACTACCAATATTAATAATAAATCATGAATTTGTGATTACTTTCCGACAGAAAAAATATCCATACTTGACTCGCAACAATACAAATATACAAAAGATATAATAACAGCAAAATAAACAGAACATTCAAAATACTACATAAGGCTGCAGTCATAGACACACTTTCCTGGGAGCAAGCCCCATTGAACACAATGGAACTTACTGTACTTTTGAGTAGATATGTTTAAGATTGCACTATAAAATAATCAAATCAGTAAGCAGCAGACATAAAAAACTATTCATTCAGTAGAAAAGCTTAGAGAAAAAAGGTAGATTATTACCTGTCAGTAAAAATGTGTGGTGGGCTGGTAAGATTGTTGAACCTATCTACAACGTTGATTTAGGAAGGCTGAGTTATCTCATTGTTCCCCTAAGCAAAGTAAGGCAGAGTTTCCTTAGCCCATCCTTCATTGACCACTTACACAGGTCCCTGGAAGCCCAGCCCCTTCCTAACACAGGACATACTTACGATAAGGTTGTTGAGGGTGACACTGTTAGTGTACAGGTACTCAATGACTGCAAGGAACACCTCTGGCTGCACGTGGCTTAGGATAAGTGGGGCTTGCATCTCCTGGGGCCGGCTTAGCATCGCGTGGAATGTCTGGCAGCGGGAGGAGAGGAGGCAGCGATGAGCAAAGACTTTCTGCTGCCCTCTGCCAACCAAGAAGGTCACATCACTGTGAAAAGAGAGGCAACAGCAGGATCTTATTATCGCGATCAGAGTTTACAATGCACACTCCGCAACTCTTCGCTTTCTTCAGATGCCCTCCTTCAAGAACCACCCTGCAGAGTTCAGCTGTCCTCAAAGCAAATTGACTAGTAGGGACCAAACTAGACACTTGGAGGCAGAATGCAGGTTGCCCCTAAACAGTTGCACAGTGGCAGGGAGAGAGCAGCAAACTGGAAAAGGCCACTGCTTTTCCGTCTGATGCAGAAAAATATTTTCCTAGTTTCTGTTCATATATGCCTCCCTAGGTCACAGGAAAAACCTCACATTTGGCAAACTTAATCTTTCCTCCTTTCAAGGAGAGCATACACATTAGGCTGACTCTGGGTGCAGGGAGACTCCCAGAGCTAACTCAATTAAGTCTCCCAGAACTCAAGGATCGGACCATCAAGGACCATCAAGGACCATCAAGGATCCTCTGACTAGCTCAGCTCACTATTGTTCCCATTGTGTTCTGTAAAATGTAAATCAAAAGTCTCTTGTTTTTCCTGTATGACTCTGTGACTATGCACATTCTCAGCAACCATGTGATATTCTGCTTGGAAATGTATAAAAACTGTTCTCACATGGAGCAAAGGGTCAGTGCCCCTCTTGGGGTGCTGTCCACTGCGCTGCGTAACAATAAACCCATACTTTTTCCTTGTTCACCAGTCTTCCTGGTCCTCCATTATTAACTATCCTCTGCTTAAAAATTCCGCTTCACGTCACAACTTCCTCCTCACAACCACTTCTCTCCTAGCTGGGCAGTGGCAGTGCCAGCCCCCGTTTGCTTGGGACACTAGGGCAAAGCCCTGCCCTAGACCCCCCACCCCTAAGAGTGCACTGGGTGTTACCACTGCCACAGTTCCCTGAGCCCCCTGAGGGTTCCCTGAGCCCCCTACTGCGGGTTCAGGGGTTGGCTCATCCTTCCTGACTGGCACTATTCCCAACACCAGGAATGGAAAGTAGCCTGGAAGGATGGGAGCAGATGGGTTCAGTACTCATCTCTCACCCCTCACTTCCCCTCTTGAAATAATTCAATTCCTCTGCTTTATAGCTGTTAAGAAGCACCCTGCATTTTAAGGCTTGATTTTGCTGCCACAGAATCTAGTTCAGCCCAGCAGAGGTAATAAGCAAAACTGCCACTAAGTGCTTTACTCTGTGCTGGACTTGGCCATTGGGAAAACAACTTAATACATCTCCATTGATTTTTCATCTTAATCCTAAGGATTTGTGAACACCAGTTTCAAACATATATCTGGAATGATATTGAACTTTAAAACCAATGTATTGACTAGCAAACGTGCCCTGCCTGAATGCTCAATGACCTAATGGAAAGCCCAGCTCTTGCATCATTATTTCAGGGGGATAACTTGCAGAAACCCTTGTACTGTGTCAAAGCACATATATTCCCCACTTACTTCTCCTCTGAGCTAAAATGCTTGAAATAATTTGTGTCAAGGCACTCTGTCACTCTCCCCCTTTTTCACTCTCAGACCAGTGAACACAGATACGTGGACTAGGCCACCGATATATACGATAACAACACGGTTTGAGTTATTTGTCTTTCCAAACACTAAGATGCTTCCCCAGCAGATGCATTGTTGCTACTAAGGTGGTAATTTCTGCGGGGCCCTTTTTAGTAAGCTGCAATTCAACACGAGATGTTGTGACCTTACCCAGGAACAAAATTTGTTCTGAAATGCTAGGTTTTCTTACAGGAATGGAGCCCTGGTTAAGGAAGCATCTCTGTGGAGAACATCATCTCGTCATAAAAAGTACATCACAACAACAGCAGTTGTGTAGGATAATGCTAATTTAAGACAAAAAAGGCAGCTCTTTGGAAAAAAAATATTGATACAGATACTTGGGCTAAAAGTAAAAGGAGAAAAAGAACAGGCAAAAGTCGTTGGTTGCACCAAGTCTAGAAACTTGATGACAACAAAACATTTCAGTAAAGTACTGGGAAGTCTGCAACAAATTTCCCCTACAGCTCATAAGTTTTGATTTTGATTTTGTGGCTGATGCCTGAGAACACTAGACTGTGTTGGAGGGGAATCTTTGAAGGACTCCGCTTATAACTTACTGTTTATAGCACTTTTCATACATGCTTAACAGTGCAATCCTGTCGGGCAGCCCAATCCTGCCTAGAGATCAGGCGGGCAGCTCAGGCTGTCCGCCCGATCCCGTGCTCCGCCGCGGGCAGGCAGCCGCACGGCGGAAAGTCTCCTCGGGGAAGGGGATGCTCGTCCCCTTCCCCAAGTGTAAAGGACGCTGGGGTCGATCGGCCTCCTCAGAATTCCGCCAGCTATTTTGCTGGCGGAAGTCGGAGGAGGCTTTGTAACGGCTCAGCTGATCGGCGGGGGACAGGATATGGCCGAAGTCATCCCCTGCCCCCTCCCCGACCAGCTGGGCCAATGGCTCATGTCCGGCTACCGCCGCAACGCCCCACCCACTGGATCCTAACTTACCTGGGTCCGGCGGTCAGGCGAGGGTTCCGTCAGAGCAGGGAAGGCCGGCACTTTTACGATAGCTTTGGCCAGCGGACTGCTCGGTCCGCTGGCTGAATTTACGGTAGGATTTCGCCCTAAGACAGGACCAGTGGATCAATTGTTCCACTAGCGTCGAGTGTCGCAAATTACGGCACACAGAGAGTAAGCAGCGCCGGCGCTGAGGCCAGTGCCACTTGCTCTGCCCTGGACCCAGGCTGCCACCAGACACAGGTAAGGACTGTGCTGGGCAGGAGGCAGGGGAGGGCAGAACAGGAGGGGGAATTGGGTGGCCGGGCCTGGGAAGGGGGAGGGATCATCGGCAACGCGTTCAGCCGAATCCTATCCCCCTTCCTGGGTCTGTTGGGCCTTACATGGGCCTCCCGGATTTGCACCAGCCATTTTTCTGGTGTACATCCGAGGAGACCCATTGGGGTGGCTCCATCATTACTCAGGGTAGTGCACAGGCGTAGGCTCAATCCTGGATAGGATCCGTGCTTTTGTATGCTGCAGCAAGTCTAGACAGGATTGGGCTGCCCAGCTCATTACGTACTTTAGCTTGATAATTGTTAAAACAATCCAGTAAGCAGCGCCAACATCAGGTTCTTGGGGGGCCTGGGACAAAGCCTTGCACTGGGTCCCCCATGATGATACCCTACCCACACCCATCCTCTGATGGTGCATTAGGTACTACCACTGGTACTGTGGGTTCATCACATCCAATACAACTTTGCCTTGCTTTTAACAGTCTGCTTCTCTCTTCCTTTTCACAGCTTATTGCATTAACGGCCCAATCCAGCCTAGATCTAGGCTGGCAGAGCGTGCGCTCCGCTGGCCTTCGGTGTAGCAAAAGTTCCGTAAAGCACTTTTGGGGCACCAAATGAGTAAGTGGTGCTGGCGCGGAGGCTGGCACCGCTTACTAGTCCATCCCACACAACCCGCGCCACCGGACAAGGTAGGTCCTGCGCCGGGCAGCAGGAGGGCATGGGGAGGGAGGGCCAGGATGGCAGGGAAGGGGGTGATTGCCTGGGCTGGTCCAGGAGGGGGGCGGGGATATCAGCAGCATGCTCCACCATATCCCCATCCTCTTCCTGGGCCGGGTTGGCTTTACATGGCCTCCCTGGACGAGCACCAGCAAAAGAGCTGGCATGCATCCGAGGAGGCCCATTGGGGCCTCCAGTGCTTACACCGGAGAAAGGGAACAAACATCCCCTTCCCCTGAGGTGAGCCCCGGTCGCGCCAGTGCAGGCCACATCCTTCGCAGGATGCAGAGGCCGACCACTACAACTTGCGCAGGATTGGGCTGAATTGGGCTGAATTCAGAAATCAGCATGCCCCACTACAAAGTACAGTACCCTAAATCTGGATTAACAGAAGTAATAGGGTGCAAAGAGGAATACATTCAGCATATGTCTTGTGCTCCCTGAGGCATCTGGTGAGGCCACTGTGTGATACAGGAAGCTGGACTAGGTGGGCTTTTGGCCTGATCCAGCAGGGATCTTATGTTCTTATGTTCTTATATGGCAGTTTGTGCACCTGATCAGCTCAGCATGCACTGCAGGAGGAAGCAAGCTAGAGCTCAAAATGGGTTTAAGTGGACATGAGCATAGAATCAAGATCTTCATATTCTGAATAATGCAGTGGTGGATTACCCAATTACACATTTTAGGGTCACCAGGTTTACTCGAAGGACCTACTGCGGTTGGTGTGAGTTAAAAGAGTATATGAAGAAGGATTTTCCTACCCCCAAAAGCTTGTATGTTTGTGTAATCTTAGTAGATAACCACAGCAGAACTTGTTCTGTAATTGACTCAGCATTTCACTTTCCATTACATAAGGACTTTCTCCTGTACTTTTACAGGCCTGAAAATTGATCTGCAGCTTTTTATTCACATTTCCTTGTGAACCGTCAATTTCTCTCAAACAAAACAATGATCACAGTTGTGTTAGGTATGCCATCCATAATAGCCATGCCCGCATACAGATTATCACCAGTTGCACTTTCTCAGCACGAATGTCCCCTTTGCCCAAGGAGTCCCCGGGTCACGCCAGAGTGGCCTGGGAAGGGTGTAGGATGCTGCGGCCGGCCCTAAGGGGCGGCCGTGGATCCTTACACAGGATCAGGCTGCCCGTAAACAAACAAACAAACAAATAAATCATATCTTCCCATCCCCTGTATTTGAAGGGATCAGCATTGCTGCAGGAGGGACAGCTGAGCTTCAGTTTGGGCCCAACCCTAATAGGACCTTACGCTAGTGTTCTGGCAATGTAAGGCCTTTTACGGCTGTCGCAAAGCGCAACATGCCATTCAGCACAACTCGGCTGCCTCCACAAGCAAACGGAAGGAGCCCTGGTGCCAGTAAGCGTGGGGGGCAGGAGGAAGGTGGGGAGGGGGAGGAACAAGATGGAGATCGGGGCAGGAAGGAGGGTGGATCAAGGCCGGGAAGGGGGTGACATCAGCGGCAGCAGTACTGCCAATATCCTATCCCTCTTCCTGGCCTCAGCCTGCCTTCAGAGGCGTTTCCACGGTAGGGGCCGCACCATAAGTCGCGCCCCGTCCTAGTACCGTGTTTACCAACTGGAACGAGGAGGCCCCGCCCCCTCGCCAGCGGATCCATTCCGCCCTGCAAAGGTGACAAGCAGGGAGTCTCCTGCCCGTTCGCCTTCGCAGCGCGGAATGGCTGCGACGGAATGGCTGCAAATAACCTTGCACCGGTGTAACAGTAGATGCACCAGTGTAAGTGCAATTACACTGGCATAAGTGCACTTACACCGGTGCATCTATTGTTACACCGGTGCAAGGTTACACAGGATTGCGCTGTCAATAAGAGAAGAGGGGAAAAACTCCATCTAAAAAGAACATTGGGTCTGAGCAGAATTAATCATCATTCTGGAATGCCAATAAGAGAATGAATGCCTTGATTCCCCCAGCCCTAACTCATCCAACATTTACACACTAGGACTTTGATGTTGGCACAGCCTGGAGTTCCACCCTTCTGCTGGTTCCACAGACTGTATGCATATCTCATGTGGAATGCGCTATCAAATCTGCAAACAGAAAACTGGGCTGAGCTTCCTTTGAGAGAAACCTACCATAGTTCTAGTCCTAGGACCATCATAAGGGATGGATGAGGTGGCCTGGCCTAGAGAAACCCAACCTGATAAAAACTGCAGCTAGAAGCAGTTTTAAAATGTCCCCGTACCTTAAGTACTGACTCCTCCCATATGAGACAGCTTGTCCCCTAAGGTCATCTGCGCCTCTGGCACATGCGCCACCACAATCTAAAGCTCGGCCGGCAGCTAGATAGGGCTTCCTGTGCAGCAGCGCCAGAACCAAAGAACTCACTCCTGATTGCGTTACCAACTGAACTCTCCTTAGCCTTCTGGAGTGGCTTGAAAACATTTTTACTCCACTCAGCTTGTATGTCCTCTTGATCTATTATTTTATATTGCTACTGCTAAATTATTTTTATTGTTAAATTTTATTTATAATTTAACGTCTTTTCTATTTTTATCTTCTCTTGTATTGTTATTAGCCGCCTTGGACGTTTTATTGTAAGAGGGAAAAGCGGAGTAAAAATGTTTTTAAATACATAAAGGTGGCAACTACTTTTACCATAGGAGGAACTGGTTGTTCCAAACATGCAGTGTCACCAACAATTACTGTAGAGAAGCAAGGGCATTCTTCTGCTTGGTCCACACTGGGGATGCTGGAGATTGTTCCTAGGACCGTATGCATGCAAGCAAATATGTGCTCTACCACTGACTGACAAATAGATCCCACAAATATCGCTATTAACAAACAGATCCCACAAATATCGCTATTAACAAAGGAAGGTCAATAGCCATTAATCAAGTTGGTCTTGAACAGGATATATCATCTCTTGTCAAAAGAGTCCAAGACAGGCTGTGTGTTGGGGCAGATGGACCACTCATCTGGCTTCTTGAGTGTGCTTATGGCTACTCCAATTACCCTGTCCCTTGTATATGAAAGCCAGCTCCTTATACGCAAGCTGTGCCACATTTTGGAAAGACTTATGAATTTACAATTCAGTTCAAAATCCTTCTAAGCAATGGCCTCAGTGGCTAATTCATCTTGGACAAATCATCTGCAAAATTAACATAATGATGACCTACCCCACAGGATTCTGCAAGTGGCTACACTGAGTGTGGCAACACACTTTGCACACTTAGAAGTGCTGTATAAATGGTGATGATAATCACATAATACTATTTAATCAGTGGAACAGTATCACCTCATGCCAACTAGGGGCAGCTTTGTGTACAGTATTTTGGGCAGCCAACGTATACCCAGTCTCTACAATCACAGTAAAACAATCACTCTGTGCTTCAAGCATTGCAGTGCACACCATTTTACCAACACTATTGTCACCATGTTAAAAAGCAAAATGCCGGTCCATCTAAGACAGTGCTAAGGAAGAGCTGCCCTTTGCTTTAATTAAGATATTTTGTATTCCAAAATCAGATGCTTCAGCCCTGTGACTGACTTGATTTCCCCCTCACCCACCATGGGCCATGATAACATCTACAAAGAAGATTTCAGAAAAGACACAATACACCAGAGAGGAGAAACTTTTCTTTGCTTTCCCGGTTTTCCCTTCTTTTTTTAGATGTTTTTTTTTCTCACACGACCCACAAAGCAGGGGCTTGAAGTTAACACCACCATATACGATACCAATCAATGATGATGACCATGTATGTGCATACTGTTTTAGAAACCCAGAAGAATCCTCTGTTAGAACAAAGCCACAGACAGCTACAGGGGAGACTTGCAGGCTCTGGAGGAGAAACTGTTGACTTGGGTTAAGAGATAGAAGTCACTGTCACCCACCTACAGAATCATTCATGCTGGCTTTGGTGGGGCCTGATTCTTATTCTTCATGACATCAGGGCCGAGCACAGACCATTCATTCCTCATTTCCTGTCATTCTGAATCCTCCCAGCGCAATAAGCTAATGGGACTCATTTAAATGTAGCTTTCCAGTTTTCTTCCCTGTGTACCCATACCATGTTGCTTCAGCTGAGGCCTTCATGCCTCAGCCACATGATCCCCAGGCTCTCTGAGCTGGCTCTCCCAGCTGGCTCACCTGAACTGCGGGTTGTTGATGAGGGTCCCCAGGGCAGCAGTGAAGGCAGCTGAATCCCCCTGCAGGAGGGCTGAACGGGATGAGGCCATAGGTTGGGACTGGGCTCTGGATCAGGACCCAGGCTGGGAGGGAAGGGCAGCAAAGCGCAGGGGCTCAGAGGGCTGTCTAGGCCTTGGTTTCCTGCGTCTGCATATGAGAGAAGTCACGGCTGGCTGGAAGCTCAGCTGCAAGGCAGGAATGCAGAGGAAGGCCAGAGAAGGGGGGAAGCAACACAGCGTATTGCCAGGCAACAGGCAGCTGCCCAGGCCCTAAAATCCAGCTGCTGTGGGAGGGATCACAGACATACTGAAGGGAAAGTCATTTGCAAAAGCAGGGAAACCCATGGGATAAAGGCAGCAGCGCAGACTGAAGAAAGCAGCAGCAAATGGACGGGGTTGGGAGAAGGAGCACCTTCAGCAAAGGAAAGGGTAGGGCACTTTAGGGGCTCACTCAAAGGCGGCAGGCAGAACTCTCAGATCAGATGGGTAAACCGAAACAAACTGCCTGCCTGCAAGAGTCTGACACTCAGAAGGAGCTCAACACTTGGCAGAGCTCCTCCTTGGAACTGGGAAGTCCTTTGAGTGCCAACACCTCCGTAAGCAAAATTAGGATGACACATCACTCTGTGGCTGCAATCGTCTTCTGGACTTCTGCTCTGCCAGAGCTGTCAAGAACCTTTGCATAATTTCCTGATGGCATATAATATACAAGATTGCTTCAGTGTCACAGAACAGGCGCATGAGTGTGTCAACTCGTGGGGTGATGGGGTCATATGACACCCCTATAGAAATGCTTAACATTACCCTGGAACTGAGACTTCTTGCCTACAAGGAAAAACTGCAGCTGTCAGAGCTCCTGAATTTAGGGAAAAGGTGACTAAAGGGACATGAGTTTTATAAAATTAAGCATAGAGTGAACAAAGTGGGTAGATAGTAGTTTTTCTCCATCTCTCATAACTCTAGAACCCAGAGTCATCCAGTGAAACTGATTGGCAAGAGATTTGGGATGGAGTGGAGAAAAGAAAGGACTTCTACATGAGTCAGAATTGATTCCTGGAATTTGCTGCTACCATGGGATGTGGTGATGACCACTAGCTTAGATGTCTTTAAAGGGAGATGCAACAAATTTGTGAAGGAGAGCTCTGTCCAGCCGTTTGTGTTTTTAATATTCATGTTTTAAAATTGTTTTTAACCTTGTTTTTTTTAACTTTTTTAACTTTTTTATGTGTGTATTTTTAACTCTACGGAGAATTTTTTTACATGGCTTTTAAACCTGTGTGCCCTAAATCCTTGAAGATTGTAGCTGGCCATGAGAGCTTCCGATCATTTCTGAGAGCTGTGTCGTTGGCTATTAATGATAGCTATGTGGAATCCCCCTGTGAGGCAGTGCACCTCGTGTCCCAACAGCTGGGGAGAGAAGCTGCAGAGGGCTACTGGCTTCATGCCTTTCTTGTGGGCTTTTTGTCTGGTTGACCACTGTGGGTGGGAAACAAGGTGCTGAACTGTGGTCTGATCCAACATCACACTTGTTAGGTTCTGAAGCTTCTCCATATCCAGCTGTGGAGTTGTTCTATAGTGGCTCTGTACATTTGAAAGGATTTCTTTGGGAGATTCTCAACCACCACAAGCTCTCCTGGGATGGAAAGCTTCCCAATCAAGGGACAGGGTCATTAATCTGTTCCTAAGCAAAGCACTCTATTGTGTTGAATTTTGGTAAACACTCTGCAGCATAAAAGTATATGATGTACTTAGGACTTCTGTTTTTATAACTGTCTATATAATTACAAGTACTGTACCTGGTAATTAAGTACTACTCCTGGCAATATGGGTTTATTATGTGTGTAAAAAAAAAACAGTCCAGATTAGTCAGGAATTACCTGGTCCCAGTCTAGATTGTCCCCCTCTTCTAGATCTTAAGAGGAGGTATCTAGGAAATCTTTTTATCTTTTTTTTAATGTCAAACCTGACCCAGCACCTGTGAATACCTCCACCTGGAGAATGAGTGAGACTTGGCAGTGGGTAGCATTTGCTTGTGTGGGGAGAGTAACCATAAACAAAAAACAAATGAAGCCACGGGGGGGGGGGGCAGAAACCTGGTAACATAAGAACAGGTCCTACACTTGATTGCAACGAAGGATCTTATTACACCGTATACAGGAATATGTGTGATGAAACCTGCTGGCCTGCTTCCTTGCTGCAAAGGCGTTTTGGGAGGTGACAGTTTGGAGCAAAGAAGGAATGTAGGAAAGAAGTGCTTACCGCTTCACCAGCCAGTGAAAAAGTGGCAAGCAGAAGAAGGGTTAAGCATCTTCCTCTCCCCCCCCCATTGCCCCTCTGCTCTAAATCACCCCCATCTGATGTCACTTTGCATTATACCGGCAGCCCAATCCTCTCTACATATTAGACTCCGCCAGTCTCGCCTCTCTCCCTTCCCCAGATCCAGTGGAGCACCCGCTGGGAGAAGGTGAGTTCCCTGCTGGGCGGTGGAGGGGCGTGGGGAGGGTGGAGCGGGGCATTCCGGGGGTGGGTAGGTATTGGTTGGCCGGACCCAGGAAGGGGGAGGGATTGGCGCCGGCCTCCTTGGCCATATCCTATCCCCCTTCCCAGGCTTGGTTGCCATTACACAGGACTCTTGGACTTGCGCCAGCAAAAGTAGCCCCATTGGGGTAGCTGGGGCTTCTCCTGAGGTGACCTCCAGGCAGCCTGTCTCGTGCCCTGGATGCAACAGAGACTGCACAAGCCTCACTGCATCGCAGGGTGTGAGGTTAGACAAGATTGCCGTAACTGCGCAATCCTGTCTAACCCTGCTCCCTGCGATACAGCGAGGCCGGTGCAGCCTCCACTGCATCCAGGGCGCAAGACAGGCTGCTGGGGGTCACCTTGGGGGAAAGGAATGTTTGTTCCCTTCCCCGGGTAAAGCCTCAGCCGCCCCGATGGGGCTACTCAGATGTGCGCCAGCTATTTTTCTGGTGCAGGACTGAGAGCCCGGTGTAATGGTGGCCATGCCCAGGAAGGGGGATAGGATATGGCAGAGGAGGCCAGTGCCGATTCCTCCCCCTCCCTGGGCCTGGCCAACCAATCCCACCCACCCCACAATGCCCCGTTATGCCCTCCCCACACCCCTCCACCGCTTGAAGGGGAACTCACCTTCCCCGGCGGGCACTCCACTGAATCTGTAGCAGGGAGAGTGCCACTGGTCTCTGCACCGGAGCTGCCTCCTTGCTGGATGATGCAAATGTGCCTTATGGCATGTTTGCAACACCCAAGACTGACGGAGCAGTGCTCCACTGGTCTAAAGTCTAAAGAGGATTGGGCTGCCCCAATATTTATATACAAAAAGTAGTTCACAAAATAGTTTTAGTTTGCATAGCAATAAATACTGTAAATAAATGGTTCCCTGTGCCCAAAGGGCTCACATGCATTCATATGTAGTTAGACCCTAAAGCTTTGATGTAGACCAGGGGTGGCCAACCTTCCACCATTAGGGCTACTGTGTTCTTAAGAGTTGTGTAGAAGACAGAATCTTGGCAGCTGCAAGCGCTGATGGTGCTGCTAAAGCAGCTGCACCTGTTGAAATGCCCTCACCTAAGCAACCATTTAAAGGGCCAGCATTCATGTTGAGAGGTTGGCATAGGCGTCCGCTGACATGGTGCGGTGGGGCGGTGGGCCCCAGGGCGTCAGGGCGGAGAGGCTCTGGGAGGGGCGGGGAGGCTCGGGAGTGGGGCGCGGGAATCCTTTAATTTGAATATTTATTTGCGGTTTTTCCGCAAATTTAAAGTGTAAAAACAGGGATTTTCAAAGTGTGTGTGTGCTTTGCGGCCACTCAAAGTGTGTGTGTGCTTTGCGGCCACTTATCTGATCTCCAGGACATTCCTCCAGCAGGCTGGCAGCAGCAGCGACGATCGCAAACCTGCCGAGTTTGCTTGCGCATGCCTAGTCCGTCCTTGCTAACTCCCTGAGTTTGCGCATGCGTAAACTCCGGAAACTCCTGCGCCCGGAGCAGGGAGAGGCTGTGTGCCCTGGCGCAGGAGTTTCCGGAGTTTACGCATGCGCAAACCCAGGGAGTTAGCAAGGACGGACTAGGCATGCGCAAGCAAACTCGGCAGGTTTGCGATCGTCGCTGCTGCTGCCAGCCTGCTGGAGGAATGTCCTGGAGATCAGATAAGTGGCCGCAAAGCACACACACACTTTGAAAATCCCTGTTTTTACACTTTAAATTTGCGGAAAAACCGCGAAAAAACTTAAAAAAAAAACCCGAAAGCTCATTATGCAAATTACTTACTTAATTTGCATAATGGGGCGGCGGGCTTTTCCGCCCCAGTTGCTGGGGAGCCTGGGTACCCCTCTGGAGGTTGGCCATCACTGATGTAGACCTTTCATCACATCTCATCCAGTTTAGTACACATTTAAGCTGCAATCTTATACTTAGAAGTCAGTCTCAATAAATTCAATGGGGCTACTTCTGAGTAGACATGCACAGGATTGCACTACCAGCCAGTGAATATACTTTTCTATTTTATTTGGAAAATGTATGTGTGAATCTGTAATTAGCTGCTACCTAATACATTTCACAAACAGCCCGATCCTATCCTGCCCCAGTCCATAACATGCAGCCACACCATCTGAGCGTGCACCGCATGTTATGGTGGGCGGGTGATCAGACGACCAGCAAGAGGGAAGTAAACATGACTTTACTTACCTCCTGGTAGGCTGCTTGATTGCCAATGGGTCTCCTCAGACCCACACCAGCTATTTTGATGGCATACGTCTGAGGAAGGGGATGGGTCCAGGCCAGGAAAGTGGGATAGCATCCAGCATGCGCAACTGTCACCAAGATCCTCCCCTTCCCACCCCTGAACTGCCTTCCCTGCCCTCCCCCGAACTGCCCATGACCTGCCCCTGCCGTCCCCTTACCTGCCAGGTCCCTCAGTGGTGGGCGCACCATGGCTATGGAATACACCACCATGGGGGCATGTGTTTGTTTATCATTTATTCTTTCTTCAACTAATCAAAGGAGACTATTGTGCAGGAACTTGTTTCCCAAGGCCCCAGATCTAAATGCCCAGACTTGCTAAAGGTATTTTAGACTTAGACAGCAACTTCCAATCATGCCATAACTGCAATCAAACAGTTAAAGGAGAATGCCGGCCCTGGTGAACCTCTGTGTCACATAGCAACAAAAATGTTTCACTACAAAATAAACACACTGTACCTTGAATGCCTGAGAGGCCTCCAAACACACTGAAAGTCACCCAGGAACCAAGGGGTAATCTAACAAATGAAAGTCAGAAACAAAACACTGTCTTAGGAGTTCAGCAGTTGATAACCAGGGCAACAAAGGGATGGGTGAGTGGGAATGCAATGGATAAGGTGAGTTACTAGACAGGGAGGGAGGAGATGCATGTCTAGGAATGCTGAGAATGACTCAAGAGATCTGTCAAATGGATAGGGAAATTTGTAGGCAGCAGAACAGCCAAGAGTAAAACATGAAAGTTTAACATAAATGAGAGGCGACAGGAGAGGTTTTGAGGAATCAGGGGAATCAATAAAGCAGCAAAGCAGCAAATGTGTGATTTTTGTCAAGGTGTTTACTTATGAGAGTTTTGACAGCCAAGCTGGCAGCTTGAAACTGGATTCAAAAGTCACAAGAGAAGACAAATTGGAGCATGCCAATCGATGAAGTTCAGTCCATGAAGCCATTCACTTCAGCACCCCCAAGCATCTAAAAGAGGCCAGGAATCATGGCTATCCAGGAGAAGCTAACGAACAGATAAGAAGGAAGTGACTCAACAAGCAAGCCTCAAGTAAGGTGGTATTTTTATCAGGTGGCTGAAAGAATTGGGCACCCATCTGAATATTATACAATTTGTAATTTCGAGAGAGAGAGAGAGAGAGAGAGAGAGAGAGAGAGAGAGAGAGAGAGAGAGATGCTGGGGCTTAAGCACCCATACCCTGCAAAGTAGTCCAACTTCCAGAAAACACCAGACTGCCTCGTCCCCAGTGTCCCCAGTGTGAGTATACTGTAACAAGGTAAGCTCTTGATTAAAAGAGAAGGAGAAATAATGATGGCAACTGAGGCAACTGAAAAAATAATGGCAATCCTCACACAGGTGAGGATGCTCCATGTGAGCGCTGGGAGGAGACAACAACCATTGCTGGCTACTAGACCCAGTAATAGCCCTACCATATACAAAGGGGGACAAAGTGTCTATACCTTCTTTAACCATTGTCAGAAGAAGGAATTTGGGCAGGGGCAGCTCATCATGGAAGGATGCAAAAAGCTGCACTTGCCCAAATTCCTTCATCTGACAATGGTTAAAAAGGCATAGGCAGTTTGTCCCCCTTTGTATACGGAAGGGCTACCTCTAGGGAGCCCCCTGACTGCAAGGGGGATCCCATTGGCTCGGCTTAGTGCCTTCATGGCTGCAAGAGCCATTTGTCCATGATCAAATCTTTCCTGTCTTCCCAAAGCCCCAACAAATCAGAAAGGTATTAAAACCTCCTCTACTCACACCCTCTGGACTGTACAAAAATAACGTGAGTGATACAGTCTCCACGGAGACCATGCATTTGGGGTGGCAAACTGCCCAGGCCTGTGATGGCTCTTCCATTGAACTGTCACATCAAACAGCCAACGATTTACCATGATAGGGAGGGAGTTTATTAAGCCCAGGAGGTAGGGGTGAGGGCCTCAAACTGGCCCTTGCAACAAGCCTGAGCAAGCTTTAGCAAGACATTGGGTATGAAAAGAGCTTCTGCAGCCTAACTTCAACTCCCAGATCTGGCAGGGCTCACTTTCCAGCAAGCTCACTGGCCTCTGTGCAAGGCTGCATTGCCGCCAGGTAAGATGAACTGGGAAGCAACACCACTCTGAAAATCACATCTCTTGTTGCCTGAACAATGTGTTCTGCTGTTGCTTTCTGTTACTATTCTTGCATGCTCTGAATTTCTTTGTGTGTGTACACAAATTCACTTAATGTGAATGTATTACTTCCAAGTATGTTCTAGTAATTCTTCTGTTCACTTAAACAATATCAAGTTAGTTAGGGAAGTGCCTGTGTATTTTGCAAAGAGTGTTGAAAAATAAATTACAATCTATGGTGGAGATAGTAAAATTCCAGGTTAGTTAATCTGGAACAAAATTATGAGATAATGAGAATACTTCCATAAATTCCCATTGAAAGCCCAAAGTGGACATCCTCTTTTTGCTATATTTTATCAGTCCTGTTTGTTTGAACACAGGTGTTGGCCAATTAAAAATGAATCAATCTTTGTTAAGATTTGATCATGAGAACATTTCCTAACATGCATAATGGTGATTCTAATTGTAATGAGCAATTGTATTTATTTAAATTCATAAGCCACTCTACGTTCAAGGCTCAAAGCACCTGAACCTCTTATAAAACATGAGTATAAACTGAGGTAAAATAATCACTAGATTAAAGACGTTAAAAACTATACTATGGCTAAAGATGAATCCTACAGTGGTGGGTTCAACATTGTTAAAAAAAATGTGTGATTTTTGGAACACACCCTCATTCTCTTTCATGTAGTTTGTATTTATTGTCTGCAATCTCAACAGTCAAGAACTGAAAGAGGCTCAGAAATAGCATTGCAGCTGTTCCAGCACATTGGCTTTTATGTATTTGGCAATACCCCTTTTTTCTGCTTTCCTTTCTTGGATGTTTTTCTTAAATGTTCACCTTTTGGAATCTGGAGTCATGGACTTATGGGAGAATATCAGCTTTCATGTATAAGTATAATGTGTATATTATATGCAATGTGTAAAAGAAAGAATGGCGATCATTTCTCGATTTACAGCCCAATCCTATGTTTATCTACTCAAAAGTAAGTCCCATTATAGTCAATGGGACTTACTCCCAGGTTAGTATGGATAGGATTGCAGCCTTAGAGGCTAAGTACACATTACATTGGCAGACCCATGTCTTAGAATGCGGGGTGCAAGCACTGAAATTCTGTAAAGCAGCTGGGTGTGGAGTATGTGCAATTTTAATCCAGGGAAGTAGCGGCCAGGAGGGATGAATTGAATCCTTCTTCCAATGGCTGATTCCACACACAGACCCCATGCAACCCACCCTCTCACTGTCCCTCCTTTTCTCCCAGATGGACTTACTGTATTTCAAATTTGGGGGGCTGAGAATATGCAGGTTTTCCCAAGCATCTTCTCCAGGGACCTTTGCAGCCTTCTGGAATGAAAAGGCTTTTAGAGAAGGTAAATAATATAAAAACTATAACATTGTGAGAAGCAGAGATGGTACTGGGCTAGGTTGAGAAGTATAATATACTTTATACCAAACTACTAGGAAACTCGGCAATAAGTAACAAACAAGAAAGCAATAGCAGAAAAGAGATTCTGAAAAGGGACAGTCTAGGCTTCCACATGCATTTATGTGGGAGTAAGACCCACTGAACTTAGTGGGGCTTCTGAGTAGACATGCATAGGATTGCACTATTAAGCATGACCAATCCCCCTAGTTCAGGGGTGGCCAACCTTCCACCATTAGGGCCTCTGTGTTCTTAAGAGTTGTGCAGAAGACAGAATCTTGGCAGCTGCAAGTGCTGATGGTGCTGCTAAAGCAGCTGCACCTGCTGAAATGCCCTCACTTGTACAACCATTTAAAGGGCCAGCATTCATGTTGAAAGGTTGGCCACCACTGCCCTAGTTGCTGAGGAGCCTGGGGAAAAGATCTGCACTGAGTTCCCATGGCACTTTGCACCCACCCTTTGGTGGTGGGACCTCTGATAGGTGTGGGCTGCTAGCCAGTGCCTGACTCCTGACACCAGTCCTGCAGATAGATTTAGTTGCTGAAGACCAGGCTATTCACAATGCTTTGGACTGGCATGTATAATGGAAGAGGATTGACTAGGATGGTGGTTATAACAACAACTCTTTCTAGTCACTGAATGAATTGTTAGCACCTTCAGCAAAGGATTAGTGAGACAAAAACTAATTAGATAAAAGGAATCTGCTGCATTTTGGATCATTTAAGGGTGTACGTGTGCGTGTATCCACACACATGCATATTATTGTTACCAGAGACTACAATTCAGCATAATGATGCAGCAGAATTCAGAAATGGCTTCTTGAGAGCCAAATGGAAAAAGAAAATAGATTTCAGGCACCAATGAGCAACTAGGAGCACTTTACCATCTTCTCTTTTGTTGATATTGCAAATGTTTAGGGACTGGAAGGACAATGCCATTTGAGGAATGCTATCATCAGTGGGTTAAACCACTGAACCATGAGCTGTCGATCGAAAGGTCGGCAGTTCGAATCTGTGCGACGGCTCCTGCCAACCTAGCAGTTCAAAAGCAAGAAACTGCAAGAAGATTAATAGGTACCACGTCAGCGGGACGGTAACAGCGTTCCATGCACCTCGGTGTTGAGTCATGCCGGCCACATGACCATGGAAACTTCTTCGGACAGCGCTGGCTCTTCGGCTTTAAAACGGAGATGAGCACCGCTCCCTAGAGTCGGACACGACTGGACTTAATTGTCAAGGGATACCTTTACCTATCATCAGTAAACTCTTGCCCAGGCTAACAAAGAAAGTTTGGTGAATATTGGTACCAGCCAATAGCAGCATATCAATATAATTATTTTTCTTCTTAGTATCCCAGGGTTCGACTACTTGGGCATGGCAGACCGACCTCTGGCACTATCCCGGGAAGCTCTGACCCAGTTCAACCACATAATGGCCTCAGAGGGCACAGACTCCACCCATCCAAAGGCAGGGTCATTCCCTCTTCGCCGGAATTCTCAGTCTACAGACATGGCACCCAAGTCACTGATGCATCTGCAGAGTATTGAAGAAGGGAAGGCCCCTCTCCCACTATCCCGGAGAAGCTCCATCATGAGCATCCTGAATGCACCCTTTTCCAGCAGGAGGAATTCATTGGCTGCTGGGGGCAGGCGTCTCTCTGTTGGGCCCTGGATGCATTGTGGTCGAGTGAGCTTCTCTGGGCTACCAGTCTTTGAACCTATCCGGGAGACCTGCTATGAAAACACCTACAAGACCCAGCCTGACAAAGGCTGCAAGTTTAATGCTTTTCAAGTTCAGCAGATTCTTGAGTCTGTCCTGATCAGTTACATAGGTGATGCTAAGTACAACCCTGCAAACAGTGGTCAGTTGGCCCAAACCCTGTCAGACCTCATCCGAAACCGAGTCAAAGATTTGACCCCACCTCGCTACAAGCTGGTATGTAATGTGTTTCTGGGCCAGCAGGCCAACCAGGACCTGCACATTGCCAGTCAGTCGCTCTGGGATGTAGAGAATGACAACTTTGCCTCAGCCACGTTCACCAACTCAACACTCTTCGCTGTGGCCACGGTACATGGACTGTATTTTGAATGAGTCATGTCTACTGATCCTGAAGTCCCTTTTCCCTTACTGTTGGCTTGCTAGAAATAAAAATTCAGATTGTGGCCTTCATTTAAATTAAGATGAAAATGGGTGTGCTTATTTCACATTAACAGAATAGGGGGATAGTAGCAGGAAAGTAATATGAGCAAGTCCACCATATGGGGTCAGGTGGCTAGATTTTTGTATTTGGCAGCTTAACTTTTAAATGGTACTTTCACCTAGAAAACACATTTTTACATTAGATTCAGACCTAATATTTTCTAGTGTTTTATCATGCAAACTAGTTCCCAAGTCAATTCCAAAGAATTGTGAGCAGAAGAAAAATGACCACGAGCTATTTTGTCTTGCGAGTTCATGCAATGCTGTAATAGGTTCCACAGCAGTTTTCATGTTTCTGCTTGTGCAAGAAACATGAAAACTGCTGTGGAACCTTACAGCCTTGCATAAACTCACAAGCATCGGCAGAACAGCTTGTGGTTATTTTTCTTCTTGCACACGTTTGCACAAGCAGATGATGATTTTTGGATCATGGTTCACTTTTCTCACCCAACTACTATCTAATACAAGATGTCTAGCAGCCCTCCTTCAATGAGTTGAATAGAGTTGTTAGATCTTGTGCTCTCATGTCCAAAACAGTTGCCCATGGAAGATGTGTATCTGCTACTGATTCAGTGCCTACCGGCAACCAGTCCATAAAGTGAGAAGTATAGGTGCTGAGTGTGCATGAAATACAAAACAGTGCCCCTGTGTACACATTGACTTGAACTGTAATAGTCCTGTGATGTAGCGGGTGGCGCAGTGGGTTAAACCGCTGAACCATGAGCTGTTGATCGAAAGGTCAGCAGTTCGAATCCGCAATGGGGTGAGCTCTCGTTGCTTGGCCAGCTCCTGCCAACCTAGCAGTTCCAAAGCATGTTAATGCGAGTAGATAAATAGGTACCGCTTGCGGGAAGGTAAACAGCGCTCCGTGTTCCAGCTGCATTCTACGTGCTGCGGCAAGGAGAGTCATGCCGGCCACATGACCACGGAGGCGTCTTCGGACAACGCTGGCTCTTTGGCTTTGAAATGGGGATGAGCACCACACCCTAGAGTCGGACACGACTGGACTTAATTGTCAGGGGTCACCTTTACCTTTACCTAGTCCTGTGATGTGGATTATTGTGGCTGCAATCCTGTGCACACGTACCTGGGAATATGTCTGACTGAATATGATGAGATTTGCTTTTGAGTAAACATGCAGAGGATTATGCTGCATATCTGGCATGAATTCCCCATATGGTACTATGAGAAGTCATGTGAAAGTAGGTTTACGATGGCAGAATACAGACTAGACATTTTGGTTTCTTGTGTCGTCGTGCTTTGAGCAATTTGTCTCAGGGCAAGTAACTGAATGCTGCCGACCAATTAGTCCAGCTGTCAACCCACTTACCAGAGGGAAATTGCTCAGTTCAGAGAGGCAGTTCCCTGATATGGTTTTGGGAGGGGACTAACAGCGCAATCCTGCGCAAAAAAGGCCAGTGGAGTGAATGCTCCGCCAGCCTAAGGAGTCGCAAAAGTGCTGTAAAGCATTTTTGCGGCTCCTCAGGAGTAAGTGGCATGGGCACAGAGGCCGGAGCTGCTCACTCTGTCGTCACCCAGGACCTGTGCCGGCCAACCCAGGTAAGTCCTAGGCTGGTTGGCGGGAGGGTGTGAGGAGGGCGGGCCAGGGTGGTGAGGGAAGGGGCCATTGACCGGGCCAGCCTGGGAGGGGGCGGGGATATTGGCGCTGGGTTGTGTTGATATCCAATGCCACAGCCTCCCCAGACGCGTGCCAGTTAAAGAGCTGGCGCGCATCTGAGGAGGCCAAATGGGGCCTCCAGCGCTTACACCAGGGGAAGGAAGACGAACGTTCCCTTCCCCCAAGTTGAGTCTGGGCTGCGCCAGCGTGGCCCACATCCACCTGACTAGGATGCAGCGCCCGGTGCTTTAGGCCAGCCGCCACATCTTAGGCAGAATCGGGCTGTCACTCACATTATCTCAGAAGGCTGACCTTAAGCTATTTTAAGAGTTTTGCATACAAACCATACACCCCAAACCAGCATCCCAGAAAAGGTTCCATTTGTGTCCCCTGATGTCCATCTTCATCCTAGGAAGCATATGGCAACTCACACATGGCAAAAAAAAAAAGGAGGGGGTGCAGTCCTATGCATGCTTACTTAGGAGCAAGGGCAATTGAATCTGAATGTGCTGGTTAGAATCATTACTTATGATCTGACAAGTCAGATCATATGATCTGACAGTTAATCTAAACACAATTAACAGCTTCTTTCGAAGTGAAAGAAAACAGGAGTAAGAGTTTTGTCAGCTAGGCTTAAAACTTGTCACGTTACAGAAGAAACTCGCCACCATTCAGTGCTTGCCCATTCATTAAACACATGCACATTTTGCCTGTTAAATGCAGAGGCTGACCTGGGGGGTGGGGGCCAACTCAGTCGAATTCATAAGCAGCCAGGTGGCAATTGTACAAAGAGCCCCCACACCACCCTTCTGCACTGGTTACAGCACCAGCTGGTCCATTTCTGCATGGACACTGGTCTTGCTTCACTGAGTCTAAGGGAGTCTCTCGTCAGGGCACCAGGCAGAGCAGGTGGCTTTGTCTCCCCTGCCCCCACCCCAGAGGGACGTTCTTTGTGTGCACAACAGCACACACCAACAATGGCAGCAACACAAGAGGCTGGAAGCAGGTGCAGCCAAACAAGGTGGCAATAAAGAAGCTTTTGCTGGCTGGTCAGCAAAAGGGGAGAAATTATACACCAACTACCTGCTGAGAATCACTGCAAGCAAACATTCCTAAGGGGGGGGGGATCATTTTGGCCTGATTGAAGAGGAGATTCAGCAAGAGCACTGGGAGATTCCTACAAGTCATAAGATGCTGTAACTTGTAGCTGGAATCATGTGAGAGGAGGCGACAAAAAAGCACAAGAGGAAATTTGAAAAGCAGTTGGAAGTTAAAGCAATAGTTATTCTCAAGGAGGGGATTTTAGATCAGGACAAGGGAGTGATTGGAGAGGAGACACCAGGGCTCCTAACAGGAATGTGAGATGTTGAAATCAAACATCATTTCTGAACGGAAAAAAGCCCCAGCTCCACACCCTTCCACATGCACCAGCAGCCAAGACAAACGGGAGATGAGTAAGGACCGGGTGAGAGCACACAGGGCTGGCTGGTATAGCATCCAGGCCTTTGGAGTCAGTCAAGAGAAATGACTGCTCACAGAGTGGGAACTGGGAACAAAGAGATTTCTTGTTAAAATTAGGTCTGCCAGAGCAAAGCAGAGCAGATTTCAGAACAATCTGCACCTGGTGTGCTGGCAGGCAAGAGCACAAACGAACATATATTTTTATTCTGCTTCTCCTCCAAGGAGCTCAGATCAGTGTGTAAAGCTCTTGCCATTATGTACAAATATGTACTTGGGTTGGGCCAGCTTAACAATCGGAGTGGCCCAGCGATACACATTGGCCCTAGAAGCCACCACCTGCATTATTTGCCATGAAAATGTGGGGGGGGGGGGGGAAGAGAAGAGAATGTTGGCAGTTACTGTTCATCTTAGAGCCCCTTCTCAAATCTAAACCACGCCCATTTAGCACCATCTTCTCTCTTTTATCGCCATGGCCTCTTTTAAAAAGAAACCAATCTTAACCAATGAACCAGCACCCTATTCGGTGCCATTCTCTCTGGTACTCCAAATCACAATAGCTGAAATGACCAGCAGTGGATGATCTGTGCTTTTAATGTCCAAACCCATATAGTAAAGACTATATTAATAACCTTGACACACAAAGAATTTCTCAGGTCAGCTATGTGTTCCTTCTGTACAATAGCAAAACAATTTCCCTTGATCTTTTTAGAATTGAGACAGCGCGAAGTACCTGGTTTTGACATGTACCAGCTACAGAATCTAGTGCAACTTTGTTACCCACATAGCTGCTTTGTGTGTAATGTGCATATGTGACAAAGTGCCTTCCGTATAGATTGTGGTGTTGGTCATTCCTCACGGGCAAGATGGTGCATGTGTGTAAATTACTACATGTTTTAAGATGCAACTGCTGTTTCCTGTAATTACGATAATCTCCCATAATTTTTGAAAAATAAAATGCAGTGACAGGAGTCTGCCGGTGAGTAAACCCTTGTCCCCATACCATTTTCATTAATCAGAATTGAGCCCCTGACTCCAGGATGCAATTGGGGGAGGGGGGGGGAAGCACTAACAGCTCCCTGAAGTTAGTGAACTGAATCAGGAGATGTGGTAAAAGGAAAAGGTTAGATGCTCCTTCCCCCCCCCCCCCAGAACTACTGCTCCAATCAAATTGACTGCTGCTCCGTGGTTGCAAGTAAAACACTCCCAACACAAAGATCTCCCACTTAAGCCACTTGGCTCTTATGCACATGCAAGGCTGATGAGAGGGGGGGGGGGAGCTGGTACAAATGAGCAGGGCCAGGTCATCCAGAAGGGGACCCAGGGCCTGACTATGTTGCATATTTTTGACCAGTCCATCCATGCTTGGTTGTCTCCCCCCCCCCCAAAAAAAAAAAATTCACTGGGGTCCAAACCTGCTCTTGGTAGCCTTGCACATATGCAGCACCTTAATTCTCCATCTCAAGCCCTTCTGAGAGTCTATAGCCATTTTCTGCCAGAAAGATACTTGGGGAATGATAGATGCCTTGCATATTACCATCCATGTTCAGCTCCTCTGTTCTGGCAAATATCCCATTATTTAAACACTCAAGTGCTACTACAGATTTGTATAAATGAGAATGGGTTCTTTTCCATTACACGGTACTTAGTTACACTTAATCCCATTTACAGACCCACTACCAAGCAGAAAATGAGACACCTTCTTGGACCCAATTCTGTATCTCAACTCCATCCATACACATCTTCCAATGGGGAGTAGCATCTAAGTTTTAACATAGCTCTCACTAGTGCACCAATTACTTACTTGCAGAAGTAAAAACTGCAACATTAAAAACCCACCATTGGAATCAAAAGCTGCCCCCTGCCCCCTTAAGGGGCAGGGACAGCATGGCGGTGGCGATCCTGGTGATTGCCACCAGGAAAAAAGTTTTTAAAAAGGAGATGTGTGTGCTTACTGTGGGTCCTGGAACCCTGCCTCATAGGGAGAACCACTAAATGAGACAAGGCAAAGTAGTATTGATCTCTTTGCTTTTATTAAAAAAAGGAATTTATTGCAAACAAACTTGAGTTTTGGAGACATGGTGCATGATTGACTGGACACAGGTGCAAAATAAATAGCTCTTATAAATACATAAATAAATCTCATAAGTTTACCCCATTTATATTCCACAGCAGGACAAAAGTCTATCTAGACACCAAATGGGCAGCTTTCATTTAAGTCGTTCAAGTTCATACCATGACAATTTATAGAGTCCCTCTGCTGCATCTTGGGAGTGAAAACAGCTGAGAAACTGAGGCAAATAGGAAAGTTCACAGTCTCAGCAAAAAAAAAAGGGGGGGGTCCTATTTGCCTGTTTAGTGTTCCATTAAACATGTACCTTCACACAGCCTCAAGTGTTCAGCAGCAGCACTCGAGGCCTGAACTGACCCTGACTTAAGGCTGAAGATTCAGCTCTTGTACCCTTATCATCTAAATTAGGAGTGGCAGCAATTCTTCCTTGCCAGCTCTGGAAGGTAGCCAGTTGGCCCTACAGCCAGTTATATCCTTCGACTGCTCAGAGTTACAAGCTAAGCAAGAAAGTGCTTCTCTTGGTTGCCCACCACTCTGCTGGGAGATCACCTATGCTACAACTGCTCCGTGGCACAGGCCTCCCTCTACCCTGGGTGGCTCCAGACACTCTCAATTTACATCTTTGTTTGGTCCATGAGTCAGAGTCAAGCAAGGATTGGCAAGTGATGCAACTCCAAGCAGCACAGTACAGCCCATGGGCAGACAGTGTAGTGTTGCAAGTGCCTGAACCAGCACATAACTGAAGCCACTTTAATTTCTGCTTTTGGACTGAACTCCAGTCCCTCTGCCCATCCAGCCTCAGGGATGCCAAGCTCCACACCAGGTATTTGGCACTGGACAAAACTCCAGCAGCCATATTCTAAAGAGATTTGTCTTATCATTTTCCTATAATTGCTCCCCATATAATGGATGGAGTACAGATTCTTCCCCTCCCCCTTCCATAAACCATGTGCATAACCAACTGTGCAATAATCACACAGGAGTAACCTTAAAAAGGTATCTAGCTTCCATCTCGGCACCTCCTTTACTGTGGACTAGAGCAGTCATGTCAAAGCAAGTGAAAATCCCTTTGTTAAGAGGCTGTTTGGTGGAAGGCATCGAGAGGTGGATGGATCCTGAAGATAAGCTGCCCAAGAGCCATTGGGCAGTTTTGGTTTTGAAGTTTTTCCCTTCTAGGAGATGAAGCATCCATTGTGGGAGAATCATGGTGGTGTCTTGAGTTGCATCTCATTTGCCATTATGATAAATTTGTGGAAGAATATTAAGGGTCTACTCTTTACGCATCTGCTCGCTCTTGTAGCAGTTTAATTATGTACTTGAGCCGACATTGAAGCTCTGGTGAGCAGCCAAGTTCTGTAATACTGCTGAGCTTGTAAGTGTATGAATTCCTGTCACGGTTTATGTAGGTGAGTAGGCAGGAGTGGTCAGGTTTACTGAAGATCACCTTGGTATGATCATTGTAGAAGTTCACCTGGAAAGAAGATGAAGCATGTTCGATTTCAATACTCATAGGCAAGGTCTATAGTCATCAAGCAGGCCCTATCCTTTCAGAATTCACCAAGTTGTGGCTCTTAGCATCAGATATTCAGCAGTATGTTAGCCACACACCCCACCCCTTTATCTTGAAAAAGCAGAAGTCAAACTGCTAAGAGGATGTACTGAAAGGGGTCATACACAGACTTAAAAACAGACCAAACATTTTAGAAGGTGTTTTAACACATAATCATGAGAGTTCGTTCATAAGGCACTAGAGTCCACTTAAAAAGTTGTATGTAGAGGAAGGCAGAGAAGCTACAAGACAGCCTAGCACTGGTTTCTTCAAGAGTTATTCTCTTCTGATCTTGAAAAGGATATTTCACTGGTACTTCAGAGTTCTCCATTTGTGAAGTAGCAGCTGGTTTGGAGGTGCTGGGTACGAGAAGCCAACCTGTGTTAGCTTCTTTAAGACTTCCTCATTAGAAGGCTAGCCACCTCACCCCACTCACCACCTGGAAAGACCCAATGCCATTGCGTACCTGAAAGGTTCCATTGCTGAAGAGCATCAATAAGGCCTGATCAGTCTTCACCCACTGTAGAAGCAGCAATGGCAGCTGTCCAATTTCATCTATGCTGGGCAAGTCTCCTCCCTTTGAAGAGGGCATAGAGAAGTTAGTACAAACAGGTAGCTGAATCTCAGTTATTTTCCACTATAAGTCTATCCTTCAACACATTTGCTAGGACTGGACCAGCTGAGCAACCCCTTTGCTTGCCCTGAGATAGTATACATCCGAGCTATTTTAATAATCAGTGCATGCCAAGTTCAAGGAAGTGGAATAGATATGCTAATGCCAAAAACCCATCTCAGCCTTGGGAAGAAAAGTTCTGTGTAGTTGTAGTTTCCTTAAGTGCATGAAGCAGCAACAGCTGTGTGAGCCAACATAGGGAGGTAGTTGAAATTGTGTAGGATCAGGTAGTGAGAAGGCACCATGTGCAACCAAAAGATGGCAAAACAAAGCTTTGGTGCTGGGCTAAGGCAATTTCCAGTTAAGCACCATTTTTCAGCTGCATTCCTCAGAAGTCTTTTGGGATAATACCCTACTACTACGAGCATGGTCCAAGTCAACATTTTGGAAAGAAGTTCTTAACACAAGTGCAAGCGAGTCATTCTGTTTTCATCCACCTTGACTACCAGCAAGTGAATGCAACCGAGAACACATGCACTCCCCATAAACAGATGTACCTTCATGAGATGCTGTTCCATGTAGGAGGCAAAGTATTGCAGGACATTCATCTGTCCCTGCAGCTGTTCAGGAACTGCTGAAGCTGGGAAGGAGAAATGCTTGCTGTTTGTCAAGTTGTAGTGTACTTTCCTATAAGGAAGAGAAAAGTATGTTAGTTACAGCAGCCAAGTTGCTTTGGACACTCATCTAATATTCAGATGATAGCATATACACAGAGCAGTATCTAATGGCAATTAATACACCATTTTGCAGCATATAGTTCAGCATAGCAAGAAGCTACCTCTTCCACAAGAGGACCCTACCAAGAAGCTACCTCTGACACAAGAGGATCCTACAACACTGGAGCCCAAGCTCTTAGAAGTAGGCTTTCTGCTTTGCTCTACAACAGCCAGGCTTTGCAGCTTCTGTCTGCATTTCCTCAAAACTATAATAGTTTTATCATTGGACATTTTTCAGCATCTTGAGACAAAACCACATGCTGGCACTTTGTCAGCACCATCCATCTTAAGCAAGTGGTTATGGTCATCAATATAAAACCTTCAAGTATATTCTATGTAGGGACAGACTGCACTAACAGCCCCCTTCCCTCAAATTTGCTTCCCTAGCCACACACCATCACATCAGCAGATGATCAGTAGGGTTGAAGCCCCAAAAGGGATGCCAAGAACACATCCCTGTTCTCATGAGGCAATTCATTTTGTTGACTCACTTCCAGTTAGCAGAGAGGGTCATGTGGGTTCCATCGTTAAAGAGGACACCAATGCTGCGGTTGGAGAGCTGGTAGCCGAAGCCATATTTGTTGGAATAGTCCACCCACTTGCTCACCCAAACAAAGTGCTCATGACAGGCCAGGGAAGCAGGATTCCTCTCAGCTGGACAGAAACGAAAAGAAAAAACAAGGCTCAGACCAGTGGACAACACGATTACCACACCAATTATTCCCAAAAGGAACACCGAAATAGATGAGAGGAGGGGACATGCTAGGAGTATGAATGGTCCATTCTCCACCATCAGATCACACCGGACAGCCAATGGATGCAGGCTGCTTCCATCCAAATATTCTTACAAAACAAAAAACAAACAAACAAAAAGAGCCTGAAGCTTAAAGTTACCTGGTGGCATACGAGAAACACAGTCCTTTAGGAGCGCAATAGCCGATTCTATGACAGCTGATGCTGTGACACAGTCCTCAAATGCTAGAAGGAAAGAAAATAGTGGTAATGATAAAGTCTGCTTACACAGAGTGAGCTTTTAAGAGAACTCACAAGAGCTTCAGGCCAGAGCTCAAAATTCAACAGAAACAGATGTGAGCCAACTTAGTGAAAACCTGCCATGCTGAATTAAACTCCTGGACTGAACCAGAGGCTCGCCTAGCCCAACATTCCATTGCAAACAATGGCCAACGAAATGCTTTTGGAAGCTTACTAGCAAAGTGTGAAGTCAACAGCCCTCCCAGTTTGTTCACAGCATCTGGTATCCAGAGAAATCCTGCTTGAGCATGGAGGTTCTTTTAACTATTATGGTCAATATCCATTGCTAGATGAAACCTCCATGTTAAGAGACTATCTGCTCAAGCTCTAGCACCTTGTGAAGCCAGAACTATCCATGGCCCTACTGTCCAGCATCAAGTACTTCTTATTGCTTTGCTCTTTAAGGAGGTATTGCTATTTGAGAGAAAGTGACATTTCTCACCTTCACAGCTACTAGCCATTGTCCCATGAATGGACCTGGAAACAGATTTCCGTGAGCCTTCCTCTGCGACCATCTCTACTGGGCTGGAGTTAGGACTCTGATTGGGGGCAACCTAGAAGATATAAAATCACCTTAATACACTTTTTCCTTCCCGGCAGTCTCAAACTCCAGGATTGCGTCCTTTCCTACTCTCACATCCCTTCTGAAAGATCCAACTTACTACCAGGTTCCTGCTGTTGGCTTACCTCATTCCCCTCCACAGTTTTATGGCTCAGTTGCCTACAGATGGAGGTCTTCACAAGGCCCGTTACCAACTTGGAGATGTCATCTCTCTCTTCAGAGGGAGCCTTCTTAACTAGAAACAGAACAGGAGACTTAGTAATGCTAACGTTTGATGAGTTGACAAGATAGAACTGTAGATATTAAATGAGTTTGTAGGTAGATAGATTTAGGGTTTAATGAGGGCATTGACAGAGAGGCTATGTTGAGCCTTGCACCACCACAGTAGGTTCTACATTTCTGTTCTGTAGAAACACAGCTCTTAAATCAGAGGAGTGTTAGCTTTGCTACTAGCCCAAGGAAAGGCCTTTTAGAGATCTAGGTTCCTTACACTTTTGCATGTCATGTTAAGTAATGAAAAGGTAAGTGTTTAGTCTGTTATGCTGGTACCTCCAATTTTCCAAACACTAAGCATTCAAATCAAATTGATACCTCTAGGCAATTTAGGGAGAGGACCAATGTGCTCTCCTAGTAAATATTCCCAGGGACTTAAGCCCAAATCAGAATAAGAACTCAGTACACAAAACGTACCTTTGGACTTCCTTTTCCCAAAAAGTGTTTTTGTGACCTTTACAAACAAGCTCTTGGCGGGATTTGGGGGGGTCAGTTCCGGCACCATCACACAGCTGCTGGGCGGGAGCTTATCAGGTGTGTACCCCTATAAGGTTGAGACCATTAGCAATGCTGAGCTAGACACCAAAACAAGTTGTACACAGTATATTACAATGACCACCAGCTTTTCAAGTCCCTATTTCTGACTGACTAGATTTAACCAAACCTCCCATCTTAAGACATTTGCTGGAGACATCCTCTGATAAAATGCACCCTTGGAAAGAGCATGACAATTCGGCTGCCCAGCAACACAGGCCAGAGCAAAGAGTAATGGCATCCAAGAATTATAAGTGTTAATTAGAAGCAGGATGCAATTATCTAAATTGCAATCCAGGCAGGAGTCCAAGAGCTAACACCCTTATTAAGAGGGACACTGCCATCCCTGTACTAGCAGGGCCAATGATAGGCTTCATCTGAAGGCTTTTGCCTCTAGGAAACTGCATACTATGTACAGACAAAGATATGGACAGACCCAGCTTTGTACTATCCCAATTTTCTATTCTACTACTGGCCCTGCCAAAAGTTAACAAATGCACATGTATGTACATACACCCCTGCTACTCACTTTGGTGAAGAAGTCATGGTCCAAGATCTCCTCCAATGTTAAGCGCTCTTGTGGGCTGTATTTCAAGATGCCCATGAGCAAGTTTTTGGCAGGTGTGGAAAGGAATACTGGGAGCGTATACGATACATGCTTAATACACTTGTAGGTCTCCTTGAGATCAGAGGTCTCAAAAGGGGGGTTTCCACACAGCAAAGTGTACCTGAGAAGATGAAAGGGGAGGAGATTGTGAGCAGCAAATACCCAAGAAGCTTCAAGGACACTTCTTCCCTATAGGCAGTACTGGCATGCTTTCTTGATCTGCAAATGAGTCAGCAGCAACTCGAGGAAGTCAACTGAGACAACACCCAGCTTTAAGTGGTTCTTGTAATAAAGCATAAGGCACTGCTGTTGCTCCAGGTACTTGCAGACCGGAGATACATCCGGATGACAGACAGTCATTCTCCAAGTGATCAGAGCTAACAGACTTTTAGGAACTCAATGGTTCTGCATCCAGCCAAGGAAGAGATGCCAAGATCGGCCACAAGCCCAAGCAGCTGCTCTTTCAAGACCACTCTTCCTCCATGTCTAGCATTCAAGTCAACTTTCCATTTACTCTGTTATAAAAACTTGAACAGGAAGTTGTGGCTAACCAGGGCAGAGTAATCTGAAAGCTCAAGTGATTTTTTAAGTTGCACTCCGGAAAGCTGTTCTATTGCACCTGAGCTAAATAGCCTGCCACAGGCCAGCCACTTTTTCCACTTGTTTTGAAGAAATCGTAAATACAGAGTGTAACACCAGTCTTGTGATGTTTTCAGATCCAGTGGGTAAACATGTTTGCCCTTAAAACTGTATGCTTTGAGCATGACACAGCAAGACAACTGCATTATTTGGGGCTAAATTTATGGGCCCAAGATCCTACACAGTCACAGCCAAGCAATGCTAACAATCCATGTTCCCAGACAAACAATCCATGTTCCCAGACAATCCCAGAATCTGTGTGCAACCAATTTACAGTTTGGGACTCATTAGGGAAGACTGGAGCCCATCACCAATCACCAACATTCATTGCTCTACAATACCATTGCAACTTTGTCTCAGCCTGGAACTCCAGACTACTGGAGCAGCCAAGGGCACTTTTTCCACCAAGTAGCTAAGGGCACTTTTACCCCATCAACTTGCAAAGCTCTCAGCAGGTAGTCACATAGCTACAGCCCTCTCCTCCTTTTCCACTTTGTATTATGAAGTCTGGAATTGCCCTTGGTAAGGGTCTTTGGAAACTGGTGCAGATTGGAAGCAACATGGTACACCATTATATTCAACATTTCTATTTGTTCCCTATTACCTACATACTTGCAACTCCTTCCTCTTATGACATTGGTATCTTCAAGGCCAATAGCGAGCCCTTTCTTCAATTGCCACCCATGTGGACAACCTTCAGATGAAAGCCCATGTGATGTAGCCATACAGCACCACCACAATTGCTCCATGAATTGCCAAGTGTTCAGCATTTTTATAAAGAGCACCAAAATCCTTTGAGGTGGAATTGGTTTCCACATGCACATCATGTTTCAATCCATTTTGTTTCACTTGTTTGTTGGGACTTGTTACCTACTCCAAGGCTTTGATTTTTTTAAGTGCCAAACATTGAACAGGCCTCAAAGTCTTGTTGCACCACATGGCAGCAGAAGGCTCCTGCATCTATGCAACTGCAAGAGCTCTACAGAAGAACTGGCAGTGAAGGGCACACAAGTCTTGTGCAAGCCTGCTTTAACAGGAAGTAAAAAATTGTACTTACATAACACAGCCTAAAGACCACACATCTGACTCTGGTCCATGTCCTTGCCGGAGTAGCACTTCGGGGGCAAGGTAATTGGGAGTACCACAGATAGTTCTGAAAATGAGAGCACACTTAACTGTTACTTGGCCAAAGCTGGGATTCTTTTTATCTCATTCCCTTTCCTAGTCCCAGTGGCATCAGCACACAACAGCCATCGTGGCAATGTACCAAGAAACACAACACCACAAGCCAACACCACTGAAGTGTCACTAGAAATATTATAAGAGGCATAATAACCTCCTAACTTAGTCAGCCATTTACTATTGCAGCATTATATTAACTTATCAAGTACCTCCAAGAAGAATTACAGTAATGGTTTCAGTAAATCAAAATGGGTCACTCTAAGAAGATTTTCATTACTTAAATATTGTGTGTCAGTGTAAGATGGAGTTGTTCTATTATCAGCGGGGATTGACTTGTTCTTGCAACAACAGATTTGCTCTCCAGCTTAATGTGTCAAGTCTAAACAAAGTTTAAGGCACCCCAACACAGCCACAATTGATCAAGTGAAACAATACTATATTGTCTCGCTCCAAGAACTGGGCCTGCCAGGAACCACATTTGTGGTTGTCCATTCAGAATTACAGTAATTTTTACCCACTGACCCTTGCCTCACTCATGCATGCTGGGCAGGCATCCTGTTATGTACAGGATCCCTTCCCCCCCCCCCCCGAACTTCTTTCCCAGCCTGCATGCTTGCCCACTCCAGTTATTGCAGCAGCCTGCAGCAGCAGTTTGCATGAGGCATAACCCAAGATAAGGTTGGCATTGTTTCCTTCCACTGTGCAAACAGTAGGCCTCTGCCTTAGACACAACTGCATGAACAGTAACCACATTGTTTCTTTAGCTACCAAGTTCCAAGCTGAAGCAAAGGAGTCTATTTCAAGTCCTAGTATCCCTCTGATCCCCCTTACGCAGCTGCAAAAATGGGGAGATGGGACAAGGAGGCACTGTAAGAGAAGCTTCTTCATTCCTAGGCTAGAATAAGCTTGGAAAGCATTAGAGGGAAGAGCCGAGGCCTTGAGAATAGAGCCATGCTACAAAAGAATCACCCAGAGAGACCTACTTTTTCCGTTGGTCTGCAGGCTCCTGTCGGGCAGCCAAGCCAAAGTCCCCAACTTTTAGCTCCATGTTTTCATTGATGAAAAAGTTACCTGCAGCAGAAAGAAGGTGTTAGAGTTCTGGAGATAAGACACTAAATAATTTCCTCCCCCACAATCTCAAAATCCAGCACAAGTTTAACATCCTTAAAGTTGAGATTCTAGATGCAAGTTTCTAGTCTCATTTACAGATAGATGGTACCTGCTGACTGCTAGAGGGGACCTTTGAGTTGAGAATTTCTGAGCTCTGCAGAATTACCACCTCTAAAGCTATACCCCCTCCATCCTCCACCATTCAAAAGATTAAGATATTTTATTAATTAAAATACTGCAACCACAAGCTACTGCCAATTAAGATGTTTGCACACATTCTGGGTTAGGATCGATTCCAGTTATAGTTCACATTTAAATGAGAGAGAATCCATCTTGTACATACCCAATTTGAGGTCCCTGTGCAAGATGCCCTTAAGGTGGAGATACTTCAAGGCAGAGATTATTTGTTTGAGGTAATATCGCACCTCTGGTTCCAGAAGGGTGTGTCGGGATTTCCAGATATGAGCCAAGGACTACAAAGAAAAAAGTGCATAGATGCTACTTCAAAGTCAAAGCAAGTTTCGGAAGAGGCCATCACTCATCCATGAGTTGCATACATCTGTAATAGGCTTTTGTCCTGCATCTTCTGTAGTGCAATTTTGTCAAGGATTGTGTCTCAAACATACAAGGCTTATAAGCAGGCTTTACTGTACCAATAAAGCACTCTGTTAAACATTAAGGAATGTAGTTGAGGTACATCGACAGACGATCTCCATTTTTGCAAAACACTAAGTTCCAGCTGCATGCTACGCGCTGCGGCAAGAAGAGTCATGCCAGCCACATGACCACGGAGGCGTCTTCGGACAACGCTGGCTCTTTGGCTTTGAAATGGGGATGAGCACCACACCCTAGAGTCGGACACGACTGGACTTAATTGTCAGGGGATACCTTTACCTTTAAGTTCTCTTTAATTAGTTCCAGTGCAAGTATTGGACCTGAACCCAATGTTGCTCAAAGAAGAAAAAGAAAGGGCTCTATCTATATACACATCTGTATAAGCACTGTTCCCGTCTGACAGTTTTATACCAACTTTGAGCAATCCCAGAGTGGGCAAAGCTATTAAAATGCCAGGTTGAATTGCAAACAAAAGAGCAGGCAACTAAAATAACACAACTGCTATCCACAGAAGCCACAGTTTCCATACCAAGGGCACTTGTATGACAGCCTCTTACATAAGGTTTGCCAACCAAATGCTATACACATCATCCAAAGCATGCAATAGGAGAAAGGGAACAAGACAAAAACAGGAAGGCGGAAAGTATCAAGTAGCAAGGTGCAAATCCAGGATCCTTATAGAACCTCAAAGCAAATATTCCTACATTAATCTAAGTTGCAATCAGTACTTTGCCTGACCTACATGGCTCCCCAGTCCCCTTGAACAACAGCTACTGCAGCACTACCTACCAATGTGTGGGCCCCATTGCTTTGAAACCCAGAAAAACCCCTATTACAAATATTTATACAGTAAACCACTTTATAAACAAAGGAGCTCAAAGAGCAGTTTACAAAGCATAAATAAGTGGTTCGAGAACTCCTCCCATCTCACACTGTTCTCCTTCCCCTCACCATCTGATATTGGGGATTCTCCCCAACAGTTATACACCACTTAACATTTTTAGTCCTAATAGAAGATCACACAGATTTTTATGGAAAATCTCTAATGGCTGGAATTCTATAGTTCAGTGTGAATAATCTATGGACTCCATTTCTGTTGTCCTTTGACCACAATCTTATAGAAAATTTTGACTGCAACTGCCCTTGGGCTCGCCATGCCTTGGCTGCCCATGATAAAATGATGCCCAGTAATTGGTCCGGAAGCACACAATCCGACTGCAATGGTAAGGCAAAGATTGGTTCCAAGGTGCTCCTAGTGGCCTATTTTTTCTAGGGAGTCAGATACAACAGAATGCAATATGCTAAAAGGAGACACAGAATCCCTGGAGATGAGGGGGGGAGAGAGAGAGCGCAAATACATGCATACACAGGACTCACTTTCCGGCTGCAGTGCTCAAGGAAGATATAGATGTTCTCCATATCTTCAAAATGATGCGAGAACTTCACAATGTGTTTATGGTGCAGCTCTTTGTGCAGCTCAATTTCATTGATTATCTGGAAGAAAGAGCAGCTGATCAGTAAAGTTGCTTATTCAGGTGAGATTTCTAGTTCATATCCACCCCCACCAAGCCCAGGATTCTTCTATGCCACATACCTTTTCCCGCTGATGTGGCTTTGCCACTCTGCTGTGAGGAATGACTTTCACGGCATAGGTTTTGTTGCTCGAGAGATCGGTCGCTTCATAGCATCTTGCAAACCCCCCCTGCAAACAAGGAGGTAGCAATTAGAGGAACAGGCTACAGAAGCTTCTTCCTTACAGCCTCCCCATACATTAGCGACTCCACTGAAGGGCATGGAATAAATCTCATTTTTCCCCAAGCACCTGCATCATCCATTTGACTTTTGGAAAACAACAGCCAAGATCTTCAGCCAGTTTCGTTCATGTGTCCAGATACTAGATCACTAGAAGTGCCAACCCCATCACCTAACTACGGTATTTATAAAATAAACTAAGCAAACCATGAAAGCATAGTCAAGGGAGTTTCAGATACATCTGTATGTAAGAAATAAGGACTCATGCCCTGCACAAGCCTATGCATGTCTACTGAGAAGTAAGACTCGCTGCGTTCAATGGGACTTGCTCCCAGGTAAGTGTGTATAGAACAAGTTACTAGAACACTTCTCCCGTGCCTGTTATTCATAACAGAAAACAGGAGTAGTTTCCCCAAACATATGTCTGCTAGAAATGCATCCTGCATTTGCAGCAAATACCTTCTGCTAACTTACACCCAAGATAGTTACCACATCTCCCCAGGCAAAAACAAAGTATGGTACCAAAATAGAAGCCCAATCAAAACGCGAGGAAAACCAATATGAACTCACCCTTAGCCCTGCTTAAAAGTAGCACCTTAAATGCATTTGTAGCCTCTTAAGCACAGCAAAACTTCAACCAAGCCCATGTTTCATGGTGCCGATTACACCTACTTCAATACTGCAAGTGCTTGCTTAGCATTCCCTTGCCTAAGGGATCAGAACTTAGCAGAGAAAGAGGGACAGAGACAGAAGAATGTTCTGAAAACATGCCCAAGACATTCATTCCATTGAAGTTGCACCTTTGGTTGGATGTATAGCTAGAGAGGAAGTTTCATCTTAAGTCAAATGAGACAAGTTGAATTTCAGCTAAGTTCAGTATTTTTTTTTTATCCTGCTCATTACTCAAGACTCATTCAAGGGTGAGTTCCTTTAATTTGCCTTTGTACAACTGATTAAACCAATTTGCTCATTATTCAATTTGAACAGTTGCATAATTGAGGATGCAAACTTGGCTCTGTTACACATTTGAGCAGCCACCATATGGTTCAATGTATTAAGTCTGCTACCATCTTTATCACCTGCCTGTGGTTTTCAACACATACTGGAGGTGCAGTTTCACTTCACACCTCCCACTGTCTTGGAGTTGAGCCTCCCCACGCCCACTAGCAATATGCTTTTCACCAGAGTGTGGACAAGTCCTGCTTACAGGATACCAAACATGGAAAAGGATTACTCTAGAGACAGGTTTTTCCAGCATGAAGCAACTACATCCTCGGCTACATCATACGTCTTACCCAAACTATGCCTCACCCCTATACAATATTTAAACAAAGAGAAACTAGTTTCTCTGCATGCAAAAATCCTGGATTGGGTTTAATCACTGCCTAGGATAGCCAAAAAAGGACCTAGCAAGAACAGAAAGAGTGCTGCAAGCTGCCAGCTCAGGGCCAGCTTCACATCAGCTCTGTTGCATTTGGAAGCTAAAAGACACCCCCACGTACAACGAGCAGACTTTCCGTGTGACACATCACATTGTTTGATGTGGGGCAAAAGCAACCAACAGATGCTGCTGTTCCTTCAAAGCACGATCTTTGTAACAATGCCAGCGTCACTCCCTGAAAGCAGAGATTTCCAGTGTTTAACTGCCACTTTCCTCTTCTTCCCCCACCCCTGCATTGGAAATCTGATTATACAGATTGCTCAATGAGTGCAGTGGTTTTAGAAGTGGGAGGGGGAAGATACTTCAAAATGAGAACAGGCCCAAAGCAACACAATCCTCGATTGTTCTCTTAGAAGCTAAAGTCTGCCTATGCTCAGCACATCATGCAATCCATAATCCCAACAGCTGTCACTACTATGTAGCCGCAGATTGGTTAAAACTCAAGTTTTCCTCAAGAGTACATTAAACACTGCACTTTTTTTGTGCAAACTTTGGTAACCACTAGTGTGCAAAATTAGCATTTGCAAGGGAATGGTGCAGTAGAATGGAACAAACTGTGGGTAGAATGAATGGGACGCTGGAAGGCCTTGCCATTGATGAAGACAGCAAGCATACAGAAGGCCTCTGATCCCCTTTAGCTCCAGCATCTTTAGCAGACTCTGCCTACATGCTGCTGAGACACAGATCTACTGCTACAGCAGCAGGCACTCAGCATGAGCCCATCTGAACCTCCTCTTTGCTGCCTTAAGAACTTAAGTAGCATCATGTTAGTAGATTATGCCAAGGCAGGGCCACCTACTTGAGTCTTAAGCAGCCCACCAGAATGTGCCTGGCCCATGATTCATCTGCAGAGCCAAGGCTTTCATCTTCCATCAAGCCATACAAGTGAGGTCTCCTGACCAAGGTAACCTTCATGCACTAGTGACTACAAAGTTCAAAGGCCAAGGAAAAGGGTCTAGGAGCATCCTGCAGAAAAGGAGCATCCTTTTCAGTCAAATAAAACTACAGGACTAGCTTGGCAATAGCAAGCAACTATCCAGAGCAGTCACCATCACAGCTATTTCCCTTCATCTGTTCACAACATTGCAGAATGGCATCTACTTTAGCTTAACTACCTTAACTTAAGGATTTAAAACATACACCAGCTGAGCCACCCACTACCACCCCGCTTCAGACAAGGCAAAACAGCTCCGAATGAGGGAAAAATTCTCACACAGTGGGGGGGGGGGGGAAGGAAGAGAAATGCAATATGATAAGCCTGGCGGGAGGGGGCAGAATTCCGTCATACTAGATAAGATTGCGTGTCATCTCTCTAGCTCTCGTCCCATACAAAGTGAGGTGACGGAGGTCGTGCCCAGACATGCCTACCTCAGACCAATCGGAACCATAACGCGGGGGGGGGGGGGTTGTAGAAGAGTCATCATCAGCACGGGCATCGGATCAGCCCAGGCGGGCCGACGTTGCTTAGAGAAAGCCCCACACGAGAACGGGGCGCTTTTTACTTCCCCGTCACGACAAGCCTCCAGTATTTCCATTAGCCACACGTAAACAAACAAACCTCCTCTATTTGCAACTCGCAATTAGTTATTCCGGAACAGTTAGCGCCGGGCTCTAGACTCGCTATCAGTAACGCGGATTAGAACGATCATTTCAGCCTTAAATACGGGGAGGAGGTCAGAGAGGAGTCATCCTTTAAGCCGCAACTAAACGGGCTGCGTAGCCGATGGGGTTCTTAAGGGGAAAGAGATCTGCCTGCTTTACCGATTTAACGAACGTAAAGGCATCCTGAACGCAGCCTTCCGTTCCAAACCCCACCGGAGAAGACAAGTACGCCACACATACCTTGCCAAGCAGGCGGCCTTTGCTGTAAGCCCTGCCTGTGACCGGGTCCGTGATGACCCGGCCGGGTTCGACTGTTTTGGGCTGCTCCATTCGGTCCGATTTGGGCGAAACGACCTTATGCTTGTATAAATCCGAGCTTAGAGCACTGCCGTGCAATGTATGATGAGGCGGGAGGAAACAAACCGGCTCCATGGTTAACGAAGCAAGCTACGGGGAGATTCCTTAACCCTCACCCGCGCCGCTTTCCCCCAGGCACGCACAAAGACACGTGGCGCGCCAGACAGAACTCTATACCGGCAGCCAGGGGATTCCAGCGCTTTTATCAATGGGAGTGGCTGACGTCACCAGCTAGGGAAGCCTTCCCTCCAGCGAGGGGGCGGAGTTAGTCCTTAAAGCGGCCGCCGCTTTTAAACAGCAAGACGGACGTGGGAGTACTGTATTGTATGTATTTACCTGACAGCTCTTCTCTTCTGTAAGGCCCAGGTCAGGGAAAGGGGAAATTTGGAGGAAGGGAAACGAAACACAGATTTAAAAAATAGCTTTTTCCCTCTCCCCTCCTCTTTCGTGGCCTGGAGGGAGTATCAGCTTCAAAGTTAGAGACTAGAATTCAGCTGACTGCCCATCTGCCGCTTTCTGAATCTGACTGAGCTCAGTCCTGGCAAGACAATGAATGTTGCCTGGGGGCCGTGTGCATTTTCAGTCAAGGGACTGGTCTTATAAAGGTCGTTATTAAAAAAATTAATTCCTTTATGTATTGCAACGGGCAGCCTCCAGAGACTTGGGGTTGAAAAAGCAAAGAAAGCACTGTTGTTGACGCTATGCTACGGTTTTTGAAATAATTTTAACCTATTCCTAACCACGTACGTACTCGTTTTCAGTGGGATTTACCGTACGTCCATATAAACTACAGTACATTGTCACACAATTCTAATCGCATCTGCCTCACACAACCGACCTCGCACTATTACATTAAACCAGATTAATTGTCGCCCTCTCTGGTTCTAATCTGTATTTACACTCACTTGAAAGATTGGAGTGCCTATTTTCACCTAGCACTGAAAAACGGGGGGTGGGGGGACGACCTATCACTGCATAGTTTGCAAATATAAACTGGATATCTTCAAACGGTCTAATCCTATGCAAATTGGATTTACTCCCTTTAGTGCTACGCAATCTGCATTCGTTGGCCAGACACTAAGGAAAGCAGCAAGCAGGTCTTGTGTAAACAGCAGCCTACATCTCATTAAAATAAATAGGATTTAATTAAAGATTTACAAGGTTTAGAATTGAGCCTAATTAATTGATTTGTTATTGCTGATGCTTTTCACTGACTAATCCTCTGTTGCATATTGACACAGCACAGAACTGCTATGCAACAAGACCAAAAAAAGCAACTACATTTGTTAAGATTAATTATTTGCAGTTTCTTTTCACTTGTGATATGAACATTCAACTGCCTGATTCAGTTCATATGAAGAAGGTAGGATTGCTAACTAACTAACCAGACAAAAGCATGCTTTTATGCTTTTCACTGTGCTTGATCTGCAGACATCAGCAGGGGAAACTTTTCACATTGTCATCTGCTAAACTCTGCACATGAATTACCAAGGTTTTGGGGAGTATGGGTTCCGCAGCCATGTAGATACAATTGAAGAAAAATAAAAATCTACATGGCTGTGGAACCCATACTCCCCAAAACCTTGGTAATTATATCCGGTCATGAAAATCTCCACGAAACATTCTGCACATGAAGCTTCAGTTAAAGTCACAGCTCCAGAATATGGTTGAAAAGTTGGCAACCCTAATATGACCAGACCTAACTTTGTGGGATTGGGGTTTGATGGGCATTTTGAGTCACATGCCGCTTAAGTTGATGGGAATTTAAATCCAAATCATCCTGTTTAATTGGTGGGCATAACACTGGCAATGCAACCTTAATATAAAATAAGTTAAACCAAAAAACAACCCACATATAATTTTTTAAATAGGAGTTCCCAGGTTTTCAGAAGGTATCTGAACTTTAAGAGCAAGCTGATGTGCAGATGATAATATCCAACTCCATAGTGTGAAAAGCTTCATCTGCCCATTTCTGCAGCTCAGGCTGCTAAAAGCATAAGGGCAGGTCATGTCTTTTTCATATTGGCACCCTTCTTTTGAATAGCAATAAGACCACCTAGAAGAAAACTCATACTAAAGGTTCTCTCCATTCTACACCTCAAGAATTAATTTTTTGCTTATGTGATTTCATCCATTTGAAAAAAAAAATGTGATTGATGCATCTGTTCCTCTGTTTAGTCATCCCAGCCAGGCCCATTGTCTTATGGAACTTAGAGGAATGAGAAATTCAGGTAGAGCTGGTGGTGGAAGGGCAGATGAGCTTCCCCCTCCCTTTTGTTTGGCTGACAAGAAATGGTTGTTTCTTCCATAAAAAGTACCTTAACTGAAGCTATGACACAAACTGCCAAGGTAAGAGTACTGTGGGACAGGGAGAGAGAAGTGAAGAAAGTTCCTTCTCCTTCTTGTAATGTAAAGGGAATGTTTTTTTATATACACAAGTGCCCAAACATAGCAGAAAGAGGATGTGGCTCAGTCCTAACGCACATACATTGCATGCAGATGGTCCCAGCTTTAATCCCTCCTTGGCATCTCCAAGTAGGGCTGAGAAAGACCCGTGCCTGGAATCTTACAGAGCTGCTGCCAGTCCGTGTAGAGTAGACTAGCCTTTCCCAACCTTTCTCGCCAAGTGTATCCCCTGGCACGGTCAAATTTTCTGAAGCACCCCCTGGGAAAATAATAATTAATTAGCTAATTTAAAATAATTGATTAGCTAATTAAAATGATTAAGTGGCCAATTAATTAATTACTAGATATTAATTGCTCAATAAGTAATTAATTAATAAGAACCTCTAAGGTTGTGGAAGTCCAACATGTATAAAACAACCCAAAATAACGTGGCAGAGATCTGAAGTCAGTACCAGATGGAGCCACTCGCTGCACAGTTTTTAATGCTGTTCATTTTCAAATCATTTTATTGTGTTCATGAGATTTTATGGTGTTTTTTCTTTGCTATTAATCACCCTGAGGCTTTTAAAAAGCACACAGCAGGATAAACAATGAAAAAAGAATGAAAATGAAAAAAGCCTCAATGAAAAACATTGAAAAGAGAACGAAAAAGAGTCATCTTGCCTGCATGTGAGTCAGGTAATGTCTTCATTCAACGCAATAATCCCCTCCGGCTGCCTGCATGTTTGGCTGCTGCACCTCAGTGACCCAAGGGGAGAGGGGTGGAGGAGAAAGGAGGATGTGTGTGTGTGGAAAGACAGTTGGCGTCACATTGCATTCTGGGAGTTGTAGTGCGCAGGCGCCATGGATCTGTACCTAGATGGGCCAGTGACCTGATTCAGTATAAACTAGCTTCCTATGATCCTATAATTAATAGACATTCTGTTCACATCACATGGGTGGAAAATTATATGAATATACTGTATGTGTGAAATAGTCCTACAGGGCCGAAGTTCAAGACCTAAGAACACACATTAATTTGGCCTCATTTTCTGTCACTATGCAGCTTGCTTGTGTGTGTGTGTGTGTGTGTGTGTGTGTGTGTATGTGTGTGTATATATATATATATATATATATATATATATATATATATATATATATATATATATATATATATATATATATATATATATATATATATATATATATGCCTGGTAGATACAAAACTGGTATATGAGTGTCCTGAGAAGAAAGGGGATGGCAATAGAAGCAGGAAGGAATAGTAATACTTTCCTACTTATGTGGTCTCAGTTCAAAATTACTCTGCAAACCAATGTGTGTTGTCTACTTCCTTTGTTTGCTTACTGGTTAACTACTGTTTTTTTCTATAGAATTAAAGAAGAGACATAGGAAAGAGCATTGCTCTTTTCAAAAAGGGCTCTATTATTCAGCAAGGTTGGCTAAATTAGACAAGAGAGATTAACAGCCCAATCCTAGCCAGGATTTGGAGTGTTTGTTTTCAGCACAGCTGTACTGGTGCGGGGAGGGAGGGAGGGGAGGATAAGATAGGGTCACAAGTGGTATTGGGGCTACTGTCTCCATTTATACTTTAACTGCTGCTTAAATCTTGCTTAGCATCCTTTGGGGTGTGGCTTCACCTGTGACTGGAGCCAGTCAGTCTGGATGTAAAAATAATAAAGAGATGTGGGCACATGTATTTTCCTTTGTGAATTACCCCAAACCTCCATGCTTGAAGGGGTGGGAAAAAATTCATCTTGGCATAATTTCAATAGAATCGGTTGTCTACTAAAGGCCTACCTTTAGGCTAGAATTTGGCAGCTGTTTTTGAGGAAGTTGGTTTAAGGGAAGATTTGCAGGTTTTTTCAATAATACAAACTAGTGCCCTGCAAAAACTGTTGACCAAAGGCAAAAGGGGGGTGAGCACCAATCTCTCTGTCAAAGTGCCTTCAACTTTCTGATGGAAAAGGCAGGCGTACTATTTTCAGGGCAGTGGGACCAGTTTGGAAGTACCTTTGCGCCCTTGCCACATTCACCACAAACACTGTTCCCGCTCCCAGGTCATTTTCTGAAAAACTATTTCACGAATTTTTTGCAGTGTGATTCACCTTGAAGCGGGAAGAAGCCAGCTATGGAGGGTACCAGGTGGCTAGCATGTGTGACATCACCAACATGCTTGCTTCCTTAATCCAGTTTTGCAGCTTGCTTAAACAAACAAACAAACAAAGGTGAAAGATGAATATATATATATAAACAAACAAACATCCTAGTTTTTTTTTTAATGGGGTGGTTGAATGGGCCACCAAAAGCATGAGGAGAGAGCCAAATCTGGCATCTGAACCAGTGTTTGACTTCTGGGTATATATGTACATGATGTAGCAAAATCAGACATCCCACATAGTAAAGTTCATAGTAAACATCGTTCATAGTAAAGAACTTGTTAAGCTTGCTCTCCCAGATACTCTGGCTGTCCTAACTCTGAAAAATACTGTTTTCTGTCCCTGCAGGCATTCTGTAGGCAATAAAAAAACAATTTTATTTAGGCAGGCATTTAAATAAAACCTGAATGTGAGTTTCACATACTGTAATTTTGAGATGGTATAAGATCAGTTCAATGCTACTGATGGTTTCTATCTCTATATGTTTTATGGTGAGCTACCTGGTCGTTTATGGATTAGGAAGGACAAAACAAATTCAACATGTCAATTTAAAAAATGGCACCAGAGGCTTCTCCATATGGTGCTAACTGGAGAAATAGAATGAGCTTACACAATACCTGCTTTGCACTGTGGGCTTCAGCTCGTGTTGATTGATTCCCTGCTCACCTGTGTGCCTGACACAGGTGGCTGCAAGAGTGGACCAGCGTGGGCTGGACTGTTAGCAAAGCCCAGTGTCAGTGCGGGATGTCCTGAAGGAAAAGGTACCCATCTTTTTCAGGGATTCTTCCTACACTTCTAACTGTGCATGAAAACACTGGCTCAAAAGTATCGGAAGCAGTCACACAGTAGGGTAACCAAAGGAAAAGGAAGATGGGGCTCCTGCAGCTTTAATAGAAGGGAGAATTTCAGGGGATAGCTCCTTCAAAAGATGCATCTGCTGGGATTCTTCCTTCTATGCCCCTATGACAGGTACATTTCAAGGTCACTGTGTCTATCACTCTTGTCAAGGCAGGTCACAACACCCTCAGAGGAAGGTAGGCTTCAGCAACCAGCCAACACTGTGATTAGTGTAAGTAGGAAAAGGGTGTCTGCAAAGAGCCACCTGACCTTAAAGTTTAGTGCCTGCAATTAGGTCAGCTCTCAAAGAACGCACCCTTCCCCCCTCCCTGCTCCAATTCTACATTAGTTGGGTCAGGGCCTAGCATGAAAGTACAGGATCCCCTTCTGGCCATTTTGTTCTTCTGCATCTGTGGCTAGTTTAGTGGGGAAACCCGCGTGATTGTAATGGATCTACAAAACTAACTGTATGGGAGTAAATATATGATAATTCACAAAAGTGTACTTATTATAGTGTATCGTATAGTGCACTGTATAAGTACACAAAATGACAGGGACTAGGATTGGCTAATTGGGGAAATGTCCGTTCTCCCCTAAGGAATAGGTCGTAGTCTTTAATCTTGGATACAGCCTTGCTACTGGATTCCCACAGCAGTTGAGGAGGTCAGGAGTGCCGTTTATCAGTTTCAGCTGAGGCGAGCTACCAATGGGGCCCACTGCTGAAAGACAGAGACCTGGCTGCAGTTCGTCATTCATCATACCATTTGGTGACCTCTTTACTTTTACTGGACTGGACTATATAACAATGTGCTCTGCATGGGGCTGCCTTGAAACTTCAGCCTGCTAATAGGGAGGAGCCTACCGAACTTCAGCCTGCTAATAGGGAGGAGCCTACCGAACGTATTCTAGTTCTGAATTTGCATTGCTTACCAGTTCTTTAGGGACCAATTCAAAAAGCTGGCCTTGATCTTTAAAGTCCAATTTAGTCCAGGCCCAGACTATCTCAAGAAATGCCTCCTTCCATATTAGTCCCCCAGGGTTTTGCCATCTGCTGGTGAGGCTTTGCAATAGTGTTATCTTTTTAAAAGCTGAGATTAGCTTCCACTATGAGCAGAGCCTTTTTGGTTGGGGCTCCAAAGCTTTGGAATGTACTCTTGAGAGAGGCCCATTTATGTTCCTTTCTGTTTTTGTTCAGGAGAAAAGTGAAAATATATTCTGACAGGTGCTGGGAGATTAATTGGAAGTGTGCTTTCATTGTTGCCTCTGCTGGTTTAGTTTTTGTTGAGTCATTTTATAATTATAAATTGTTTTATTGTTTGTAAGCCATCTTGGAGACATCTGTGCTAAAGACAGTATAGAAATGTTGTAAATAAAATAAATACATTCTGGATGGCTAATCTGATAATTGAGGTACCCACATAGTAGAGAAGATCTCTCAAATACAGTACTCCCACAGGGACTTTTTGTTGTGTGTATATGTTTGTTTTTTCAAAATCCTGCCAGGAGCCCTGCAGCAAACAAGGATTTAAATTCGCCCCTGTTTCTTCCCAACATTGAACTGTCCTGATGACAGGAAAGCACTGCCCTCTACTGACCAATTGAGGATTAAGCTCCTTAGTGCCAGCTTCACTTGCTTATTCTTTCCCAAAGAGCTTCACTGAGAGCAATGCTGGGAAAAGTCACACTTCTGAGGTCTTTGTTATAACTGGATTGATATGTGATTAATCACCCTCTAGTATGAATTAGATTGTGGGGAAGGGTCAGGATGTGGAAGACAGATGATGCTTGCTTAACTGGATTTCCTGCCTTGACATCCTGGGAATAGATAGAACTCCTTGGATCTCTGTTTTCAAGGCAAACAAAGTCTGCAGGAGGTAACTTCTTCTTTGGGGAAGCCTTGGTTTTGCTAGGATTGCCATCTGTTCAGCTGGCCCCTGTAATTGTACTTCTAACAGTGGCTTGATGTTCAGACATTGGTATGTGATGGGAGTTGATTTCCATGCTGTGAAAAGCTTTATTTGCTGATTATATTTATCAATTTTTTGCCTTTTAACAGTAGTTTGACCAATATAAATTGGGCCACAAGGTTTTTTTTTTGCTAGTCAGTTGGGCTATTCACAGGGCCAGCCCATTCAGGAGACCAACTGAGGCCCACCTCTGTTCTTCCACTCACCTCCCACTGCTTCTTCCTCCTCCTATTGGAGAGAAGAGTGGTAGGCTAGAGCATCTCTGGCGCTCTAGTCCACCACTCTGCTGTACCCGACACTTCCTCTTCTGCTCCTTCCCTCTCTTCCCTTTCCAATCCAGTGAATGGAAGGAGCAGAGGCTGGCACCAAACAAGGGAGGGACAGTATTTGGCACACTGTCTCAAGCGCTGAGAGGTCAGACTAGTCCTAATCTTTCAAGTCAGAAAACTTGGGATGCCAGGTAAAATTGTCTCCCTTGTTTGCTCTGATCTCCTGATGCTTGTCCTCCTGTGTCTCAGTTTCTCTGTCTGTGCAACATGGCCAGTGAATCATCTAGCAAAAGGAATTCAAAGGCCCTGCACTTTGAACTGAAAGAACTGCAGTTAAATCTTCCTTGTAGCCAAATCTTGAATCCAGTTCACTATTACTTTGCATTCGCTTTGCAAGGACCTGAGTCCAGTCATAGCTTCTTTCAGCAGCAATGTGGTTCTCAAAGTGGTGGGTTGCGACTCACCATGAAAAATGGAAACAGTCGCTACCCGTGCAGCAGCATCGGCAATGGCACTTTGGGGGTCCCACTGCCACGGGAAAAAGATTTTTTTTAACTTACCAGGGGTTGCGCTGGCTGGTCCTCTGCGGGTTGTGGAGGCCCATGTCCCCCTCTACAGCCCCCCCCCCCCATGCCTTAGAAGAGCTTCCAATATCATTTGGGAGCTACTTCTGGTTTTTGACAAACTACACATACTGCAGAGGTATGTTTGTTTCCAATGACGACTGCTACAAAAAGGAAAAGAAAAGAAAGCTTAGCCTTAGAGGATGAGCTACATGGTGTGTGGGAGTGATACAGTATATAGACTCATCAACATTTACTGGTAATCTTGGAAGCTCTAAATAAACTGCACATGTCAAATGCAGACTAATATATGGCATGCCTGATGATTGGGGAACAGGTGAGAAAGCTGGGGCACAACTGACCTTTAGGCTTAAATGACGGCCAAATAATAACAACAGGACAGCAATGGGAGAGACAGCAAATAACTACTATTTAAAATCTAGAGGTGGAACTCTGTGAATCCAACAAAATACCAAATAACTTATGACAGCCTTCTTCTAGAAGTTCTAGTTGCCTAACTGGGATGATAATTAGGACCAAACAGCAATGTTAGCAGAATCCCTGAGTATTAAACAGATATTTCAATGTTCTTTTCAGAAATGTTCTGAGCATGAGTGGTACTCCTATTAAGCATGTTCAAGGAAGGTATTAAGACCAAAAGGCTTTTGTCCACTTTGCACAAAATGAAACGCAAACTACAGGAATCCCCAAGCCTAGAAGGAGTTCAGAGCACTATACTAACCAGAGTTGTCCAGTTATATCAAGAAACTGCAGTGACAAAATTGCTGAATTTCTATCTTTTTTCTGTAACTTTCTTGGCCCGAAATTACTGCACAGTGAGACACATATACGGGTTTAGATGCCATGTAATAAAAGAAAGACTTGTCCTTTACCCGTTCTCCAATACCGCTGACGGATCTCCTTTCAGGCAGCCGTCACAGGCATAAAAACACGTAAAATCCAAGGTTTTTGCAGACCCCAACGTTTCGCTCCGACCTCGGAGCCTCTTCTGGGGGAAACGATTTCGTGATTTCGTTTCCCCCAGAAGAGGCTACGAGGTCGGAGCGAAACGTTGGGGTCTGCAAAAACCTTGGATTTTACGTGTTTTTATGCCTGTGACGGCTGCCTGAAAGGAGATCCGTCAGCGGTATTGGAGAACGGGTAAAGGACAAGTCTTTTATTACATGGCATCTAAACCCGTATATGTGTCTCACTGTGCAGTTGCTGCATTTCTGTTCGAGAGGCATCTTGACTCTAATACACCCAAAGCAAGTCACTTTTGTCCCAAGGAGACAAGAGGCTGAGCATGTCTGCCTGTTTCTTGACTGGATGTCCTGCCCAACAAGTCACCCCATTCCTCCATTGATAATGATGCAGTATATCAGGAGCAGTGTAGACTCTGGTTCCTCCTACTGATACCATTTTGAAGTAGACTGTTAAACACTCTCCCAACAGATATTCCTTGGAGGAATTTCCTCCATGTCAGTTTCATTATCAGTTAATATGCAAATTATTGCCACAGTATGAATTATCTCATACAACAGTAGGTGGGATGAATCTGATATAGATTAAACACCTTGCATGTGGATCAGCGCTCTGAGAGCCAGGAGACAGGAAATTCAGGAGCAGGTTTTCCAGTGTTTTCATTTCTACCTTGAAACAGTTACTGGGGGCTCCAATTTAATTCAGAGCAATCGCTACAAGAGATTAACCCTTTCCTCCTGCATCATTTTTTAATCTAAATTACACACTATACACACACACACACACACACACACACACACACACACACACACACACACACACACACACTGTTGCTAATGTTTTTTCTTTGTTCTGCTCTGTCTCTATTTTGATTCTTGAATGTTTGACAAGCAGTAACAAAATCTGGTATTAGAGTTAAAAGCATACATCCTGCCAGGATTCTCCGTCATTTAATAAAATATTTAAAATGTTAATACATTAAAAAATATCCACAGTTCTTTACATTTCGCCACCACTATTTGTGGCATTCTCAGAAGAAAGTTAAAAGTCTAAAAAAAAGTCATTATTCTTCTGTCTGGACATAACCATACTTAAAACAGACCTCAAGTCACCCAGGTGTGCGCTTTTAACTTTCTTCTGAGGATGCCACAAATATTGGTGACGAAACAAAGAACTGTGGATATTTTAATGTATTAAAATATTTTATTAAATGACAGAGATTCCTGGCAGGATGTACGTTTTTAACTCTGAAATCTGGACAAGTCGTGAAAACTTGAGAACTTAAAAACTGATATGTTTCTTAAAAGATTTTATATTGTTTTAATCAGTTTTATTATCTACCTTGGAGATTTTTAATCAAAAGGTAAGTTATAAATGTTTTAATAGACTAGTAAAAGAAGAGGTGGAGCAGAATGTTATGTGTTCAGCAACAAAGTCGGGGGGGGGGGAGAGTATGACGTAGCCTGATAATACAGACTTTTAACAGTCTACTACTTCAGAGTATAAGTCGGGAGAAATCAGTGCCTATGTTGCTCCTGATGCAGTGTACAGTATAACACAATCTTACCAATACAAATTTGCACAGCAAAGTACATAAGACAGCTGCACATCCAATGAAAACATCTTTGCACAGGGTCAGTGTACTGTAGCCTTCTCACCAGAAGGGGGAGAAAGAGACTGTGCTAAGCCAGCCCTCTCCTTTCACAGCATTAAAACAAAGAAAAACCTGGCGTGGTGTGTTTCCTAATATGACAAAATAAAATATGGACAATGGTGGAGCTGTATTTGTGCATCAAAATTAAAATGTGCAATTCAACACCTCTTGAGTTTTAGTGCTCTAAATTCTTCTTGGGCTGGAGAAATCACTTTGAACTCTTTCTGAAAAAAAAAATGTTTCCTAAGGCCTGTTTCTAAGGAGACGGGCAGAAGTGCTGGACTCTCAGACTGGAGACTGGCAAATGAGAAATACTGTAATACCCCCCCCCCAAGAGTTCATATCCTAATCTGATACACTTGCAACTTATTTGTTTGAAGGTAGATGGAATTTTTTTTCTTTAATTATGTAAATAAGCAAAGCCTCTCACAAGCAATCCTATCAGCAAGTTACGCTCACTAGGCAACGATATAGGATTGCTATTCATGCTTCCTGGGTCAGCAGAGGTTAAAGATCCAGCAGTAGAGAGAATCCACACCAGTATAATGACACCCTTGCCACCAGTGCTATGCTACAGTCAATGAAATCCTGCTTGTGCCAGGTGGAAAAATGGATGTCATAGGTGTGGCAAGGGAAGAGTGGGGCTTAATTGGAACAGTATGCTCACTAAGGATTTGCTCATGCCCCTTGTTTCAGCATAACATTATATGCCTCCAAAATAGGTGATGGAATAAAAACTCTCTCACTGGAGTCAAAGGTAGCTCCAGACAACTACACACCCACGGTCACTCACTCTGCCCCTTCCCAGGCAGAGTAGAGTACATGATTGCAACAACAATCCTGTTGTTTTTGCAGCTACAGACAAACACAGCTACCCCTCTGGAACAAACTCACAGCGCAATCCTATCCAACTTACACCACTGGTGTAACCAGCGGGGGAGGGCAGGGTGGGAGGCTTTGGAGGGGAGATTTAACCCCCCCTTAGAATCCCCTTTCTGTTCTGGGACCTCCCGTTCTCGCTGCACTGCTGGTTACACCGGTGGTGTAAGTTGGATAGGATTGCACTGTCAGTAGCCTATCATGGTACCAATACCAGGAGGATGTAAGCCCTAGCATACAGATTATATATCAAGATGGATTGCATGAGGCTGCATCAGTCTACTCCCATATCTATATACTCATGAGCAAACAAATAGGGACTTGATAATGGGGGAACTCTGGAGAAAGGGCACTGAGGCTGTAGAGCCCTTGGATTCCCATGTCCCAACTTCAGGCCTGCGAGGGGGCTGCCTGATGTGACTGGGACTGACAGTGCCCAGAAGCAATACAAGTAGACTAGGAAGCAGTGGAATGAGCTAGGAAGCTTGAAGCAGAGGGCAGAGTGGCCAGGAAACACACACACTTAAAAGAAGCCACTGACAGCCGGGGAGGGAGACATTGGGTTGCAAGGTAAATGGCTAGAGAGAGGGATAAAGGCAGCAAGAGACAACAACGGCTGGCAGAGGAGTCACAACCTCAGTTCTGGGTTACCTGATGCTATCCCAGCATTTGGCTGTTTTAGCTAGCGCCGCCGATCTTGCCCACCTCCCAGGCCCATTCTGCCCAACATTGTGCCCCTGTTGCCGCCCTCCTCCACCCCATTTTGCCCCTTCCTGCCCTCCCCCCACTCTCCCTCCATCCCCATGCTGCACTGCGCAAAGCTTACCTGGCCCAGCATGTGTTGGGCTTGCACTGACCCCGCAGACCGGTGCAATCCTTAGCACCAGTGGGTGCTTTTCCTGCACTGTTGCAATGTGCTTTACAGCACATTTGTGACAGCTTGCACTGGCACAGTGTGTACAAGGGCTGGATAGGATTGGGCCATTAGCGTTATCACTTTTTGAATCTCATGTAACTGATAGCTTTTTTCCTGGTCAGTTTGATCAAAGTACTGTACTAAAAAGCAAGAATTTGTTCATGGAGATTTCCTGAATTGCAAAGTGCCCGTTCAGTTCACTGTGGTTCCCATCACCAAAGTTCCTCCTTGAGAGACCAGAGAAGTACAGACCCGGCCCCAATGCCATGCAACTGAACTTGTGACCTGTGGTCTCCCTGGCAGGAGCTTTAGTACTAGGGTTGTAGGCTGTGATTGGCTGCCAAATGTAGCCTGTTTCCTATGCCCCATTGTAGGAAAGTGGGTGGGACAGGGGGTGGCAGGAAATGCCATTTTCTGCTGCTTTTCCCTTCCCTATTATTCTTGAATGGGTTACTCCTACGGTCCTACCTACATCAGCTCTGCATTGGCATAGCATTTTTCTGGCATTGGGGGGTTAGGACATGGTGTATGTTGACTCCTTCCCATCCCTCCTACATCACAGTCCAGTCCCTGTTTTGGCCTCTCTGCCGGCGGAGTTGCGCCAGTGTCCAAGTAACATCCACAAACGGTGCAGCATTCTTTGACAGGCATGCTTCCACACTGGTGGGGCTGTCATTGTGCTGCCGTATATAGAGATATTCTGGCATATCTCGAGGATAGGATTGGTTCTTTATAGTGGAGTGCTGCAAATAATTTCCCCTCTCTTCAGCAGTCTGGCCTGGCTTCCACACTCAAATCAGCACAATTTGTCTGTGATAGTGATGATTATAACCACCTTGGGCATTCACTATATGAGGGAAAGGTGGGATATAAATGCATTAAATAAATAATAGTTGAACAATCCCAAAGAGTGCTAATAAATGGATCCACACCAACCTGGAGGGAGGCATTGAGTGGAGCACTACTGAGCTTTGTCCTGGGCCCTGGGCAGTTCAACATTGGTATAAATGACCAGGATGAGGGGAGTAGAGGGATGCTTATCGAATCTGCAAATGACACAGAGCTGGGGAAGATAGCGAACACCCTGGAAGACCAAAGCAAGATTCAAAACAACCTTGACAGACCCGATCATTGGGCCATATCAACAAAATGGGGTTACTATAAATAAACACTATCAGGCAGCACTACCCTCTGTCTCTTTGGCAATGATTGTCTGCCATACAAAGTCCTTTCTAGTAAAATAAACATAAATAGCTCTGCAATGTTTGCTGAAGTCTCAGGTCCCCAAAAGTGCATAGATCCTTCAACCCCTGGTTCATCACATCAGTTGGGTTGTGAGAACTTGTACTAAAAAACAAGGTTATGGAACAGAAAGGCAAATGGAGGGGTGGAAGGGCAGTATTCTGGTGATAGCTCACACAGGATATGAGAAATCTTGTCTGCAGCACCAGATATGAGCTCACTGTGTACACAAACAGAGAGTGGCTCTCCCAGGTTTCAGGCTGTCCTAGGGACTGCCTTCTGCATAAGCATGTGCTCTCCTGATGAGCTACAGCCCCATCCTGTAGCTATTCTATAGCCACTGAGTGACAGCCCCACCAACTTTCTGAGTCCTGGTCCATGGAAGGAAGATAATAAGCAGTACAAAGAAATGTACATAACTGGGGCACACTGATCACTTCTGCATTAGAACAGGCATGGAGGTCAGAACAATGTCTCTGGCATTGTGTATGAAGATGGGATCTTTGCTTCTTGGAAAGAACATGGCACACTGCTGGCATCTGCCCGTTTATAATCACTTGGAAACTCTCCTAAGAACATAAGAAGAGCCCTGCTGGATCAGGCCAAAGGCCCATCTAGTCCAGCTTCCTGTATCTCACAGTGGCCCCACTGTTGTGAGCACCCAAGGGTGCTAGTGATTTCAGCTCGTTTGATTCGGTGAGCAGGCACCTGACTCCGCGGACGGAGAGGGTACCCGAAAATAGGGGTGGAAAGGACAGAGATAGATAGATCCGCGTTTGCAAAGGCGCGCAAAAATAGAGCTCCAAAAAGTCCAACGTTGGGAAAAGGAAGATCTTTACTTTGCTAGCAAAGGACACGATCAGCAAGGCAGAAAGTGTAACATATACAATCAATACAGAAGTTTATATACATACATTATTTCATACAGAATCATGGAGTTCATTGTTACAAGAATACATAATAAAGGAGAGCCAATGAGGGTAAGGATCCAAGAAGTTGCACGTCAATACAGCCAATAGGAAGTTGGATTGAAACTTTACACCAATGAGAACAGCAGCAGCATGTGTGAAACTTTGAACCAATAAAAGATAAACTTTATTAAAAGAACCAATGAAAAGTGTGGTGCTTTGTGCAACTGGGAACCAATGGTATGATGGGTGGGGGTACTGGGTGGCAGGAGGTAATAGGATTAGACCCCCACTTCAGGTGAAGCGAGATTTTCCGGAGTTTTATGAATGAGTCCTTTTGAGAAGCCTGCTTAACACAAAAGGCAGTATTTCAAATTAGATAGCCAAAAGTGCCACACAATGGGTCCCTGCCCCATGGCACCAGGCATACAGTTGAGGACATTTGAATTGTTCCTGTCAATCAGGCAAGAGCAAGGCAGGTAACTGGATTAGCATTTGAAATAATTGTAGCAAGGCAAAACAGGAACAATGGGAAGTGAGATAGTGGTAGCATGCACAGAGGGACAAGTTGCAATCAGGGGAATGGCAGCAGGAGAGAGGCATTTGAATAATAGTAACAAAGGAAGGCAGAGACAATGATTCTAGGATGTGGGGGATGGCGGTGGTTGACAGAGAGAAGACACACAAAGAGTTAGGCTTGGAGTTTTGGAAATGGTGGCAGTCTGAGTTCTCACGGTGCCTCAGGAGTACCCTGGATTCCCTGCCCCCATCTCGCTCCCCAGGTAGAAGGAAGCCATTTGAGAGCAGCACAGAATTGGAAGCTGTTGCTGACTAGCTTGGGTTATGTGGTTTTAAAATGGTCTCTCCTACTCCCTGCAGCACAGATCTATGACAGGAGGCGCCCCCCGGGCTGCGTGCGTTCCACCTCTTGTCTCCTCGCTGAAGGTGGGTAGAGGACCTCGAACCGCTCGTCCTTCCCAACACTCCCTGGGAGCCCAAGCAGGATGCTCCGCCTCGAACGGAACTCTTTAATGGCTGTAAATCTATTGTGCTGCTTCCAGGAGCCTCTCCACACAGCATGAGGCTTACCCCACCTAAGCGGGAGGATCGGGACCATTCCGTGTGGATCCCGTCCCTAGAGAGAACCCCGATGACCTCCGAGAAGATCCGGGCACATAACCCCCAAGGGAACCCCCAAAGAACCGTGAAAAACTTCAGAAGCCTTATTCCACCGAAATAGAGTAATACCACTTTAAAGCTGTCAAATGGAGTCGAGTTAGCGAAAGCCGGCTGTCAGTGCGAAAGGGGGAGAGGTTAGAGTTAGGTCAGGTAATAAGCGGCACACGCCATCTGCTAGTTTTGGCTGAACGCCCAGAAAGAGGATTATAGGCTTAGTGGGTTAACAGGCTTAAAGGTTTAAAAGGGTACAGGGTGAACTTTTACTGCTGCCGCTTCTCTTGGGGCTCTGGAGGGCTCGTGTTAGGCGCGTGCCGGTGAACTTTTGCCCTCGGCGGGCACGCGCCAGCTGTCAAATAGTGCGCAAAGCGGAAAGAAGCCGAATTTAAAATGCGCTTTGCTAAAAATGGCTGTACCTCCGTGATTACTGGACGGATTTGGATGGGGTAAAAAGGAGGGGGTTCAGGGGAGAGCGGCCGACGACATAAAAATAATTGGGGAGGGGTCTCCGGGTCTGATCCTTACATCACCACCAGATGCTTCCGAGAGGACACAGTCAACAAGATAACCTGTTTCCTGTTGTCACTCCCTTGCACCTGGCACAGAGAACCTACTTCTAAAACCAGGAGGTTGCTTATGGCTTGTACCCTGTGATGGTCTTTTCCTTCATGAATCTATCCAAACCCCTTTTAAAGGCATCAAGGCCAGGTGCCATAAGAATGCCGGTGTCCTAGAGTTATACACCACGTCAGCGACACACCTGGGGACAGATTTACGACCATCAGTCTCATCATGTTCCTGATACTTACTCTAACCATTAGAAAATTCTGCTTCATCAAGAAAACTTTCCTCAACCATAGCAACTGTATTTCCATTTGGCTATACTCTGGGAAGTTCCCATTATGTAGGCTCTCTGCCACTGCCACCACCTCGAAAACAAAAATAAAAAACACTGTTTACTGTATCCCACCCTAGAAGGAAAAGAGTCCCCCTGGGTTTTTGTTTTGCCCACTGTGATTTTGTTTGAAACACCCTTGGGACCAGAACAAAGCTGTAGTGCCAGTTGCTATGAAGCTTGTTTTGTTTGCTGTGTACTGAAGAAAAAGGAGGCTCCTTGAGTATTCTTTACCCTGGCTCAGAGGGGGATTCCAGAGCTCTTTTCATACAGTACATGTTCCTGTGGTCAGCATTATGTAACAGAAACAACACAAACCGTCTTATTCTATTCCTCTTTATTCTGATTAAACTGGAGGAAGTCTTCAGATTTAACTGGCTGTATTCAAAAGACAAGATAACGGCTCTACACCAAGCAAACCTGTGCATAATACTGCTGGCTAGAACTGATTGGATCTGTGTAAACGTTGCTTATTTTAGGGCTTTTATATTTTATACTAAAAGGGGCACACAAAGGAGGTGAGCAAAACTTCCCCTGTGCCAACCTCACTCGGTTGCACTCCACTGGTTTTTAGGAGTTTCCCCCTCAGCTCAGCTCCAGTACCACAAGTGAGCCAAGCGGGGAGAAAATGGCTTAAGGCAATCAAGCACAGCAAGGTAAGGCAGGGAGGGTTTTGCTCTTCTCCTCTGCACACAGATTTTGATATAAAAAGTATAACCCACCCCCACCCCTGCCTTATAGACAAATAGGGCAAACATCTGCTTAACAAACACCCAGTTGCCCTGAACATGTAATTTGGCCCTCTAATGTACAGGTTACTTTTCTCTCCTTAAAAAAAACCAGCACCTTATACCTATTGAATATAATCAGAAAACATATATGAAATTTAAAAACAAAGCAAAAAGGTATATACTGTACAAATGTTAATGTTGTTCAGTTAATCTCTGGAGAGCTCCTTGAAGTCTGCTCCATCTATCTGGGCCCTCTTCTCAGTTTCTGCATCAGTTGTAGTTAGCCCCTACAGCTGGCTGATCTGTAGAGTGCTGAATACTAATCAGTCCATCCAATCACAACTTTGGCCGCAGAGAAAAAGTCTTCTGCTTATGGCAAACAAAATGGTCTAGTAAAATGAGGCATTCTCACCAAGGAATCAAATGAGTTTCTTCAAAAACAGAGCTAAAACATTTTGAGATCCTATCTCTGATTGTCCTCCAAAGCCTTATTGCAATGATTGTGGTTTTTATAGCTGAATAATGAAGCATGATTTCCTCCTGCTACTGTATGAAAGCCCTGCTCAGGGCCGGCTCATCCACGAGGTCAACTGAAGCAGTCGCCTCAGGCAGCAGATTGGTGGGGGGGGGGGCACCCATCTCTGTCTGCCTATTTGCCTTCATTGCTCCTTCTTCTTCCACTCTCTGGATTGGAAAAGGAAGAGGAAATGTGGAGGAGAGTGCTAAGCTAGAACTTTGGAGAGTGGGAGGAGCAGAGGCTGCTGGCACATCATCGGGGAAGGGGGGCAAGGGGGGAGTATTTGGCATGCTGCCTCAGGCATCAGGAGGTCTTGGGCTGGCCCTACACAAGCAACTAAACCGCTCTGAGAGGCAGTCTACTTGTTTCAAGGATGATCTGTCATCTCCTATTAAGGAAAATGTTGCAAGCGCTGAATTTGCCAAATAAAGCAAAATCCATTGCAAAAATCTCAGCTGCTTTACAAGTTCAATTAAAATAAACTTTGCAAAAATCAAAATGCTAGATCAAGGCAGGACTTTGTGCAAGGCATTAGCTTTCCTGTCAGCAAAATAGATTTGGCAAGAGCTCAGCTGCAAATGTACTGTATTAGGATTAGAGTTTTAGAGGACAAGAAAAACTGCAAAAACAATACTTGTTGGAGTGTTCAGATTTAAATGTGGCAATATGATTTTAGCCTGCAATTGACTATTTAACCTAATTAATTGAAATATAGCCCCCTTGTACCTGCTTGAGATTCTCAAACATTCTCAGCTTCTTCCCGTCTCTGTAGCAGAAATGCCTAAGGGCAAATCACTGCTACTTCACAGAACTCTGAACACTCCCAATGAGGAAGTTTTCATAGTTATCCACAGATGGAAAGAATTCAGGGTGTGCAGTCCTGTTCCTGCTGTGTTCAATGGGAGCCTTGCAAATGAGCATAGCAGAATGAAATACAGTTTGTATTTTTAAACTGCCAGTCTTCATTTGATGTATTCAATAGTCTAAACATTGTAAGGTACTACCAGTCATCTCATAATAACCCCAAGACTTTCAATGATGGTGGTGATGGGGAGCATCAGAGTTTTTAGTAGCCAGATCTGAGGGAATATAAAGGGAAATCATACTTTTCTTGGACCAGTGAGTTGTTAAAACATTCTGGAAGCACGATTTCAAGTTAGAGAGAACCTTTCTTCAGATTTGAAATAAAAAATTGAAAATGAATGACGTCAGCAGACTTTAATCTAGTTCAGAGGTGTCAAATATAAGGCCCGCAGGCCGGATATGGCCCGCGGAAGCTCCTTATCTGGCCCACGTGATAATTGGGTTCTCCCAGCACAGCCCTTTCAGCAGCATCGCTTCTGCTGAGGCGCTGGGAGGGGGAGACGGAAAGAGGCCTCAGAAGGCAATGAACGCTATGATGATGGAAGGGGCAGACTAAGAGGGATGAGAAAGGGAGACACTGCTGAGGTGCTGGGAGAGACCAGTTATCACGTGGGCCGCCTTTTCAGCAGAGCCGCTTCTGCCAAGGTGATACTGCACAGACCACCTCTCAGCTGCTGAGCGGCGAAATGATGCTTTGGCAGAAGCAGCGCTGCTGAAAGGGCAGCCCGCATGATAATTGGGCTCTCCAATACCTTGAAAATATGATCAAGATTTGCACACTTTCTCTTCTGTCATCTGCAGCTAATGAGTTCCTATGTGAGAACAAAGTGCTTACTTCTGGCCATCATCTGCTTAATGTCACTTCCTGCTTAATGATGCCACTTCCAGCACTCAACAGGCACCATAAATGCTATTCGGCCCACTGTATGAAACAAGCTTGACACCCCTGATCTAGTTGAATCTCGTATTAGAATAAAGAAGGTGACTGGTTTAAATGGGGGTGATTAGGAATATAAATTGTGTAGCTTTGGCTCAGATTAATCAGGTAATACAAACCCAAGGCAGAAAGCTAAAAACTAGTACAGTACTAAGCTGTAAAGCATTTTCCATACCCAGTACCACCGGGGCTTCACAGGACTCCTGCAAGGCAGAAAGGATTTCGGTTTGGCCTTTGCTGCCTTTCCTACTCTCCAGTCACATCTGGACCCAGGGTGCCCAGTGGTGCATTAGGTGGGCCAGTCCTTCACCTTCATCAACCCACTCTGGCCCTTGTCAGCAGACACTTCATGTGCCTTTCATTTTCTCTATAATAATGACATGTGCAGTTTAATTTCCCACTTGACTTTCAGGTTGATTTTGAGCTACGTCTCTCTTTAGAAATGAGTCACAATCTTTCTATCTAGATACTAGTCATTGCAAAAGTTCTCAAATTCAGTTTCAAGTTTCTTGCTGTTACATGACCCTTGGGACCATCCTAGTAAGGATATGCAAACATTAGAGCAAACATTTAACTGGAGTAGCTAAGTATATCCATACAAACCTCCACAGAGACACAAAGCCAGAGTGGCTGAGAGGCCCAAGTGGCCAATTAGCCAGCCTTTTCACTGATGCTTCTCCAGGTACCTGGGTGTTTCACAGTAACCAACTGCCACAGATTTCTCCCCAACATCAGTGTATACCGTGTTTCCCCTAAAATAAGAGTGTCTTATATTAATTTTGGCTCCAAAAATTCAGTAGGTCTTATTTTCAGGGAGGTCTTATTTTCCCAACCTGTGGCGCGACCCCCCCAGCACCTCCCGTGACCCCCCCCCCGGCACTTACTTTGACCGATTAAAGCTTCATTCTTTCCCGAGGGTATAAGGCTCTGCAAGGCCTGCACGGCCTGTACTTGAGTCCTCCACCATAGAGACTACGTGCTAGAGAGGCCAGCAAGGGCAAGGCCTGCAAGGAGGCTGCAACCTTGCAAAGTCTCTAGCACATCGTCTCTATGGTGGAGGACTCGAGTCCTCCACCATGGAGACAACATGCTAGAGAGACTCTGCAAGGTTGCAGCCTCCTTGCAGGCCTTGCTGGCCTCTCTAGCACATCGTCTCTATGGTGGAGGACTCAAGTGCAGGCCTTGCAGAGCCTTGCACCCTCGGGAAAGAACAAAGCTTAAATCGGTCAAAGTAAGTGCCGGGGGGGGGGGGGTCGTGTCCGTCTGGCTGATGATCCTAGCTAGGTCTTATTTTCAGGGGAGGCCTTATATTTATGCGTGCCAGCAAAAATGACGGTAGGTCTTACTTTTGGGGGAGGTCTTATTTTCAGGGAAACAGGGTACTAAAAGGGCAGTTTCTACTTCTCTGGTTGGGACAAGAAGGGAAACCCTGTTGTTAATTTGCTTATATGAATTCACTTTATGTATGCAAGCCTAAAGTTGACTGTTGTTTGGGATGAAGCTGAGCTAACAAAATGGACACGAAGGTTTCAAATATGACGGCCCAATCCTATCCAGGCTGGCCGATGTTCTAGCGCCTCCTCCGCTGGCACTGACTGCCATAAAACAGTCAGCACCAGTCGGAAACGGCACTCCAGCAGTAGTGTGCTGCCAGGGATGTTGACAGAAAGGCTGCAGCCTTTCTGCCTGTGTCATTGGCTCTCCTGCCACCTGCTAGAGCAGGTAAATCAGTGCAAGAGGCAGGAGGGGTGGGGGCAAAACTGGGTGGGGAAGGGAGGGATGTAATGGGGTGAGGAGGCTGCAGGAAGGGGTGGATCTGGCAGCGATGGCACACGCCGGATCTTATTGCTCTTTGTCTCCTTGAACTTATGTTAGTGAAATTGCTAGTGCAGGTCCGAGGAGACCCATTGCGGAGCAGGTTTACAGAGGTGTAAGGGGATTTACCGTATTTATTGGCGTTTAAGACGCACTTTTTTGACTAAATTTGTGACCCAAAATAGTAGGGTGCGTCTTATACACCAATACTAAAAAATCCCTCCCCCGCCCATTTTAAAGCATTTTCAGGCTTACCGCGTTTTTCCGAAGCCAGAGAGCTCCCTTGTGCTTTCTTCCCTGACTAATCTATCCGATCTACAGCTGTTTGTCGGGTTTAATTTATCCACCTGCATGAGTTGAGCTTCTCAGCAGCCAACAGAGGGCGCTGTGCTCCTCAGTTCAGTTCAGCTGAGCTGCAGAGGGCGTGGTCTTTCCAGCTCTCCTTTGATGGTGAATGAATGCAGCTTGGGTAACCTTCTGAACTGGGCCTAGTTGGGGAGGCTTTGGAAACTGTGCATAGGTGGGGTGGGGTAAGAGTTGAGTCTGGGTGTTTTTTTTTTTTGTACTTTTATGTTGTTTACTTTGGAAACTGGGCATGGGTGGGTTGGGGGGAAAAGAGTTGAGTCTGGGGGGGTTTGTACTTGGGGTAAATGTTTTTTACTTTGGAAACTGCATGGGTGGGTTGGGGGGAAAAAGAGTTGAGTCTGGGGGTTTTTCTGTACTTGGGATTTATGTTCTGGTGCATTTTGTTCATGTGTCTTATTGCTGTGTGTTTTAAAAGAGATCCTGGTATTTTTGTGCAATTTATGTAAATTAGCTAATTAAGCAGCCAAGCCGTAAGTGGCCAAGTGGCCCAAAAATGCTTTAAATCTTTTTTTCTTGAAACCCAGGGCCAAAAGGAAGGTGCTTCTTATACGCTGGTGCGTCTTATACGCCGATAAATACGGGTAACTGAAATCACACACACACACACACTGGATACAGCGTGCCTGTTTTCGGCATGGCTACACCAGTAGAAGGGGATAGAATTGGGCTAGAAATGTACAAGCACTTCCTGACAGTTGGAGTTTCAAACATAAATGCAATTCATACCTTAAATATTTGACAGAGTATTATTAATTATTATTAAGAATATTTATATACCACTTTTCTACAAAAAAAAAGTTTACAAAGTGGTTTACAGAGGAAAATCAAATTACTAAATGGCTCCCTGTCCCAAAAGGGATCACAATCTAAAAAGATGCAGAAGAACACCATCAACAGCCACTAGAAAAGACACTTGAGTGAAAAGGGACAGTTACTCTCTACCTGCTAAATATAAGAGGAGTATTAAACATAAGTACAAAATAGGAAAATGCGGTGTTTCTCTTGGCATCGGGTGTGCCTATGCAAACTTCCCAGTTACACAGAATTCCTCATCAGTTGATCACAGAGGCTAGATGGTTCCCGGTGAGTGACAAACCTCGGGAAACAGGCAACACGTCAGCATTCGCATAGTAAAACTGCAAGGAGGGAGGGGCATGGGGAAAACAGGGTCGCTTGAACTTTGGGTGCACGCTCCGAAACTAAGGCAAGGGAGGGGCGTTCAAGGAGTTCACAGGCTTGTCAGCTTGGTTAGAGCCTCCGCGAGGCGCCTTTTCTAGCAGTTCCCCGGGCAGCGGGAGGGCCACGCCCCGGGGAAGGAGGCAGACCCGAGCGCTGCCCGGCGGAGACTGCACAGCAAGGAGCGCCCCAGGCATGGAGGAACCTTGAGACAGGCTGCCTGGCCACAGTCAACGTGCGCGAAGAATGGAGCAACAGGACGCCGCAGGTGAGTGGCTAAGATCTCCAGGACTGGGTGAGCCCCCTCCCTGCCCTGGGCTCGACTGGGCTTTTAGCTACCCGCCCACCCGAGAGCGCCCTCTTGCGTTTCTTCTCCCCTTTGCGTCTTGTAAACGTGTGTGCTACAGTGTGGCTTAGCCGAACGCTTTCAGTTACCTGGGCAGTTTGTTGTTCGTTGATAGTTTAGCGCGTAGAGCGGAACAAGCGTCTGCCAAGTGAAAAGGGCGCAGCCCAGCGATCGGGGAGAGAGCGGCATGCGCTTTTCGGTCCTAGAGGTCTGGAGAGTTTAAGTATGACCATCGCTTAGGTCTCCTGGCCCACGCCTGATCCAGTGTCCCTGCCTTCGAGAGGGGATTTGTGGCGTGCCTAGTAGCAGCGCTGAGAAAGTGCCTTACTGAGCCTGGGGGAGCAAACTGGGAGATTGTATTGATGGCATCCGGACCTGGCCTGGAGTGTGTGGGTAGGTCACCTACCCACCCACTGAGGTCTGAGGGCAAGCCTTCTCCTGTGGCTTCATTCTTCTGCAAAAGGAAGTTTGCCGTGAAGATGCATACTGTGTTGTTCATCGCTTTGAATCCCCGGAGACCGGGCTCCCTTGCTTGAGTTATTCCTAGCGAGAACGCCGAGTTTCTGCTGGCTGGCCTTAAAGAAACAGGGGCCTTATTGTTCCACTGTGATCCATGCGAAGAAAAAAGGGGTAATTAATTGAGGAAAAACCCGGCTTGCTGCCACCCTGCCCGCCCCACCAGCGGCAGCACACAGTCAGAGAGCCTTGGGAGGGTATCCGTTTTCTCGCTTTGAGCCAAATACGCACCGAGATTTCTAGCCCTTTCAAAACGGGGTGGGGGAATTGCTTAGAGCACATATTGCCACGGATGAAACAAAATAGGTAAAAGATACCTCGGGCTGGACTGATTTCTCGTGAATGAAAATGCAGGAGCTTCAGAGAGTCCTTCTGGGAGCAATGAAAAGTTTCTCTCATCACTCCTCGCTGGCTGGCTGCATGAAGCGGATCCAATGAAGGGTATCCCTTTCTTTCCCGCTGCTGCTCTCAGCGGTGTTTCCCACAGTCTCGCAATTCCTGTTGTTCTCGCATTCTGAATCCAGGGGCGGTGGTGGTATACTTCTGGCAGAGGAATGCGTGGCTATTCAAGACTTGAGGCCATGTTATGCTTTGAAACTTAGCAAAGTTCACTGAGGCTGGCGGCAGCGTTTGCCCCGCCCCCGAACTTTGCTAGAATAATTGCATCAGGCGCTCCCCCCCTGTGATAATAATTACTTTCACCTCAGGTTACATCCCAAGGTGCAGAATTTGTCATTGGGGCAATTTGAGGGACCATATAGCCGGTGTAGTTGCCACGCATTGCGCTTGCCTTGCATCCTCAAGTTCTCCTCCAGACTAGAGACCCGTCCCCAGGCATGTAGTGGTGGGGTCGTGTGGGGAGGAATCAGGAATGTGGGGCTGTATGTGAGGAAGAAGAGTCTGGGTGTATTTTGGGATGAGAGTTACAGGTTTCACTTGCCACAGGTTGTCTCCCACTCCCTGCAAAGAGCCAACCATGGTCCCAAAGGTGTATAAGGGAGTCATTAAGAGGACAGGGCAGGATGGCCCGCCTTCAGACAGACATGAGTCAGGTCTTGAGCAGGAAACAGAGGGCATTGAATGTAGAGCACTCTTCTCTTCCTGCTTTATCATTGCTCCAGAAGTCCATAACTTCCTGCTGTCGTTTTGCCTCACAGCTCCACCTTTCAACCTGCTGGAGGCCCCAATCTGGATTGGAACTACAGTGGGGGACAGAGGGCTAAAGTGTTTCCACCACATTCCCCATCTGGATTGGGGGTACCTGCACATTTTATTTATGTTAGAAAAATCACAGACATAGGCCTAAGTCACCACAGCACACAAGGCAGCAGTATGGCCAGAAGGAGATTTCACTGCCCTTTCCCAACCAAAGGGATGACTCAATGGATAGCGTGCTTGAGTGCATATCTCCTTGAAATCTGTGGAGGTGAAGTCTAATTAGGCCTCAGAAATTAGCATGAAAAGACATGGAACAGATTTTGCTGGTCTGCACCATGTGAGAATGCTGTTAAGGAATTGTATTTTCAAGTGCTGCCTCATTTCAAAAACTCCTCACAAGTGTCAGGAAGAATTCTAGACTAGAATCCTTTTCCCTGACATGCTAGTATTGCATGCCTAGGAAGTTTTTGGCCCAATCCTATCTTCCCTCCCCCCTTGCTGGTGCAGTTGCACCGAAAAGGTGTGTGCTGTATCCAGCGGGGGGGGGGAAAGCATGATTTAAATCCCCTTTCCCCTCTGAAAGCCTCCCTCCCCACAATGAGTCTCCTTGGACCTGCACAAGCAAATTTGCTGGTGCAAGTTCAAGGAGAAAGGGGGAGGGGAGGCTGCGGATAAGGAGAATAGGATCCGGCATGTGCCATTGCTGCCGGATCCACTCCCTCCTGCAGCCTCCCACCTCTTTCTTCCTCCCTCCCTGCCCAGTTTCACCCCTCCCCACCCCCGTTCTTCCTCCCCCACCCTTCCCGCCTCCCACGCTGGCTAACCTGCTCTGACGCGCAGCCAGTGACAGTGCCCTCAAGAAGGCTCTGGCCTTCCTGCCAGTGCTTCAGCAGCACATACTGCTGGAGCGCGCTTTACAGCTGCCTTATAGCAGCCAGCGCTGGCGGAACACTAGTTCCACCAGCAGGGCAGCAGCTTGGGTCAGATGTTTCAAAGGAAATGGTACAGCAAAAGTGCATGTGTGAAGTAACCCATCCATTGTCAAGCAAAAGATTCCAACAGCCAGGAAAGTCGGGGCACTAAATGTGGGACTGCTGCACCCCTCACACAGAAATCTTAGTTGGATAGGTATTTGTGGGACCCCTCAACCATGAACTTGTCTGATACTTTTGGGAGCCCAGCTATACTATTTCACATCACATGGCTATCAGTTCTGTGTGACACTAAGGAATATAGATGACATACATTTGCGTGTACCCAACACAGCCCATCCAGTTTTCACTCATATTAACAGAGATGCGGCCACTGCTCTTTCTGCAGTAAGACTGCTGATAATGCAATTAGTTTCCCCACTTGGCTTTAAAATTTCATAGGAAAACTTTCACTGATTTAAATAAACTGCCTTATGATTTGAAAATTGCCCCTGGACCTTTAAGGATAGCATGGGGAGGAAACACTGATGTCATTGACCAGGAAGGGGCAAGGGAGGGACTCCATTCCGGCTTAAGGTCTTTTAATTGTTCCACTGCTGCCTAGATTAAATCAATGTCCCCTGAACGGGGTCCAACACACCGCAGCTTCCGATTCTACACAATAGCAGCAGGAGAACATTATAAAATCACAGTGGTGGTTAAGACTATATGGAAATTACTGAGGGATCCAGATATGAAGCCTTTAGCTTTAACTGCTTGTTGCATCAAAGCTTTCATCCATTTCATTCTAACATAGACTTGCAATGTGTTCTATACCTTTTGCTCTCTAGGCATACAGGGGCAGACAGACCTCTTCTTTCTCAAATGTCATTGTGTCAGAGCATGGTGTATACTGACAACAGTTTCACATGGAATGCCATACAAAGGCTTGTTAAAAGTGCCAGTGGCTAGAAAACTAGCCAGGGAAAGTCTCGAAAGCTTGGGGTGAAGTCCGGTTTCAGCTGTTATTATTAATAAGAATAAGAATATTTATATACCTCATCAACAAAATAAGTTCACAAAGCGGTTTATAGAGAAAATCAAATAACTAAATCATTCCCTCCCTGTCTCAAAAGGGCTCGCAATCTAAAAAGATGCAGAAGAACTTCACTAGAAAAGACACTGTGCTGGGGTGATGAGGGACAGTTACCGGTACTCTCCCTCTGCTAAATATAAGGAGCACCACTTGAAAAAGTGCCTCTTTGCCCAGTTAGCAGGAATTCTTGCGTGACATGGAAAAATCTGGGCCTTAGTTTCCCCAACAATTTAATTGGAACTAAACAGGCCAGCGGGTGGCGCAGTGGGTTAAACCGCTGAACTATGAGCTGTCGATCGAAAGGTCGGCAGTTCGAATCCACGACGGGGTGAGCTCTCGTTGCTTGGCCAGCTCCTGCCAACCTAGCAGTTCCAAAGCATGTTAATGCGAGTAGATGAATAGGCACCACTTGCGGGAAGGTAAACAGCGCTCCGTGTTCCAGCCGCATGCTATGCGCTGCGGCAAGGAGAGTCATGCCAGCCACATGACCACGGAGGTGTCTTCGGACAACGCTGGCTCTTCGGCTTTGAAATGGGGTGAGCACCACACCTTAGAGTCGGACACGACTGGACTTAATTGTCAGGGGTCACCTTTACCTTTTTTTTTTTTTACTAAACTGTTGATACAGCTATGTATCAATAAATGCACTTAACAGTCCAATCCTAACCAGTTTTCTAGTGCCGATGCGATGCAGCTGTGCCAACGGGGCCCACACTGCATCCTGTGGTGATGGTGGGCAGTCATCATGGGGGCCTCAATATAAGGGAACATTTGTTCCCTTACCTCGGGGCTCCATTGCAGTTGCATCAGTGCTGGAATGTTGGCTAGGATTGGGCTGTGTATTTGATGGCTCTAGCTGAAATTAGTCACTTCATTCAAATCTCAGCTTGGCCCATTAGAAAATAAACTGTCCAGTAAATAATGATCCATCGCAGGAGGACAAATTAGATGAGGATTATAAAGATATCTGCATGGTGGTGCAATCCAGAGAACATGTGTTATCTTGTTGTCTTGTGCTCCCTGAGGCATCTGGTGGGGCCACTGTGTGACACAGGAAGCTGGACTAGATGGGCCTTTGACCTGATTCAGCAGGGTTCTTCTTATGTTCTTATGTGCTTTCACTGAAACTGGTTCTGGTGATGCTTGTTGTCTGACTGGCCCCATAGGTGAAAAGACATGCACACTCAAGGCACCTGCTGCATATCTTTCTTTGCCCTTCCCTCATTTCCCTGTTAGGTATTTCTCTTAAAGTGGGTTTAGCAGCATGTGTAGAGGAACAGTTTGAATGAATTGAGCTCCCCCCAAGAAATTAGAAATACCTTCTGGGGAAACAAGAAGCGAGGGGAGGGGCCAGGATATGTATGTGCCGTGAGTATACACATCTTTTTAATGCATGGGACTGGTTGGGTGATAAAGTATCATCCAGCCTATAGTAGAGAAAGGGTTGCATTGTTTAGAGAGTATACAGAAATAATGGGCTGGTTCTGATGATAAAGACTTGTGCACTCACAGAGCGTCCTTTCTCCTCCCTTTGCTAACAGGCCAGTTTTGTTGATTGCTGTTAGCAGCACATGTAGAAAAGCAATTCAAACAAATGCGCGCCCCCCTCCACAACTGAGAAGACTTCCCCAGAATTGAGTGGAATGGATGCAGGCACACCATGAGCAGGCACATCTTTTATTGGTGGGGGGCCGACTCATTTAAAAGAGTCGTCTGAAAGACAAGACTACTAAGCAGATTGGGTCATTCCATGTCAAATCAACCAATGAAAAATCCATTTTGGAACTTGATGTCATGGATTTTGTTCATTTTTGGTACATTTGTACCTTACCATGAGCTGTTTAAAAATATTTTTTTTCAGATTTTTTTTGTCCATCCGTTTTTGAGATACTGAATTTTCAAAATTGCCTAAAAACGCCAAAATTCACTTGTCGCCATTCCTTCAATCACCATGTACAAGATACCTATGAAAGCTACAGACATGGTACATGTGTCATTTTAAAGCTTATGAGTAGGGCTTTCATTTGATATATAACATGACACAATTGTACATTTTCAAGAAATTCAAAAATATTCAAATATTTTTGGAAAATTGATTTTTTAAACAAATTTCAAAAAAATCACACTTAAAGGTATATGTCTTGTAGTCAATCAGTCAAAATTTCAAGTTGGTATCTCAATGGTATCATACAAAAAATAAATTTTCTTGTTGGCAGTGACAAGGAATTAAACCCCTCAAGTCCATTTTTCTACAGTTTACATTGATAAAATAAAATGTACATGGACCAAAAAATCTGAAAAAAATTATTTTTAAACATCTCATGGTAAGGTACAAATGTAACAAGAATGAACAAAATCCATGACATCAAGGTTTCATGCATTGGTTGATTTCACATGGAATGACCCGATTGCTCAGTACAAATTTGGAAGTTGCCTGAAGATAGCTCTGGGTGTGGACTTGGTTGCAAAATAGTTTGCTTTGTTGCTCAGATATATGAGATATTCTCTTCTCCATTGTTCCTGACTGTACAAGTAGCAAAGGGTGTGTTACAGTGTGTGGCTGAAGCAGGTGGAGGAGCATTAACAGCCAAATGAATGATGACTCTCACTTGAGGTTGGGAGTATATATGCCCAATATATGGGCAGTGCCGTCATTCCAAGGGAAGGAATAAGGATGTACCAGTATTCCCCTGATGCCACATGCACTACAGCCGATAAGCATGAGGGGATTCCAGAAGCATCACTGTTGCCCAGAAAGAGCCCTGCCTGGCTGGGTGTGGCAGGATGCCAAGAGGCAGTTTTAATTACAGTGCAATCCTGTTCTTTGCTGGCACCGGCACTGCAGCCCCAGCCCGGGATATTGCAAATCTGCCGTAAAGCACATTTGCAGCACCTGGCGATTAGGCGGCACTGGCCTCCCATACCTGGTGATATGCCAGCCTCTGCTCCTCCCACTTCCTGAATATGAAGAAGGGACGGAGTGGAATTTGGAGACGTTCTAGCTCATTACTCTATCCTCCTCCACACTCCATCCCTCCCTTTCATTTTCATATCCAGGAAATGGGCAGAGCAGACATAGGTGGGCACCCTCTGCCAGTTAACTGCCTGAGGCAACTGCCTTAGTCAGCCTTAAGGATGACAATTACATCGGGTTTTCGGAGACCAGAAAACTCAGGTTCTGGGCGGGTGAGAGGGCTCTCCTCAGCATTCCCAAGAGGCTTGGCCAAAGGCAGGACCCTCTCAGGAGCAAAAACACAGTGCCAAAAGCGCCGCGTTGGAGCAGGGGTCCGTCGGTCCAAGTACCACCGGCAGTCAGCTGAAGTACCACTGGTGGTACTAGTACAACTGTTTGAGAACCCCTGGTCTAGGTCTTTTCCACAGAATCATCAGCACCCTGCTAGGATGGTGAATGCTACATGTGCAGAAAGACCCATGCAATTAGTCACACCCATGTGACTGTGGGCTTTGAAATTTTATATCATTGGTGTGGGTTTATCCCATAGAAAGTACCTCCCCTGGTGCTGGTATAATGGGTAAAGGCCACCTTAATAAGGCTGTGAGTATGTCCTTGAGCTACACTAGCAGCAAAGGTGGGTTTGATCAGTGTTTGCCAAGCTGCATAGCTCCCTTGGTGTGGAAGCAAGGCCTTGTTTGCCTTTGTTTGTTTGCATTAAGTTTGGTTGCTTCAGAAACCCTATCAACTCATGAGGGTTCCTAGGTAACTAACACAGAGGAAGCTGTGGGAGAGACCCCTCCTTCCAATGCGAGTGGCAACTAATTCTGTCTCACCACTCACATCAGTACAGTCTCAGATTCAGTTCAGGTGGAATCACTCAAACCCCTGCCTGCTGCAGGAGGCTTCAGTATGAGTCCTATGTAGTAGTAGTAGTAGTAGCCACTGTCAATTTGATTATTATTATTAATTATTCTGCTTCTACAAAAATACTTCTCAGAGTTTTACATCAATTTTTTAAGACACGCACGACCTGCAGGCTTGCAATCTAAAACAGATAGGAATTAGGGAAGGGGAGTGTGATGCAAAAGGGTAGAGAAATTAAATCAAAGGGATCAGGGAAAGTGAGCCTGAGAAGACAGGCAAATCTTCAGGATCTCCCTGTCAAGAGTCGTGGGGCATTTAAAGGAATGGAATAGAGCAGCGGTTCTCAAACCTTGTGGTCTCTGGAGCCCTTTACACTCCTAAGCAGAGTCTCGGGGAGCCCCAGAGTGCTGGTGCATGCCTGGAGTGGTGTAGCGCAGAGTGGTAAGCAGAAGGTGGCTACTTATGGTGTGCTCATGAAACCAGTGAAATAGAGATTGCAAAAGAATGGTGGCAGCAGGTAGACAAAAAGGTCTTAAGCCTGTGACACACTGAGCGCGTCTGGCGGTGCCTGCGTTCGTTGCCTGAGCAGCTGATGTGCCGCTACGAACCCCAGGCACGCCACTGAAAGCCGCACAGAGAAGGGAAGACGAATTGGCTCATTTTAGCCAATCAGAATCTAGACTCTTCAGACTCGATTCTGGTTGGCTACCGTGTTTTCTCCACATATGGGAGAGTTCCAAATACGGGCTCTGATTGGCTGAATGCGACGCACACAGGCAAAAATAGAGCATAGGGCTACGGACGCGTGAACAGGAACGTGCCTCCCGGCAGCTCCCAGCACCCCTGTGCGTTCCAGCCGGAAGTACGTCACACCACACAAACTCAGGCGCCGCCGGACGCGCCAGACGTGGGACATGCTTGGTGTGTCTCTGGCTTTCGGCTTGGTGAGCAGAAGGGTGTAATCACTACAGAGGGATGATGCAAAGGGAAACGGCCCGTGGGTCAAACTACATGTTTTGTTAAAACACTGTTACCAAAATTGCCTTTGTTATTGTGGGGAATAGGTTTAAATATGGCAATTTGGTATGTGCTAGGATCTTGATACCTGTGTATACCAGAATTCAGCCACAGAATTCCGTTTTAAATAATATTGAGGACACACATGGGTTGTTTTCCAATATTTACTAAATATTTGTCAGACTCATACATATGAACATAAGAACATAAGAAGAGCCCTGCTGGATCAGGCCAAAGGCCCATCTAGTCCAGCTTCCTGTAACACAGTGCCCCCACCAAATGCATCGGGGAGCACACAGCCAACAAGATACCTGTATCCTGTTGCCACTCCCCTGCACCTGGCATACAAAGAAAACCTACTTCTAAAACAAAGGTGGTTGCTTATGGCTTGTAACCTGTGATGGTCTTTTCCTCCATGAATCTGTCCAAACCCCTTTTAAAGGCATCTAAGCCAGGTGCCAGAACTGGACACAATACTCCAGATGTGGCCTTACCATCGATTTGTACAAAGGCATAATGATATTGGCCGTTTTATTCTCAATCCCTTTTTTAATGATCCCGAGCATGGAATTGGCCTTCTTCACAGCCGCCGCACACTGGGTCGACACTTTCATCGACCTGTCCACCAGCACCCCAAGATCTCTCTCTTGATCCGTCACAGACAACTTAGAACCCATTAGCGTATATGTGAAATTTTGGTTTCTTGCCCCAATGTGCATCACTTTGCACTTACTTACATTGAAGTGCATCTGCCATTTTGCTGCCCATTCTCCCAGTTTGGAGAGATCCTTCTGGAGCTCTTCACAATCCCTGCTGGCCTTCACCACCCGGAAATGTTTAGTGTCATCTGCAAACTTGGCCACCTCTCTGCTTATCCCTAACTCCAGGTCATTTATGAATAAGTTGAAAAGCACCGGTCCCAAGACCGATCCTTGGGGCACACCACTTTTCACCTCTCGCCATTGTGAAAACTGCCCATTGACTCCCACTTGCTGTTTCCTGGTCTTCAACCAGTTCCTAATCCACAAGAGGACCTGCCCTCTTATTCCCTGACTGGAGTTTTCTCAGGAGCCTTTCATGAGGGACCATGTCAAACGCCTTCTGAAAATCCAGATATATAATATCCTAGGGTTCTAGGGTTCGCTTGCATCCACATGCCTGTTGACCTTTTCAAAAAATTCTAAAAGGTTTGTGAGGCAAGACTTCCCCTTGAAGAAGCCATGCTGACTCTCCCTCAGCAGAGCTTGTTCTTCTATGTATTTTAAGATTTTATCCTTAATGAGACTTTCCACCATCTTCCCTGGAACAGATGTTAGGCTGACCGGCCTGTAGTTTCCCGGGTCCCCCCTCCTTCCTTTTTTAAAGATTGGCGTGACATTAGCTATCCTCCAATCCTCTGGCACAGTGGCCGTTTTAAGGGACAAGTTGCATATTTTGGTCAAGAGGTCAGCAACTTCATTCTTGAGTTCCTTCAGAACTCTGGGGTGGATGCCATCCGGGCCTGGTGATTTATTGATCTTTATTTTGTCAATTAAGTCTGAGATGTCTTCTCTTTTAACCTCTATTTGACTTAATTCTTTAGTCAGGAGAGGCCATTCAGGCAGCGGTATTTGCCCGAGTATGCAACAATTCAATCACACCACACAGCATTCAGTTCTAGGAAACGTAGGTAGAAGGTACAGAGATTTAGCAGGTTTCCTTGATTTGCACATAGGTGATATTTACCATTCCTGGAGAGTTGACCTTGGCTGCAATGCTGTATATGAGTAAGGAGGAGGGTAGTAATGGCACAAGAATAAGGAAAGAAACAGATTGTCTCTGAACTGATGATAAGGCTCAGAAGCCTGTAGAGACTAACTGAGAAGTAAAATTAAGAGTGGGGGAAGGGGGAAGAGGGGGGGTTGGTGCAAGAGGGCACGCAGAGAAGAAGAGTTCAGGAGGCAAGGGTCCAGAGAGACCTGTCTTTTATGCCTATGCAAAGAGGAGGAGCTTGTGGCTCTTACGCTGAAAAAGGAAATACCTTATTTGGGTTGGACCTTTGGGAGGCAGGGACACGCACGCGCGCAATGGTGTAGTGGTTTGGGAGTCGGCCTTAGACCTGGAAGATCCAGGTTCAAATCCCTGCTCAGCCACACAAAGCTTCCTGGGTGACCTTGGGCCAGTCACTATCTCTCAGCCCCACCTACTTCACAGGGTTGTTGTGAGGACAAAAAGGAGGGGAGGAAATATTTGCACCACTCTGAGCTCCTTGGAGGAAGGGCGGTATAAAAATGTGAAAAATAAAATAAATAAGGAAGTGGATTTAATTTAACCCTTCTCTCCTTCCCCCATGCTTCCCCCATGCTACTGTCCCAATTATGTCCCCTGACATTTTTGTATTGATGCCAATGGCAGCTTTCCTCCTGGGACAAATAGCAGCTGGAAGGGGTGATTTTTGCTGGAATTGCAGATCATGGGGAAAGGTTTAACATTCCCTTCCCCCTGGGCTATGGGCCTCCCCCCCCCCCGCTATATTAAAAAAATTGAAAGGAAAAAGATGCATTTAACTTGACATGTAGTTGGACTGTCAGAGAAGAGAGAGACCGTGAGGGGTGTGAGAATGTAAGCACTTGGAAGTAAGGAGCAGAAGTTTAAAATGAATGCAGTAGAAAAGGGGAAGCCAATGAAGTGTGCTGAAAGGAGAAATATGGTCAAAGCAGGAAGACATTTGGCAGTTTTGAAAAACAAAGGCAAGAGGCTGAAGATGAGAATTATAGGCAAGCAAAGGTGTGCATTACAGTAGTCAAGATGAGACAATATAAGAGAGGTGCCACTGTTTTAGCAGGAGGAAGAACAGGACAACATTTGGAAGTGTTCAACACATGAAGATGGCCGGGTTTCACAGTGCCATGAGTGAAAGGGAAAAAAGACAAAGAGGTCTCCAAAATAACTCCCAATTTAGGACTTAAGGAGAGAGAATTTACACAGGCCTGCATTTGCATCTCTAACCAAGCCCAACTCCAATGAAATAGCAACTGGATCAAGCCTAATCTGAGTTATATATCAAGTACAAACCCTTACCCATTGCGAAAATGTCAATGATGCAGCCTAGATCTGTCCCAAACTTATTCATGTATATTCAGGCCTAGATTTAAGCATTCTGCTGCCTGAATCTGGTCAGTGGTGGCTGCCCTTTCTCGTACTACAGTAGTAACTGAAGACTTGGAGGAGAGTCCTGTTGCACCACTGTGACTTCACAGTGCCTCCAGTGACAAGAGTGATTTGATATTGTCTTCAGATTTTACCTGGCCTGGTTTCTAGATGCCAATGGGCAGGTGCAGTGGTATAGCACAGTCTTCTTCCAAATCCATTGCCAACAAGAGAAAAGCACTCAACCATTTTTGTGCTCTGGATCTTGATCCTTCTCGCTCACAATCAAGGAGGAAGATGATTCTGTGATACTGCCCACGCAGTCATTAGAACTGAGGTTGTGTCACTACACAACCTCAGGAGTACGCCACAACTCTCCTCAGTCACTGGTAAGAAGGTAGAACCCTCTCTTTTGGCAGCCACTAGCTAGGTTTGAGAGAGTATCCAGAATTAGGTAAAGGTAAAGGTGACCCCTGACAATTAAGTCCAGTCGTTTCCGACTCTAGGGTGTGGTGTTCATCCCCATTTCAAAGCCAAAGAGCCAGCGTTGTCCGAAGACGCCTGTTTGGATGTCGGTTGTGTGAATGAATCATCTGGAGTGTAGTGGTAAAGAAATGATTGGGCAGAATTTCAACAGATAAGGCTTTCCAAAGTGCTCATTTTGCATATGCTACTAATGAATGTGTAGCACTAATGAATGTGTAGCAAATATCCTATCAGGTATTCAACAGGAGCAACTTTCCTAATAATTTGCTCTATGCACAGAAAATATTCTGCTCATCCAAAATGTAAAACTATTGTATGTGCTTACAAGTTTACTGCAACCAAACAAACCATTTACTCATGATATCAGGCCATCACAGACCAACACCATTCAGATTACAACTGTGTCACAATTCGGTCCTAATACTTCCTCTTATTTTGCTTCTCTATTGGATCTGAATGGGAACAGGAGCTGAGCAAACACACTGTTGCTCATTCAGTATGCAACAAGGCATCACTTCAATAGACTAGCTGTCCTTAGGTAAAGGTATCCCCTGACAATTAAGTCCAGTCGTGTCCGACTCTAGGGTGTGGTGCTCATCTCCATTTCAAAGCCGAAGAGCCAGCGTTATCCGAAGACGCCTCCGTGGTCATGTGGCCGGCATGACTCTCCTTGCCGCAGCGCGTAGCATGCGGCTGGAACACAGAGCGCTGTTTACCTTCCCGCAAGCGGTACCTATTTATCTACTCACATTAACATGCTTTGGAACTGCTAGGTTGGCAGGAGCTGGCCAAGCAACGAGAGCTCACCCCGTCGCAGATTCGAACTGCCGACCTTTCGATCGACAGCTCATGGTTCAGCGGTTTAACCCACTGCACCACCCGCTGGCCTGAATTAGCCATCCCTTAAATTACAGTCCGAGCCTCCAACCATGGCAGGACCTTCATTTCCACTGCTGTGTGGAAGGGCTAACCTTGCATATATTTTTGTTTGAAAACAGTCATGCTTTGAGTATTTGGATATCTAGGAAAGAGGCTATTAAATGTATACATAAATAAATGCTGTGTGGACTTGTGTAAATGTGCAAATAGATTTTAAATCACTTGTATGCCAAAGACTATGAGTCAGAGGGTAATAATGCGGGTTATAAATTCTGTGATTCAGACACAGACGTTTCTGATTAAAAGACCTCAGCAGCAGGGTTGGGAAAGACCTTTATCTGAAAGCTCACAGTCATAGTAGATAGCGCCAGGCCAGGGATGCTTATTTTCTCCATGGAATCAGCTGGAGAAACACAAGAATGTGAAGAAATTAGTGTGAACCAGACACTTACAGAATGACACATGCAGCCATTTCTGTGATGGCAGGAGCTTGGTTGTGTACCCAGACATGGTTATGTAAAATCAGTGCTGCTTGTTTGTGTGAATTGGCCCTCAGCACGAAACAGGTTCTTATCACCAATATACGACTGACCCACAACATGGCTGATGATGGGTACAATCTCTAGTGAAATTTGTGCTTCAAACCCTGCACTGCATGAGAAACAATTTTGATGCCATCCAGCACACAACATAACATTTGCAGTTTAAGAGGTACAATGGATACCACAACCCTTTTCCATCGTACCTGGGAAAAACCTAATCTGGATACTGGAGTAAGATGCAGGTTGCATTTACATGAACAAGAAAAGCAAGCCTGACCTCTGTGGTGCTCACACATTCTTTATGTCCAGGGATATGTTCTCTTTTTCCTAAGATGATGTTCAGAACTGTAGGAGGCGCCAGAGTTTTCCCCTTCTTTCTAGAAAGGCAATGGCTCACTTCTTTCTGATAGACAGACGTTTAGGGCAGAATGAAGTTGTCCCTTCTCTAGCTACAGTCCAAAGAGTTTCAAAACCTGTACCATTCTTTAAACTATTTTCACAGTGAGCAGAAGCTAATGTTCACTAAAGGTTTCTGTGAATAGTGGCTACATTTCCAAAGAGAACAAGCACAACATGTCATTCAAAGTAAGCCCAACCTGCTCAAAATGTGCTGTTTTGAACAGACATTTCCAATAGGGAGTGCTGACTGAGCCACTGGAAAAATTTTCCTTTCCAAGGAAAATGGCAACCGAAGATCATATTGCTGTTTATTTAAAACTTCCTAGTACCTTTAATACATGTTGCAGATTACAGTATGACTTCTAATTCAGATACAGTAATGGTACACTTGCGCTCACCTGGTTCTTGTTGCAATTCACCTACCTTTTAAAATACTTGTCAGTATTTGTGAATTCGGTGAAGAACATCTGGGTTCTATCCTAGAGGCAATTGCATTTCACAAATCATGATGCGACCATTACATTTGTGAGTAAGGAAAGTGTTCCTTGCATCTAGTTACCATACATATAAGCTCAGAAATCACTGATGCGTGCCCTCTCTTTTGCCTTAGGTCACAAGAGGCAGATTTCCATACTCTTTGCTGGAGTCCTGTTAGCCGTAGAACTTGCATTCGGAGATCTGGAAGAAGCCTGCAACTGCAGCACAGCTGTCAATTTCCAGGAACTCCAGGATGACACATGGGCTCCCAAGGTGTGCTGCTTGAATTTCACTGAAATTGGCCCTTTGGATTGGAGCATCTTTGGCAGAGTTGCAGGCCTGAGGGAGCTCTGCCTATCAAACTGTGGGATATCAGACCTTGTCAATACAGATGATGATTCTTCCACACTGGAGATTCTACACTTGGACCATAATCAACTAAGTCAGCTCCCAGACACTTTCCTAAGAAATGCACCCAGCTTGCGTGTCATTCATTTAGAAAACAACCAACTTCACAAGCTGCCTAAATCATTCCTGAAAACTTCTGACCAAATTCAAGAGGTCCACCTTGACTTCAATAGCTTGGCTTCCCTTCCCTCTGGGATTTTCAAACCCTCTCTTGTCACACTAAGCCTCTCCAACAACAGCTGGGACTGCACTTGTTCCTTATTTGGAGTTCTGGAAACGTATCTGCATGCCCCATTTTATGTTGAGATGCTTTGTAGCACCCCAGAGCATTATCGTGGCCTAAATATCAAAGCTATCCCTAAGCAGGAGTTGTGCCAGATTCCTAAGCTAACAGCTCTCTTCATCTGTCTGCCTTCAGTGGCTGTCCTGGTTTTGGTCACCTGGTGCTTTTGCAGACGGAAGAAAAAGACCGGCTATGCTCTCCATGGTGGGAAGGAATGCCGCCTGGCAACTGTGGAGAGGAATGGTGCCAAAGGGTCAGGGGGGCATCACTCTTATATCCCATGTGAGCTGCCTGTTGCGTCTGCTGCAGAGAGTGAGAAGAACATCTTGTTGAGGAACCACGTCTTGCTTAAACCTTCAACTGCACTATTAGGGAGCAACAGGAATCTCTATGAAGAGGTGGAGATCAAACTGGGTACTTCTGATGATTCCTTAGTGCAGGCCAATGAGGCCCTTGACCAAGAGGTGTCAGGTTCCCCAGAACTGACTGTTGCAGAGGAGCATTTCACAGGTGGAGAACCTGACGCCGAGACAGTGAGTGTGACAGACGTTCTGAAGGATTCAGCAGACCGTGAAAAGCTCTACATGAACCAGTCAGTAGATTATTATAACCTGGTCCCTGGGATTGAACTAGAGGACTCAGACCACATGGAGTATGAGAATGTTGACCTTCGCTGATTGCCTAGAGTCTGAGCAAAGTGGCCTGGTCTGTTACAAGGGTGGGCCCATCAACCCCAAACTTTATACAAATGCTCCAAACAATTAGATTTTTGTATAACGATTTAATTATAAATCGATTTATAATTAGATATTTCTTGTACATGATTGTTTGTTCTGGGTTTTGTTTCTCTGCCGTCTGATTTCTGGGCCTTTGGAATGGAACATAGAAGAAATCAAACATAGAAGAAAATCTGTATTAGGGTATGGCAGAATCTTTTTGAGTGTGTATGTGGATGGACTACTAGATGATCTGCAATTTCTTCTTAGACTTTTGATATTGTTGCGGAAGCTCTCATGGCCAGCGATCAGCATACAGTGTTTTACAGTTACGGGTTCAGACGCCATGTAAAAATTATACTCTTGAAGTCTTTAATTCCTTCAATTACCGCACCGCGGGTTTCCTTGTAGTAGGCAGCCACGGACGGACTAAATTCATTAAAAAGTTCCAAAGAAGCACATACCTAACGTTTCGTTCCATATACAACTCGTAACCTAATCATAGGAAGAATCACACGGATCGTGGTGGAATAGTCCGAGGTCAACCTTTACTGGGTTTAAAATAGCAAAAAGCGCGGGAAAATTGGTTTCCAATTTTTATTAATCAATACTTCTAATTTTTTGCAATGTCTGTCTTTTATATTCCTGTCTTGTTCATTAATCCAATCCCAGGTAGTATTGTCCCAATCTTGCCAGTCCTTTTTTGTCAGCAATTTACTCACTTGTAGATGTAACCAGATGTGTGGATTAGATATGTGGATGATGTTTTCTGCATTTGGACACACGGAGATGAAGAATTAGAAAAATTTACAAAACATTTAAACAGCCAATATGCAGAGATACAGTTCACTGTAGAGAAAGAAGTAAATAATTCTTTGCCTTTTTTGGATGTGTTGATAACGAGAAAAGAAGACCTGTCTATAGGTACCCAGGTATATAGGAAACCCACGTATACAGGTAGATACCTGCATCAGGAATCTAACCACCATCCTGCACAAAAAAAAACTCTTTAATTAATTCCTTAGTCTGTAGAGCTATCAAATTGTGTGATCATGAATCATTAAAAAAAGGAAAGGACAGAGTTATCCCAGTCACTACAGTCTAATGGATATACTACAACACAGTTTAATAAGTGCTGGATGCAGCAAACTCAAAAAATCAATGCAAAAAGGTTAGGTATAATTAAAGACAACGAAATTAAAGAAACAACAGCAGAGGAAAAGTTGTGGATTTGTCTACCTTTTATTAAGGGTACAACAGACAAAATCGCAAGGATCCTGCAACGAGGGAATGTAAAAACAATATTTAAACCTACAACGAAGTTACAGCAGGTCCTGAATAACCCCAAAGATGGGAGACCGGCATTATCCAGCGCCGGAATTTACAGCATTCCGTGCGAATGTAAGAAAAATTACATCGGAATGACTACCAGATTTATAAAAACAAGAATGGGGGAGCATGAGAGATCGTTGCGTTTAAATCATCCAGAGCAGTCTTCGGTTGCCGAGCACGCAATACGCACAGGACACAGGATCCTTTTTGAAGAAACGAAGTGTCTGCAGAAAGAAAATAACTTTAAAATTCTCCGCCATTTAGAATCGTTGGAGATCAGTAAACATATTACAGACGGTCTTCTTAACAGGCAGCAAGATTTAATATTCACGAACAAGATTTGGCTTCCAATAATTCGTAAACAACAACAGTGCGGAAAAGAAAACCTGGAAAGCAGCGGCAGCCCGACCGGCAATTGACAGGTTGCGGTCAAGTCAGGTCATTTCCGTTTTCAATTGAGAGCGGTTTCCCGCGCTTTTTGCTATTTTAAACCCAGTAAAGGTTGACCTCGGACTATTCCACCACGATCCGTGTGATTCTTCCTATGATTAGGTTCTGAGTTGTATACGGAACGAAACGTTAGGTATGTGCTTCCTTGGAACTTTTTAATGAATTTAGTCCGTCCGTGGCTGCCTACTACAAGGAAACTCGCGGTGCGGTAATTGAAGGAATTAAAGACTTCAAGAGTATAATTTTTACATGGCGTCTGAACCCGTAACTGTAAAACACTGTATACTTTTGATATTATTTATCATCAAGATGGTTTTGCTGGCTTTGCATTTTCCTGTGGAAGACAAAGGTTTCTCATGGTTCCTAGGAAGAAAACACATCTAGAATGCAAGATGTAGAACAAAATGGAGGCTTGCCAACCCTGTGTGAGCAGGACAGAGATTTATGGGGCAAGATATTACCTAACCTGCTGTTGTCGTTGGTTTTTAACTCGACATTTGGCATCCCGTTGTACATATCCCTACATGGCTTTATCTAAGGCTACCTCCTAAATTCCCAGACACTCAACTCTGACCCTCCTGCTCACTTTGTGACCTGGTCCCTCTAGTCTCGTTTCCTGCCAAGCAGCGATCTTGGATGGGGTTTGCTCTCTAGGAATTTCTTCAGTTGTGTAAGAACCCAGATTCCTGTGAAAGGAGGAGAGTGACACCTAGTGGACTACACACAGTGGTCCTGCTCAGAATGACCTCTCTTCTTTTTGCCACCCTTTTAAATATTCGAAAACTCACAGAGCATATCTTCACCCAATTCATGTATCTCTAATCTAGGTGAACATTGTAATCCTATACATACCTACCTGGGAGTAAGTCCCATTGAACTCAGTGGGGTTTATGTTTGAGTAAATATGCATAGGATTGCACTATATAAACTATTTCCTTCAGCCAGTGGCTAGCTGGGTCTGGTGACGTGATGTCACCCCCAGAAATTACATGACACCTTGAACTGTCGCTCCGGAAGTGACATCACCCTCTGTTTGTTTGTTTTTAAATGTGGCGGCTCCAACCAGGGGTAATGCCCACATCACCTCCCTTTTTCTTCCTGGCAAAACTTTTCACAGCCTTTTTTTTTTTTTGTGGCGGTGAAGAAAAAGGCAATGTGGGCGCTTGCTGCTGGATTTTTTTTTAAGAAAAAAAGCAGTGAAAAGGTAGGGTGCCCTCTTCCCCCTTTGCTCCCAGCCCAAGCCTATTCAGTCCTATTTTTTGGGGGGGCTGTACCTTTCCTCAGCTCCATATCTACACAGCCTCTCCTGTCTTTAAGTACTGTGAGGCTTTGCCCCCCGCACAGCCCTCTCTCTTTTTGCCCCAGTTATTTGTCTCCTTTGCCTTTGTTCTCAACACCTCCTCCTCCAACTTCCTTTCCCTTAAGCTCCTGTTTCTCAGTCCATCACCCATTTCTGCACCCTTCATTTTGCTACCTTGGCTCTGGGCTACCTGTCAGCTACGACCTCTTCCCACTCCTCAGCCTGCCCCACAAAGCCACTCCTGTTTCAATGGCATGTGTGAGATTTTACTCTCAGCCAGGCTGACAACTTGCCCTTCCCTCACAGAAACAAATGCATTGGTTTGATCTGGATGATATGTCTGACCAGCCCCTCCCACCACATAATTAGAAGTATGACTGCACATCACACTCCCCTTTCCAGCCTGCACTTCCATTTTTCAGACAAACTGTCCCCTCACTTGCAATATAATACTACATTAGTGTTTAAATTATGTGTGAGGGGATGGTTCAGACAAACCACCCCATGCAATTATGAAAAGTGGAGTGCCATGCCATGAGGGGGAGTGGGGCATGCTTGCTTGCTTACCTTTTCTCAGGTGGAGAAGGCTGATATTGTTCAAACCAGCGCTTTGACTGTTCCGTTATGTATGGTTGGAATGTTGGACAGTTGGTGGAATGTTTGTGACATTACATCAGCCCAGCCAATCAGTGTTAGAGGCTTTATTGCCATATGCACAACACAATATAGGTGATGATATGCTGCCATGGGACCCATATGCTCTTCTGCATGTGCCCACAAGCATCCTGCTGTATTACTGTATATTTTCTAGAGCTGAGTCTTGAAATTGAAAACAGGTTCCAGGGCTAAGTCCCTGGTGAATCCAACTTCAAATTAAACCTCTCTAGCTATCAACATGTAAAAGGTGCTTTTAAAAAGATAAAAGAAAAGTTGTGTCTGCTGTGATCAAGGTACTTTTGTACAGGCTTATTCAAAAAGGATGGTGCTAAAGCTGATCTATTCGTAAATAAACTGACATACCACAACCGTCATGACATGAAAAGACAGAAAAACTGTCCCAAGTTTCACATGCACATTACAAATGTGTCCCAGCATATCCTCAGATATTGATTCCACTGCATCGGAGATGCATTGTTTCAGGTTGTCCAGTTGTTGTGGCAGTGGGGGCAGATACGCAGTGTCCTTGATGAATCCTCACAAAAAAAAATTGCAGGGTGTTAAATTTGGCGATCGTGGAGACCAAGGCTCCATTGGCAAATCCTCATTTCTGGCATGGCCGATCCAATTTCCCAGTAGGGTGTCATCAGTAACCAAGGATATGCTGGGACACATTTGTAATGTGCATGTGAAACTTGGACAGTTTTTCTGTCTTTGCATGTCATGACGGTTGTGGTATGTCAGTTCAAATTAGCTTTACGTTTGCATCATCCTTTTTGAATAACTCTGTATTCACACAAGTCACACTTAACAGGCATATGCCATTACAATAAAGTAAAGCTGTCCTTGCCAAAGAGGCTGTGATGGTCGCGGTCTACCTTATGAAGGTTTTCTGGGCACTGGACAATTGGGAGAGGGTATTGATTCCCCAAGCCCCTCAACACCGGACCCTACCTGCACCCCAACCAACGTCCACTCAGCCAAACTGCTAAGTGCTTCGCTCCCCACCTCCTTTCACTCAACCAAGCCACTCGCAGGAGAGCAAGGAGGGGGAGATGACAGAAAGGGGGAACTTGTTATTTCCTCATAATCTCACAGGTCCCTTGTGGACCCAATTCCCTTCTTGGTCAGATACAAAAGCACACACATCCTGGTAATTAATATTTATTAAACTTAGTTAGCAAGTACGGAGATGCTCTCCACCACCACCCCCAGCCAAAGGGGGGGGCAAGAAAAGGAGAGAACCCAGAGTGAGTGAGTTCAGACATCATATTTGAAAGCAGCAAGAAAACACTATGTTTTTAAAATGCTTTATTTTTCATTTTATTAAAAAAAAACAAAGTAACAAGTACATGTGCATAAATGTAAATATATAAGTAAAAACATTGAATAGAATATACAACTGGTAAATAACAGATTAAAAAAAATTGAAAAGCCAATAATTGAAATTGGTGTGTATTAAACAAAAACCATGCATGTGAAATTTTTAAAAAGATATCAAAACAGTAATTATCTCTACATACTTCCCACAGTGACATACATCAAACACATGCTTTGAGAAATGGCTTCCAAATATTGTCAAAAATATCCAATCGTAATTGTCATCGGTATGCCTTTTGCTCAAAGTTAAACAGGTATAAGAGACCTTCAATCCATTGAGCAATATTAGGAGAGCATTTCTTGAAACAACAACACTAGCTAAGCTACTTACTTCAAAGTTATATTTGGATGTTCCAAGGTACCAGATCAATGGGCAATTCAGCAGAGCCTCTGGCTGCTCTGGGGGTTCAAGGAAGACAAGTATGAGTACATCTCTCCTAGATTTATCCTTAAAAACCACGTTGGTCCAAACCAACCAAAGATCCGAAAATTCTGCTGAATCATGCCTCTCCCATCAATCATCCTGTCCTTCACAGGTGTCTGGTATATCTCTTAATTCTAGCACCTGAGCTGTGGCCTTGGAGGCACCTAGCTGCATCTGATAACTGGCCACCTAGTGGGTATCTAGGCAGACTCTCACACCCCAGCCCAGCAGTATTTTCCCATCCTGGCGACTCCTTTTGGCAGTTTTATTCCTCCAGGGCCAGCAAGGCTCTGGTCCTGCAAATACTTCAAAGATGTTCACGTTCACATGTCAGTGAGCTATTGCAGCAAGAATCTCCACTTCAAACATATAAACAGGAAGGATCTCAAAGCACATTCTCCATACACAGGAAATATATTTTCACATCAAGCCATACTACATTTCAAAGTGCATTGCAACTTCTCAGCTCCCATCACCAATTCCCAGCATCTCATGAAAAGGCAAAACCCCACCCTCGTGACAGAGACACCTTTTAAATCCCCACAGGCATCAATAACACTGGCCTACAATTTTTTTTTTCTGGCCTGGACTTTTGCAGCTGTTTTAGACTAATTTCAGGGTGCTGATTCCAAATCTGATCTCAGATTTGCTCTATCACACCTCGTTTTTATGCTATCGGCATACCCCATTTTCATTGATTTTACCCAAAATTAACTCTTTGTCACTTATGATTGCAAGCTGTTGCGAGTCAGTGACTGCTTTAGTGTTAAAATATGGTGCTGTATTTTTAGGATAGTGTGTTTATATCATCATTTTATGTAGATATCCACATTTATTTAATATTTTCCTTCTGCAGGGTGTGATCTAACAATGGCTACAACAGGGGTTCTCAACTTGTGGTACGGGTACCCCTAGGGGTACGCGGACCTCTTGCTGGGGGTATGCCAAGCCCTGACCCTTATCTGCCCCATCAGCAGCTAATTAAGTGTTAATTAACATGGATTTTAAATTGTAATTATTTTCGGAGCCCTTCTGTCTCTTTGATTTTGGTTTTGGGCTTATTTTTGTACTTTGGAAAATGTACTTTGGTGGGGTGGGGGAGTGAGGAGCTGATTTCGGGAAGTGTGACTTGGAGAAAAAAAGTGATCCTTGCATATGTCTCTCTCTCTCTCTCTCACACACACACACACACATACACACACACATACACACCCAGAGTTAAATAAGACATTTTTCACATTTAAAATTGTTTCAGTACTTTTTTACTTAATGATTAATGATTAATCCAATTAATTAGCAGTTAATTAGCATGGGGGGTACTTCAGAAAATTGGACCCTGATAAGGGGGTACCTGGGCCTCCAAAGGTTGAGAACCCCTGGGCTACAACATCCGAAAGAAAAAAATGCAGTAATGACCCAGATATCTTCTGCTACATCTATGCACTTTGCAGGATTAAAGGTGCAACATCAATACCTTTGTCAAGAAGGTATCTTGCCTACTTTAAAGTACGACATCAATAATATGATAAGCATAAATTTGCTGTTTTTCATTGATTTTATCAAATGCAATATTTGATATCTCAAAAACCTGATGTGATAGACAAAAACTGATGCCAGATTTGGAATCAGCGCCCCAAATGTACCTTAAAACCATTGGAATACCTTATGCCAGAAAAGTGTGTTGACCAGTGTAATCTGATACAGAAGCACTTACTTAAAAGAATGCATATATAGTTTACTCTGCTATTCAGTCTGTATTCTTATTATACTTTGTCCCTTTTCAAAAAAAGAGAGAAAAGGATGTTTGCAAAATAGAAAAAAAGTGTCAATGAAATGGAATAAATGCTTATGTTCTGCCTTTGACGAGTTTTACAAGGAAGAAATCCTTATTCTCTTTGTCCTGCTGTTCAATGAATATTCTAGGATCAAAAACCTTCAGCTTAAGAGAAGAGTTAAGGCCTTACAAATTCACTGCAACTCCAAAAAGCAGGGAAATTGCAAGATGAGGCTGCTGTTTTCATTTTTACGCGATGTGAACTGTAAAGGCATTCCACAGTTTTGCATATGATGCTCAGTTAGAACGTAGACTCCAGGCAATCATACTTTTCCTTGATCTTACCCTGTTTCCCTGTTTTTATCACTGTCCTCACAGTTTGTCCAATGGTTAGAGAAGCATATTAGGCATATCACAGTGTAGTCTGCAGGGTAGTCTGTTTTGCTTGAGTGAGCTGATTGCTTGTGAGTGAACCAGCAGCCTATCAGATCCCAGGTAGATCTGGACTCGCAGGTAGCTTCCTCTGAGGAAGAGAGGGAGCCAGGGCCTACAGATGACCCTGGAACCCAGCAGCGTTCCAGGAGCAGTGGCACCTGGGGCGGTGATGTCGTGATGTCACATGATGCCATTTCCGGCTGGGTTCTCCCGAAGGAGGCAGCAGCAGCAGCAGCTTTGTGAACAGGCTGCCGCCCCCTTCTCTGTTGGGCCTTGACTCTGTTCTGGCACTTCCTTTGTTCTTGGCCCAACAGGGGCAAAGAAGTGCTTGCCTGGCTGCTGCTTGAGGGGTCACTCCCTTTGGGCCTACTCAGGAGAAGGGGGAAGCAGTGACAGACTCTGGATTAGGACCCAGGTAGTTCTGGAAAGGGGTGGGGCTTCCTGGCCTTATAGCCCTTCCGTCTGGCCTGAGCACTCACTGGTGCAACACCTGCACTGAGGGATTCTCCAGAATCAGTTCTCCCACCTTCTTCCTTGTCTTGGCTTCTAGTCCTCTGCTCCTGAACTCCTGCTATAACCAGGGCCCTCTATCTCATTCCCTTACTTGGCAGGCCATCCTGCCTTAGAGTGCTAGCCAGACTTGCTTCCAATCCTAAACTATGAGTGGCCCCATCACTAGGCTTACCAGATCTCCAGCCGGGACAGAGTGCTAGACCTTTAGGAGAAGGAATGTGGGCAGGTGTAGCTTGTTAAGCCTTAGAGCACAATCCTAGGCATGTCTACTCAGAAGCAAGCCCCACTGAACACAATGGGGCTTGCTTCTGAGTAGACATGCCTAGGATTGTGCATTAAGGTTTAACAAGCTACACCTGCCCACATTCCTTCTCCTAAAGGTCTAGCACTCTGTCCCGGTTGGAGATCTGGTAAGCCTACCCATCACTTTCCTTGGGAAATCAGAAGCCAACATGTTTGGATGTCCGTTGCGTGAATGAATCATCTGGAGTGTAGTGGTAAAGAAATGATTGGGCAGAATTTCAACAGATAAGGCTTTCCAAAGTGCTCATTTTGCATATGCTACTAATGAATGTGTAGCAAATATCCTATCAGGTATTCAACAGGAGCAACTTTCCTAATAATTTGCTCTATGCACAGAAAATATTCTGCTCATCCAAAATGTAAAACTATTGTATGTGCTTACAAGTTTACTGCAACCAAACAAACCATTTACTCATGATATCAGGCCATCACAGACCAACACCATTCAGATTACAACTGTGTCACAATTCGGTCCTAATACTTCCTCTTATTTTGCTTCTCTATTGGATCTGAATGGGAACAGGAGCTGAGCAAACACACTGTTGCTCATTCAGTATGCAACAAGGCATCACTTCAATAGACTAGCTGTCCTTAGAGGAAGGCAAACCTGGAGTAAGAGGAGGGAAGATCGTACTTTGCAATGGTAATGAGAGAGAGCTTAAAAATGATGGTCAGAGCAGCGACATTCTGTGTATGAGAACTGCCCTCCAGTTTAATGAGTCTACAGGTTCTTCTTGGTGGGCAATGCAAAGATCCTTGTTAAGATCAGAACAAAGTACACAAGGGAGACCATTCTCTAGACGGATGAAGGATAGATAAGCAATAATAACCATTGCAAAAAGCCTACATCTCCTGTGTAATAAATTATTACTTTATGAGATCACAGAGTTGTAAATTCATTATCTGTGTAAAGTCCAGTCATGTTTCCCAGGGGAATTCACACAGAGAATGTGTTTCATCCATTCTTCAGGGACAGCTGCTAGCACCAGTTAAAACCACAGAGACTGACCTAAATGCATCTCTGCAGCTTGTGTTGTAGTTCATTTCCTCATCTTTTCAATTTGTTTTAGGTGATGATGATTAACCCACCCCCCCCACCCCTCTCCTGTGGTTTTTGCTGCACCCTGTGTGCTATTTTAAGTAAAAAAAAAATGGGGGGGGGGGAAACTGGCCAAAGCATGCATCTGCCATGAGAAGTCAAGTTCGGGTGGCAGTGTTCCAGGGTTTAATTCCTTTTGGGTGATGGAACGTTTTAGGATATCTTTGTAATACTTGTTTTCTTTGCAAATACTGTATACAAGCTGGGCACGCCGGAAGCAAGCAGACTCCCATTAGCTGACACTGAGTCTAACTTTGTATCAGCTTCCCAGAAAGGAAGTACTGTACACAGCCCTTCCACCTGACAGCTGCACCTCCATTTTAGCTAACTTCAGTTAGAAATACCCATCTCTCCTCCGTGAAGACTGCAAAAACTTGCTTCCCAACTGCCCCTCCCACTATCCAGAGGGTGCCACCTTCCCAGATTCTGATGGGTGTTGCATTCCAAAAGCTGGAAAGAGATTCCCAGCTACTAAGCAACATTATTCTTTTGTAGTGGTTTGGTGTAGTGTAGTGGTTTGGGAGTCGGACTTAGACCTGGAAGATCCAGGTTCAAATCCCCGCTCAGCCACGAAGCCTCCTGGGTGACCTTGGGCCAGTCACTATCTCTCAGCCCCACCTACCTCACAAGGTTGTTGTGAGGACAAAAAAAAGGAGGGGAGGAAATATGTATACCACTCTGAGCTCCTTGGAGGAAGGGTGGTATACAAATGTGAAAAATAATAAAATAAAATAAATAAATCCCTGATCACTCAATCATAGCAATCAAGATGGCTAAACTCATCACAATACATTGAGCAGCAGATATGTACGGTACTGTGTACTTTATACACATGAGTACATATTCGTCGTATGAAGTGTCATGTATTCCCCAAGGCAGCATCCAGAAAAGCAGCTTTCTACACTGATGGATGTATTATTTTTGAGCTAATTCAGAATTGCAAGAAATAGTGCAAGGGGGAAAAAGATACAAAATTGTGTGGGATTCTGTGCACTTATCCCTGGCAAATGCCCTCTTGGGAGTGAGTGAAGACAAAGGCTGCATATGTGAGCTGGCAGATTCTGAGAGAGAGAGAGAGAGAGAGAGAGAGAGAGAGAGAGAGAATTTGATCTGGCAGAGATTGGAATGGAAGCCAAAAGGAAGAGCTTGCAGGAGCATTTTACCTATTCCATCCAATGTTCAAACGTGTATATTTGTAAAGGAAGCAAATATTACAAAGGTACCATAAGCCTCCAGTGATTTCTCATCCAAAGGAAGCTTGAACTCAGGTTATGCTGCAGCTCCTGGAACTTGTCACCAGTTAGAGACGTGGGCACAAGCAATAATACAACAATATTGTATGGACATTTGAACAGTTCCTTGTTCTCTGGCGACTAATGGCCTCCAATCCATCACTCTAAGGAGTTTAATTTATCACCCACGAGTAAGATATTTAAAGGAAGTCAGTAGCAGTTTTTTTGCTCTCTCGACATTAGTGGGACAACTACAGAAAGCCACAGTCAGCTCCCAGGACAGGTAAGAACATATTCTAGTGTCTCTTCATCAGGGCAGCAAGAATTGTCACTTTTTTCCCCTGACAGGGCACCTTTATCAATGGCATGACAAGCAGAAATTTTGTAACTACATCGAAAGCTGCTGAAAATCCACCAGAATATTCAATAAGCAAAGGGCACAAAAACCCAGCTAGAAAAAAATATATGTGGCAACCCTCGCACTGGGAAGCATCCGTGACCTTTCAATCCTCATAACCCAGCAGCATGGTCTCAGAGGCCTTTGGGTGACATGCAGTCCAGTGCTCTTTCAGTTCTCTCAGGGGGGTCACCTCACTGCTGCCCTCCACAAACTCCTGCAGTTTGTTTGCTGTTTGCCTTCTTAGAACATCATGATTTCTGGTTCCTGGCCCATTTCTGAGCCCAACTGAAGGTGTTGGTGCTTATCTTGAAACTCTTGCACAGCTTTGGACCTGAGTGTGTGTCTATTTCCACATTGATCTGCCCATGCGCTAGCGCCCTCTGTCTGCTGTCTGAGGAGGGTGGTGGGGACTGCGGAGAGGGCCTTCTCAGTCGTGGAACCCCATGTTTTGAATTCTCTCCCCAGGATGGCTCAGCTGGTGCCTACTCGTATCTGTTTATTTTTAAAAACCTTTGCTCTGCCTTTCTTTATAATAATAATAATACAACTAAAGCAGCGGACAAAAAAGATTTCAGAGATATAGAAGCAAAACCAGTAAAAACCAGCAGCAGATTGAAAGTGTTCATCGTTGAGGCAATAAGTCCCCAGGCATACCTCTCTTCAGGAAGCTCATGGTCTGTCTTGTGCTGTTGTGGGCTCTCCCTTGTTGGTGGTTTTCAAACATAGGCTGGACAACCACCTGTCAGGGATGCTGTAATAGCTGAGTGCACCGAACAGGGGGTTGGACTAGATGACCACCAAGGAACCTTTCCAACTCTAATTCCATAATTTGGGTGCCTCTACAGAAGAGGCCCATCTCTTGTGTATACCTGTTGTGTGTATAAAGCAGGTATACACAAGGTATACGTTCTCCCCAACCTGGGGGAAGCAAGACACCTTAGAAATGGATGTCAACCCAGCATGCAAGATCTCTACAGCTAGCTAAAGTAAAACTAAAAGAATTATTCATGTACTTGATTATGTACAACAAATAACATTCTGTAATGCTTTGCTATGGGGCAGCTTACTCTGCATTCAGCATTGCTCATCAAACTGGCAGGTGAGAAAGGAGACATGGGATGGAGAGAGTGGATAGAGGGAAATTCTTCTCCCTCTAGCACAACACCAGAACCAGGGGACACGCACTAAAATTGAGTGGAGGGAGAGTTAGAACAGACAAAAGAAAATATTTCTTTACCCAGTGTGTAATTCATCTGTGGAACTCCTTGCCACAGGATGTGGTGATGGCATCTGGCCTAGATGCTTTTAAAAGGGGTTAGGACAGATTCATGGAGGAAAAGACCATCACAGGTTACAAGCCATAAGCAACCTCCTGGTTTTAGAAGTGGGTTTTCTCTGTGCCAGGTGCAAGGGAGTGACAACAGGAAACAGGTTATCTTGTTGTCTTGTGCTCCCTGAGGCATCTGGTGGGGCCACTGTGTGATACAGGAAGCTGGACTAGATGGGCTTTTGGCCTGATCCAGCAGGGCTCTTCTTATGTTCTTATGACATTTTCTTCCTTGGATATTGTTTCTCTTTCTGTCTCAGTTTCTGCCTGAATGGGATACAGTCAAGGCAGCTATGACTATCTCTTATACCTTGAAAGTGGCCAACGCTCGCTTTGGGGGCTTCTCCAAGCTACTTTTCCGTTGGAAAGGAAGCATCTACAAGCTGCTGTACAAGGAATTCCTTGTCTTTATCTTGCTGTATGCAGCACTGAGCGTCATCTACAGGTGAGTTGGACCACTCTGGATGAGTTACTAGTTGCTGTTGTTCATTTGTTAAGTCGTGTCCGACCCTTCGTGATCCCATGAACCATATCCCACAAGGCCTTCCTGTCCTCCACTATCTTCCTGAGTTCGCTCATTTTCATGCACAGAACACGTTTTGAAAAGCTGTATAAGCATCCCTCTACTAGCAGTCTCCACTATGAGTGGAGTTGGGCGTAATCCATGATTACGCTTAAGTGCTAGAAAGGTGCAGAATCTGGTGTGTGTCATTTTTTAAAATCATGTTTTAGCCCTTAAGACTGAGAAACTAAGCTTGGAAGTATGGGACTTCAGTGTCCTGCATAACTCTTTGCCCTCCCCCATGTTCCTCGTGTGGTTTCATTAGGTGCAGAAGTGCAGGACTTTTGGTTTGATTTAAAGGGATGGCACAAATGAAGGTGCTCCTTTGTTTGTGTAGGCCCTGTAAATCAAGCTCCTGCACTTCCATGTTTGAAGAAACCATGCCTGGAGCAAGGTAAGGAGGCAGGTGATCCACTTTAGCTCGCCTTTAGCAGGTCGAAAGCAGATCAGTGCGAGTTGCATCCACAGCAGGCTGGAAGGAGGCAGTGGCAGCAGCAGACTCGGGGTGAAGGGCGCCCCAAATCTGCCACCCTCTTGCCCTCCTGCAATCTGCCACTGATGCAACCTCCATCACCTCATCTAATGGATGGGCCACCCTTGAATACAATTCATTCATTTTGGTTCTTTTTTCTTAGACATCATTTTGTATCTGTAACTATATAATCATTCCCACTCTTGCCTTCCAATTTCCCTACACATCCTTAGGGAGACTTCCTTCCAGTCCATTTCATAGCTCTTTGGGACAAACCCAGATGCTGCATCTGTATAACAGGCCTTGGGATCCAAATATACTTAACCATTCACCTGTGTCTTCTACTCCGCATCCTTCTGAGAGTATAAGGGCATGTGGCCTCAGTTATTGTACATTCTTAGGTACTATTAAACACTCATGAGTGTTTATTAAACTATTAAACATTATTAAGCACTCATGAGAGTGTTTTAACTCCTGCTGAATCGCCCCTGCAAATACCCCCTGAGGACATTTTCCTCAAGCTGGATATATTTCTGCTTTAGGAGTCTGACTGGGGGAAAATTATACAAAATAGCTGAGGGGTGGGCATTTGCAGGGGAGAATTAGGAGACAGGGAAGGGTTAAGTACACAATGCTCCCACCCACCTGCCCTCAGTTCTCCTTCCACATGACCCTATCCTTATGAGTTAGTGTCAGAAGGCGCAAACACAGCACATATTTCCTTTGCAATGTATTCTTGTGCCCTTATAGCCTTCCTAAGATGACTTCAAATCAACAGGTGGCCTTTTAGGCCAGACAGTCTACAGAGATTGACACTTTGATACCTAGAGTTCATATTTAGCAAATGGCATGTGGTTTTGGTTACTTACAAGGCAGAATCCTACTGATTGGGGCGTCTGCCCTTCATCATCTGGCAAGATCATTGAACAACCTAGATGAAAGAGGGGCTGCTTTGGTGAGACCAGACCAGAGAAGAGCTTTGCCTCTTTGATGAAAGAAGAATATACATAATGCTGCAGTCACCATCTGACTCTCATTCTCTTTTCTTTTGGTCCCTGCCCAGGCACCTTCTGAATGAGGAGCAGAAACATCTCTTTGCAAAGGTAGCGCAATACTGCAACAGCTCCACTGACCTCATCCCTCTGTCCTTTGTCCTAGGTATGCATATTCATTCTCTCTCTCTCTCTCTCTCTCTCTCTCTCTCTCTCTCTCTCTCTCTCTCTCAAGCATGCCTTGCCATGGTTTCTTGCTTGCTTTTATTAGGGCTAGAGCAAATGGTATGCATGTGCTTAAAAAAAACCTTTAATCTTCTTAGTGTGACATAGTAGTTAGACTTGGACATGGAAGACCCAGGCTCAAATCCCTGCTCAGCTGTGAAGTTTACAAGGTGACCTTGGGCCAGTCACTATCTTTTAGTCTAGCCTACCTCACAGGGTTGTTGTGAGGATAAATGGAGGGGAAGGATCTACACTGAGCTATTTGCACAAAGGGTGTTGTATAAATGTGAGAAATAAATTATGTGGAAATGAGAAACAAGCACCTCAGCATTATTGCTCTGTGATTTCTTACATCTGGCATTTTAAACAGATAGATGTGCAAAGTCTGAACTGAAATGTAATACGGCCACTCAGCGAACTAAGGGACACAAGAAAATCTGTTGCAGAAACTGACAGGTTTTAATGTTCAATGTTATTAGTATCTGATATTTATTAATATCTAAGAACTTGTGTGCAAATATTTCAACCCCAATTCTATGTTCCCTACAACAATGGGCCTCAGAAATAACCATTCCCAATACAATACCACCTGCTACCACATTAAGCTATGCATTCTCACTCTCCCCTCCAAAAGCCAAGAACAGAATCCTGGAGTCCTGGCTCCCCAAGAAACTTTCATCCACTAAATGTTACTCTTCTTCCATAGCATAGGCCACCTCCTCCCTCTAACTCAGGGTCACTAACCCCATATCTCTTCTTGGAGCTAGGAACAAGTACTCTCAGATGATCGTACATTTCCAACATGCTCCCTCCCTTCTTTTAACCTATTGGCACGATCACTTTCAATATTATTCTTGGTCAGCAGCCTCACAGTGGCAAATGACCTGTGTGTGTACACAAGGAGTGGAGTGTAAACAATGTTCCTGAGAAACGAGCTTTTTGTGAATGTGAGAGCTGGCCCTGACTGGAGTGGGGGGGGGGGGGAGCAGGGGTATAGTGTGGCAAGTGCCATGGCACAGATAAATTGTGAGTAATGTCAGAGACTGGGGAAAAAGGGGAAATGAAAGGGTAGAAGACAGGTAATCTAAATGAAAAGAGGCAACTTGGCAGGTGAGAGAAATTATGTCTAAAATAAATGATAGTATTGCTAATGGAGCAAAAATGCATCATGAATATACCTGCCATCTAAAAGGTCTATTGTTTTCTCCCATTAGAGGGATGGCCGCTTCCCCAAATATTAGAAATACACATCTAACTTTCTGGGCATTTCTCTCTGGAATTTACAGCTCTTGGCAAAATCTACTCAGAAAATTAAGCCAGAATAAAACTACAATTCTCCAGTCTGAACAGTCCCACATTACCAGGTGTTAGTCCTCTTCTTCTGCTACTCCTAAAAAGAAAGTCAGAAGGTGTGTGAACAATGACTCCCCGGGCAGGTCAGGTTTTTTGTATGTTGCAGAGAACAAACCCACACCATGCTATAGGAGCAATTGGGGAGGGGGGACCAGACATTTTTTCATAGGAAGCCTGTAAAGGTACGGAGTGGGGAGACACAACCCAATGGCTTAGTGTTTATTTGGTTTCATTTTAGCTGCGCAAATATAGATAGAAAAAGATGTTGGTTTTGTCATCAACCCCCCCCCCCAGCATCCCTGCTGTCCACACACCTCCCCACAAAAGCATAAAACACTATACTGTGCGCTTTTAAACTGTTACTGTTTTAACTTGTCTTCTTTTAAGCAGCTTTTGTTTTAATTTGTATTATCTTTTTAACTGTTGTGAGCCACCCATGTTGTGAGCCACCCATCAACCTCTGCAGAGATGGGGGGGGGGGGAGAGAGAATAAAAATATCTTAAATAAATAAATTAAATAAGTATTTTCATGTCTGTTTTTTTGCTCAGTCACAGTTTGAAAAGTATCCTTACTTCATAATTGAAACGGGAAACAGTTCAGTGCAATTTTCTTTCCTACTATACAGGGACTAGTGATTTATGGCAACTGTTGCTCATTTTAATTACCTCCCAGAGTTAAGGTATGGGGCAAAATATGCATAGTGATGATGAGCTCAACTGTGCTTCTCCAGGACAGGCTCTGACCTCTTTATCATGCTTGCAACTCTCCTTCAACAATGTTGATGCCTCTTCGACTTTTTTGTGGGCAGGTTTTTATGTCACGCTGATTGTGAACCGTTGGTGGGCCCAGTATACCAGCATTCCACTGCCAGACCAGCTGATGTGTGTCATTTCCAGCAATGTGCATGGAAGGGATGATAAGGGCCGCATCTTGCGGCGCACTCTGATCCGTTATGCCAACCTCTCATCTGTGCTTATCCTGCGCTCAGTCAGCACCAGGGTACTCAAGCGATTCCCCACTATGGACCACTTAGTGGAAGCTGGTGAGTTTGTCAGTGGTGGAGGGATGCCCTGATATGAATGGATGATGCAAAGCCTCTGCATTTGGGTAGCATCATAGACAATAGTTAAAGCCAGCCGTCTTCTGGGAACAAGCTGTCATGATGCTGGGTTAATGTTTCATGAATCTTCATGATGCTGCCAGTCTCCTATTTTGCCCATTTACTCTCAATGGTAATATGGATTAACTTTTTTTTTTTAATTAAACAAGGAAGTCCATAAATACGATTGTCCCAAAAGTACCTGAAACCCAAGACTGGTCTCAGGGATACCAGGAATTGTTCTGCAATGTATCTAGTAATCCCTAAGACCGCAGATTCCAGTGCAATCTGTGAACATGTTCAAAAACACAGCAGGCCACTGATAGAACATGTTCAAAAACACAACACGCATTTTCTCCTTTGAAATCAGGCTTGTGTGGAAAAGCCCCTGGGTGGGGTAATGATTTGAAATGGAGAAAACATGGGCAGGAAAAGAAGGCCCCCTCCCTCCCTCCATTACTTCTCTAATCTCCCCTCTCCCCAAGAGGCTTTGCTCTTTAAACAAGGGTGTTGGGCACTATCATCACATGCATTAGTGTGTATCATGTATTTTGCCCTGCACAACTGGTGGTTCAGAGTGTACATGAGTCTGTGCTCTGATTTTGTTTTTAGAGGGCCTTACTGAGATCCGCTGCCATCAGCTGCTGCTCCCTGACTCCAACTTGCCCTCTCTCTCTTGTAGGTTTCATGACACAAGATGAGCGCAAGAAGTTTGAGAGTCTCCATTCAGACTTCAACAAGTACTGGATCCCTTGTGTGTGGTTCACCAATCTAGCAGCCCAGGCAAGGCGGGATGGGAGGATCCGGGATGACGTGGCTCTCAGATTGCTCATAGATGTAAGCAGTGGGTGAAGGGAAGTAGTTTGCTAACTGGCCAGATTAAATCAACCTGTTCCTTGTTTTGTACCACCTACAAAGATTTTCCCCCCTCTTTCCCTAGCTTAGCCTCAGTGTTTGGCAATGGATAATTTGACATTTGATTGCACCTAAAGGATTTCACTTATGCATGCAGCAATGGCCAATCTTTTGAAACAGAAAAGGAGGCAACCGTACAGAAAGGGACTTTTGCATGCTGCTTCCCGCACTGTAAAACTACTGTCAGGCATTGTATTTGCATTGCAAAAAGGCAGTACAGGGACTGCATGAACTGGCAGGGCCAACTAATCCAGTATTTAATTTCCTTGCCCAGTTGAAAAGTCAATAAACTTCTCAGTTTCACAGTGTTGGCAAGTCAGAAGAAAGATGGGCCAGAAGGGTTGAGGTTTCCTACAAGTGGGGGGGGGGGGGGAGAGAGACACTGCAGCAGCTGGCATAAGAAAGCTGTTTACCAGCACTGCAAACTGCAAAGCTGTTTACCAGCACTGAGAAAGAATCGTCTCCCTTTCTCTGTTCAGGAGCTGAACCTCTACCGCTCCAAATGCAGCATGCTATTTCACTATGATTGGATCAGCATCCCCCTGGTATACACACAGGTCAGTAAATAGCACCCACATGGTATGGATAATCACATGTCCTGATGCTCATCTCTCAGTTGCAATTGGGCCAGCAGGCTAACTTTCTGTATCGGCAAAACTACACAATTCACATTCTAAATGTTTTGTGCATCTGCACAGCAGATCAGTGCCAAAATTTAGCTTCATAGGTCACCTCCCCTTTTAACGCAGAATAGGGAGTAAGTTTCTCACCCCCACTCTGTGGTGAAAACGTTTGAAAGTATGCAGGCAACACAACATGCCCTATTGTGTTCCTTACTTGATCTCCAATACCTTCCATCTCCCTCTTCCTGCACAATCTTTTTTTTTTTAATGATAGTCAAACACATTCCTTTTCTTTCTCCATTAACAATTCATCGTTGTCATATCTCGTTTTGAAAATGGAGGCCTTCCCTTTTGGTATTCCAGGTCAGCCTTGCTGCTCTGGAAAAGTCAGACCGAGTTCTCACATCCTGCAGGTGAGGTGGGAAATGTATGTCTGGACTCTACTATTTCACATAGATAGCAGGTGGGAATTCACATGATTGGAATGTAGTTAAAAAAAATCCAGCACGTAAAAAGTTAATATATCAGGTAAGGCAAAGGATGAGATGGTTAGACAGCATCACCGATGCAATGAACATGAAAATGAGCGAACTCAGGAAGATAGTGGAGGACAGGAAGGCCTGGCGGGATATGGTTCATGGGCTCACGAAGGGTCGGACATGACTTAACTGAACAACAACAACGTATCTCAAGCACTACCTAGTGTCCACTATTGCCTTAAATCTCTTAACTTAAATAACCACCATCACGCCTCCTCCCCTTCTGGATTGTTTAAATGTGCATCTGCCCTCCTTGTCTGTTATTTCCTTCTGATCATCACCTGAAACACCACTGGAGACTGGCTTCCTTCAGCAGCTGCACCTTCCATTTGGAGAATCACTTGCTCAGTTCATCTGTTGAAGGTACTTCAAAATGTACCGCTTGCAAGTCCATTGGAAGATGTCTAGAAATACCACTAAGCATATGACATAGAGATCCTGTTCATCTAGTTCTCTCCTATAGGACTTGAAAGAGGAATGCACACCCATGCAAGAGGAACTTGTGTCTGCAAACAAACAAGCCAGGACAGAAATCAGTTTGTCTGAGTTCAATTGTCATTGTTTTTCAACTGATTTCATTGAGTAGTGTAGTGCAGGGGTTCTCAACCAGTGGTAATAGTACCACCCATGGTACTTTGGCCAACTGCTGGTGATACTTGGACCACTGGAACCCCGCTCCAATGCAGCGCTTTTGGCGGCACATTTTTGCTCCTGAGAGGCTCCTGCCTTTGGCCGAGCCTCTTGGGAACACTGAGAAGGGCCATCCCACCTACCCAGAGCCTCGTACCTGCATTTTCTGGGCTCCGAAAACCCAGATGTCACCTGGTGATGATGGTACTCAGCAAGGAAGGGGTTGAGAACCCCTGGCGTAGCACATTGCTAGTACGTATTGATAAGGTACTGCAAGCTAACATAATGGCCACTGCAAAATCCCATGTCACTAGCAAGTCTATAAAACATCCTTGACAGATATTAACCGTCCCTTCTCCACAGGTGGTCACCATTGCTGTATATTCCTTCTTTGCCTTCTGTGTGGTTGGACGTCAGTTTCTACAAAATGATGTCCTAGATATGTATGTTCCTCTGCCCACTCTCCTGCAGTTCTTCTTTTACGCTGGCTGGCTGAAGGTGAGAGTACTGTTAATCTGCTCCTACCTGGGCTTTCTCCAAGCTGATGGGAGATGTATGACTTGATCTTCACACTTGTAATTTATCAGACAAAGAACTGAAAATACGAATGGTTTGACCATAGACCTCCAGTGAGCATACCAACTGAACAAGAATTTGAGTCCAGATCTTCCAGCCCAAATCTAACACACTATCAACTGGACTGGCTGACCTGTTGAAATTCTAGTCTACTACATTGCTTGAGTTCCACTCATTCTTTGAACTAGAGTGAGTAAGACAAGACTCAAAGGCAGTTTCACCTGCAACAATTATGCATGGAACAACAAGCACTTAATCTTTGATGGTTATTCAGTGAAAGAGTTTGCCAAATGTCCTCTTCAGAAAGAGTTCCTCAACAACATAATTTTTAGAAGAGGTCAGCTGAAATTCTACTCAGAACCTCCAGCTTCCAAAATGTGAATATTCACATGCCATGTCTTCCTTTTCCTGTAGGTGGCAGAGCAGATAATTAATCCCTTTGGAGAGGATGATGATGACTTTGAAACTAACAAACTGATAGACAGGAACTTCCAAGTGAGTTTCAAAGGGCTAAGAAAGGCAATAGGCCACTCACATAAGTTATACCGGATATAGAATTTGGTATCCTATGAACACTATCATGGCGTTGTTTTTAATCAAAATGAGAAAGCATATTATGTTCATGTGGCTGCTACAAACAGCGTGAAAATGTGTAGTAGGCAATAGTTCGCTTGAGACATCTACCTATACTGCTTGTAATCTGCACAGCTCTGCATATATATTTGCCTCCTGCTCATTTTGCTACCCTTACTCACACACCCCAGCCTATGCCTTACTTCCTTTCCAATTCTGTGAAAATCTCCATAAAATCAGAATGAACCCTGCACATTGTGAACGATAGGGGCCTGAGATACCCTTTTATAATTATTTCATGCTAGAATTAATCATGTATTTACCACACACTGTGTATCAGGTCCATATTATTTTCAAGTAGTATATATTCATTGCCTCATTTCTCACAATTTGAAAGGATCACTTGAATTTTATTTTAACTGCACCATTCACAATCCTGCATAATAAGCTCTAGATCCCCTGGTTGACTTGGGCCTGTCTCTGCTTCTCTGTACCACTTACAGCCTGGCTTGCTTCAGCTCTCTCAGCAACAGTTATACAGAGTCCATGATTTTGGTGTTGTAAACCACACATTCCTTACAAAGAAACACTTCCTTGCTTGTTTAGCTGTTTCCTATATTCCTACTACTGATTCTTCTTCAGCCTGAGAATCTTGCTTTACAGCAGTTTTATCCAGGTCCCCTTTGGCCCGTTTAGGTGTCGCTGCTGTCGGTGGATGACATGTACCAGAACTTACCTCCAACTGGAAAGGACAAATACTGGAATGAATCTACAGCTCAGCCCCCATACACAATGGCGACAATGGCAGAGACCTTGAAACCTTCCTTCATGGGCTCTACCTTTGACATGCGGTAAGTTCCATTGGGATGTTAAATGTGGCTATGCTACCTTCACAGGAAACTTTTGACTTTCGATCATGGTATGGAGCAGAGCTGTGGTTCTTACTCAAACCACAGTACAGAGCTACAATCCTATATCGCAGTGGTTCCCAATCTTTTTCGCTCCGCAACCCACTTTCAGCACAGAGCTCGGCAATGTGATGATGCAGATGATGTGATGACATCATCACGTCACCAACCAAACTTCCGAGTTTATGTGAACAGCCTGCTTCCCAAGCCTCTGCTTGGCGGTCTTTGGCTGCTCTGGGCCACATTGTGTTGTGTTCTTGCTGATGAGTGATGAAAAAATGCGTACCAGCAAGAACACGACATGACAAGCCCCAGAGCGGGCCAAAGACCGCCAAGCAGAGACTCAGGCAGTGGGCTGTTCACGACCCACCAAAAATCAGATTGCAACCCACCAGTAGGTTGGGACTCAGTTTGAGAACCGCTGCTGTATTTTACACCAGAAGCCTGTTAATAGTGCTGCTACTGCAATTTCATTTTGAGACTCAGGCCTGCAGGCTTTGAACCAGAATGCTGGAAGTGGGGTGGGAGGGGGTGAGTGGTGTGTATTCTAGATGATGTAAATTTTGCCAGATCCTTGAGCCAAGCCCCCCAAGTCTTCAGTGAACCTCTGTCTCCCACCCATTGTCCTACCACTGCTCCAGACTTTCAATGCTGAGTGGACACTGTTGCCATTGCCATTCTCTGCCCCTCCTCCCCAACCAATTGAGTTGCAAGGACAGGAGGGACAAAAATGACCTAGAAGCAGGGGTGGTGTGACTCGGAATGCTGCCCAACGTCACCTCAGGTGCGCCTTGTGCCACTGCTGCACAAAAAACTCCATTACTGTGCTCTTTGTGTAGTTTCTTCAGTGGTGGAAGTGCAAGACTTCTGGTTTGATAAGGGACCATGCTAGTGAAGGAGCAAGGTAAGGAGATGGAATATCTGCTTTCTGGTCACTTTTAGCAGGAGAAAGTCGATCAACGTGGCTTGCATCTGTGGCGGGCTAGAGAGGTGGTGGGGATGGCAGCAGACTCAAGGTGAGGGTACTCCAAATATGCTGCCCTCTTGTCCCCTGGCAATTTGCTGCTGATGCAACTCATGTCACCTCGCCTCATGGATAGGCTGCCTTCTGGGAAAGAAGGCAATAAAGCCATGTGGCTACTTAATCACCACTTGTGCTAGAGCTGCCTGCCACTATTGTGAGTGTAACACAAGGCAAGTGTGCAGTACTGCTCTTGCATGCATGCTGCCTGACAGGAAAGAGCAGAGGCACAACAGGAGCAGTTGTCAAGCAGCTCATTAAAGAACAAAGTGGGGTGGTGATGGTGGTCTGATTCCATCCTGGGGGATGGAAGTTTATATCGCATATATATGCAAGTTTGCTCAGAAGTAAAATTCCATCATTTTCAATGGAGTCAACTCTCAAGAACAGTATGCCTAGGATTATATAGCTTGAGACTTGAAAGGATTCTGAGATAGTGTGGGGGAGAGGATGATTAGGAGGCAGTGTTTCTACAATAAAATGGGCAAATGTGCATTCCAGAACGTCTTCTTGCTTAATTCCTTATGACTATGCCATGACTATAATGTTAACATGTAAAGAGAAGGTATACTTTTATGCACTTTTAATTCTTAAATTGTGCTTGTAACATAACCGGCACCTGGCTTACGTAACAGTGAACCTTAAAATGGTTAAACGTTTCCTGGCTGTGTGGCCACAGTCTTAAAACAGAGTTCAAATATTGGGTATCTATTTGAACTCTGTTTTAAAACAGTGGCCACACAGCTCAGACACTTTTAGCCATTTTATATCACCAGAACCAGGGGACATGCACTAAAATTGAGTGGAGGGAGAGTTAGAACAGATAAAAGAAAATATTTCTGTACCCAGTGTGTAATTCATCTGTGGAACTCCTTGCCACAGGATGGGGTGATGGCACCTGGCCTAGATGCCTTTAAAAGGGGTTTGGACAGATTCATGGAGGAAAAGACCATCACAGGTTACAAGCCATAAGCAACCTCCTGGTTTTAGAAGTAGGTTTTCTCTGTGCCAGGTGCAGGGGAGTGGCAGCAGGAAACAGGAATTATCTTGTTGGCTGTGTGCTCCCTGAGGCATCTGGTGGGGCCACTGTGTGATACAGGAAGCTGGACTAGATGGGCCTTTGGCCTGATCCAGCAGGGCTCTTCTTATGTTCTTATATCTGCCGGCCACGAAAACCTGAACAATTATAATGGTCCTTAAGTCTCCTGCCTGTTTGGCAACAGGGGTTTTATAAGCTCCTAGAATAGCTGTAGATCTTAAACTAGCTTTACTACAGCCTTGGCTCCTGAGTGCAGAGGCTGCAACTTTTTACATGTAGGTCAGGGTTTGAGGCGGGTTCCGCTTCTTGATAAACTGAATGCTGCCTTACACCCAGCCTTTTACACTTCTTGTGCAGGATGAGTGATGACCCTGAGCAGAGCCAACAGGTGGAAGCATCACCCAGCATGACTCGGATTCAGACTCCCCTGCTCAACCGCTTCCTCACTGCTGCTGCCTCCCCCGCAGTCAGCCTCAAGAATTTTGGGAAGGGTAGGCGACTACGCTTGAGGACTGAGGGCACCTTCCCTACATCCAGCCCCAGCTTCTACCGAAGGGAAGACATAGAAGCAGTTGATCGCATTGATGAGGAAGAGATAGAGGATGAGGAAACCCAGTGTAGCGAGACCCCCACCTCAGACTCCTATCTCAGGGTACCTCGCAGATCTGAAAGTACAGAGAGACAGAGGAATGAGCTTCCCCATATTACAGTGATGCAAGCATCAGATGACGATATCAGCCTCACTGAGCAGCCCTCTGCCTAAGCCCAGCAACTGGTTGCCTGTGCAATTGACACAAAAGTGGAAGCTAACACGAGGTCACAAGCTGCTTCTCTTGAGATAGAGCGCATCTACACAACCAAGACAAATTAAGTTGCATATCCATTAAGGGAACATCCAAGGGGCTGAGCTAGGTTTTTCTGCCCTTGGGCTAGCTAGCCAGTAAGTAGACCCCAAATTTCTAAACACCCCATAAAAAAGAAAAGTTGGTTTGAGAGGTTGACATTTTGTTCCAGCAACTGTATTATACCAACAGGCCCCTGCAGTTAAGGAGGCAAACGTGGATCTTCATTTAGGTACAGTCTAGCTAGGTGGACGTGGTTTTCTCTTTACTTTGTTTTCCCTCTAAACTCAAGTATCTAATTTTGCCTATTTTGATATTTGGCTATTTTCTTCTAAATTTAAAATAAATTTTTAAAAACATCCTACCTGTCTGGAAGAGTTCAGTGCCTCCTTGCTTTCTGACAGTCCGCACAGGACCAAAAGCAACAACGATCTTGAGAGAGCGTTGTTGCACGTACATGCAGAGGAATTGGAGGGAAGTCTAGTCAGTTGGCACCTCCTTTTCCTCCTCTAGCGAACTGCTTCCATGTGGCTGCCTAGGTTAACAGGAGGCAAAGAACAAGGGGAAGCCCTTACAAAAACTGGGACAGAGCAATGACAGGACAGGTTGATGTGGCACACCTTTGGTCTCCTCTTGAGAAATACAAGAGCACTTGGGGAAGCCTGGTGAAAGGGGTGTGTTGGGCTTCCCCATCACCACACTTTTGGGCAATGCCTTCAGGCTCTCAATGCAAACACCTGTACTGGTCTCTTAAGGCCTCAATGTGCTTCAGCAGAAGATATACACTAAGACTATTTTGACATTTGGGCTGATAGATCCAAACATGGATTGCAGAAAATGCAATAAAAAGGAGCCTGCATGTCCCACAGACTGCAGAGAATTGCTAAAGGCTCTTAACTGCCTGTTTTTACATGCTTCAGAAGAAACTCTGGCCATAGTATACAGGGCTGGAAAAAAATCAGCCCCCAAGCTATTTAAGGATTTGACATTTGTACAGCATGTCATCTTATACCACAATTAAACTACAAGCAAAAGTCTCATAACATACAATTTATTTCACAGGACCTCAACCACTTGTAGAAATTCATTACACTGTTCTGCCATAGGGTTATCCTTCAGGTGAGAATAGAAGATACTTACGCACCCTTGGATTCAGGTCCCGATCCATATCAATAATGTGTACTGTCCAAGATGCAAACATGTTAGAAAATGCAAATTTGTTCCCAACCTTCGAAAGAGCCAGACCTTTGGAAAGAGGCTTGGCCCTTCTGCTAGAAGGGAGTTCATCTTGCACCGGAATGAGACCAGAAGGTCAAGTAGAAGACAATCCAGTCACTTAGCAGTGCGTCAGCTCTTGTGTGTTTCATGGCTAAATAAATATGTTAAGCGATACAGAAGAGGCAATCTGCTGCAATCTAACTTTGGTAGATCAGCAGTGTTACAAAGCTACGAATAGCGTTTGCCCTTAAGTCTCAAATCCCAGCACCCATACCAGACGATCAGAAACATTTTCTCTATGTATGACAAGACAACTAGAGCATCATTTCTAGGGCTGCTGGGATCCTGTCTCCCAGGATAATCCCCACCCGACACTACCACATTCGTCCTGAAGACTTTCAAGAGACCTCACTACTATCTTCAGTTTATGCCTTTATGCCCATGCTATCTTTATGCCTGTGCTATTCAACAAGTACTTTGCATTAGTAAAGCCCTTTCCAAGCATGCAAAGCACGTCACATATATTATCTTGACGTAGTCCTTGAAGTCAGCATTTCTATCCCCCATACTGCAATAGGGGGCCGAGGCTGAGACCGTGGCTTGACGACAGCAGAGGCGAGATCCGAACCAGGAATGTTCCGATTCACAGCTCAGTCTCAGCCGCTGCACTACACCAGCTCTCTTGTGAGTTGAGTGCTATGAAAAACCTGCTTGTTGCTGCAATTGCAGTAATCCAACAACTCCAGGCACACACACGAAAGAACACATTGTGGGTTCCAAGGGCGAAGGAGTCTTCGGATTGCTTGTCTACACTACCCTAAACAAAAATCTGATACGTTAGTATTGATGAAACGATCACATTCTGCTACACAGCACCAGTTTTCCTACATAGCTTGGGTAGGCTTCTTCTGCACAGAGGGAACTTTAATATAGTGCTAAAGCAAGTCCAGAACCTCTTTCCATCAAATCAGTACACAAAATTCACAGTCCAGGATAAGACAACCAACTCAAGCACAGCTTCCAACCCTGGTGCAATGATTTTCCCTTGTCTGCAAATGTCTAATACAAGAGTGCTGTGAGCCTCTTCCTCCCACTGCCCCCCCATAAATAATCACATTAATCACGTATAACAAGACTCTGGGATATTTATTCAGCCCATTAGATACAGTGAATGTTCATTTGCCTTTTCTGGCCTTGATCTTTCTCAGGTAGAACTCAAGTTCCTTGCCTTCTAGAATATAGCCATCCGCTCTGCCACACTGTCCAGGCCTGGAGGCAATGCAAGCTGCAAAATGAAACCCACTATTAGTATAGGAAAACAAAAATTAGAACCACTGACCCGCCTCTCCAACTGCAATGCGCTTCTTCGCCATCCTTTTGCATTGCCTTTGTACATTAACCTTAACAGTCCAAGACTGCAGTAAGTCTTTCCACCTCTCGCCAGTTTATTTATAGCTCTCTCCCCTTACCCATACCCAAGCTGTAGAGCTTACACTAAGAAAGCACAGGGACCACCACACCGATGGAAGTCACCTTCAGAAGTCAAGCTGTCACCACTTGCATTCAGTAGCAGAACTGGACAAAGTTTTCATCATAAGGTTAACTTCAGAAACCCCAGTAAGATGGTCAACAGAAACTTTCTTAGAGATGTCTTTTGCACGTGGCGATTGTGGCAACGAAAAGCCTTTATAATAATGTGTCTAGCCCAGCCTCTCTCAGCTTTAGCCAACTACACTTCCAAGGGCTTAGTGAGCCCTTCCCTTCATGCAGAGGCAGGTCAGTTGTATCAGCATCGAAGGATCTCCTTGAATCCATCGCTAATAAGTCACAGCTTTACAAAGACTATACAGGCGATAGCGACACGCACAATCGCATCACATGATCTAGCTTACTGGCAAACGCTGCACCTCCTTGAGCATCCCCCTCTGTGCCCAGCCAGCCCTCTTTTCTGTTTCTGGGTCTCACCAAGTAGCTTCCCTTGTTGAAACTGTTCCTCCAGAAGACTACTAATCTTAGCATTCTTCTTCCGCTCATCATATTTCTTCTGAATTTTCTTTGAACGTTTCTTGTTCAAGATTTCTTCTTCTTCAGGAGTCTGAAATGAGAGCAGAAGGATGAGCAAAACTGGCCAAGTTTAAATGGGGGGTAACCTATTGGTTTTTCATCATAATTCACCTGGAGCACAGGAAAAACAGGTAGTGCCACAGCTCTGGTTTGTATCACACAAACCATACAGCACTACCAGTGAGCCAAGTTCCACCAGAACACACTGGCTGAAGTTAATCAATGGGACTTCGAGGTCAGTGCGCTGAGGATCCAGGCAGCAGTTAAATCACAAACAATGTATCAAGGAGCCAGTGTTGGAATCATGTTCCCATACACTTGTGCCTACAATAACATTCCCTCATAGGGCAAGAGCACATTCAGAGACCGACCCATGCCTTCCTCAGATCAAAAGTTTGTCATCGCTCTCCCTTCAGCAGCAGAACTGGACAAAGTTATCATCACCAGAAGACCAAAAAACCCAAACTCTAGAAACATGGTAGCAGACACACAACACATTTACAGCACAGCATGGTGCCAAGTCAAGCAAGACCTGCATCTGCCAACCAAGTGATGAAAACAAGACAAATCCCTTCAGCACTTAATACGTACCAGCTTGGCTCCCTTCTTACGCCCAAGGGGCAAGGCGTAGTGGGCTTCATACCACTGTCTGTATGGTGTGCTGTCAATGAGTACAATGCAGTTTTTGACCAGGGTCTTTGTGCGCACAAGCTCGTTGTTGGATGCATTGTACACCACATCAATGATTCTGGTTTTGCGGGTACAGCCTATAAAGGAGAAGAGATCACGTTACACCTTACAAGAGCAAAACATAACGCAACAAAATTGAAAAGGTACACAGATAAAGGACAGGCCCCATAACCCCCTGGAAGCTAAACTTTGCAGGGCCTGTATAAATTGTTGTTTGCAAGTGTTATTCTTCCTTATCTTCTGTAAATGTGGCGATTTTTGGAATGTCACTGATGCATTTTTAAGTTCCCAAAACATCAGTTTCCACCAACTTACCCCATTTTATAAAACTGCTGAATTGTTTCCAAAGTACCAACAATTTAATGCAAACATAATCTCTTGGACACACAGTAGCAGCCCTGCCTGTTTTGTGTCATTACACCTGGGGTACACACGTCTTCAAGCCTTTTCTACCAATACAGGGAGAAGCTTTCCACCCTAGTCTTAATTTCCTATGCTGACTGTCTGTGTAAGGTGCTCTGGAATAGTCATCAAATGAACCATTGGCAGAATTAATCATATTAACTGAGCTGGGAACTAGGCCCAATATTAAGATATGGACTTGAGGAGACAGAATTCGCAATCAAACCAGCATTACATTAATTGAGGGTGGGTAGAGCAAGCCGCCACCAATCTGGCAGAACAAGTCATCTTGAGCAGGACAGAGGCTAACCTGTCTCACAAAACATGGGCAGCAATGAGGTATCAAACCAAGTGACACAAAAAAAAGATGAATTTTCACGCTGCTGGGGAGGGTGAAGTGGGCTTTTGAAAATTTTGCTCCCCATGCCCAGTCTATATATACAATGTTCCTTCCACGTTTCTTGGTCACTGAGCATCAGGCTTTCAATTCACACAGACCATCTGTTAGAATTATCCAATATTGACCAGCATCCATAATCCTGAACAAGACTATCCAGGCTCATGCACAAACAGTTTCACTGCCCCTTTAAAAATCCATTGCAGCTACCTTTTCAGCACTAAAGTGTATAGACTCAGGGTAACTATGACACTCCAATCACAGAGAGCTTCAGAATTCACCAAAGCTCTCTTAAGGTCAAAGTTATCATCACTGTTCTCTTGGCTGTGCTTATAGCTCACTATTGGCACTAGATATCACCATGGCTAGAGTCACACGAAGAATCCACTCAGCACTTACATTCTGACCCCCAAGAGAAGTTTCCAACATCCAGACGCAGAGCACGGTATTTTTTATTCCCACCACGTACCCTTACTGTGTGAATCCTCCTGGGGCCGATCTACAACAAACAAAAGAGCACAACAGGTTGGGTCAAAAGATACAGCACATAGATTTTCTTACAAATACCTAGCCTATATGGCAACATAGTCAGTGTAACTATGACAACCCCTAACATTGGTGAGTGCAATGAAGACCAAAACAGCCTACAGCACCCACCTAAGGTGTAGTTCTCATCACGCCAGTTGCCTCAGTCCAAGCATAACAGCCCAGATCCAACGAGCAACAAGTCTCTTTTGGCACCAAAGGGAATTTCAAGAACAGTTTGTAATATAGTATGGGACTGTCACTTACACAGTACAAGCCAATGCAGTTTCCTGTGATCATTGGCCCTTACTCTCTAGCATGTGTGTTTGAGATTGCAGCCTTAAAATCCCACTGAGCATGACCAAGTATTTGATGTACATGAAGCAGCTTTCAGAATCCCAGCCCATGAACTGTAAGAACTACTGCTCACAGACAAAAAAACTAAACACTTAAGAATGCTTATTGCAGCTAGATTCAAGAGCATTTGTTTATCAAGTTACAACAGATTACCTTTACTCCAAACATGATCTGTTTTCCAGACTACTAATTCAACATAAAGGTCTAGCAAGAAGTCAATACTGCTTGATACACTATCAATACAAAACTTGGTTTATCCTTTGTCTAGGAATGACTTAACAGTTACCGGTAAGTCCTGAAGGGGCAATGGATCATGAGCTCTCTCATGATCCATTGCCTGCTCAGGACAATTTTTTAGATTACTCAAGAACAAACTTACCCGTGCTGGAGATTGTGGTGTTGCATGGGGATATTACTAGTACTTCAGCAAGCATGTAAATGCTCTCTCATTAAAACAGCCCTCATGCATTTTGCAATCTACAAAAACATACACAGAAGAGCAACTACATTGAGTACAGCTACCACAATTATCCCCCTGCTCAAAGAGGAAAACATACTTTGGTATTTGCAGGGGGTCGTCCCAACTCATACTTCCTCTTCTTATGGTAGGGCTTTCTCTTTCCCCCAGTCTTGCGGCGCTTGTGCCAGTTGTCCCTGGAGATACCTAGATGCATGGAACAAAAAAACAACCTGTGAACAGGAAAGTGTGAGGTCCTATAGTGCGCTTCGCCCCACCCACCTGAAAAAGGTTCCTTGTGTCCAGAGTTACTCAGCTCTCCAAGGTAAAAAGCCTCCGCATGGCATATTCGGTTTAATGCATCAGTGGAAAAAGCATCATCATCGGAACACGGGACAAAGGAACGCGGAGTGGGAAAAACCTTCCTTCCCTGCGAGGCCCCGTCTCAGGGCAAGCGCAGGCAGCCCGTGTGTCAACATGGCACGAACTCATAGGCCAAAGCATCATCCAAGGCAGGCCCTGATCGCAAACAGCGACGAAACCGAGGCACACCGGCCAACAATAATCCATGCAACCTACTATGCAAACACCTCTATCCCCACTACACAAGTTGCAATAATACAGAACCAACCATTTAACCGGATGGCAATGGATGAAATGAGCTCTTCCCCCGTCTACCCCAGCCACTCACCCATCCTCCGGAGGCGCCGACTGCAAAGAGAAGGCCGCAAAGCATCACGGGACGGTTTGTTGCGCGAGAGATCTCGCGACAACTTCTCCTACGTGATTTCCTCTCGGCCTTTAGTTGCGAGTTCTGTGCGCCAAACATCATCAACGCGCGACAAATTAACGTGGGCGTGACGCTAACAAGTTGCGGAGCATTGTGACACCTTATACTTGGAGAAGAGCTACCCAGTCGTACCCTGTTATTTATGGAGTCTGTACTTCGTTCCTGCCATTAGGAACAACACTTATTTAGCTGATATTTCAGCGCTTTGTTACTCTTTGTAAGGACGTCACCGGTGACCGGCGTGAGCAGATACGAATGCATACAAGACTCCTCATGTATATCACTTTCTTCTGCTGAGCCGCCCTTCCCTCTCCTTACACGCTTTGTAGGTACATCCAAGTCACATAGGCGAGGGAATAGCGGTACAAGTGAATCTGAAGAGACATCCTTATAAAGCAGGGGTTCTTAACATAGGGTCTGTGAACCGGGTGTAAAAACAGTTGCGTGTGTTTAGGCGCATGTTTCTGGGGGAGAGAACCCAGAGCTTTTATCAGGGTCTCCGCCCCCAGATATGTTAAGAACCACTGCTGTAGAATATCTTTTTGGAATATTCTTGAAACTACAGTATCCATGACGTTGGAACACAGCTTGACAAATATAGTACTGTATTAAATGTTTAACCCCCCTTCCCATAGCCACACGGGCCATAGTGTGGCCCACACCCCACTACGAGTATACAACAAAAACATCACTCAAAGTTTCTTAATTACATGCTTTGAAACATGTCATTAAAATACTAGGCTCTGCAGCAACCTCAGATGCAACCTCTGTCCCTGTACTTACTGAGGCAACATTACAGGACCAAACAGCCAAATGGCAACATATAGAAGCCAGGGGGAGAGAGCACACTTCCAGGTCATACTGTTGTGAACATCAGTGTCATAGTACTTGAACAACAAAACTTCGAAGAGAGGCTTCAGGATAATGTACAGTACTAGAATTTATTCCATTCAGTTAGTCTTTCTTAACATGAATTTCTCTCCCACTACAATAATTAGCATAGCAAGGCTAGAAAGGTTGCATTGTCATTAGTAGTAGTTATGCAAAGCTCAGTTTGTATAGGTCAGTAGTTCCCAGACCTTTTAGCACTGGGACCCACTTTTTAAAATGACACTCTGTTGCAGGGGTGCACAACTTGGAAGTAGGAAGGGGCCAAAATGAATAGACTAAACTTCTTCGGGGCTGCACGGGGGGGCGTGTCAAGGAACAGTGATGTCACTCAGGAAGTGACATCACAGGGGATGTGTCCATGAGCCGCAAAATATCCAGAAAAGCAACATAATAAATAACGATATTTACAGAATTTAAAATTCGGATTTGCCCTCCCGCCACGAATCCGAGCTTCCTCCTCACACGGAGCAGGGCCAGCGCCAATGGGACAAGCCCCAAAACCTCCACCTCCACAGGAGGTGCCAAAACCTCCTGTTGGCACACAAGAGGAGATGCCGCTCTTCCGGCTCCTGGCCGAATGGCAGGAGACTCCAGCTGATCGGCAGCGATCAAACGCCACCTTCAGCAACAGCCTCAAAGCCTCTGGGCCAATGGGCTCGCAAGGCTCAGTGACTTCGTCCTTCTTGCTCGGCAACCCAAGCGAGAACGCTGCACAGCTACACGGCTGGAGCGAAGACATTGGAGATTCCTCGGTGCTCTCTTCGTAAGCAATGCGCACCAAGGGATCCCTGATTTCTTCAGGGGCCACCGGCAATCCTTCGGAGGGCCGCAAGCGGCCCGGGGGACGCATGTTGTGCACCCCTGCTCTATTGGGACCCACCTAGCTTTATAAGGCTTAAAAAAAGTATGATCTAGACAGAATATTTTTATTTATTTACAAGTAATTTATTTGCAAAAAGCTCAATCAATTTCTAATAATGAGGCACTCCTAATGAATTGCCTCAAGGCTTGAGGGGCTTAGTTATGTGACCCAGCCTTCACCTGCCCCCACCTGTCATTGACAGACTTGGGGAAAAAAAACAGAAGATGCTCAAACATCTCCTTTTATTTACACAAGCTTGCAAACTGCAGCTCAGCTCTTTGCAGGGCAATTAGCAGCTCTCTCATTTTTTAATAGTCTCAGGGCTTGAGGCAATTACTTATCTGATCCTTTCCATCATCCCTGTTTTCATTGGAGACTCCTTGGAACCCACCAGAAATAGGGCTGCACAGTTTTAGAAACACTGGTATAGGTCTTTAACAGCTGGGACAGTGAGATGCTAGTGTTTCATAAAAGTTTATAAAAAGGTTAATTGGTTTCAATCTTTCCTTCTCAATGCTTTCAAGTTAAGCATCTGTTAACCACTAAGATCTACCTTCTCTCCACACAAAAAATAGTCTCAGGCACTTTATAGATTAAACCCATAATTGGTTGCCAACCTGTTGAGTGGTATACATCTGTAGCTTAAACTGAAGGCCACTGTTCATTATCTTTTTAAGAGTAACTTTAGAAGACAACATTGTGTTAGCAGCAGAAAAGCACGGATTTAACCCAAATTTCCTCTTCTTTCCCTCTTTATGCTATTCTATAGCATCCTCTTCACCCCACCATATTTTCTTCTCTCATCCCATTCATTTCAGTTGTGAACCTTGAAATCCAGGGAAAAAACAAGAAAAAATAAGTAATGCAAAATATGGGCACTACCATCCCATCCCCCTCATCTTCAGCCAATGTGGGTCCATAGATGTTCTGTGTTCATAGAGATAGGAATGGGCCACAGAGGGTTGAAATTCCCCCAGGGGATCACAAAGAGGCAACCAATTGCAGGCCATGGCCCTTAACATTGTACAGATTTGGTTTAAAAGCTAGAACACAAAACGTATCAAAGTAGATCAACTGAGATTTTAGCTAATAGAAACACAAGTGCAGGTGAACGTGTTCTTTATTCTGGGAAAATTACAACAAATACATGCACATTTGATTCACAGTGCAAGTCTACTCAGTAGAAAGTCCCAATTAGTTCAGTGGGCTTACTACCAAGTGTGCATACAATTGCTCTTGTCCAATCCCCACCCTGTGTCCTTTACCCTAAAGCCAACTGTACACTGCAGAAAAAACCATGCTCCCACATGTGGGGAAAGTGATGGCATAATGGAGATCAAATATGAAATTACGTTTATGTAGCATTCCCTGTGCCCAGGAAAATTTGGAAGACAGGAGTATGCCTAGAAGAAGCAAAAATTCACTTAGAATAAAAGTGATATCCCCATTCAGATACTCTGTAGTAGCTGTCAGGTAGCAAAACTTAGAGTCAGAATTCTTAGCCAGCACCTAGTCTAGGTACCAGCACCTAGTCTTGTTAAAAAAAGTCAGCTCAAGCTTCCCAATCTAGGACCTGGACATGTCACAGTAGCAGGAATTGATAAAACACTAACATACAAGAAAATCTGAACCCATGTAGCTGTTTTACCAAGTTTAAGCACTCTTACATTTTGTGTTACTATACCCCTATGATAGCCTCTAAAATGTATTACTCTCAATGAGCTTTTTCCAGTCCCTCTTTGGGGGTTATGGAATACTTGTGCTACAAATAAGCGTTATTTGTATAGTGTTTATTAACCTGGCCTTGAAACTGCCTAGTTGGCAAACAGAGGATACTGTTTTAAATGCTGGTTGTGAGCATGAAATTTGCTTCATATATCTTTGCTTCAATGAAGAGAACCTAGTCTTTAGGCATACTCAAAAGCTTGTACATGCAGAGTAGAACTTTGTCATTGAATGGTAGGCCCCCATGCTGTACCAGTTGTTTGGCAGGCAGCAATTAGCGCTGATGTCAAAATACCAAGCCCAAAGCCCTATTGGGCACACAGAGAACTTATTATGCAGTTCTTTAGGTTCTGGTCATTATGTACTACTTGTGTTATACTTTTATGGGTAGAAGCTGCCTCTAGGGCCTAGAGATTAGACAGGATAATACAAATCAAATTTATGAAACTTACTTTGCTACTATGAGGTAGGATTTCAACTGCATAGAATCACAGCTCAAAAAACATTTTAGATAATTGTTTCTCTTCCCCCTTCAGGATCCCTGTATAAACTACAGTTATCCTTATCTGGAGAGGGACACATACATGCTCCTCTCAAATTAAAAGGATATCTGACTATATTTTCTCTAAATCAATGAATACATACCAACTTTTTAGTTTGCCATATTATCTGGCTTTACATTCAATGCTAATCTTTTCCTTACCAATGTTCATTGTTTTATTATTTCCCTGACTTTGTACTGTAAAATTGCAAAACAAAGATGGAGTGATTCATTATTATTAAACTTGTGGCAACAAGCAAACTTATTCAATTAGTACCTTTTGCTTAAAAGCAAAACTCAAGAGGTATTCAGGTTCTTTCACCATTGTGCTTTTAAAGAAGTGCCGCTACATGAGCACCACAGCTACAAAATTGTACGCTGCCCTACTTCTAGAACCCTCTTAGAAGTGCTTTCCTGAGAAAATGAGACACAGAATTGGCAAACTGATGCAAAATATTTATTCCAAGTTAGTTATCTTTTGATGCAGTAGTTTTCCCCCTCATACAGACTCAATGTGATAGTCACTTTTTTAAATCTGTAAATAATGTTATCAAAATAATCTTAATCTTTGAAATCCCACAAAAATTTATATTTTACAATCCACCCTGAATATCAAGGTTGCAAGAAGAACACAAACAATTCCTATATCCAAATATTTTACAGCTGTACCCAAAAAAAGAAAAACCAAACACGCCTGGTTAAGTGATGAAGCTCCCCGAGCCGCCAAAAATAAAAATAAAAATAAAAGTTCCATGTTATTAGCATTAATTTAACACAATTAGAACTTCCATAGCCATTTTGTCATTGACAATGATTGTTTTAGCACATTATTGCCGCACAGCATTTAGCTATGTGGACGGCAGTATGAGAGGCTTGTGGCTGCCCAACTCAGTCCCTTAAATCTTGCTGCTGACAAGACTGAACCTATGCCTTGCCCCAGAAGGCCTTGGGTCACCATCTGCATGGACTGTTCTCTATGAAGCATAGAAAGGCAAAACCAAAAAGTAATAAGCCGATAGCTTTCTTCTTTGGGATACAATTCTTTCCCTTGTGCATGAAGTTTTCAACAATAAAAAGAAACTGAACAGACTGAGACAGAATAAACTCTGCTTCATTTGAACCCCAAACATTTATGTGCTGAACTACAAACTGAGTTTGCTGGGTTGGTTTGTACTGTGTCATTTTTTGTGCCTATTTTCAGGCATCATCGTCTGAAGTTTCACTGCTACTGGTTTCTGTATCTGACTCTTCAAACTCTGTCTTAAAAGTGCTTCTCCAGTGGGAGAACAGTTGACTGCTGCCACGGCCTTGAAGAAATCCATTCTTCCTAAAGCCATTTCTTCTTAGCTGGAGGAAAAAATATATATATTATAAATAAGAAATGTATATTTTATTTTTCCATCCAAATAAGACACACAAAACAGACTATACTCAACACTATCTACATTTAAGACAAATGTTGCCAGATGCAGCACAACAAGATGCTCAAAGTTAAATTATCACTATGGTATTTCCCCATTTATTGCTTATTTTTGGACACACACACACACTACTTCTGTGAAGACTCAGTCTCCCTGCTGAGAATCCTGGTACAGTAGCCATGGTCTTAAAACCCTTTCAATTCAGCACCATTTCAGAATGGCCACATGGCAGAGCAGAGAGGTCCTTTACAGTGCAATCCCATACAATGTTCACTGAGAAGTCCCACTGTATTCAATGGGACTTGCTCTCAGGTAAGTACATACAGGACTGCAGCCTTTGTGTATTGCCTGCCTTCGTGTGTGGCTTCCCAGTCCTCCTACTAGGTAAGATGCTCTCCTAGGATTGGCATGCAACCACCCACTAGGCTAAGTCCCCGCTTGACCAGGGCTAGGAGCAGGTAGGAATGCTCCGGTGGTCATAAGCTTTCCAATCTGATGGACCTACGACATCAACCCTAGACTTTAAGATCACATACAGGAATGCTTGTGTGCCTTGCCCGGTCCATCACTGAGGATCAGCTGATGCTTAGTGAAAGGGCAACACCTTTGCTGTCTGATATGTGTATGAATCAGACCCTGGGACAGTGTTCAGTTAAAACACATCAAATATTTGTTTTGCTGCTTGCTTTTTAATCCATGTGCCAACCCTTTGCCAACCCTCCCTTCTTTGGCACATACCTGCTTGGTATTGATATACACTTTTACTCCTGTGCAAATCCCCCCTTTGAGGGCAAAGGAGCAAAACAAACTCCCACTACGATCTCTTAGATTTCTATCCAAGTTTGGAAAGCAGGAAGAGTTTGCTTGAGAAAATAATGCTTAAGTACAGTAGCTGATCATACCTGCTCTGACTTTATTTGGAACTCTTTGAGCTCGTCCTCTGTAAGGGGAAGGCAATTCTCATCATTTTCAGGGTATTCCTGCCATCCCATTGCTTTTAATAACCTAAAGGTTTGAAGGAGCAGAGTGGATAGGAAAAGAAATTACATATGCCATAGAAACAAGGAGAGAAAACTCAACAAGCACACAAGCTGGACAGACCCAAGACCCACCAATAATCATGGCCAAAACAGCTTGGTTACTCTGATTAGCTGTACTTGACAAGCATTTCCATATTCTTAGCTGTACTTGACAAGCATTTCCATATTCTTCAGTAGCAAAGAAACAGGACATTTTTTTTCTTTATGAGAAAGGAACCTGGACAATGAAGTGGTAAGTAATTCAACTCATGAGATTGGAGGGGGGTACCAGCTACAATATTTTTCCATCTCTCATCGCCATCACCAATAAGCTGTATTTAAGCACAGCTTCATAGCCATGCAACAGTTTGGCAATTTTTTATCATCAATGATTCTTGGGCAAATCACAACATTTCAAGTGGGGGATGGCCTGCACACCGAGTTCCAATGAATAAAGCTTTGGCAGTTCTGACTTTTCATATACTTCAGGCAAGCAGTATGGTCAGACCTAAGCATCTACGGGAGTTCAGTTCCCGGAACCACTGTGGATGCTGAAAACCGCGGATAGTCAAATCTGCTAAACTAGTGGTTCTCAAACTGATGGGTCACGACCTACCACAAAAACTGGATGTAGTCGCTACTCTCTTAAGGGGCATGGTGACATCGGCAACGTACTGCTACTGCCAGTGGGGAAAAAGGGTTTTGTTTACTCACCTGGGGTTGTGCTGACCCTCTGGAGGGTGCGGCCCTCACTTCAGATCAGCTCCCTGAAGCGAAAGAGACCCACTTCTAGTTTTCATCTGAAACCAGAAGTGGGTCTTGACTGCTTCAGGGAGCCAATCTGAGGCACGAGGAGGCCTGCAGAGGGAGGCACAGGGTGGCCCATGCCCTCCAGAGCGCAACCCCCCAGTAAGTAAAAAAACCCCACCCTTTTCCCAGCAGCAATGTGATCCCGGGAGCGCTGGCGGCGGCCCGGCCCCACAAGGACTTACAACTTCCCCTACTTGTGGGCAGAACTTTGAGAACCACTGCGCTAAACCATTTAAACTAGCATCCCTTTAAATTGTTGTTTAAAAATTGCTTTTCATACCATTGTAGAGCAGCAGAATGGCAGGCACTTTCCAGCAATTAGAATGGCTATTTTCAGGTCGCTCGGAGGCAAACGACCCCCTCCCCTGGCACACTGAAGAATGCAATGTGGAAGTGATTAAACGCTTCCGCGTTGCATTCTGGGGTGACCAAGGGAGAGGGTTGCTTGCCTCGGTGCAACCTGGAAATAGTCGGTCTAATCACCAGAGACTGCCTGCCTGCCACTCTATAATGGTAAGAAAAGTGGATTTATTTACAGAATAGGCAGGGCGCTTCTCGTCCACGGCGGCCATCCGTGTTGACTCAAATCTGCAGATGGCTAACCCATGGATGAGGATGGCCCACTGTAAATGCTTGTAGTGTAAACATGCCAAAAGGAGTCGGGTTAATATTGCCCGAGTGCTTAGCTGCTAATGACTTCCCATCAAGAAATCTCAGCTGTGGCTTCCAACAGAATTTTTAGCACTCACATAAGTAATTTCTGTAGTTCCTCTAGGGGAGAGGTCTCACTATTGGATGCTAGTTACATGTTTAGAAGCACGGTGAGCTGAGGGAGGAGTGGGAAGGTCCTTTGCCAAAACAAGCCATCACAGCTCCACCCCACCCCCACCCGCTTAATTCTGGCTTCAAAGCAACTGGGAGAGAAGACACCCTTCTCTTTAACCTGCCTTGTGGAAACAGCTTCACTGCTGGCAACCATGCAAGATCAGGAGACAACACACTTTATCTACTCTGGAAAGGAGAGCTGCTCCACCTCTAAGAGTACAGGTCCTTCTTAGTCTTTCAACGTATCATGCCTGGGCAGAAGCTTACGCAGGCCCAAGACTGAAGAGGAACCACTGCAAATGCCACCATTGTCTGACCACACTAACTCTTCTAGTTCCAGCACATCTGCTGCATGATAACAGAAAAGTGTAACACACTGGAAAGGCAGCCAGACCAAGTGACAGAAGCCAAAAAACTTTGTTCAATATGTAATGACATGTGCTGTGCTGCTGGTGGCTCATCAAGAAGTTACAGATTCTGGTTTTACTGCTGGCTAAGCTTCCTCCACTAATTTCTCTATAATGCTGGTCAAGTTAGGCTTCTCTTGGCAGACTGTCTTCCTCCTCACCTGTGTTCTGCTTCTAATGAGTGAGAAAGATTCTCTCCCTCTTCCAAAGGGAGAGAAAGACCATTCTGATGGCAATTCTCTTCCCAGTTTTCCTTTGGTTCTGGTGTGCTACCACCCTCCATCTGGCAGAAGGAAAAACACAAGTCAAAACCTTACTCATGTGTTATTATTTTCCTAACACTCATTGTATAATTTCAGAAAAATTCAGAGGAATGTTCAAGAAAAAGTGCAACGTCTACTCTGAGGTCACCAACAGAACCAGAGCGGGAAACAAAAGGCAATTTAACAGAGTTAAAAACTTCCATTGTGCTGGGAAAATCCATTGTTTAATAAATATTCAACAGTTAATACATTACCGTACATATTACAGCTCTTGACGTTTCACCACCAATATTAGTGGCATCTTCAGAAAAACAGTAAAATTTATAAACTAAAACGTATACAGTACATGCTCTTCCATTTCTGCACACTATTTAAACTGTCTTTAAGAAAAAAAACTGTCTTTTTAAAACTGCCATTGGATTACCCAGATGTATTCCACTCTGACTTAACAAGATGGTAGAAAGCATCCGTAGTTGATTGGAGACATCGAATCCTTTTGCAGTCTGATGTTACAGCAGTTCTGATGTTACAGCAGTTCTAAGTTACAAATTAAGTTACCCAACATTTCAAAATAGCTTGGCTGCACTTTGTATCACTCCCTATTCATTTTTTGATACAAGCCATGTTAAAAGTAACAATTAAAATTTGGATACAAATTAACTTCTGTTGTAACCAATTTGTAACTGTTTCAAAACAGGAAGCCACATATTCACTTTCAGTGATTCTTCCTTCTGGTTAACAGCATTCTTAGGTTTGTATATTTGTATAGCTTCGTGGTGTAACCTTGGCAAATATTGATTGGTCCTAACTAGTACTTAAACCAGAAATTTGGTTAAGATATGTGGATGATACCATATTGTTCCGAGTATAGGCCGCTCCTGATAAGCTGCACCCTTGGTGGTGGTGGTTTTTTTAAAAAAAAAAAAAAAAACGTTTGAATGGGTTTTATTTTAAACACACTGTGATTTTAATTAAATCAAAAATTTTAATTAAATAAAAAACAAAGGTGCTAGTGATCAGCAGAGGAAGCGCTGGAGCAGAGGGAGCTCCGGTTACAGCAAAAGCAAAACTAACTTTAGTGCTTTGCTCTTGAGCAGTTAAAATGTGATTTAGCTTGCTAGTGCTTTTTTCCTTTCTGCTGTGGCCAGGACATGGGAAAGATGTCATTTCCTGTTAGGCTAGCCCCCTAAATAAATTGGGAAAGCCCCTTGGAGTCTTGGGAGGCCTGTTAGCTCCCTGGGCACAGCAATCTGGAACTAATCCAGTGAACAGCTTTGCTGCAACAACAGATTTGGGCAAATGGCTGTCGTTAGCAACAAAGGAAAAGGAAACAAAGGAAAGCCATTAGCACATATACTGGCATTTTAATGGGGTTTTTTTTCCAACAGTCCGATTGTAAGCCACAACCCTAATTGAAAAACTTACATTGGGGGGAAGTGCGGCTTATACTCAGGACAATATGGTATTTTTGTAATCTGGGATCATGGGGAGTACGAGTTAAGACATTTTTAAAAATATTTGAAAAGCCTGCATCAGTCTATCTAGTTCATCATCAAAAATGAAAAAGGGACCTTGCCGTTTTTAGATGTTTTACTTATAAGGAAAGAGGATGGAATCCTCGGCCATCAAGTATATCGTAAACCTACCAACACTAAGATATTTGCACAAAAATTCAAACCCATCCAAGTCAAAAGAACAGCTTGATAAATAATTAATTACATAAAGCGGAGGAACTTTTAACATGGCTTGTGTCAAAAAATGACTAGGGAGTGATACAAAGTGCAGGCAAGCTATTTTGAAATGTTGGGTAACTTACCGTATTTCTTCGAGTCTAAGGCGCCATCAATTCTAAGGCGCACCTTAATTTCAGGGATACTAGCAGAAAAAAACCCAAAAACCATTGATTGCAAGACGCACCTCCTTCCTTCAATTTGTCTGCTCAGCACCAACTCTCCCCAGCTTGCCTGCCGCTCCATTTCGCCAATCCAATTACCACCACGCCATTTTGCCCCCTCTGCTCAGCGGCGAGCTCTCTCTTCCTGAACCTGAGAGCTCGCCCCAGCATGCCCCGCGCGCTGCAGCTGATGATCACCTTGCTGCCTTTGAGCAGTGTCTTTGCGGTCCGCCATAAAATTCAATCTCTTTACTTATCTGGGCTTTGGGGAGGCCTACGCGACCCTCTGCAGGCCTCCCTGATCGTCATTTCGGCGAAAAACGGTGATTTTATCGTTTTTCGCCAAACTGAAGATCGGGGAGGCCTGCAGAGGGTCGCGCAGGCCTCCCTGAAGCTCCCCCAAGCTCCGGTAAGTAAGAAGATGGCATTTTGGGGTGCTTTTTGGAGACCTTTGATTCTAAGATGCACCCCATTTTTTGAAATGCTTAATTGGGAAAAAACATGCGTCTTAGAATCGAAGAAATACGGTAATTTGTAACTTGGAATTGCTGTAACATCAGACTACAGAAGGATTCGATGTCTCCAACTACAGATGCTTTCCACCATCTTAAGTCAAGTCAGAGTGGAATACATCCGGGTAATCCTTAAGAAAGACAGTTTAAATAGCGTGCAGAAATGGAAGAGCATGTACCATTTACATTTTAGTTTATAAATTTGACTGTTTTTCTGAAGATGCCACTAATATTGGTGGCGAAACGTCAAGAGCTGTAATATGTACAGTAATGTATTAACTGTTGAATATTTATTAAACAATGGATTTTCCCGGCACAATGGAAGTTTTAAACTCAGTCATTTGGTCTAGTCGTGAAAACGTAATTGTTTAAGAGGCAATTGGAAGGATGTAGAGTTGTTGGGTCTCTGTTCAATTTCAGCTAAAATGACAAATGCCAGTGAAATTATACTGAGTCAATAGTTTACTCTCATCAAAAGAAGTAGTATGCACCCACGTTTTATCATCGTTAATACTATCCTATGTTACATTAAAGGACATGCATTTTTTGGCTGAGTTCCTTCTATTGGATACTGTTTCAAGAATGTTCAATCCTATTGATAAGCACAAAGGTCTTGCAGTGGTGATCCATGCATATAACAAGATAATGTGCGCACAGGTCCCAAGACTGGATGCCTACAACTTACAAATCAGGATTGCATATGGAGTTTCAGGATTGCATATGGCGTTTTCAGTCCAGTACTGGGGACAATACTGGCTGCACATCCAGTAGAATCCCCATTGCCACTGCACTAATGGAGCTGCACATCCCCAGCTGCTGCAGCTACTGGCCATTTACCACCCACATATTATTCAAGGTCTTGTTAAAAATAACCGTCTTTGGATCAAGATCTTGCTCAGAGCAAAGCTACCTTCAGGGGCACCACTAGAGGGGTGCAGCCCACACCAGGTGTCACCTTCAGGGAGAGTGACATCAAAACACCCAGCCCTGAGTCTCCTTCAGCGCTGGCTGAGAGCGCGCAGTGGAGCTGCTGCTGGCTGCTGCTTGTGGGTCGCGAAAAGCTCTCAGCACTCTTCGGTGGCCTGCAGTTAATAGTAATAGCATTCTCTATTGTTTTGTGCCAAGTAGCCATAACACGATGGAATATGAAAATACACATTTATAATAGAGAGAGCAATCCACTAGCTTGCCTCCAGCTAAATTTTGACTCAAAAGGAAGGGCATTATGTAGTTGTGTATGGATCAAGTGCCTCTGCATCCCCAAGTGCTGAAATGCTTGTGTATTTGTTCCCATTAAATTTTTCTAGTTGTTTACATCACTGCTATTGCCATTAGGTTCAGTGATATACGCGAATTACAATTAACGAGTAACATTAGTACAAAAAACATTACTAAGGATTCTGTATGATCTGGTACGGGATGACACCATGAGTTCTCACCCTGGGGTGCTGCAAACCCTAGCGACACCTCTGGCTACCTTGCTCTTTGTTTATAAGGTAACATTGAGGCAACATTATCTTCCTTTCACCTCAATTCCCAGAGGCAGAGATATGCCAAATATTTTGTGTGCTGATCTAGCACAATCTGAATCAAAATGGAATTGTGTAAACATTTGTGTACTATACATTTTGCAATTCTTAAATTGCTGTTTTATTTGATAAAAATAGGACATTCTATGATTCATCATTTTAGAACACAAATGTTTGCATTTCTTTTCTTCCCAGTTTCTAGAAATCTGTCTAGTCAGACACCATGCATAAAAGAGGAGACAACTCTTTTTTATGCAAAGTCTGATCACCCCTTTGCAATCAATGCATCTATCTGTCATCAGCACTCTAAATGCATTTAGCTTCTATGTTCTATACAAGTCAGAAGAAAACACACATAGTTCTAACTGCTTGAGAAGATGATAGATTAGCAAATACCCAAGCAACCACTATACTCTCAGTCTTGTTCTGAAACACTGATAGTTTGGCATCTTTGTAATACAGCTGTCCCCTGATTAACGCCAGATCGCTCAACGACGATCCGCATATATGGAGGAGGAAGGCCGCAGTTTAAATCTCCAGCTCTTCAGCTGTTTCGCGCTATATAAGCGCTTGGATGTTCAGTGCTATGATTAAAGTCACAATGTTGAACATCCAAGCCCTTATCTAAAGCCCCGCTTAAAAGACAGTTTCACTATATAGCATGTAGATTTTCATGGCTTTTTGCAATGTACAGAGAAGTAAAATTTATGGGTTTTCCAGCCATGTTGCAATTTTTTTGAAATCAAGAATAAAGAGATACTACTACTTTAACTTGCCCAAATGAGTTCTTTATCAAACGAAAAAATCCCCGTTGAGGACACAGATGTCTAGATAAAAGCCTGCAGAACTACAGGCTTTGTCTGACTACAGAACAATTTTATCTAGACATCTGTGTCCTCAACGGGGATTTTTTTGTTTGATAAAGAACTCATTCAGGCAAGTTAAAGTTGTAATATCTCTTTATTCTTGATTTCAAAAAATTGCAACATGGCTGGAAAACCCATAAATTTTACTTCTCTGTACAGTTTCACTATATGACGAATTTCCCAGAACATATCCCCGTCATTAAGCGGGGGACACCTGTAGTTATTTATGCACAGTTACCCTGTAATTTTCGCTCCATAACACGCACCAGACCTTAAGACGCACTTAGATTTTAGAGGAAGAAAACAAGAAAAAAAAATTCTGAACCAAATGGTGAACTAAATTGACCCCTTTCAGAAAAATGATTTAAAAAGGGGGGGGGGGGAAGAGCTAAATGCAGACAGCCCTCCTACTAATTATGACACTTTAAATAAGTTCCCCCACCTCAGTCTCCCAGCCCGTTGAAATTTTTGAAAAGTGCAAAGAAAAGAGGAGCACACACACACACACACACACCCCTACCTTGATGTCATGTTAAGCTGCTGTGCAAAAAGACATGCCAGCATCTCTCTTTTTCTTCTTTTCTCCAAGCTCTTTTCCCTTTCCTACTTCCCAAGATCAGCTCCCTCCCCCCTTTATTTATGCTGCCTTCTTGTCTAGGTTACATGGTTTGAAAGAAGGGAGAAACACACACACACACACACACACACACACACACACACACACACACACACACCAGAAGCAGGGCAAACCTCACACTGCAAAGAGGGGCACCTCTCCCTCAGCTCGAGTTCCATGAAATAATGAAAATGGCATTATTTTAAACTGCACACAAAGCTACAAAGAGCCGATTTGAATATCCTTGTCTCTTCAAGGCTTAAGCAACCTCTGCTGCCCTCCCCCTCTCCAGTAAATCACTGATAAGGTTTTTCACACCCCATCTGAGCTCTGGCTGCAGGTTTGTGCTCCAGGGCAGATCGCATTTACCGTAATTTGCAAAACAAGGACCCAGGAGCAAACGCAAAGAGGAAAAAAGGCTGAGAGACCGCTTGTTGCTGCTGCTGCTTCTGCCGCCTGAAACATTTAGTGCCTAAACGCTGCTGCACTCTGTGAACTCTGTCCCGGAGAGCTTCTTAACTTGTTAATTGAGGTGGGGGAGCTTATTTTTCCAGAGAGCAATGCAAGCGCTGCTGAGCAAGGGCAGTCTCAGCATGTTATATGCTGATAAATACAGGTATGCAAAAGGGTTTTTTTTAACAATATTCGGTCCATTAGACGCACAGACATTTCCCCCTACTTTTGGGGGAGGAAAAAGTGCGTCTTATGGAGCAAAAAATACGGTATTTCATTTATCAGGTATAAAAACCCTATCATTTTAATTCTCTAATCAGAAATGGTGCCACTCTTACATCCTCCAGTTTGTTGCTCTCATGGCGCTCTGGCATTTCTCCATTCCGGTCATCTTTCAGGGCCTTCAAGAACTCACTCTTCTTATCTGTGGTACGGCGCACCAGTTTTGTCAAGCGAGAGGAGTTGATTTCAATGGGAGGGGTGGTGCTGGAGGGACTCTGAAGAGAGAAGGATAGAGAATTGCAAACCTTGCAGAATTTACATGCCATTTGCTAGAAAGGATAACACACATCCCACTCACCCTTATTTTCTGTCCATGGTACTCTATTTGGGTGATCATACAGTATGACTATATGAGCTTATCATTTAGGAGTCTTCATCAATATGAAGAACCCTCGTCAACATATAAGTTGACAACCTTCAAGTCCTTTCCAACCAACAATATTATGATTTCAACCCTGTGTGATTACCTCTTTGGAAGAGGAGAGAACTGAGCCACTGGCCAATGCAGCTGGTTTGGATACAGACACTGGACTAGTAAAGGCAGAATCCCGGCTGGAGGAGAGCGAGCTTGATTTATGTTCACTTCTGTTAGTTTTCCACTGGCTTGGCTACAATGAGAAGAATATAGCAAATTTTACAGTAATAAGCATTACACAGAAAAATGCTATTCATAAAAGCAACTTAATCTACTTATTTTGCTTTTTCTTCAAAATCTAGTTTAAGAAAACTACACCTGTCCATAAGCTGAGCATTTACAATTAAAATGCAGAGCGGAACCCTAGTAAATGTGTTACAGGAAAATTCTTCAGTTTGAAAGAATCGCATTCCAGACCAAAATTACAAAAATTCTGAAGGCTTCAAGCCACGAATGTCTAAGGATCCCAAATGAGCCACTCCTGTTCTTGTGAAATTATTTCAACAATGAACCTATTCTATCCAAGATGCAGGACTTCTAGACCTAGTCTCCAAAAAAGTGCTGGGAAGCCTAACCCCTCTCGTCATATTTGTTTATTATGAATCAAACAGATGGACCAGCCGTGTCCTCCATACAAAGCCATGGTTAAAGTACAAAAACAAAACAAAAACCAGTATCCTGCTTCCAGAGACCTTTCACTGAAGAGACTTAGAGGAGACAAGGAACTAGTTCTCAACTATTATTATATAGTTGCTCTAGGTCAGGACACACAATATAAAGCTTACAGCGCAATCCTATCCAACTTACACCACCGGTGTAACCAACGGGGGAGGGCAGGGTGGGAGGCTTTGGAGGGGATTTGAATCCCCTTTCCATTCTGGGGCCTCCGTTCTCCCTGCACCGCTGGTTACACCGGTGGTGTAAGTTGGATAGGATTGCGCTGTCAGTGTGACATAGAAGGTATGGCAATGACAAAGCAATTGGTGACATCAAGTCATACAAAAGATTAAGCCTGCCATCAACTATTTTTAATTAGCTTCAACTGCTCCAGTCCAATTATCCTTAGTAACATCTATAGTAGTGTGCCCAGTTTCCAGTCATATTTTTATAAGAATGAGACATGCACACATTAATTTAGAGGACCTCGCAGAATGCTGAAAGAACAAAGCAGAACGTTTTAGTTACCTCAGTGTTTGTGTTTAATGTTTTTCATTGCATTATTCTTTGATTTCACAATTGCACTTTATATTTCATTCTTATTTTTGCATTTTACTGTTTGTCTATATTGTATGCCACCTTGAGCACTCTGTTTATTCAGAGGGAAAGGCAAAATTGCATTTGAAAGAAATATGTCCACCCCACAATTTCCTCTGCAACTTCATCCTTTTCCTCTGCAACTTTATCCTTTTTCTTTCATTCTCTTTTAACTCTGCTTCTATTTGCTTGCTTGCTTTTTCTCACTCTATTGACAAGTTCAGTGGCAACAGCACACAAGGATTTTCATTCTCCTAACAATTCACATACTGGGAGAATTTGAAAGTGACAGAAGCTAGCTGAAACAGGCTAAAAGATCAACACAAACTCCATCATACACCCCTGAACCAAGAAGAGGAGCAGTAATGTGGACATAAAACCACAGAACTTCTCCAATTCGCACCCCAACTTTTAACAGGCTTTTCCAAAATGAGGCGAGAGCCACAAAGAATGGATATTTTGGGGTTGCAAATAGGGGTTTGTATTCAGTCCCTGAACCTTATGTTGTGCAGGCCAGATCTAGCAGTAAGGACAGAAACAAGAGTAGCTAGCTAAACAGAGGTAATCTTAATGACAGAGCACCAATTTAGTATAGAACAATCTAATACAGTGATGCCTCGCAAGACGAATGCCTCGCGCAACGAAAAACACAAGACGAAAGCGTTTTGCGAGTTTTTTAGTGACCCGCAAGATGAATTTTCTTGTGAAAAAAATGTTGTCTTGCGAGGCATCACTGTCCCCTCCCCGCACCGGATGCCTCAGAGCCTCCGGCGGATACTCCGGAGGCCTCAGAGCAGAGTCAGGGAAAGGGTGGAGCTAGCTCCGGGTGGCTCCGCGGCTCGGGCAGCATTCCACGGAGCGTGCGCCCGGTGACGCGGGCGGGTGCTCCGAGGGCTTCTCCCCCGGCTTCGGAGGCGGAGAAAGCCCTGGATCGTCCACCACGACCGGCGGCCAGGGCTTTCTGAAGAAGGCCCACTGCGTTGTTGCCCTATTTAGCTTTTATTTTTAAATATACAGCAAACTCTGTGCTACTGCAGTGGTTGTTCAGTGCAGAAGTGAAGCCCAAGGTACCTTGGAAGGGGGTGCTGCAGGTTTAGGAACTAGATTTTTATAGACACTTGGGACAATGGTGGTTGTTTTGTTGCCATTTGAAAGTTGAGGCCCTGGTGACGTAAATGCAGCTGAGAAGGCAGCAGGATCCTCTTTTGAAACCTTTTTGATGACCAGCATCTTGGTAGGTTGCTTGGCACTAGGAGGGTTTTCTAGTAAAACAAAAGAGAAACTCAATTCCACAAGAAATCATTCTAGTTTTGGACCCACTCCCACACATTTAACCTGGACATAACAATTGAGGACAACCCTTGCCAGTTACATACAATCAGCAACTAAAGTTATAAGATGTGTTAGTAGGCACTCCAGGTCTGTCAGTCTCTTCTTTTTTGTCAGGAGCTAAAGGGGGAAAATTTGACTTTCCTGAATGTGTAACTACTTTCCTGAATGTGTAACTACTTTTTATGTACAACATCTAAAAGATGAAAAAAGAAATCCATGTGGTATTAAACTGCAAACTGTTGCTGTATCTCCTATATCTGCAAGATGAATTCTCAGAATAAGCAATTAAACTCATGGTCTTTCCAACTGATGTCCATATGTTGAGCAGCAAGGTAACCAGGGCTTTTGCAATACGACCATGTTGGTCACTGACAAGTAACAATAAGTTTAGATTAGTTATGTTACTGTATATTAGCTTTGGTCACACAAATGAGTAGTTGGGAACAAAGACAAAGGCACAAGCTATAAGCACGAAAGACCCGGGTCTGACACCAGCTAATAAGAACTAGCAAGCCAGGAAAAGTCTTTCTTGGCTTCATTCTTTCCTCCAAGTTTCCTCTTAAAAGGCCAAGGCCTAAGCAGCCACCCAATCATTGTAGGCCACCAGACTTCAGTTTGGTTTTACTTGTGACATGTATCTGGTGGTTTTGATACGAGGAGGGCTTGGACATCTCTGGATGGATAAGGTAGGATGTTCCACAGTGCTGGAAATTATTGGAGAGGTACTCTGTGATTCAGGATACAGAGTTCCATATTCTCAAAGTCTGAAGGACCTTTGCTGTTTTCCAAAAGAGTTATCCTGCTCAGCATCCAGTGTGCCTTTGCAAAGCTGCCCCATCTACTCAGGAACTCTTGAAATCTTCATCCTTGGACATCAGATACACCCTTAATGTATCTGATGGAGACTGAGTGACTACATCTCTTACAATTTTTCCTATATTGTACTTCATATATTGTGTAGCTCTTCATTTCAAAAACATTTCTATAGCCTAAAATTCATTTTAGTAGTGCACGTCTACAGAAGCAGACAGACACACAGGGCCACTGTAGCTGTGCTGAGTTACTGTAGAAGCTTATTCTACTACAGTCTGACCTTATCTGCTGGGGTTCTGTTCCTGGAACCACAGCGGATAAGAAAATCAATGTAATATGAAATTCGGGGGGGGGGGGGGTTGTGGGGTTGGGAGCAGTGCCACATTACCAGCATTTTCCAGTATCTTCGCTGCTTCCCTCCTGAGTTTGTTTAAACTGACTGAAAAAACAAAAGCCACTACTGGAAGCAACTTGTAAATGGCGCCAGAGACTCCCGGCTGCATTTTTCAGTGGTTTGGACACGTGCAGGAGGCTGGAAGTGGCTGACAGACCCCCGACAACACTGAAAAAAAGAGGTAATGTAGTGCAGTTGGACTCCCTCTACCACAGTTTTGCCATCTGTGTTGAGTCAAATCCGTGGATAAAAAACACCTGTATTACTAAAAATTGCTAAAGTAGGGGCAGCTAACAATACTTTCGAGATAAACATGAGGAAATGCTGACTTCAGAACTGCTTTACTTCAGATGGTTTTAATTATTGTTAAATTCTGATCCTTTAACTTTTGTCTGCTGCCTAGATAATTTGATTAGGCCTGGTATAAACTGTTTGCCTTAATCATCAGAAACTGACCAGTGCAAAGAAACTAGAGGTTACTTATAATCTCAGTCCAACATTTACCACAGAAAGATACCCTTTGACAATGCCTTGTACCTACCCCAAACACCAGAAGGAGTCCCAACTGGCTTACTCTGGCTGTTTTGTTTTCCACCTTCTGGATTCAATGATGGCTGAAATATAAAATATATTGAAAGGAAATTAAAATTCAGACAGTTTCAGTCTCCTCACTTTCAATTACTTAACCAGAAAATAGAGTCAAAGTCAATTCAAAAAAATTAGATTAAACCGTTCATTAATTACACAGTGGTCATGTTCAGACATCACGTGAAGCTAGGATTCAATACTGACTTCACGTGATGTCCCCCAGCATTGAGAACACGTAGAGGGGAAAGGGAAACACGTGATTTAAGGAATAATTCTACTTTTGATCATGGTTTTAGAGAATGCCATTTATGGTGTCTGACGCACCAATCCTGGTTTATTCTACCCACCGTTTCAAAATAAATCATGGCATTTGTCTAGGCAATACCATACAATGTCAGGATTGAACCTTGGCTTTGTATGACATATGAACCGGACCAATATATACATTGGGATACAGACAAAGAAATAGATCGCACACTCACACAGTTAATTGAGAGCGCCTATAAATCTGAGCAATTTAGGAAATAGTAACACCTCATGACCACAGGAAACAAAATGAAGATGTGTCTAGTCTTGAGCAGATACATCCAAATACATCACTGTGGAAGGTTTACCAGTTCTTCACATTCCCACTCTCCATTCAAGTGTCCTTGCTGTGTTCCCATTAAACTGCGCAGCTGCACAACTTGAAACTGAGCTCCATGCAACTCAGCGTTCCCAGAATCCAGTGATGATGTCATCGCCGAGTGTATGTAGACGCTGCTGCAGCATGGACCCCTTAGGGGGAATATTGCCTGCTAGTCATCCCATACCTACTTTTCCTCACATTGTTTGGCACTGAATCTCAAATGTTAAGAATTCCTTCATCATCACTGACATGCTTTAACACACTCATAGAATTCTAAAAGGTTAGTGACACAAGACAAGAGTGTATACCATCTTGGTCATACCTGAACCAGTGTTCCTTACAGACACAAGACTACCATAATCAATGTATCAAAGAAAAAGGGACAATAGTTTTGCTTCAGCAAACTACTGTATTATGGTGCTGGAAAAACTCAGTGCAACGTGTCAATACTCATACACATTATGCGGCATTGGAAACAACTTTGTGAGAAGGGATCACTGAGGTCCAAAGCTGAACTGGTCCCAAGTCATTGAATCCTGCCAGTGATGGCCTATTATGGCCTAGAAACCTTGTTGAACATACAGTACACTTACAAAGTCTTCTTCCTCAAACTGCAGTTTCTCCTTCTCTTCCTTCTCCTCCCTGGCCTCAGCAGGTGGCTTTTCCTGAAAGGCTGAACCCTTTCGAGAATGGAAGTTGCCATTCCAGTGGCGATGTGATCCAGTTCCTCCTCCACCTCTCTGACTCATGCCATCATGGCTCCTCGAAGAACCATGCCAGCCAGGCTGATTGCCTGCCAGTCCAACATGAGCTCCTTTAGAAACACCGGAATCCACAGAATCATGGCGATGCAGGGAAGGCTGATGCCAGCAGTCTGCATAAAAGCAAGGTACTTGTGAGAATAGTCAATAGCTAAAAACTTGTCATACTGCACCAGATCTACAGCAAAAGCCTGTGCCTAACAATTAATTATGTCAATGTAGAGTTTACTCCATTCTCTGCAGAGATTGAAGCTGTAGCTTCATTTAAACTTTCATCATTCCCTCTGTATCAGAAATGACACTACAAGCTTCTATCATGCTCTTGTATCTCAGCATGATGCATCTTAGCAAGATATACAAGCATATAAGCATGTATCAGGTCTGTATGAGGGTTGGAGCCACAGTACAGCATAAAGACTCATAGCAATGGCTACTTTAATAAGGCAGAAGTGCTCAAAGGTTTTAATATCCCAGAGGAACCAAGCAAATGTTCCAAACTTTGGGCAACATGAAAACCTCCTAGCGGTCTCCTAATGAGATAAACAGATCTGAGATGTTAGCAAACCTAGCAAGTCACCCTTTCCGCTCATTGTTCTGCACTGAACATTTGCAGCACCTGAAATAATTGAGGGATAAAATCAGTAAGTCAGAGAACTATGTCCTAGAGCAGTGATGGTGAACCATTTAGGCTTGGTGTGTCAAAATTTTTGAAAATGCCTAACTTGACTCTGCTGGTGTGTTGCCCCCCCCCCCCAACTTTTAATAGTACTTTGACTATTGCTACTTTTAATAGTAATTTTGAATTGAACTGAACTGAAAACTATAGAACACATTGCATTTTATTTAACATCAATTAGTTCCTTTTTTGTTGCTGAGTTTTACTAGATAATAATTTGAAAGAGGTCTGCCAAAATCTCTGCCCTAAACGTTCAAGACAAGCCTGTAAAACTTTTGCGGAAATGTAAGGTGTGTCAGGGCCCTGGGGGAAACACTGGCCTGTCACCCAAAACGACCCCACGTGTCACCAGTGACACGCGTGTCATACGTTCGCCATCACAGTCCTAGAGCGAGCCCTGCCCCCTGGTTTACCTCCTGCAGTTCTGAGGGGGCCATTATTAAAAAAGCCATCTGAAGAGTTGTGGCGTCTCCGGCTTACTCCAAAGCGGCCCTCTCCCCGAGAAAGATGCTCTCCGTGCTTCTCAAAGGTGGCTCCAGGAGCCTATGAAGGAAGAGGGATTCTGAACACAAAGACTGCCACTCCAATGTCACCACACTCCACAAATATAAAGGCATCCCCACATAAAAATCAGACAGGCATATGCACGAGTTGAAGTAGTGTAATTATAGTCTTGCAGAACACATTTTTTCAGAGTTCATTTGAATACACTGACAAAAGCAGATTTTCTCTTCAGGGAAGTAACCTGAAGCAGTGATTTTTTAGGCACCTTTGGCATGCCAAAAACATTTGATTTCAACTTCTCTCTTCCCTGCAAACATGCAAATGCAAACACACAGAGCAAGAATATTTTTCAGTCTGAAAGGCACTGGGCTATATGCAAGCAGAACAAATGACAACTTGTATGCATGAGTGAGCCAAAATTCTACCAGCAGAACTTTTGCCATGCTTTTCAACACTCTGTTCATATTAAGTTGTCATGCTTCAAGAGCAATGTAATAATCATACAGTGATGAAGCAAGAAGTAGCCCTTGGGGTAAGTACTATATTTATAATCAAGAAAGAATTAGAAGCATTTCTATCCTGGCTTTCATAACTGGATATTCAAGGTGGCATTTGTTCATGAGCCTGAAAGCAGGTAATTGGGTCAGCAAGCATCTCGAGAGGGCATTCTACACCTGACGGGTGGCAACCAACTCACCACAAGGCCTCAGATGGCAGGGAGACATGCAGCGAAGCAGATATATATGGCAGGAGAAAATCTTTGTTCTTGTCTAAGGACGTTTAGGGTTTTACACTTAACAGCACTCTGAGCTGAGCTCAGAAAAAGGTTGGCAACCAACGCAGATGAAATATTGGAATTATACTGGACAACACACAACTTGCCTCTGAAATGAAAATAGCTAATTTCGATGTGCTGAAAACAAAAATGACAATAAAATCTGTCAATTTGCTCTGGTTTAGGGGAAGCAGTCCACACTGCATACACAGTTATTGTAAGTGCAGTCTGGCATTTACCAGTATATGTCTATGGAACTATCATTTTTATTGTCATATTTGCATTCAACACTTCAAAATCTATAAGAAATGACTAATTTAATCATGGGGGCATGACCTTTGTTAAAATTTGTTGTCCAGTATGTTATCTGCCCACCTGGCCTCAGTCAGAATTCTACACCAACTGAAGTTTCTAAATACTACCAAAAACAGCCCTATGTAGAGAGCTTTGCATTAGTCCAATCCGGATGTTACTAATGTATGAACAACTGTAGCCAAATCTGTCCTACCTAGGAAGGGGGTGTAGTTGTCATACCAAAGTTGGTAAGCAGCACTTCTGTTCATAATTACCATCTGTATATCCAGAAGCATAACTGAGGGATATGAAGCACACACCAGGTTCTTCAACAGGAATTCAGCTCTGTCCAAATATATGTATATTCCTCTCTTATAGAGGAGTCCCAGTAGTTTCCATCTGGGTCAATATTTATTTTATTTTATTTATTTTTCACATGTTTATACCGCCCTTCCTCCAAGGAGCTCAGAGTGGTGTACATATTTCCTCCCATCCTTTTTGTCCTCACAACAACCCTGTGAGGTAGGTGGGGCTGAGAGATAGTGACTGGCCCAATGTCACCCAGGAAGCTTCGTGGCTGAGCAGGGATTTGAACCTGGATCTTCCAGGTCACATACACATACAATACACATACTAACAGCGCAATCCTGCGCAAGTTCAGCGCGGCAGAGCAAGTGCTCCGCTGCCGGAGGCAGGTAAGAGATCCCCTGGTGGGGGCGGTCTGGGCAGCGAGGGAGGGGGGCCATTGGCCGAACTGGCCCGGGAGGGGGCAGGGATGGCGTCTGCCATATGCCTGTCCCCATTTGGGCCGGCGCAGCCATTACACGGCCTCGAAATCTGAGGAGGCCCATTCGGCCTTCCCAGGTTTACACCGGGGGAAGGGGATGAACGTCCCCTTTCCCTGAGTAGACCTCTGGGCCTCTCCAGAGCGGCCCGGGATAGGATTCGGCGGGCGGATAGTTGCACAGGATTGTGCTGTAATTCTTCAGCAATTTCACAATATCTGCTGTTCCCAAATCATTCACCAGGCTTTTCAGAGTACATACTTCTAATCACTTACAACAAATTAGCACAATTTAATCAGTTTTGTGTAAGTGATTAATGAGTCATTTCCCCCTATTTTGTCTACACTAATCTTATGCTGCAGTTTAAACTGCACTAATGGAGAAGAACCTGGGTAACAATCCACAGCAGGAATACATTTCTCATATGTGCCCTGAAATAGTGTTGAACCCAAATCTTAAGAGTACACCATGGTGGATGAACTAAACAAAAATGTCTAGGTGCCAGGGTTTGAAAAGTTTCAGTGTGAAACCAATGTAGCCAGATCCAACTGGATCTGAAAATAGGGACATGATTCACTAGACTGAAGAAAGCAATGCTTGGCCACATAATTTCCTTCTATGTTTTAGGTGTGCATTGACCACTCCTGCCTGTGGAGAGCAGCCTAGAGTGACTATTGGTAACAAGTGAAAAGCAAGTTTCACTGCTTGTTCCTATTTTAGGATGGCTGAAGAGAGATACCACTTTACCAACTGGTTTCCCAAATGTAAAAAAAAAATGCATCTGCGGCAAGATGATATAATTAGCAAAAGCTTGCCAAGGAGTGCAACACAATTCACTTTTGACTTTTTGAATACAGGCATCATACAAACTATTCAGGGAAGTACAAAGTGCAGATGGATAAAAACTCTGGTAGCAACTTAAACCATTTCACTACTTCTGTGCTTTTAAAGGAGTAAATGTTGCCAATTAACTGTATAGGGCTAGGCAATAACAAAAATACGAACACATCTACATAGTCACTAAAGAATTTAAAAAGTAAAGTAGACATTATGAAATGAAATCTGGCCACAGGTTGCCTAAAATGACTGAAGGGGCCGATGCAATAATTACCTTGGCAGACTGTGGCGTAGAGAAATTAAGCCAGGCAGGAACAAAGTCATGCTGCGCCATTTAGGTCCAGTGTCTCTCTTCAATAAAGTGAGGCATCAAACCTCATGGCCAGGATCTACAAGAAAGCAACACCACATGCTCATCATCAACTCTTTTCAAAGCAGAACATTGGGCCTATTTTAAACAGCTCAGAAAAAGCAATTCTACGTCTTCCCAAGAGCAAAGGAAAGCCTATATAATTCAATACAGAACCATCCCAAAGTTTTGCAATCTTACAGCTTCTGTTGAGCCCTGCACTCCAGAGTTCCTTCAACCCAGATGATCAGAGTGAGCTCCATCATCAGCTGTAATTACTACTGAAGCCAGAAAAGATGGAGGGAAACAAACCACATTGGTTCAATCTTCTCTCCAGTATATAAATATTATAGCTGGGCCTCTCTACTAACACCATTTTGAAAGCCACTGTCTTAGAAGATGCCCACATTCAGTAGTTTGTTCAGAATGGCATAGATTCACAAGCTCTGAGAACTGTTTCATCATTGTCATCACTATGAGCAATCTCACATACTGTACAAGTCAAGGGAACTGTTGCACTGAAGAACACATACGAAGACTTACCCAGTTTGGCTGCTGCAGTCCAACTTTCACTTTTAGCACTTCTCTTGGATCTCCAGGTTCTTTCCTTCTCCAGGGTGCACCTATGCCAACTTTGTGGCAATGGCGAGTCCCAAAGGAAGCACGAGAAGCCGCACTTCGTGCTGACTGCACCCCTCACCCCTTTAGCTGCTCATCTTAATTTCTCTCTGTACTCATATGAGAAAAATATACCTAAAAGGGAGTGTGCATTTTTGGAAAGTCACAGCCACGTTCACCTCATTAAACTTTTTCCTATTACCACAGTGTTATGCAACTCGGCTATTACATTACAAAAGTAGTTACCAGCTTTGCACAACATTCAGAAAGACACCATGATTAATGGTGAACTCCACAAATGCCCTCTGTCGTTCATCTTCTGCAGCAAGTCCGTTTGAAAGAAGGGGAAGGGAGAATGATGGGATCCTGAAAGTCTTCCAAATTCTGAAACTTGCACTAGAAGTCCTAAAACACGAGACTTATCTTCACCATTTTTAGTTGCTAAAAGGCTGTGTTAGCGTTCTTAAAAACAGTGTCTTGAAAGGCTTTTCACGTCATGTAATTTAAGCTCCCTTACTAAGAAACTAAAAGCAACTTGAAGATACAAAGGTCACAATGATTTCTGCCTTTCTATTGTTCCCATGTATGCATTCAGTTCAACAAAGCTAAAAGCAAAAGGTCAGGCTGGAAAGCAATCTCCCCCTAAACTATTTATTTGAATTGGTGCTTTTGAGAAAGATGGTTGTATTCTAATGAAGAAGTCACACTTGGGCGATGGTCATCTTCTATCAAAAATGGTGGAATTCACAAAGAAATCTATAAAGATGATAAAGAAAAAATCATCAGTACGTACAGAAAAGTGTCCAAATCAATATCGAAACCTAAATCTAAGGTTTCAATTACACAAAACCATTTTTTCAGCACCTCCTATTTATTTTAACTTGACATCTTGTTTCAATTTTGTTTGCTTCAAAGTTATCCCCTTATTTGTATCCCACCTTCCCTCTAAAGGTAATTTCATTTTATTTAACGGCCCAGAGAGGTAGGTCGCTTACCATGACCAAGTGAGCTTCAAATTTGAGCAGGAATTTGAACCCAAGTCTGTCTGGCTTGTCCAACATTCTAGCCATGCCCGCTACACTGGGACTGCTCCTAATAAAACCAACCTCTGCAAGTATCTTCGGAGCTAATAGGCCCCCCTGAAAGGGGGAAAATATATCAAGGTGTCAAAATCCATCTAGATATTTGCATGGCCAAGGTCTCAATTTCAGAATCTAGCTATTATCTGAGGTCAATTACTACTAAATCCTATGCTAAGCCACTGTGATGCACTAGTTTGGATGTGAGAAGCTTGGAATCAGACTCCACCACTCCTGAAGCTCAAAGGGTAGTATGCACCTCTTAGCCTAACAGAGCAATCCTCCATAAGCATCCGCTGGGAAGCCCAGGCCGCCCGCCGAATCCTGTGCTCCGCCACAGACAGGCTCCCGCTCGGCCGAAGGTCTACTCGGGAAAGGTGATGCTAGTCCCCTTCCCCAAGTGTAAATGGCGCTCGGACCGATCGGCCTCCTTGGATTTCCGCCAGCAAAATTGCTGGCGGAAGGGGAGACCATGTAAAGGCCCAGTCACACGGAGGGGGTCAGATACGGCCGAGGTCGTCCCCCGCCTTCTTCGGGGCCGGCTGGGCCTATGGACACTTTCCCACCCCTGCCGATCCGCCCCCCTCGCCCGCTGGATCCTTACCTGGGTCTGCCGGCCGCCAGGCAAGAGCACCAGCGGCGAAGCAGGGGAGGCCGGCCTTGCGCCAGCCTTCCCTGCTCATGAGTAGTCGCGAACGTGCTTTACGACACATTCACAACGGCTTCAGGCAGCGGAACGCTTGTTCTGTTGCCCGACCTTCCGGTAGGATTATGCAGTAGTTTATTCTCAAGTTTATTAGTTTAGTTATACGTTTAGTAGTTTATGCACAAGTTTATTCTCAAAAATGATACACCCCTTGTGCACTGCCCAGAGATCCTTGGAGCAAATGAATCCAAGACGGAAGCAGAAGAAAGTGAGTCAGCTCATGCAGATATTGGGCAAATCTAAGCCAGTAAGTAGGGTACAGCTGTTATTCCATTGACTGGGAAAAGGATATCTTCATAGACTCAGCACCAGAGCATGACATTCACTGTAAACATTCATTTCCCAAAAGTGTATTTGTTTTATAGTCTAATAAGAAAATGAAGTCTGAGAACAAAGTTAAATCAGGGGAATAGAGGCAGGGAGGAGAAGTTCTCAGAAGTTCAGAACTTCAGAAGAAAACAGAAGTTCTCAGGTCCTGAACTACTTACCTACCCCCACATCCACCCTAATTTAAAAACTTTCAACCAATAATTGCTCATTTCACTTGATGTTGATGAGGAAGGTCCAACTTACTGGAATATTCCTCGTCTAATGTGATTTTAATAAAAGGTTCCAGCCAGATTCTGCCTGCTTTCATTCATTTCCAGAAGCCAAGAATAAAGCAGAATCAACCACCTTCTCACTTCCCCACTTACATTTTACTATGCCAAGCTACTACGATACAACTTCTCAGTAGCCCAAAATAAAATAGATATGCAATTTATTGGAATTCTGTTATTTCTTCAATACAATGCTCTTGCGAGAACAAACTATTTTATGTACAGTATAACTTGGGTATTTCCCTTTGCAGTTTGGAGACAAGAAGTTGCCAACAAAAACCAGGAAAAACGTTCTATCATCAATTTAGAAACTTTCAACCAGAAGCATAAGACACATTTAAAGAACACTTCTTCAGGGTTTAAACTATGTAGATAGAAGCCTTCAATTCTGAGTCATTGATCAAACCTGAACATTCCTATTGAGCTATCACTAAACATCAAGTTTGCCCATTTCACTTGTGATGAACTCCAACAACATTCGAGTATTGACTTCTGCCTTCCAAATTTTTTTAGCAATGACATCAACAAGAGAGCAGATGCTGCTTAGACTGCCAAACAAAAGCGAGTAAAATTAAAGATCCAGAACTGCAGTTTTATAACTGTTTCTACAGACAACATTTTTCAACTATCCATTCGATTTCTACCTCTTGGCTTAAGTAAACGTGAGGCAAGGTCCATTCCTACATATATTTATGCAAATTAACTTTAAAATGCCTAAATCCAGTATACCAATACACAGGAATAGTGCACCACCTGAATTCCCCCCAAATGGTGACTCTGCATGCATCCCCATGGATAAGGAGAGGATGGACCCCATCTCCACTCTCCTTTACTTACAAAAAACAAATGCAGCATGCAGTCTCCTTGCTCCGCACTGCTTCTCTCTGAAGTTAATGGGAGGAGGGGATGCTGGGAACTTCAGCTGCATCGCAAGGAGAAAGGGGCTGCCACTGCCACAATCCTCTTCCAACTTGCTCCCATCAAGTCAGAAGAGGATTGGAGTGCCCAATGAAGCAGCAGCTTGGCGAGGGCAGTGGACAGATGGGCTGGGCGTTTCTCTGCCACCCCTCCAAGGGTGCCACTCCATGAGACCATTTCAGGTTGCTTCATGGCAGACTAGCCCTGCCAATACAGCACACAGCCTCCCCATTCTCTACACCACCACCACCTACACTACCTCACTGAAGTTTATGAACACCAAAGACACTCATGAATTAAATATTATGAAGTAGAAAGAAAAACTTTGCTTTCTAAGAGCCAAAAGGTCTGTAAACAGTCAAAGTCTGAAGTGGTGAAGATACAGGAGTCTTTGTTACACAAGACAGCAGTTGACCCAATGTGCCATCTTTCCTCTTAGCAGGTAGATCTCCATTGTACCAAACAGGGAATGCCGTTGCAAATGATGACACAAGTCCAAGGTTAAGTAGTCTCAGGTTGTCTTTTTAACAATGTATAAGTATCAGGTATAGTCCTGAGGCTTTCCACCTCTACTCTCCTGCGCTTCTCCTCTGGCCACAGGACAACAAAGTAGTGAGAGGTCCCTGGCTCCAGGTCACCTCCTTCTACAACAGAGTTATATAAAGGATTCCTTTGCCCTACTTTGTTTTGTCTTGCTTTACAGACCCTTTCCTGCTTTTTGCCCTTCTCTTCTCTTCCCCCTCCTCCTAGATGCCCCCCCCCCCCACAGCAAGGTTCAGACTCATCTGGCTTATCTGCCAGGAGATATGAGGTAGGCTTGCCTCCTCCTGGAGGTCCATACCACCAGGACACGTTCTCTCCCCTTCTCTTCTTATTGAACCCTCTTATGGGCCAAAACCAGGCATACCACCTTTCTGGTGCCTTCTTCAGACCACTCTGGCTCCTTCCACCCCCAGTTTGCTGCTGCTCTTAGGTGACAATCGCAGGGCACCACCAGCTGTAGTCAGATTGTTCAACAGTAGCAGCTGAGGCAGCATCAAGGACAGAATTCATCCACCACAAGGGTGTATTGGGGCCACACTTCCCTTTTTCTGGAAGGTATGTCCAAATACTGGCAACAGTAGCAGCTGAGGCAGCATCAAGGATAGAATTCATCCACCACAAGGGTGTATTGGGGCCACACTTCCCTTTTTCTGGAAGGTATGTCCAAATACTGGCAATACTTTATCACTAGGTACTTCAACAAAAAGCAGACAATGATCCAGTTCAGACGAATTCTTAAGAAAGCTTCAGATTTTACTACCCACCAAATGCCTATAATTAAGGAAGCCTAAGCAGCTACTGAAGCCATGACTAATCTGTAACTGGATACAGATCACACCCTAAAATACCAGTACATTACTAAAGGTGCCATTTCTTTTAGATCAAAAGAAGTGCCAACACAGGTGGCATTTGGCAAAAATTACACATCTAGAACCACCAAACTAAGGTTACAGAAAACTTTGTATCTGTCACATATGCATTTGGGGTTTCCTACATAGCACTCTCTCAAATCTATGTCATATAGCTCAGTGATGGAGTAAAAATATACACGTCTGATTGAAAATGATCTGTCAAGTTGACAGATCAGAACATTAAACATCACCACTGATTCAAAAAACTTTGGTCTAACACACATTCTGAAAGTGTGAGAAGCAAAATGCATCCATTTCAACATACCAGTAGTTTATTCACTCAGACTGTTAAAGTATGCACACAAGTTGTATCCTAAAGAGCAGACCTGGGCATTGTACGGCCCCAGGGCCATATCTAGCCCTTTGGCTGCCCCTGACCAGCCCACCTGAGGTTCAAAGGAAGACATGGAGCAGCTTATTAAGGTAAAATAATGTCCCCTCCCCCGTGTACCCCCCCGGGCCATTCTCTTACTTTCATTGTCTTCCTTGCAACAGATGCTATAAGCAGCAACATACTGTTTATAGCACAGATGCTGAGTGCTAGAGAGGTTCAGTTGAGGAACAGGAAGGAGCCTCTCTAGTACTCAGCATCTGTGCAATAAGCAACATGCTTCTGCTTTTAGTGTCTGTTGCAAGGAAGACATGGAGCAGCTAATGAAGGTAAGAGAATGGCCGGGGGGGCATGCAGACGCTGTGGAGGGGGTCATGGAGTGGCCATTCGCCCCATCCGCGGACCCCGGTATCCTGAGGGGGCCTGGAATGGCCCTCCACAACAGTCCCAGTTTCTCATGTGTACCCTTAGGAAAATTGTCCACCCCTGCTAAAGAGAAACTGCAGAATCACACGGAAGCAGACTTTCACAGATGCCTCCTCTGTACAGTAGTCCCATCCTGTGAAAATCCATTTTGGTAAAATCCATTTTGGACAGAAGGCTGCAGGATTAAGGGTAAATCAACCCTACCCCAACACAACTAGAAATGCCTTCGCTTCTTGTCAGAAAAATGTCAGATAGAATCCATTTCTAAAATACCGTAACGTTTATCTAAAACATAATTTCTTGTAAAAGGCAAAAAGCTTCATTGTGGCAAAGTATATACAGTAGTTTATTCTTAGTTAAAACAAGTTTAACATCTATTTATCGTATGGCACATTCACATCGCATTCTAATAAAAAACACCACAATAAATATGATATAAAATACTCAATATAGACAGGAAGTTACAAGCATATATCAAAGTTGCAAATATAATTTTGTTTCAGTTGTCACATCCAGGAAATCAGCAAAATCTCCATTATAGGCTCGATTTTGGCATTCTATCACTATATGTTGGATAGTTTGTTTTTCAGCCCCACAATCACAGTTTGGTGATGGTATTTTGCCCCATTTGTAAAAAGCATCTGCACATCTACCATGCCCTGTGCAGATTAGAGTCAAAGTTGTTCATATTGCATAGGGTTAACAAAAAGGTCTTTACAACAAGTTTACAGTAAGTTAGTGATCACCTGAGCTCATTTAGCATAGAGTCAACCCATAAATCTACCGGTACTAGTGAAAGTATCGGTAACCTGAGTACATTCCACTACATAGAAGTTGTACTTGGTAGTTCAAAGATTTAATGGTTTAATAAGAAGGGCCAATGTTCCTGCTAACTTATTTCATGAAAATTGGAAGTACCGGACATTGCCGTTTTTCAGCAATCTGAAGATCGGGGAGGACTGCAGAAGGTTGCGCAGGCCTCCCCAAGTAAGAAAATGGCGTTTTGGGGGCAATTTTCTCGGCGGCAATCCCCAGGATCACCGCCACTTGTGGCCCTGCCACCGCAAACACACAGAGTTCTCCCCGCCTCGTGGGGAGAACTTTGAGAACCAATGTACTAGAGTCTTTTACTATTTTATGTTATCTAAAGGAAATTAAGCAATGCCATCAAGGAACTTACTGGTTTGGAACTAAATAAATAAGAGTGTAAGGACAAAATGCATTAAAGTACTGTACTGCTGCATGTACTCTCACAGGTGCTAGTGAAAGGCTTCTTGAAATGCAATGCCACAACGTATCGAAGGCTGTACTACATCAGTGGTTTCCAACCTTTTTTAAATTGAGGAACTCCTGTAATATCATGGTATCATGCAGGAACCAACCCCCTTCCCTCTCCCCCCCCCCCCCCCCGTTGAAAAAAGTAAAGACTGGTAATGAGTAATTTAACAGTTATAAAATGCAAAGGTAAAGATTGGTATTACTAATTAACTTGGAATATTATTCAGGATCTTTGGCAAATCTGAAAATTAGGAACTTCCATAAATGTAATTTTGAGAGTTCATTCACTTTTAAATGTGAAATTTGAGCTCTGACAATATTTGGATTGAAGTGTCGCAAAACTAACTGGACCATGTTTCTCATGGACACTCCCACTCTCAACATGGGGAAAACTGGATGGCACAAGAGGAGAAAGCAAAGTGCATGAGGTGGGACGTTTATGCGGAACCCCTCTAGGATATGCACAAAAGCCTGGTGGAAACAAACTGCATCCAGTATAAAAAAACCATCATGAAGGAGGACGATACAGATTTCAGTAATAACTCTAAAAATTATTTGAGAAAAGTTTGTATGACACCTCACACAAGAGCTTTTGTAAATGATACTAGTTCTCTCGATTTGGGCTAACTTTCCTCACACATTGATCTCCAGTTCCGTTAGAAACAGCTCTTCCACGAGAAGAGGCTTTCTGCTGGCAAAAGGGCACCTTTGGATCTAAATCATAATCCATTATGCACTACTAGGACAAATGTGGCAATAAACTGGAGCACAAAATCTCAAGTTGGCAAACTGTTTTAGAAGTACCGTATTTATCGGCGTATAATACGCACCGGCGTATAAGACGCACCTTCCTTTTGGCCCTGGGTTTCAAGAAAAAAAAAAGATTTAAAGCATTTTTGGGCCACTTGGCCACTTACCGCTTGGCTGCTTAATTAGCTAATTTACATAAATTGCACAAAAATACCAGGATCTCTTTTAAAACACACAGCAATAAGACACATGAACAAAATGCACCAGAACATAAATCCCAAGTACAAAAAAAAAACCCGGACTCAACTCTTTTTCCCCCCAACCCACCCATGCACAGTTTCCAAAGTAAAAAAACATTTACCCCAAGTAAAAAAAAACCCAGACTCAACTCTTTTCCCCCACCCCACCCATGCACAGTTTCCAAAGTAAACATGAAAGTACAAAAAAAAAAACCCAGACTCAACTCTTACCCCACCCCACCTATGCAGTTTCCAAAGCCTCCCCAACTAGGCCCAGTTCAGAAGCTTACCCTTCCGAAGAGAGCTGGAAAGAGCAGGCCCTCTGCAGCTCAGCTGAACTGAACTGAGGAGCACAGCGCCCTCTGCTGGCTGCTCAACTCATGCACGTGCATAAATTAAACCCGACAAACAGCTGAAGATCGGATAGATTAGTTAGGGAAGAAAGCACAAGGGAGCTCTCTGGCTCCGGAAAAACGCGGTAAGCCCGAAAATGCTTTAAAACGGGCAAGGGGGGAAAAGGGATTTTTTAGTATTGGCGTATAAAACGCACCCTACTATTTTGGGTCACAAATGTAGACAAAAAAGTGCGTCTTATATGCCAATAAATACGGTACTTTGCTGAACAGATTAAATTACATAACTTTCTGACAGTCACAAACAGATTCTTAATCAATTTCAAACTTTTATTAAATTACTAGAACAAATATGATAAAGCTAACTGTAATACATTCACCTTGATATAACATTGGGCAAAAGTGTATTTAACGTACAAGCCTATGTATGATCCAATAGACCAGGGTGGTCCAACACGCAGCCCGCGGGCCGCCAGCAGCCCCCGGAGGCTTCTCCTGCGGCCCCCGGAGGCTTCTCCCTCCCCCCACCCTCCCCCCAGCAAAGGTGCTCAGCTCCGATCGAAACTGACCTCAGAGAAGCGCTTTGTTCCTGAGCGCTTCTCCGAGCGCCAGCAAGGGCGCGCGGGGCATGCCGGTGAGAATTCGTCAGCTGAAGCGCTTGCCCCGCGCTCCAGCTGATGATCGGAAAAGCGTGGGGCAAGCGCTTCAGCCGACGAACTCTCACCGGCATGCTCCGCGCGCCCTCGCTGACGCTCGGAGAAGCGCTCGGAAGCAAAGTGCTTCTCTGAGGTCAGTGGAGCGCGAGGCATGTTGGGGGCGACCTGTTCTGAGACAGCCATCCCGACCGTCTCTCTTCCTGAGGTTCAGGAAGAGAGTGGATCGAGCTGGCTGCCTCGGAACAGCTCGGCGCTGAGCGCCTTTGCTGGGAGAAGGGAGGGGGGAAGGAGAAGCCTCCAGGGGCCGCAGGAGCTGAGCATCGGGGGAACGCGCCAGTGAGTGCTTTTGTGACTTGGGGGAAGGAGGGGGCTTCGAGAGCTGCTCCGTGCCGCAGAAGTCTGCGGGGGGGGGGGGAGTCCCAGGGTGAACTTGTGGGGTTTCGGCAGGCAGGCAGCCTTGAAGGTTTGTCTGGCAGTTGGCCTCTCGCTTTGCTAGGTGCATTTAGCTGGGCGAGAGAGATTTGGTTGTTCAGGTGGTTCCATAGACTTAACTTTTAGCAATATTTGCTGCAGAATGAGGAATCTCTGGGTCAGAGTTTGGTTAGACTTGGTTTCCCTCTGCAGAGGGCTACAGTTTAAGAAAGGTGCCTCTCTCCCCCTTCTCCTGGTGATGCAATGTTGGGACCAGTCTTTTGAGGGGCTGGGCTTTTCCGGGGTGGGGGAGTTAATCCAGTCCTCGTTGCGTTGTTTTTCCTACCCATCTCCCTTTTCCTTTACAAGTCCCCACCCCCAAGATTTCTGGCTTGAGTTTTAAGCCATATCTCGTCCAATTGAAAACGCACACCTGATTTGCCTGGGCATGGGTTGCCTTTTAACACCCCCCCCCCCACTTACTTGCCAACAGGGAGCCCACTGTCGCTCCTATTTATATTTGGGGAGGGTAGATGAGATGGATCATGTGAAAGGAAAGGGGGTGTTGCATTGGAGAGGTTGTCTTTTTTTAAAAAAAACAGACCCTTTGGGGGTGTCAAAGGGAGAATGGTGGGGACAACATCTTGCACTACTGCTTTGAAGAGATTTATTTATAATTATATATTAATTATTAATTAATTATTAATTTAATTAATTGTGCGGCCCCTGGGTTTCGTGTCGAAGTCAGCATGCGGCCCTCGAGGTACGAGAAGTTGGACCACCCTGCAACAGACTTTCCATCTTGCTGTTCAATAAAAGGCTGATTTGACTAAATGGGCTGTCACACACAAAATCTTTGTCACAACAGAAGTACAGCTAGTCTGTATTCAAAAACAACAAAATGGCTGACCTATATGATTCACTCTTTTCCTACCCATATTGCTCAAATGTAAGAATACAATGCTCTCAAGGCAGGGTAGAAGGGCAAAACGGAGTAAGTACTATTTCAGTGGGGAAAAAATTTATCCCAAAAACTGTTACACCTTCACAAGTCAACTTGAAAATCATTCACTTTTGCAAGTGTTTTCAATCTAGCAGTTAGCCCCCTTCACAAAAAACTGCTTGCAAAAATTCTGCAGTAATATTTGCTTAGCAATATTCCACACCTGAACCACTGAATGGTTTCAAGTTTTCATCTCTCTTTTCTGGTGAAAAATAGGGACAATTCTAGTTTAGTAATACCACTGTCATTAAATTTAGGATTGCAATCAAAATGAACTCTTCCCCCAAACTAGCTATAATTGTACCAAGTGCCATCTTCTATCTTTCCCCATACCAATAACTAAAATTTATCACAGTTCTCCCCACTCACAAAATATACCTGTTGGAGTTGGACTCAACCAGCTAGACCAAGACAAGGAACTATGTGGAACAAAGTCAGATGGTTTAGTTTAAACAGAAACTAAAAACTACTTTTGAATGAGATTTCTCCTCGTTTGTTTTCTTTGTTTAGTGATAAAGTTAACATTCTGTTTAAACCAACCAAGGCAACAGCACATAGCTTCAAACAGACGTATTTCTTGTTTAAATTATAGTAAGCAGACCACACTACAAATCAAATTATAACATGTCTATTTCCCAGAAATTAGAGAAAAATCTAGTTAAAAAATACTGCATAAGTACCATCAGCGTCTTGTTAAAAAGCTTTTTTATTCCTGGAAGTTGCAGCTGTCGTGTAATTCACACCAATTTTGTATTTCAGCCAAATAGCTTTTATTTAACCATTATCATGCCTGCTAGAATTGAGAAAAAGGGCAGTGATATCATAATAGTAGGATTTGTAGAAGTTTTATTTTCATCAAAGGAGTTTTGATTAAAATTGTTACCATACAGAAAACTTACACCCACACTCATTTTATACAGCATTCAAAGCATCAGGTCAAAACTCAGCTTGGACCATCTGCTGTCCCAAACATGACAATGCTTTATAGAAGCATCCTAAGAGCATCAAAGAGCTTCCAAATTCACCTCAAATCTACAAGCACTTTATTTTACTTTTAAAAGTCTCCATATTCTTTAACTAACCATTGTAACAGTTCACTGTAATCCAGCGGTTCTCAAATAGTGGGGCGCGCCCCCCAGGGGGGGCGCGAGGCTCCGTAAAGGGGGGCTTGTTGCAATAGTTAGTGTGTATGCTTTGCGCCACTTATCTTGATTGTAGGAGCCTCCAGCGACGATCTAGTTCACCGACGATCTCTTCCGGGGAGCAGATCGTTCCTCTGCTCCCCGGCGCGAACTCTGTAACACGCCTAGGAGCGCTCTGCAGAGTTCACGCTGTGAATCACGCATGCGCAAGACGACGATTGGCAACATCGTCGTCTTGCGCATGCGTGAACTCTGCAAAGCGCTCCTAGGCGCGTTACAGAGTTCACGCCAGGGAGCAGAGGAACGATCTGCTCCCCGGAAGAGATCGTCGGTGAACTAGATCGTCGCTGGAGGCTCCTACAATCAAGATAAGTGGCGCAAAGCATACACACTAACTATTGCAACGAGCCCCCCTTTACATTAGTTACATTGCATTAGTTATATTAGGGGGGCGTGAAATTTTTTCTTCTTCATAGGGGGGGCATGAGAGAAAAAAATTGAGAAGCACTGCTGTAATCCAACACACAGCAACCCACCTCAAGTACAAGTACAGGGATTTTTGTTAGGATTAACCGACTCCCTGAAAATCTGGAGATAATAGCAACTGCAATGGGTTAAGTAGTGTCTAAATATATTTCCAGCAACTTTTGTCAAGAGTTGCTTGATAAGGTGACAGACTAGTCTTATATACTAGGAAAATATCAGCAGCCATTAATATTTCACTGTGGGCCACACATCACTTACATGAAAATTTAAAAAGGCAAGTATCACAAAGATTCACAACCCATTCATCCTCACAACCACTGATCCGCCTACGCTGCATGGCTACACAGCCAAAGGAACTCAGAGCTCAGCTGAACCAGAATGTGGCAATGATGTCATCACTGAACACCAGAAGATATCCCACCCCACAGCAAGCAAAGGGGTCCGAGTAGCAGTGAGGACCCCTTACAGGAAATACTGCACATAATTAATTTATTCTCACAAGGCCCCACTGGTAAGTAGTTAAGTGGTCATTTCCTTGAGGGGTGGGAGAAGGGGTAAACTTGAGGCCAATAATTCATGGGCAAACTGAAATTGAAGTTCAGGTCTCTCAAAACGGAATTCAACACTCTTTGTTAATGCATATCTAACACACACACACACACACACACACACACACACACAGGCCAGGGTGGCACCCTGCAAGTCAGGCAGCTAGCTAAAATGTGGCCATTCAGTTCTCAAATTGGTTTTGATTGTCCTGTTGCCAACAATGATCAGTTGTTATTCATTGACTCTTTATTGAAGATTTTATTGATTGTGATTTTACTTACAGGTAATATTGTTATGTTGTACCCTGCCCTGGGTCCTACAGGAGAAAACTGATATTAAAACTAAAAAAAAATTATGGCATTGTAAACTCTTTAAGAGACCTTTGGTCAGAGGTAGGAACGCTGATCAGCTTGATCTTGAACTCTGCCTGCTCATTTAATTTTGTGTATTTAATGATCAGCTATAAAGCAGTTGCACAGGCTCTCTTAACTGAAGTAAGCTTAGTTCAGGTGTGCTACACTGATACGAAGTGCTTCGTTTTAAGCTAAGTTCTCTCCTGAAATCCAGAGTTGAGTTTCAAAAACGTTGTCGACATCCAGTGAGAAGACTACCTGCAAACTGAAGCAATTTTTAGAAATCTTTGATAGGCCTTCACAGCTTAGGGCCAGAGTATTTCAGGGATTACCTCCTTCTCTACAGTCTGGCTTGCTCCCTCGAGATCATCTGAAGAGACCCTTTTACGTGTGCCGCCCTTGAGCTAGTAGGTGTAGGGTCTTCTCTGCAGCAGCATTCCAACTGTGGAATTCTCTCCCATGTATCTTGAGAGCTGTGCCCTCCCTGGATGTCAACAGGGCCTCAACACACACTTCAGGTGGCATTTTCACTGTGGGTGGGATGTTTTATTTATCACTGATTTTATGTTGTTGAATGTAATTTTAATGATTTCACTGGTGAATTCTATTCTGCTGACTGTATTGATGCTGCTTTATATATTGGTTTTATTTACTCTTGGTGATTTTTATGCTGCTATTAGTTTACTGTTTTATTTATATTGTTTTATTATTTTAGTGTTGGTCTCCTTGGGCGCCTCATTGTGGGAGGAAAGGCAGGGTATAAATATCTTAAATATAAACCCACTACTAGATTTTGATAACACATCGCTCCCTAATGTATGCCACATCTTAGTACCTGGCATGTGGAATCCTGCTTGTTCCTTCCCTTATTGAACTCCCACCACCACCTCCACAAAAATTAGTATAGATTACCTGAATGGAGGGTATTCTGGTTTCAAATCTACTTTTCTTCCAGATGCAATGATCCTGTCAAGGAAAAACAAGACAAGGAGAAATGTAACTTGTGTCTCTTAATTATGTATACAGTACTGTACTTGTCTTACAGTGCAATCCTATTCAACTTACACCACCAGTGTAACTAGAGGTGCAGCGAGAATGGGAGGCTCCAGAACAGAAAGGAAATTCAAATCCTCTCCAAAGGTGGATTCAAAGGGGATTTAAATCTTCCCTCCCCTCCAAAGCCCTGCCCTCCCCCGCTGGTTACGTGATGTAAGTTGGATAGAATTGTGCTGTTAGAAGGATATTATGGTTGTAGAGATTCTTGCTTCTCTGTGTGTGTTGGAGGATTGGTTTAGCCCTAGTGTTTAAGCCTTGGTCCTTTGGATTGCACAAAATTTTTTGATAACGGTGGTTAATAATGTTATGGTGCTGTGGAGTCCCCAGAACCAGCTCTCCATGGCTCATTATCAAATGCCCCACTCAGGGCAAATGCAGCTTGCCATTTGGGTGCTCATTCAGCTACAATTAGTACACAGTCTGCAAAGAGGTGGCAAATAAAGCAAATGAGATGAGTATGCTTGACTAAACTAAGTTAATATGAAGATTGCAATGCAGAAAATGCATTCCAGTTCTCGGAAGGCTAAGTCATTCACTACTGTACATTCAAATAAGCATTTTTCAAGTTCTAACTACACTATGTGTTGGGGTTACATTCTGGGATGCAAGAACTGTACTGTACTAGGCTATTAGTTCCCTCGAGACAAAGAAGGGCACTATTGGGAAACTGTAAAATGGCACAATGCAGCACCACCTCTCACACAATTCTACCACAAGCTGTGCGTTTATTTAAAGTTCTAGCAAATATAATGTCTGCATATTAACTCTTGGTTTTAGTTTAGTCAAGCATACTCATTTGCTTTATTTGCCACCTCTCTGCAGACCGTGTCTGCAATTATGGAACTGTTTACAAGGAGATATTTTTTCAGAACTAAGTTCTACTCTACCTAGGAGCAGGAGAAAATGGTGATAACGAAATAAACACTAACACAGCTTTCTGCTAAAAAAATCTGCAAAAAATGAAATAAAACCATGTAATTTTGCATCATTCTTTATCTGCCAATACTGTACAATCTATACCACCTACCTGTCAAACGCATGCGAGAAGCCAAAACCTGCACTGCGGTTATGTACTCTAAACAAAGTGAATTTACTAAATGGTATAGTTAGAGGTGGGAGAAAATGGTATTTTTTTTTGCAGATTTTGGTGTTTAACCAAAATGAAATAGCAGAAAGCGGTGTGTTTTTATTCCAAATTTCCCATTTTTATCAATTGTAACCGCTTTAAAGTATACTAGGTAAGTGGTATAGGTTGTACAGTGTCTGCAGATGAAGAATGATGCAAAATTACATGGTTTTTTTCTCTCATATATTTAATTTTATTAATAAACTACCAAACAGAACGAAACAAAACAATACAACATACTACGAAAGATTACAGCAAGCACGAAGCAGTAAATCCTACTTGTATACTATTATATATTTTCTACTTATAATATCTAAGCCTATATCTCTAATATACTATTCATTAAATCCATACTTCATCACTTCTTCTCTCTCACTCTCTCTCTTAAAGAATCTATAAGTGGTATCCAAATATTCACAAAAAGATTAACTAACTTTTCCTTTATCATCTAAAAATCTTAATTCCCACTTCAAATATTTTTATATAAAAGCCACCCCATTTTTCTCCAAGTGTATTAAAATAAAAACCTTCCAAATTTTTCTGTTTGAACAAAAATAAATTCTATATCACTTTTATATAAGATTCTTGAAAACAAATCTCATCTTATTTAAGTCTTTTCAAATAATAAAACATTTTTATTTTATTCACCAAAGGGTTAACTAACTTTTCCTTTATCATCTAAAAGTCTTAACTTCCACTTCAAATATTTTAAATGTATTAAGTCACCCCATTTTTCATCTTAAAATTTGTTAATTTTCCATCAAAAATTTTCCATCACTCTTTATATAAGTTCCTTAAAAACAATTCATATCTTATTTGTTTTTCTAATAATAAAACATTTTGTTTTTATACAACATTAACTCCAGTAATATTCCCCACAAAAAATTATAATCCCTTTTTAATTTTGACAGTTTGCCATTACCCCTTCCTCCTCCTTCCTCTTCTTCATCCTTAAATCTTTCCCGAAAGTCCCTTGTTTTTTGAATTGTATCCACTTTACAATTTTTTCCACAGGATCATTCACATCTTCTAAATTCCTCCCCCGAAAGACAATCCTCTTTTTCTTCAGAAACTCCATGAAAAATATATAACTCTTCTTTTTCTGTATAATTCTTAATGAAATGTCTTTTAGTAAGGTACTCTGCTTCTCTGTCTCAAGTCTTGGTTTAACTCTTGGTACTTCCTCTGCTACATCTCTTTCACTAAATCTTTCTCTTTATCTTCCTGTACTTCCAACATAGCCGTTATTCCTTGGAATTTGTCCTTTTCCTTCACCACTTGTTTCAGTTCTGTGTTCATATTCTGATTTTTTTCCTGCAAAATTGCCATTTTTGCATCAAATCTCTGTTCCCATTTTTTAAAACAATACTCCAATTGTGTAGTCATGCTGCAAATTTTTCACCAGGTGCCGATCTCTCTTCTCTTAAAAAAAAAAAAGAGGTAAAATAAACTGCGGTTGCTGACGTGAAACAGAGATTAATTGCCAAAATCCATGAACTCTGACACGGAAGGGCTCATATTCTTTTAGCAAAAATGTCAGGAATGTCAACAACAAAAATCCCAAACAGTTTTTTCTTGCCAGAATAGTCTAATTAAAAAACTTCTCATATCTTTCCTTCTCCTTCTTACTGTTTTAATCTTCCATAAGTACAGGAAAAAATAGATAAAACTCTCCACTTTAAAACTTTAACTTCGTCTTTTCCAACTTTCACTTTAGAATGTTCAGTTCGCCTTATCGCAACGTATTATTTTTAACGTTAACTCTTATCTCGGCTAATTTCTTCAACTCAAAAATCATTTCTACACCTCTTGCCTAAGTAAAGCAAAGCATGTGGGAGGTGGCTTGGCTTACGGTTCATCCGTGGCTCGAGCGACGTTGGTAACCCTTCTCCCTGGCTGAGAATCCAAAACTTCAGAGCCTTTGCCTTGAAGTGTCACAAGGGGGGGCGATTGAAAATTACATCGTTTTATTTCATCTTTTTGCAGATTTTTTAGCAGAAAGCAGTGTTGTGTTTATTTCGTTATCACCATTTTCTCCTGCTCTTAGATATAGTAGAACCTAGTTCATTCTGTGAAAAGATCTCCCTGTAACAGCTTCCTAATCACTGACACACATAGGTATGGCAGAGTGTTGATTATTAGGTCTAGGAATATTTGCATCACTAGGTGATCCACAAGGGCCTTTTATCCAACTTTACATAGAAACCCACCCTGAAGAACCACTCAGGAACCCAAACTTAAGTGACTTCAGATGCCATTAATTCTATCAAATTATGTTCAGCTATTATAGCCTCAATGGAACACTCTTCCTTCCACTTCTCTAGTCAATAAGGACATGCTTTTCCTCACTTCTCATTACTCCACCACTGAACGTTGAACTATGAGATTCTGCAGCACAGGGCATTAGTATGAATAGCCACAGCAGCTCAATCAAGTGCTGGCCAGCCACAAACTATTGCTTCATGGCCCATACACACTGCCTCAGAATCAGTGGTTGAAGAATTGCATTTCTACATCTCTCAGAAAACATCTTCATATATATCAAGCAAGCTGCTTTTCCTTCAACAAGTGTGTGGCTTAATATGAACTCAGCTTATACATCTAGCACTTCTTACATATGAAACCCAGTCTAAAACTTCTTTCAAATCTGAACCTTGTCTACCATTTACATTTTTTAAACATTAACTCATTCTTCATTGTAGTAACAGAACTAACACTCATCATGAACTAAACTACTATCAAAATGCACTTTATTTTACTTTTTCTAAGAATTAAAAGCACAGGGCATTCCTGATAAGTATACAACAATGTTTGAGGAAATACCTCAACATGAATATGGGGGTCCCATATCCGTGGATCCACTTATCCGCGGTTGGCTGGGGGAGCCAGCCAGCCTGCATTTCCTTCTACTGAAACCTCTGCTGAATTAGAGTAATGGGCCTGGTGATCTGTGCTGGCATCAGAAGTTGGTACTGCTGGGCAGCTACTAAGGGCCCACTGCCAATCTCCAAGACCACCTCCATGTGACTATATTCATGCAGTGGTGGCACAAAAGCCAGTCTTCTATTGTCTATTTAAGAAACGTTTACCCTGCCTTTCCCAACTTTAGTGTTGCCCCTTGGCAGCTAACAATATGAGCAAATACAAAATGAATCAATATAAAACAAAATGAATCAATATAAAACAACAAGACTACAAAATTTTGTTCTTTAGACAAAAAAGTCTACTCTTCTCCATTGCCAAGAAAAGCCCTAAGATGAACATAAAAGGGGACTGGGAGAGGCAGTTTGCTGAGAAATCCCTGAAATCTGGGAGTCAGTCCTGCTGGCAAAGTTCTCAGCTGGTGGACACTGTTCAATTGCTTATTGCTTTCATATACTAACTTCATATTACTACCTTCATATTTTCATATTACTACCTTCAGGGGAAATCCTTCCCATATCAGCATGTCTGCTAAAGAACCCGTGCATGTCTGCTAAAGAACCCAGAGCATATTCCAAGAATTTTAAACAATTCACATATGCTATTGAGCATATGTAATGGAACTCAATCCTGAATAGATATGCACTCAATACTGAATGGATACACAATGTAGTTTTCCAACTTTTTTTTTTTCTTGCAAGTACCACTTTTGAAGTACCATCTTTTACAGGTACCAACACTGCCATCAGAGATAGCAGCTGCGTACACCAATGGCTGGCTTGCCCCCCACAGCTGTCCCTACAGCTAGGGAGAGGCTTCTTCAGTTGCTGCTACCTCCTGGTTGCTCCTTCACTCTGCAACCTTCTTGTGTAACCTGTACGTCTACTGAAGGGTTAGGCTGCTGCTCAACCATCTCTTGCTGAAAATGCACTGCTGCCCCAAACATCTTCACATCCAGTGGGGCTGGGCGAGGCATAGTAGTGTCATGCAGTCATTCCAGCAAAAGGGCCAAGTACCACCTGCCATATTTTGGAGTGCCATCAGCAATGCAAATACCATTGGTTGAAAGGCTCTGGTATAGGATTAGGTTTCGTAACTGTGCTTCACTGAACTTTTTGCTAATCACATATTTTACCATATATACTTGTGTATAAGTCAAGTTAAGAGCAAGTTTTATGCCAAAAATCATGGAATTTGCTATGACTCGTGGATAAATCAAGGGTAAGGGGTGTATGAAACTCCCTGAATTCTTGGAAACAACCAGTAATTGTTCTGAAGCAGCAACAGAAATTCTCCAAACAGGAAGAAAACTATTTTACTTTGTTCTGAAGCAGCACAGAAACGGAGCTATTCCCCAAAAAGGAAGAAAGGTGAAGGAGCTTATGGGAGTTGTAGGCTTTGTGAGGAGCACTGTACTTCCAACACAGCAACGCTCACAAATACTACAACTCTCATAAGCTCCTTCACCTTAACTTCCGGTTTGGAGAATAGTTTTGTTTTTGTGCTGCTTCAGGTGAAATAGCTCCTTTTTTACCCATCCCTGTGCATTCTGTTTCTCAGCCCGGTTTCCCTGCCCCTCACCATGCAGCTGTTCTTAGAAGCCCTGTACATAAATCAAACCAGGTTCTCGGGGTCAGTTTTAAGGCATACTTTTTTTGACAAAGACAAGTATATACAGTAATTCAATCGCTTTTGGCTACTGGAAACATTTTTGAAATGTTTACCTAGATATTTATCCAGCAATTTATCCAGATATCTATCCAGCAATTAACATGGTTACTTTCTTCGTTTAAGAAGTTTAATGCAAGTCACCTATACTAAAATCAAATTTCAATCAATTCAGAACACTAGAAAGTTTTCCAAAATTCTCAAACTTTTCCTGAGCACACACATCATTGAACTTTACCTACAACCCGGGTAGCCCAATCCTGTGTAAGATACGGCGCCTGGCCTAAAAGGCCGGACACCATATCCTATCGAGTTCCCAGGCTGCCCCAGAACAACATGAAAGTTGTTCCTCCCCGATCTTCCTTTCGTCAAAAACTTCATTTCATCAAAAAATGGCCTTTTTTTAACGAAAGGAAGATCGGGGAGGCCTGCGCGAGCCTCTGCAAGCCTCGGTAAGTATTTTTTCTTTACATTTTTTAAAATTATTTTTATTTTTAAAACCTTTTTTCCCTATTTTTTGCTCCATATGATGCATGCGTCCTATGGTCCGATGCGTCATATGGAGCGAAAAATACTGTAAATTGTTTTTAATTGCATTTTGGCTTTGGTATATTTTTATTTTTTAACATGGCTCTAATACCCATAAATCCCGTGTTTTCTAAGATGGCCTGAAAATACTTTAAAAAACTTTTTTTCTTTGAATATTAGAGTAAAAAGGAAGGTGTGTGTAATATGCCGATAAATACGGTAGATACAGTTTGCTCATAGTTCTTCAGGGTATTCTTTCAAGGGTCATACAGAGCAATTGAAAGTGAGCAGGCCATTCTGAACAGCTAAGCATTTCTTTTCAGCTATACCTCAACCTGAATTACAACTTGCCTGATTTCCACACACAACTAAACATAATATTATGTACACCCCAGAAATTAAGGCAAAGAAAGAACTGCATTAGTAGCCTGTAATTTTTTATTTAGAGTTTTACAATTACAAGACTTGCAAGTAAAGCCCTTTTTTCTGTTCAAACACATTTCATACATAACGAGAAAATGTGTTAACGTGGAAATATATTGATATGAACAAACTGAGCCATATATTTTTGGCTATCAAGGAGATGGAGATGAAAGGTGCACTCTCATTAACATAAGGATCCAGAACTGTAGATGGTTTATTCAGGAGGGAATGCCATACATTTCCAAATCAAGAGTACAGAATGCATTTTTTCCAGGAGTTGTGTTGAAACATCCCAGAGTCAGTTTATTTGTAAGGATTTATACCCTGCCCTTCCTCCCTGAGAACAGGGTGCCAAGGGCAGCTTACAACATTCATTAAAATACAATAAGGAAAAGTGAAAGCAGTAGCCAGGATACAATAGCATTAAAAAATGCAGAGAAAAGCATGAAGTACAGCAGCAGCAAAACTAAAAGCAATAACAGCAACCCATAACCACCCCAAATAAATTAAGCAACAAACAGAAGACCCAGTCAATATCCAAAATGGGAATCAAAACTAAGGCAGGAAGGTCAACCAAAAAAGAAAGGTTTTAAGCCCCCACTGGAAGTCCACCAGGGAGGGTATACTTCTCAATTTGACCAGGAGGAGGGTGCTATAATATTGGCACTGCTACAGAGAAGGAAACCTAACAAGCACAACTACTATTTAATATGTGTAAGGAGACTGCAAAAATGCAGTATGTTTTCCCCCAGAGAGGCACAACATTGCACTCTTTTTTGGCTAAAACTAGGAGGCCAGTAGTGTGACAGAGTTACTAATGGTATTCACCTAATTGTGCCTTCACCTAATTGTGCCTTCAACAACTGCTAAGTTGTCTTTAGTCAGCATGAATATACAAAGTGTCCATCCCTGTACAACACACACCTGGAGTTCTTTCCTCCAACTTTCATGCCCTTCATTTCAGACACAACCTAATAGCTATCCATACCACAGTCTTGCTTTCTAATAATTGCTTCCTTTGAACCAATACTTAAAATTGTGTCATTCACACATTTATCATTTTACAGAACAAAACTGAAACTACGTGCAGTTTCTTCATGGGCAGAATACATTTGGAATAGACTTCTATTTGCAGCCAATACATATCTACAGGTATGCATTTTGGTGCATGGCTCCTGCACAAAAACGGACAAGTTTACAAAGCAATCTTTCCTGTTGGCATTCTGTTAACACAGAAATGTACTGTACATCCATAGCCAAAACCAATGACATAGTGATGTTCTCTGGGGATGCTTTTACTCCTCTGACTCCATTCTAGTTACCATGAGCATACCACTATTTCCACAACTATAACACCAGTGGTATCCAATAATACTATACAGTTATATATTGTTATTCACAATAGCATGTAAGTTCAATATTGTATCAATTTCTGGCTAGTAAAATGCTGTAACCTACTATAAGAGAATCTGGAAATTGGAAGCGACAAAATATGAGACATGTCAAATTAGAATTTATGGAGGAATAGATACACTTGACACACTGAGTAAGCCTAATGATAATACACTGAAATTCAATTCTACCTTATATTCTTCCTCTTTTTTTATAATTTAGTATCAACATACATACATCATTCAAAACAAGTTTGTTTGTTTAAATCTAAAGATCACAGAAAAAAGGGGAAACCCCATTTAGTGTTGTTCCTTCACATCAGTATACATGTATTTCTCTACTGCAAGCAGCTACCCATCAATAAAGATTATGAAATACTATGCATATCGATCAATACTAAGATACTATGACAGGAATACCAGTCATGTTAACTTGTGAGGCAATTCCAGTTTCTCTTTCCAACGCAATTGTAGTCTTGCTGTTCTCAAACCTTCTAAAAAATTCAGCAGAACTCACCCCTCTTTTAGAGTTATATTTCAGTTTTGCTTCATCTTCCAATACTAAATATTTTTGTACCTCTACTCCATCTGAAGAAATACTGACAAATGTTTACTACAATGGTCAAAGATTGAGTTGGGTGGGCACATTAAAAGTACAGCAGCTAACATCCCAGAAGACAAACCAACCACCAGCTCCTTTTCACTCTTCCAAAAATGTATTGATAGCAATATGTATCTTCACAGAACTACTCATGGATTTGAACAACATCAGTGAGGAACACATACTTGGATATTCCACATAAGAGTTCATACAAGTTTACATAGCATTTAAACACACTTCTAGTTAAACTGACATACATAACTATAAAAATACTTCAAAACTGTATTACTCTTCCAAAATATACTTAGCTCTCTTTTCCTCCTTACCTTTTTAAAGATCACCTAACACCAATCACAATTGGATTATTTTCTACTGCATTTAAAGGATAAAGAATTATATTTACATTCCTATAACAGACATGTCAATTTTACAGCTCACCAGATTAGTAAACAGACAGAAGAATCACCAATTCTTACCTATTATAGTGATGCTAATTACTAGATGCCATGGCATACAGAATTAGTTTAACTGTTCAATTTCCTTCAGACTGTTATCAGCATGCAGAGTATACATAAACCTCCCTAAAGCCTAAATAAGCTAGTTTAGGGGAGACAAAGCTATCAAGTAGCAAAGTTGTTCCTTGTATCCAACCTGGAGGTTTCTAAAGCCCCATTTAACACATTTTGACTCATGTTTCACCCATATTAAGCAGCCCCCCCAACCAGAAATTTCAGGCAATATCTACATAGCCAATAAGGAGGCAAATGTAAAATGCATGCTTTAATAACTTTCAGCGTCACCAGAAATTGGGATTACTGTACTATACACCTCTATTTCCCATCCTCAAAGTGAGGAAACAAGAAATATATAGATAAGTAGTCTCTGTGACCAAAGCCTTCAGCATTACACAACTACTGTATAAACTTTCCTCCTTTCTAAATGTTCAAGAGACTCTACTTGTGCTTTGCTTTCAACACGCCCCCTCCGTCTCAGCCTGCTCAGCAAGAATTATGCTGGATTATTTTACAAGGCTGTCTACATCAGTTCCACGTTTCCATGAAAGGCAAAAGACCATGATATTCTATTTGCTCTTGAACGGAAGGTTTTAGACTCTGAAAGGAAAGTCGAGACTTCTCCACAGGAAACGACCCTAATCAAACCCAAGTCTTCCCCGTTGTTCCGCTTCTATGCATAACGAATTGTTCCACAAATAAATCAGCATTTCCCCGATGCCCCCCAAAGTAGATCTTCACACGTCACAACAACCTGCGCTCTACTGAGCACACCAACGACCCTCTCGCCTAAACACCGTAGTTTACTTACGAATCTAGCCCGTCCAGCCTAATTTACCTCACTCTGACTGCACCGAAGTTGCGACTGTTTCGTCCCTCTCTACTACATCGACTCAGAATTCATTTCTTTCCTCCCGCCTACCAACACCTTCTCCTATTCCCCTTCCAAAACACACGCCACGGTCGGTCAGCTTCTACCACCAACACCTCGTTCACTTTGCACTCCGAGGCCTACCGTACCCTTCCCCCTATACCACTCTCGGGCCAGCTGAGCCTCCCTCCCTCACACGCCTCCCAATACCGCCCTCTCTTCCAACCCCCATTTGCTCTCGTACACATCTCATGCCAAGTCCCCAACTTTCTTGGTTGCCGCTACTGCTGCCTCCCCCCAAACCTCTGTCAAGCCCCCCAGCCCACATTCTCTACCCAAAACGCCTCAGCAGGCGCTCTCTCCAGCAACTACCACAGGCTACTCTCTCTGCGCCGTCAAACCGCACTCCAGGCCCTCAGCCACCCTCTTTCTTTCCCCAATTCCTGCCCCCGAACCTCCTCTTATTTATGCTCCCGCCCCCCTGCGCGTCTTCCTACTTCAGTTTCCCCACAGACACTGGCTGGCTGCCCCCCAGCGCCACCTCGGGCCCGACTCTTGATCCCTTTTCTCCAATCAAGGCCGTACTCACCGGACCAGGCCCCAGCTCGCCCCCCTCACTCTCCGTGTAGCTTGAGTTCCCCAGACCGAATCATAACAAAGCTCTGCCCAAAATGGCTGCCCGGCCCTACCCGGCCGGGGGCCGGAGGGGGCGGGGTTACCCACGCGGCGGGGGGGAGGAAAGAAACACACCCACCTGACCCAGCCGGTGCCAAGGATGGGGCGCACGCGCACTAGCTTGCAGCCGCTCGCTCTTCTCTCGTTCTCACTCGCCAAGCGAGGCGGGGATAGTCTCTCGCGTGCTTCCTGCTATCCCCTGTTCAAGACGCTCCCGTGAATTCACCATTCCGCTGTGCGCATGCGTGAGAGTGTCTTCCCCCCCCCCCCGTTTGTTATCAGAGACTGCATGCAAATCAACCTGCAACTACTACTTCCGTAATACTGTACTATGCGCTTCGCCACTCAGCTCTCACCAGCTAAAGTCCTGCTGCCGTAGTACATCCTGCCTGGGCTTTGTTTTGTTTTGTTTCCTTCTCCCCCCCCCCCCCAACCAGGCAATGCTGTCAACGCTTATTTCATTCTTAAAGGGCCAGACACTAATTCACTCTCTTTCAAATATCGACTTAGACCAATCACCGACCAAAAAATCATTCGTTCCACCACCTAGAAATGTACAAGCGTGCTTATTGCAGATAGGCATGCAAAGAGTCTCCAGGATATTTGTCTACATAATATTGCAATCCTATGCGTATTTACTCGGAAGTAAGTTCCACTGTATTCAATGGAACTTACTTCTCCTAGGTAAATGTGCATTAGATTGCAGCCTAAAGCGTATAATCAGCCCAGTGGTGCAAAGTGCTCCAGCACATACATTTACTGTAATTGTGAGTCTTTTCACCAAACACAAGAGCAACGTGCCCTAACTATATACTTTTACGTTCCTGTTGATAAACCAGGCCTAAATAAATTGTAGGTCCAAAGCAATTTATACACACCGTTTTCTCTATGGCAACGCGGTTTTTAGTAGATGACCGTTGACTAGAATGTTAGCATGTCATCATAGAAAAAAAAATGCAGTGTCAAACTGAACGTTTAACATAGCCAAGCCGGCCAAGGAAACTAATTTGCAGACTCCAGAAAGTATTAATACAGCTATCTATTGATTCTGAAATGCTGTCGCTGATCAAAATGTGACAACTCCATAAGTAAATAACTGGGGTGGGGCTTGTCACCTACAGCCTTTTAAACAATTCAAAAGAAAAAGAGGAAGTCAAACAGTTCGGCCCTCCTAAACAGATTGTGGACTGGAATTATGATGCAATCCTATACATACTTTCTTGGTAGTAAGTCCTATTGAACTCAATGGAATTTACTTCTGAGCAGACAGACAGACATAGGATTGTGCTGTTAAAATGACATAACGGTGAAAAAGTCTGATTACTTAGATTAAGAAGGTTGGCAGAAGTAAACTGTTCTGCCCACACTCCTACGGTTTCAGATATTGTACTGTATAGAAACTTGAACTTAGAAAGCAACGACAGCTTTACGGCTGGATAGATGGATCCCACTCTGCCGACTCGACTCTCAATATAGGGTTGGTTGTTGTTGCCTTTCTTTCTCGACCATGCAATCTGGAAAAGACGGACCCTACTTTCGTCACCTTCGTGACTTCAATATACTTCTTACTGTTTACTGAACTGTATCCACCCAAGGCGCAAACTCATTTCTATAGTGCACTACTATCCTCCATAATAAAATTGTCAGATATAGGAGGATAAAACCTGGGTAACCGGAAGTAAAAAGGAAAGGAATAAGGTAAGAACTCCGTAATAAAATGATGGAAAGAAAGATTAAACGGATCTGTGTTTTCTCATTTAGAAAGATATGCTGAGAAATGTGTGCTGTGAAATTAATTTGATTTGCAGGAGAGTTGCTTCATGAGCAACATTGGGAGAGGGGCAGTCGTACGCTGTAGGTAGCAATAAAAACAACAAAGAGTCGTGACACTTTGAAGATTAACGCATTTGTTGCAGCGTAAGCTTTTATCTTTTTGTTTTAGATTTGTTGTTTTTAAATGTGCAAGTCTGTTTCCTCAGATCGGCCGGAAGTTGTTCCTAGTTTTCCACGTAAGGGTTCTAGCATTATCTCTACTTACTTTTATCCTCTTCTTGAACAGAAATAGCTGTACTGTACATGATTGTTGTTCGTTTGTTGGCGTCCTCCCCACTTCCTTACACAATGCAAGGATCATGGGATAGATACCCACAATGTTATGTGGCTATCCCATCCTTGCATTCAATATCGTCGTATTCTCACTCAGTGTAAAGTAACTTTACTAAAGTTTGCCTTGAGCAACCCCTAGAGAGAGAAAAGCAACAGCGGTTAAATTCCCAATTGTGCATATTACTAATACACAGTACTCAGAAATTAGTAAACTAATTCACACAGAAATTTACCATGGGAAGTCCAACTAAAACTTCCTAAAAGGATTATGATTTTTATTTAGCATGAGTACAGCTAATATAATTCTTATTCGATATACTGTGTGTACATACATAACGACATGAACTGTGGTACACATAACAATCAATGTGCACACATCACAGTATACCGGGTTCGTTTTTATTTTCCTTGCTCCCCTGTATAGCCTCAGTTCCGGCGGAACATAGCCACAACCGGCGGATTTAAGTTAGAGGACCGGAAGCAGCGCTTTCCCTGCTGGAGTGTGGGCTGTGCTAAGGCTGCCAAGCGAGTTGTGTCGGGACGGGAGGCATTTGGTATTATTATGTAAAGATAAGATCTCTCCTCTGACCGCTTTAGCAAGCACTTTGGTATTTTATTCTGCACGGCATCTTGAGGTTTGGAAAAGCTTTTTTGTGAGTATTTGCAAGGCCACTGAGTCGCGCTCTTAGAACTGATAGTTAATGATAGAACTAGAGCTCACACCTTTACGGTTTAGGCTCCTTCCGTGTGTAGTTGCTCCTCTTGCAAGCCCCTCGATTTGGTCGTGCTGCTAAAGGGTGAGTAGATCTACTATGAACAGGTTAATGGGGATGAGGCAGGAGGATTCCACTTACCTAGCTAGTACACTTTTAAAGCAGTTACAATTGATAAAAATGGGAAAAATTTGGAACACACATAACACCACTTTCTGCTATTTCATTTTGGTTAAACACCAACATCTGGAAAAAAGAACCACCCCATTTTATCCCACCTCTATTTATAGGGCTTTTTGGGGGGGGGGGGGTTGCTGGGTTGCATTACTCGGTAGCCACATACTGTATGGCCCCAGAACATGGAATAAAACTACTGTGATTAATCTGAGCAGTCACTGAGGCCAGAAGTTCACAGTGCAATGTAGCTCCCACATTAGGCTCGATGTCACTGTTTCAGTGCTTAGGTGCCTTGCAGGAGCATTAGCTGCTGTGTCATGTGCAGCCTGGGGTATTCTGGATCTCGTCTGCCTCCAGTAGTGCTAGGGGAAGATTGCATCCCATCAGCATAACGCAGCAGTGGGGTGAATTGTACTCCTAATTATGCATGATACGTCAGGTGACGTTCCACAAGTGTACATTCAGTTTACCTTCTCCCCATCTTTCAGACTTCCTGAAAATGTTCCGCCTTCTACAACGATCTTGTTTCCAAGTTCCTTCCAAGGTAAAGCTCTTCCAGTGAGTTGTTTAATACAGAAGAACGGGGGAGGGGTTGTTAATTTTTAAAACTTATCTATATACAATCTATATTTCTTGCAAATGTAATGTCCACCTTTCAAAATAGGTATCTACAGTAGGTGGATATGGCTTTTTTAGCTTTTGCTAAATGTAAAAATACTCACAAATATTTTAATGTATAAAGTCGTGCACATAATATCTCATGTATTAGAGAAGATTTGTTCAAACAACAAAGATTGGATTTTAAATTGCACACAGAGGCTTCCATTGCTTTTGAAAATGACAACTTCATTTTTGTTCTGGTGAGTAACGAATATGGAAGGAAGTCAGAATGGAACAATATCCAGTAGTTGTTTGTTGGGGCCACTTTTCTTTCATTGTCAGTATTGTAGAGACCTTTTATTGCCTAAGCAAAATCTTCTACTATTGACAAATTTGATAGAAAATGGAAATACTGTATAAATGACTGTTACCTCATGTGTTCAGTGATGCATGTTGCTAAGCTTTAGCTACAGTACCAGAAAATGGAAACATGACTTTTATCTGTGTCTGTGTAGTTTGTGTTCTCTCTGTAATCTGTCAAATGTTTTAGATGAAAATTGTAAACAGACAACATTTTGCTCCAAGTTTTTTTCTATGACATTTGATACTGACCTGCTCAGCAATTCCTTATTGGTTGGATGGGCCATTGCAGGAAACTCATGATGATAAAATAAAGGTTTGTGATGCAAACCCCATTGCCCACAGTGTTACTTCTAATGAAACGTACAGCCCAATCGTATCCTCCCCCGGCGTAGAATGTTTTGGGGAATCCTGTCTGGGGAAGGGCCTAGCTAGAGGTCTACGCAGAATAATCGGGCATTTGTCACCACAATGGGGCTAGTCGGTTCTCCGCCAGCTCTTTAGCTGGCATAGAACCGAGCAGCCCTGTATTGCGGTTCGAGGCCTGGGAGGGAGGATAGGATATGGCATCTGATTAGGACACCAGTCCCAACCCCTCCCATGCCCGATCCACCCACCCCATAATGCCCTCACCCTCCCCAAGGCCTTGCGCTGCTCAGAGCAGGACTTACCGTTCCACGGTGCTGGGTCCAGCATTGTCTGGTGGGTGGGCGGCGCAGGCCTCAGCACAGGCGCATGCCTACGGCTTGTGACACCCGGTGCTGAGGCCTTGGCGTCAGCGCCTGTGAGAAATAGGATTGCACTGTTAATTTCCTCCCTGCCTCAGGCTAATTTTTTCCCATATAAAAACTACTTTGCTAGATTGGATTTGAAATCCATCAGATTACAAGTTTATTTCTAGCCAGTTTTGGATGGTTTTTAAGTACATGTTCTCAAATTTTTCTTTTCTGAACTACAGCCAAGTTGCAACCTTTGAGGTGCAATCTAACCAAGAGAGCTGTGGTTGATGGTCGTGCACATATCAGACCTGGGGCTAATCAAATCAAACCAATGTGATATGGGCTTGCACATCTAAATTGACACTTAAGGTTCCCATTCAAATCAGTCCCTAGGAAACGTGAAGCTCATAAAAACCAAGGATTTGTATCATTGATTTTTAAGCACTTGATAGACTATTGCATGTTTTATATCCCTGAGATGTTTGTTGTTTAAAATAGTATAGAACTGATTTTTACTCAAGAGCTGCCATAAGAAAAGCTTTCTTGTGGCAATTGCCATACGTGGCTATTTTAACATGTGAGAATTTCTCACCCTGTGAATCATCTGCATTGCATGGAGAGTTTCCATGCCCCTGTCACTTGTCTGATTTGAAAGCAAGGACAAGAATTTTATGCAAGATTTGGAAACAGACAGGAAGCCTATACAGGGATTTAAGAGAAGTATCACATGATCAAAAACATGCATAATTTTGGCAGTTTTGTGCTGGATAGATGTGAGACATTGGAAGGTTAGAAAGGGAAAGTTGCAGTAGTCAAAGTAAGAGATGACTATGGTATGGACCACAGTTTTTGCCAAGGGGACAAAGAAAAGGGGTCTATTTTTGCAATGAAGATGCAACATGATTTGGTGATGGACTGAAAGTGAGGTGAGTGAGTCAAAGAAGAATTCAATACTGCATGCCTGTTCAACAGGGTGGATGGTGATATCAGTAGGAGGAAAGATGAGAAGTTTGATCTTGAACATATTGAGTTCAAGATGACAATAAAGCAGCTAAATGGAAGTATCAGGGTGGAGGTGCAGGATTGGATGGAGGGAGGAAGTTATAGGGTAGAGAGGTAGAGCTGGGTGATGTCAGCATATATTGAACTCCAGAAAGCCGCCTTGAGCTTTTGAAATGGTGGGGTATAAGTGTTTTAAACTAAATCCATGGACTATGATGAGGTCACCCAGAGATGTGTATGTACGTAAGAAGAGCCCTGCTGGATCAGGCCGAAGACCCATCTCATTTAGCTTCCTGTATTTCACAGTGGCCCACCAGATGCCTCAGGGAGCACACAAGACAACAAGATACCTGTATCCTGTTGCCACTCCCTTGCATCTGGCATTAAGAGATCTGGCATTAAGAGATTACTAAAACCAGGAGGTTGCTTATCCTCATCATGGCTTGTAACCTGTGATGGACATTTCCTCCATAAATCTGTCCATTCCCCTTCTAAAGGCATGTAGGCCAGATGCTATCACCACATCCAAGGAGTTCCACAGATGAATTGCACACTAGGTAAATAAATATTTTATTTTGTCTGTTCTAATTCTCCTGCCACTCAATTTTAGTGCATGTCCCCTAGCTCTGGTGTTGTGCGAGAGGGAAAAGGCCTTCTCTCTATCCATTCTCTCCCATGCATTATCCCATGCATAATTTAACACCTCTCGCCATTGTGAAAATTGCCCATTGACACCCAGAAGGACCTGACTATGTAGAGAGAATAACAGGGCTAGCAGCAAAACCTTGAGGGACCCCAATGGAGTGAAGGAAAGCAGAGAAATGGCGAGAAAGAGCTTCTATAGAAACACTGAAAAAGCAATTGGTTAGGAAGTGAACCAACTGAAGAAAAAATAATGGATATCTCGGACAAAAAGAGAGTCAACTAGAGAATGATAAAACTGCATCCAAGGTGACCAAGATGTCAAGGAGGATGAGGACGGAGTAGAGACCTTCCGACTTGGTAGTAAGGAGATGCTTAAAGTTTCCGATGAGGACAGTATCAAGGCAGGGAGAAACTAGATTGGAGGATGTCAAGGACAGAGTTTTGAGAAAAGAATACAGTCGTGGGAGTAAACAGCACACCACAGGAATTTGGAGATTAAGGGCAGAAGGAAAATGGGGTGGTAGTGGAAGAGGGGGATGGGCCAAAGGATTTATTTATTTTTTACATTAAACAGTAGCATGTTTGAATGCAATAAAGAAGGAGCTAGATAAGAACAGCTAATAGCATAGTAGAGAGGAGAGGTAATGGTAGGGGAAATGGCTGTTAGGAGTTAGACTAGGACAATAGGGTAGTAACTCATCAAGTGAGGTGGGGGAAGGAAAAGGTTAAGAGGTGTAGGAAAAGGGAGGCAGATAAATCAAAGTAGATTTGGTTTTGGTTTTAGCACTAAAGGAGGCAAAAACTTGAGTTGATGGTAAGAAGGAAGCTGGATGAGCCTTAGGAGGGCATCAAAAGTAGAGATGCTGGGGAAGCTTTTAATCTCTCCTCTTGTGTGAACCTGAGATTTGTGCCTATACATGCTCATAATGACAAGTTATGCGCTTTTGCTTTGGAAAATACTTTCTTATCCTTTCTACGCATTACAGTGGAAGAAGTGTTGTTATCCTAGGGAACAGTTAATGGTCTAGGACAGTGGTTCTCAACTCGTGGGTCATGACCCACCACGAAATCCGGAAGTAGTTGCTATCCCCTTAAGGGGTGTGGTGATGTGCAGTGATGGCACTTTCAGGGTCCCGCCACCCCGGAAAAAGAGGTATTTTCACTTTCTGGGGGTCACGCCAGCCCTGTACGCCCCCCCCCCCCCCCGCCTCAGAAGAGCTTCCAATTGCATTTGGGAGCTACGTCCGTTTTTTGGTGAAAACCAGAAGTAGCTTCCAAGCGCTATTGGAAGCTCTTCTGAGGCGTGGGAGGGCCAGCACGCCCCCCCCCAGTAACTGAAAAAATGTATTTCAGCGGTGGGACCCCAGAAGTGCCACTTCAGAGTCCGCAACAACAACTTTCAAGCTCCCTTCAACTTTCAAGCTCGCCTGTAAAAGTTTGAGAGCCATTGGGCTAGGATTACCCTGTGCTGTAGCATTGTGGAAACAGTCTCTTGGATGAGAGAACACTGGAAACCCCAATTAAGAGAGAGATAAATATATTAAAACAAAATATGCTATCATCCAATGTACACACATTGTGATTCTTCAAATTAACATTCTAGATTTAGATCAAAGCGATTTAACTTGAGATCAAGTGTGAAGTAGCTGATCCTTTCGGCTACCACAAGCTTGACTGATATGCAATCGCATACTAATGTTTTCTTATAATTGCAGATGGTCTATCTTCAAAGACTAACTCAGTCTGGAAAGAGTAAAGCTGGTCCTTTTGAATGTGTCCTGACTGTCTTGCCAAAGACACAGATGTTTAGGCAGGCATCTGTCAGCATAACCAAGGCACAGGGATTCCATTCTTCTTGCTGTAGTTGGAAGAAAAAGAAGCCACCGGAACCTGCACCCCGAGAACTGGACTTGTTGCGATATGACATGAAATCGCTAAAGGACTCTCCAAAGCCGGCCCTTTACTTGGGCTTTGCATCATTAATTCCATTTGTTTCAGTGCCATTGCTAATGGCCATCCAGAAAGTCTCCTATCCAGAGTTGGTGTTTGCTCAGATTGCATATGGTGCCTCCATAGTATCTTTCCTGGGAGGGATTAGGTGGGGGTTTGCTCTTCCAGAAGGCAGTCCTGCCAAACCAGATTGGATTAATTTGGCTAACAGTGTTGTTCCTTCATTAATAGCCTGGATTGCCTTGCTTTTCAAAGATGACCTCAATCAAGCCGGAATCATGGTTATAATGGGCTTAGGGATAGCCCTGCATTATGACCTGGCTCTCCTCCCCACCTATCCCAGTTGGTTTAAAGCTTTGAGGGCAGTTTTAACTATAGTGGCTGCATCTTCTCTGGTTGCCTCATTATTTATTATAAACACTTATCCGGAAAAGCGTTTAAGCTATAATGCAAGTGAAGTGGAATTACCAAAATAAACTAGCAGAAAATGCACTGGCCTGTGACACACCATGAATTTCTCTGACAGTATTTTAAATATCATATGGCAGGAAATCAAGCTGTGATTCTCATGATGAAAACTGAAAATAGTGGTTGATGGATGTATAGCTGTAACCCAAGACTGAAAAGGAAGAGCAAGCTGCTTTGCTTTGGGAGGGTAGGTGCTAAAAGCCCAACAGGCATATTGCAGGAGAAGCATAGCGCACACCTGGTTCATTGTCGTATGTAAAGAAGAACGGATACATCTTTCCCCATGAAGAGATGGGTGAGCTCTGGCTATATCAATAACTCTTGCTGTATGGAAACACTGCCTTTTAAGCCAGAAATTACTTCCTGGGAGGTCATTTTCCCCTCAAATACTCATAATGTGCAAGACTGCTTTTGATACACAGTTATTAAAAGAGCACCACAGTCAAGCTTGATAAATACTGCACTTGCTCAGTTAAACGTTTTAGTTTACTACTCTGTACTAGTATTAACACATATTGTAAACAATGCTTGTTTTCAGTTAATTGCTTTTTCATTTATAAGTGACATGCTATTTTTTGGTATTGGCTAATTAGTGGCATTGAATATACTGTATATTCATAATTCCTTCCCTATTCTGTAAAGATCATTTAAAAACTACTTCGTTGGTAACAGTGACAATAATTAACTTCCCAAAACATGTTTCATTAGTACTACAATCCTAAGATCCTTAACTATGCAGTAAGTCTTGCTCATTTCAGTAGTACTTATTCCATATAGCATTGTTTCCCAAACGTTTTTGATCTGTGTCTCCCTTGACCATTGGCCGCAACTCTCCATTACATTATGTTGGTGCCTGCCAATAGGCATTGCGCTATTTTCCCGAGAGGCTTCTGTGGAACTCCACGGCTCCCCTGGCTGTTTCTGTGCCTCCCAGTTGGGGAACCACTGCCATACAGGCTGGAATCCTAATTGCATTTAGTAGGAAGTAAGTCCCATTCACACCACTGCGATACTTCCAATTCTGCCCAGCCTACAGGTGTATCTGTTTGTCTTCACAGGTATTATGTCCGAGTACATGCTGGTATGGCCCATCAACAGGGAGGGCTGTTGCTTTCAGGCCCTGCTTGTGTGTTTGCCAGGGTATGTGATCAGTCTTAGTTGGAAACAGAATACTGGACTTGATACAACTTAGTCTGATAAGAAAGAATGTTCTTATTCAAATGACCATTCTTCCCAGACCATAATTTGTGTGTTACCTATTCCACAAAAGGAAGTATTGGCAAGGTCAGAAGTGCAGGAACGGAATTAAGCTTTAAGGCTGCAATCCTTACTATGCTTACTTAAGAGTAAGCCCTGTTGAACTCAGTGGGACTTGCTTCTGAGTACATATGTATAGAAGCAGATGTCAACATGTTCACAAGCTAGTCTTAGTTCTCTTTAAGGCATTTTTGCCCAAGGGTGTATATGTTGATGGGCTATACCAGCATGTACTTGGACATAATACCTGTGAAGACAAGCCGATTTCTTTAGCTATTGGATGGCAACAAGAGAACATCCATAATTTGTCTTATCTTTTAAAAAACCATCTACCTGATCATGCCACATCTTTCCATTGTAAATTCCATAAGCTACTCATGCAGTAGGGAAAGTGAGGCAGAGAGGAAGGATTTATTCACCACTTTTAATCAAATTTCAAAGTAGTTTACAAGGAAACTTCAAGCTGTTAATCTGCTTCAGTGGATGACAAGTGAAGTTACACTATGAAGTAAGACAGCATTTCCTGACCCCACTGACAATGACAGAATACATTCAATGAATTTCCTAGAAATATTAGGAAAAAATAGAATATTTGCGAACTGTCCTGGAACAGGTTAACTTCAACAACTGTTGCCAAAGACTACTGCATACCTTTGTATTCTCATCTGCTAGGACCCCACAGTGACAGTGCGGAGGTGTTCGTTGCACTCACCTTCTAGACATCAAGTGATTTTGATCTGACATGTACTTCCTTCTGTTTCTTTAAACTCTGTATATAGAAAATTCTTAGTTTCCAGGTGAGATGGAATTTAGGGTGTAAGGTGGGTCCTTGGAAGTGAGTAAGCAAGAATGAAGGCAGATTTTTTTTAATCTATAAAATCCTCCAGTTGTCACTTGGGCAGGGCTGAAAGATTTTAAGCCCAATCTTATGTCTACTCAAAAGTAAATGCTATTATAATCAATGGGTCTTACTCTTGGGTAAGTGTGGATAGGATTGCAGCCTTTGTGTAAAATATGAATATGTATATAATAGAAAGGATGCTCATAGCTAAGGGCAAGTTCTTGATATGCACATGGAAGCAAGTTACTGTATTTGTTATAAAGGCATTAAAAAGGATCAGGATGAATACTGGCAAAGAACAAGATGTAAGCTACCTAGCTCCTTGTCTCAAATCTGTGACAAGCAAATTAGGATTATTTTAAAATTCAGTCTTCTTATTTACAAAGACATTCATATGCTAAAGAGAAATTCAAATTCATTTACAAACAAAGCTTCATCACCTTTATTTTGCCCATCTGCTCCAAGCAAAACAATTTTATGCAATGAAAGGTAAAAGCCTGGCTGTAAGGAGATTTTCATGAGAATAAAGCCCCACTGCTTAGGAAGTTCCTGCAAAAAGCAACGTGGCTAGAGCAATGTTGATTTTGCTCCAGCACAGAGACAGCAAGCCCAAACTCATATTGATTGTTTCCTAGCACATTACAGGAGTGTGTGTTGAGGGGAGCAGCAGAGAGTTTCTACGGTTTGAGAATTGCCCATAAACTCTCCTGTGTGCCACAGGCAAGCATAAGGACTTCTGTAGAGTCAGTCGTAACTTCCAGATACCAAAATGGTACATATTTTGGAGTTCTATCCCACTTCTGACGTCAGACAGGTTCTCTTTCTTGGAAGATGCCCAGATGTCCACCACCTCTAGAAAACTGAAACTTGCTTCCTGGTCTTCATTCAAAAGGCATAGTCTTCTTCAAAGCACTGCCACGCCTCCCTCACAGCGGCTGGTGATCATGTTAGCAATTTCAGTCCAAGTATCCAGATGTGGGTTATAAACCTCAACAGAATCTGAAGTTACTGGGGCAGCTGAATCATAGCTTGCAGTCCTGCCTCCTGTGGCATAAAGTAGGCCATTCACAGCTACAACACACACACCAGCTCTTGGGACCTTCATTGAAGCGACTTCCACCCATTTCTCCTGATGATTAAAAACGTTTAAAAATGTTTACTATACTACAAAGTGTTCTAGCTTCTAGTAATACTTGTATCAAGAACAAGAAGTTCTACAGGAAGTTCTGTGCCCAATTGGACACCACACATTCTTGCTAGTGGAGGCTGGGGGTGGGTGGGCTCTATGTCACCTTAGCAACCAAGCACAGAACCAAGGGAGGATCATTATCAAAGGTAAAATTTTGAGGCAATAGAAAAATATGTACATAATATTGGTATATTAAAACCATGTGTATATAATGAATAGTTTAGTTCAGCCTTGCAAACAAGTCCCCAGAAGTTACTTGTCCACCTGCCTAGACATACACCTACTGCTTAGTGATGGCACATTGACCCAGATAACCGAGGGCTCCGGCAGCAACCTGGAGGCCTGCTTCTCAGTCACTACACCTAACAATGAAGGGAGCACTTTGTGTACAGCTTATAAACAGCCATCACAGACAACTGGACCATGAGAAAGAGAGAGAGAGAGAGAGCTAGTTCCCATGTTGCAGCTTTCAGCCACAAGAGGGCTAATGGGAGGGGTCATCACTTAGTGACATGAAAGGATCTCAGATAAACAACAAAACAGCAAAAGTGCAGTTCTGGCTAATCATTAAAACATTTCTAGTGTTGTTTCAGTCCATAGCTGCAACCACACTATCAGTCGCCAAGTTTACAACCAGAAGATGTACCATCTCAGGCTGCAGCAGCAAAAAGGTATGTGCTGTTTTGTGTGCTTCTGCCCACCTTCACTCTAATGATTCACATACCCAGTTACAACTTCACTGTGGGTTTCACACTTCCCTGCCTCTCCACCCCTTTCTGGCTGCTTTTAATCTTTTACCCATTTAAAATGCCTATTTTTGGAGTAGTTTTTTTTAAGCCAGCTCCTTTATGTGGGGTTTTGATTCTGAAAGGATCATGGGGCAGGGGGGGTTAGGCTTCAAGAGGATCACAAAGGCCAGTCAGACTGAACATGTTTCCAGTCCCTTCTGGAAACACGAAGAACTGGTTACTTCTGAACTCAGTTCAGGCTGGACATCTGTATGTCTGTACAAAGTGGACTCATTACACCAACTATGGATGCATACAAGTTTACACACATGCACTTGGCTATAGCAATTTATAGGAGAACAAATTGATACATTTTGGGTAGCAGATGCAAAGAACAGTTTGAGTAACTAGACCAGTAACTACTAAAATCACAGACATGTTTAATAGGTCTTGTAACCTGATTTGTGGACCTCAGCCTTACCTCCTCAAAAGAGTATTTCTCAACAGTTGGAAGTGCATCTTGGGTTTCATTACATCCTCCAACGGCATAGATACAGTCATTCAGAGCAGCCACACCCAGATATGCCCTTCTGGTGCCCATTGCAGGGAGTGTAGACCAACGCTTAGATATTGGATCATAGACTTCCACAGAGCATAGTTCTATTCCTTCATTGCCAATGCCTCCAACAACATAAATTAAACCTGGAAACATAAGGACTTCCTATTAAATCTATGCCAGATGAACACAGTTGTTATAAGATTAAGAGGAATTAATGGAAACGTGTAATACGATTGCAGTCCATTGCACAGTTATTCTGCAAAATGTTAAGGATCAGTGGGACAACTCTTGAATAGATGGCTGCAGACCAAAGGGCTTTCTGCACAACCCAGTTCTTGGAGTTGTATTTTGCACAATACACAAACATTTGCTTTTCATTGGTTGCACATAGTCTGCACATTGTCCTTCTGCACATTGTCCTTCAAGTTAGCACTTCAACTTGGAAGTATACCAAATTTTCCTGAGCATTCTAAATACAATACAGGGCTGGCTCTAAGATCCACTGGGCTGTCTCTCAGGGGTCCTAGAGCAGTCCTAGAAGAATCCCAACAGCTGCTGTGAGAGTCACAGCAACTTTGCAGGTTACGAATTACCGGTACTATGTGAAAATCACATACAGAGTTGAGACAAACTAGTTAACACAAATTTTCTAAGTGAATTCTGAGGCTGTTCCAATTCCCATGGCAGCAAACAAAGGGATGGGGGCAGGAATCCTGGAGCCCTATGGAGGTTGTGAGCCCCCAAGCATGTGCCTGTGTAAGCCCACCCTCTGATGTCAGCCATGAATTTACAAATTACTGTAATCAGACAACAGTGACGAATTGCACCCTAACCTACTGCCCAAAAGGTATAGTTTGTAGAAGTCTGTCTAAAAAATAATAATCTAATAATACAAATTATAATCTAATATGAGCTATGGAATGATGGATTCTATACCATAATTTAGAAGAAGACTTGCCAGTGCTCTCCTAACCACAACTGTGGAAAAGGTTCATACAAGAACTAACTAAATAGACATTGCAAGAGATTTCTGTATTGGTTTATAAAGTCTGCTTTCTATTATAGTTTTGCTGAGCATTCTGAGAAATGGGGCAACAATGAGTGCCAAACACAAACATGGTGTGTTCCAACATAAAACTAAAGTCATCTTACAACACTAAAACAAAGCTGAACAAGCAAGAAATATAGGAAGTAGTTTCCAAGACACAAAATTCTCACATTCACACTCACACTCCAGATTTTGCTCTGTTGTTACCAAGATGACAACTGTTACCTAAGCCCACTCACCTTGCATTTCACAGCATCCAAAATTGTAGCGTGGCAATGCCATGCTGCCTACCACTTCCCAGCTATTTTCTTCAGGATCAAAACGTTCAACTGAGGTGCCAATCTCTGCTCCAACCCAGCCTCCTATAAACCAGAATAAGTATGCAGAATAAGTATGCAGATAAGGAATACAACAGAGTTAACGCCTACCATCTCCTTGAAACAACTACCTCTGCAATTTGGTTAAATAGACCTTGGACTGCATGTAAACAAGTCAAGTAGTTTAGATTTCTAAAGGCTATGCATTATGTGCAAGGTGGAGCCCTGACACTTTTTTTAACTGTTTCAGAAAGGATGCTTAACTCTTTTCCTGCTTGAAGTTTCCCTGCTCCAAATTGGTTCCCTAAGCTAAGTTAGCAAGTAAAGCCCACAGGCTTACAGTCTGGGCAATTTCCCTATTTGCTGAGGGTGGCATTCAGAAAAATCTCAACATTTAGGAGTGGAAGTTGAAATGCAATTAACTCTCAATGCTTTCTCCCATATTCCACAATATTCACAGCTCAATCACCAGAGTCCTAGTTCTGCTCGTCTCCCATAAGATCCAATCTTATAGATTGAACAATGATGGGGGGGAGGGGGTAAGAGGTGTCACCAATGCCAAAGGAATGGGATCCCACCAAAGGAATGGAATCCATGCCAAAAGGAGAGGGCAAAGGAAATGGGGATCAACTCAGTGAACCGTGGAGGAAACAGCAGCCCAGATGTGGTGAACAGCTGTGTCTTTTCAGCAGAAGGAAAACAGTATGATGTTACAGGCACCAGGGCATGAAGTCCCTGATACAGAAGGGGATGGGCCATGGCATAGCACTAGCACACATACTTTACCTGCAGAAGGCCCCTGGCATCTTCAGGTAGAGCGGGGGGGATCCTGTCTGAAACCCTAGAGAGTCACTGCCCGTCAGTGTAGCCAGCACTGAGCTAAATGGACCAATGGTCTGATTCAGTATAAGGCAGCTTTCTAGGATAAGCAGTGTCTATAGCAGACCTGGGCATTGTGCAGCCCCAGGGCACATCTGGCCCTTGTGAGGTTAAAAGAAGACGTGGAGCAGCTAATTAAGGTAAAATAATGCCCCCCACGTGCTCCCCTGGCCATTCTCTTACCTTAATTAGTTGCTCCGTGTCTTCCTTTAATAGATGCTGCTGCTTATAGCATCTGTTGCAAGGAAGACACGTAGCAGCTAATTAAGGTAAGAGAATGGCCATGGGGCGTGTGGGCGCTGTGGAGGGGGCCGTGGATATTGGTCTGCATATTGGTCTGGCCCTCCACAACAGTCCCAGTTTCTCATGTGGCACCTTAGGAAAATTAATTGCCCACCCCTGGTCTATAGCCTGCTCAGGACGATCTACTCACAGGGTGCAGAACAGGAAATGGGTGCAGCTAAGAGAGCTGCTCATATGAGGCAGAAGGAGGGAGAGGCCAAGGAGGAAACACCCCTTGAGTTGCAATCAGAGTAAGCCTCAAGAGATGGAGGAGTGGCTCAAGTGTTTGCTGTCAATGTCCTTCCCTTGGTCTCGGTCTTGGGCAAATCAGTTGAGGTGGGCTGGAAGGAGAGTCCCACCAAAGATGTGCAAGGCACACCATCACCCACCAAGACTTCATAGTCTTAAACTCAAGGAACATCTGGAGCAGCAACTATTCAGTTAGTAACATCAAACTGGAGGCCAGAGAATTCTTAGCTAACTCATCAGCAAGGATTCTGCTAGCAGATAAGCAGTAGCTTGGAATCACCAAGGCTTTATTTAAGGACAACATTTGTATTTGAGCTTTGCCAAAAAGGATACTTGACTAGAGAAGCTACTACAGTAAAACTCCAATAGTCCAGCATCCAATTGTATGTCACTCCTGATAGTCCAGTATCAAAATGGCAAAAGCTTAGTGAGTGAGCTTTGGCAGAAAATGAGTCACAAGATAGCAGCGGCATCAGCTGAACCAAGCTAAACCAGATGGGATCAAGTGGCATTGTGTGATGCTGGACAGTGTTTGTGTGTTGTCCAGCTGTTTTAAAGAGTTAAACACATTTTATATACAGTATATATACTGTGTATAAATATATATATTTAAAAACCAGCTCATAGGTACCTCCCGACAAGCTGGCGTATTTGATAATCTTGCATCACCTAGGTCTCAAGGTGCCAAATATCAGAAATCTGCTCTACTTAGCTGCCATGTTCCAGTGCTATTCCTACTCTCTGTCATATGCAATACTAATTAAGACACTCCTCACTTAAGGATACAGATTTAGCAGCCAATAGACTTGCCAAAAGCGTAGATGGTCCCATAGCAGGAACACACTCCTAGTCCACAGCGAGGATGGTTCATGGAAGCTACAGCTGCCCACTGCTTAGTAATAGGATCATAACGTTCTGTACAGTCAAAAATCATGGAGTCTTTCTCACCTTAAAAGAAAAGGACACAGAGAAGGTAAGGTTATTTGAAGAGAACCTGTTAAGACACTGTTCAGCCAATGTTTAAACATGGTTACAAAACACAACACTATTGCCAGAACCAAAAAAGGCCTTGACTGTGTATCATGATGCTGGAACTGTAAATGAGTTCTCAGCAAGAAAATGCTTTTAAATGCTTTACCAAAATATGTTTTGCCCAAAATAAGCAGGGAAGAGGTGCAGACCAGGGGAAGAAGGGGGTCAAAACAGAAGGAGAGGGGTCATGAAATGGGGGACTCCTAAGCCCTAGCAGCAAGGGGCCTGGGGGAAGGGAAGAGATGAATCTCCACAGGAGAAGGGAGAGGAGAAACAGAAAAAGGGCCAAGAAGGAAGACAGGGGGCGGATAAAAGGGCTCAAGGGGGAGTCCCCACCCCTAGAGAGCAGGAGCTCTCACAGGGCGCATGGGCCAAGCTACTCCCACTGACCACTCTAACATCCCACAGTCAAGCCAGGGCAGCCACCCCCCAGATTGGCCAGCTTCACCAGGATCCTCCACTAGGCAAGTCCCTTTCTACCAGGTATCCTGTTCCTCCGAGGATTCATTTGACAAGCAGGGCATACAGCCCCCAGTGAGATTAACTAGAGGGTAAAGGCCAGGCATCTGAACATGGACTGTACAGTACTCTCTGTATCCACTTGTGTTGTTCCAATAACCCCCTCTCCCCCAAAGCATACTCATGCAGTTACATGGTCCTTCAGCCATAGGAAACCTCAGGTATGTTGTACATCAACCCTTACGATATGGACCTTCCCACTTGGGAAGAGGTCAAAAGGGCAGGGGTGGTGACAAAAAGGTATTCCACAAACAGGGCAGAACCACTGAGAAGGCCTCTCCCCAATTACCACTCTAATGATTTAACTTGGTGGGAGGACCTAAAAGGAGATTGTCCTTTAGGTGCCCTGGTCCCAAGCCATTTAATGTAAACCTTTTAAAACCAAAACACACAATTTGAACTGAACCTGGAAATATGATGAAAGCCAATCTTTTAAGAACAATATTGTATGGTTACAACAGTGGTTCCCAGTTGGAAGTCTGGCCAGCATGTCCTGAGCCAACTGAAGATTCTAACTATCTTCAAGGGCAGCACCACATATTACAGTAATCTAGCCTGGATGTTACAAAGGCATAGATAACTGCTACAAAGTCATCCCTGTCTAGGAGGGACTGCAGCTGGAACAGCAACCTAAGCTGGTGTCAGAGTTGCCACTTGACCATCCAAAGTAACAGTTGGATCTAAGACTATCCCCAAGTAACAAATAGTCAACTGCATGTGCAACTGCACACCTATGAACAATTGCAAACACACACGTATATACGTCTTCAAGAACATGAATTTGTGCCTGTGTGACACAGGATTGGAGACGTCTGGGGAAGAGGCTCATTCCAGAGGCCAGCACCACAAGTTCCAACTGGCAAGGGACAGATGCCCTATCTGCCACGATCTAGACATCACTGTACTTTTTGTATTCAGTAATTCAGCTTTAGCAGTACTGTTGCACATCAGGCTCCAGGAAAGTGTTTGCCTTTAAGTACCGGTAAATAAAAACCAACACACACTGGGGAATGGCTGACATTTCCCCCAGATATTCTTCACCCCTACCTCCAATGGCATAGACCATTCCTCCTACCACTGCAACTCCCAGCCCACTGCGAGCCTGATGCAGGGAAGACACAGTAGTCCAGTACTGGCTGAAAGTGTCAAAACGTTCCACGCAGCTAAGGGCTCTGCTGTCGCTCCAACGGCCTCCCTGCAGGCGAGTGTATCCACCTATTCCAGAAGCAGAAATGGCATAAATGATAAGCAGATCTGCAGACTCCAAATCAGCATTTCTACTGCAGTTCAACTTTTGAAGACGTTTGAAATGCTAACAAGGCGACTGGTTCCATACCTACTGCATAAAGGTACTTCCTGGCTTTTCTTCGAGGACGGGCTTTAGCTGCCTGCAGGAAACTGCTAACTTTGCTATCTTTGGGAGATTTACACACTTCACAGTATTCTTTTAACAAAGTCTGAAGGGCCACTCGGAGACTGAAATCAGGAACACCTTGGGAGGGAGGAAAACATGAAATTATCAGTACTGTACTAGCCAAGCTACAACTATAGGTGTCCATATAGTTTTGACTAATGAAAACCCATAAGTTTATTTCTAGCTTGCCCCAATCAAAGAGCTCAGAGTAGGTAACAGTAAACAGTAAACAGTAAACAGTAAACAGTAAACAGTAAACAGTAAACAGTAAACAGTAAACACACACACACACACACCCCAACTTTCCCCTTGCCTACTTATTCCCAACCATTAAATGCAGAGGTACCCATGTTTATGATACCTGTCACAAAATCCATCTCAAAAGTTTGCATTGGGTCATCGGGTGATACAAAAAAGGTATACGAAGTCCAACTTCACACACTCCCCTACATGCAGTTACCTTCTATGTACTTCAAGAGTCTTTGAGGCGGTAGCAAAGGAAAGCGAACTGTATCCAGGACTTCTACCACGTGTTTCTTTCTTCTCCCCAGATCTTTCAGAATCCATTGCATTGCAGCTGTGAAAACCTGGTATTCATCTTCTATACTCAGCTCCTCACTTCTCAAGATCTTAATAAGCTGTTCTTTTGTCAGGGTCAGGAATTCCTCTCCATTCTGGATGTCCAAGAAATGGGCATGGATGTAATTCTCTGTGAATTCTAGCAGATCATGACAGACAATTTGTTCAGAAAACTGGAAGAGTCCAATGCAGTTGGTGGGGTCAACCTGCCCCTTTAGAAATTCACAGCAAAGGTCCACCACTTCCATGAGCTGGAACATGTCTGCTGCCACAATCAACTCTTGGACATTATTCTGGCCAATGCCAATGATGCCTGAATACACAACACAAGAGACCAACTTTCAGATCATAAAAAGTCTTGCAAGTTGCCAACATGCTAGATATGGCTTGTCCCTCCAAATTGTGACTTTTAATATATTCATGCATACTACTGTCATATAACTAATAACTTAGAAGGGAACTAGTAGCAAGGCAAGGCATAGGCACTCTTCACAGCTATGAAGCCAAACGACATCAAGCAAGAGCTTCTACACAACATTGGGGACAAAACCACCAACACTATGGTAACATAGCATTGACTAACACTGTTCGTATATTCGAGTCGCCCATGTAGACTAGTCTTACAAACTACAGATGGGGAGGCAAATCTGAGTTGTAATTCATCTGTGGAACTCCTTGCCACAGGATGTGGTGATGGCACCTGGCCTAGATGCCTTTAAAAGGGGTTTGGACAGATTCATGGAGGAAAAGACCATCACAGGTTACAAGCCATAAGCAACCTCCTGGTTTTAGAAGTGGGTTTTCTCTGTGCCAGGTGCAAGGGAGTGTCAACGGGAAACAGGTTATCTTGTTGTCTTGTGCTCCCTGAGGCATCTGGTGGGGCCACTGTGTGATACAGGAAGCTAGACTAGATGGGCTTTTGGCCTGATCTAGCAGGGCTCTTCTTATGTTCTTATGAGTTGTAACTGTACTGCTTCAAACTGCAGGTGGAGCTCAGGCGTCCACACAAAAACAATTCTCAGAATACAGAAAACTAGTAAGGAAGAAAGCTAAGTACGTTAGAATTCCTTTGCCCTGAAACACTAGTTTTCTATGTACAGGGAGTTATTTCTGTATAGAAGAGCCTTCAGTCATGAGAGCCCCTTGGACTCTGAAATGGTGCAGTCCAAGCTCAGGTTTACCTCCACATTTATAATTGTGAGAACCAGGTCTGCTGCATGCTGTGCAAAAGAAGGAATTCTGCACCCTATAGCTTCTAACACCATTTTGATGAGAAAGAAGACAAAAACAGGTTTGCACTCCCAGCCTAACAATGTAATCCTGAGCATATCTACTCGGAAGCAAGTTCTATTCAATTTAATGGGACTTACTCCCATGTAAGAAGGTTTAGGATTGCAACCTATGGATATTTACTTAGAAAACAGTCCCAGTATTTTAAATAGGACTTGCTTCCAGATAACTGTGCTTAGCAGGGCCAGCCCTTCCATGAGGATGACTGAAGTGGTCACCTCAGGCAGAAGATGGATGGGGAGTGCCCACTCCTTCCATCCACTCACTCCACTGCTCCTCCCCCCCCCCACTCCCACTCCCTGGATTAGAAAAGGAAGAGCAGAAGAGGAAGCGTGTGGAGGACAGGAGAGTGGTGAGCCAGACATACTCTCCACCACACTTCCCTTTCTGCTCTGTCCCGTTCTTCTTCCTTTTCCAATCCAGATTGGGGAGGAGGAGGGGAGAGGCTGGCACATCACCAGATAAGGGAAGTAACATTTGGCACACTACCTCAGGCACCAGCAGGTCTTGGGCTGGCTCTAGTTCTTAGGATTGCATCCTTAGCACAACTCACTACCATGTTGATATAGAGACAGATAGCACCAATATCAAATGTGAGTGGAAAAAAATGGTTGCTATCTAAAAAACTGAGCGCTAGATAACTCTCACATGTTTACAACAAGTGAAGTCAGTCAGACATGGGGTGGGAGTGGAGGGAATGCTTGCGAAATAATAAGGTGCAAAGCAGCAAGCGCTATTGAAAATTAAAACATTTGTGTAGAGGAGCTCCGAGACTACTAAAGCATTAAAAAAGGTAAAGTAAAGGTGACCCCTGACAATTAAGTCCAGTCGTGTCCGACTCTAGTGTGTGGTGCTCATCATTTCAAAGCCGAAGAGCCAGCGTCGTCCCAAGACGCCTCTGTGGTCATCCTTGCTGCAGCGCATAGCATGCAGCTGGAACACGGAGCGCTGTTTACCTTCCCGCAAGTGGTTCCTATTTATCTACTCACATTAACATGCTTTGGAACTGCTGGCAGGAGCTGGCCAAGCAACGAGAGCTCACCCCATCGCAGATTCGAACTGGCGACCTTTCGATCGACAGCTCATGGTTCAGCGGTTTAACCCACTGCGCCACCCGCTGGCCTACTAAAGCATTAGTAAAGGTAAAGGTATCCCTTGACAATTAAGTCCAGTCGTGTCCGACTCTAGGGAGCGGTGCTCATCTCCGTTTCAAACCCGAAGAGCCAGCGCTGTCCAAAGACGTTTCCATGGTCATGTGGCCGGCATGACTCAACACCGAGGTGCATGGAACGCTGTTACCGTCCCACTGACACGGTACCTATTAATCTACTTGCAATTTCTTGCTTTCGAACTGCTAGGTTGGCAGGAGCCTTCGCACGGATTCGAACTGCCGACCTTTCGATCAACAGCTCATGGTTCAGTGGTTTAACCCACTGCGCCACCCTACAAAGCAAAACAAGAGAGACCATTTTAGAAATGAATTTACCTGTGTAAATAAAATCCAGGAGAACCTGAAAGATGCCAGCATCCACACCCAGGATCTGCACAACATCCTTTGATGACTCTTTCATCCCTCCTGCAAACAGAGCTGCAAAGTAAGGGCTGCTCGCAGCCAGGACAAGCCGATGGACCTTAAAGACTTCTTCACCAACCTGTAGCTGCACATCGCAGAAGTGCTGCCCGCACCTCATCTTGTTGATCTGGGCTAGTATAAGACGGGCATGCCTGTCTGCCAGGAGGGGGAACTCACTCGTGCTGGGACAAGCCACAGAAGCCATGACAGGTCATAAAGTGAGTGAGTGACTTTCACTGCCCATCATCCACCAGTACTGGCCTGGGAAAACCAAGGAACAATTTGAAAAGGGCAGGTCTTGGGAAGGAGTCAATGCTGAGGCATATTGTTGCTCAAATTAATTAATTTATGTAAAGACATTTTCAGATACCATCCCAGGTTGGATATCTTGAGCTGAAGAGCAAAAAAATAACAGAAGCTGGTGATCAATTGGTGGGTGGTTAAATTTGCTGAAGGTTCTTCCTATGTACTCTCCAACTACCACCTTATCTTCTGCCTGCATGCTCTGAAGTTTTAAGAGGAATGTGTTTTAAGAACTTAATACATTTTGTTAATTTAATCATCAAGCATAAATCTTTTTAATAGAAAATTAAGGGACTTGTGTTTCACTGGTGAAGATAAACATGACAGTGGAACAGAAACACTACCAACTCCTTCACTGAAAACTCACATTACAGGCATGCTCACTGTCAGTTGTCATCCAATGCCCTTTAAAGAAGTCTCTCTATTTCAGATTACAGCCTCTCTATTTCAGATAACAACCATCTACTAATAATAACAATACCCCTAAGAGCATACTTAGCCAGGACGGTGTAGTGGTTTGGGAGTTGGACTTAGACCTGGAAGATCCAGGTTCAAATCCCCGCTCAGCCATGAAGCTTCCTGGGTCACCTTGGGCCAGTCACTATCTCTCAGCCCCACCTACCTCACAGGGTTGTTGTGAGGACAAAAAGGAGGGGAGGAAATATGTACACCATTCTGAGCTCCTTGGAGGAAGGGCAATATAAAAATGTGAAAAATAAATAAATATAAATAAAATAAATACTTTTCAGCTTTAAAATACTTTTCAAGGTATTGCTAACTTGAGTCCATTTTTAAACTAGTTATAACCACTTGGATATCCCACTAATTTCAATAAGCTTTACTTCCAAGTAAATATTGGTTATAGCTAGGCTTACCAGATCTCCAACCGGGACAGAGTGCTAGACCTTTAGGAGAAGGAATGTGGGCAGGTGTAGCTTGTTAAACCTTAGAGCACAATCTTAGGCATGTCTACTCAGAGAAGCAAGCCCCACTGAACACAATGGAGTTTGCTTCTGAGTAGACATGCCTAGGATTGTGCTCTAAGGTTTAACAAGCTACACCTGCCCACATTCCTTCTCCTAAAGGTCTAGCACTCTGTCCCAGTTGGAGATCTGGTAAGCCTAGTTATAGCTAGGTGTACCATATACATATACACATGTACATATGTACATATACATATACTTCACCATATACAGGTGAAGCTCATAATGGAAAGGTGCAAAAAGCTGGACCTGACCAAATTCCTTCTTCTGACAATGGTTATAGCCTGGTATAGGCACTTTGTCCCCCTTTGTATATGGAAGTGCTAGTTATAAAGGCTCTCTGTGGTTACACAACAGTGCCAAAAAAACCCCACTGACTTTGCACATGTTCATTCATTGACAACTCCTCAGTTTATGTTCCAGAGTGGAGGTTTGGCATTCAAAAAACAGGTTCTGAGTTCTAATTAAGCCCTGCAACGCTCAGGCTGAAAGTAAGGCTGATGTAGTGGATTCTTATGGCTCTCATATGTAACAGTTAAAATTGTCTTGGAGGGGGGAAGGGAAAGCTATTAAACAAGGAATCTCGCGAATTCATTTCCACAAAAGCGATGGCGGATATTACCTTAATTTTCCCATTCCGCAGTTAAAGGTCCCCTCCAGCGCCTCCGCATTCCCGAGAACCTTTGCGAACCCCACTTTCCTGTGCCAGAAATATGGAGAAGCATCCATTCAATGCACTTCAATTGGAGTTAAAATGCGCATGTCGAACGGGAGGGGGCTGGGGGAAGCGAGCGATGTGCGTTTGCGCGTTACGGGATGTGAAGCATTTCGCCCTTAGAAGAGAGGACGGTAGAATGTGCGCGCAGGTTTCTATGGACAGTACTGTTGTACATGAGATAACAGAGAGACGAGCGGTAGAAGGGCGTAGTCAGTCAATACTTTCATCATGATTCGTTACGTTTTCTTCCGATTACAGTAGTTCAAGAATCATGATACGAATAAAATTAACGCTAGGTTATTTATATATATATAAATAACGCTAGGTTATATATATATATATATATATATATATATATATATATATATATATATACCTGTCGCTGCCTGCACTTTTAATGAAGAGAGAGAGAGAGAGAATTTAACTTACAGTATCTAAAGCTGGAAAAGCATTTCAGAAAAATCTGACCTCTTTCAGGTCTTACAGCTGTTAAAGAACGCGAGATGGTCTCAACTGCGCGCTTGAAATAACGTGGTGTCACGCTATTTGGTTTCTGTCTTGCTAGCACGCGCTCTTGACATACATAACATACGGTATTTACCGAAATGCCCACAGAAATAGCCTTTCGATTATGTTTCCTCTATTCCCGCACTCTTCCCCCATTTATTATTTCACTAATGGGTCATTCCGTGTCAAATCAACCAATGAAAAATCCTTGACGTCATGGATTTTGTTCATTTTCGGTACATTTGTAGCTTACCATGAGATGTTTAAAAATTATTTTTTTCAGATTTTTTTGTCCATCCGTTTTTGAGATATTGAATGTTCAAAATTGCCAAAAAAAGCCAAAATCCACTTGTCACCATACATTCAAACGCCAGTTACAGAATAACGATGAACGCTACAGACATAGGACAGGTGTCGTTTTAAAGCTTATGAATAGGGCTTTCATTTTATATACAACATGACAAAATTGTAAATTTTCAAGAAATTCAAAAATATTCAAATAATATTAATTTTGAAATTTTCAAAAATAGAACTTTTTTAAAATTTTCAAAAAAATCACACTTAAAGGTATATGTCTTGTAGTCAATCAGTCAATATTTCAAGATGGTATCTCAGTGGTATCATACAAAAATTAAATTTTCTTGTTGGCAGTGACCAGGAATTAAACCCCTCAAGTCCATTTTTCTACAGTTTACATTGATAAAATCATGTGGTAAACTGAAATGAATCCAAAAATTTATAACAGGACTTATAGAGATAGATTTATAGAGCATGAATTCACTTTCTATTCTTTTACAGGATCAGCTTTTTGGTAAACCTATCAAAATCATGAGCTTTTTACTTCTGTTCGTAGTTTTAAATTTTTCCTTTAGTTGCTGAATAATTTCTGAATCAGCACAGTGACATTTTTCCTCATCTAAATCATCTTCAGAAGTAAAAAAATAATTCTTTGTAGTTCCTTTTAATCTTCCCCATCTGTTCTTTGCACTTTAAATACTTTCTTCTTGACTCACCAAGGGAGGTCAAAGAGGCATTTAAGTGGCTTAAAGCTGTATCAGGGTCCAAATACTCAGACTCCTTTATATGACTAAGACCAGGAATCTCATAATTCTCAGGAGGAATTTCCTTTTCAAGTATATTGTTTTCCATCTGACAAGGCTTCTATTCATGTGTGGTTTGATTTCACTATTTAGTGAAACCATCCAATCAGTTACATTCCTCAAGTCTTTACTAACCCAGTGCCCCCCTTTTTTAAAAAGGGCTGCAACAGTTTTTTGACCACTTATTCTCCTCCATATTTCAAATCATGTAATTATCAAACAGTTAATGAATTAAACTTAATAAAGACTAATAAAGCAGCTTCACAACAAAAATGTCCTAGAAAGCTTCACTAAAAACACACTGTCCAAACCCACTTAAATGCCTCTTTGACCTCCCTTGGTGAGTCTCCGGTGTGCAAGAAGAAAGTATCTAAAGTGCACTTTAAATACTTTCTTCTTGACTCACCAAGGGAGGTCAAAGAGGCATTTAAGTGGCTTAAAGCTGTATCAGGGTCCAAATGATTGACTACAAGACATATACCTTTAAGTGTGATTTTTTTGAAAATTTTAAAAAAGTTAAATGTTTCAAAATTTCAAAATTAATATTATTTGAATATTTTTGAATTTCTTGAAAATTTACAATTTTGTCATGTTGTATATCAAATGAAAGCCCTATTCATAAGCTTTAAAACGACACCTGTCCTATGTCTGTAGCATTCATCGTTATCCTGTAACTGGCATTTGAATGTATGGTGACAAGTGGATTTTGGCCTTTTTTGGCAATTTTGAACATTCAATATCTCAAAAACGGATGGACAAAAAAATCTGGAAAAAATAATTTTTAAACATCTCATGGTAAGCTACAAATGTACCGAAAATGAGCAAAATCCGTGACATCAAGTTCCAAAATGTATTTTTTATTGGTTGATTTGACACGGAATGACCCTAATGTCTCTGCAAAAGATCACACCCCTTACCCCCGGACATTTTAGTAATAGGAAGTGCCACCTAAGCAAAGCGTTCAACAGTTTTTGAAATGCACAACATGGATCAGTTGCCGCAGAGTCAGATTTCAGTAGAAGTAGCCCGACAGTTGCTAGGAGGAGGATTTGACAACCTAGCGCCGCATTCACAGCCCGCTGCTTTGGTGACTAATATAGCAGCACAAGCCTATGCATGTCTTCTCAAAAGTAAGTCCCATTGTGTTCAATAGGGCTTACTCCCATTCCCAGGAAAGTACGGGATTGCAGCCTGAGATTGCAAATCATCCTATCTCGCTTTTTCAAACAATGTGATAGGGGGATACTTTCAATAGGGGGCACAACTGCAGCGTGCTTTCGCAGCGATTAATACAGCAGGAGGAGGATTGTTGTGGAAGTAGCATATACTGTAATAATGTTTAATCATATTATAAAGAAGCTGCAGATACAGGCTATGTGGCTTCATTAATGAGCTAAAATACTGTCCCAGGTATTAACTGTAGCGTGTGTAATGGGCTAGTCCAGTGGTTCCCAAACTGGGAGGCACGGCTCCCAAGGGAGCCGTGGAAACCAGCCAGGGGAGCCGCCGGAGAGTGCCACGGAATCCTTTCAGAAAACAGTGCAATGCCAATTGGCATCAACATAATGTAATGGGGAGCCACGGCCAATGGTCACCAATGGTCAAGGGAGCCGCAGGTCGAAAAGGTTTGGGAAACACTAAAGGTAAAGGTGACCCCTGACAATTAAGTCCGGTCGTGTCCGACTCTAGGGTGTGGTGCTCATCCCCATTTCAAAGCCGAAGAGCCAGCGTTGTCCGAAGACGCCTCTGTGGTCATGTGGCCAGCATGACTCTCCTTGCCGCAGCGCGTAGCATGCAGCTGGAACACGGAGCGCTGTTTACCTTCCCGCAAGCGGTACCTATTTATCTACTGGGCTAGTCTAAATGGACTAACACCCACAAAAAAATCAAACTTAATTTCTTCATCAGAGCAGAACTCCTTTTCCCTGCCATTTTTTTTCCAAAAATGCTAGGGTGGGCAAACTGCTGACTCAGGGTGGGCAAAGCCCACCCTAACCCCCCCTCTAGCAACAGGCCTGCTCCCCACCATGTGCTCTTCCTCAGCAGGCAGCTGGCGCTCTGGCATCTCATGTGGGATGGCTCTGGCCTTCCTGCCATTGCCCCAGCAGCACGCTATTCAGTGTGCTGCCGGAAGGTGCTTTTCAGCAGCCACCGCCAGCGGAACGTGTGTTCCACTGACAGCTTCAGCCCATAGGATTGGGCTGCAGAACGTTAAATGAAATAAAATTTTATACAGCTTGAAAAATTAGATTAACACTCCAAAGCAGTGGTTCCCAATGTTTTAGCATCGGGACCCACTTTTTAAAATGACACTCTACTGGGACCCACCTAGCTTTATGAGACTAAAAAAAGTGATCTAGAAAAATATTTTTTATTTACTTACAAGTAATATTTATTTATTTGCAAAAAACAACAACCCTCCATTTCTCATAATGAGGTAGCCCTTATAGCCTCAGGGCTTGATGGGTTTAGTTATGTGACCCAGCCTTCACTTTTATCTCCCTATATTTACACAAGCTTGCAAACAGCAGGAACTCAGCTCTTTGCAGGGCAATTAGCAGCTGTCTGATTTTTGGATAGCCTCAGGGCTTGAGGCAATTAGTTATCTGATCTTTCCATCACACTGTTTTCATTGGAGGCTCTGTGGGACCCACCAGAAGTCAGATCGCAACCCACAGTTTAGAAACAATGCTCCAAAGGAATATAAAAGTTGACTCAGAAGTAAGTCCCACTGTTCAGTAGGACTTAGGTAAAGGTAAAGGTATCCCCTGACAATTAAGTCCAGTCGTGTCCGACTCTAGGGTGTGGTGCTCATCTCCATTTCAAAGCCAAAGAGCCAGCGTTGTCTGAAGACACCTCCGTGGTCATGTGGCCGGCATGACTCTCCTTGCCGCAGCGCGTAGCATGCAGCTGGAACACGGAGCGCTGTTTACCTTCCCGCAAGCGGTACCTATTTATCTACTCGCATTGACATGCTTTGGAACTGCTAGGTTGGCAGGAGCTGGCCAAGCAACGAGAGCTCACCCCGTCGCGGGAATCGAACTGCCGACCTTTCGATCGACAGCTTATGGTTCAGCGGTTTAACCCGCTGCGCCACTTACTCATAAGTAAATTTGCATATGATTGTAGCCTTGCTGTAACATGAGGTACATACTATCTCTGAAGCAGCTCTTGGGAAAGATGGTGGCCTAGACACACTGGCATCACTAGGGCGTAGCGGGGGGTGGGTGGTCCGCTGGGGGTGATGCACCAGGAGGGGGTGATGCGCCAGGAGGGGGTGACGCGCCCAAGGACCGCTCGTGTGCCGCGTCTTCTTTGGCGGCTCGGCTGCTTCTAACTAGGCCAGGGCAAGACTGAAAGCAGCAAGTGCACAACACCGCTTGAAGTCTTGCCCTCAGAAGGGCTGAACAAAGACCCAATCGCATCTTCTTTTGACCCTTCTGAGGGCAAAGCTTCAAGTGGTGATGTGCACATGTGCGAACAACGCCGCTTTTGGCCTAGTTAGAAGTTGCTGAGCCACCGAAGAAGATGCAGCACGCGAGCGGGCCTCGGGCGCGTCACCCTCCCGGCGCATCACCCCCTCCCAACGCGAATGGTACCAGGGGGGTGAGTGGTTTGTACCGGGGAGGGTGACGCGGTAGCAAGGGACTGGGGATGTGACATGGCCGACCTCCCGCCCCTAGTGACGCGCCGAGCGGCTGACCTCCCGCCAGGGATGACACACCAGCTCGTGACGCCACTGCCTAGCCCTAGACATTAACATCAGTCCCTAGGCAAACACCTTAGTTTGCCTCCTTTTTTAGCCTGATGTATCTTCCCAATTATAGTCCTTTGACAAAAGTTTCAAAGGCAGCACCTGAGCACTTATGATGATGATGTCGCTGCTCCTGCTGTAGGAGACGTCCCTGAGCTCTGCTCCTTCTTGTCTTGACTTTTCACCCTTGATCAACATAGATGGAACTTAAGCCTTTCCACATATTACTTGTGATCCACCACAAATTATAGAACTTGTGCGAAATGTAGAACTCCTATGTTCAAAGAAAGAGGAGAGCTAAGTGAATTCTCCTCCTGAGCCATAAACACAGTGCAGGAATTTTTGACTGGACTCAAGCAGAATTAGATGCACTTGATCATAGGACTAGAAAACTTATGACAGTCAACTGTGCCCTTCATCGTCGCAGTGACGTCGACCGTCTGTACCTACCAAGGAACAATGGTGGCCGAGGACTAGTACAAGTAAAACAAACTTGAAGAAGAAAGGAAAGCATGTAAGAACTACATCAAGAACAGTAAAGAAAAAATGCTGGCAGAAGTTTATAAAGAGGATGTAATAGAAGTTAAACAAAAGAGGCCTACAGGGAGCAAACTGGAAAATCGATTAAACGTGTGACATAATAAACCGCTGCATGGCCAGTACATCAAGAAAACAGAAGACAAGGTAGACAAGGGCTCCAACGAAGTGGTTGCAGCATGGAAGACTGAAGAAAGAAGATATTTGCTGCACAAGACCAGGCATTATAAACAAATGTTATGAAGGCAAAAGTGGAAAAGATCTCAAATGATGTCAAATGTAGGCTCTGTAAAGAAAAAAAAAAACAATTGATTTCATTGTGTAGGTGCTGCAAAATCACTCAAGAGTGTTTACAAAAAAAACGCTACAATAAGTCGCTGCTATGCTCCACTGGAATTTGTGCAAGAAATATGGAACATCAGTAAAATAAATGGTGAGAACACATGCCTGAAAAGGTAGTAGAAAATGAGCAGGTCAAAATCTTGTGGGACTTCAAAATCCAGACAGATTTTTAAAAAATGGAACACAAAATGCCAGATATAACTGTAGTTGAGAAGAAACAAGTGATGCTTATTGAAGTGGCCATTCGAGGAGACAATCAAATCAAGGAGAGAGAATTGAAAACAATCACAAAATACAAAGATTGCAACCTGGAAATTGAAATACAGTCAATTCTCGCTACCCACATGGGTTAGGTTCATAGAAACCCTCGCGGGTTGTGAATTCGTGGATATGGAACCATTGATCCTAATCAATGGGGTTCCATGCCGGGAGTTAGCAGTGTTTCCCAAAAAATTTCAACCTGTGGCTCCCTTGACCATTGGCCACGGCTCCCCATTACATTATGTTGATGCCTGCCAATTGGCATTGCACTGTTTTCTGAAAGGATTCTGTGGCACTCCGCAGCTCCTCTGGCTGGTTGGGCAGCCCTTTGCCCTCAGAAAATGTACTGCGCATGCACGAAAAACGTAAAACTTTACGTTTTGAGCCATTGGGTCTTCAGAAGGCCCTGGAGCACCGGCGGGGCCGGACGCTCCGAAGCCGGCTCCCCGGCCGGCTCCCCCTGCCCTTGGGCTCCCCCTGCCTTGGGTGACGTGCGTCACCCAAGGGCTCCCCCTGTCCTTGGGTGACGCACGTCTAGTGACGCTACTGGTCCTGAATGCTGCAGGGACATTCAAAATTGCACCTGCAATCAGCGCAGAGCGCTTTTAAGTGGCTGGGGGAAGCCTCAGACGCTTTCCCCAGCCATTTCAAAGCACTCTGTGCTGATCGCGGGTGCCATTTTTGACGATCTCTGCTGCTAAGGAGAGCCTCTGCAGGCTTCCTTAGGCTGCAGGGATCATGGAAAGTGAGACACACCTTGTGAATGGTGCGAGGTGGTCTTGCTTCTGCTGCTCACGGGTGCACGAATTTGCGAGTTGCTATTTTACATATGGTGAGAATTGACTGTACAGTGTCTTTGGAGAAAGATAACAATGACACCTATTGTCACTGGTGCACTAGGCGCAATTCCCAAAGCCCTTAAGAAATATCTGACCAATATAGGTATTGACAAGATAACAATTGAGCAGCTGCAACAAGCAGAGGCGACAAGCGCCCAACCGGCGCCAGGGCGCATGGGGGCAGGGCCTGCGTCACGTGATGTCGACGCGCCCTCGCGTGACGTCGACGCGCCCCCCGCCCGTTTTTCAGTCATTTCGGAGCCTAACTGGCTCCAGGGAGGGTGGGAGGGCCCAGGCAACGCGGTGCTTCGGACTGGTGAGTTCCCCCAGCGCACCCCTCGCCCGCGAGCGCCTGGAGCTCCTGCTCCATGCGCTCCACTGTAGTCCTGCTGCTGGCAACAAGCCGCACTACTAGTAACATTGAACATTATAAAGCAGGGGTGGGGAACCTATTTGCCGTGGAGGGCCATTTTCCCATGGGGAAAATTGGTTGTGGGCCGGTCGTTAGGCCGTCTGCAATTTTTGCCCCCCCGGCAAATTTGGCGCCCCCGGCGTGAATTTGGGCCCCCCATTGGTCTCCTTACCTTCGAGGTCGCCACAGGCTCCGCGCGTTGCTCTTCCGACCTAGGCCGGTAGCTCGGAACGGGCTGGCCTAGGTCGGAGGAGCGACACGGGGAGCCGGCGGCAGCTCGAGGTGAGCGGGGAGCCTCCAATCTGGGTCTCGCGCGGGCCGGACCTGATGCACTCGGGACCGGTCTCGCGCGGGCCGGACCAGATGGCCTGAGGGTCCGTAAACGGCCCGTGGGCCGGAGGTTCCCCATGCCTGTTATAAGGCGATATCTCACCAGTTCTTAAACTTCGAACTAGTGAGCACCCAAAAAATCCCAGTCCAAGCATCTGGTGAATTGTGACACCATGATAATAATAATAAAGGCCAAAAAATCCCAATCTAGAGGTCTGAAAGCAGACAAATCATCCACCTTTCTGCTTCCTGCAGCACTATGAAGACAAGCTGCATCTGCCAAAATTAGCTCTTCTGCATGTCTATTAAAGGTGCAAAGGCCCTGCCCTAGTACCACGCATACCATACCCTAACCTTTATTGGCATCTAGGTTCCATACATCTGTGGGGTTTCCACCCTGGTCCAACACATGGGGTAGGAATAAACCTAAGGCAGGGCAGGGCACCGCGTTACTATACCCACAGTCCTCCTCCTGCCCAGGCTCACATGCTCCTGGTCTCAGGCATCCAAGGAACTCCTCACTCACCAACTGGCCCTCAGGTACTGAGCCTCCTCATCAGCTTCCCTTGACCCCTTTTAAGGCTGTCTAACCCTGAGGCTCCACCCCCTTCCCTGGCCTTGTCCTCGTGTCAGGGTAGGCTTACCAGATCGTCATCCGGGACGGAGCGATCGCCCCTTAAGGGGGAGGAGCACGGGCGGGGCCTAGCGTTACCAGCCCCGCCCACGCTCCTCCCCTTTAAGGGGTGATCGCTCCGTCCCGGGAGATGATCTGGTAATCCTATGTCAGGGGCAGGATCCTGCCTGCACTTGGGGGGGGCAGGGGTGAGATCCTGCTGGCACTTGGAGGGCTCAAGTGTGAGATCCTGTCGGCACTCGGGGGGTACGATCCCGCCGGCACTTGGAGGACTCAGACTGGGCTCAGCAGGGGTTAGAGGAGGTGGCTTTGGCCCCACTGGGGGTTCTGCAGCTGCTAGCCCGAGTGGTCACCCGGGAGGGGTCCTTGGAGTGGGGGCAATGTGGGGTGATTGCGCCGCCGGCACCAAGGCCCTGGAGGGGTACGGTGGAGTTGAGTCTGGGGCGCTGGGGGTGGCGTATCCCTGACAACATCTTATGGGAACAGGAGAAAAACCCTGCAGGATCAGGCCTAAAAGGTTGACCTTTATCCTGTATGTATGACCTTTGACCTGTATCTTAGGCCATTCCAAGGTTGCCCCAGAGCAGCTTGGGAGCACCTCAGGAGAAGGGGACATTCATCCCCTTCCCTGAATGTAAGCTGACCAGGGCCCTGTGGGCCTCTTTGGATGTACGCCAGCTATGAAGCTGACATACATCCGAGGTGGCGGAGTAAGGCTGAACAGGGCTGGGAACGGGCAGAGGACATTGGCAGAGCACGTTGCCGATATCCCCACTCTTTCCCAGCCATTGGCCAGCCCACTTACTGCCCTGTTCCGCCCTCTCCAAACCGTGCACCAACCAGCACAGCACTCACCTGCGTCGGCCAACACGGGTCCAGGTATGTCACGGAGTGAGCGGTGCCAGCCTCCACGCCAGCGCCGCTTACTCTCCAGGTGCCGAAAACATGCTTTGCGGCACCCTAGACTGACGGAACGCTCACTCCACCAGCCTATAGTTGCGCAGGATTGCACTGTATGCTGGATGGCGTTAAAACTGACTGGCCTGTAAATATCAGTGCTACATTGGCTACCTTCCAGTCCTTAGACAAAAAGGCTAATTTAGTGAATGAGTTACATATTTTTGTTAGATCAGCAATTTTACATCTAAGTTCCTTAAGAACTCTTGAGTGGATGCCAACCGAACCCAGTGATTTGTTAATGTTTAATTTGTCAATATACTCTAGTCTAGAACCTCCTCCCTTATCATTTCTATTTGACTCACTGCGCAATCCTGACGAATCTTCTGGCAGTGTAACGAGCGTTCCGCCTCCCGAAGCCGTCGCAAACATGCCGTAAGGCACGTTCGTGATGACTCAAGAGCAGGGAAGGCGAGAGAGCAGGGGAGAGCAGCGATTTCGCTGGCAGAAATCCAAGGAGGCTGATCGACCCGGGTGCCATTTACACTCGGGGAAGGGGAAGAGTGTCCCCTTCCCTGAGTAGACCTCCACTCCGGCGGCAGCCTAGCCGGATCCTTACGTAGGATTGTGCTGTCAGTTCTTTAGACTCCCTCCCTAATACAACTGACCCTAAGAAGGTCAGTTCAGGCACTGGTATCTGTAGTGAAGAAAAATGAATTCATTCAACCTCACATGTTAAGTACAGTGTCTCTATGTAGAGGACTGGGATATTATTACTGGGATGAGAAGAGTAATAAACACTAGCATCGACGGGGGGAAGCGGGGGGGGCGGGCCGCCGGGGGGCGTCGCGCGTATAGGGGTGACGCGCGATGCCGCTCACTTACATTTTTGCGGTGGAGGTGGGCCCGCCCGCCCTCCCCTGAGTCCGTTTGGCTCCAAAATGAGCCAAAAACGGAGCGGGGAGGGCGCTCCGCTCCTGCGCGTGACGTCACGCGCGGGGGCGGAGCCTCCCCCTTAAGGGTGACGCGCGCCCCCGCTCAGGGGTGTTGCGCATCGTCGCGACGCCCCTGGTAATAAAACATGACATATCTGACTCAATCCTAAAACTACACACAGGTTAACATCCTCCTAATGATTTTGTTTTAATTCTGCTGTATTTTTGTATTATTTTGGTTTAATTGATATTGTAAAATGCCTTGAGTCTCCCAAAGGGAGAAAGACAGGGTCAATTTAAAAAAAGCGCACCAGATCGAAGTGTTCAATACTTAATTATAAGAGGACTCCTTAATCAGGTGTCTGGCCAGCACAGAACGATCCAGTGGCTCCAGGTTTTTTCCCGGAACCAATCAATTAGCATTATCAGGCTACTGTACTGTTCCAATTAGCCGGTCTGGTGCGCTAGCTGAATACAGAATGCCTGCTATACATCCAGGCTTTTTAGAACTGTTCTTAAGGTTGTCTCAGGCTATTGCTGCAGATTTCTGATGATGCCACAGATGTATGTGTGTGAAACGTCAATCTGATAACATCTGTTGAATTTATTGTTTTAAAATAAATGTTTTAAACGATGGAGTTTCCCAGTGATATGCGAATTTTTAATTCTGTGATCTAGTCACGTCGTGACAACTTGCGAAAGTATTTAAATAAATGATATCACCATAATTGGAACAAAGCAGCAGCTCTGCCTCTTCCTGGAAGGAAGACCATGTTTGACTCCTGCAGGACTATGATATGAAAAGCTGGACTTGCTGATATTCCCACCTTGGGACAATTATGAAAGGTACAAGAGCTTTGGCCTCTCTTACATCTGGTCGTACTACCTCCTAGTACAGAGGAAATCAGATGCCACTCCTAATTATGTTTATAGATCAAATATTCCTCATAGTGTTTGGCCTCTGAAATGTTTAGTTTGGAGAATTGTTACATTCAAACACTAAAACTGGGTACAATCCAGTGAGGCAGTTTGTTTTTAATGAGCAAATATCCGGAACACAGCTTGTCGGATCTCATATTGTGCTAGTATTTCTCATCTCCCCTTTGGGAATGATAATCTTATTGAGAAGGAAAATGGTTTAAAAAGAGAATAAAGTTAACTTGAGTCTATGTGTAATGAATTCGTAACAGCTGTGTGAGAGGAGGAATTTGCCAAGGTTCAGTGTGTTTCCATTTCAAAAGCAGAGCCAGAGGTAATTCAGGGACACGTGCAGCAGGGCTTAGGAGTTAAAGGGGAGTGTGGTCCTATACTGCAACAGCTGCTGAGGCAGTTCAGTAGAAGAGTAGAAACGAAAAAGAGGAACACATGTGTGCACACACCCTTGCTCTTTTCAGGATTCACATTGGTGAATTGTGAGAGTGATGTGACAACTGTCCCATCACCATTCTTTGTCACACAGTCACACCTCATCCTTGATCACAAGTACTCAACATATGCTGTAGGATGTATATGACACAGGGCGCAATCCTGTGGAACTCTTGCACCGGTGTAACAGTAGATCTCCCAGTGTAAGAGCACTAATGCCAGTGCAACTTGTCATACGCCGACGGACGCAGAACGGACACCGGCGTAACCCCTCTTGGACGCCTCACATGCACAATTAGGATGCTGAATGGAGACTGGCACAACTCCGCCTGTGCAGGGGGAATTCCAGGGGCATCTGATGCCCCCAGAATGCCCCCTGCACCGGCAGAGTTGCATCGGTGTCCGTTCCGCCTCAGAACTGTGCACGTGAGGCGTCCAAGAGGGGTTACGCTGGTGTCCATCCTGCATCCATCGACGTATGGCAAGTTACACTGGCATTAGTGCTCTTACACCAGGGGATCTACTGTTACACTGGTGCAAGAGTTACACAGGATTGCGGCAAAAGTCAAGAATAAGTATCCTATTGGTTACAGATGAGGCATACATTGTCCACTGCCCAGTATGAGTGAAGCCCTCAGCCCTGTATAGACACTGAAAATACTGAAGATGATCAGGTGGATCCCCAGATCCATTGCAGATTGCAGAATAAAAACTTTTGTTTTCAGCACACAGTCACCAAGGTCAGAGGTCATCTTTGGCATTTAAAGACCTAGAATAGCAGCTTTAGGGGGGAGTGAGTTCCAGTGAGGCCATAGCACAAGGGGCCCTCTCCCCACCCAACAGCCCCATTCCAAATTGTACCCCCTTGCAGCAACTTTTAATAATAGTGTCAGCAATTGTTGCATCACCCCTGGGGGGTGACGGGCCCCACGGAGGTAGCGGCGCATCAAATGGGTTGGGACTTGTCATACCTTTGGCTATGAGTGTCAAGGAACAGACAGAAACCTGGGTACTTTGAACTGCAACTCTTTGTTCCCAGTAAACAGAAATACAGGAGACTTCACTTTCTTTTACCAGTTTCGTCACTTGTCCACCTCGCCTTCTCAGCAGGCTTTGCAGAGTTCTAACAGGCCCGAGGTAGAGGGGATGTAGCTTCCACGGGTCTGTCACAGCAGGGCACCGATGCCATTCTCCTGCGTATCGTAGGGGGCTGGGTTTCTTTTGGAGTGGTCCTTCATCCTTAGTCAATCCGATAAGGGTGGTGGGTTGTCGGCTCTCGGTCGTCCAGCTTCAGCCTTGTCTTGGACTCAGTCCAAACAGGGAAGTGTGTGTTTCTCCGAGGGTCTCCTCCTCCTTGGGATGTTCCGCTCACAAGGCTCGACCGATAGGAGAGAGTTTTATGGGCCAAGGGGCCCACCCTAGGTCTGCCGCTTTGAGGGAAGGCAGGAATCTGGATCTAGCTCCCACCAGCGGGGAAGGGATCCCTTGTTCAATCCCTTGGGTTACCCAGTAAGCTCAAGATTCCTCTCCCCCTCTGTTTCTTCAGCGGTTCCTTAAGAGTCCCTTTCTGGGTCTCCTCCCGGTCTCTGAGACCTGCCCCACCCTGACCTTAATTGGGTTTTCCCGCTGCCTCGGACCCAGCTGATACTTATCCCTCTCTAGTTGGGGTTGATCCTCCTGCCGATACGCCGGTCGCTCCAGGATGGCTGCTGTAAACACGCGTGGGGCAGGGGAATGACCTGAGGCTTAGGGATGGGTAGATATGGGTTACACCTGGGCTGTGGGTCACAGCAATACATTCACAATTTCTAATGTAACATTGAGTTTAGTCCTCAGCTGTAGCCCACCAGCACTGCTGTGCTAGTTAAATTAGTTGGTTTCTTGTTTCCTTGCTTTATTATGTACATGGACTGTTCCTTTAGATTTTTCTTGATTTTATCTACTGCAGTGCAGAATTTAATTCTTGCTGATTTTAGACTCACCTGAACATCTTGATTTCATCATATCTTCCTAAATGGAGCTGCACAGAATCTCATTCACCAGCTTCCTCATAACCCTCAACCACAACCTAATCCTACAGAAATTTCCAATATTCTTTCAGGTGTTGAGGACTAAGAAATTGCAACTGGTTATGGGGTATAATTTCTTTGCATGGATGAAAACCTGGACATTTCAAGATGTCATGTTTCATCATAAGCACAGTTTTCTTATGACTGAAGCTGTTGTGCCTGGGAAGAATACTTTATTACCTCCAGGTCCCAAGTCACATTGGACACCACATACATTCCTGAGCCTCACTAATAGCCCAGTCCTGTGTAAAATATCCTATCCAGGTCCCGGGCTCTCCCGGGGCAACCTGGGTGCACCTCGAGGGAAGGGAACAATTGTCCCTTTCCCTGGGTGTAAGCGGTCTGAGGCCAAATGGGCCTACTTGAATGTATGTTAGCTCTGGAGCTGGCGTACATTCAAACCCTCCGAGGTCACACCGGGCCAGGAGTGGGCTTTGGATAGTGGAGGAGCTCGCTGCCGATATCCCCAGCCTCCCTCACTGCTCAGTCTGCCTTCTCCCACCCCTGCACCGGCTGGTGCAGGACTTACCTTGCCCGGCGGGCACAGGGACGGTCTGCCGGGGGAGAGAGGGCTACCAGCCTCCGCGTCGGTGGCCCTTACTCTCCAGGTGCCACGAAAGTGCTTTATGGCACAGGATTGCGCTGTAAGCCTGCCTCAGGAGTAGCCCCAGCCTCAAAATAATTTGGAGCTACCAGATGAACAAAACCTAACATCTGGAAAACTAATCTAATGTGTCTGAATTATTTTTGAATAGAGCTTCAAGGTAATGTACTTGTGCATGATTGATCTACCATAAGAGCCTCCATGATTAAGATTTCAGACATTGTTGCTCGAGGAGAACCTGCAGAGAGTAAGGCTGCCAACCCTCCAGCATTGAATTGGAGCCTGCAGGAATCAGTATCAATCTTCAGTGGCTCCTGAAAACAATCCTGGGGATTTTAACAGGGCCTCTAGAAATTTCCAATGTTATATCATGTTGGAAAAAACACATCCAGGAGGAATAGCTTCAGTCAGAATTGGCAGCTATAGGAACTGGGATAAATCAAATGTTCTTCCCAAGATCAAGACTGTTACGTATGTTGAATATGCCTAAATGAATCTTCAGTTAGGTTTCACTTAGTAGCTGGTTATGCTGAATCTGCTACTGACTACTCTATTGTATCTATTAGTTTTACATACACTGGCTCCCCAAATTGCAGGTGGCTGCATTGGCACTTTTGCGCAGGCGCAGTATGTCCTCTCTGGTGGTGCTTTCGTGCAGGTGCAATAGTGCTGGGCCGGCAAGAACCAGATGTTTCAAGCTATGTTTCAACTTACATACAGACCCCTGGAACCTAACTTGTACATACATAGGGAACTTGGTGTACTGTGTACTCAATAGAATGGCAAGTTATGAACCCAGCCTGCATGCGAGTCCTTGGGTTGCTTGTATGATTTTCAGCAAAGACTCTACCAAATCCAGAACAGGACAAAAATATGAGCCACATGGAGCAGAAACCAAACCAGAAAGCAAGTTTTTACCGAGTATTTAATAAGTGAGAGGCAGCAGAAATTCAAAGCCAATTCAGAGTTCAAATCCAGTGAAGCAGTCCAAAGGGAAGAGGCAGTGCCAGCGTCAGGTTGCTGGGGCCCAGGGATAAAAAAGCCCTGCATTGTCAGCCCATGGCACTCTCCCTTGTTATACCACCAGTACTGAGAGTTCAGAGGTTAGCATGGCCAGGTGACCCTCTGATGGGCATAGACCCTCAGGCAGTGCCCAACTTGCCTGACCCTTGACAATTGGTAACAGGGAAGAATAGCTGCAACTGCAGCACACCAGCCAGTAGGCAGAATTTGCTGGGAGGCTGGGATCAAGCCAGTGAGAGAGTACAGATAGGCCTGGTTGCCATGGTGACTGTCTCAGCAGAGACAAACAGGGCTGGGCGTAAGTCTTGAAAGATTCTAATATAGATTCCTTATGCATGCTACAATCCTATAGACACTCACCTGGGTATAGGTCCCATTGAATTCAATAGGATTTAGGACTGGGCTGTTAATTAAGATTTGCAGGTGCAATGCGACCTTGGCCATATGTGTATTCATTAATTGGCTTTGTAATTTTATGATGCACTGTGTACGCAAATGAAGCAATTAAGCTGGCAACTGCTTTTTCCCCATTTTTTTTATTATGACCTAAATGCTATGCCCTCCAAAAGGGAGAAGGCAGGACAGCCCAATGTGACCATACCAATGCGCTGGCATTATAACAATGCTTGCCCCCAGGATCTTGGCACTCGTCTCTCTTCATCACTTCTTATGCTTGCTTCCATATGCCTTCCACCAGCCTTTTCTTCGCTGCTGCTGTCGCTGCTGCTGTCGCTGCTACTACTGCTGCTGCTGCTGTCGCTGCTACTACTGCTGCTGCTGCTGCTGCTACTACTGCTGCTGCTGCTGCTGCTGCTGCTGGAGGATGAAGAGGAGCTCCCTTCCATCTCCTGTATGGCCTTGATTGACTTGGTGTCTGTCTCATCCATTTTCAAGCAGCAGCAAGTGGACTTGCTTACCTTCAGCGACTCCCCCCACATGCTGTTACACATGTCAGTTCCATCAGTATACATCTAGGAGTTAGAGAGACAAAGCCCGTCAGTTTTACAACTTACAACCCAGCAGACAAGCCCACCATTCTTGTCTGGCTCTTGCTCCCCCACACACTTGACAACGTGAGCCACATGTTATCTGTGGCTCATGGTAGTTTTCAATACAATACACTACCTTGCTGTATGGGATGCACTTGCGTTTACAGTGATTTTCTCCTTTGTCATCAATTCTCCAATCTGTCAACCGGTTGCGGACACAAGTAAGATCATTTTTACAAGCTTCATACCTGCAAGGTGGAGAATGAGAGAAAGCTTAGATGAGTATCTATCTTGCTTGAGCTTGTAGTCTCTCATTATAGAAAACAGGCCATGCTCACAATAACTTATGATCTGCCATTCCCATTATCTCAAAAACATATATGGCATTTCTTCATTTGGCATATCAGGAAAACTAAGCATAGAACTGTGACCCATAACATAAGTTCTTATTGAAATTCAATAACAGATGAAAACATCTGACCTTGTTTCCTGCAAGTAAATTCTTAAAGAACAGCAAGTTTGCACAAATTGGATTTTGAAGTATGAGCTTCTTGTGGGCAAAGGATATGATTAGGAGTATAAGAAATAAAATAGGAATAGTTGTTCCTTGAATACTGTGTTTTAGCATAACGTTTATTAGCAAAGAACATCCTTGCAATAACCCTGTAAGATGAGCAAGTATTATCATTTCCAAATTACAGCTGAGGTTGAGAGGGAATGGCTTGCCTAAGGCCACCTAGCATGCTCATGGCAGAGGTGAGATCTGAACCAGGGAAGTCTTGATTCATAGCTCAGGCACTTAGCCACCACACTACAGGAACGCATATAGATTTCATCTTCCAATTGTGGTTGACAGATTCAAGGAAGAGCAATTTTAATTACTGTATAAGAGGGAGAATTATCACAAATGCAGCTTCTCCTACAATTCTAAGTACAATGACAGGAAAAGCTTCAGCTGCTGAAAAGCTTTGTTGAACACAAATATTAAATACACTGGAGCCCCATATTCTATTCACAGCGAGATCCTGGGGAAGCTGTTGCAAACGTGCCATAAGGCACGTTTGCACCTCCTCGAGAGTAAGGGAGGCCAGTGCAAGGCCGGCCTCCCTCACTCTGTCACCGGACCGAGGATGCGACCAGCGGCACAAGGTAAGTCTGCATGGGTGGTCCAGCCCGGGAGGGCCGGCCCGGGAGGGGGAGGGGGATGGCATTGGCCATATCCCCATCCCCGCTGGACTGGCTAGGCCATTACACGGTCTCCTCCGACTTCCGCCAGCTATTTAGCTGGCGGAAATCCGGAGGCCGATAGGACCTGCCCCAGGGCCTGCCCCAGTTTACACTCGGGGAAGGGGATGAGCGTCCTCTTCCCCATGTAGACCTCTGGCCCGCCGCATGGCGGTCCAGACGTCGAAATCCTGTGTAGGGATCCGGCGCTGGATCCTTACACAGGATTTCGCTGTGAATCTGATGAGTCTGATTTACAGTTGTCATTGAATCAATGACAAAATTTCAACTGGTCTAACCAATTACTGTACAGGTTTTTGAAAGGTATTTGAGAGAAACCAGTTTCAAAGTTTCCTGGGGACCAAAGAGCAGGACATCTGGAGAAGAACTATATGGCATACACTCTCAGGGGCATGGAATCAACCAAGCAAAGCATTTTCCCAAAGTCATTTTGCTTGCTTCACCAAAGATATGTTTTCATTTAAAACAAATCCTTATGTCAGTACTGTACTGAGAATAATTAAATATGCCAAGTTCACAATTTCCACTGTAATTGTCCAAGGACTCTTTGGCAGTTGGTTTGGAAAGGAAAGCTGCCCCAAGGGCTCTCCTAAGTCCATGAACAGACTGAAAGATGAGCTTGAGGAGAAGGCAAATCCAAACCAGCCGGAAGAAAGAGGAGATGCTGAGGCAAGGGCCCGTAAGTTCTTCAAAGTCAAGTTCCTGCTCCCTAAGAACACTGTGAAAATTGCCCTTACAAAGAATTCAGGAGATTTCCAAAGCAAGTATGTTTGCAGCACAACATGTGATATCCCTAGCAGCCATGTAACATGTTAAATTACATGTTTCGCCATGCATGTCGGGGGGGGGTGGAGAGTGCCAAGCAAATCTGATACGAAAACCCTTGACTTCTGAAGGGCAGATTTCCCTAAAATGAGGAGACTAGTTAGAAAGAACCTGAAAGGGAAGGTAAAAAGAGTCCCATCTCTCCAGAGTGCATGGAGGCTGTTTGGAGAAATTAAATGAGATCCTTGCATCTGTCTTCACGGCAGAAGACCTCAGGCAGATACCGCTGCCCGAATGGCCACTCTTGACTAAAGAATTAAGTGAAATAGAGATTAAAAGAGAAGACATCTTAGACTTCATTGACAAATTAAAGATCAATAAGTCACCGGGCCCGGATGGCATTCACCCAAGATTTCTGAAGGAACTCAAGAATGAAGTTTTTCAGAAGAAGAATTTCAGTTCCCCCTTCTTCCCAGCCATCTCCCACTCTGTCCTGCCTCCCTGCCTTTGAGAAGGCAGGGGCTCTCCTGGTCCCAGGAGGACAGAAGGAAACTGGGGGAGAGCAGTAGAGACTAGAGATGGTGGGCACTCTAGTCTGCCACTCTAGTTTCTACTGCTCTCCCCAGTTTCCTTCTTCCTTGTCATGCTTGCCTTGCCTGTTCAAAAGGCACAAGTGCAGGAAGGAGCAGTTGGATGGAGTAGAGGTTGCAGCCAGCCCTGGAAAGAAAGAAGTATCAGTAAAGATGCCTGAGAGAGAGTGCACTACAGCCTGGGCTGGAAGGGGGGGAAGCTGGAGGGTGGAAGAAGAGAGAGGGGAGTGGAAACCCAGAATGAGAGAAAAGAAGGAAAGGAAGGGGGGGCAGAAAGCAAGAAAAGAAGGAAGGAAGATGAAAGAGCTGTCTATTCACTGTCTATTCATGCGCCTAACAGCGCAATTCTGTACATGTTTACTTGGAAGTAAATCCCATTGTGTTCAATGGGGCTTCGTTCCAAGTAAGTATGCATTGGATTTCAGCTTGGAGGAGGGAGGGTGAGTGTGCATGACATCTGGGGGTCAGAGATAGGAAAGACCAAGATTGGGGAAGGAAGTGGAAAAGGGGAGAGAGAGAGAGAGAGAGAGAGAGAGAGAGAGAGAGACACACACACACACACACACACACACACACACACACACACACACATGAGCCAGCCCAGGGAGAATAATGTATGCAAAGTGCTATGCACAGCACACCTGAAAGTGTTATATCAGTTCCAATGAGCACATGAAGCTGCCTTCTACTGATTCAGACCATTGGTCTACATAAAATGAGTGGCTGCAGCTCTTCAGGGTTACAGATAGGTGTGGACTGTTCTCAAACCAGAACTCTTTGTTGGAGGGAAAATACAATTCCTTGTGCCAACTCCAGTTGTCGAGTAAAGCAAGTGATCTGTAGAATGTGGTTATGGAAGTGTCCTACACTCCTGTTAGGTACAGTAGTGCCTGATGCCTGCAGCAGATTGGTGTTGAGTGGTATATTTCCCATCACATGTCCATACGATTTCGTGAGCTCTTAAAAATGCATTTTTGAAATTTAGATAAAATAAAAGAGTGATCTTTTAACGTAGAGGCTAAAGTCTTGAGACTGCCAATATCTGCCACTAAGTCCAGTGATTTTGCCAAGTGTCCACTGTGCAACATGGTGGTGCCTATCCCTGTGCATTAGTGGCTAGAAAACAAGGAGGACAGCATTGCAAAATGAATCCTATTTATTTTTGCTTTAAGCAAACTCTCCCAAACTAAAGCTTTCCCCAGGTCAGAACAGTTTATGTATAAATAAGCGGATAGATGAGCAAACTTAATTCTAAATGGAAATTTACTTTGGAACATAGCAACTTGGGGGTGGTGATGGTCAGGATTTATTTTATTAAAATTAAAGGTATAAAGCCCAACCTACCAATCATCACAGAAGCTTTTACACACAGGAACAGACTTGATAGCAGCCTTGCGGTTGGGATGTGCCCAGTAGGCAGCATGTGGGGAACATCTGTAAAAGCACTCCATCTTCTTCATATATCTCTCGCAGCTGTTATTACGTGAGACACAACCATCATTATGAGATGAAAAACAACCACTGTTGCATGCTCCCGTGTTCCAAGAGCAGTCTGCTTTGTCCAAATCACTTTCTCTTGGGATGCAGCAATTCAGATTAGGTCATCAACTAAAAATCAGAGTCCTGTCATTCAGCCCACAGTGCTAACAAGTTTTAAGACTCATATGCATTTATGGTCTGCAGTATGCAGGAAAGTAATGTGTCCATACCACTACCACCATTTGACAATACTTTTGTTTTCCACCACTTAAATGACCAGGTATTATGTTACAGAAGCTATGGCCATGGCCATTCACAGGCATTTTTCCTGAATATTTCTCTGCTTAGATTCTGCCGTTTTAACTTTTATTATCAGATGGTTGTTCTCTGTGCAGTTGACTGATTTGTAGATAAAGAATACAGAACCATTTCTCAGACTTTTGGGGGCAATAATTAGCAGCCCAATCCTGTGTAACTCCTGCACCGGTGTAACAGTAGATCCACCGGTGTAAGAGCACTTATGCCAGTGTAACTTGCCATACGGCAATGGACACAGGACGGACACCAGCATAACCCCCTTGGATGCCACACATGCACGGTTCAGACGTGAGACAGATGCCGGCGCAACTCTATTGGCACAGGTGGCATTCTGGGGACGTTCAGTCCTGTGCCTGCAAGGGAAGGTATGTTTTCTGCCGGTCAGGGGAGAGGGGAGGGCAGAATGGGGTGTTCCGAGGGGTCCAGATTGGGCCATTCCGGTGGGACTGGGGGGAGGGATCATCGGTGGCGCACTCAGCCGAATCCTATCCCCCCATCCTGGACCTGTTGGGCCTTACACGGGCCTCCTGGATTTGCGCCGGCCATTTTGCCAGCACACATCCGAGGAGGCCGATTGGGCTTGCTGGGGCTCTACCTGGGGGAAGGGACAGACGTTCCTTTCCCCGAGGAGCACTCCAGCTCCACCGGAATGGGCCCAATCCTGGCTAGGATGCAGCAGCCACCTTAGGTGCACTGCTGCTGCATTCTAGACAGGATTGGGCTGGAACTTTCATAACATGAAGTTTTGACTCATTAGCCATAAGTTCCCAGCCACTTAACTCTCTAAGATCTTATTCCTAGTGAAGTCAATAAAAGAGTGATCAATAGCAGTGCTCTCCATCAATACTCCAGCATTCTTGTTAGCATCATGTAGTGCTTGTGGAGCACAACTATGGAATATTTTTTATCAACCAACAGGACTATTACATAAATGGTTGCATGTTGAGACAAATCTTCGCAGTCTTGCCTCCAGTTGACTGTTAGTCACCATATTTGCTTTATTCTGCCTGACCATATCCTAGAAAAAGGTACACCATGTCCTCTATAAAGAAACATAGCTTTGATAAAAGCAAAAATGCTGTCAGTTCTACATGAGGCTTCTTCTTCTTTAAAGTGTTTTTATTTTAAAATGTATAGCCTGCCTTTTATACATAGCCTTTTTCTCCATGTATATGGCTGTGCACTGACTGCAAGCTGTGTTAAGAAGCTCGTGGAAAGTTATTGCTGAGTCAAAAGAAAGGATGATTGTGGGCTACTGAAATATGGTTACCACTTTCTTCAAGCACAGTTCATCCTATGTGTTTAGCAACTGCACACAGAAGAAAGCTTAAACTGTTGGATTTCTGCAATTCATGCAAAAAAACCATACTGTGTGTCCCACTGAGTTACTCTGGTGGATGCCTGCAAGAAACCACAATCTAATCAGAATGAACTTGGAGAAGAGTAACAAGGTACTTACTCTTTACTAAGACTGTTGCATCTGTTCCAGTAGGTGGTCTTTACTTTTATTACTGGTGAATGAGCCAGTTCCTTTGTAATGTCTGCATGGCAACAAGAGGCTATGGGGAATTAAAAAAAAAAAAAAGCAATAATGATTTAAAACTAAAACAGCTTTCAAGATTCATAATTATGTAAGTACACACAACAGACATTAAGTTGAAAATGGAACATGAGATCTCTTAGTTCTTGCAATTTTTTCTCTTCTAATTTGGTAAAAAGGAAAAAAAACTTTGGTAATGAAAAAAACCCTGGGAAGTGAAGATTACCAAAAGAAAGCGTTTATGAGCTATTCCGATGTATGGGTGTTACAAATTATAATTTAATAAAGGAAATAATTGTCATATGTTAGTCTGCAGAGCAAGAGATTAATGATACACACACAAAACACAATCCTACTGAACTGCTATGCCAGCAGAATGTGCGTTCCGCTGGCGCCAGCTGCTGTAAAGCAGCCATAAAGTGCACTCCAGCAGTGTGTGCTGCCGAAGTGCCAGTAGGAAGGCCGGAGCCCTCCCGCATGCGCCAGTGGATCTACGGAGATCTGCTGGAGCAAGTAAGCTTGTGCAGGGGGTTGAAGGGAGGCGGGGAGGGAGTTGAACTGGGCAGGATGAGCAGAATGGGGGAGTGGAACAGAGCAGTGGTGGGGGTGGGAGGAGGGCGGATCAGGACTGGGAGGGAGCAGAATTGGCAGTGGTGGCACACGCTGCATCCTGACCCCCTTCCTGGATCAACTTGAACTTGCACTAGCGATTGAGCTGGCGCAGGTCTGAGTTGACCCATAGCAGTTGCTGGGACTCACCCCGGGGCAAGAGGACAAATGTCCCCTTGCCCCAAGGAGACCTCCAGCAGCCAAACCACCCCATGGGATGCAGCAGAAGCCGTGTCGGTATCGCTGCATTGCTGCACAGGGAATTGGATAGAATTGGGCCAAAATAAACGTTATGGAATGGAGGACTAAAGTCTGAGGGCTTTTCAACTGTGGGCTTTTTTTTCCTAAGAGCATAAGTTCCCAATCCTATCCTTGAGAGACATCAGTGTATCTCCACATATGCCCATGCAACAGCAGCCCTGTCAGTGTAGAAGCCCGCCAGCTGATGGATGCACCACGGACACTGGCACAATGTTGGGAAAATACTGTGATGATGTAACTCAGACACCACTCGGATGCCAGTACAACTCTGCTAGCGGAGAGGCCAAAATAGGGAGGAGATTGGGGCATGATGTGGGAGGGGTGAGGACTTGTCGACGTACACCATATCCTAACCCCCCTTCAGATAACAGAATGCCCCCAATGCCAGAAAAATACTATGCCCATGACAAAGCTGGTGTAGGTGGAGTAACCCCATGAGAAACAATGGGGAAGGGAAAAGCAACAGAAAATTGCACCTCCCACCACCCTTGCCCCTCCTCCTCCCCTTTAATGGAGCATAGGATACAGACTATATATGACAGCCAATAACAGCACACCAAACCCAGTTCTAAAGCCCTGACCAGGGAGAATACAACTCAGATGATCAAATGCATGGCTTCTCTAGTCTCTCAAAGGGGAGCTTTGGTGATGGGAATCATGGTGAAAGGGCATTTGGCGTGTAAGGGGAGCACTTTGCACAAACAACTTCTTGTCCTTCACAACATGTAAGGCAAGACTTGTCTTCTCAGAATACTTATTGCAGGTATTCTGCCCCACGAGAACTTCCGGTTCAGCCGAGCTCTGAGCTTTGTGGAGCTTGGCTTCGAGCTGTGTATTTCTTTTGCAGTCATGAGTGCTGTGTGGATCGCAGTTGTGTAGGTGTCAGACACTTATGTAGGAAAGTGCTCAGACATCCCTAGTGATAAGCAAAGCAATTCCATCCCATGTACAATGTTGACACTTTAAAAATATTTTTTTTAACTTCAGAGGTTGAATGTATTTCCACTATACCATTCAAGCATAGCAGTGATCATTTCGCCCCTAGACAGAAATTTGTGACCACCAGGAAAGCATTTTCATCCTCCCATAGCAGTGTAGATGCAAACAACAACAACAAAGAATAGATGTGGATTCTGCTTCCCCTGTGCTACAGCACATAGTACTCCTCCCTACAAAAAAACACACACAACCTTTGCCAATTTCACTTGCTTTGTTAGCGAAATCGACAAAGATCCACAACAAAGTTATTTCCCTTTCTCATTCTGTTCTATGGAAACTATGGTAAATGCGGTGCTCAAAAAGATATGCAGGAATCATATTGAGGCAAAATGTGATTGCCCCCCCCCCTTGCAGGATGACATGAAATAAATTGAGTTGCATGTCTAATTTCACATCTAAATACAATCCTCCCGCCAATTTATATAGCAGCAGGGTCTGCACCATCTACAAGCAAGACACAGATGTACAAGTCCAATGCATGGGACAGCCTCAGGGAACCACATACTGTACCATTAATCACAATAGCCTGAAATCATCCCCTGAGCAAATGAGAATAGAGTTAACACATGGACTGAAGCACACATGTGCAAAAGGATCACTTCACAGTAAATTGATATTTTGCAGCTGACTTCAAAAGAAGACAGTATCTGGCACTGAATGTTATATATATAACAAAGATAATACAAAAACTTAAACTGTAATAAATTTTGCAGGGCATCAGATTAATATGGATTAATTGATGTAATATGGCAGCAATGCCTGTTAGTTAGATCATGTAAAGGCTAACTGTTAAATATTTGTGCAAGTATTCTTCAACAGTTTTCACATCACTTACATTTGGCATATAGGGTGCATTCCTGCAAGGAATCCTCTTGGGTGGGTTCGTACTTGTGATCAGCCCCTTTCAGACATTTCCTTTGGCTGGAAGACACTGCTAAGATAGCAAAGAACAGGAGCACCAAAAACTTCAACATTTTTTCTTCTTATTTTGTTGTAACGACCCTGTATGGAAAGATGATAGTAATTCAATTACAGCTTGTTTCAGAAACAAGTTTAGTGAGACATTTCAAAACTAGATGCTACTGAAATGTAGCAGGGAACAACACCGTTATAAGAAAAAGTTGTTGCCTTTTCCCTCTCGCTGCAGGTTAACTTTAGGAACAGTCAAGGCTTTTGCACAAGATGCTTAACATTTCTAGCAAATGAGTTGGGTGTATCGCCTCGGCAATAACATTCTGAGCAGATGAGTACAAGCTTAGCGGGGGCAGACATGGCTAAATCAAGGGGGGGTTGCCACCCAAGGTAAAGAAGATGGACAAGGACAACCTTGTGCAAAGTGAGCATATCCCCACCACTCTGATGTCACAGGAGATTTTGGGGCCCACTTCATTTGGAGAGCTGACCATGATAGATATGCACGTTTAATTTATATATCCCGATATATAAATGTGCATCCTGCTTTTCAGCTCACTATACACCCTCAGTATTTAGCAGTGTTGTAGCAAAAACAACAAAGACTGCCTATTGAGTATTTCACGTTATGTATCTCATGAAGTGAACTGTAGTCCCTGAGAACTTACACTGGAATGAATTGCTTAGTCTTTAAGATTTCATAACATCATTTTGTTGTTTTTCTGCAACAAAGATCATTTTGCATAATGCATATCATTCTGCATAAGATCATTTTGTTATTTTTCTGCATTGCAACACAATGACCTCTTGGAAGCTGTCTAGAGATGCTGAGGCATACACCTCAATTTTCTTTAAGAGACCAGTTAACATGCTATCCGCCACCTATTCAGTGTCTATCTATCTCCATAGCATCAAAGCGATCCTCGCTAAACTGAATTATACCACTGATACAGGTCCCTGCTAATGATACTTAACTGCTAAGGGTAAAACCTGAGGTGTTTTTTTTTCAGTGTCTGGAAAGGCCCTGAGACACATTTTTTCTCAAAATGCCAACTCTAAGAGCAGACAAGTGAAAATAACAGCCCAATCCTACCTAAAGATTGGGCGGCGGGCTGAGGCCATCCGCCCGATCCTGTGCTCCACTGCAGGCAGCCTGCAGCAGGCAGTACTCAAGGAAGGGGATGCTTGTCCCCTTCCCCGAGAGTAACGGCAGCTGGGGCTGGTTGGTCTCCTCGGATTTCCGCCAGATCTTTTGCTGGCGGAAGTCGGAGGAGGCCGTGTAACAGCCCAGCCACCCTGCGGAGCCCGGCGGGGAGTGGGATATGGTGGACACCATGTCCCTGCCCCCGCCTGGGACGGCTGGGCCTATGGCCGCCCTCCCGGCTCCGCCATTCCTCCCCCCGTCCGCCGACCCTCCCAGCCATCCGCTGGATCCACACTTACTTGGGTCCGGCGGCGGTCCGAGGGCTCTGGTGGCGGAGCTGGGAAGGCTGGCCTTGCGCTGGCCTTCCCGGCTCTAAAGTAGTCGTCAAACGTGCCTTATGGCACATTTGCGACTATTCCGGGCAGTGGACGCTAGGTCCGCCACCTGTAATTTGCGCAGGATTGCGCTGTAAATGTGGAATATTTGATGCAATTTGACAATAGCCTGAATTTTCTGTCCTCAGATTGAGCTTCCTTCTAATGAGTGGGGTGGGTGGGGTGGGGGCTTTTCCAAAGCAAGAGTTACAGGATTAGTCCCTATAATTGTTTTAGATTCATCAGTTGTAAAGTAAATTAAGCTCTGATTCTCACCTCTTTAGTTGGTTTTTTATTTCTTTGCTCTCCTTGAGACAGCCTGGAACACAAATGCCTGCTGCTCTTTCTTTCCTCTCTATATATGCCATCTGTCAGCAAACCCATCGTTTGTTTGTTTCATGACCCTTTGTAAAGCTAACAGACTTATCTCAGGGTCAGACCCAGGAGGGATGTTGACTGACCTGCTTTGCTAGAACAGGGAAACGTCCATCTAGTTCAGCATTCTGTTACCTGCAGTAGCCAGTCAGAAGCTTCTGGAATAGGCCCATATATCTTGCACCCCAGATCAAGCTGAATCATCAAGCTCTACAATTAGGAACAAGGCCTTTATTGTAGTGGCCCCAAGTCTATGAAAGTATTTCCCCCTGAGTAACAAGGTTGCAGCGCTCTGGCTGCTTTTGTGAAGCATTGCAAGCTGTTCCATTCCACTGGACTTTTGGCCTGTTAAGATATGAACTGAACTGGGCAAACTGGAGATCAGCAGGTGCTGTTATCATCTATTGTTTTTTATATGTCTTGTGTGGCTTTATTGTATTTAGGGTTTTAATTTTGAGTTTTTTTAAAGTGCATTTTATCCACTGTATGCTGCTTTGTGGTTGTTGACAAGTAGCTTATAAATACCTGAAATAAATACTATGGCTTGACTTGGTGCATCATAGCCTGCTCTTACAGCATTGCCAGATCTCCGTATGATATGCGTGAGACAGAGCTGGGTGTTGTTGTTTGGTGCTGGGATGTCACCACACTATACTCCTAATCTGGATTGGATCACCTCATGGTTGCCATTTAAAAAGAAAAACCACACATTTGGAAAATTGAGTGTCTTATCTAGTTTGACCTTGACTTTCCCCAAGACACAATCCTAGCCTGTAGAAGAAGGGAGGATGCCATTTATGCCAGTGACGTTGCTGACTGGGGGCCGTGGGCGGGCGTGACATTTCACATCATTGCCCCGCCCCTGCGTTGCTACGTTGCTCTCTTAAGGTTCCATTTGGAGCCTTAAGGCTGAAACACACCGGGCATGTCCTGCGTGTGTTGCGTACGGTGCGACAAACACGGCAAAAGCTGGGAATTGGCCAAGGGAGGCGTCAACGTGAATGTTCCTCCTGGCGGCTCCCGGCAGCCCTTAGTGTTCCGGCCGGAGGCAAGTCCCACTGCAAGAACGCAGGGGCAGCCGGCTGCAACATGCTCGACACACACGGGACGCTCCCGGTGTGCTTCGGCCTTTACAGGAACGATGGCAGGCGGGCGCATTTCGCAGCCTAAAATCAACCTGAACGGCTGCCTCAGCCATTGCAGCCAGAGCTGTGAAATCAGCGGCTGCTTTGGCCACGAAAGCTGTTGCCAGGACCGCTCCTTATGAGGAGACTGCAGGTGGCACCTGGGGCACAGCAACTCCCTGGCCCCAGTTTAGCTACGCAACTGATTGATGCCAGTGGCAGCTTCCTTCCCAAGGCAAATGTTTCTGGGGTAGGGATAGCTTTTCTTCAGGACCATCATGACACATGGAGAAAGGTTAACCACTCTCCTTCCCCACATTATGATACATATATATGATACATATATTTTTCCACATTCATATACCACCTTTTCTCCAGGGAACTCAGGGCAGTGTACATGGCTCCTCTCCCACCTTTTATCCTCACAACAACTCTGTGAGGCATGTTAGGCTGAGAGAAGGTGACTAGCCCAAGGTCACCTAGTAAATTTCATGTCTAAGAGGGGATTCGAAACTGGGTTTTCCTGGTCTAATACCGTAACCACTACATCACACTGGCTCCCTTATATATAATTAATTAGATTTCGAGACAGCTTTAAACAATCACAATTCATTTAGAACTCAGTTCATTAAAGCTGTTTTCGGACTGATGTTGAACAACATGTTTGCAGATGGATCAGGTTGAGGTGACCAAGGCTGTTGCAGCTAAGTGATATGTACACTGCTACTGTTTACTACAACCCCCCTGAATGTATGACCAAACTATATTGTTGTTGTTTTTTTTTGCCAATTGAAGGTCAACTACATTTGTTCTTTCCAGGCTGGCAACTATATGGGGCAGTTTGGCAAGTTTCCCAGCCATCACATTGGCATGGACTAGCGGAGACTGTAGAAAACAAGGCTAAAACCAGGAGGAAGGGCAAACTCCAGGCAACAACTGTTCAACTGCTGGTAAAATCAGATGCAAGTGAAGAGCATGCAATAATGGGGCTAAGGCCTGGTTACTGAGAGTTACTCTGAATGTCAAAAATAAACATTGTCCTCCAACCTCCCTGTTCAAGGCAAATATGACAGTATCCTATACTACCTTAGATACTATTCTACAAAACAGTGCTTAGCTAGAGAACAAAGTCTCATATAGACCTGTGCTATAAATAATAGGGCAACACGTGGTTGTCTGATTATTACAGCCCAATCCTAATTAACTCTCTGGTGGGCGGCCCAGGGCCACCCGCCGGATCCTATCCCCGTCCGTGGCCACTCTGGAGCGGCCCGGAAGTCTACTCGGGGAAAGGGGACATTTGTCCCCTTCCCCTGGTGTTGAACGGGGAAGGCCCGATGGGCCACCTTAGATTTCCACCAGCTATTTAGCTGGCGGAAGTAAGAGGAGGCCATGTAATGGCCGAGCCAGCCCGGAGGGAGACGGCGGCCGCCATCCCTGCCCCCCCAGGCTGGCTCGGCCAATGGCCCCCTCCTTTGCCACCCGGACCGCCCCCGCCAGAGCTGGACTTACCTCCTCCAGTGGCTGCGCCAATCTGGCAATCTGGTGCCAGAGTGAGGGCAGCCAGCTTCCGGCGGCGAAGCGCTCGGTCTGCCGCCGGAAGTCTTCGGTGGATTGCGCTCTTAATGTCTTTCATGAGTTTTTCATCTTAACTAACTGGTTAAAATACTTTCAATTTATGTAGTTGATTGTTATTAAAGCCCGGAAACATCACATCGTTTCAGGCAGCTATTGAAATGTAACCCAGTGCAATTATTCTAGGAATTATTAGCCACTGAGAATGTTTCCAAGTACATATTCATTCTCAGATTATATTGCACATGCGTACCAGCTTCCTCTATGATTGCAGAGAAGCCAGAAACTGATATAAGAATCAACTAACTTCTCCAAGATTACTTGGAGGACTGGAAGTGGAAACTGGGTTTAAAATACCAATACAAATTTATATGTTACCAGTATAATCTACTGTGATATCACAAGAAAAAGGATGTATCATAAACAGGCATATTAATAAAACGATCAGAGGCACATGCTAGAGTTCCGGTGCTAATTGGTAGCATGAGCTGAGCTCCGTTTTCTCTGTATAAAACCAGGCTGCTTCATTCTTCTGGTAACATCTTGGCAGCCCTGTGCCCTAATTCTTTCTTATAATTCTTGATAATGTTCATAAATTTTGAAGGAAACGTCATGACCACTTGTTGTTTTTAAAATTGTTTTATTGGTGTTTTTTTTACGTTTTTAAACATTTTTTAAACAAAGGTTTTTTTACATGGCTTTTAACCCAATTTTTAAAAGTTCTTGTTTTATGATAGTTTCAGTTTCAAAAATTTCTTAGGCATATTAATGCATCCTGGCAAGCATGCGTAGTACTTTGGACATATAACGCACTTTGCACATATTATCTTGATGTAATTCTCACAACAACCCTTTAAGATAAGTGCACATCATTATCCCCATATATATTGCAGATGTGGGGGCTGAAGCAGAGAGGGAGTTGCTTGCCTAAAACTGCCTATATGTGACTAACAGCCCAATCCTAACCAACGTTCCAGTGCTGATGCAGCAGTGACAACAAGGCACACACTGCATTCTGTGGTGAGGCAGTAGTCTAGTCACAAAGTCCTCCTCAAGATAAGGGGCCGTTTGTTCCCTTACCTTGGGGCTGCAGTGTGGCGGCATTGGCACTGGAAAGTTGGTTAGGATTGGGCTGTTAAAGGAAGTATTTTAAAGTAAGTATACCTTTATTGGCATAACACAGAAAGACACACACACACACACACACACACACACACACACACACACGCACGCACGCAGGCACACACACACACACACACAGGTAAATTAAAATAAATAGTACATAATACAGAAAACAAGTATTTTAAAGGACACTGAAGTATATATCTTATTTTTTCTAAATCCTTCATCTCCCATTACATGTAAAGATTTGATCTAGAATTATCAGCATATATAGGAAGCATGGAATTCTACAAAGTCATATTATAAGAGTTATTTTTCAAAACAGGATTGTCTGTGGACCATTGTGATCAAATATCTTGTCATCTCTGCCAGTTAAAGCAAACAAAATTATTAATGTTTACTTTGTCAAACATGGGATCCTGCTGCGATGCGTTAAACACCAATGTTTTCCTTCCAAAGCCCAGAAGGAATGCGGCTGAGAGTCACATACTTCAGAGGAAACAAAATATCAGTTATTATTTTTTTTTTATGAGCCTGATCAGGCTTCACACATAAGACTATTTAACAAGTTATCACACTGGTGTTACATACTGGAGCAGAAGGTGGGGGCACAGGGCTTGCTGCCTAACGAAACCCTGTTAACTGGGCAAAGAGGCACTTTTTCAAGTGATGCTCCTCTTACATTTAACAGGGGGAGAGTAATGGTCCTTATTCACTCCAGTACAGTGTCATTGCTAGTGGCTGTTTGCTGGTGTTCTTTTAGATTGTGAGCCTTTTTGGATCAGGGAGCCATTTAGTTATTTGATTTTCTCTGTAAACTGCTTTGTGAACTTTTTTTGTTGAATCACAGTACTGTATATAAATATTAATAATAACTACAACTGGCATCTATCTCCCTGCCCCAATTTCCTCCTGAATTGGGATTAAACTGGGACAGTAGTTAACATAACAATACTATCACCCAAGCCCTAAGGAAGATCCAGAAAGACGGATGCTGTTTTGGGGAACCAGTGTTACAGGGAGCCCCCAAAATCCTGGGGGGGGCCTTAAAAAAGCTGGTAGTGGGGGTTTGGGAGGATGGGTCAACCAGTTCCCTGAGATCAAGCAGGTGGAACAGTCAATAAAATAGTTTATTGAAAGAATACAATACCCACAAAAAGGGAATGGAACTAAAGGCAAGAAAACAAGGCACTTTTTGGAAATCCAGCAATGGCAATGGAATACGCAGGTGGAAGCATCGGGGCAAAGGTTGGCATATAGAGATTAAAAGGCAAGTCGAAAGCAAATGGTGAAGCTAATGTGCACAGCCACCAGTACTAAAGGTCACTCCTGGGACTTATTCCCAAATAAATGTGCATAGTATTGCAGTCATAACTTCAAGTGATGTACTCCAGTTAAATAAAATAGTGCTTCTTTTGTACATTTACAGTTTTACTATCCAAAGCTGGCATTTGACATTTAGAATGCTGCTACTTTGAATTTGAATCACTGGAATATGGGTTGGGTCCAAATTTTTCCACAGCTCTCTTAAAATGACTGTAAAGATAAGACTCAGCGGTTAGTATTTGAATGGGAAAGGAGAGTTTTCCAACATTTGATGTAAAAATGTTGCCTTACTTTTAGGATACAACTTGAAACACTTCTTACCTAAGTTAAAACACAGAATCCAAATAATTCACTCAGAGGAAGGTTGGGTAATCACTTGTGCAATTAAATATTTCTTATCTGTTCTGTGTTTTACCCCATGTTTGGGAGAGCAGTCTGACCCAAAAATATTGCAACACTGAAGAAGGAATGTGATGGTTTGAGAATTGTTCATCCTGGAGCTGCTATAAAGGTCAAAGCTTGCTAGTGTTGCCCATGCTCAATCCCTACCTGCCATCCCTCATATCTCAGTTTCAGGATCTGCTATAGACTTGGGTTCTGATAATCGCTCCAAGAGCAGAACTCCTGTGAATTAGGTTGTTCAAGTAAGAAGACTGTGCCGCAAATTGTTAAAATTACCTGAGCAACGTTTACTAGATGAACATGTAAACAGAGCCACAATAATTATAGGACAGAGAAGGGGGTTCCTTCCTAGGGCATGAAAGTGAAGGGGGTTCCCTATGTTTCTAGCAAGTGCAGAGTCCTAACAGCACAATCCTATACACCATGCCTGAAAAAGCTAAGCAGGATCTTGGATGAGTGATCGAGACCAAGAGCTACTGGCGGAGGAGTGTACTGTAGAAGAGTCAGCTGGCAAGAACAGATAACATTCTTGAGATGTCTTGAGATGTCTGAAGCTTGGTACCACTGCCTGTGAGAGCTTGGAAAGTGCAAGAAGATGGCAGCCAGGATGACGACTGCACTATGAAGGGAAAACACCTGGAGAGATGGAGGGTTATATGAGCTGCGGCTCCCTTGACCATTGGCAACCATTGACTGCAGCTCCCCATTACGTTATGTTGATGCCTGCCAATTGGCATTGCATTGTTTTCCAAGAGGATTCTGTGGCACTCCGCGGTTCCCCTGGCTGGATTCTGTGGCTCCCCTGGGAGCTACGCCTCCCAGTTTGGGAACCACTTGTTTAATGCATCAAAGGCCAGAACTAACAACAACCCTTCTTGAGTAGTCATACAGCATCCTTCTTAGTTGATTTTTTGTGCCTTGCCATGCGCATATGGAACAATAAGAAGGGCATGTCAGGGCTTGTTCTAGTAGGAAGAAACAGTCAGGTTTGTCAAAAAGATTATTATTAGCAGTAGGAAACTAAGTCACAATTTATAAAATGATTATTTTAAGTCCCAAAGTCACCTATGCATTTAGAACTGTGAAGTTGCAGAAAAATGCTCCAAGCCACAAACTGTACCCTATTTACACAAATGTCCCAGTGTACAGAGCATATATGCAATGAAAAACCTGAATCACGCCTTCTCACTGAGTACACTTATATTGCCTCTGAGCCCACTTGCTACTCAGGCACTGGATGACACATTAGAATAAGGCTAGCATGTGTAAAATTCAATCCATATAGAGTAGACTTAAACCCATGTAACTGCTGTCAATCACAACCAGCAGATGAGGGGAATGGATGGCTAAAGATTGTGCAGACTGAGCCAATGCATATTAGATACTACATATGCAGACACGGATAGCGCAATCCTACGTAAGTATCTGGCGGGCAGCCCAGGGCCGCCCACCGGATCCTATGCCCATTCTGGGCCGCTCTGCAGCAGCCCGGAGGTCTACTCGGGGAAAGGTGTAAACCGGCGGGGAAGGCTCAATGGGCCTCCTCGGATTTCTGCCAGCTAAATAGCTGACATTACTAATATTACTAAATAGCTGACATTACCATAGCGGTGCAGGTATCTCTGGGGTGTGATCATTCTCCCAACCCTTATGGCTGATTCACATTACACGAATCCCGGTGCGTTACGGAGATGCACAGAGCTCTTTGACAGCATTTCGGAAGCAAGTGGAGCAGCTGCGAGCTCCGCAATGCAGAAGCTGGAAAAATGGTTTCCCCTCATCTTTTGAGGGGGCGGGCTTCGCGGAGCTTGGGCGGGTTTGCAGAGCTACTGCAGCCTACCAATCGGATGAGAGGGGGGAGAGTGGCTGCATGCCAATCAGAACTACCTCCAATCACCTTCATAAGAAGGCGGGACAGCAGGAGGGACAACAGGCGGGAAGACACCCCTTCCGGCCAGCTCTGCGCGCTGGGGCAGGGGCATCCGCGCCTGGATTCGTGTAGTGTGAATCAGCCCTTACAATACAGTGTGTGTGTGCGCATGCAGGTGTTACATGGCTGGAGCCTTGCACCATTAAGGCATTAGTAATGTCAGAAGATTTCAATGTGAATAAGACACACATACAGTATACTACATCAACTTGCACCTCTGCAATTTGTATACATTATACCAACACTGCAAAGCCATCTCCAATCATTCACTTTCTGTTTTTTAATGTGGTTTTGGTTTTGAAACAAGAGTAGAAGAGTGTAATGTGCGAAGTGGTCCCATTCTCATTTTCTTAATCAAAGGAACACAGAAGTTATATTAGGCCACTCAAAAATGCCGTCAGACGTGAAAGAATTTCCAAAATAGCCTAGGGATAGCATAGCAGCACAAAGTTCGTGTGAACACATCTCTGGCCAGCCTGGAACTGTTGGGCGACAGTGTCGCTGAAAGCGCCTCGTAGTTCAATCATGAGAACGCTTCAGAGAGAAGATAAGCCGTCCGTTCCGTCACGAGCTGCTTTGCTTAGCCCACGTTTTTGAGTGAAGTGGGGGCTCTTAACCCCAAGATGCCAGCGAAGTATGTAGACGTGTTTTCTGCCTTTTCTTGCGCTAGTAGAACGAAAAAATTGCCCCATGATGCTTTGCGCGCCTACCTAGCCGCAAACAAGTCTTTAAACTCTTTTTTCCAGCTTTACCGCGCAATGATCGCCTCGCCCCTCCCCTCAGGTTTACACTTGGCTCCTCCCACTTCGGACTTCACTTCGTACGCCGCGCCTGGCCTCTGCAACCTTCCGAAGTCTTTCCCTTGCGCGCGGCGGCCCCTCCTCTCGCGATACGTGGCCGAGGGGGCGGGATTGCCGCAGTGCCCGGCGTGCTCGCTCCTGACAGGAGTGCGGGGATGTCCGCGCACCGGGGGATCCTCGAGGAGCTCTGCTGTGCCTGACGCACTGCCTCCTTCTCCACCTCCCTCGCCCCCCAGCCATGGACGGCTACTCAGTCAGCGAGCCCCCGCGCTGAGGAGGAGGTGGGGGCCGTTGCCGCTTCATCATGAGGAAGGGCCGCTCTCGGGGGGACAAAGCGGGGCCCTCGGCGCTTCCGGCCCCGCGGAGGCTGGAGCATCCCTCTCGAGTCTCCATGGACGCCTCGGAGAGAAGAGCCTCCTCCGCGGCGGGCGGCAGAAAGGAGGCAGAAGAAGCGGGTCGGGGTGGCGCCTCCTGCAGGGAACCGCCTGAGAAGGTAGTGCTGCAGTAATGGGTGGGTGGTCGGTCTGCGGGTATGCGGTGGTGTGGGAGTTAGCGAAGTGGGGGATGGGATTGGGATATTTGGGAAGGTTGGTGGCCGCCTTCGCCCCTTACGTGAGGAGCCGGTGCCCTTTCTGTAGGCCAGGGATGTAGCTCCGTGGTCACTCGCAAGGCAGCACAGCATAGCGAGAGATGGGGGGTGGGACTGTGGGAGGGACGTGCTTGGGGTCTTTACTATCATCATCGGGGCATACTGGCGAATGACGATTGTGTTGTGTTAAGGTGTCTAGGGGAATGGTCTTCGTTGCTTCTGGAAAGCTCATGAGGACTAGTTTGTATTTTTGGAAGTAGAAGAATAAATCAAGGTCCAGGTCCTTTAATGCCACTGGTGTCAGGGGTGTATGTACATGCACTCGTTTTGTTGTATGGGAGGGCAGAAGTGTCCCTCCACCAATAAATATAGGAAGACCTGTTGGCATGTAGGGCTTCATCACAGACCAAGATTATGTGTGCCAGGAGCTGCAGGACTTGGTTAGCCAAGACAGACAGTCACATGGGAATTATCATTGGTAGAGTGAGTTTGGGCCTTTGGATGAGTTTGCTCCTATATGACAAGGAATGAGCCTATTATCCTGATATTGGTTGTATACTGGAATGTAAAGAGCTGATTGTCCACATCAGGTGCTAGCGCTAGACCATGTTCAATCCTGTGCTAGATTGGGCTCATGGGTCTTTGGTTTGTCAACAGTAGCAAAGTTGCTTTGGTAAGAATGTGTGGAGGAAGATCCATCCTGCATTGGCTCTAGCAGTTGAAGAAATCTAGGGACATTGTGAATATGGGTTTATATGTTTGATTTACTCTATTTGCAGTCCTGCCATATGTGTATTCATCACTTGTCCCCATCATGGGTAAAAATGGAACATGTGAGCTGATGAGATGGAAAGGTGGTTTGTTTATAAAAGGGTCTGTTGTGTGGTAGGGTTTTTGTAAATGCTTCTGGTCTGTGCTTTTGTCACATATTTTGTATTCATGCAGCTTCAGCCCTACTAGTCCACTCTATTATTTGTTAGGCATGGTGCCATACCCAACAGAGCTAAACGTTTTGCAGCAGTTGGGCTAATGTGTGAATGTAGTTGTGGCTACTGTCAATGACTGCAGTGTCTTGCCTAGCTTATTATCACACTGGCATTGCTTGAAGGTTCTAGAGGATGTTTAGAAGAAACAGGAAGTGGAATGTCCCACAGCACTCTTTCTTTGGGAGACTTCACCAGTTACCGGTATATACTTCCTAGTTCTTCTGGCCAGTTAAGCTGCTTCACATGTTTGAAGAGAAGCTGTTGAAATGTCTCCATGTTGACTCCATCTTTTTGGTAATGTTGAAAGGGGAGGTGAGTTTATAGTAAAGTAGAAAATGTGTGTCTAGGGGATTAATCTAAGTGGATCTTCCAGATGCATGTTTCCTATGTATTTGCATACATACAGTACATCTTTTTCTCCAAACATTACAGTAGGTATGTGGGTGACAAGCTGTGGAAGAGCAGGGATGTCTTCTTTGTAATGTCTGAAACAGCATTTAGTAATTTTGTTAAATTCTATATTATTTGGTGGAGAAAGCTTACTAATGCAACCATCCTATACATCAATGGTTCTCAAAGTGGTGGGTTGTGACCCACCATTGGAACCAAAAGCTGCACCCTTAAGGGGCGGAGACAGCATGGCGTCAGCGGCAATCCCAGGAATTGCTGCTGGCGCGAAAAGTTTTAAAAGGTGGTTTGTGCACCTCTGGAGGGTTCAGGGAGGCCTGCGTTACCTTCTGCAGGCTCCCCCCGAGTTTCAGATCGCCGCTCTGTGGCGATCTACGACCACTTCCAGTGGAATCCGGAAGTGGTCATAAATTGCCGCAGAGTTGCGATCTAAAACTCATGGGGACCTGCAGAGGGTAGCATAGGCCTCCCCGAACCCTCCGGAGGGCTCCAGGACTCCCGGTAAGTGCACAAATCACCTTTGTTTCCCCCACCACCGCAAGCACTGCTATACATGTTTATCTGAGAGTAAGTTGAGTGAGACTTACTTCTAAGTAGACATACATAGGATTATGCTGTGAGTGCATCTGTTGATTTTGTGTAGTTGTTGAAATGAAAGGTGGAAAACATGCATGCGCATGCGTGTGCAGCAGAAAGTTAACTTATTTGATTGGCGTCTATGATAAGACTTCTTTAAGTTGTTTGTGATGTTAGGATCGTTTTGCATGGTTAATATTACAGGAGTCACACCATATCCGTGGATCTGCTATCCACGGATTCAGTTATCCACTGATCGTGGATTCCCCCCGCCCCCCCCCCCCGCATGACCCCCCCAGGCACTTACTTTTACAGAAGAAACCTCCATTTTTTCTTCACAAGGACCGGGGTGAGCAGCCTCCTTGCAGGCCTCACCAACAAGACTTAGGGGTGCTAGAGAGTCTCTGCAACCCGCGGGGGGCTCTGAAAACCTCAGAGGGGACATTTGCCCCTTACCGTGGTTTCAAGTATCCACGGTGGGGGCTGGAATGTATCCCTCGCGGATACGGTGCCCCCCTGTACTTTGGCTTTATATGTGTTACGTAATACTACTTTGGCTGTTTTATATGTGTGCAGCACTTATAGCAATAATATACCATCAGAAAGCAGCTAAAAGGTTTGTTAGTAGTATTCTACCAGAGACGTTACATTAATGACTCGTGTAGATATGTGCTTCTTTGCATACTATAACCTCATGCATAGAGAAAAGCACAGCTGTAGACATGGTAAATGTACCGGCAAATTACCCAAAAATAAATCAATTGTTCAGAGTACTGTATATGCTCTGTGTGTATATTTAAGTCATTGTGTAGAATGAATGGGCTTGTTATCACTAATGGACAGATTTTCATAAAAGTTAAAATATGGTGCTCCTGTGAAAAGAGGCCTCCTATTTTGGATGTATTTGGGAGCAACAAAACGAGGGTAAAATGTTCACCTCATCTGCTACAACTACTTGCTCAGCCCAATCCTAATCCTATCTTCCCCTGGCGTAGGCTCTTCAGCGTGGACCGCGCGGCCCATGCTGAATCCTACCTGGGGGAGGCCCTGGCTGGAGGTCTACTCAGGGTGATTATTTGTCCACTTACCCCAGATAAATCCCCAGCTACCGTGATGGGGCTACTCAGTTCTCCGCCAGCTCTTTAGCTGGCGGAGAATCAAGCAGCCCCGTGTTGTGGCTCGTAGCCTGGGAGGAAGGTTAGGATACAGTGTCCAACATGGATACCGGTCCCACCCCCTCCCAGTCCTGATCCGCCCACCCCCCTCCCCCAGCTCATTATGCCCCTGCCCTCCACCAGTCCCTGCGCCACTCGGGAGTGACCTTACCTGTTCTGGTGCGTGCGGAGCCTGGTTTCAACACTGGCAGGACAGTGCAGGGCTTCCTGTCGCTGTCACTTCGTCTCCAGGTGTCAAAAAGTGCCTTACAGCATGTTTGTGATGCCTGGCGGTGCAGCCTTAGTGCCAGCACTCATGGGGGATAGGATTGCACTGTAAGGGAGTTGCTTTGTACAGTATGTCTTGCTAAGGGGGTGAGTGTGGATTGTGTGCTGGTGATTGCCTCTCTCAGAATGACTGTCACAGCCACTTAAAAGGCAAGCAGCAGTGATGCTATTCTTCCCTTGTGTTCTTGGCAAATCACTTTCCAAGAGAATGAGGACCCTAATTTCTCAAGGAAAGGTGACTTTTTCCCCTTAGGCAGGGGCTCTCAGTCCCTTCCCAGCTGAGTACCACCTCTGGCGCCACTCTCCTGCTGCGTACCACCAGAAGTGACTGGGGATGACATCACCACCAGTTACTTCTGGGGTTTCAGGTTTTTGGAGGCCAGATAATGCAGTTAGAAGGCTCTGGGCAGGTGGGAGGGCCCTTCTCAGCATTCCTGGGAGGCTCGGCCAAAGGTAGGAGCCTCTCAGGAGCAAAAATGCACTGCCAAAAGCGCTGTATTGGAGTGCGGTTCCGGCGGTCCAGCAGTTCAAATACCACCAGCAGTCAGCGGAAGTACCACTGGTGGTACTAGTACCTCTGGTTGAGAACCCCTGCCCTAAAGGATTACTGTCTTTTCAGAGAGAGTTCTAGAAATGTCACCTTTTTGCTATGAAAAATGAGTTCCATGAAAATTCTGGTCAATTCCAAATAGAAATTGCTGTGCTCTTGATATTTTGTAATCTTGCATGCTAAGTGGAAAATATTGTAATTTTGCATGCTAAGTGGAAAATATTGTATTACAAACTCTTCTTAAATGAATTGCAGATCTGCACGTTTTTCCACTACTGTGAAGCCTAAAACTTAAAAAAAATTGAAATGAATTGAGGTCACAGGTGGTAGAAAACCATAGTATTAAGTTTTATGGTCTGACAGATACGTGCATTTGTAAAACCTTTGGCTTTGATCCAGAGAGTATTCTAAACATACATGTTGCAATTTATAGTTAACAATGAGCTGCATGTGAAACAGTCACATCTGTATTTGCAATATGTTAGTTATTTGTTGGCTTGCCAGAAACTGTTGTTCTCAAACCTCTACGGTGTTGTAGCAAGCATTTCAGATCAGGAAGGTTTTGGAAATTTTAAAATATTATGTATTATTATTAATAATAATAATATTATTAATATTAATTAATATAATATTATTATATTATAATAATATAATATTATTAATATAATAATATTAATAATAATATTAACTACAACAGTACCGTATTTATATACCACTTTTCAACAAAAAGTTCACAAAGCGGTTTACAGACAAAATCAAATGATTAATGGCTCCCTGTCCCAAAACTGCTCATAATCAAAAGAGATGCAGAACACTACCAGCAAGCAGCCACCAGAAAGTCACTGTGCTGGGGTGAAAGGGGGGCAGTTACTCTCCCCCTGCTAAATATAAGAGGAGCACCAACTGAAAAAGTGCCTCTTGCCCAGTTAGCAGGGGTTGATATGTGTTGACATTGGATCTGGAAAAAGCATGTGTAATAACGTTTTGAAAATCAGTCAGCTGAACATGCTGTTAAACATATTGAGACTTGTAGGATCCCTCATGAGTGCCCAATGTGATCAGGCTCCTGTTTAGTATGGAAACAGCAAACACCATTGTAAATTGTGTGTTGTTGCTTTTTCCAGATGCAGCGACTGTAATGTTATATCAGCTCTTGCTGAATCCTAATAAGGACTAGTGGTGATAATTGGCAGCTCCTTATGTGAGATCCTGAGGGCCATTGTAATGCATTCAAAAGCAAGAGATGTGCTGCCAGAGAGATAACCACACTGTGGAAGAGAAACATCTGGAGAATGGAAGGTTCTAGATGTGAATAGAACGATATTGTAAATGCCCTTATTGGGTCTAGACAGCCTGCCTATGTAAACCGCCTTGAATTAACATCTAATAAGAAATCTGATGATGAAGAAAGGCGGTATATAAATACAGATATCAATAAACTAATTCATGTGCTTCCCATTGTACTACTTTATATCCTAGTTTTAGGACAGGTAAGAAGAATTTAGGAGATTTTAATAGTAAGTACACCATTCTGCTGTGCATACCAAGTATAGGACCACATATTTATAGCACAGTCCTGCGCAAGTTGCAGTGACTGGCCTAAATCCTGCGCAAATTGCGGCTGGCAACGGTGCAGGCTGGACTCAGAGGCGTCGCTCCGGTAGGGGCGGGGCCGTAAGTATCGCTCCGTCCTAGACCCTTTACCGAGCGAGCAGGAGACGGCCCCGCCCTCTCACTGTCGGAGCCATCCCGTGCGGAGAAAGCAGCAGGCTGCCTGCTGCTTTCTCCGCACGGGATGGCTCTGACAGTGAGGGGGCGGGGCCGTCTCCTGCTCGCTCGGTAAAGGGTCTAGGACGGAGCGATACTTACGGCCCCGCCCCTACCGGAGCGACGCCTCTGGCTGGACTCACCTCGGGGCGTCCTCTTCCCCCAGTGTAAGCAGTGCAGGCCCAAACGGGCCTTCTTGGATACGCACCAGATCTTTAACTGGTAGTTAAAACAAAAGCATCTTTGCTTAAACTCTAGAGCTAAGTAAAGATGTTGCAGGAAGTTGATTGGAGGGAGAATTCCAAGTTGCTGTACCACTAGGGAAAGGACCTGTTGGCTCTGGAAATGTGATCTGGAGAAGGGTCTCATCTGCAGATCTGAGGTGTGCCTAAGTATTAAATGCCAGACTAACAAATAAATTTAAGTCTGCAAATAGCACACAGGACTTACAGTCAGTGCTGTAGTGGGGGCGGGGGCCCCACTGCTTCAGGCAGCAACCTGGGGGAGGCGTCACAACAGACCCCCCCTCTGGCGGCAGTGGGAAGTGCTCTCCGCAGGGGCTTATGCGTAGCACTAGATGCTCCGAGCAGTCGGAGCTGTGAGCGAAACAAAGTTTGGCCCTCCTGCCCTTTGCTGTGCTGCCTGTTGGCTCCAAACTGAAGCCATTCTGGGAGCGGGGGTGAGGCCATGATGCAAGGGGGCGGGGCAGCCCCGAGTACTAGCTGGTCAAGCTATGCCACTGCTTACAGCTGAAGTCACTCAGGGCCAATCCTATCCAACCTTCCAGTGTCAATGCAGTAGCAATGCAGCCCCGGGGTAAGGGAACAAACATTCCCTTACCTTGGGAGGCCTCCATGATTCCCCCCCACCCCCCGGATGCAGTGCACACCCTCCTGGCATGACTACATCAGTGCTGGAAAGTTGGATAGGATTGAGCCCTCTATCTATTTGTGCCTTCGTGCTTTCTTTACTGACTGCAGTTGTTAAATAATGTAGAAGTGATTAGTATGTACTGTATGTTGGTTCCAGTGATGACACTGGAAAACAATATACTTGGGACATAAAGAGGGGGCACAATAGTACTGAAAGTGAAAGCTGTGTATTAAAAAAGCCTTTTCCAGGTGTAGGGAGGCAGACTTGCCCATCCTTGTCCGCCAATTTCATCACCGATGGTTGGTACCAGCCTTCCCTGTAAGCTGTGTGGCTGTAATCAAAACCCGACGCAAATTTCGAGGAAACGTTGGTTGGTACCTCCTTGAATGGAATATTTGGTGCTATTAATATTGTAATGATGACCCTGGTGTATATTCTGTTTAGATCTTATCTGGCAATAACTTGTGCTTTTCTGGTGCTTCCTTTTCCTCTCTGAAAAGTTTTGAAATATGCAGTGCACAGGCTAGTCAGCTGGTCTTGGAAAATGGAAGGTTTGTGAAGTTATAAGTGCTTAGGTTGTCAGGGCTATGCTCAGATCAGGTTAACTCTATGTATTCTATTCAAATTAAGAGCTAACCCTGCTGTGTAAAATTGATTTCCCTAGAAAATGATCGTGGCAGACAGCTGGTGATACTGACAGGATTTCATAACCAGAAAAACTCTCCATGTACAGTGGATTAAAAAAATTACATGGCACTTATCTACCTTTGTAGGTACCTGCACTGGTGTCTGTTGTTGTTTAAGGCTGTTTTCTGTTGTGTAGGTGTGCTATGCATGTATTAGATGATGTATTTATTCTAAAACCTATTTTTTTAGATCTGCAGTTGCAGTGTTTGTAAGCATGTTTGCCCTCCCTTTGACTGAAAAATATTATGTAAAAATAGTGTTATTAAATGCTGTTTAACTTCTGTTATAACCTGATGGAATGTTAGGTATATTTTGTGGCATCTGTGTGTTGAATGGGTGGCTAACTTTTTTTAAAATATGGACTTGTGTACTGCTTTTGTGTATTAATTTTACTAGTTTATACCAAGAATGTTTTCATTGTGTACTTATGCTGTGTCTGTGATTTGTACCTTATTTCAGGTAAGGGTGTTGGTTTGAAATTAGCATGAAGCTAATTTGAAATGTGAATAATTTTATTTTCTTTAGAATTGTCTACAGTTTGCCTTTTGGCATGCAGTTCCTAAGTAGAGTGAATGTAGCATATTTCTTGTATGCAGAAGGTGGAAAACTCTTTCTTGCACTAAACATAGGAGATAGTATCCTAAGGGTGTCTTCTGCTTTTGGAAGAAGCCTCATTTGTGCAAGGAGGGAGGGGTGACTTCACCAATCTCTTCCCCCTGAAGCTTCATGTACCCAATGACTATCTGTTGTTCAGGGGTCCTTGTCCCTCAAGAACAATTTTTTGGGGTGGGTGAAGGGGGTTGCAGAGAAAGGGGAAGATTGCACAAGGAGGGAGGTGCAATTTTCACTAAACAGGGCTTCTTTTGACAATGGAAGAATCTCTTAAGGTACAATCTAGGAAATGCTGAGTAAACGTAGAGTTTTCCTGAAGTCATAAGTCTGTTTGTGCTGGGGGTAGGAAGGGTTTAAAGCTCTGTGTACTTAATGAAATGCTTTAAGATGACAATCTGTGGAACTCCTTCCCACAGGATGTTTGCATCTGGCCTAGATACCTTTTTAAAAGGGGATTGGATACATTTTTGGAGGAAAAGTCCATTACAGGCTACCAGTCATGATGGACTATGCAGCCTCCAAGTTTTAACCTATCTCTGAATGCCTGCTGCAATGGGATGGAAACAGGATACAGGTTTTTTGTTGTCTTCTGTGCCCCCAGAAGCGTCTGGTGGAGTCCACTGTGAGATCCAGGAATCTGGACTAGATAGACCCTTGGCTTGATTCAGAAAAGCTTATGTTCTTAATTTACAATTAAGGGACTTTGGCCATAGTTTGAATAGCAATAATAATGTCAAACCAAAGGCTGAAATTCTAGGAATACTTATCAAGAAGCAAGTCGTATTAAACTCAGTAGGACTGACTTCTGAGTAAACATGTTCAAGGTTGGACTGCATGTCTGAGGACTTATACGGCAATTTGTTGGTGTATAAGTTATTGTCAGATTTTTAAAATTAAATGAATGGGCTATGGGAATTTTATAAACTTATCCTTTTTTTGGCTCTTATTTCAGGACATTGTAGCAGAACCAATTTCTTTGCGCTGCAGGAAGCTTAGTAACCCTGACATCTTTTCATCAACTGGGAAAAGTAAACTCCATCGTCAACTGAGTCAAGATGACTGCAAGCTCCGGAGGGGTAGTTTGGCTAGCTCTTTGTCAGGTAATTTGTTTTGTACATGTTGCATGAAATGATCTCCTGCATAATGGGTATGCCACATTGTGTGAGTAAATGATTCAGAAAGGATCCAGATCGTTTTTTACTTGGAATGGGTAAGGATTCCTTCTTGAGAACTGCTAATGTTCTTGGGCTGCTGTATAAAGGTTATTTCAAAAAGCTATGATGTAAAGACTATTCTTTTAAATCTATTCATATTAGCCCTATAGTAACTATAGTATAGTTGAAGCATTGTGTCATGAATAAATCTAACAAGTAAGAATTTTTTTTTGTTTTCTGCTTAAAGGAAAGCAGTTGCTTCCTTTATCCACTAGCATGCACAGTGGAGTGGGACAGTCAGTGTGGCAGCCAGCCGGGGAGTCATCCAATCTGGTCCGCATGAGAAACCAGTCACTGGGACAGTCGGCTCCTTCACTTACAGCTGGTTTGGTAAGTTTCAGTATATTTTACTATTTTATTAGTAAAGAAGATCTGTCTGAAAAAGATTTTGTCTTGCATCTCACTTGCAATTTTCATTTCTCTCATTCTTGATGTTTCCATTTTCAGGTTTACAGTTTATGTATTTCTACTTAGCCCTCATTTTCAGTAAAAGCAGAGAAGGGGTGTAACAGCTGTAAGGCTAAGAATGCTATGTTTGTAGCTTAGAAGTCACAGATGAACAAGACTTATTTATCAAGGTGATAACCAGATTTGAATTATTTTTAGGTGCCTATTGGATGTTTGAGAATTTTTTCTGAACTCCATACTAAGTCTTTGGATAGTGCTTGGACAGCCTAGGACATCGGTTCTCAAAGTGGTGGGTCATGACTCACCACGTGAACCGAATGCTGTCCCCTGCCAGATTAAGGGGCGGGGACAGTATGGCTGCGGTGGTGATGCCGGGGATCGCTGCTGCCGGTTTAAAAAAAAGTTAAAAAATAGAATTTACACACTTACCGGTGGGCCTGGAGTGCTCTGGACAGTGTGAGGAGGCCAAGTGGTCATAATCATCACAGAGTGGCAATCTAACACTCAGGGAGGCCCGCGGAGGGGTCCGCAGGCCTCCCTGCACCCTCTGGAGCACTCCAGGATACCTGGTAAGTGTGTAAATTCTATTTTTGTTCCTGGCGATGGCGATCCCTGGGATCGTAGCCGCCACTGACCCCAACCCCCTGCAAATAGTCAAAGTTTTCCCCGCCTTGCAGGTAGAACTTTGAGAGCCACTGGCCTAGGACTTAAAATGCTTTTTTAGATCTTTTTGTACAAGGCAGTAACCACACTCTTACCTTTTTTGTAAATAAAGCCCTCCCTTACATGCTCCATCCCACAGTCTTTACTACTAATTTCTCTGAGGGGGGCCTTTGTACATGGGGGGGGATTGGGTCTCGTGTCATCTCACTTGCACAGCCCATCAAGCTGCTCTGCCTCCCTCCCCTGCCACCTCGTGTCCCAGGTTACTGCCGCGGCTGCTTCTGCCGGCTGCTCTGCAAGGCTTTTTGGTGAGCCAAATGGGAGCCCAGGAGAGCAGCCAGCAGGAGCACTTAGCAGCTGCAGCGGTAACCTGGGACATGAGGTGGCGCGGGGAGGGGGCAGAGCAGCTTGATGGGCTGAGCGAGCGAGCGAGATGAGATGAGATGCAACCCCCCCTCTGCAGCAGCTGCTCCACCCGCCCACTCCAAGAAGCAGCCTGACTCACAGGCGCACATGCACGGAGCTCTGCCTCCCAACGGTTATCTCTTGGAGAAGGGGTGAGTCCTGAGCTGAAGGGGGGGGGGGGGAGAAGGGAGTCATGCGACCCAGAGAAGAGGCTTCCAGAGTGCGATTTCCCTCTGCAGCAAGTTAAAGCAAAACTATTTCAGCCCTGAAAATGGAACGGTTTCAGAGATAAGTTAAGCAAGATGTTTTTTTAAACTTGTCAAGTTGCTGTTGGAGTCACTTGACAACCCCTGGTAACGACGGAGATTGCAGAACATATCCTTGTCATTAAGCGGGGGACACCGGCATTTGTGTACACATTGAATGCCAACAGTTTTGTATATATATTATAGGGTTTTTGCCATTGAATGAAGGTATATAAACAAGATAAATACATTTGGCTTTATTCCTATTTCAGAGAAAATATTTTTGGATATGTATGTTGAATGTGCAGTTATTTTGGTTTAAAAACAGTTGGGTTTAACTTATTATTCTGTGTGATGTATAGAATGCATCTCCATATTTGCTTATACAAGGACTGACTCATTTTGATATTATTTTTTAATGTTTATGTAAAAATGTTAGGTAATCTTTTCCTTTGTTTCAAATAGAATGTATATATGTTAAAAAGAATTTTGTATGTACTGCAGTTTCATTAACATGACCCTTGAGGTAGGGACATGGCAATGTTTGTATTCAGTATGAGAAAGTATTAACTTTATGCTCTGGTGCCATCTACTGGATTGCCAGTGTACAATCCGAAGATTCAAGAACATTCCACATGTTTGTCAACGATGCAGGGGTGGGTGGAGGAGATATGACACAAATATACTTTATGACAAAGGTGATTTCTTTCCACATCTCCTTAAGGACTTGGGGCTGATAACCACGGCTAAACATAAAGCAAAACACACATAAGCGCAAAGTGTCTAATTACTCTGTGCTTGTTTAACCTAGCTTGTAAATCTTAACACCTCTTACGTAAGTTATTCAGCTTCTGACTTGAACAGTATTCTGAAACTTTGGGGCAGCAACCAAGCGCCTTAGCTGTTAAAACTTAATGCATAAATGGTACACCCAAAGAGACGCACTTAGTCTACCTTAACCTTCATATTGATATGAAAGAAAGGCCAGATATAGACATAATTACCTTGGTTCAGCAAACCATGGTTTATTGAACCATGAGTAAGTGCTGAACCTGCATGTTCCCTCTCTCCTTCTCTTGCACACCTGAGTTAATTGAAGGTATCCTGGATGCTTTCAGTTTAACTAGATGTGTGAGGGGAGTGATAGGAGAGAAGTAGTAGTGCATGGCACTTGTTCCTAGTCCCAAAAGTCAGATTGTTGGACTGAGTTCATTATATTTGAACTGGGCCAAGGTGGTCTCATAATGTAGGACCAACAAGTTTTGGGTCATAACTAATACCTTTACCGGTGATTGTATCTGGAAGATGCCAGCAAGGCTCATGAATACTGGTGGGCTATGTGACTATTGTCCCCTTTAAACTACAAGACTGTGCAGCTCAAAACACAGCCAAGCCAAGTTCCCAGAAGTCGAGCAATGATGTATGACGTGAACGCCATGTGTCTGGAAATGCCATCAAGCTGCTGTGTAGCCAGCAAGGTCTGCTCAGCGGCGCAGACTTCTTAGGTGGAATATTGTATGTGTCTCATCTCAACAAGAAGCTGGGTTCATCATTGTTCAATTTAAATACTGTGTTGGATTGACAGTCATAGGAAATGGTGCCTGTTTTTTGCAGGTTTAAGCTTCCAGACACTTTTTCTCTCTCTCTCTCTCTCCCCCCCCCCCGGTCTCTAAATAGTACCACCAGTAGTGGTGGGGAATTCATCATTGATTCCATAGGTGGCGCTTTATGACTTTGATACAATTTTGACGGCTTGCGTTTTACAGGTACACGTTTGCTAACAATCAGACCAGAACCACAGTGACAAAGTTCACTTGAGTTATTAGGCAGAAACATTTCTATTCTGTTGGAACTCTTTTATATTGAGCAATAGTAAAAAATCTCTGGTATTATGCTCACTTTCATGTCCTGGTAAGAGCAACTTTTTATAGGGAGGGTCTTCTGTCTGGTAGATACAAGGATAGGCAAAGTTGACTGAGCTTCTTAAAAAGGCTTAAGTGACTGCCTTTTCCTAAGTAAATGGATTCTTTCTGCTTCGAAAAATGTCTGAAAGATTGAGGATGCGTGGCTTAGAGGTATTTAAGGTGAGTTGATTCTACACCATGTGAAGTTGTTTTGGAAGGAGAGGATGTTGGGAAAGTGACTTTTCTAATATACTTTGAATAAATTTCTGAATATAGCCCTTGATGCAAAGCCTCTCTCATAGTTTTCTGGAGGAAAGGATTAGGCAATGAAAGGTATCTTCCCTGGATAAAGATAGGCTGTCTGGCAAATCTTAAGGCTATATTCTTCAGACCTCTTTTTCTTTCCATTATTTACAAAGAAAGAACACGTGTAAAGAAGCAGGCTTTTTGTACCCACTAATTCCTTTCTCGTATATGTTTGGTGCCCATTAGTACTGCATTATGGTACTAAAGTATAGCAAAAAGGAAAGAGTGGTATTGGTACTGGATTCAGAAAACAATTCTAGATACAGGCGTTGAAGGTCTTCTGATCTTTACACCAGTGGTTCCCAAACTGTGTGCTGCGGCGCCCAGGGTGCTGCAAGATTTTTCTGGTTTTTTTTAATGCAGTGGCGCCATCACCCAGCGGCATCACCAGGGGGGATGTAACCTGATGCAGAGTGGAGTTCAGCAACCCGGACGAGTTTGGCAATGATGCGATCAGCATGTCATTACCAAACTCTTCTGGGTTGCTGGGTTTTCGCTGCCGTAAAAAAGTACTGCGGTGCTAAGGGTGCCATGACCTGAGTAAGTTTGGGAACCACAGGTTTACACCCTAGAGCTGGTATAGACCTTAAAAACGGATAATGCAAATGTTGGCTCAAACCATGATTAGTGTTAATGTGCTGATGTAACTATGGTTAAGACTAAGGAGGAATCTGCACATGGGATTGTGTGCAATTCCACAGTCTGCTCCTGAATAAATGTCTTGACAGCACAATCCTATACATGTATACTCAGAAGTAAGCCCCATTGTGTTCACTGGGCCTTACTCCTGGAAGTGTCTGTAGGATTGCAGCCTAAGTGTTAATATCTGTATAGTCCATGGGATATGTAGGTGAGAGAAAAATAATCTTAAATATATTCTTTTAGGTGTATATTTTGGAACAGCATGCCCTTGCATCTTTAAGTACTGTACTGAAAATGCAAAATGAAACCTCATCCTGCTCCATTCCAGTTGAGTGTTAGTGTTGAAATGAGAGAGAAGCTGCAATGCTGTTCTCCCCCCCCCCCCAATATCATGCATAAACCTTGAATGGTATACAGTTACATCAAGAAATGTTGAACTCCGTGAGAGAAAAGTGTAAACTTGCTCTAACAATAATGTTCTATTTTTAAAATCTGAAATAGGTTGTTGTATCTTAAAATGTCTGACTCCATATTTTATTGAAAAACCTTGCTAGAATATTTTATTGCCAGACCCTGTACAATAGGAGTGTTCTAAAAGTGTTAGCTCCTGGCCTTGGGTAGCTAGGTATCACTTTTATATTTCATTTTAGAGGAAAGTACATTGAAGAAAGTGACACACAATACTAATCAAAATATATTGGCTCAACTGGATTGCATTAACGTTAAAGTTCTATTGTTTAGTAGCCTCTCTCAGATAAGCCTCAGACTGTCATTTTAATTTGATGCTATTAAATAGTACTGAGATTAACAAATCTACTATGAATCCAGGTAGTTGCCAAAGAAGTGAAATTAACATACAGTAAAATTATAATACTTTGAGCTACTCAGAGTGATTATCTCCTTGACAGAGAGCAAAGCTTTAAAAATGGGGAGGGAGGAGAGGAAATTACAATACGAGGAGCATAGGATATATTAAAATATGGGTACAGTGTTCCTCAACATCTGCAGAAATCCTCTATGCAAATTTTAAAGCACAACTGCATTTCTGTGCCAGAAATATTGCTAAGCCAAATTTGCTGTTTAACAAGGACTTTCCCAATTCTTTGTGAAGAGCAGTGGTTATGGGAGTGATTATCTTCAGTACAAAAAAGTAAATAATTACTCTTTAGTGCCTTTTAGGAGAAACATTTTAAAATCAATATTCTTTAAAAGACCATTCTGAACGTAGTTATTTATATGATGATAATTATAGGGAAGATAATTATGCACAGTGGCGGTCTTTACCCAGAGTGTGGCAGTAGCTGATAGCTTATTATTCTGTGTTAACTAGCAAATGGTTCTGGAAGGAATAGTAATTTACTTCGGGCATCCTCCCCCCCCTATGCAAATGCACAATGCTGTCATAGTGGGTTGATTATTAAGCATTAGGATGTGGTGAAGGATTTTATGTCAGTATACATGCCATTTTGCAAAGCTTAACATTGTCCTACTTTGTTGTAAAAATGTTAACTGTTTTTCAGTGGGAAGCTTCCTCTTTTAATACACTTCTATTTCTAGAGGTCCTCAGCAGCTGATTAATTTGTGTGTTGAACAGAAAACCTGAATACAGTACTTTCCATATATTTTGAAACATGCCATTTTCTTTTGGCTATACAGCTAAATGTAAATGCATGGAACTTGCCTTATGGTAATTGGTAGTCATCTGCTGTCAGCTGGAATGATTGCAGTTCTCATTATCTTCAAATCCTCTGTGTGTGTGTGTGTGTGTGTGTGTGTGTGTGTGTGTGTGTGTGTGTGTGTGTGTGTGTTATCCCAGAGCTTGTTGAATTGATTTTGGCACACAGATTCTGGTTTCTTTCTGACAGCAGCCCTATTGTACACTTAGTGAGAAACTGCTAGCAAGTGCTTGGCAAACAAGATTCTTTTTCAGTGTTAAAAGTATCTTGCAAAGAGTTGTTCAGTATGTAAGATCACTGGGTAGAAATCTGGGTGTTTGCAGCATGAATATGTTGTAGACCTGATTCCAACTTCCTCTCTTTATTTGATATGCTTAAATGTGTTCAGGATTAGTGTTTTAAGGAAATGTAATGATACCCTCATTGGTAGTGCCAACTGTTTGGGGACCCTGGGCAAAAGCCTAGCAGGGACCTCCCAAGGGCAGACTGTGCCCCCACTCATTCAAAAGCATGTGTGTGCCCCCCTACATGTCTGTAGTTGACAGACATGAGCGCTTCCTTATCCTGCTGATTGTAGTTAACAGTGGGATCAGTAAAAGAAGACTCTCGCTTGTTTGCTGCCAGGCACCAGATGAGCAAGAGGCTGCAGTAGGATTAGAAAGAGGACTCTCATCCATTGCTACCATTTGCTCCTCAGCACCTAGTAAGCTTCCCCATTGGGCCCTGGGTGACTTACTAGGTGCTGATGGAGAGCATCAGCAGCAACAGACTGCTCTCTTCTTCGCTAAGAACGTTTTACAATTTTCTGATGCCTGAGCCCCTTGATTTGTATGTCCTATCTTGACAGCAGAATGGCATTGTCATGAAATCGCTGTATTCCATGTTCTATTTCTCTTTTTGTGAAGCTTTTGTCTGTGTTCCTTGTGGAATTTTGTGTGTGTTGGGTCCCCCTTCCCTCCCACCTGCATCTTGCTAGCGAAGTGTTTCAGAGATCCTTTGTCTGCTAAAACTCATTAACATAGCTCTTCCTGTTGAAATCCAAGAATGACTCAGTTTGAGCAAGGAAAAGGTAGAGATCCACTTTCAAGGTTGCTAGCTGTCACCCAATCGGGTAACAGCTGACATCATTTCAGCTAAGGGAAGAAAAGCTGCAACCAAATGGAAACTCTCTCTTCCTCTCCGACAGTTAACAGGGGAGAACCCAGCAAGCCCACTGTCTGTGAGTATGAGTGGAACGAGGGCTGGTAGTCTAATTATCCAGCTATGATCAAATAGGGACAGTATTTAGCTAGAAACGGTCAGATTTTATTTTGCTTTTAATCTGTCTGCTCTCTCTGTATTAAAAGCTCTTCAAGAGTTCCCAGTAAAGTGGAGTTAAAAAAGGCATGTGTGAGATTCTGCAGCGCTTCAGTGCCATCTGCTGGCTGTCTGTATTATTTTTCACAAGAATTGTGCCTTGAAGGAAATTATTCCCTTTTCTGCCAAATTTTATGCTTTTGCTTCTCTTTTTTATTTTTAATGCTTTATTTTATTACTTTATAGAAGAGAAAAAAGGAAAAGAAAAAAGCAAGCATTACATAGATATAATCCAAAGTAATTTACCGATTTAAACAAACAGATATATAACACAGATATATAAGCAATCAAGACATTAAGTAGTTATATCTACACATTTCACACAAGTTTGAATAATAATATATAATAATAATATAATGTAATATACAGTATTTATATACCGTATTTATATACCACCTCTTTTGGTCATTGGATTTCTCCTCTGACTTTAATCCAATTAAGTACAATAAGTCTTTTAGCCATCGTGAGGGCACAGAGGGTACATGGGCAGACTTTCCTAACCCCCCTAATGGAAGGTTTTACAATATATAAATGTCCAATCTTTCGTGAACTATTACAGTCCAGGTGGTATCCTTTTGCAATCTGGCTTTTCTGCTGGCCGGCGCCTCCCACACTCAACTGACGCAGCTGGCAGCTCTTTATCTCTCGTCCCGGAGGCTTTCACAGCTTTTTGTCGGTGGCGTGTCTCAAACCTGTCATATCTTCAGGCTTACAAGATCTTTAGGCTTGTAAGATCTTCAGGCTTACAAGGCGGCAGCTCTCCCGACTGAGCCAGACCCCTCTGCCCCTCAGAATGCTTTGTGGAAGAATGACCTCCAGATAGGTTCAAACATACCCAAACGAAACTGACGCTGGTCTGCCATTTGCTCAAAAACTGATAAATGCAGTGAATCATCATCCAATGGGCACACTGGCGGACATCTTTCTTTCCAATTAAGTACGATAAGTCTTTTAGCCATCGTGAGGGCACAGAGTTCACTTACTCTCTGTTAATCTCCAGGTTGCAGGTAAATTAAGATTACATAAGTTCCAATAAATATAACAGATTCTTGAAGGATAATTTGAATTATATTAATAACTTCATCCCAAAAAGTTGCCATAACAGAACATGACCACAACATATGTGAAAGGGAATTCTCCGAGGACCTACTTTGCCAACATCTGGACTCAGTACTAAGTCCTTTTAAACATAGCCTTTGTGAAGTCCAATATACCCTACAAATATTTTTTTTGCTGTATTAAGTATAGTCTAAGGTCTATGGATATTGTTGGTATACTGTAATACAGTATCCCATTGATTGTTATAGGGCGATCCAATTCAGAGTTCCATTTGACTCGAAGCAGTGGTGTATCATATTTATTACATGACAGTAGGTGTTTATAAACAATTTGCTTCTTTTTCTTGCTCCATTGGTTCGATTCTCCCCCCCCCCCCCGGTTTTATCAGCATTTTAATAAAAATATTCCATCTAGTTTTGCCTAGTTCTGGGAAATCAGTGGGATTGTCATGTCTCCTCACTCTGCATGCATTACTGTGAGAGTGATTTTGATAGAAATCCCTGAGGTTCAGTATTGTTTTCGGAGAGGGGTTCTGCCCAGGGAGCCCCTAGCTTGATCCCCTGGGCTGGTGGCAGCGGATTCAAGCTACCAAGACTTTACCTCTGTAAGCTCCGTGTACAAATGAAGGGGAAAAGAGGGGAATGGGAAGGGAGTGAGCGCTAAGCACTAGGCACTACTACCCTGGATCAGCATGCGGTCATTGGTGGGGCCCCTGCACTCTGACAGGCACTATTCTATATAAGTGAATGAGCCCCTGATAGTATAGCTGTCATTGTTGCACCCTGTAATGATATTGTCTGATTAGATGGAAGACCGAGTTGACATTGGGGGTTTGTGGCAAGATTTGGCCTTGTGTTTGTGCCTCTATTATATAGTTTGATGCAGGTGAGTAGCCTTCTCAGATTTACAAGTAGTCTGTAAGCAAGGACAGGTCTTCTACCCAAGGCTCGTGAGACAGATGTGCCATCCAGAATGAGTTATAGGTCATTGGTATCTTGGAATGGTGTTGAGTGGAAACTGTAGGTGACAACCAGTAGCTGTCTCCTTCACTTCTGAGTCTGACCTGTAGTAGGTTGTTTTCCTGGTACCAATCCAGCCCTGTGGATCTGTTTCTTCATTTTCTTGGATGAGAAACCCAATGATACTATCTCACAAACATTAAAAGATACGTATGCAACATGTTTCAGAATCACAGGCACTCAGAAAAACTTTGCATAATCAATACAAGGCTAAAAAAATCCTAACAAATTAAATAGATTGAAGTATTCACTGAAACGATGATGTTGCAATAACACTCCCAAAGGAGCTGTCCTGTCCTGTGGAATCATTTCCCACATGCTAGTACAGGAAGATGTCACTATATAGGTAAAAATGCTCACTGATGATGATTTATACCTGGGTTTAACAGAATATATTCTTCTGAGTCACAGTAATGGTAATAGATTTAAATCTTCATTTAATCCATGAAATGCCAAACAGCATAGCCTTAACATTCCACAGGCTGCTTTTACAAGTTTTACAACTTACTAGGAAAAAATCCTGTTGTCAGAGAGCTGCATAGGGCTTGGCTAGCAAAGGCCTGAAGGGAAGCAAGCCACCCATTGTTGGCTTCCCTTTAAAATCCCACTGGGTTTGGGGATGAACTGTTGGTGAAGCAGTGAACTTCCTTATCCACTCATCCTTCATCTCCAAAGTAATTATGGGTGATGAAACTTTGAAGAACCCAGCTCCCTATCCCTAGAGCTTTTGGAATGTGGTACCAGGTGAGGAATTTGCAAAGAGTGGGAAACAAGGAGTGAAAAACAGACTTCTTTTTCTGCACCCTTGTTCCACTCCCACCCTGATAAATGTCTCATTTGTACCCACTTGTATGCAACTATTGCTAAATGTTACAATTTGCTTAAGTGCAATTGTGATTTGAGTAATTGCCCTACGTAGATTATCGAATTGTGATGTACGGTTATTGTTGTTTTCCAAATGCTACTTCCATGCTATTATTCCAAATTGTGTTTAAAATTTTAAAGCATTTGATTTTCTGGAACCAGCAGGATAAATGCTGATTCTTGAATGTCGTAAAAACTACTCTAAATATAACAAAGCAAATATTGATTATATACGGTATTTCTGCAATTGATTTCAGATAATGTGTAAAAAGCATGCTGATAGATATTTTGTAGTATAGTTTTAATTCAAAGAAGCTCTTGAGTAAATTATTGTTGTAGGTGGACCCGTGAGGGAGACCCTGGTAGGGGTGTGGTCAGAGCGGCTTCTGCCCCAAAGGGCTCCCCCTGAACCGGGTCAATAGTTCCCCAGGGGACAGGTCAACCCACCTCTTGGTATCCTTGTAGAATGTTCCCTGGCCTGCTCCGCTTTTCTATCCAAAGCTGGGTTCTGGTCCCGCCCCTCCCGGTGTTTCCCCCAGCCCTGGAGCCAATCCCAATCCCACCACGACCCTCCGGTTACTGACAGGCCGGCCGGCCTATCGGTATTGTCTCTGCTTTGTAGCATACGTGGGGCTTCCCCAGCGTCTCTCCAGCCTCCGGTACGTTCTTCAGACGCTGAACTTTCTTCCGGCCTCGGGGCAAAGGGGGGAGGGAGAGGTATGGTGGCCTCTCCTGTTCTTGGAGCTGCCGAGGAGGCTGCCGGGTTCGGGCAAGGCTGGTTGCCGGTTTCTGGTTCTGGGGACGTTCCTCCGTGGATGTCGTTGTGCTGGCGACGCCCCGCCGCGGCGATGGGGGAGTCCCTCGTCCTCCCCTCTACTCGTGTACAGGGTGTCGCAGGAGGGAGAGCCAGTCTGGCGGTGGGCTCGTCCTGCCTCGCGGTTGGAGGCGCTCCTGGTAAGTGCCTGGTAGCGTCCTCGGGGATAGGGACGAGGTCACCCCCGGACAATTGTACTATATCTTTTTTTAAATGCAGAGTCATGGATTTTAAAAAGCTTATACTGTATACAGTTGGACCTTCATATCTACGGGAGTTTTGTTCCAGGACCCCCCAGCAGATACTGAAATCCGCTCAAAGCGAAATCGCTTTAGTGCGGTTATGGGGGTCACTGTAAAAACTTTTTAAAAGGTTACAAATAGCATTCCTTTTTGGCTGGCAAACAGCTCCGTTTTGCAGGGCTGTAGAGAGTGAAATTGCGCTCCTACAGCCTCTTCCGGGTTTCTCAACTTTGCCCCTCCCTTCCCCAGGCTCACCCCAATGCATTCTGGGGCGATCTAGAGATTCTCTCTCTAAAGCCCTGCAAATAGAGTGGTTTGCCAGCGAAAAGGTAAGGAACACTATTTTTAACCTTCTCCCCCCTTTTCAGGTTTTTACAGTGACCTCCGTACAAATCCGCAATAGCGGGAGTCCACTGTACATATTTTCTCCTGCAGGATCCAAGGTGGCTTACATACAAAAAGAACCGTGCAAACAATAAAAGTCAATATTGAAACAAATTGAAACAAATCTAGTAGCAAATGAAGATAACAGAACTACTAGCTTAAGAGCTCACCCAGTGATATTTTTTATTTATTACAGAATTATGAAAAATGTGATTAGAGGTATTTTATGCTGCTAATGATTTTTTGACTACTTTTAAATATTTGGTGTTAATCTCAAGAAACTTGTATCAAGGTCATTGTCATAAAAATCTGTGGTGTCATGCAGCAAAAATTATAAATGTAAAAAAACTAAAAATGAAAGTTGTCACTATAGTAACATAACACTGGAGTATAATATAAAAGCCACTGCAGTTCCCAAACAGTGGAGCTTCTTCAGCTCCTAACAATTGTAGTTACTTGTATACACTAATGGGCTCTGAGCTTTCTGTGACAGATGAGTTCTTGGGATGCTGGTGGACAGTTCGACCCAGTGTGCGGCGGCTCTAAGAAGGCCAATTCCATGCTTGGGATCATTAAAAAAGGGATTGAGAATAAAACGGCCAATATTATTATGCCGTTGTACAAATCGATGGTAAGGCCACATCTGGAGTATTGTGTCCAGTTCTGGTCACCACACCTCAAAAAGGATATAGTTGAATTGGAAAAGGTGCAGAAAAGAGCGACCAACATGATTCGTGGGCAGGAGCACCACTCTTATGAGGAAAGGCTACAGCGTTTGGGGCTTTTCAGTCTAGAAAAAAGGTGCCTGAGGGGAACACATGATTGAAACGTATAAAATTATGCATGGGATGGAGAGAATGGATAGAGAGAAGGTGTTCTCCCTCTCGCACAACACCATAGGAGCCCGTCAGTGGAGAGAAAGCAACGTGCAGGAGAGTCCCTGTGCGTTGCTTTCTCTCCGCTGATGGGCTCCTATGACGAGGGGGCGGGGCGCCTCATAATGGTGGGGCGGAAAGCTGCAGAACTTAGCTTTCCACCCCACCTCGAGCAACGCCAGTGGGTAGTAGTCAAATAATGTTTAGACCAGGGGTTGGGAACCTATGACTTTAAGGCCTCACAAGGCTTTTTGAGGTACCAGTTGCGGTCTCTTGTATATTTGTCTGCAAATACGAAGTTCACCTTTTATTACATGACAATATTTTTTGGTAACTTTTCTTTATTCATTCTTGTTAGTAGTAACTGGTGAACTGGCAGCCACCCAGTGACTTGTGTCGTCATAAGAAGCTCCAAGGACACAACTGTAATGTGTTAAAATAAAAACGTATGCGTTTTCTAGTTAAGGAAAATAATAATGCATATATAAAAATAAATAAAAATGTGGCTTTCCAATGGAAAAGGTTTCCCACCCCTGCTTTAGACCTTAGGGCCATGCTTAGACTCGGTGTTACAGCAACATGACCCATTTATTAGAATGTGGGTCGTGCTGGGTTTCTATAAAGCAGAAATAGAAGTGTGATTTAAAATGCAGAAGGGATGGGCAGGGGGCTACACTCCTCCTCTCCCCCTGTTTTTCCCTAGCTATATCTTTTGCTTGGTGAGATTCTGTGACTTGAAGAAATAATGCTGGAAGAACTTCTGAAGGGAAAAATGCAGGCTGTTGTCTTGTCCATTCACCACTTTAAAATATACCTGCATTATAAAGGTAAAATGTTACCTGTATGTCGCTAGTAAAACCACCCCTTAGGAATTCCTGGTACATGGGGCTGTACTGTCAAGTAGAGTTCACTGTTGAGGCAAGTGAGGTGGTTTTACTAGAGATGTGACCTGCTCTTCTTGGTGTTGCCTCAGTATGGTCTCTCTGCTGTTCTGTTGTTGACTGCTGATATAGAAGTTGTACTGTAATTGTCTTGATCTTTGACAATGAAAGTTCTTTGTGAATTGCAAAAGTAAGGTGGTGTCTTTTGGGTCAATTTCAGTTGCTATAGGTGTAGCTCAGTGATAGAATACATTTTGCCGTAATGTTTAATTATGCACATGCCCATTATAGTGAAGGAAAAATTCAAGCATAAACTACAGTAATGAGAAGATTGAGAAGTGAGGTTATACACTTGGTAAAAGATGGTCCTATAAAAATCAAGATTCCAATTTCTCATAAATTTATACCATTTTTGTCTTGAACTATGATGTGTTTGTCAGTTTGGCCATGAGCATAACCCCCCACATTTTATCCACCCATTCCTTTAAAGTTGGGGTTGTGTGTTTTATAAGTTTCCTGGTATCTCTAGTTCAGAGGTTCTCAATCAGTGGTACTAGTACCACCGGTGGTACTTCGCCCGACTGCTGGTGGTACTCACACCACTCCGACGCGGTGCTTTTGCTGGCATGTTTTTGCTCCTGAGAGGTTCCTGCCTTTCGCCAAGCCTCTCAGAAACACTGAGAGGGGCCCTCTCACCAGCCCAGAGCCTCCTACCTGCATTTTCTGGACTCTGAAAACACGGAAGTAACGCGATGATGTCATCGTAAGTCACTTCCGGTGGTACGCAGCAGGAAACTGGTGCTGGAGGTGGTACTTGGCCAGGAATCAGTTGAGAATGGGTTGATGTTGGGGCTGGGAAAGATTTACTTCTCAATTCCTGTAGAGTTTTTTTTTTTAAAAAAACACCAATGTGTTTAGAGACAATATTGGGCTTGATGAATCACAACTCTGATTCTGTGTAAGGTAGCTCCTCACATCTTTATACATTTATTGGGCTGAATTATTAAGCTATATTTAGAACACTGTTGGACTTTTTTTGTGACTTCTAGTAGATCATAGTCTGGTTGCAAAAATCTGATTTACTGCTAGTTGATATATAAATTTGCATTGAAAAAAATCATTTTGAGACTTTTCTTTAGTACACTCTGGATACATATTAAGGAAGAATCAGCCTATGCATCTGATTTATTGTTTTGCTTTTCAATACTAAAGACATTAAATTAGTATTCTACAAGCTGAAAGCGACCATTATCTAATTGGCTTTTGGTTAGGATGATGCTGATTTCTAGGTCATCGTAAACCAAATGAGCATTTAAATTGGTGAGGAGCAGCTGTTCCAGAGTCCCTGTCCACATTGCCTAGCTTTAAGGGTAATTATGTCAAATTCTAAATTATGATAGCCTTGATAATTGAGGTTTACCTTGTTATATATACTGGCTTACAATGCTTTCTCGGTGAGGCAGATTGTTATTTTGTATCCAGAATATCAGTAAAGACCAGGGGTTCTCAAAGTGGTGGGTTGCGACCCACCACTTTTTCCGTAAGTGAGTAAAAGTCCTTTAAGAGGGGTGGCTAGTTCCAATGTCGGGGGCGGCACTGCAGGATTGCGCCTGCCCCGACTTCAAAACGCTTTTAAAAACATACCTGGTTGTCCTGCCAACTTCCCAAAGGGTCCGGGGGGGGGGGGCTGCTGTCGCCTTCGCAGGTCTCTCCAAGACTCTAAATGTCCAAAACCTGGAAGTGGGTTGTGATTGCAAGCTGGAGGTGGGTCCGCAGGCTCCCTGCACCCCCTGGAGGACTGGCAAGACCCCCAGGTAGGCTGAAAAGCCACTTTTTTCCTGCAGTGGCGATGCGATCCTGGCAGTGCTGTTGCTGCCAAATTGCAAGGACTTAAAGCAACCTTTAACCTAAGGTAACGGCTGCGGACTGGGTTAGTGTTGGAATACAGAGTGCACAATCAGCAGCGGCTTTGCCATTTTCTTAAAAGTCTTAAAAGAACCGGTTTCAGAATGCTCAGCAATAGTGGAAGTCCAGGTCCTCAAGTGACTCATCTCTAGGAGAACAAAGTAGATAGTATCAATATTTTTTCCTCCTGCAGCAGTATTGCTGTTGCCTTTCCTTGGTCTTTCAAAAAGTGCTTCCATCTTTTCTGTGAAATACTTTAATGTTCTAAAGAACTGTCATTGGTTGGTTGAGGGAACGGAAGGCTAATTCTTTTTCAGATCGTTCTTTTCTGTGACGAGAGCATTCTTCACCATAGATAGTAATCTACTATATGTTCCCTATTTATTTACTTGTCAGAGAGTAACTGGTAGTGAAATGGTTAGTGTGTTCAAGTTTTGAGATTAATCCATAGAAAGCAAGGCCTAGATTCTGACTATATTACTTTAGTACATACTATAGTACTAAACTAAACTTTGCTTGCATCTATTTTCTAACAGAATTTTTGTATTCAGTATAATTCTAATTATATTGTATAATAATTGCTTGAAAATTCCTCTCGCACAGTGTGGCTTTTGCCTTCCTGCTCCAGCCCTTTGTGTCGTCATCTCCCTATGCCATCCCTGAATGTTGGATGACCACCTGGAATGACTTGAGAGGAGATGCAGTGCACTAAAGTGAGGGGTGGGATTTATAGGAATCGGCTGTTTACATGAGCAGAAGTACTTTCTGCTTGTGGGATGAACTCTCTGCATCCCACATTGTTTGTTACAACAGACCTTTTAGATTTCTGTAATTCTCTTTTGTAATTTGTTTCCATGTTCAATGTCTCCCTTTGGGAGTTGACTTTTTATGCCAATAAAGGTCTATCTACAATATTTATACCCTGCCCTTCTAGTTTGGACCCTGATGGCGCAATCCTCACTAACTTTAGAGCAGCCGCCACTCTGCTTTGCCACTCTAAAGCATCACAAATGTGCCATAAAGCATGTTTGCGATGACTTGGGAGTAAAGAGCTGCTGGCGCGGAGGCTGGCGGCCCTCACTCTGCCACCCTCCAGACCCCACGGCCGCCAACAGAGGTAAGTCCTGTGGCGGTCAGTGTGCGAGCGGGGGGAGGGTGGGCAGAGGCAGCCGGGTGGTGGTGGCCATTGGCTGACCCGGGCTGGGAGGGGGCAGGGATATTGACACTGTGCTCCGCTGATATTCCCAGCCCAGGCCGGTCTTACTCTGCCTCCCCGAATGTACGTCAGGTCTCACGTGGTGTACATTTGAGGAGGCCCATAGGCCCTGGATTTGATTACACCTGGGGAAGCGGACAAACCTCCCCTTCTCCCAAGGTGCGGCCTAGCAACCCTGGGGCAGCCCGCAATGGGCTTAGGATATAGTGGCTGGCCTTTTAGGCCGACCCTTAACAGTTAAGTCAGAGTTACATTGCACGCATTTGCGTTCCGTATGCGTCTGGTGTCCGGCCCCCAGGTCAAACAACTGACTCTGATTGGCTGAACGTAACCCAGCTCGACTTTGGCTGTGTTTGCGTTACGTTCAGCCAATCAGAGCCTGTTTGACCTGGGGGCGGGGATACCTGGTGCATACGGAACGCGAACGCATGTAATATAGTTCCAGCTTCAAGCTTCTTGTCAGCAAAAGTTGGATAGTAATTATCTAAGTGTCAAACTCACAAGATATTGATTGATCAAGTTCTTAAGTTTAGGTTGATCAAATGAAGGCATTAAACCCCTTTTATGTCAGTTGATTACTTAGTTGGGCAAGCATGTAAGTACCTGTTTATACTGTACACTCTTCATACTTCATCTCTAGAAAAGTACTGATAATTCTGTAAATTTATTTTAATAGGATGCTGAAAAGATTTATATATGTAGATTTGGCAGATATGGGGCAAAGATTGGACATTAGATTTGAAAGCAGAAATGTATCATCTGCAGGAATTTTAAAGTACTCTGATATAGTGAATCATTGACAAGTTGCACTAGTGCTGTTTCTTGGACAGTGGAATTATCCAAATGTCTGTTTAGGTCAGTGTGCCCACCATGATTTGTTGTACAATTGAACATTTCTGTGAAAATGAATATTTGTCAGAGAAGATTCAAGAAGGATCTTTAAATAAATGAGAGCTCCTGATGTGCTTGGTGAAAGCAATTATGTGTTGCTTGTTGTTGTTGTTGTTCAGTCGTTACGTCGTGTCCGACGCTTCGTGATCCCATGAACCACATCCCGCCAGGCCTTCCTGTCCTCCACTATCTTCCTGAGTTCGCTCATTTTCACGTTCGTTGCATCGGTGATGCTGTCTAACCATCTCATCCTTTGCCTTCCCCTTCTCCTTTTGCCTTCAATCTTTCCCAGCATCAGAGTCTTCTCCAGACAGTCCTCTCTTTGCATTAGGTGGCCAAAATATTTGAGCTTCAGCCTCAGTACCTGTCCTCAGTAGCGTCACTAGGACGCGCGTCCCCCTGGGACAGGGGGACGCTCTGTTATCGCGGCGTGGGGTGGGTGGGGGCGACCCGGCTCCCCCGTCGCGTCGGGTCGCCCTTTGGACACTCCGAGGTCGGCCCTGGAGAAGGCCTCGGAGCGTCCGACCCCGTCGGCGCTCCAGGGCCTTCTGAAAGAAGGCCCAGGCAGCGCGTCCATCCGGGTATTTCCCAGATTTTCACGCATGCGCAGACCTGTTTTGAGGGCTTTTTGCCCTCAAAACGGGTCTGCGCATGCGCAAAAATCTGGGAAATACCCGGATGGACGCGCTGCCTGGGCCCGGGAGCCGGCCTCGGAGCATCCGGAGGGTGTCGCGCGTCACCCCCAGGTGGCCCGCCCCCCCGCCACGCTCCAGTGACGCCCCTGCCTGTCCTTCCAGGGAACAGTCAGGGTTGATTTCATTTAGGATTGACTGATTTGATCTCCTAGCAGTCCAAGGGCAAGTCCAAGTCCTAGTAGGCAGTAATATAAAATAAGGTTATATTTGACTTTCCAGACATTCTTAAATGTTGCTCTTCAGTGTGTTCACCTGTGTACTAAATATCTCTAAACTAAAGCTTACTGTTGTTGTTCCTGTGGATTTCTTTTGGAAATAGGATGCTGTTGCTTTAAATTGAAGGGACTGACAGTTGTTTTTCCCGTTGTGCACTGGTTCTGCATTGTATAGTGCTGTATGCAAATAAGCTGCCTGATCAGCCTGCTTGCAGTTAGTTGCTCTGTTGGGTGGCTGACAAAGAATCAGTAGACCTAATTCAGCATTCAGTTGTTTAGAACGGCAGATGGAAGGAGATGCTGGCGAGCTGTGGGTTTGTTAGTACCTTACAAAAAAAAAAGACTACAGTGGCTCCACTGAGGATCAGAAAGCCGCTAGTGAATGGAACTGAGCTTTATTTGTTTTTGGGTCACTTTATAATGGCATGGTTAGCTCGTGTGACTCCAAGTTACTTGGCACAGAGACTGGCTAAAATATGTAAATATCCACCTCCTTTAATCACTAGCAACCTGTATCTTTTGACTGAGACCCTTTGGGGTGGCAGCTGTTATACAAATGGGAGCTTTTTGTAGAGGCAGTAGAGCAGTTAGCAATAGACTGGAGTCTTGGTTCTTGTCATTGCTGCCATCACACTTTTTATGTGGAATCATTTCATGAAATACCTTAGAAGTGCTACTTTATTTGTGACATCTGAAGCTTTCTGTTAAATACCTTTATCTTTAAATAAAGAACCAGTTGAATCATTCAGCAGGGCAGGATGCCTTTTCATTTCATTTCATTTTTTAAAGAATAGGCTGTTTTTTGGTCAGAAGGTGAAATCTATTGCCTAAAAGTCCCTAAGATTACTGTGCTGTGTTGAATTGTTTACCTCAACATTTGTTGTTTTTTTCCCTGTTTGCTTTTTAAAGTTGCCAAGAAGGGCAGAGCTTTGCAAAAGTCTTACTTGCTTCATGGTCTGTGTTGTATTTTGTTCTGAAATAATAATGTGTTTAAATTTGTGCTGGTTTTTAAACACAACCTCCTTGGATTTTAAAATGGGATTCTAACATTGCATTTAGAAGGAGGAAATGTTTTGGATTTTGTGCTGGAGAGTTATATTTTGAAAATAACTTGAGTGGTTGGGGGGGGGGAGAATTCATAGCATGGTGTTGAAAAGTGTCTTTAGAAATATGCATACCACTTAACCCTGGGATATCAAATGGAAGGGCTTCTTTGGGACAGCTCTGTCAGTGATGAATAGCTCTACCAATGAATGAATTCTTACGTATTCAGAACACACAACACGTGTTTCAGATCCTCAGTACATAACAGGAGTAGTTAGCTCTCAGTTTAGAACTGAAAGAAAAATCATGCCTACTACATTCAATCAAGGAGGAGACCAGCATACTTGAGACTATAGAAACAAAAGAATATGCTACTGTATCTGAAGAATCTGACATTTGCTTTGTCTGTGTAAAGGATAAAGGAATTTTGCGCGTTCAACAGAATGAAATCACTCTGTTAATGTGGGATTTTTACTTTCATTTGTATCACTGAAGGAGTTTTCTTTTAATAGTGAATTGAGCACTTCTTTTTGTAGGAAATTAGATCGGTATTTTGCACGTGAGATGAATGCAGCTGTTTTTTTCTGAGCCTATGCAGGAGATCAATTGGACTGAAGTAGGGAGAAAATATGAATTGATTGCTTTTGGCATTTTGTTCAAGCTTGCATTCCTAGGTGTTTAACCTGTACACAAATGTGTGTGTGAGCAAAAACAACTCTGTGCCGAAACCTGGATTTTCATTTGACATGGCTACTTGAATATAATGTGTCAGTGCCAATAAAGAAGCAGGTCAAAGTGTATACTGTATACCTGACTGGATGCACGGGCTGCTGTGCTTCATGATTAAGGGTATTTTTTATAAAGAGGAAAACACTGAAAGTAAGGTGGTGAATAGCACAATTGAAGAACAGGAAAGCATAGCAAGATAATCTAGGGTAGCCAAGAGTTCAAAATATGGATGATTCAAGTATTCTGCGAAGGAGGGGCTTACAGGTAAGAACAAATCTAATTAGTAATCCCCTGCTGGGATGATTTTGGAATACTGTGAAAATGATAGACCTGTCATTCTTGTACTAGAAAACTAAAACATAGAGCTTCCTTAGTTGGATTTGTCACGCAGTTAATTTTAATGGCTATGAATATTGTAAAGGTGGTATAATTTGATGTGATAGTGATGTGTTATAGAAATTCTTTTATGGGATTTTTTTCACGTCTGAAGTATTATTTGAGTTGCATTAAACACTTGATCTCGTGGTCTAATTATACCTGATGACTTAAGAGAACCAGTTTACCAAAACTGTATGAAAAAGAGATGAAGGTACACATTGTACTGGAGAATATCCATGATAAACATTGATAAGCAAGAGAGATTAGTGGTAAGCATGAATAGTAGTGTGGCTAGCACCACTTCCAAAAACGTTTGAAATGGCTCTTTTGTCCTCTTAAATGGTAGTGGGTCAGAAGTTTCACCAGATCACCTTAGGCTGAATAGCAGTTGAGATTTTTTTTAATGAGAAAAGCCCTGACCCTAATTGCTACCAGACTAACAAACTGCTGAGTTAGTCACCTTAATGGGTGTAGTACTGTATTTCTGTAGCATTACAGCTAGTTTAATGCTTTAATATGATAGTTTGTCAAAAATTTCTCCAGAAATTATATACATTAAACTTATGATATGTTAACGCCACTAGATGAATAAAATCAGATAAATAAAATCTTCTGAAAGCATGTCTCACCTATAAACATTTTAATCTATACAGCTATGGATAATTTAACCAATAAAACATAAAAGATGTTAGAGCATACCTTTGTTCTGTATTACCCCAATATGCAGAGATTTCAGAGAAATAATCTTGTAATTGCAAATTCTTTTAAATTTCTGACTGATATTAATGTGTATTAATGCAGTCTGTCCAAAGTTTTGTACAAATAAAATAGTATTAAAAAGCCTAGTAAATTGTGCATGCTTGTTTTGAAACACATTTTTTTAAATAGCACTTCCCAGTTGATTGCATTGCAGCATAATCATTACTTGAGCGTATTAGTACAGTATTAAATAGTTTCTACCTAGGAGTGACTGAGGGTCCCGATAGAATGACTTAAAATAAATTGATTTTATATATTGAATAAACCTTTTTGTTGGCATGTAATGTGAATCAGATCAGGCTTGCCCTAAAGGTTAGACATGAAATGAAAAGGAACTCTTCTACTGAGTTAAATCACATGCTATGTGCCAAATATTTCTGCTAATATTTCTGAACATAGGGAAAGCTGTGTGGAATGTATAACCCAGTTACAGAACTTCTTTTTAAAAAATATGAGTTATTTTGATTTTTCTGATTCAGAATTGCCTGTACATTCCCCATTTAGCTTTCTATTGATCTAAGTATCATTCACACAGGTTATCTAAACCTTTGAAATGACTTAGAAGATTTGTGCGAAACATGTTTTTGATGTCTCTTAAATATTTGTGCCTTTTGTTGGTGACAGTCTATCAGTATACTGGTCTTTTTTTTCCCCCTGTGTGGGCCAGTGCAGATGTAAGGTGGCCCTTCAGTCATTCTTAGAGGATCAGGGTTGGGTTGCAGGGTTTCATGCTCTCTTCCTTTATCCCCTTGCTTTCCAACATGCATTCCTCTTACCTTCCCTGCCAATCTTAAGCATGGCTAAGGCTTATGGTGGCATCAGCCATCACTAATCCAGGGTTTTAAAACACTTTATTAGAAAAGTAGAAAATCAGGATGACTTTTCAAAAAGGATGAAAAAAAATCTAAAGGATCAAAAAGAAAACAAAAGGATGGACTGAGTCCTGGAACTCATTGTTCTGAACATTAGAAATAAATCAATTTAATGGACTGCGTTGCTCTGATAGCCAGGGTTTTAGAACCACCCTGCCAAAAAGGATGTGGCATAGTTAGTCATACCGTAGTTAGTGTGTTCATTCCAGTGCTAGGTAAGGACACTATATAGCTTGGAAGGGAAATTAAAGAGCTGAAGGTGGATGAGATGCCAAACAGCAAGGGATCTTGCATGATGCACAAGAACATTGCTGCATAAGAGAAGAGAGGCATGTTGCTCTTTGCCATGTTTGTTTTTTAATTTGTTATGGTCATGTGTGTTCTTTCTTAATGGGTGCATTGGGTGGGTGCATTGGAAGTGCTGAAATTCTAGCGGAGAGGGAAAATAGGAACATTTACAATAAAACTAAAGGCTTCAGAATTGTGCAGTCATGGAAAGAAGAGCATGTTCTGGTCACCAATGATGTCACAGGACCCTAATGGTTCTTTAATACTTGAAGCAACTTTCCCTGTTGCCATTACAAAGGTGTGCCATGGGTATCAAGGATGCAGCACTTAATTGAGCCATTTCTCTTCATTGCTTTTGCTGAGAAGGATATGAGCGAGCTGAAGAAGAGTACAGTACTTGAAGCCACTGAAGCATATAATGTACCAATTGTTCCTTTGATACTACTTTATTTTTAGGAGGCAGGAAAAATTAAGGTTTGTGATTCTGAGGGAAGGGAGTCTCCAAAGTGAGTTTAGGTGTTAGAAAAGGTGTTAGAAAACGTGCTGAACTGCCTTATCCCCGTCAGTTCTTCTTGGTGTGAGCAGTGACCTCCTCGCTGTGTTGAATGAATAATTCTAAGGGCCAGCATGCTTGCTTCCCTTTCATTACAGCCCTTCCTCACATAGAAGCATACCTCAGAGGCATGTTGTGTCTTGATTTGTTTGTTCTACATCTTGTTTGGCCTGGGATAAACCTGAGTGCTGCCAATTATTTTGTTGACTCTGCACCTGGGAACTAAGGCAAAACTTTTCTTATATTCATTTATTATGATTTGCTATCATAGTTTAAAACAAGAAAAAAATATTTTAGTAGTTCTTAATGTTTCATGTTGAAATCCTTTTCTGAAATAGTTGACATTTTTGTTTGTTGCTTGTTTTAACAATCTCCTGTTTGGAAAATAAATGCTGTTGCCTGATGATAAAACAGCTGAGATAGAAATATAATTCAGTAATAATTGTAATAGACTAGTAATAATCGACTGGTCTTCAATATTCCACCTTTTCACTATTTTTGAATTTATATCAACTCATGAGTATATAGCAATGCCAGTTATTAAACACTAGCATGTACTCGTAATGTTGGGAGTTAGGCAAACATTGTGAGAACCACTTTTACAAATCACGACCAGCATGAATTAGGATTATTTGTTGCTAGAATGAGACAGTGGTTATTCAAGATGACCTGAATATTTAAATTTAAATTTATTCCTTTTATCCTGTTCAGATTTCCCAAATACAAATCTGTCAGATTTATGCATTTCTCTAATTTGTACAATGTAACTATATGGATAAAAATGTGAAAGTGGCAAGTCTGTAAAAGATTTGATGCACAGAATGGAAGATAGACACGTTGCTTTAATTTAATAAACTGGAGGTGATCAGTCAGACTTAATAAAAAGCCTGTGTCTTAGAGATATCTGAAGACTACAGAAGGAATTAAGTTTTCAGTCCTGTCTTTGAGACCCAAGCAACAGATTTCCAATGGAAAGTAAGTGTCCAGTTTGAATCCAATCTGTTTGATTTGTCATTTCTTCAGTATTGTCAACTACTGGCTTCAGCTAGCCTGGTCCCCATCGCTACTTGCATGGAGATCGCCTTTGCCAGGCCTCCCCATCCCAGAAGACTTCACAGCTGATGCTATTGTTGACTGTGCGTGGTGGAGGTGGAACCTGACCCTATATTCCTGGCCACACTTCACGTAGCAGCCATTTTGCACGTGGTTTTCGAATCTGAGCAGCTTCCTTAAAAGAGCTCTAAACCTGTGGACTTGATCGCTTTTGCTTTACTGGTAATGCTGGGGGTGGCTGAGTGATTGTGCCTTCTGGACAGGTTTGAGGCGCCTTCCAGCTTCCTTCCCACAGCAGATCACAGCTAGCTAAGCAAGCTACTTGTCAACTACTTGCTCCAGTTAAAAACCTTGGATGTTTCTGGTTGTTACTTGTAGGTGCGGGGCATAATGTGGTTTGAGATCTTAAAACTTGAGAAATGTTTAATTTTGCATATTTTGCTGCTGCTGCTGCTGTTGTTGTTAAGAATATTTATATATCACTTTTCAACAAGAGTAGTTCACAAAATGGTGTACATATTAAAATAATATGCTGCTGCTGCTGCTAAATACTGTATAAGAGAGCACCATTTTAAAAGGTGCCTCTTTGCCCAATTAGCAGGGCTATAGGTTGCACTTTTCTTAAGATTTGGCAAGATTAGTGTACATGGTTTGGTTTAAAAAGGTTAAAATATTGCAAATAACATGCTCATTGATGGATGTACTTTGGACTGCAATTTCCTGTAGACATGCATAGGATTACTCTGTGAGATGGAGCCACTTGACCTGTTCCATACAGAGTTGCACTCCTTCTGGAAAGTCAAGTACACATCTCAAGGCTGCTTCTGGACCGAACTTGAACCCTAGATGTCTAGGTTACTGCTGTGGAGAGGAGCATCAATAGTATTGGTTGCCTGTTTGATTCTAATCACTAGGCTTACCAGATTTCCCTGGTATTCAACCAGGACAACCCCCAACTAACTAACTAACTAAATACATAATTAAAATAAATTTCCTTTTTTCCTTTTTTTGGGCACAAAGTGCCCCTTTTGCCATGCAAAGCGCGGTTGCATTTTTAATTTATTTAAACCAACAATCAAATAAATAAATAATCAAATAATTAAAATAAATTTTAAAATACTAAGGGGGCATGAAGCGTGCCCGCAATTTTTAATTAATTATTTTTCCTAGTAAAATAATTTAATTGACTTACCTTACCTTCTGAATCCCACCGCCGTAGTGCTGCTGCTCCTCTTCTTCTCCTTGACGAGTGAGAGCGGGCTCTGGCTGAGCGGCCGGCCGAGCGCAGCACCAGAGGCACCAATCCGGGCAAGCGCGGCCCCACACTCTCGCCCGGCTGCTCGGCCTGTTCTCACCTGAGCGAGAGTGGGTCGAGTGGCCGGACGAGAGCGTGGGGTCGTACTCGCCCGAATCTGTGCCTACAGGGCCGCTCTAGCCCGGGTGAGAGCGGGCCGGGTGAGAGTGCGGGGTCACGCTCGTGCTCGTCCGAATCTGTGTTGCCAGGGCCGCTCTAGCCCGGGCGAGAGCGGGCCAAGTGGCCGGGCGAGAGCGCAGGGCCGCACTCGCCCAAGGGCTAGAGCAGGCTGAGCGACCGGGCGAGAATGGGCCGAGTGGCCGGGTGAGCATGCGGGGCCGCACTCACCCGGCTTGCTCTTGTTGCCGCTGCCATACTTACCTTTTTGCCGGGTGCCGACATCTTGGATCTCGCAAGATTTCGCGAGATCCAAGATGGCGGCGCCCGAAAAAAGGTAAGTTTAATTAAAATTAAAATGGCTGTGGCGGCACGGTGGCTTCCAATCGGCCCGGAATCGTTCTGGGACTTTTCCAGGAACCGAGGCCGGTTTCCGAGACTGTTGTGGAAATTCCGGGATGAAAGGTAAGCCTACTAATCACAGTGCTGGTTTTGACCTTAGATGCCCTGTACAGCCTGGTAAAATACTATACTGTCTATTCCAATATCTATCTATCTGGCCTTTGAGATCAGGCACTGAGCTCTCTGGCCTGCCACTAGCCAACATTTGTCTATGTGTGCTAGAGACAAGGCCTTTTCAGTAGTGGACCCTACAGTTATGTAACCGCCCTTCTCAAGAGATCCAGGTTTCACCCTCATTTGCCAGTTTTAAAAGACTTAAACATTTTCCTCGTTTCCTTTCCTGTTTAAATGTGTCTTTTGTTGCCAACTGGATTTATATCCCTATTGGATTTATATCCCGCTTCCCCCCCCATAGGGTTTTTTTTTTATTCTTTAATTTTGTTTGTACTACATTGTGAGCCAGCTTGATAGGCCTTGTTTTTTTTACACACAGTGATGGTGAATAGTCAACTTTGGTAGTGTCTGTTAATACTTCCTAGGAATAATGGGCTGCATCTTTCTCATAGCCATTAGAGATACAGGATATATTGCTTCTGTTAATATCACCCCAGATGTAACCGTGTCTGTGCCAGAAATCCCAAGTCTACAGCAGAAACCCGTTTTCTCACTTTGCAACATAATATGCTGCCAGCATGCTTCAAAGCTGACTTTTTCTAATTTGCTCTGCTATCCATCTTTGCTATGTAAGGAATCTCTCTTGTCACTTTAATGAGAAGGAGCATCTCGCAGCAAGGCAGCATGCATTTTGCTTAGCAAAACTGATGCCTAGAGGCAGAAATTGGTTTTCAACCTTGTTGTTGTCATCCCTATTTATTATTTTAAAGGGACTGAAGAGATGAGAATGTAACTTGATATTTATTTTTTTAAACTGCATGTCTGGTCGGGACTGCAGTGGTCAATCTGATCTAATCCATTGTATCAAGGCATGGTATGTTTGTTTTTTGTGCAGATGTTTATCTATCATCATCTTACACAACTTTCAACAGCTGAGAGCTCCCCTAGGTTCTTTTGAAAACCTATACTGTACTCATTCCCCTTGTCCTAGCCTCTAAAGGTGCACTAAAGTGGTTTGTCCAGTGTCCAGCGAGTCAGTGGCGTAGATATACATAGCACACATGTGAATTTTGTTGATCTTAACTGCCTATTAGGACCATTTTAGGCAGGATAGCAACTTTGTGGAAAAACAGGTATGGTAACTAATGTCTCTTCTGTAAGGTACCGGTATTCTTTCCTCCCCTCCTTTCAGTTGAATAAATTACTGTATTCTGTTTGGAGGAGTTTAAGACTTTGGACAGATTGGGGAAAAACACTCTCATCTCTCTCTCGAATACAGGTGGGCCCCCATATCCGCTGGGGATATGTTCCAGGCCCCTCCGTGGATACTTGAAACCGTGGATAAGAGCGAACATCCCCTCCATGGTTTCCTGAGGGCCCCCCACCCTGCCTTCCCTGCAGGCAGGCATGCTTGCCCCCCCAACTCTTATTTCTTTCAGCAAGCTTTGTTCCTTCCTTAAAACAAACAGAGAAGCAGCCTCCATTGCAGGCAAGTAGAACGAGACTAAGTCAGACTAAGTGCAGAGCCTCTCTAGTACTTAGTCTCGTTCTACTTGCCTGCAATGGAGGCTGCTTCTCCTGTTTCTTTAAGGAAGAAACAAAGCTTACTGGGAAAAAAATAAAAGCCTGGGAGGGGTCCCCACGATCCGTGGATAACTGAAACCGTGGATAGCGAATCAGTGGATATGGGGGCCCACCTGTATATCATGTATATTAATAGCAAACTCTGGTAGTTCAGTGCCTATCAGTTTGGAAGTAAAATGGGGTACCCAAAAATGAGGTAGGGATTTCTGCATACTTGGGGGAATGCCCTAGGTATGCAAAGGTATATAAGTTTGTAAATTAATTGCAAATTGTTGAAAATTCTAAAATGGTCTTGAGAGCTAACAGAATGTTGAACATTCAAATAATGTCTGGAGAAGAATTTAAATATTCCCACCTTTCCAGAGCTTGAGGTAGCTAACGCAATTCATTATCAATAAAATACAACAATTAATCAATGACATTCCAAAAACATCAGTGCACACCCCATCAATCACCATAGCAGCACAGGGCGGAATATAAATTAACAACAATATAAACTACTAAAAGCGAGCTTCCAAGACGATGAAAAGCAGCATTAAAACCATAATAAAATAAAGCTACTAGCGGGAAGGATAAAACAGCTCACCCTCACCTGCCCTAAAATGCTAAGTGAAATAAAATTGTATTCAGCCCCTCCCTGCCAGAATACATCTATACATGTGTTAAACTGTTCCTAACCCATAAGGGAGGGAGTTCTATGGCTTCAGTGCCACCACTGAAAAGCCCAATACCCCTCTATTTCTATAAGTAGGCTTACCATTCGTCCCGGTTTCGCCGGGACCGTCCCGGTATTCGGGGTCGATTCCCGGTCCGGTCCCGGGGGACGAATGGGCGCCGCCATATTTTTTTTTAATTTTAAACTTACCGGGCAGCATCTTGGATCACAAAATCTCGCGTGATCCAAGATGTCGGCACCCAAATCTCGTGAGGGCATGATGCCCTCACGAGATTTGGGCGCCGACATCTTGGATCACGCGAGATTTCGTGATCCAAGATGCTGCCGGCGCCCGGGAAAGTTTCAAAAAGAAGAAGATGGCGGCGGCGTTGTCCGCCCGCTCTCTCACCGGCATGGAGCCAGTGAGGGAGCGGGCCAACCGACAGTCTGCTTGCCTGCACAGCGCGAGCCTCTTCCTTAAAACAGGAAGGCAAGCAGGTTGCGATCCCCGTGGGCAAGCAGGCTGCGATCCCTGGTCTCCCAGCGGCTCCGATGCGGTGCCGCTGGGAGACCGGGCGGGCCAGCCTGCTTGCCCGCGCGGCGCGAGCAAGCAGACTGCGATCCCCGGTCTCCCAGCGGCACCACATCGGAGCAGCTGGGAGACCGGGCGGGCCAGCCTGCTTGCCCGCGCGGCGCGAGCAAGCAGGCTGCGATCCCCGGTCTCCCAGCGCCTCTGATGCGGTGCCGCTGCGAGACCGGGCGGGCCAGTCTGCTTGCTTGCGCCGCGCGAGCCTGTCGGAGGCTCGCGCTGCCCGTGCAAGCAGGCTGTGCTTCTCCCGGTGCCGCTGCGAGACTCGCAGACTGCGAGTCTCGCAGCGGCACCGGGAGAAGCACAGCCTGCTTGCACGGGCAGCGCGAGCCTGACGGAGGCTCAAGCAGGCTGTGTTTCGCCGGGTGCTTGCTTGCCGCCGGCCCCAGCAGCAGCAGCAGCAGCAGCAGGACAACCAGCTGCAGGACGACCAGCGACCAGGTAAGTCGCATATTTTAAATTTTTTTTAAAAAAGAAACATTAATTATTTAATTAAAAATTTTGGGCGCGCTTCGCGCGGCAGGAGGGGGCACTTCACGCCCCCTTTCCTTTATTAATAAATAGAAAATTGATTTGAGCCCCATTATCGGTTATTTGTGTTTGAATTATTGGTGGTTTTTTCTGGGTGTTTTGTACTTTGTGCTTGGTTACTCGTGGTTGATTCTAGTTTGTGCTTGGTTTCTCTCGTTGTTGATTCTACTTTGTGATTGGTTTCTCTCGTTGTTGATTCTACTTTGTGATTGGTTTTGGCTCTTTCTGCTTGGTTTTGCGTTGCTTTTACATTAATTAATTAATTTGATCTGCGGAGGGGGGGTTATGGGGGGGGTGTCCCGGTTTAAAGTTTTTAAAATATGGTAAGCCTATCTATAAGTTTACTTTCAAGGTAATCATATTTACTGTTGTGTTTGCTGTTAAGAGAACTGGAGGGATTTGGCGGTAAGCGAAGATGACTCAGCCAGAAATCTGAAGAGTAGATGATTTGGGGTGGGGATGTAGCAGTCCTTTATGTTATCTGATTTTCATCAAGCTTCTTAGTGACTCATTTTGCTGATGTATTTTGCTTCTTTGCAATCAGATTACTTTAGTACAACAGATGCTGCTTTGGCAAAGTAGCCCTTCTCATAACATTATTTGTGTTTTCAGTAATAAGATGAAATCTGGAATGATGAAGGGTAGCTGACGTATTGTGTCAGCAAACTAGATGTGAGTAGAAGAAATTGGATGGAACTTTGGCATAGTTGAATAGGAAGATCTCTGGACACAGACCTTTCTCATCGATGCATTATATTAAAATGAAAGAGCTAGACCATAGATCTAAGCTTGTTAAGTCTTAATCAGCCCATTGTACCAGGAAGATAAAGAAATGAAATTTGTTTCAAGATTACATTATGTAGTGAAGTTGGGTATCATGCTTATGAATTAGAGTGCTTCTGTTTCATTTCCAATATAGTCTGGGACTGATTTTAATCATGATCTGTCTTTATCCTAGTCTTTCCATTTTGTTTGAAATCTGTTTAGCAGCACCCTCATTTTCCATCTGTACTTCAGACATAGTTGTGTCTCACAAGTTTAGTACTGTTCTACACCTGCTAGTGCTGTTCTACACTGGTAAATTCTTCCAAACACACCTGCTTTTTTTTAAAACCTAAAATACTGTGTCCATGTTGCAGTCTTTGCTTTCAGCATGCATTGTGCCCAGCTATCCTGTTGACTTAGTAATGCTTTTTATGTAAATCTTGTGGTGGTTTTGTCATTTTCTGAATGAACTGCTGTGGACTCATGGAGTCAAAGGGAAGATTGATTGCTGTAACATGTACAGTGCAATCCTACCCAACTTTAGGGCGGCGGAGCAAAGTGCCATAAGGCACATTTGCGACGACTCTAGAGTAAGGGCCACCAGTGCTAGGCTGGCAGCCCTTTGCTGCTGGATCTCCATGCGGCCGCTGGAGGAAGGTAAGGGATCCCCCGGCGGCCACATGGGTGGTCCAGACGTCGAGGGAGGGGGTGCCATTGGCCGTGCCGCCCCGGAGGGGGCGGGGATGGTATCCGCCATATCCCCTTCCCGTCTGGCTGGCGCGGCCATTACATGGCCTACTTCGACTTCTGCCAGCTAAATAGTTGGTGGAAATCCGAGGAAGCCCATCGGGCCTTCCCCGGTTTATACTACCCGTCCCCTGAGTATATCTCCGGTCTGCTGCAGAGTGGCCTGGAACGGGGATAGGATCCGGCGGGCGGCCTTGGGCCACCCGCTGGATACTTACATAGGATTGCACTCTTAGTGTTCAAAAGAGAAGTTTGCTTAGTTAGGACAGAGGTCTTTGAATAGGTGTGATTTTGATATATGAGATTTTGCAAGTGGGATATTGAATGGTGGTGTTACTGGTGCACATAAGCGGATTTTTTTTAACCTCTCTCCCCTGTTGCCTTCTGTCTGCAAATGGGCAGGGGCCAAAAGGGAAAAAATCAAAAGGAAGGAGAACTTGCAGTGGTAAAAAAGGATACATAGAGGGTTCAGGGAGGGGAAATGACGCATCAGTATATTTGATTCAAGTGTTCGGTTGTATGAAAAGTAATTGTTCATGCCTTTATATAAATCTCATTCTCCCCTTCCCCATCTAAATATCCTATCACAATTTCTAAAATTGCTTAAAGCTGCAATTCAAAGCAAACTTCCTGAGGAGTAAATCTTATTGAAGGCCAAACTGTATGTGATGTAGTGCCACTAAAGTGGGCTTACTATTTCTTTAGAGATTAGACCTTTCCGGGCTGGATTGGGTGTCTCCAATGGTTGAAACTTTATGCTACCCCCTTGCATAGTCCTGATTGACGCAAGTCTGACTACTGTTTGGTAAAGAAAAGATAAGTCTATTGGGACTAATGATGTTTTAAATGTTGCATGTAGTTTGTTCTTCAGTCCTACTGCTGAGCTAGCATGCTTCTGATCTTTGTAACAGTGCTGCTTTGACAAAAGCACCTACGCACATACTTTCCATTTCATGGCTATATAGAGAGGCATTCTTGATAGTATGGCTACATTTTTGGAATGTGTCTGCCCTTTATGTTTGGCAGAAGGGTCTTGCTAGAGTGTATTTCAGTAGTAAGAAATGACCCTTCTCTTTGGATACTCGAGTTGGGGGTGGGAGTGTGATTTCTTTATCTTTTTAAAATATTTGCATTGAAAATTTCTAAAATACAAATATCACACAACCAAACGATCCATGAGACCAGCTGAAGCAGTCATCTCAGGCAGCAAACTGGTGGTGGTCGCCCACATCTGTCCACCCTCTCATTTCCTCTGATCATCTTCTATTTCCTGGATTGCAAAAGGAAGAGGGAGACAAAGGGGAAGTGTAGAAGGAAGGAGAGTAGTGGGCTAGAATGTTGTAGGAGCAAGGTTTGGCATATCACCAGGTAAGAGGGGCAGCATTTGGCATGCTGCCTTAGGAGCCAAAAGGTCTTGGGCTGATCCTGCATGCAATTCCACAACAGGGAATGTGATTTCTTGAGTAGGGGTAGTGTTCTACTATCCTACCTAGGAGTAATTTGTATATTACCCAAAGAAATCATGCCTATAGCTGGTTTAGCTCAAGTGTTGATAGAGTAAGTGCCAAATGTCCTGGAATTTGGTTACTGGAATCTTATCGGTCATAATTCTTCTCAGATAAGATCAAGATCTGATACTTTTAGTATGAAGACACAAGAGGCCCCCTTTTGTCCAAGAAGCAGTTTTCTGTATTTCTATAGTGGGTTAAACCGCTGAACCATGAGCTGTCGATCGAAAGGTCGGCAGTTTGAATCTGCAACGGGGTGAGCTTTCGTTGCTTGGCCAGCTCCTGCCAACCTAGCAGTTCCAAAGCATGTTAATGCGAGTACATAAATAGGTACCGCTTGCGGGAAGGTAAACAGTGCTCCTTGTTCCAGCTGCATGCTACGCGCTGTGGCAAGGAGTCATGCCGGCTACATGACCACGGAGGCGTCTTCGGACAACGCTGGCTCTTCGGCTTTGAAATGGGGATGAGCACCACACCCTAGAGTCGGACACGACTGAATTGTCAGGGGTCACCTTTACTTATAGTAAAACAACCACCATCCTGGGACTCAACTGGTTGAGGTGTTCAGATGTGAGAAATAGTTAATTTTCATCAGCTGCATGACTGACATACTCCATTTGCTACTGTTGACTACGCTATTGTAAATTTTAATAAATTGGCCATGCTGGGCTGCTATATTTCTTCCAAGTGACTGAGTCGTGTCCCTTGGGGATGTGAGAGTACAGTAGCCTTAGAAAGCAGTGTTGTGCTTGATTAGGTTCAGACAGGTGATGGAGTAGTATAGTAAATTTTTTGTTATAGCATGCTTTAACATGGAATGAAATGCAGTACCAAGGGGACTGATAAAGAAAAAAATGCAGTTTTGCAGATTTTAAGAGATGATTTAAGAGGGGAATAAAATAAATGTAAATTAGTTGTGCTGAGAACTTATTGATTTGTCATGAATCTTGATAAATGTATCTTAGCTTTTATGTTCACTGTTTCAGTTGTATTGCTTCCTTATATGTATCAGCTATTGTGACTGCAGCATAGCAAATTACCGTATTTATCGGCGTATAACACGCACCTTGATTTTCAAAGGGAAGTTTGAGTAAAAAAAGATATTGAACATCTGCGGCTGCCATAGCAGGTTTGGAAGCTTAAGGATTCATCTTTTAACTAACATATTAATGTTAAGGCCGAACCTACCCTCTGATGCTCCCTAACGGTTTTTTTAGCGTTTTCCGCGGCACTTGGCTGCTTACCGTGTTGTTGCTACTGCCACCACCACTTGCCCACCACTTGCTGCTGCTACTCTTCATTTGGCCCACCGGGACTTCATCCGGCATCGCGGCCCACTGGGACTACCCCCGCTCAGCAGCTCCTGTGTCCCTTGGAGTCTCGCAGGCACTGAATGCAGCTGCAAACTCTGTGGGAAAAGTCCGAGTTGACTCTGACGTTTCTGCAGAGTTTGCAGTCGTGGTCATTGCCTGCGTGAGACTCTCAGGTGCTGAACAAGACTATAAGCTCTGCGAAAATGTCCGAGTGAAATGCAACACAATGTAACACACATGCATCTCCTTGGATGAGAATTAGAGAGAGAAAGTTTGGTAACTTGAATGTTCCCAGCAAATGAGAATAGAAATATAAATTCTGCAGCTGGCTTGAGTATTCTAAGCAGAAACTCCTTGCTATGAGAGAAAGTGATGCTGCTTTAAAGATTACTTTCCTTCCTGCTTTGCCGGCTAACCCGCACTTCGCACGCTTTTGGAGCTAGCTGCAAAAAGGTGATGTTGCTTTAAAGATTGCCTTCCTTCCTGCCTTGCCAGCTAACCTGCGCTTCACATGCCTTTGCAGCTAACTGGTTGCGAAAGTGCGCAAAGCACACGTTAGCCTGTTGAGCCAACAAGGCAGGAAGGAAGGTAGCTAGAGAATTAGATGTGAAGCTGGAGAAGGTAGCGGCGTTGGGCTGCCGGGGGTGACGCGCGCCTTAAGGGTGACGCACGAGCCCGCCCCGGAGGCTCCGAGCCCCCCCCCCGCGCGCGCCTGAGCGCGTCACCGTCCGGAGGCTCCGAGCCCCCGGGAGAAGGTCTTGAGCGTCCCGAGACCTTCTCCCGGGCTCGGAGCCTCTGGATGGGTGACGCGGGCGGGTGCTCCGAGGCCTTCTCCCGGCCTCAGAGCCGGAGAAAGCCTTGGAGCGCCTGCCACGACCGGCGGCGTCCAGGGCCTTCTGAGAAGGCCCACTGCGTCGCCGCACTATTTATTCTTTTTTCGCGCATGTGCAGAACACAAACAGGCAGCCCTTGCCTCAGAAACGTTCTGCGCATGCGCGAAAAAAGAATAAATAGCGTGGCAACGCAGTGGGCCTTCTCAGACGGCCTCGGACGCCGGAGGAAGAGGGTCGAGACCCTGGAAGAGCGTCGCAGGGCGCCGCCCGGGGGATGGGGGGTTGATGCGCGTCCCCCCTCCTGCTCCCGGGTGACGCGCGTCCAGTGACACTGCTGGGGGCTCCTCACCGAAGTCAGCATGACACTGCGCCTTTGGCCCTTCTATCCTAAACAATTGCTGATCAGCTTGATATCGCTGGCAGTAAGAACATATTATATTGATCTTTTTGGAAAGAGAGAGAACTTTTTAAATACCCCCAATACAAGATCATGAAAATGCAATAGTAGACTCAATTTTTAATGTTGCTTAACTAACACACATTAAATACTAAGTAAATAGCTTTTTGGCAGATTACTATCTATAAGAGATTTCCAATAATTGGCTCCTGTTCATTGGCTTTATGGCATTTACTGACCTTCATAAATTTCTTGGATTTGCTCTTTCCAAATGGAAATGGTAACTTGCATTTTGTCTTTACTTGCAGTTTTCTGATATTGAACAATAGCATGATTGTCAGCTTGTTTAGTATTATGAATTTTGGTTTTTTTCTGTTCTCTTTGGAAATTGCTAGTAATGTTTATACGATCAAATACTTAATAGTAAGGAAGTTAATTTATTAGAAAACATTTTACTAATTGGTTTACTCAATCCTGGTTCCACATACAACAGAATCTGCAGATTTGTAAATTGAGATTTGAATATTATAGGTAGAAGATCCTTGCCATCGCCTTCTGGGGCTTCATTTCATGGTTACTGTGTCATCTGACCCCTACTAGCCTTCCAGCCTCCCTGACACTTCTTTCTGTACCCCTCATTTCCTTGATTATTCGCAGATGGGGAAAGGAGAGTCTAATTTCAGAAAGGGCAAGGGGAAAAAGAAATCATGGGAGCCAAAATGGACTGGGGCCATATAAGGATTGTCCCCAGATTTTGACCTTTGAAATTTGTTCATCATATAACCAGAATAAACTGTCATATTCTTGCTGATTCTAACTGTTGTAATTAAAAGGGGGAGGGTATTTGGTGTGGCAATCTGCTTGTTTGAGAAGGACTGAGAAGGACCACACGAATCTCCATGAATCTGCTTCTCCCCACCCTTAGATCAGATCAAAAACAGCACATTCAGCATGCCACTGCCATACATGTGAGGTAGGTACCAGTTTGGTGAGAAGAGACCACAACTGACAGTCCTCACACTGAGTTCCTTGAGGAGAGAACCCCCCAGACCATAACCATTTTTATAACCTTAAACTTCCAGGAAGGATCATTGCCAGGGACTGAGCTTCTTTAGGTGAAACAGAGAAAATTTTCTGTCTTAAACCTTAGAGCTACTTCCAGATAGTGTTGACAGTACAGGTGGGCCCCCATATCCACTGATTCGCTATCCATGTCGTGGGGACCCCCCCCCCAGGCTTTTACTTTTCCCCAGTAAAGTAGAACGAGATTAAGTACTACAGAAACCTTGCAGAGCCTCTCTAGGACATAGTCTCGTTCTACTTGCCTGCAATGGAGGCTGCTTCTCAGTTTGTTTTAAGGAAGAAACAAAGCTTGCTGAAAGACATAGGCGTCCGCTGACATGGGGTGGTGGGCCCCAGGGCGTCAGGGCGGAGAGGCTCTGGGAGGGGCGGGGAGGCTCGGGAGTGGGGCGCGGGAATCCTTTAATTTGAATATTTATTTGCGGTTTTTCCGCAAATTTAAAGTGTAAAAACAGGGATTTTCAAAGTGTGTGTGTGCTTTGCGGCCACTCAAAGTGTGTGTGTGCTTTGCGGCCACTTATCTGATCTCCAGGACATTCCTCCAGCAGGCTGGCAGCAGCAGTGACGATCGCAAACCTGCCGAGTTTGCTTGCGCATGCCTAGTCCGTCCTTGCTAACTCCCTGAGTTTGCGCATGCGTAAACTCCGGAAACTCCTGCGCCCGGAGCAGGGAGAGGCTGTGTGCCCTGGCGCAGGAGTTTCCGGAGTTTACGCATGCGCAAACCCAGGGAGTTAGCAAGGACGGACTGGGCATGCGCAAGCAAACTCCGAGTCCGGCAGGTTTGCGATCGTTGCTGCCTGCTGCTGCCAGCCTGCTGGAGGAATGTCCTGGAGATCAGATAAGTGGCCGCAAAGCACACACACACTTTGAAAATCCCTGTTTTTACACTTTAAATTTGCGGAAAAACCGCGAAAAAACTTTAAAAAAACCCGAAAGCTCATTATGCAAATTACTTACTTAATTTGCATAATGGGGCGGCGGGCTTTTCCGCCCCAGTTGCTGGGGAGCCTGGGTACCCCTCTGCTGAAAGAAAAATAAGAGCTGGGGGTGGCAAGCATGCCTGCCTGCAGGGCAGGGTGGGGGGCCCTCAGGAAACCATGGAGGGGGTGTTCGCTCTTATCCACGGTTTCAAGTATCCACGGAGGGGCCTGGAACATATCCCCAGCGGATATGGGGGCCCACCTGTACTGAGTTAGATGGGCCAATGATGTAACTCTGCACAAGACCGCTTCCTATGTTCATAAACTTTTCAGAGGAGTCATTTGCATTCAGATGTTAAAAACGATGCTTTTGAACCTTTCTCCTCATCCACTGTTTTGTGCTTCTATATCCCTCTGTGGAAGGACGTTGCTTGATCAAATCAAGTGTACTGCATATCCATTTGAGTATCTTATTTCCCTGTTGATCCCCAACTGGTATTCATAGGCATACTGTCACTGAATATGGAGATGGTAAATAGCCACCATGACTATTCATGCCTTAGGGGACTAAAATTGAGTGGAGGGAGAATTAGAACATACAAAAGAAAATATTTCTTTACCCAGCGTGTAATTCATCTGTGGAACTCCTTGCCACAGGATGTGGTGATGGCACCTGGCCTGGATGCCTTTTAAAAGGGGTTTGGACAGATACATGGAGGAAAAGACCATCACAGGTTACAAGCCATAAGCAACCTCCTGGTTTTAGAGGTTTTAGAAGTGGGTTTTCTCTGTGCCAGGTGCAAGGATGTGACAACGGGAAACAGGTTATCTTGTTGTCTTGTGCTCCCTGAGGCATCTGGTGGGGCCACTGTGTGACACAGGAAGCTGGACTAGATGGGCTTTTGGCCTAATCCAGCAGGGCTCTTCTTATGTTCTTATGACTAGTGCCCATTGATAGACTTTTGTCAGAGAAGAGCAACAGGGGGAAAAACAGGCTGACTGAGGTGAGTAGTGTCAGTATGCATGCCCCTTCCTGCTGTCTGCATTCTCTTTACTAGACCACCAGCTGAACAGGTTTTTATCCACTGCCACTATCCCAGGCTGCAGAGACCCGACTGCAGAGGGGGGGCATCTGGGAAAAGCCCCCCTTCCGAGAGAGCACAGAACGCCAGGGGTGGCTGTCCAAAAAATTGTATCAGCCCTAAGATACAATCACATGACATACCGTATTGCCCCGAGTATAGGACGCTCCTGATTATAAGCCGCATCCTTAAAGTTTGGTGCTATTTTTTAAAAAATACATTTTAAACTTTTTTTAACTTAAAGAAAATATACACATTAGTAGAATAGTAAAACAGTACAGCTTTAGTACAGTTAAGCTCTTGCTCTCAACTTTCAAACTGCAGGATCAATAAATACCTTTGTTTCCACAGAGTCCTGGGGCTGGAACTTAAGGGTTATTTTTTTCAAATGCCTCTAAGGCTAGAGGTTGCTAGAGAGATCCTGGCCATTTAGCAAGTGATTAAGAGCTGAAAACACAGCTTTTGCAGTTAAAAAAAGCATTTAACATTTGAAAGAGATTTGGAGAGGCTTGAAAAAAGGATGCTTTGCAGAAAACTCTAGGCAGAAAAGCTAGACTTTGATTGTAGGCCGCACCCCTTACTTTAAAGACTTGCCTTAGGGGACAAAAGTGAGTCTTATACTCAGGTCAATACGGTAATTATTTTTTCTGTCTTTCACTTAGAATGTTCATATCACTCTAAAGCCTGGAAACATTACACTTGGCTCTGTCCTCGCAGTGTGTATCTATAATATAGAATTGAGGCTTTGATTACATGGAATTATAGTCAGATACATGGTTTTGCAGAGAAATGTAATTTTGAAGCTCAAATCAGTATGGCACCTAGATTAGTATTGTGGGGATGTGATAATGGATTCTATACTGATCCCCGTGCCCTTTTTCTTCATCATCTACATTGTTAGTAGAGATAATTGCTTTATCATGGGAGGCTTCATGTAACTGGGTTGTGTAAGTCTGGGATAGATTCTGTGTTAATTATTGCATTAATAAAGCTTTTTGTATTGCTTAAATCAGAAGATAATAGCCAATTGTGGAATGGAATGAATTGTAACTATATATTACTCCTGAAATGACTCAATGTCTAATAGAAAAATACTAAATACAGTATATTTTCTAACATCCTCTTTGGTAGCCCTGCTTTGTGCCTCCTATTGTTGGAAGTATGGTGTGTGGCAATGCAGGTCAGGTTTCCTCTGTGATGGCACCAGAGTTGTGAAGTTCCCTCACTGGCAAAGTTGACCTAGCCTTTCTTTGCTGGCAGAGGGTCTGGCTCAGTTGGTAGAGCGGCCGCCTCATATGCCTGAAGACCTAAGGACGGCAGTTTGAGATGCCCGAAAGTATTCGTGAGCAGTCAAAGAGCTGTTGGCACGCCGCTGATGAACTGCAGAAGCCTCTGCAGCTGACACGTCAGTCGACGCGTGGGAGGCAAATGCCAGGAAACAGGCCAGACTGGGAAGGAAACCACCTGGATTGAGCATCCTATGAAAGATTAGGACATTTGAAATATATAAAAACCACTTCAGTTTAGATTGCCTGCCCATGTAAACGGCCTTGAATTAAAGTCAGAGGAGAAATCCAATGACCAGAGATTTTGTATTATTATTATTATTATTATTATTATTATTATTATTATTATTATTATTATTATTATTATTATTATTATTCACATGTAAAGCTAAGGCTGTGGACTTCTGGATGACTTTTGGTATACAGTAGGCCCTCCTCATCCGCGGATTTGCCATCCCCGGATTTGAGTATCCATGGATGGCCATCTGCAGAAGAGGGATTCCCACTGGGGGCGGGGGCAGTGCCATTTTCCCTTCTTTAGTAGCTTTGCCGGGGCCCACCGCCGCTTCTTTCCTCTTGTGCTGCATTTTAAATGCTGAAAATGCCTGTAAAAAGAAGAAAAACGTAGCCAGTAGCTATTTCTGGTTGTACGCACTACTGGAAGTAGCTTTCGGCCGCGTTTTTTTCTTTTTACAGGCACTTTCAGCGTTTAAATGCGGCATGAGAGGGAAGAAGTGGCGACAGGCCCCAGCGCAACAAAATAAGGTAAAATGGCACTGCCCTCGCCCCCCCAACCCTCATCCCCACCTGACTGCGGACTTGGGCATCTGTGGGGGCTCTGGGAGGGGGCAGGGATGGTGTCCGCCATATCCACGTTTCCCGCCAGGCTGGCTCCGGCGTTACACGGCCTCCTCTTTACTTCTGCCAGCTATCTAGCTGGTGGAAATCTGAGGAGGTCCATTGGGCCTTCCCCGGTTTACACCGGGGGAAGGGGATGAATGTCCCCTTCCCCCAAGTTAGACCTCTGGGCCACACTAGCGTGGCCTGGAACAGGGATAGGATCCGGCGGGCGGCCCTGGGCCACCGGCCGGATCGTTATGCAGGATTGCGTTGTTAGTCCCTTGTACGCCTTTCCCATAGTTGCCACCTAACAGCAAATTTAGTGGCAGAACAGAAGCTCAGAGGCTCAGCTGGTTTCATTGCTTAAATATTTCAAAAAAAATCTGAAAAAAACTCAGCAACAAAACCAAAAGCATAATGAATGTAAGATTTATGAGAATACCAGTTATAGATTGTGATCCCAATCTGTGCAACTATGGAACTTCGCTTTAGTTTCTTCAACAGCAGCCCCAATATGCCACATAGTTTAAAAAATGGTTTACTAATGGAACTTTCAAATGCAATTTGCTTGAGAGTCTGTTCAAAGAAAAGTTCACTAGGCATGCCTAAGCTCTTAGATATGCTTAAAGTTGCTCTTTGGAGTCTTGCTGTAGAATTCAGCATGCAAAACCAACCAGAAGATACTAAATGGAATACAAATATTTGAACAAAATGGTGGAGAATACAGCCACTTTTGTAATGAAAATGGCTGGATATGAAATAGAAACATGTTGTTGAATTTTAGAAAGCATGGTTAAACTACCGTACTATCTAGCATTCCAGAGAAAAGGATGATGTGGCCATAGCTCTATCCCAGAAACAGTCATTAATTTGTTTATTGCTTGGAGATGGAACTCAATTCACCTCTGTAATACCTTGAAGTTTTGAGCCTTGTAATCCAGTGATGACTAGAAGTGTTCTATGTCCTCTTTCAGATGTCTTCTAATTGATAACGTTCAAGAGTGTATCTGCAGGTTCTTGATTGTAGCAGCATGCAGCTGAAGATATCAAGGTTTGCACAGCTAAGCACACTCCCTGTTTTAAGTAGCCTTGATGGTACCATAGTTCCTCAGACCAAATATTTCACCTATGTCTTTTCCATTTTAAAAATATGGGCTTACCTATCACAGAATAATCACCCCATCAAGTTGATCTTGGTAGCATGAGCAGGTAAAGTGCATAGTGGCTTCTGCATCTGGTTAGAGAAGCTGTTTCTGGCTTAGAGAGGCCTCACTGAAGGTGGAGAGAGAAGAAAAGGAATTTGTGCTAAAGACCAGACAAACGGCAATTTCAAAATCAGATAATAGAGGGAACCGGTGATGATGATGATAAAGAAAAGAAGAATTAATCCTCCCCAGAGAATCAGACTGAGCACAAAGCAAAATGCAAACAAAGTAAGCCCAGCTGGGAAACACAAAAATGCAGCAGCAGCAACAGCAGCAGCCACTATCGCCATCTTGACATTATAAAGATCATTCTTGAGCTGATTAAGGAAGCTTTTCTTACAGCCTGGCTTGCTATTTATATCATAGTCACCTGTCTCTTTAAAGAGACATTCTAATCAAAACTTCTTTGGATGAAATTGCCTTTTCATAGAGTAACTTCACCCTGAAAATATATTTTGGGGTGAAGTATTTATGGCAATACAATTCAGGAATAATGTTTTGCTTTAGTAAGGATTCTTTCCATTCTTTCTGCTTATTGCTGGGTAGCCATTCAGATGCTGAGTTCTTTTCTGTGACCACAAGGAATTCTGAAGACATTTATTTGGCCATCTTAGACATTCTCTATACTATAGAACAGCGTTTTTCAAAGTTATCCCTGTGAGTGGGGGGGGGGGGTAACCAGAAATGGGTTTTAATCACCTTTAGGAGCTGTTCAGAGGCTTGGGGAGGCCTGCTGTCTGGAGGGTGATATGACCCCCGGTAAGTCTAAAAATACCCCCTTTGTCCCCAATCCCAGGATCGCTGCTGCGGCCATTAGGAATCGCAACACCCCTTAAAGGGGAAGCGCCAGCTCCCACCTGGCGTGGTGGGTCACGACTCACCACTTTTGAGAACCCCTGCTCTAAAAGCAGAGTCCATATTGCTACCTAGTAATAAAGGTTTTTTGATAGGGGGAAGGGGCACTGTTCTGCAGATGGGCTAGTATTTAGCAATGGGTATTCTGCCACTGCACTTTTCATAACATGCAAACAAAAGAAAAGAGAGAAAGCAGATCCTTGCCAACTTGTTTGATCTGAGTTATTATTTGAAGCCTTAGGAGCCAAGTATTGTCTGGGCTGACCTCCCAGCTGAGCCAGTGCTAGACCTCCTCCTAGTTTCCCTGGAAGGTTGAGAGTTGGCAGAGAGAGGAAGAATAATAAAACAATCAGGCTGTCTTGTATCACTGGGGGTCAGTTGCATGCCTTGTCTTTAACCTATACTCTTTAACTGAGAGGTTTTGGGGTCCCATTTGGATTGGCTTGAGCCAGGATGGTGTAAGTGGTTCGAGAGTTCGACCTAGACCTGGAAGATCCAGGTTCAAATTGCCACTTAGCTATGAAGGTTCCTGGATGACCTTGGGCCAGTCACTATCTCTCAGCCTCACCTACCTCACAGGGTTGTTGTGAGGACAAAAGGAGGAGCTCCTTAGAGGAAGGGTGGTATAAAAATTGTGAACAAATAAATAAAATGGTATGCTGTGTTTAGGGGATTATGTTTGTACATAATTGGACAGAGAGAGAGAGATTGGTGGGAGTGATGGCAATCAGGGTTCAAAGAGAATAGGATCAAGGGAACATAACTAACTCATTGAATAAGTTGGGCAACGATTGTGGGACAACTGGAAGAGAAGGTAAAGAGTGACAATAAGGCCAGAGAACATTGTGTGTAGTTTTGATGTTCTTATTTGAAGGAGGATAGTGGAGAGTCCTGAGTGGAGAGAAGTGGTGGGATAGGCCTTGGGAGGCCCACATCAAAGGTAGAGAATAAGTGTTGAGGATTCCTGGAGTTGGTATGTTTTTTAAGCATTATCATGCTACAGCTAAAGGTTGTCATGGTAGAAGCCAAAACATTCTGATATGTAAAGAATATCCCAAAGTGTGTTCTGTGTAGTTATTTCTTTTTTGACTATTGCTTGTGGTGGTTCTGACACTTTACATGATTCAACAGTCATTGTATATTTACCCAAATCAGAGCAGTGTAGATAAATTCCTTCTCTTATTTACTTTACTTTATCTGCTCGGTTGCTTAGACAAGCCACATGCCTCCTTGCTTATCAGCCTCCCATTTATGCAGTTGTCATTGTACTGCCAAGTGGGATAAGGTCAATGCTACTTCCTTATTCGCATATATATATGAAAATGTATATATGTGAATGTGTGTGAAATCTAAATAACAGAAATAGAAGAAAAATAAACTGAAGAAACTGAAGGTTGGATGAAATCGGATGAAAGAGGAAAGCACATGGACGCAATTTGAAATGTGGTTATAATTGAAAATGACTGAAAGAGCAAAGCGATGAAAGTAAAGGTATTGCAGTATACCAGTACAAGAGAGATTGGGGCCTTCTCATAGAACATTTTTCCTATGTGGGTATAAATTGGGATAGTTAGATGTGGTTGTCCCGGTAAGCGGGAGGAAGAGAGACAAGTTTAGCCCTGTATAAATTGGGATGGGTGTTTAAAGTGTACAAACTGGTTCACTATTTTAAAGTGTGAAAATTAGGCAGTTGTCTATTTTTGGTGGCTGCATGTATCTGGAAGCAACTGTGCATTGCAGCTACTATGTTTGTAATGGTTGCAAAATATACTATATGATTATTCTTATGCATGATGGTGTCACATTTTTATTCAAGTATTTCCCCACACCCGTTGATGAAAAACATCCTATGTTGTGACCCTCAGCAAACTTATGCCTTTATGAGAAACATGAATATAAATCAGTTTCATGTTACTTTCATTACTGGCATGATTTCCCAGTGTGCTGCTGTGAATCAAAACTTCAGTGTGGCAAAGCAGTTTAATTTACAACGATAACAGTACAAATAAAAAAAGTGAAAAGGAGCTTGTTCTTAATTGGCCAGATGGTCTTGCATGCTGCCTGGACTAGGGTGTTTGCTGGAGGTTGTTGGCTATTTTTTTTTCTTGGCAAGGTTTTCATTGCTCCCAGGTAACTTTTTTTTTTCATATGAATCTTACTCTGTCTACTAGGAGAACATTTGTTTTCTGGATTCATGTTTCTTAAAGCCATTATGTCAGTATTTCTAAGAACAGGTATTTTGAGAAGTTCTGAATGCTTAGCTCTTTAGGGATCTGATTCCTGAATCAGTTGTGAAGTGTGATGCTTGTAAACCTGTGATTTCTGTCGGTGGCCCCTGAGGAAGCCTTTAGGAAGGCCCACTTTGCCTCCTGCAGGTCACCATGGTCCCCACTTGTATAGGGGCAGCCACCTACCCTCCAGGGCCACACACCCCTGGCTTATCTCTTCTGGGCCTCAGGTCAATGCTACTTCCTTACACGTTAAGCAAAGAGCACAACTGTTTCAGTGGAGAAGGGGACGGAAGTCAGGCTGTTTGGAAAAAAAAATAGATGCAGCAAGTTGCTCACATTTATGGCACCCTACTCCTCAGCCTCAGGGCCTTCTTCATTCTCACCGGATTGTGGAGCCTCCCAGTCAGCCTCCACCCCCCAGCCTGCCCTTTTTCATCCCTGGCCCTCCTTGTATTCCCCTGGTTGGTCCCTTCTTTGTTCCACCCACCTGACCTGGTCACCCTCTGAGTCCTAAGCTTCCCCTCCTGGGACATGGGGAGCCTCCTGCAATTACTTTATAATGTGCTTTACTGTGCTGCTCCATCGGGTGCAGGTGCTCTCTGCTCAACAGGCCAATGGCCTGTGCCCTCCTTGCTGAGGTCCTTCCAACCTCTCCTGGCCTGTACCTGGTCCTGTGCCCATCGTGTGGGCTCCTCCTTGGGTCGGGCAAGTTCGGCCTTGGACAATTTCTAAAGAGCTGGGCCTCTTAACAAATAGGGATTTCCATTTGTAGGCATGTAATCCTGGGACCAAAGGAGGATCATAAGGTGGTTAAATCTGATCACCTCAGATACATGATTAAAAGTGTGCTAGAAGCAAAATATGCTTCAGAAAGAAGGTTGAAAAGCTCACAATGACTCTAGGAATTGATTACAAGCGTTCAAATAATATGCTACAGTGGAAAGCAAATTCCTGTGGGGAAAGTATGCCTGACTTTGCTTTTCATCAGTGTGCAAATGGATTTTTTTATTTAAAAAAACACACAAATAACTTAAGACCTGGAAACCCTGATGGGGTGGGAAAACAGCTTTTCTCTCCTTCAGGAATGGGAGAGGGAATAGGTATCCCCAAACTATTTGGGCTAGTTGTTTTTCAGTCATTTGGAAACCCTAATTGCAGCATAACCCTTGAGTACTATCAGCGTTTCATGTCAACATACAGTGGACCCTCCTTATCCGCGGATTAGCTGTCCATGGATTTGCCTATCCATGGATGGCCATCTGCGGAGGAGGGACTCTCACTGGGAAGGGGGGGAGGTGCCACAGTACCTACCCGCCTGCCTGCTTCTCGCCTCTTGCGTCGCTTTCTAAACATCCAAAGTGACTGTAAAAAGGAAAAAAAGTGGCCAGAAGCAACTTCCAGTTGCGGCCCGCCCACCCTCACCGCGGACATGAAGATCCACAGGTATGGAGGGCCCACTGTATGTAGGTACTAGATCTGAGCAGCCAAACGTCATGATCTTTGGCATATAAACTGCCCTTCTTTAGGATATTTCCCCCCCCCCTTGGTGATTGTGCCTATGCATTTAAATAACTGAGTCATCAAATAAGGCTGCAGTCATGGCTCACCTTTCTTTACCTGTGTTGTGGGCAACACTAGAGTTCTGCTAGTTTTAGCAGATGAGAGAGTTTTCCTTGTCATTGTTAAACGACAAGGAAATATCACATTTTCTTTATAAAACCAGTGCAATTTTGTTTTTACTTTTACATTAGGCAACACAGTTCAGAAATCTGATTATTTTATTCTAGCTCAACACAATTTCAGTTTTTCTTTGAGAATTGTAAGAATTGCAGCTGACAAAAGTAACTTTTATAAAAGGTGACACTTAAAGCCAGGCCCAGCCAAAGCTTTGCCACTGCCTCAGGCAGCACCAAATTTTGTCTTGCAAAAAACAGTTGTTCTTAACAAGAAGTATGGTAATTGTTAATGATAGACTGTAGAAGGAAAGACTAGACGGGTACCTGTTTGTTTATAGATTTGGTTATATTGTAGCAGCAGTAATTTGTTCCTGATACATGCCCAGTCTTGGAGAGCATTTTTTGTCCAAGACAAGTGCATGCTTGTTCAAATATTTCTGGGGAATACTGAATATTCATTAACTGTTTCCAAGCGTTCATATACATGAACAGGAGGTGCACACTGTATCCTATAGTGGAGGTGCAGTATTGTGCTGGCAACCTCGTGCTTGCCGGTGGTATCAGCAGGTGAGACAATGTCGTGCGTCGTATCCAGGCACGTCTTCCTGGATCCTGGCACTTTGCCAGCAGAATGCATGTTCTGCTGGTAAGGTCGTTCAGATAGGATTTGGCTGTTAGTGTATTTGCCATTTAACTATCAGCCATTCAAATGTGAGGCTAAATTTATGCAGAATTATGACTTGAATAGTGTCTTATTACCTACCTGCGTCATATGCAATGCATCATATTTCACCTGATGGAATCTCCTTTTAAAATAAGCCCCTTGGAATAGTATGTTTTATGTAGATCGGGGAGGGGAACCTATTTGCCGCGGGGGGGGGCATTTTCCCATGGGGAAAATTAGCTGCGGGCCGGCTGTTAGGCTGCCCGAAATCCCCCCGCAAATTTGACCCCCGCGAATTTACCGCTCTAACCCACCCACCGCTCTCTCTCCCACCCACCGCTCGCTCACTCGCTCTCCCACCAACCCACCGCTCGCTCTCGCTTGCTTGCTCCCACCCACCCACCCACGGACCTCTCGCTCCCTCCCACCCACCAACTGCTCTCCGAACCCCCTCCCTCTGTTCTCCAACTTACCTCAGGATCCGGGCCGCCGCTGCCGCCTTCCTGCGCCTACTCCTTTTCAAAGCGACCTTTCTGTACCTGCGCAGATCGCCTCTGAGGGCAATCTCTCGGCCTCAGCGACGATCTGCGCAGGTACAGAAAGGCCGCTTTCAGAAGGAGTAGCCGAGGTGACGCGTCACCTCGGCGCCTACTCTTTTTAAAAGCGGCCTTCCTGGACCTGCGCAGAGCGCCGCTGAGGCCGGGATTGTCCTCTCGGCCTCAGCAGCGCTCTGCGCAGGTCCAGGAAGGCCACTTTTAAAAAGAGTAGGTGGCCAGGCGGTGGCAGAGCCGCCGGTCCGGTCCTGCTCGGGCCAGATCGGGCTGGTTCCGCGCGGGCCGGAGGTTCCCCATGCCTAATGTAGATCAACAAATTTTGACTGGGCCTGGTTGTCAACCAAGAGTTGTGGGTACCAGTCGCCCTACCTGGGTGTGGGATCTTTTCCTTAACTTTGTGTTGTCCCTGCCCTTGTACTACAGTTTGGAGGTACAAGACCCTGCTTTTCTTCCCAGCCTGGAGTTATATATAATGTATTGTCATTTAAACACTATAAAATTAATTGCATCAATGGATACAACATGCATGAATGTAAACAGGAAATTATTCTTTGATTATTAAAGCATAAAATGTAGTTTAAAAATGACTAGTACACTATCATTTCTTTTAAGGAAAACGTTGCTTGTGATGTATTTTTTTCAGACTATCCCACAGAAAGAACTGGACAAAAGACTCTCATGAGGATCCCATAAGCATGTTAAGTAAACTTAAACAAAACAGAAAACAAGCAACTTGGAAACAATGCCAGGAATGTCCATCCGACTGCCCACAGGCCAGATCTGGCCTCCCAGCTAGTCCACCCAGCCTCTCAGCATATGCTACTACTAGCTGAAGAACCTGCTCTTCAAACAGATGAAGAAAGTGATTACTTTCTACTCTGATGATGGTTTAACATCTAGGATTTAAAGAATTGCATAGCTACGTGGCTAGTGCTTCTTGGTACACAATATTCATAGTCTTTTCGGTGCTAATATCACCAAGTTACTTGGTTTACTAACCCTTGAACATGCTACATAAAATTGCCCAGTAGAGAAGCAATCTCACCTTACATTGATGCCAGCCTCTTTTGAGGATTGCCTCTGGGACTTACTCATAGTTATTGCGAAGCATGCTCTGAGTGGGAATTGGAGTCATTTAAATTCAAGAGGGTACTGTGATGGGATACAGTTTCCCCTTCTGCACATCCTGTAAAAGCTGCAGCCTTGATGACATTGCACGTGAGGGCCGTGATTTGAAGTCTCGTACGATTAAAGTTTCGGCAGATTCAAATTGCATAACATTACAGGTGCACCTACCTTTAAAGTAAGATGTCAGGCTGGCATTTCAGGGGGATTCAATGTGTTGAGGAATTCTACAGGGTAGTTCATTGTCTTATCTCTGTTTATCGCTGAATCAAGTGATTTGTACACCATTGCTTGAGCTTCTAAACTTTGTCAGACTATGTCGTTTAATTCTGGAACTGTATCATTTTCAGTGTCAAAAAAGCTCTTTCATGCAGTCATGCCAGTGGCTTGTTGTTCAGAAGTCGGATAGATTTCAGATATTAGACGGTCAACAGTTTTCCTGGGTGTACACAGGTTTTCAGGAATATCAGTTTTGTCAGTGCATTTATCTGAATGGCCACGTTCAATCTTCAGCAATAAGTCCGTGAATTCATGTCATCAGTGTGAGTACCCCTTGGAATAAAAGGCAGAGTTTGTTCTGCTAAAGGCTTCTACGCCAGCTTTCTGTGACATCGTGCTCTCATCCCATACAATAAGCATGCAGTCTTGGAGCACATGTGCAGTGGGTGCTTTGATTAGAAATACTGAACATTGCAGTATTTCAGAGGCCTGCTCCTCTTCACTACAAATCATCTTTTAGAATTAGTAGCTGGCTAATATCAAACCTGAAATATAAGGTAGCTTTAAAGTATCATTGTTCAGACTAATATGGAAAGATAAGTGGAATACAGAAATGGCACAGTGTGTTTTGACGTCAGAGCCCAGGCACATTGAATGTTTGCCTGCTTGTAGAAGCGGTTTGACTGTTGTATGTCCTTCCATGGCTGGATTATACAGTATTTTCATCAGACTATTTACTATTAACCCTCTTAATTTCTGGAAGGCATGTGGTTTAAGTGTAAAACTATATGTTGGAAACCTGGTTCTTCTTACAGGTATATTCTGAGCCTTTGTAATCTGTAATGCTCTCAGATGTTTTGTTGCTTACACCCTTGGTGTGTGTGAATTGCCACTGCTGTGTATTAAGATTTTCTGTATTGATTATATTGTATTTTAAAACATTATAAATATATTATAAATATAAATAAGGAAGATTACAGCATGAATTTATGATGCGCAGACATTAAATGTCAGCTAACCCTTAAAACATATGTGAAATTATCTTTAATTTATCCAACAAAATGTGTTCCATCCTAGTTCTACTTTCTTTGTTGATCAGTATGTCTGGTAAATTCTCTTTTAATGTTGATAAGTTTATTAAATAGGTGACAATCACAGAGTTTTTGTCATCTGCAGTGGTAGAACTGGGGGGTTTCCTGAAGCTGATGATGGTTCATTTTCAGGCCCAAATTATGTTGTAGCCACTATACTTCCTAATCTCTTTCTGCCTGTGGATGTATGCCATATGTGCAGCTTGGGTCTTCAAGGACAATTGCAAAGTTGAGAGACAATTGAGTTCTTCGAGAATGTAGATTGAAAGTGTTGTTTCTAAGCTGCTTATAGTAATACTCTGTTTTCTAATTAAGGTACATTCTCACAATAATACAACAGATTAATATTCCCTCAGCATAGTTAAATTGCTTCAGCACACTAAGATCACAAATTGGGGGACACAATCCACCAAAGTTAAGCAGTGTTAAGCCCCATTGCCTGTAATGGGAGATATTTAAGTACTGTACTTTCTGGATTGTACTCAACATTTTTAATAGATGGGATGTTTCCCTTGTGCAAAATGAGGTGGTCATATTGGTTACCATGCATACTGGGGGTCTCCAGAAGATTAAGGCAGCGTTTTTCAAAGTTCTCCCCCTGAGTAGGGGAGAACTTTGAGTGCTTGCAGGGGTAGAGTGATGACTGTGGCAGCAATTCCAGAATCACGCCGCTGCCAGGGACAATAGGGTATTTTTAGACTTACTGGGGGTTGCGCCACCCTTCAAAGGGTGCAGGGGGGCCATGGCTCCCCCAGTGCCCCCCAAGCCTCCAAATGGCTCTGGGAGGCGATTAAAGCCCACTTCTGGCTTTCCTGGAAACTGGAAGTGGGCTTAATCGCCTCCAGGAACTGTTCAGAGGCTTGGGGAGGCCGCTGGGGGGGCTGTTCCCCCCCGCACCCTCTGGAGGGTGTCATGAGCCCTGGTAAGTTCCAGGATTGCTGCCGCTGCCGTTGAGGATCACAATACCCTTAAAAGGGCAACGCCAGCTCCTGCCTGGCGTGGTGGGTCACAACTCAACACTTTCAGAACCCCTGGGTTAGGGTTTAAGTAATTTGTGTTAACTGAACCTCAAGCCAGCTCTTGCCTGAGAAGTGCTTTCTTGAATCTGATAGGTCTACCAATTCAGCATTCTTTGCCAGGGTCCCAGTAACCAACAAGCACTATGTAGTCTGTCAAAAATGTATTGGTATACGACAATCTACTTTTCTACCCACCTTTAATATGTGGGTTGTTCCTTTTAAGGCTTAGTAGGAATAATTAGTCTAGAAGATGGGGGGGGGGGGGTTACTCCATCATGGACATTAACACATAAAAACCCAAAGACCTTACAATCATACCCCTTTAAAATGTGGTGGCAAGAGCAGTAATTTGAACTCTGTGCTTTTTGATACTTTCTGGAAAAAAAAAAAAACTTTCCCAAGCCTAAACAGGCTTAAAATTAAGTATTCCCTTTTAACCATCTAGGGAAATATAAACACTTGTTTCTATAATAGGGAAATGCCAGTTTGGACTCTCTCATACTTATTGCCATCAAAGCAGTCATTTGCATAATGAAAAAACGGTAATGGCCAATAGCAGCTGTTTAATTTAATCTCATCAGGGTTTTTAACTTTAGCAACCCGAATGTTCTAGTGCAAAATATGCAGAAGAAACCTTTCAATGTGATGCAGTCACTGAATTCTTGACTGGAAGTCCAGTAATACTAAATTGTGCTGTAGTTAGAGAAGTAAAATTTTTAATACTATATAGCTAAATCTTTATTTCACAAATATCTATGAATGCTTCTATAGTATTTCAGTTTGCAAAATTGTGCACAATTTTAATCCTTCTCAAAATCTCCCCATGAAACATTTTAGAGATTATTTGAAAACCACTGGAGTGGTGATTAAACTACTTTGTACCATATTATGTGCATCTTTGTGAACATCAGAAAGTGCCCCTCACTTTCAGTGAAGACATTTGCTTTGTTTCAGTGCTGTTCTCAACACCAATTTCTTCCTTGGCCTATTTTGACTTCCCCTTATTTGCCTACCCTGCCTTTTTATTCTTGTTGGATGTGGCAACCCATGTGACTTTCATGGATGAGATGTGGGGCACCGTAGGCATAAGAATTAAACAGTGTTGTGGGCATAAGAGGCTGAGGGCAGCAGAGGCTGAAAAGAGAAACAGATGTCTAGAAGCAGCAGTGAGGGAACAGAAGTCTTCCCTGACTTACACAAAGGTTCCGTTCTGGAAACTCTTATGTAAGTTGCTTTTTACATAAGTTGGAATTGGGAGGGGTAAGAAGAACATCCTGTGCTCACTGATCTGTAAATAAAATTGGGGTCGCTCTTCTTTATTTAAAGAGCCTATGTGGAGTAGGACTGTGGAGTCGGAGTTGTGAAGTTGGAAGCAACTTTGGGTGGAGTCGGAGTTTGTAAAAATGTACTGACTCAGATCTTGGGATAAAATCTTAAGAATATACTATTTTAACACTTTTGCTTTCGTGTTAGCTGCCGGCAACCTCACGCTTAGAAGATTCAATGACCGCCTTGACAATAATGCTTTGTAACTTTGGCTCCGGTACCTTAGGAATACAAAAATTGTTTACAAATCAAGTGATTTCTGCAAGGACGCCAGCGTGTCATGCAATGTTCCCTCTAATTTTTTAATACCTACAAATGCCTTGTGGTACCATTTACCATTTTAGTAGGTTTACCATTGTTAATACATATTGAGCTTTTATGAAGGTGTCGGAGATTTAAACATTGAGGAGCCAGAGTTTGGAGGTTTTGTGTACCGATTCTGCCGCCCTGGTGTGGAGGAAGGAGTGAGATTGCTGTGTCTGTCTTGCCCTTTCCTGCACACAGGCTCTTTAAAGGAGTGATCTCATCTTTGTTTACAGACCGATGAGCAGCAAGGTGGCTCCTCTGCAAACAAGCCCCAAAGCATCGGCTCTGCGACAAGCCACTCACACCCAGAACTCAAGCTCTCTCCAAGAAGCAGTTGCTGCTGCCAGACAAACAGCAGAAGTGCTGCTCAAAGTTTCGAGAACCCCTCTCCCAGGTGCTGCACCTTCAGCACCTCTGCTCTAGTCCAGCAGGTGAGAAGGCAAGATCTGGCTTGAACGGAGATGTAGACTTTAGGTCACCAATCCTCCTCCTCACACAGAGGCAGAGACTCACAAAATTTCCATAATGTCAAAATTGCACAAGTTGAGACTTATGTAAATCGGGGACCTGCTGTGCTGAACATCATAGGGATAGCTGTTCCAGTGTTTGGTGGACTGAATACAATTTGGTAATTTTGTTTTGACTACAACAAATCAAATCTCAAAATTGGGAGTATTTGGAGTAGCCCTAAAAAGAACCCACAGTTCGCATTGTCACTTTTGCTTAGGATACTTAAATACATGAGGTGCAATGTTTTCAAGTTGCCTTTGGATAAGCAATGTTGTAATGATTAGGTAGCTTTTTAAATAGTGTTGGCATGATTCTTTAATACGGACAAATTATAATGAGCAGGTATATAGCAAACTGTTTCCCAAGCAACGAGGAAAGGAAAAGAATCTCTTGTTCAACTGACCAGAAGGAGCTTGGTTGACAGCTTCCCTGTGGTGCAGTCATTGTGAAAACTTGCACAAAGTGCTGTATCTGCTTCGGTTTCCTGTCTGTCAATTGGAATGCTGGTGATCTGTCTTGTAAGGTAGTTATGGGAATAAATGCAATGACGATAATCACTTTGCCAATCATACATAGAAGTAGGAATTATTTTCCATTTGTCTTTGCCGAAAATGGTGCCTCTACTACAGCAAGGTAACCCATTTCATCTGCACTGCTGTAATGCTTATTTCCTCACATTATAAGAAGAGAGGTATGGATATGAAAAATAAGCTTCCTGCCTTGGCTATATTTTGCAGTCCAGAAAATAGCTTTTCAAGTAGTAGTGGAGAGTGAATAAAGTCGAAGTATGAATAAGAATAAGTGTTGCCTCCTACTTGGTTTGTTGAAGAGAATATTCTGTTCTCAGTAAAATAATTCTATAGAGAACATGGCAAATGTTTACTTGTTAGCTAAAACTCAACACTCGTGGGTTTTGTTCAAGGAGAGATGAGAAGCTACTAAAATAAATAGACTAATTGCCTGGATAATGGAAAGATCTTTCCATTATCCAGGCAACTAGTCCAGTTAGCTTCTCTCCTTGAACAAAACCCACGAGTGTTGAGTTTTAGCTAACAAGTAAACATTTGCCATGTTCTCTATTAGAATTATTTTGTTGCATGCAGTTGTTGCATCCTTGAGGCAGACATCTCAGCTAAAATAATGATGGTAGTATATTTGTGTATTGACAGCTAAAGTGCTCTAAGACAGTGGTTCTCAAACCTTTTACCACCGGGACCCAGTTTTTAAAATGACACTGTATCGGGGCCCACCTAGCTTTATGAGACTTAAAAAAAAGGTGATCTAGAAATAAATAAATAAATAAATTTATTTGCAAGCAAAGAGCTCAGATGCTTGCAGGGTAATTAGCAGCCATCTTGCAAACTGCAGGGGCTCAGCTCTTTGAAGGGCAATTAGTAGCTATCTGATTTTTGAATAGTCTCAGGGCTTGTGGCAATTACTTATCTGATCTTTCCATCACCTGGGACCCACCAGAAATCAGGTCCCGACCCACAGTTTGAGAAACACTGCTCTAAGAAATGGACAGTGTACTTCACTCCGCTGTCTTTGGTGTTTCCCCTCTCATTTGTATGCTTGGCCTTATGTGAGACAATGCATTAAACATAATTAGTACATTTACTAATTGAACTGTGAGAATTGCTACCAGAGTTAAATACTAGGTCAAATAGAGTGGTCACAGTTTGACAGTATATTTATAAGGTTGTCATTTCTGTTTGAAAAGATGGGAAATAGTCTCTCTTGGCTTAAAAAAGCCCTTTATTCTTTCATGTGATGTACAGTCAAAGCAGAATGCCATGAGTAAGCTAGGACACCAATAATATATAGCTTCCAAACTACTTGAAATATGCTTTATTAGCTTTGCTGGTATGCTAATTTCCATGCTGTGATTTCCACTGATAGCTATGAATGCATAGCTGTGTGAAGCATTGCCAAACTCTTCTCAAATGACATTTGAAGGGAAGCAATGAATTAATTCAGTTCTCTTAGTCATACAGTCATTTAGTACATCTTCAGGCCGCATAAGAACAATGTTTAGTGTTTCCTCTACCCTAAATAGTATGACATTCAGGACAGATTTTGCTCAAATAGGGCTTCCCCTTTTCGTGTTCGTCAGGGAACGTGCTGGGACAAGGCAGGCTGACCAAGGGGAGTAGTGGTTAGTACACAGCCACCCGTTCCTCCTCCCCACTTTGCTTTACTGGATTAGCAGTGGTACGGGGAGAGCCTTGGTAGTTCTTATCCAGTACCACTGTCCTGGGCTATAGAGACTAGGCAGAGGGGAACTGTCAGCGTAAAAATCCCTTCCCAGGAGAACCCTGAACCCCTGGCATTCTTATTAAAAATAAATAAATCAAAACCACAGTAGTGTCTGCAGGTCAAAGAGATGTGACAACCCACTGAATTACCCATGAAAATGGGCAAAGCAGGCACAATCGAAAGTAACCAGCTTATTTAAAAATCCAAAAGAAAGGAATTACCGGTAAGCAAAATGATGGTGGTGGGGGAGTGGTAGGAAAAGTGCCACCTCTATCGCAAGTTAGGGGAGTGGCAACACGTGGGCGAGCCTTCTCTGCTGTGGCGCCACAATTGTGGCACTCCCTGCCAGGGGATCTGAGAACTACCCCCTCCCTCATGACTTTTCGTCGAGGGCTCAAAACGTTTCTGTTTCGTCTTGCGTTTGGGTGATGGGTGGTTGTCTTCCTCCAGTGCCTCAGTTCCAGTGCCTTGCTGTTCTTCTGCTCCACGTTGTTACCCCCAGTAGATGTTATTGTTTTTTAATTTGTTATGTATTGTTTTTAAATTATGTATTTTAACTGTTGTAAGCCGCCTTGGGCATTTACCTCGGCATAGGAAAAGGCGGGGCATAAATTTTTTAAATAAATAATAAATAAAAGTACAAGCAGGCTGATGGGAAATGCCTGGCTTGGCTTTGTGGACACAAAGTAGGGCTTGATCAGTTGGGTACAGTAATAACAATAACATAATAAACCAGTATCTATATACCGCCTTTTCTTTGGTCATTGGATTTCTCCTCTGACTTTAATTCAAAGGCGGTTTACATGGACAGGCTTTCTAAACCCCAAGGGGTTTTTACAATACAATAATGTTCTAATTTTCGTAGGACCCTTCATTCTAGATGTTTCTTTCACAGTCCATCTCTCTCTCTCTCTCTCTCTCTCTCTCTCTCTCTCTCTCTCTCTCTCTCGTGTTTGCCTCACCACGCTTCAGCTGACAGGGCAACCTTGACTCTCACTCAAGTACAGTAACCAGTAATGCCCAGCAGATGGAGCTGGGATGCTACTCTAGAACAAAGGCCATCTCTACCACCCCTACCCCCACCCACCCCCACAATGTTTTACATTGCTAAACTGGTGACATTTGCAAGCTGGCTTGGAGTGAAAACAGAAAACAGGGCAAACTAAAAATTAAATCCCTGGTGCTCTAGCTAGGATTACTGTCCCTGTCACTACCTACTTCCATTGTCCCAGGAATCCTTGTTGCTGCACTTATTGGAGAGTAAGTGGGTGTGCCTCCCATGAGTCAGCATCAGATATAGTTGGCAAAACACACAGAGCTTCCTTGTGCTTTGGCTTAAGTAAAAGTAACCATCATTTGATGATGTCATCAGGTTACCTGATTGGAGGAGTGAAACTCACCTGGCCTCTCCATCCCACCCCTTTACCATCCTAGATTAACAGGTTTGCAGCCCAGTTGGCTGGGCATGTCTGTCTCTAGGCAGACGACCAGCTACCCCAGATAACAAAGAATTTCTTTGAATCCATATCTGCACATGAATACTAGAGGTTCAAACAAAGGAGCCTGCTGCACCTCCACAGGAGCTTATGGGGAGTTAGAAATGTTCAAAAATAAAGAAAATGGGGGGTGGGGAGAGACAATGACGACTGGGCATTTATCATAGTGTTTAAAAGCAGGTGTGTGTGTTAAGACTGAGGAAATACTTGAGTGCCCTTGCCGGGAGAAAGGTGGGATACACATTCTTTAAATAAATAAATAAATAAAATAAATTTAAATAAATACTAATACTCATTGGGCAATACTGAAGAGTGGCAAGGTCACATAAATCCAACAAGTCTCGATCAAATTAGATTTGAGTAGAAAAAGGCAAATTGTTTGTTAGGATTCCTTTTCAGTCCTCCAACTGTTGATGGGTATGACTTCAAGGAACAGCAACTGCTTTCCTTCTGGCCAAGTCTTCAAAATGTGGTAAAAGCTCCTTGTTTTGAGAGTGTGTGCATGTCCTAACCTTTTTAATGGCTTTCATTTACCCAGAAGATGTTCTGCACTTTGCGAAATGCAACCAGAATTTCAAACTAGAATATAACTTGGTTCTCACCGGGGGGGGGGGGGGGGGAACGGACCTGTCGGGGCTGTACCACTTCATATTGCTGGTGGTGGCTTACATGATTGAATACTCCTGTGTAAAAATAATTCCCTCCACAGAAAAAATTAGATGTCAGGGTGTCTTTGACATGCTGGTGTACTTTGTTCAGGGCTATTAATTTTGTTTTGGAAAATTGTTCAACCACATGAGCCTTTGCCTGCAACCTGAAGTGGTATAACGCAAACATTGGCTGCTTACCAGCTTAGTGAGAATGTAAGCCTGTGATGCTAGATTTTTATGGCAGGTGAATGCAGCAAAGAACCAAAAAGTTAAATTCTGATAGCCTGGCCATATAGCAAGGCGAGTGTGAAAAGTACTGATCTAAATGCAGCAGGTGCTCTTCTAATTAAATCTGTGTGAAACGTTAGGCTTAATTTGAATAGATGGGCTTTTTCAAGGATTAAAAAGCAGTGAAATTGTGTTTTCCATAGTAAACTATTAAAATGAATAGGTTTGGTTTCAGAGCACTGTTAACTTCTGTTGACGGTGTTAAAGATTACCATGTAGGATGATACCATCTAGTGGTACAATATTTACAGCATACGAAACAAAGCAAATGTTTTGATCTTGGGCGGAAGTATTTAATACATTAAATTTACATTCAATACTGTATTGTCCCGAGTATATGCCACACTTCTCCCCCCCCCTAATTTAAGATTTTAAACTAGGGTTGCGTCTTATACTCACACTGTTGCGATGTTGCAGGCAGAGGCGAGCAGGACGGCTTTTCCCAGCGCATGTTTTTGCACGCTGCAACTTTCCCTGACATGCCGAGCCTCCTTTGGAGGCTTGCATGAGCGAAAATGGCTGTCTCTCCGGTCTTGTTTTTTCCCTTCTCCCTGGTCTGGTCCCCCTGCTACCGCTGCCTGCTTCTCTCCGCTTGGTTCCAGGCACCTATCCTTTGCCTAGGATGGTTGGCTGGAGCTCCTAGATCTCAGCCGACAAGATCTGGCAGCGCGCTCCACCCAACTCTTCCATCTGGCTTTTCCTCTTCCATCTTCCACCCTCTCTTTAGGCTTCCCTCTTCTTCCCCCTTCTTGCCCGGAGCAAGGCAGCTTGCGGAAAAACAGGAGGGCTTTTCCCAGTGCCCGGAGCAAGGCAGGTTCGGAGCATCGGGGTGGGGTGGGGTGTTGGAGCACGGGGGTGCCGCATGGCGAACGAGAGTGCCGTTCTCTTGCCCTCTGTTTTCGCCCCCCCTTCCCCACATCGTTCGCTGAGCTCCTTTGGCCTCCATCCTCATCTCCCGGTTCTCTTCCTACTGCTCCACTCTCTTTCTTCTGCCTGGCTGCTTAATCTGCAACATGCAGGAAAGAAAAGAGCAGCCTGCACAGGTTGTGAGAGCCGAGGGAGTAGCTTCTTTGCATTCCTCTTCCTGGACACGCTCACGTCCTTTCATCAGCGCCTCTTCTGCCACTTTGCAGCTCAGTAGTGCTCTGCAAAATGACCCCACAGAGATCAGAGGCACTGCTAAACAGGCGCCTGTGTCGGCTCTCCCAGCACCTGCATCTGCTGGGAGATGCATCCACCCCCGGCGCTTATACTTTTGCCCCCTGCTCTTCCTCTTCCAGGCTCTGGCACTTGCTCTACTTTTCTGCCTGTTCTGGGGTTCCTCCCCTCCCAGTTCCAGTCTCTATTTATTTCTTCTAGTTTTCTCAAGCCTTGGCTATACTTTGTCCCAGTATTCCTCTGTTGTGCTGGGTCTTTCCGGGCGCTTGTCCCGCTGCGAGGGAGGAGGCGTGGAGATACACACCCCAAGACTGGAGAAAGGTGTGTCTGACATGATCGCAGAGGCTCCTCAGCCCAGAGGGGGTTGAGTTTGGGACAATGTGGACTGGGGAAGGGTGAGCAAGAAGGCCTGGATGAGGAGAGGGATGGAGGGAACCCTCCCCCGTGAATAACATCTGGTAGCCATGCATTGAAAGGAAATGAGAGAAGGCAAGGGGTGGGGGGCTTCACTTGCATGGGAGGGGTCGGGAAGCCTGCGATGTTACAACTGCATGAGGACATGGAGGCTGGCACTGTGTGTGTGTGTGTGTGTGTGTGTGTGTGTGGTAGATCCACATGTCTCCTGTTATGATGGATTATTTATTTATTCATTAAATAAAATACTATACTAAAATACATATTTTTTAAAAATAGCACCAAACTTTAAGTGTGCGGCTTATAATCAGGAGCGGCTTATACTCGGGACAATACGGTATTTTGCTTAGTGAATGTAGCACAATACAGTATATGTTTAATGTGCAGAAAGCAGTTTCATATGTCTAACATAGAGCTTCATTGTCATTTTTTATTCATGACTGCTGCAGTTTCTTTAATGTTAGGTAATTTATAATGTACATAAACCATCTTAGTGCTTTGACTAACAATCATAACACATGAACCATGTTCCAGGTGGACTATGTTACTAGACCTGATTTGTATGTTATAAAAAGAAGCCTGCATGTGTACATTGAGATCACCGAGTTCCCCTCTTTGCATATTGTGTCAGAAACTCAGATAATCTGTTCTGCAAGGATCCCTGCTGCTTGTACTATCCAAATTGTAACTTGACTGGCTGTAAACATTTGGGGACATCTCAGTGTGGTCAGTGAAAAGTTTTGTTATGTGCAGTTAGAGTGGACAACTGATCAGAAGCAGGCTTTGAAAATCTTGTATCTGATGCTTCAATAACGCTCTGTATGGTATGGGTATATTCTTGCTAGTTTTCTGTCTGTATCAGCTTTCTAATTTACCATTTGTTTTTATTTTTCTCCAGAAGGAACTTAGTCTCCCTCGAAGAGGAAGTTTGTGAGTATTAACTCTTTTATTCTTAAGAATAATTAAATCTGTAAAAAATAAAAGCACAGTCTAAATTGTGGAAACACGTGATGCTCGTAGATATTTTTCATTTAATACTGTTGAAAAGGTAGAATAACACCATCTGGAGGTAGAGCCTGATGCTATTTAAATGATTGTGTAGAACAGATTTTTCCATCAGTCCACTAAAAAGGGTGCCATATACATCTAGTGCTAGTATCTTTTTAATATGTTTTGTGGGATGTGTGGGTGGGGGAGGGTGCAGTCACTGACATATAAAGAGCAAAAATAAATACTGCTCCACATACCCTGTCTCCACAAACACATGTGGAGTTAGTAATGGTAGCATTGCAATAGGGAACAGAGCAGATTGCTAAAAATATAGTGTTAAAATTAAATCTGTTTTACATTTTTATGTGCATTGTTGGTCTTCAGAATTCTGGAAGTACACACATTTCATGCAGTTTCATGATCTAAGGATTACAGGCCAGTATGGTCTGGTCAGTGGTAATATAAAATTCTGTTTCTAGTTGGATTATATGAGAAGTGGGTGAATAGTCTGCCTAATCCTGGATTCCGAATGAAAAAGTGTATTCTGGTAATTGAGAACCGTGATCTGAATGCTAATTTAATATCTTTTAAAGAAATTAGCTTAGATTTCTAATATTGAATGAAATGCTAGACATCTCCTTTTTATTGAGGGCAATACAGTATTTGGAGCTTCTGTGTCTGTCAGTATGATTCCCCTGTTCTGGTGGAACATGTAGGTCCACTCACCGCAACTTCTGTGTTGCCAGCTTCACTTGCTATTATCTCTCAGCCATGTTCCCACTAAGGTGAATGGCTGTGTGGCCGTGCACCTCCCAGCTGAGCTTCATGCAACTTCGAGCTCGGCAACCCGGACGTTTGGCAATGACATGATGATGCTGCACAGCTGCGAAAGGGGTCTGCGCACTGGCCCCATCAGCTGTTTTGCGCAGATAAACAAAGCTGTTCCGGCTTCTCCTTTGGAAAGAGGAAGCCAGGACGGGGCCGCAGAGAGACCATGGAAGCAGGAGGGGGCAGCAGGGCTGAGCGACCTCTCTTCCCCTTCGGAAAGGGGAAGCCATACATGGCAGCAAGATCGCAAAGCAGAAGGCAGCAGGACTGAGTAGTGGGCTGGCAGCGGCAGTCTTTTAAAAAACCCATCAGCTGTTTTACACAGATAAACAAAGCCGTTCCGGCTTCTCCTTTAAAAAGACGCGTCCCTGCTTAACGACGGTTTCACTTCACGACGGGGATTTCGGAACGTATCCCCGTAAAGTGGGGGACACCCGAAGTCTACAATTATAGAAGGTGAACAATTAAAGGTAACAATAACAAATAGGAAGAAGCAAATGTTCACTCATTTAGCCTTGATTTTTAGAGAAAGATCTTTAAACTGACTAAACACTGGGTTATAGTTGCAATATGTTTTTATGGTATTTTTCAAAGCAATTCTACAAAGTAAAGATTTTATATGTTAATCAGTTTGTTCCACAAGTTTGCTGTACTTTCTTCACATGCTGCTGCTTATTGCATTGTTAATAAGTGTTCTATAATTTTGGACATTACAAAACAAGGATTTAGAATTCTGCACCTTGTGTGAAATTGGATCATGTAACACCTTCTCACCTTTTACCTTAGGTGTATGATCCAAAAGATGAGAGGAAACTTAGCCCAGTCCCATAGTCAGGACTTGCAAAGCTAACCATAATAGGTGCTTCTGGCTCAGGGAGGTGGTCCAGTGCCTGGCTAGCCTGGGAGGAAGGCAGCGGCTGGGTGCAGAGAAGCAGGAGTACGAGTGACGGTGCTGCCACCACGCCACAGCCATGTTTCATGAGAGAGGCCTGACTGACTATGACGGGGAGGGGGAAGCAAAGCTGAGCAGACATTACATATATATGCAAATATTCCAAAACCCAAAAAAGTTCGAAATCCAAAACACTTCTGGTTCCAAGCATTTCAGATAAGGGATACTCAACCTGTATTAAGAAAATGCGGAGGGAATTTTCCATCTGCTCCTAGTAAGAAACTGAGGAGTGGATAGCATTCTAAATAAATCGCTCCATTTAGTCAAGGGAAGAGACTGTCATGAAGAGCAGATGTAAAAATAGATACTAGTTTCTACAAAGATAGGAGGTGCTGATTCAGGAGTTGGAATGGCCAGCTGTATGCTAATGATGCAATACAACATACCAAAATTGCATGAAGGAAACCTCCTTGTTTTTGTAGAATAGGAAAAGTACATTAGAAGGATTTAGGATTGTCTTTAAATGTATAGTAAGATTTTTACACAGAAGGAAATAGTCTCAGTGGTACTCTAAAACAAGACATTTTTTAAAATCTGTCATTAACCTGCCTGGAGAGCCATGTCAGGAGTAGCATTTCATCATATTGTTTACGTACTCGTACATTTTATGTTGCTGTAAGTTTAGATGCTGGTGTTTGGAAATTGGCTTTAAGAAACCTTTCAAAATTCATATTGCTAGTTGTCTTCCAGTATTAGAAATTGTTGTCAAGAGAACTGTATGTCCCACTTGGATGTTGTCCTATGAAGGCCAAGCTGTTATACCAGCTAACTTGGAGAGCCCTACTACTGTAGTGAGAAATATTAAAATCATATGTGTTGCACTTTACTGCGGATGGTGCTTTCCAAACCCTTCAGCAAATATGCATAATCAATGCTGTTGGTGAATGTTCAACATTTATTATGGTCTCAACACATGGGAACTGTTTGTCATTGTTAGCTTTAATTTTAGCTAGAATCTGTATATTGCTTTTGTAGCATCTACAGAGTTAGCACTTTAAAACACATCGACCTGTGGCACATTACAAACTTGTGTGTGTACACACACAGAAGAAAGAACAGTCTTACATTGTGGCAAAGAAAATTCATGTGATGGTTTCAAGTGCTGTAAACTGGTTTAGAAGGATCCACAGGACTGGTGATTGCAGCATACTGGTGGCTTCAGTAAATTGTGTTGCAATTCTTTCAGCAGTTCACAGGGACTGACTTTTGCTGGAATTAATCACACTGCGAGCCTTTGAGGATAGGGAACCATTTATTGATTTATTTTGCTGTGTAAGCTGTATTTTGCTGTGAACTATTTTGTTGAGAAGTGATATACAAGTATTCTTCATCATATCAGCATCAAGTAATTTCTCTTAGCATATGCTATGTCAGTCAACTTTATGGCTACAATTTTGTATTCACATTTTTTGCTGATCATTGTTAACATCTTTTGAATAATTTATGATGCCTAATGAGTTTTGTCTGTTCTATAAATCATCTAAGCATGTTGATATTTGAGGTGCATTTTATTACTGGTACAATGCACAGACAAGTTATGCAGACATTAGTAAGACTACTGTGTTTAAATAAGTCAAATATTTTATTGCATCAACTGAAGGTTATCACAAGTCTCTCTGAAGGCAGAAGTGTACATGCTTAAGTAAATATATTAAAAGGACTATAATTATATTCATTGCTATTGCTGCTTTTGCTGGTCAGTCCATTTTAATTCTTCGATTCTCAGCAGGTTTAGCAAGCAGAGGTATCTTATAGGTAAAATACATGTCTATATTTCAGAAGCGAACATGTTTTTTGAGCTTCTGTACTGTTAATGCGAGTAGATAAATAGGTACCGCTTGCGGGAAGGTAAACAGCGCTCTGTGTTCCAGCTGCATGCTACGCGCTGCGGCAAGGAGAGTCATGCCAGCCACATGACCATGGAGGCGTCTTCGGACAACGCTGGCTCTTTGGCTTTGAAATGGGGATGAGCACCACACCCTAGAATCGGACACAACTGGACTTAATTGTCAGGGGTCACCTTTACCTTTTTACTGTATAATGACTTGATTGAAAGATGATAAATTAACTCTTTCTCTAGATGTTTACAGTAGAGAGCAATGAAATAGTGCATCAGTTCCTCTGCTGTTTGTCCACATATACAAAGATGCTTACTTCCCAAGACATGCCTGTATTTCCCACATAAGAATGCCAAGAGTTTGGTCTGGAAACAGTCTAATGAAAGATTTTCTTAAGAAGAGATAAGTGGTTCTCATCTGTATCGTTCTGTATAGTGAACAGCTGTGTAATGAACCACTGCAAGTAACTAGTGTATTTTATTGTTGCTGCTTGCTGGACCTAAATTTGCAGCAGTTTGGAATTTTCTTCTTTTGTACAGCTTTTGTGCATTTTATCTTTGACCATTTTTCTTGGCCTGGTTGTATGTCAAATTTAGTTAGTTTGGCTTTTCTGAGAAAATAAAACATTTGTTAATACTGTAAATTCTTAGTTATAATGATTTTCATGCTCAAGCCTTCCTCTCAGTTTGTCTTGTATGATACGCAGTGCAATCGTGCACAAGTGATCTGCCGGGTGGCCCAGGCCGCCTGCCGGATCCTGAACTCCACCGCGGGCAGGCACCCTGCGGCGGAAAGTCTACTCGGGGAAGGGGACGCTCGTCCCCTTCCCTGGGTGTAACTGGCGCTGGGGCTGATCGGCCTCCTCGGAATTCTGCCAGTGAAATGGCTGGCGGAAGTCGGATGAGGCCATGTAACGGCTCAGCTGATCGGCGGGGGATGGGATATGGCCGAAGCCACCCCCCTTCCCAATCGGCTGGGCCTATGGCCGGCCTCCATTCCTGGCCGAACTGCTGCCCCTGCCCGCTGGATCCTTACCTGGGTCTGGTGGCGGGCAGGCAAGTCTTCCGTCGGCGGAGCAGGGGAGACTGGCTTCCCTGCTTGAAAGTAGATGCAAACGTGCCTTATGGCACGTTTGCAATGTCTTTGGCCAGCGGAAGCGTTCCGCCAGCTGAATTTACGATAGGATTGGGCTGATAGTGAGTTTGAGGGTCAGGTGTAGAACATCCTGAAAGATTGGTTTCCGAATATAACTTTTAATGTCTAACTTGTTTCTAGTTTACTCTTGTATAGAGACTGCCCTTTTAGCCTATGTAAACAGCAGAAAACCATTGTTTGTGCAAGTCCGTGAGCCGTTGATACTACAACTGTTGTTTGGTCATTTGTTAGTGTTGCCCAGCTAAATATGGAGACAGATTTGGCACCGAGTTGTAGTGCAAGGCTTGGTTTTTGTGTCTTTCAGTTTAGTGATCTAGAATTCATGCCCTGCAGTGATAGTCCAAATGGGCTCTTGGAAGCTGTTGTAGGTGAGTAGTCATTTTAGACTGGCACAGTAAAATGAGGCATATCCTTCAGTACCTGCTTGTGAGGAGCATAACTTGTCAGGATTGACTGTAGAAGCTTAAAGATCACTGGGAACTGTGTTGTTGTTCAGTCGTTAAGTTGTGTCTGACCCTTTGTGATCCCATGAACCACATCCCGCCAGGCCTTCCTGTCCTCCACTATCTTCCTGAGTTCGCTCATTTTCATGTTCGTTGCATCGGTGATGCTGTCTAACCATCTCATCCTTGGCCTTCCCCTTCTCCTTTTGCCTTCAATCTTTCCCAGCATCAGAGTCTTCTCCAGAGAGTCCTCTCTTCGCATTAGGTGGCCAAAATATTTGAGCTTCAGCCTCAGTACCTGTCCTTCCAGGGAACAGTCAGGGTTGATTTCATTTAAGATTGACTGATTTGATCTCCTAGCAGTCCAAGGGACTCTCCGGAGTCTTCTCCAGCACCACAGTTCGAAAGCATCTATTCTTCGGCGCTCAGCCTTCCTTATGGTCCAACTCTCGCAACCATACATTGCTACTGGGAACACCATCGCCCTGACTATACGAACTTTTGTTGGCATGGTGATATCTCTGCTTTTATTATGCTATCTAAATTTGCCATAGCTTTCCTTCCAAGGAGTAAGCGTCTTTTAATTTCATGGCTGCTGTCTCCGTCTGCAGTGATCTTGGAACCCAAAAAAAGTAAAATCTGTTACTGTTTCCATTTCTGTCTCTTCTATTTGCCAGGAATTGATGGGCCCAGATGCCATGATCTTAGTTTTATTAATGTTGAGTTTCAAGCCAACTTTTGCACTCTCCTCTTTCACTCTCATCAAGAGGCTCTTTAGTTCTTCTTCACTTTCTGCCATTAGGGTGGTATCGTCTGCATATCTGAGGTTGTTGATATTTCTCCTGGTAATCTTGATTCCGGCTTGCGATTCATTCAGCCCTGCATTTCTCATAATGTACTCTGCATATAAGTTAAATAAGCAGGGTGACAATATACAGCCTTGCCGTACTCCCTTCCCAATTTTGAACCAATCAGTTGTTCCATGGCCGGTTCGAACTGTTGCATCTTGACCTGCATACAGGTTTCTCAGGAGACAGGTAAGGTGGTCTGGTACCCCCATCTCTTTAAGAATTTGCCACAGTTTGTTGTGATCCACACAATCAAAGGCTTTTGCGTAGTCAATGAAGCAGAAGTAGGTGTTTTTTTGGAACTCTCGTGCTTTCTCCATGATCCAGCGCATGTTGGCAATTTGATCTCTAGTTCCTCTGCCTCTTCGAAACCCAGCTTGTACTTCCGGTAGTTCTCTGTTCACGTACTGCTGAAGCCTAGCTTGTAGGATTTTGAGCATAACCTTGCTAGCATGTGAAATGAGTGCAATTGTGCAGTAGTTTGAACACTCTTTGGCACTGCCCTTCTTTGGAATTGGAACGTAAACTGACCTTTTCCAATCCTTTGGCCACTGCTGAGTTTTCCAAATGTGTTGGCATATTGAGTGCAGCACTTTCACAGCATCATCATTTAGGATTTTAAGTAGCTCAGCTGGGATATTATCATCTCCGCTAGCTTTGTTGTTAGTAATGCTACCTAAGGCCCACTTGATATCACTCTCTAGGATGTCCGGCTCTGGGTCAGTGACCACACCAGCGTGGTCATCAGGAACATTAAGATCTTTCTTGTATAGTTCTTCTGTGTATTCTTGCCATCTCTTCTTAATCTCTTCTGCTTCTGTTAAGTCTCTGCCTTTTTTGTCCTTTATCATGCCCATCTTTGCACAAAACGTTCCCTTGATATCTCCAATTTTCTTGAAGAGATCTCTAGTCCTCCCCATTCTGTTGTTTTCCTCGATTTCCTTGCGTTGTTCATTTAAGAAGGTCTTCTTATCTCTCCTTGCTATTCTCTGGAACTCTGCATTCAGTTGGTTATATCTTTCCCTTTCACCCTTGCTTTTCACATTCCTTCTTTCCACAGCTATTTGTAAAGCCTCATCTGACAGCCACTTTGCCTTCTTGCATTTCTTTTTCTTTGGGATGGTTTTCGTTGCTGCCTCCTGTACAATGTTACGAACCTCCGTCCATAGTTCTTCAGGCACTCTGTCTACCAGGTCTAATGCCCTAAATCTATTCTTCACCTCCTCTGTATACTCATAAGGGATATGATTTAGGTCATATCTGACTGGTCTAGTGGTGTTCCCTACATTCTTCAATTTAAGCCTGAATTTTGCAATAAGAAGCTCATGATCTGAGCCACAGTCAGCCCCAGGTCTTGTTTTTACTGACTGTATAGAGCTTCTCCATCTTTGGCTGCAAAGCACATAATCTATCTGGTTTCGGTATTGACCATCTGTTGATGTCCATGTGTAGAGTCGCCTCTTGTGTTGTTGGAAAAGAGTGTTTGCTATGACCAGCGTGTTCTCTTGACAGAACTCTGTTAGCCTTTGCCCTGCTTCATTTTGCGCTCCAAGGCCAAACTTGCCTGTTCCGTTCATTTCTTGATTTCCTACTTTAGCATTCCAGTCTCCTATGATGTAAAGGACATCTTTTTTGGGTGCTAGTTCTAGAAGGTGTTGTAGGTCTTCATAGAACCGGTCAACTTCATCTTCTTCGGCATCAGTGGTTGGGGCATACACTTGGATTGCTGTGATGTTGAATGGTTTGCCTTGGATTCGAACTGAAATCATTCTGTCGTTTTTGAGGTTGCACCCCAGTACTGCCTTTCCCACTCTTTTATTGACTATGAGGGCTACTCCATTTCTTCTAAGGGATTCATGCCCACAGTAGTAGATATGAGGGTCACCTGACTTAAATTCGCCCATGCCCGTCCATTTTAGTTCGCTGTTTCCCAAGATGTCAGTGTTCAATCTTATCTCATTTTTGACCAAATCCAGCTTGCCTTGATTCATAGACCTCACATTCCATGTTCCTAAGCAGTATTGTTTGCAGCATTGGATTTTCCTTTCACCCTCAGACACATCCATAGCTGAACGTCCTATTGGCCTTGGCCCAACTGCTTCATCCTTTCTGGGTCTATTTGGAATAGTCCTCCGCTCTTCCTCAGTAGCATATTGGACACCTTCCGACCTGAGGGGCTCATCTTCCGGCGTCATATCTTTTAGCCTTTTGGTACAGTTCATGGGATTTTCTTGGCAAGGTTACTGGAGTGGGTTGCCATTTCCTTCTCCAGTGGATCACTTTTAGTCAGAACTCTCCGCTATGACCTGTCCGTCTTGGGTGTCCCTGCACAGCATAGTTCATGGCTTCATTGAGTTACGCAAGCCCCTTCGCCACGACAAGGCAATGATCCACGAAGGAGGAACTGGGAACTGTAGACAACAGCAAAAATGTTCAGGGTGTTTTTTCCTCTATTTTTCCTGTCCTGTGTAGAAGGTCACCGTGCTGTGGTATTCTGGCTGTATTGATATGTATGGGCACTCCCTGAGTTGATATTAAAGGTTCAAGAGTGCGTGATGCAAAAGCGGAGACTGGAGCAAATTCAATGGTCAAGCCCTGAAAGAGGCTGTAGAGATGATGGGTTGTGTTGCATGCTCTGTGTAGCACTTAAAGGCATGTACGTGTGCATCATAGTGGTCAGTGGGGTTTCTGGAATAAGATGATGATATCTGCAGATGGTGTGCCTCAATATATTGATGACTAGTTTGAGACTACTGATTTAAATTAGCTGCAGCAAGAACTGTCCTTTGACAGTCAAAATGAATGAGTCACTTACATGAATGAGTCACTTTTAGGAAGAAAAAAACTTCATTAACTTGTTAAATGCTATCCTATTCCTAGTTAGTTTAGTTCTAGATTCAGAAAGAGTTAAAGAAATGATTAGAATTTGCCCCCCTCCTAGAAAACCCTCTTATAAATAGTCCAGTGAAAAGCACAGTATACTTAAGTGCTATGCAAATGATGACATAATAAAAGAATTCCAGAATAAGGGAGAAGGTATGAAATCCTTTGTTAGACATTAAAAAATGGATATTGAAAACTTCTGCAACAGTAAAGAGCAGCTGCTCTTGGCTTTTCATAGAGCTCTGGGTCAGAGCACTGACTGCGTACTACTTTTGCAGTGTGAGCTTTCATGTTGGTATGTGAGGCTTCTGCCAAAGTCTTTACTCATATGCCATTTCTCCTTCTTGGTCTCTGTTTTCCTTGTGGCTTGTTGCAAGTGTCGCTTGCTGAAGTGAACAAATGTTTCAGTGATTTGCTGTGTTGTAACTGAGTGATAGTAGAAGTATATTGTGGGCTTTGGTTCAGTCACTATCTTTGGCTTGTGCGGAGTGACTTCAGCTTTTTCTTTACTTGATGCCATAAATAAGTTCTGCAGAAGACTTCATAAAACAACAACAACAATTGCATTCTGACATGATCTATCCAATGGGTGTGTACTACTGGTGATTGATGCTGGGCTACACAAAGAGCTCAGCATCGGATTTATAACAGCATTTCCACTTTTCTGGCTTTGAGATCTCTGTCCTTCAAACAAGGCTAGTGTGACACAGTGCAATGATGAAACGAAGAAGAGAGAGGTTTGGAGCCCCAGCTCTACGGATCCAGTAAGGACTATTTGGGGGAATAGATTTGAAGTGCTTAGCTCATCTATCAGAACCAACAAATGCCTTAATTTGATTCTGAATTTGTTACTTGAAGGATATTTTAACAAGAGCTTGATTTGGCTCTTAAATCTATATATGTTTTGAGAGTCTCTTTAATGTAGAGGTAATGTAGTGTAATATATGTAATCTTCTAGTGTTTTTTATATAATGAGACAGCTTAAGTATTCTGCTTGTATACATTGATGTAAAATGAATAAAGCTCACATTGAGCTCTTCCGTTAATAAACAGTTCTAAATGTATATTCTTAGGTTTAGTGAATCTAGTTAAATGCTGAGTGCAGCTGAATTATTGAGATCAACCTTTTAAGTGTCAAGACTAAAACTTGATCTTCCTAAACAATGTGCAGGTTCAGATACTGTGAATATACAGATTTTTAAAATTCAGTGCATATTAATTCATGCATCTTTCAAAGTAAATGTTGCAATCTACTGTGAGCCACTGCCAGGGAAGAAATACTTAATATTTTCTTTAGAAGACCCTGGGAAAGCCTGGGTACTTGCAGCTCTTGTAGGGCAAGTAGTGGCTCATCATGGCTATCAGTGACGTTGGATGTGAGTGCACTATGCTGTTACTTAGGATGAAGCTGGAACATGTTAGTGTCCCAGCAATTATACTTGAGGTTTTTAGGTAATGTAGGGTTACTCATAGTAGATTAGAATACATCTGAACTGATTATTGGCAATTCTGTGTAGCTTCAATAATTGAACACACAGTCTCATTAATATAGGCCCCACTCCCAAAAATGCTTTAAAGATACATAAATATGTTTTGGAGTGGATCCCTATTCATTTGCTATCGACTATCTATTTTTGTTTTCTGGAAACAAACTATATACGATTACTTTGACACTGACTGTTTCTGTTGTGGTACTTTGTCAGAATCTCTTCTCCTTTCCTCTCCCACTGCCGAGGAAGCGATGTCCATCAGCATGTGTTCTCTCCTACGTCTGCTCCAGGTCTGCAGCATCTTAAAATTCCACTTAGTGCTGATTGTGCCCTTGCTACTTCTCCTCTAGTGTTTTACCTCAGTCCACAACCTCAGAGCAATCCTGGTAGTCCTTGCTACAGCAATCCACTTCAGTGGAGGTAAGATGACATTTTAAGTAGGAATGTCTGTTGTTTAATTAATAGTTCATAACCCTTTACTTGGATAATTCAAAGAGTAGTCTGCACTTTGTGTACATCTGAAGCATTTACACATTTGTCATATCCACACATCCCAACTCTAATTCAGAAACACAGTACCATAGAAATCCATCTTAGCCTTCTAAATAATGAATGCACATGCTAGTCACTTGCATATGATCTTAAACAATGGTTCCTTATGATAGTTTGATAGAGCATTCTGTGTTGATTCACTTGGGTTTCCCATGGGCTTCTAAAATTTGACTACTTTGCTTATAGAAGCATTTTTCTTCAAGGCTTTGGGTAAAATCCAGAGCATTGCTTTCCTATCATTGTCTGTCTGTAACAAATCCAGCTTCCCACCCCCTTGGGTATCTTCATCATTTAGTACCCCTGCTTCAGTCAGGATTTTCGCTATCCCCCTGCCCAAAATCTCTTGTCAATTGAATAATCAATTAAAGCATTCTCAGTTGATTGAAACATTAATACTGTTCTATCTGCTGAGTCACTCACTGACCATGCTAGGTAACAGTCAGGGTGATTAGATTTTATGTCTCAAGGGGACATAGAAGTTAATGTTTACCTTGTTGGTCAGTCTGCTTTCAGAGTGGTTCTGTCAATGTAGGTGTGTGGAAGAGGCAGAAGGGAAGGTAGTTTTGAGAATGTCGGAGACCTGTAAGATTTTTGCATAATATGATGATGATGATAAATAATAAATAATAATAGTGCTACTCATTGGGTCCCAGTTGATCATTTGATCAACTTGCCTGGAAATTGAGGGGCACAAAAACACAAATCAATACAAATCTGTGCCTCTTGGTTCTGATCTCCACCCCAAATTTAAAATATTCCCCCAGTGTTAATTCCTGGGAAAGCATTGGCTCCACTCAGTGCATACAGACTTCAGAAAAGCATGTTAAGTACATAACTGAGCAAAAAGTGGTAAAACATGGCTATACCAACCTCTTTCACTCTTCACCCCCCAAATATGAATTGCTGTCGTCTTGGGCAAATAAAATTTATATCATACAGACTGAGTACGTACGGTACTTAAAACAGAAAAAAGGCGGGAAGTGTTTTAAGTACGTACTCAGCTGGCTTTCTATGTTAACACTTTACAGCCTGTTTTGCTGTTCACCTGAAGATGTCCGTAGATCGCGGATGAAACGTAGTGAACGTATGAATACGTGACTTGTTTTTTAAGTACTGTTTTTAAGAATATGTTTAATCCTTTTAATCATTTTTAAACATTGTTTTTTTGACTTGTTTTGACGTGTTTTTATCATTTTTACATGGCTTTTAAACCCGGATATCCGAGATCTCTTTACATTGCAACAAGCCATGAAGAAAACTTCCGATTGTTTTTAATTAGAACAAGTTTTGTGAATCCTAACCCAAGAGGAACGTTTCCCCCTAGTACAACATTTCTCAAAGTCCTATAAGGGAGTTTACTCGCCTGCAATTTTTTGCGAGGGTGGGACGACGTTGGAGGCACTGTTCTAGGATTGTGCCCATTGCTGACAAAGAAACACTGTTTTAAACATACCTGGTTGCCTTGCCAGCTCCCCAAAGGGTCCGAGCCCCCGGCTGAAAACCGGAAGTGGGCTTCGTGACGCGATCAGAGCCATTTGGAGCCTAGGGGAGGCCTTCAGGGCAACTAGGTATGTTTAAAATGGCATTCTTTGTTGGTGGCGGACACAATCCTGGAGCACTGCCGCCAACATTTGGGCTGGCCACCCCCCTTAAGGGTATATTGTCCACATCTGGAAAAAGTGGTGAGTCATGACTCACCACCCTGCCCTAGTAAAACCAGACAGGTTTGGAGCCTACCCATTTGCGGGCAATGGAGGAAAATTCCTAGGTGCTTATTGGTTGCATAAACCAGCATCCAGCATAAGGGGGTCTGCGTTGGCTGCGCTCCGGTTGGCATTCTAGCTGATCAGTATTGCCGAAATGATGCTGAGACATTCAGCTAGAAGAGAGGGAATTCTTTAGTCTTTGACATGAGTTTCAAGACATTATTTTTGTGTGTGTGTGTGTGTGTGTGTGTGTGTGTGTGTGTGTGTGTGTGTGTGTGTGTGTATTTGATGGCATCACTTTGGACATTAAGTGATCCATTTCCTTCTACGTTAACAGAGCTACATCATTCCATGCAGACAGCAGGCTGTTAATTTATTTTTCACATTTTTATACCACCCTTCCTCCAAGGAGCTCAGAGTGGTGTACATATTTCCTCCCCTCCTCTTTTTTGTCCTCACAACAACCCTGTGAGGTAGGTGGGGCTGAGAGATAGTGACTGGCCCAAGGTCACCCAGGAAGCTTCATGGCTGAGCGGGGATTTGAACCTGGATCTTCCAGGTCTAAGTCCGACTCCCAAACCACTACACCATCCTGGCTTAATGTGTTATTAGTGGCCTCACAAGGGCAAATGTGTTGCTACTCAGCAACTGGCTTATTGGGTGACTAACAGGATAATCCTATGCATGTCTACTCATAAGTCCTGCTGACTTTAGTAGGAGTCCTAGGTAAGTCTGTATAGGATGCAGCTTAAGAGTATCTCTCTGACTTACCAGGTCAGCTTCCTTTTTCTGTCTTGTTGTTCGCCTGTATAGCAGTGGCTACAGTTCTTCCCTTGTTGCAGTAAAGTACTTAATAAAGCTCAGCTTTGCTCTGTGTAGGACCGATTGATTCCCTCAGCTCTGCAAACAGAAGCACACAGCTGTGCATAGGGTTTCCCCCACTCAAGAGCAGAGGCAGAACACTTGACAAAGTTCTGAAAGCTTCCAGGATCGACTATGTGCATCTGTACAGTTGACCTTTCAGGGAACTATAGTTACAGGTAAGCAACCTGGCTTGCCACTTCCAAACTAAAGTGTTCAAGTAAATTCAATCTAAAATCGTAAAGTTGAATGTTGCTTTCTTCTGATCCATAAACACTATCAGTACAATAGAGTTAAGGGCAAGGATGTGTAGTACCATGGTAACAAATGCACCATTGCCTTTTTATTAATGTTTTTGTTGGTTTTTTAAATTTGGAAAAACAGACTATAAACAAATGACAAAAATAGCTACCCAGTTTAGCCAAAACTAATAGGCTGCCAGGAAGCAGCCAATACTGGAGAGGAAAGAATAAACTAAGCAGAGGGAGAAGGAGGGGGTAAAGCTCAGCAACAGAAGAAACTCTCAAACGGAGGATGAGAAGCTCATTTCATCATGGTTCAAAAAGATATACCAAGGCTGCAGTTCTATAATACTTAAGAGTAAGCCTATTGAAAAAAAGGAATTCCCTACCTGTGAATCTCCTGTTCTGGGAGAGGAAGGGGGAGCATTCGGTACCGAATGGGTTAACTCCTCATCTTCAGATGCAGGGTTGGCACAAGAAATTGACTCCTCCTCCTAGGCTCCTCCTTCCCAGTTCCGGATACCCAGACTGTAGAACGAGGCAATCAATTCGGCAGCCCCTGCTGTCCCGACTTGCGAGAAATACCCCGCCGTCTCAGCAAATACTGGAGGAGAAATCAACTCAAAAACAAGGATGACCAGAGTATGAAAGGAAAAAAGACAGGCAATTAACATTTTTGTTGTGAGCCACCTTGGGTCCCTTCGGGGAGAAAGGCGGGATATAAATATTGTAAATAAAAAATAAACAAATCCCACCGGTAAAAACTAACTGAACTTCCCAACCATGGAACAATTAGAAAAACAACAGACCCGTGAAGAGACAAGTCAACACAATCAACCATCCGGGTGGGTCGAATGCCCCCCCTTCCTCTCCCAGAACAGGAGATTCACAGGTAGGGAATTCCTTTTTCTCTGGATGAGGAAGGGGGGTCATTCGGTACCGAATGGGATATAACAGAGCAATTCAAAAAGACAGGGTGGGCATTTACTTGTCTCCCTTGGGTACCACCTCCTGCAGCACTCCTCTGCCGAAGAATGTATCTGCGGAAGCTAGCTTGTCTATTCGGTAGTGAGAAAGGAAAGTGTTGGGAGAAGCCCAAGTAGCGGTTTTACATATGTCTACCGGTGAAGAAAACCCATCAAATACAGCGGATGTAGCCGCCCCCTGAGTAGAATGCGCCAAAATACCCTCCGGAGGTTCTTGGCCCATAGCTCTATAAGCCGCTTGGATGGCTAGACATATCCATTTAGAAATCAGTGAAGCAGAGGCTTTCTTGCCCGTAGAAATCCCTTTGAACACAACAAACAGGGCTTCAGTCTTGCGCAAAGACTCAGTCCGCTGCATATAAAAACGCAACGCCCGTCTCACATCTAAGGTGTGCCATTCCCGCTCTCTGGGGTGAGAAGGTTTGGGACAAAAAGAAGGTAGAACTATGTCTTGAGAATGATGGAATGCGGAGTTTACCTTGGGAATGAAAGAGGGATCAAGTCTGAGGACAACCTTGTCCTTGTGGAAGACCATTAATTTCTCATTGGTCGATAAAGCCCCAATTTCCGAAACGCGCCTAGCAGAGGTAAGCGCTACCAAAAGCTCCGTTTTCAAGGTAAGGTGTTCCACGGAGGTCTTGGCCATGGGCTCAAAAGGACCCCTCATCAAAGCTCTGAGGACTAAATTGAGGTCCCACGTAGGGAACCTATGAACCGGTCGAGGATTCAAAAGAGTCACCCCCTTGGGGAAACGGCGGATGTGAGGGTGGTCCATCGCACAACGCCTGCCAGAAACCCCCAAAACACTACGTAAAGCCGCAGCTTGACGACGCAGGGTAGTGGTGCTAAGCCCCAGCATTAAACCATCCTGTAAAAACTCGAAGATGTCATGAACTTTAGGACATAGAGGCCTGATCCCCTTAGGAGTGCACTAAGCGCAGATTTTTATTTTTTATTTTTCCCAAGTGGGGTTATAAACCGTCTTAGTGGAAGGGCGTCTAGATGCCAACATGGTGTCTACGACTCTACTGGAATAGCCACACTTATTCAATACCTCTCGTTCAACCTCCATGCTGCGAGATGGAAGGTATGAGGTTGAGGGTGGAGCAATGGACCCTGAACCAGAAGGTCCGTCCTGTGCGGTAAAGTCCACGGTCTGGACGTAGACATCAGGACCACCTCCGAGAACCAGGTTCGACGAGGCCACCGAGGAGCAATCAAGATGACATCTGCTCGAAGGTCCCTTATCCTTTTTAGTATTAACGGAAGGTTATACTGTACCCGGCTTCTCTCGTCGACCAGGTGCCCTGGGTCATGGAGGTCTTCAAAACTGCTCCCCATCCCAGGAGGCTGGCGTCTGTTGTCACCACTGTTTGCTCTGGCTGTAGCAGGCTGACTCCCTGTGACAGGCGTCCGTTGTCTCTCCACCAGGACAGGCTCTTGCATACCCTGCTTGGTAAAACTAAAGAGCGGTGAATCTGTCTCTCTATTAATTTTTGGTACAGGCGAAGAAAAGTCTGCAATGGTCAAATGTGAGCACTCGACCAATCCACTACATTCGGACAGGACACCATGAGGCCCTGTAGGGACGCCAGGAACGTTAGATCCACCTGCTTTGCCCTCTGAGCCAGCTGAAGCACATTTAGGATGGAGCTCTGCCTTGCAGGGGAAAGGGAGACTCTGAAGGACTGGGTGTTCATGAGAAGGCCCAAGTGTTCCAGCTCCTGGGCTGAAGGACTGGGTGTTCATGAGAAGGCCCAAGTGTTCCAGCTCCTGGAGAAAAGCTAAGGAGCTTTTCCCCATATTTATCACAAACCCCAGGTTCTGCAGGCAGTCCAACGCCGAGTCCAGATCCTGTAGGGTTTTCTCCCTGGACAACGCCTTGTTGCCACAAAGTGGTCCTCCTTCCACAGAAAAACGGAATTCCTTACCTGGGAATATCCTGTTCTGGGAAGAGGAAAGGGTCATTCTGACTCTTGAATGACCCTTTCCTCCTTCCCAAAGAGTATCACTGCTGGTTTAGCTGGTGCCTGTGGAAAAAGCAACTTAGAAAAGGAAGCATGGTTAGATACTGAGTCTGCCACCTTCTCAGAGGCCACGGGATACTTGGGCCCAAAAGGACGTGCAGCAACTTTCCAGGATTTGGACAGGAGCCTCTTTCTATTCTACCTGGAGATACCAGGAGTCAACCTATGACCTGCACTAAAATTGAGTGGAGGGAGAGTTAGAACAGACAAAAGAAAATATTTCTTTACCCAGCGTGTAATTCGTCTGTGGAACTCCTTGCCACAGGATGTGGTGATGGCATCTGGCCTAGATGCCGCCAAAAGGGGCGTGGACAGATTCATGGAGGAAAAGACCATCACAGGCCACAAGCCACAAGCAACCCCCTGGTTCTAGAAGTGGGCCTTCTCTGTGCCAGGTGCAAGGGAGTGGCGACTGGACACAGGTATCTTGTTGTCTTGTGTGCTCCCTGAGGCATCCGGTGGGGCCACTGTGTGACAAGGAAGCTGGACTAGATGGGCTCTTGGCCTGATCCAGCAGGGCTCCTCTTATGTTCTTATGACCTACTGCATGAGTGGTGTGTACTCTATCACTGAGCCACAGCCTCTCCCTGGGATTTCGTGAGGGGCCCAAACACCGCAAACCAAGGAAAACCCTCTAAAACGGGGAAGGGAATACCTTAGAGACGCCCCCATGCCCCATTGGCTTGCCCCCCGACCTTGGCATACATGCACTTTACTCTGTTTAGGCAACCTGGCGTCTGCAGCTCAGTCACGTCCCCTTTTTCCAAGAGCTGCATTCTGGCCTGATTTCCCAAGGCTGAGGAGGTAGTGGCCCCAGCATCAGTGGGAAAACTGGTTGGGAGAGGGGGTCAGCCTGGGCTCAACTCCCCCCCCCCCCCCGAAAACACATCCCTGGCTCCATACCTGGTCTCGTGGATGCTGGGACGGCTGTTGCAGAGCTTGCCATATTCTCCCTCTTCTCTTGCCTCTTGTGCAGCTGTGTAATGGGGGCGCAGCACAAGGCAGGGAGAATGTACTCTACCCAACTCCACCCAGGCACAGGGTGAGAAAGGGAGTCTGTAGCTAGGGTGCGTTGGGCAAGGCCCAGTGAGAAAAGGCGCTAGATGCGCTGGCCTGCCAGACCCTACCAAGCCAGCCAGCATAGGTGGACGGTGCAAGGTGGGTCAGGGAGCTCCGCGACTCTCCCACAGCTTATCCACCACTGTTGTGATCTGAGCGTGGCAAAGCTGAGCCCTCCTGGGCAGCATGAGGCAGCGGAGAATGCACTCTACCCGACTCCACCCAGGCATAGGGTGAGAAGGGGAGGCTGTAGCTAGCGTGCGTCGGGCCCGTGAGGGAAGGCGCCAAATGCGCGGGCCTGCCAGACCTGACCAAGTCAGATGGGGAAGGTAAGGTGGATCAGGGAGTTCTGTGGTGCTCTCGCAGCTTTGCCACTGCTGTAGTGCTCTGAGCATGGTAAAGCTGATCCCTGACTTAGACCTGAGCCCTGGGTTGTTGCGTTGACAGGTCTGCCTATGGGGAAACCCCAGTGAGATGATTGCTGCGTTTCCCGCCAAAAAACACTGTGAGGGCTCCGAGGCTGCTGCTGGATGCCCTCCTCTTTGTCACTCCTGTCAGGAGTCTCTGCTGGGCATGTAGGCCTCCCTCGTGAAGTATCACAGGGAAATAAGCATGCTAAGTCTAAGTCAGCATATAAGCCACAGACCTCCCTCACACACTGGGAAAAAAGTACGCCAGGCCTGTCAACTTGTAGGTCACAGGCCTCCCTCATGCACAGTAGCACAGGGACGAAAGCCTGCCAGGTCTAGGTTGGCAGGTAGACCGCAGGCTTCCCTTATGCAGCAGCACAGGGAAAAAGAGCGTGCTAGGCCTGTCACTCAGTTTGTAGGCCAGAGACCTCCCTCATGCAGTAGCACTGGGGGAAAAACATGCAAGGCCTAATTCAGCATGTAGGCCACAGGCCTCCCTCATGCAGTAGCATGGGGAAAAGGCTCTTACAGCCATGGCTGTAGAAAGTCTGCTGAAAAAATAAACAAAATAATCTCTCCTGTGCCTGTGTGAGGGTCAGGCCCTGAGTAGGGAGGCAGAGGGAGGAAAAAAAAAAAAGGTGATGAAAAAGACAACTCTCCCTCCTCGCAATCAGATCCCCCCGAACATGAGGGAGTAGAGCTGAGGTAAAGATCAGCAGCAGCCTCAGAGTGTGCAGATTCATGTGCTCTAGAACGACTTTTAGAAGAGTGGGAACGATGGCTGCTATGCCTCTGCTTGTGAGGCGGGGAGGTATTGTCCAATTCCCTCTGGGGAGTATGCCTTGTTGGACTCTTAGATCTAGAGGGAATCCGACGTGGAGGGAGGCGATATAAGGCAGCGGCGGCGCCACCCAGAGGGTCCGCACTCGTCCGCTGGGCCGCGAATGTCACTCTCTCTCAGGCAGCAGCCTGAGGAAAAAAGGGCGGGAAAAGCGGAGAATCGCCCAGAGAGCCTCAAAAGGACAACTGTGAGTTACTTCCCCCACCTGCTAACTAGGAGAAGGTGTAGGTTAGGGAGGGGGAAGCGGGGAAATAAGAAGAAAGAATTAGATAGAGAAAAGGCTCTGGTCAGAAACAGAAAAATATATCGGAGCTTAGAGCTCTGAGGAAAACACCTACCGAGTTCTGCAGATGCAGGGTCGGAACTGGGAAGGAGGAGCCTAGGAGGAGGAGTCAATTTCTTGTGCCGACCCTGCATCTGAAGATGAGGAGTTAACCCATTCGGTACCGAATGACCCCCCTTCCTCATCCAGAGAAAATAAGACTTCTGTGTAAACATGTAGATTTGCACTGTTGGCCTTGCCGTTAAAAGTGAAGGTTTTAGGGGTGCTTTCTTATGTAGTAAGTGATTTTTTCATGATCACAAAGATTGAGCATGTCAGTCGATTCATTTATCTACTGAGAGAGAGGTATAAGATTTTCAGTACTGTAGCATGATTTTTAGGCTACTTAAAGCAGCCATATGAATCCATAGTAACGTCCAAGTCCTTAAAATGGGTCTATAACAAAGAATTAAATTGTTCCATAAAAGTCTATATGAGATTAAATCTAGTCTTTCTTTTGTGATAAAATCCTGCAATTTGTGGGGACCCCTACCCAAATGTTTACAAGATTAGTACCAGATTTCTGAAAGCACCAGGTTTGTTAACCTTCCACTGGGCAATTCCAGCCTCACTTGGCCCCCTAGTGTCCTTTGCTCTTGAGCTAAATCCAAGAGCTCCAAACAGATGAGATTTACCTTGGGAATATGCACCAGGGGCTATCCAATATCTCTGCTTTTCTACTTGTACAAATAGCTCTTGCTGCATCACCAGAACATTTGCAGAAGTGCTCATTTGATTGGCCGGGGGGGGGGGGAGGAAGTGCAAGACTCATGTGAGACTTCCTCCTTCCCTCACAGCCATGGGTAATTGTGCTTAGAAGGAAGTAATGTGTGTGTGTGGGGGGGGGGGTCTTCAGAGGTTGACAGGTTGGACCCTTGGAGTTGCATGGGCCCTTGGCCAGTGTCTGACTTGGCTGATCTCTGGCTGTGGCCCTGACTTATAAGCTCATCTGTAACTAAGCGGCAGAAAGATAGAAATAGAAGAAAAATCTGGAACTGAGACAAAAGTCTTCTGCATGGAAATGATTATTAACGCCCAAAGCCTGAAAGGAACAGATGATAAAAGAGAGAGAGAAAAAAAAAGAAAACTGGACAAGGCATTGAACTCTGAGGGAACATGCAGCTTGAAAAAAAGTCTGCATCACGAAGTTACATAGGTAGGGTCAATTGCTTGGATCTTTCCAATGAAATTATGGTAGTAGTCGCTTTCCCTGTAGTATGCTGATTTTGTGCAAGACACCTATGTGAAGGACCCCACCATGAGGCTGGGTCATTTAGGCATTCCCCATGCCATATAGGATCTGCTTACCGAAAAAGTGAATGTTTATAAACATTAAAATCCTCTTTACCGTGTCCCTCCCGTAATCCACTGGAAGCTTCTCTCCCACAGCAAACAGCTTCAGGTTGTGGAATTTTTTGAAACTCGGGTGCAAGAAGAAAGGGTTAATTGTCTCCTGTGCATTGTGTCTCCCCTCGTCTTCTAACTCCCATTTTAAAAGGAAAAAGCAGACACTCAAGACAAACTGTACATTGACTATCATATGTAAAAAGGTAAAGGTATCCCCTGACAATTACCGTATTTATCGGCGTATAAAACGCACCGGCGTATAAGACGCATCTTCCTTTTGGCCCTGGGTTTCAAGAAAAAAAGATTTAAAGCATTTTTGGGCCACTTGGCCACTTACCGGTTGACTGCTTAATTAGCTAATTTACATAAATTGCACAAAAATACCAGGATCTCTTTTAAAACACACAGCAATAAGACACATGTACAAAATGCACCAGAACATAAATCCCAAGTACAAAAAAAAACCCAGACTCAACTCTTTTTCCCCCCAACCCACCCATGCACAGTTTCCAAAGTAAAAAACATTTACCCCAAGTACAAAACCCCCCAGACTCCACTTTTTCCCCCAACCCACCCATGCACAGACTCCACTTTTTCCCCCCAACCCACCCATGCACAGTTTCCAAAGTAAACATAAATTCCAAGTACAAAACCCCCAGACTCAACTCTTTTCCCCCACCCCACCCATGCACAGTTTCCAAAGTAAACATAAAAGTACAAAAAAAAACCCAGACTCAACTCTTACCCCACCCCACCTATCACAGTTTCCAAAGCCTCCCCAACTAGGTCCAGTTCAGAAGCTTACCCAAGCTGCATTCCGAGGAGAGCTGGGAAGACCATTCACTGAGTTGCTGTATTATTAACACAGAAGCCTTTAGGTCCAAATTGTAAAACTTCCACATTAGATGGCCTTTTCAGGATATTAAAGAAAAGACATCATTTTTCTTACATATAGGAAAAACTAACGTTTAAATAAATGAAGGCTGCAATCATATGCAAACTTACATGGGAATGCCCATTGAAATCTGGGGGCCTTACTTCTAAATTATACTGTTTAGGATTATGCTGCACAGCTACTACTCATTATGAGTACTCATTATGAGCTGAACTGAACTGAGGAGCACAGCGCCCTCTGCTGGCTGCTGAGAAGCTCAACTCATGCACGTGCATAAATTAAACCCGACAAACAGCTGTAGATCGGATAGATTAGTTAGGGAAGAAAGCACAAGGGAGCTCCGGAAAAACGCGGTATGCCTGAAAATGCTTTAAAACGGGTGGGGGGGGTTAGTATTGGCGTATAAGACGCACCCTACTATTTTGGGTCACAAATTTAGGCAAAAAAGTGTCTTATACGCCAATAAATACGGTAAGTCCAGTCGTGTCCGACTCTAGGGTGTGGTGCTCATCTCCATTTCAAAGCCGAAGAGCCAGCGTTGTCTGAAGACGCCTCCGTGGTCATGTGGCCGGCATGACTCTCCTTGCCGCAGTGCGTAGCATGCAGCTGGAACACGGAGCGCTGTTTACCTTCCTGCAAGCGGTACCTATTTATCTACTCGCATTGACATGCTTTGGAACTGCTAGGTTGGCAGGAGCTGGCCAAGCAACGAGCGCTCACCCCGTCGCGGGAATCGAACTGCCAACCTTTCGATCGACAGCTTATGGTTCAGCGGTTTTAACCGCTTCGTTTGGCCTTAAATCATGTACAGCTAATTTCTAAAAATGCATTTTTCTAAAAAAGTTTTGAAAAAGCCAACCAACAACAATATAGTATGGTGTTGAGCAATGTCACAAGTATTCATGGAAGGTGACATTTTGAAGTGAAAATAACCTGAAGGAAATAATTGGGTTGGAATTCTAGAGACTTTACATGCATGTTTGGAATGCACCCATTGGATTCAGTTTTTCAGTTCTAGTAGACTGCATACTTGATCCTTCAGTATGCAACATTATTTGAATTTTCCCATCCTGTCAAAACTGCTGTAAAAATATTTGTGGACAAAGGAGTGTTCAAATATTCACAATAGAGGGCTTCATTTTACAGAACTTCTGAATCTTTGTTGATTGCTTCTGAGAGGTGTATCGTCAGAAGTGATAGCCTTCTAGATTTTATACTGCTGCTTTCAGTTTTGACTTTATTATATAGGAGTTAGTAGAATTCTCATAAAAGAGATCAAAAATGAAAAGAGGACACAAAGTATTGGATTGCTATATTAGAACTCTTCACCTTATCTTAATTCCAGATGTTCATGATCTTATCTAACCTCTTGCATGAGTTCAAGTGAAACCTTTTTTTCCTCAAGTTTGAAAATTGTACCAGATGCAAAATTTACAATTTATTGTGCCTAGATTTTGGCTCTCTGATTTTCCCAATAATGCCGATTCACTCCAAGTTCTCAAGGTTCTTCAAGAAAGTATAACCGTGTGTAAACAGCACATCTGTATGCCTAAGTTCATTATCTAAATATTTTGGATGTCTGGCAGACCAGGAAGACAAATGCACGCATGCACACAGAAACCATGTGCCAATAATATGAATTTGGAGTAAGAAAACCTCCAGCTTGTTGGTGTAACCTAACTCTGTTGTTACTTCTGTTCCAACTCACCTTTGACTCTTGCCATCTTCACTTTTGGTATGACACCCGTTCCATAGTATGCACATTCGTTTCCGAGGGGCAGAATTAGGACTTAACCTTGTGGAGTGGTTTGCACTTGCTCCAGGTTTGGGGGTAGAGATACACATGCAGACAAACCAGGGTTATAGGAGTGACGTTTGCATATTCCTATATTGAAAAACTGAATGAAATCCAAGCCATTATAATATTGTAATCTCATATATTCACCTTCAATAACAAAGAGTTTATATTCATAGCAGCGTAAAAAGACATAAGACTGGCATAAGACAGCGATAAAATGCTCAGTGAGCATCAGAAAGACCTTTTTTTACCATTCTGAGAATGTTCACTTGTGATCTATTGATTTCATCAAAATGGATTTTAGTTCTAATATAAATTATACATTTTATTAAATGATTTTATCTACTGGCAAATTATTTGTTGGTGCCATTTTCTTTGCTCAGGCAGCTGCTCTGTCTTTATCACCCTCTCTCCACTGTACAGATCAACAAAAGGAAATTTATCTCTCTTTTTTTTAATAATAGCTTGCTTGTGGCAATAGTCTTGGGGTTCTGGCTCACATAGCACCTACATGTGATGACTGTGGTAGTGTTTTAAACATGCAGCTGATTTTATTGATAAAAGTAAAACAGGTAATATTGGAAGGTGACCATTAAAAACACTTTTCCACCTCTGTGTTGTTTTCATTCCAACTGAATTTGATTATAGAAAATTGCATGTTATTAAAATATATTTGCTTAGATTTTAAAAATAAAATTTACATGACTGCCATTTGCTAAATGTCTTAGCAAAAGGTATGCAACTTCACAACTGGTGAACTCCCCTTCCAGCTATAATATCCACCCAATGTGATACAGCATCAGTCATTGTACTGTTTGGCCATGACTTAAAAATCAGACAATTTCTTGCTGTGTAATTTAATGTGTGCCTTAGGCAATCATAATATTCACAACCTGTAATGATGAACTTAAAGAAAATATGTGTACAGATTAGAATGCTTTGGATATCTAAAGAAAGGGCATCGAAAGAAACCTGACTTGTTATAGTTTTTGAAATAAAGCTATGAGCTCCTTGTTCTTAACATTGCTAGTTAATGGACTAACTGCTTTATGTGGGTGGGGCTGGTTTACTTTTTTTGTTTGTGATTGCAAGAGGGGAGTTGTATTTAGGAACTTGGTTGATTGAGATATGGGGAGACTGTTGGCAATGCTGCTATTTCGAATATATCGGAAGGGGGGGAAATATGGCTGTGGGGAAGGGGGAGAGGGTTTAGACAGTTGAGGGTTATTCCCTCTTATGGTTTTCTCTCAGCTGGTTTCCATGTTAGCATCCCATTAACGGCACAATCCTGACTAACTTTAAATGGACAGCCGCTGTATCTTATGGCCATTCCCTGGCCCTGCCAGGGCAGCCCAGGAACACCTTGGGAGAAGGGGACGTTTGTCCCCTTCTCCGGGTGTCAGCTGGCCGGGGCCCTATGGACCTCCTCGCATGTATGTCAGGACAGAGGCGTTGTTAGGGGTGCGGTGGACCCCCAGGTGCAGGGGTAACACATGCTGGGTGTGTGTGCAAAATTGCTGCTGGATTCGGTGTCAGTTCAGTGCCAGCGGGGTGCACGAGCCAGGGGGTGCATGATTCGGCAGCGCGGGGCCCGGGGGGGGTGATGGCGGGAGTGGCAAAATTGGAACTTACTGTAAGTCTTCGTACACCCCCAGGCCTGATTAGCAGCCTCCTTGCAGGCCAGCTAGGTGCTAGAGAGGCTGTACAACCGGAGCCTCTCTAGCACCTAGTCTCGGTGGCTGGAGGGCTCTTCCACCAGGCCTGCAAGGAGGCTGCTCATTGGGCCTGGGGGTGCACAAAGGCTTACAGTAAGTTCCAATTTTGCTGCCCCTGCGCTGCCGAATTGTACAGCCGCAAACGCAAAAGCATTTTTTGGTTGTTTTTTGGCCAGCGGGGCAGGCAGGCGGGGCGAGTCCTGTTGCCAACAGGAGTCTCCCGCCCCGCTAGTGGCCAAATAACCGCCGGGGTGTGTGCTCTCTAATTTTTGGTGTGGGGGCGGAGCTTGCAATGTTACACCATGTGGGCGGGGCTTGTGGCATCACGTGGGGTGTCGCGTCAAGTGGGGGTGCCAAGCCGCCCTGTCCCCCCCAGGAGAGGCTAGCTACACCTCTGTGTCAGGTCCAGACCTGCCTGGGAATGGGCATGGGATATTGGTGGAGCACGCCACTGATATCCCCGCCCAGTGGCCCCCTTCCTCGCCTGCCTGACCCGCCCATCCCCATCCATGCACCGAGCGGTGCAGAGCCTACCTGCGCCATTCGACGCAGGTTTGGTCCCCCAGGGGTGTGAACGGTGCCGACCTCGGCGTCCGTGCCACTTACACTCAAGTTGTCGCAAACGTGCTTTACATGAGATATTTACTCAGGCTTTCACAGTCCATACTTAACACGTCTCAGTTTTCGGGTTTGAGACTGTGGTAATTAAAACAACAAAGTCTATCACTTGATGTTTCGCCTTATACTTTGTAAGGCTTCATCAGATGTTCCATTCTGATCTTCCTGTTCCGGATCAGTTATATGACTGCCATCATATTATATAAATTTGGTCCCAAGGTCAGATTTTCCCATAATCCCCAAATGTCAGTGTGTTCAACATGTTTGAGGGACCCCCAAAGAGATATAACCACCTGCAAAAAAAATCCCCAGGTGTTCCATATACCTGTAGCAGAGGCGTTGCATTCACCACTCATTGGTTTTTAAGGCATAACAAATTTGTCCATTCATTCCTATGTAAAGCATAGACCTGACAACACAAGATCTCAGACAAACACATAGTTGTGTTGTGCACACAGGTTCTGTGCTTTAGGGGTCTGTAGGGGTATGTCACAGCACAGTGTACCCCAAGTTGCAAGTCCCTTCCTGCCAGGGTTTTTTTTTATGACACTTCAAATCCTTGAAAAACTGCAGCTTGAGTTGTGAGTTCAGCACAAAAAAGCTCAAAAAAACATAGTTGTGTTTTACACACAACTTCTGTGCTTTAGGGGTATGTCTCAGCAAAGTGTACCCCAAGTTTCAAGTCCCTTCCTCACAGGGTTTTTTTTTATGACCCTTCAAATCCTTGAAATGCTGCAGCTTTAGTTGTGAGTTCAGCACAAAAATGCACAAAAACATATTTGTGTTTTACACACAACTTCTGTGCTTTAGGGTTGTGTAGGGCCATGTTTCAGCACAGTGCACCCCAAGTTACAAGTTCCTGAGTACAAGAGTTGTTTTTATGACCCTTCAAACCCTGTAAGTGCTGCAGCTTTAGCAATAGGATGAAAATGATTGCATTAGGTCTATTCTGTTATCCATGCAACCCAATGAGTGCTTTGAGCAACGCCTGGTGTTGCTCCTGCTTACAGCTGTGTACAGCTGATCACTTGCACCTGAGGTGCTCAAAACAAAGTGGATTCAAAAGCCAGGGCCCTGGCCATGAAAAAAAAAGCCAAAGTTTCATTTCTAATTTCAGTGAGGAGGGGGTACCCTGCAACCAATTGCTGCACCTCATTTTCCCTAAAAACAGTGATCTTTGCTCTTCTGGGGGGGTCAGTAGGGTGACCCTAGAACTCTGAAAATTGTTTTAAAAATAGTTTCACCTGTCTAATTTCCACCAAAAAAATCCAGAAAAATTGGGGGAAGCCCTTTTTTAAAACTATTTTCTTTCAGGTGTTACTCGAAGCACGTAGTGTCTTAAAGACATATACCTGTACGTATGTTTCCACTTTCTCCTTTCACCCTCCGTATTTTAGCGTTTTTCAGTGCGTTGAGCGTTCTTCAGCCACGTCTTATTGAAATTTTAAATATATATTTAAATAACTAACCCAGCTAATAAAATGAACAAATAAATAACTACTAAAAATTGAAATATAAAATACCAATTAAAGCACTCTAAATTAAACTTGCTCCCCCAAAAAGGGATCCCTCTTCCTCACTTCTTAAAAATATATATATCAAATATTTATTGCCTTTACGAGATGGCAGATAGAAAGTACCTCAAGGAGAGAAAGTAAGAAAGAAAAAAAAATGCGAACAAAAACACCAACTAGGAAGCAAAGTAGAAAAATGGGGGGGGGGGCTTGTAATATAGCAAGTTTCCTGAGTCCCCCATACCTTATGATGTACAGTGGACCCTCCATATCTACAATTTGAGCATCCACGGATTTGACTCAACACAGATGTTTGTTTATGAAGGGGAAATCGCGCTCCAGAAGCCTCTTCTGGGTCGCGTGACTCCCTCTCCCTGGCTCGCCCAGCAATGCATTCAAGGGCGGGCCTGGGAAAGGGAGGAGGAGGCTTCCAAAGTGCAATTTCTTCTTCTAAAGGCCTGGAAATGAAGCGGTTTGCCAGCAAAAAGGTAGGGAAACCTTTTTAACCTTTTTTCTTTTTTAAAAGCTTTATACATTGGCCCCCATATCCACGATAGTGGACTTTGCTATCCGAGGATTTCAGTATCTGCGGGGGTTCCAGGAACGGAACCCCTGTGGATACTGAGGACCCACTATATACAAAATACAGTACTATTTTAAAGCAACAATTTTCATAAATCTCTGCAACAGCCAGGAAATTGAAATTTGTTGCCCCCCCCCCCACCATGCACAACTTTGTGCTTAGTATCTTATGACTGATTTCTCTCTCATTTGGTAAACGTAAGATCAGAGTAGTCTGCATGCAACAGGACTTGAGTCTGTGGGAGTCCTTGATGCATACTGACATGTAAAGGGCATAAGGAGGCGGCAGATTACGAGATCATTATTTTTATCATAGAGCAAAACTCTGCCTGCTGCCTTCCATGCCTAAAACCTCAATCCTATACACACTTACCTGGGAATACGTCCCATTGAAATAAATGGGACTTCTGAGTAGGCATGCATAAGATTGTCCGCCCCCCCTTCTTTCTGACTCTGCCCAGCCGCCACTGCTTTGCTACAGAAACAGGTGCAGACCACCCCATGTGCAGGGTCCAGGGCCCTCTCCAGTTGCCCTCCCCAAGGGATGGGCCTGCCCATTAGCCTGGCTTTTACTCTTGAGAGATCTACTTCCTCTTGGCTTTGTAGGGACTACAACTCTCAGTCAAATAGTGAATGAACCCAGCAAGAAGAAAGAACACAAGGGTCTGTTTCGAAATCTCTTTGCATTTGTGTTCAGTCAAAAATTGCACAACCTCCTGGATTGAAATTCATACACTTGTCCTTGAAGCCAAGAAGACTAATGTATCATAGACTAATATGACTAATATGCAAAACATACTGCTCAAAATCACCCCACTCTTCTCATTGGCCTCCAATAGCCTACCCAAATAGAATCCGTACCTTATTTCACCTATAAAAAAGATCATCTTTATGTTTGCAACTAAGATACAATTGTAGATGGTACTGTTTTGTTAGAGCATTATTATGTTTGTTAATGCACCACTGTCAAGGTACATGACACCCGTCAGAGTTTCATAAGGTGAGAGATCCCTCTCCCAAGGGATAACAAATTTCAGCATTGGGGAGGGATGGGGGAGGCAAACTTGACAAATTGATGATGGAGTACGGGATACAAGGGATGAACACAAACTAAATAAATTATAAATATTTAGGTTTCTTTTCAGCTGCAGATGAGGACTAAAGAGTTAACTTTATGCAGAGGAAAGCATCCAGTTTGTCTAATACTCATTTGAATAAAAAAGAATAAATTAACACATTTGAAAAAATGCATTTTACAGAAAATACTAATTTTGCTGTGGAGTTTCCTTAAGAAAGGATAAAGTGTGTCATTCTGTGAATGCCTTTCAGGATAGAGCCAGGCAGGCAGGATGAAATCAATAGAAAGCAGAGACATTGAAAGCAGCCGCCGCCTGCCTGCCTACTTGTCTCATTCACATTAATGGAACAGCCTGCAAGGTCTACAGGGAATTTGCATTGACTCTGTCACTGATTTTCTTTGGTCCCTTATTTATTGCTAGTTTCTTGATTGTGCAGTATTTTTCCTGGCAATGAAAGCTTACAAAGATCATGTCTGACTCCTGGACAGTGCTATCCAATTTCTCCTTACCAGAAACAAGCATGCTGAGGCGATCCAAAAGGTAACCAAAGAATTTTAAAAACAAATTTTTAGAATGTTTTCCTTGATCTATTTGTTCCTTCATGTGGCTGAGAGCATTACAGGAATCAACGCTGATAAATGGGGAAATAATTGAATTCATAGATGTTTTGAATAGTGCATATTAATGTACAGATCTGCTTAGAAAAATGCAAGGTTACTGATGTAGTCTGTCTGGACAAGGATTACATTTATTAAATATAGTTTTTTCTCATATCAAGCTAATTGATCATTAGGGTGTCCTACACTGAAGCTAAGATAGAAGCTGGAAAAGTCTATGTTTCAAAAGGATTTGTTCTTAGTTTACAGCTGTATCTCAGATTTTTGAATACTAAGTTTCAAGCTGTTGTTTAACATGTGCTAGCATTTTGTCATATTTGGGACTTAAATATGTCATGTTGGTGAGTTAATTTGGTGGTTAATGCCATAAGAAAATGCAAGAAAAATGGCTTTGTGAAGGATAGAGTATATCCTTGCAAGTATAATATTTGGATCATGAAGAATCTCTCTGTGTGTGTGTGTGTGTGTGTGTGTGTGTGTGTGTGTGTGTGTACTGCTTATATACTTGAATTTAGACAAGAGGGCATAATTGAAGAAACTGGCTACATAATATTTTGGCAAGCACTATCACATCTTTCTGTAAAAACATGAAATGGCTATCTGCAGTTCAACTTTTTTAATAATGGTGAAATTAATCTGACTGCTTTGAACACAACTGGCAAAAGCTTTGGAGATCCTTCATTTAAAATGCATTCAAAGGGGATGGTTTCAGTACAGTATATACTCTTAGTGGCAGTACTATGGCGCCTACATTGGTTATAGCATAATATTTTTTTTGTTCTAAATCCAAGATGGTCACAATCTTTTCTTCTAGTTTAAACAAATGCTCTTCATGTTGACTAATGACTTTGACATGTTTACTCTTGCTAAACTAATCGGCTTATTGGTGGGGCTTCCATATCATTCCCTGATAACTCTTGTACCTTTCAAACATTCTAACAGGAGGAACATCTTTCTGATTTTCACTGTTGAACTAAAGATTAATTCATTCAATTCATCCTATCAAATTTTAGTGTATGGCTAGAACTAGCCTGATCCTGACTGTGAAACATGCAGAGTGTTTGAGCAGGTGGGCAAATAGACAGCAATCAGGCTTAAAACTGAACCAGTGGTCCAGTGGATACTGGAACAAATCTGTCCTGTGAATTATGAAAGTAATAAGTCTGAAGAAAATTTTGAGTAAAGATTGGAACATCACTGCAACTATTTTAAATAGATATGTACTTGTCTATGTTTGCTGTGGAACATGCTGAAAGTTTAAAAATATATCCCCATGACTTTTCTCTTCCTTTCAGCCAGTATATATAGTTTTCCTATAGACAACTTACAACATTTTTGAATAGAAAATAATGAAGACGCTTTACTTTTTAGCCCTTTATTACTATCTTTTTGTTTAAAGTTCAGCTTGCTCCATGGCGCTCCACTGACTTCATTTAGGCTGCTTAGGAGCTAGTAGTTGGATTATAGCTTGGGTCTTCAAGTTCACAATAATGGCATAATATGATTTCAAATGCACAATTTCTGAGAGAAATTCAATTCCAGTGTAAGTGGCAGGAGTTTTACTGAAGTAGTTGGATCAAAGGTACGTATAATTTATAAATGCCAACAGCACCATTTATAGGTGAAAGAGGCGAGTACAGTTGTCATCACACATATTTTTTATTACTTAGCCACTTGCTGCAGGTTTCATGATGTGGAATAAGTCTGTCTCACCATCAACATAATATACATTTTGTAGAGAAACTGGCTTCTATCATCCTTTGGTATCAGATATCCACCATATGATATGATAAACAGATTTTGCCAGAAGTACTGTTCCTTATTGTTCTTGGCATGGTGCCATATTTTTTATTACTGTATCATGTTAATTGAGTGGAAAATACTTTGGGGCTTCATTTGCAGTGTACTAAATATTCCAGGATCTAGAGGAAATAAGATAATATATAAAGCATTTTAAGATGTACATTATACTTTGATCTTGTAATAGGCTCTTCCAGGCAATCATTTTGAGGGTACAGTAAACACTCTTATTATAAATCCAAACATTCACCCTATTCTTTGTATGTTTCACATTTTTTTGGGGGGGTGTAGGGAAATGACATTTTTCTAGCAAGAAACTGCTAGATTTTGTCATTTAGAAAATTACTCTGCTAGTATGTCTTCAGCAGTTTCATATGTACAGTATTGTGGTTTGTCTAGTGACCCACTATGCATTCATGCTAGTACCATTCATGCAAATTTTAAGTTTTGGAGTTTTTTTTAATTCTATTCTTATGCTTTGAGACTACTACTCTAGCCAGGAATACACACTTAAAATATGTAATAATTTACTGCTAACAGTTTTTAATGTTAGCAAGCCTAGCCAAGCACAGTGACCTGACACGTACGTGTGTGTGTGTGTGGGGGGGGGGGACGTGGACAAGAGGGCATAATTGAAGAATGACTTTTAAAAAAATTATGACTTTTAAAAAATTTATTTTAAAATTTTACTTTGTACACTCCCTCTCCCCACCTCTGGTGTGAACATCTGCCCCATTCATTTGCTTTTGAATAGTAGATGTGTTACAAGAGATGTGTTACATCTCCAGCTTGTTCATATGAAGAGCCTTGCTGGATCAGACCCTAGATCTGCTTTGTCCAGCAACCTGTTTCCCACAGTGGCCAACTGGGTTCCTTCTGAAAGCAGGGCATGAAGGCAATAGTTCCCTCTGTTGTTGCCTCCCCTTCCAATATTCAGTGAACACGAAGATCTCATTTTTCCGTTACATGGGTGCAAGATGTTGCCAAATTAATACTAGATCCAAGGTAGTGCTGTTTTAGTACTAATTAAAACATGATGATTTTTGTTGTTGATTATTAGAAAGAACCTTAAATACAGTTACCTGCAGAGGGGGAAAGAACTCTTTAAAATTCATAAATATGTGCATAGATATACCATGTGCACAGTGGAATAGGAGACATGGATTTTCTATACCTGACCAGTGGAGATTTTTTTTTAACCTTTTGGAGGTCAATTTATTCTTTTTTTAAAAAAAAAATGCTGGTTTTTATTTCATCACTGGCAAATATTGCAAGGTTTTTGAAAGTAGTGGTGTCTTACATCCTCTTGTGCCTCCTCCACCCATTCTGTATTCTCTAATATGACTTATTGTCAAAACTGTTTTATTGTGTGTTTGAAACTGAATTTCTAAAACAATTACTGAGAAGTTCAAGTTTCCTTGCTTTAAAAAGCCAGTATTCGGGAAGGCTGCACTTCTACCTAACGATAACACTTTGGAACCTTATGATCTGTCCAGTGAAACAAATTGCATTATTTTGTCCATGCCCTAACAGGATATGAAGAGAGAACTTGTCCACCTCAAAATTCCTACGGGATTTATGGTCAGGGTTAAAGGACCACTTCAGGTTCAGTTCCTGCTTTTAACCCTGTTAAAGATAGGTTTAAACGGAGGATAAGACTAGCCCTGCTGGATCAGGCCAAGGGTCCATCTAGTCCAAATATCTGTATCCTGTTCCCACTCCCTTGCATCTGGCACTCAGAGATAGACTACCTCTAAAATCTGAAGGTTGCATACAGTCATCATGACTTGTAACCTGTGATGAACGTTTCCTCCATAAAATCTGTCCAATACTTTTTTAAAGTTGTCTAGGCCAGGTGCCATCACAACGTCCTGTGGCAAAGAGTTCTGTGTATTATGCATTGAGTAAAAAAAAATTCCTTTTATCTGTTCTGACTCTCCCACCATTCAGTTTTAGTGGATGTCCCCTGGTTCTGGTGTTTTGCAAGAGGGAAAAGAACTCCCTCTATCCACTGTATCCATCCCATGCATATTTTATATACATGCCCCCCCCCCCGGATACCTTGTTTATAGACTGAAGAGCCCCAAGCGCTGTAGCCTTTCCTCGTAAGGCAGGTGCCCCAGGCCTCTAATCATTTTGGTCACTCATTTCTGCACCTTTTCCGGTTCCACTATATCTGGAAAATGCGACCAGAGCTGGACACAATACTCTAGATGTGGCCTTACCATCTATTTGTACAATGGTATAATAATATTAATATAATAATAATATAATATAGCAATGTATGGTTGCGAGAGTTGGACCATAAGGAAGGCTGAGCACCGAAGAATAGATGCTTTCGAACTGTGGTGCTGGAGAAGTCTCCTGAGAGTCCCTTGGACTGCTAGGAGATCAAATCAGTCAATCCTAAATGAAATCAACCCTGACTGTTCCCTGGAAGGACAGGTACTGAGGCTGAAGCTCAAATATTTTGGCTACCTAATGCGAAGAGAGGACTCTCTGGAGAAGACTCTGATGCTGGGAAAAATTGAAGGCAAAAGGAGAAGGGGAAGGCAAAGGATGAGATGGTTAGACAGCATCACTGATGCAACGAACATGAAAATGAGTGAACTCAGGAAGATTGTGGAGGATAGGAAGGCCTGGCGGGATATGGTTCATGGGATCACGAAGGGTCGGACACGACTTAACGACTGAACAACAACAACATAATAATAATATTGGCTGTTTTATTCAGTCTCTTTTTAAAAAATGATCCCGGGTATAGAATTGGCCTTCACAGCCACCGCACACTGGGCTGACGTTTCTATTGAGCTGTCTACCGCCATGCTAGGATCTCTCTTCTGATCAGTCACAGACAGTTCAGAACCCATCAGCGTGTATGAAATTATGATTTCTTGCCCAATGTGCTTCACTTTAAACTTACATTGAAGTGCACAGTAAATATGAGCAATACCCAAAGCTAGAGATACAGTACTAGATAAGGTAAATCCCACTGTAAATTTTGGCTTTAGAGGGGGTGCTCTGGCCAAGCCTCCCAGTTGGGTGCCCTTTTGTCACACTTATCCATCTGCTCTCCCTTGCCATGACACTTCCTCTGCTCTTTGTCTTGTCTTACATTCTCTTGCTCTCTCACTTTTTGCTTTTCAAAATTGAGTGCATGTTGTTGCCATGCCACTACTTCCATGTGCCATGGAAGGAAAGCGAGGGCAGAATGACACAGTAACAGTATACATTGATGGGCTACTAGGTAATTGTGGATGCTCATTCTCACTCACTGGCTCTTGAAGGTGGATCCTGTGTTGCAGTTTGAGGTGGGTCCTGGTTCTTGACAGTGTTCATTAGAAGCATGGGATGTTGCATGGGCCCAGCATTGAAATGGTGTCTTAAACATCAGAGTTGTAACAGAGGTGTGTTGGGGCAGGAATAGCACTAGTCTGGCTCATTATGTGAGATACCATTGCCTTTGCTCGCTCTTTCAGTGCATTGCCTACTGCAGTAAATATTGGTGACTTATCAGTTGGATCTTTTCATTGCCTGTTAATATTTCAGTTTTGAGTTGAGGGACTGGAAATGGGATTATGCTAATAATGAATTCTTGGCATCTATCTTGGGGAGAAGATAGTGCCGACAAGAAGCTTAAATTTGAGCTGCTACTTTCAGTTGAAGAACGATCTCTGTTGAAGTGACCACAGACACAGGTTTACAGCTTACTAGGCTAGATGTTTCATCTAGCTTACTGATAATGAAAACAGCAGCTTCCAATTTCCTGCTCTCCAGAGCCAGATGGTATTTGCTCATGAATTATGAAGCCTTCAGATATAAAATTGCTCAGTTTTTGAGACTGCATTCACACAGCTATATTCCTCCAGGGCTGCAGTAAGTAGAAGAGAAGAAGCAAGTGGCAGATGCTAGGGGGTAACTTGACCACCACTGTTTTTGAGTATCATCTCAGTTTGCCACTGATACAGGTGAAGGAGGAGGACAGGTGAAGGAGGAAAGGATGTTCTACCTGTCCCTATTTCCTCTGAAGTAAGACATTGCCCTAAAAGTGCAATTGTTCATGTTGGCAGTTGAAGTCTTATGTGAGTGCAGGATGTTTCTTACTCTGATGAATTCTCTACTGTGACAGGTGTGTGAATGAACCTAAAGTAGGGGTGTTCCTTTGGGAACTGAAAGTGAACACAGCTTAACTTTGATACGTAACCTACAGTATATGTAAGAAATTCTTAAAGATTCTTAGGTTCTCATTCCGAAAGACATTTAGGTTCTCTCTAAAGACCTTCCCCTGCCCTTGAACAAATGAGCACATTAAATAAAAACTTCTCTGAAGACACAAAGATGAGGGAACTTTTGGTAATGTAAATTGTTTAATAATGCAATAGAACCTTCATTACCTAACACTTTGGAAGATCTAACATTTGATTAGGACAATACTAATGATATGGCTGAGGTTAATGGTGAGCCAGAATGATGTAGGGGTTCTGGTGTTGGAGTTAGACTTGGAAGATCCGGGTTCACATCCCTGCTCAGACATGAAGCTTCATGAGTGACCTTGGGCTGGTCACTATCTCTCAGACTAACAGAATATAGCTGTTGTGAGGACAAAAAGAGGGAAGGAATCATGTACAGTATACCACTCTGAGCTCCTTTGAAGAATGGCAGTATAAAAACATGAAAAATAAATAAAATAAAATGTCGGCTAAAACACTTCTGAAATATAAAATATCCACGCATAGCATTTGTGAGAAGGTATAGGGACTGGTGCCAGCACATCACAAAGCAGGAAAATGAGATAGACCTGAGACCTTTACACACTCTCCAAGTGCTGTGTAAAAGTCACATCAGCATCTATACCTGGTATATGAGTTTTTGCTCTTACTGTGGCACCACAGTTAATAATAGGCATCTGAACCCTATGATGATGGGAGTTTGGGTCACCGTGAAGTATTCAATTTTAGGACCGAATCCAGTTGGGGTCTGTGAAATATTAAGGATAAACCATTTTAAATATTGTATGCAGGCTTTTCTGCTGGATGATTTATTCTACAGCTGGTAGTGCTTGGCAGTTGAGAAGGTCAGGCTAATGATTAAGTATAAATAGTCTGCTGACTGTCCTCTGCAGAAGCTTATACCTAGTAGAGATCTTGGGTGTCAAGGCTGATGAGTCAATCAAAACCGAGTTCCCAGGGCAGCTTGGCTATTTCCTGAATTGCGACCTAGGAGAATCATCATTCTGAATTACCACGGCTAATACTATCTGAAAAGACCCATCTCAAAAATGATATCACAGAGTAAGAAAAGGGCAATAAAGTGATCAAGGGCCCGAAGTACCTTCCCTGCAAAGATAAGTTAATGTGTTTGGTGCTTTTTAGTTGAGAAAAAGGTATCTAAGGCAGTGCAAGCTCTTCTACGCTGGCGCAAAAGCCAGGCCGCTGAGAGGTGTGGTGTGTGTGGCAGTGGCTCTGGGAAGCCTCCACAAGCACTGGTAAGTTGGGGGTGGGGAGTGGGAGGTTCTGGGGGAAAGTCCGTGGTGGATCTGGGGAAAGCTGAGAAGCGGCCTGGAGGATCTCTGCAGCAGTTGCGCATGCCAGATCCTATCCTCCATTTTTTGGCCCACCCTGCCCCCTTTCTCCATAGGCAATTGGGCAGCCTACTGAGGGGTAAGTAAAAAATATTTTTTACCTACCTCTTGCAGGCTGTCCGATAACCCCTCCCCCAACCCCCCCCCCCCCCGACATAGCGTGAAATAAGATTGGGCAGTAAGAAAGTGAACATGAGAGAGATTTATAAAATTATGCAGGATATGGAGAAGTCCACAACACTATAGCTTGGGGGTCACCAGGTGAAATTAATTGGCATTGGATCTTGGGCTGAAAAAGTAAACTACTACATCACACAAAACATAATTGCATAAGTGTTGATGTTCATGTCTGGAGCTTCCTGGCAGCCTGCTTACTGGGGCAGGGAATCTTCCATTTGGGCTTTCTACAGGCTCATAAAGACATTAGTAGTGGCAGCAAGAATACCAGAAAAGGGGGAGAGGCTCTCACATTACCTCCCTCCAGCATCTTTTTAATTTTGCATCAATGTAATTTTGTTCCCAAGTTGTGCATGAGCAGTTAAGAAATGAAAAACCTGCTCTTTTTGTTAGTCATTTTGAACTGGTCTTGTAGAAAAGCAGGGCAAGTAAATAACTTACGACAGAAAGTAATGTTGGAAAAGATAGTAATGGACACTGGCTGTATTGACTTTGCTACATTTGGAAGAGAATGAAGGTGAGAGCAATCCTTACTCAAAAACAGAATCAAACTAATTGTGCAATGAAGACACTTTAATGCCTGAAACTTACCTCAAAGTCATGAGGCACATGCAGCAAAAATGCACACCCTCCCATAAAGATATGAGTGAATAATAATGTTTTGCAGTGTTTCCTTAAGTTCACTAGGCTTGGACTCAGATAGACTTCTTTTGATAGGGAATCCCACAGTGTTGTTGAATATGTATATTGATGCTAACATGGTATATGGAAGAAGAGATATTATTTTTAAATATAGAGGACACATTCTTGATTGTGAAATTGTGGTGTACAAAGCCTACTATAAGTGCACAACATGTAAACTCTAACAATTTCACTTGTTTTAGGGCATATAACTTTTAAACTGTTCAGTATGGAGATGATCCTGTTCCGAATGCTTGGCTGTTCTTAGCTATTTTGAAGGATTTAATTATTCCTGTTGTCAGTACTACCATAGCTTACAAAATTGCTTCCATCTCTAAATTACTATAATTAAAGCTATAACTTCCATATCTAGCTAATGTTGCTGTGCAGCTGGTGCTTTCATTGAACATGTCGATTTTAGTCTTGTGTATTTTGCTGCATTGTGACAAAAAATTAAATATTTGTTTTCATCTTCAAAATGTCTTCTCACAAAAAGAACTTTCTCTAGTGTTAATAAAGATTTTGCATAAGAGTTGCTATAGTCTTGTGACTGTTAGTGAAGATTTTCCCCCTCCAAGTTGGGATCCTGGCAGGGTGGAGCAGACTATTCTTAGCTGGAATTTGGGTTTCCTGCAGCTGTGTGACAGATTTGCATAGATGTGAGGGTAAAGTGGTGTGAGGATTTTTGACCCTTTAGTCCTGAAGTGAATCATGTGGTAGTGCTGGCATATAAACTCTAGCAATTGAAAATACCAACACCACCCCATTCCCTGGGCACAGAGAAACTCTCTCTTCAGTCATATGAGACACTGTGGGTGTCAGATGACTATAAAGACAAGCTGTATGAATTTCATAGCCTAGATTTGGAGGCAATGTCTGAATTTTTGAAGTGTGTGCTAGTGACTATTGTGACAAGGCTATGAAAGAGTTGTTCTCTGACCTTGCACTTTTCCACCAATGCAATTTGCATCAACAGTATCAAAGATTTCCTATTGACTCAGTAACTCATCCCAGAAAAGCTTAATGGCGGAGAAGAGAACAGGAATTTAGTTGGTGATTAATTTAAGATGTTAAGGAGCAGTATAGAACATGACAACTCTAGGCCTCCCTGTTTCTTTCATCTTCTGTGGGTCTTGTGGTATGTGTGAGTTCTGGTGTTGCACATCCTATTCTCTAAAATGGATTGGTTCCTCCAAATTCTGGGAAGTTGAATTTTATCCCACTCATGCAATAAATTTAAAGAGGGAAATTTGTGTATCCACAGCTGATCAGTTTTTTTATTGTTAAAATGCATTCAACATGTGCGTGTAGCAATTGCTGTATGTTGTTGAAGCCGGAAATCCTGAGCTGCAAATCAGCTATAGTTCAGGCACTGCTGATCAGATATGCATAGTTTGGCATTAGTTGCCAAGCGAAGTCAGATAGTTGCTGGGAGTACAGGCTAATTTAGTGCCTGCTGAGGATATAGGTGTAGGTCGCTTTTTAACTTTAATTTAAAAACACACACCAGAAATTGCCACTTTAAAGATGCTGACTGGAGCAATTTTTAAAATCGCTGCATATAACTCTGAAACTATTAGCTCATCACTACTCAGCTGTAAAGTTGGTACATTAAATATTGAAAAAGGTAAATGAGATTATGAATGAGTTCTTAGCCTGAAAATAACCATTGGGGGTAGAATTACCCATATCATTAAATCAGCATATGCATATTTACTTTTCCTTCCGCTAACTTCTGTAAATGTTCTCGTAACTTATCTTGCTAACCCAATGCTGTCAGAGAGCTGAGACATAGTATCCTGTTACAATATTTGAGGCCAGCGTTCTTGTTCCATAGTGAGTGGTGTTAAATGTTTTGAGAACTCTTACGTAGCAAATGCTATTTTTTTCCTTGCAAAGGAATATGGTTAACTATAAATGTAATTTTTTTCATCCTCTGTTTCCATGCTAGCTTGTTCAATATTGGTACAGGTTTTTTACATAACTGACAGTACAATCCTACTTAAGGATAGGCCCATAGAGCGTGCGCTCTGCTGGCCTAAGGAGTCGCAAATGTGCCATAAAGCATGTTTGCGGCTCTTTTGGAGTAAGTGGCGCCAGCACGGAGGTCAGCACCGCTCACTCCGCTGCCGAACTGGACCTGCGCCAGCTGATGGAGATAACGCCCATGAGGTTGGCCGTAGGGAGGGAGGGCAGGTGTAGTGAGGGTGGTAGGCGCTGGATCAGACCAAAAGCCCATCTGGTTCATCATTCTGTTACCCACAGTGGCCCAGCTGCCTCTGGAAAACCCACAAGCAGGAGAGAAAGGCTTACTTATCTCCTGCTATTACTTTCCTGCAACTGGTATTCAGTAGTATACCGTTGCTGAACCCAGCGGGTAACCTTCTCTGCACAGCCATGCAGCTGGAATCAAAACCCCACACACCACCCACAACTCTGTGGCTCCATTTCCCCCTCTTGGTGCTTCAGAACTCAGCGATGACAATGGCGTCATCACCAAGTGCTTCGGATGACAACAGCTGCGCCCACGCAGCCTCCATAAGGCTCCATGCGATAGTGAAGAAAGGTCGCCGGAGGGTGGTGCAGCCATCATGATGTAGTCATTGTCCTCGATGACTTTGTCCAACTCCCTTTTAGAGCCATCCAGAGTAGTGGCCATCAACACATCCTGTGGCAACAAATTCCACAGAATCATTATGAGCGGTGTTAAGTGGTATCACCTTTGTCCTCTTGCCAATCAGTTTCTTTGGATGACCCTTGGTTCTTGTATTGTGTGAGAAGGGGGAAAAGTTTCTTCCTATCTACATTTCCAGACAGCATTCCAGGGTTTAAACTGATTCCGTAGCAATGAGGCAGAGGTTGCTCAGGAGTGATCTGATCCACTGCCCTGGTCATTTCTTCATTCCAGAGGTTGATCAGGGCTTTGGATGAATCACCAATCCTAGTAGCAAGAAAATCCCCCAGAGGCCTCAGGAAACCATACAATTTTATTCCTATCATAGGTCACTTTGGAGGTCCTTTTTGGTCAAAAGACTGCTTATACATTTTAAATTAAAAAAAAACATTACTTCTGATTTCTGCTATGAACTTTTCCTTGTTGGTTATATAATGCTGAAAATGTGAGGGAAGATGTGATGAAGTTTGAGAAACCACGTAGCAGATAAAAAGCCTGCAAGATACTATGCGCTTAAATCCTATGATTTCTTGGACTTTTGTACTTGTAAATGTGACTTGTTTGAAATATTTTGTATTAGCTTTGTATACAAGAGATCAGAAATCTCTAGGATGGCAATTTTACATTTATACTGTTAGATTCTGCTCTTTTACTGTTTCTGCAATTTAAGAGTTCATTCTGTATAATTCGAGATGTTTAGAGAATTGTAGACTCGAAGGTGTAATAGCACATTATACAAGAATGCAGAATATAGGGGGGGAATCTGTGTGTAAAATATTTATGATCATAAAATTGCTCTACTCAACACAGTGTCCAGTATAGCAGTGCAACTCCTTTCCTGGTCTTTCCAGCTTCTCGGAGCCTCTTGTGAGGCTTGGCGCATAACAAGTCGTGGTAAGCCTTGGGAGACTCTGAGAAGCCGGAAGAAGGACGCTCCAGGAGTCACACTGTAGACCGTCTGCACACCACACTTTGCGAAGCACTGCAGTACAGTACACCAGTGTAGTGCTACAAAGGAGTTCCACAGAACAATATTTTCGATAATTTTGGATTTGATGGGTAAAATGCCATGAGAAATAAAGAAGAAAATGATGTAAGTTGAATATTAAAAATTCAGAGCACTAGGCTAGACAGTGTGTAAAAACGCTAACTTCAGTGATTATAAAACAGACACAAACATGTTAAAAGCTGAGATAAAAACATAAGTTTAAAATATGGATCATACTCATAAGAAGCGACGTTTCGCTCGAATTATATCGATTATATTAATGTTCTCTCCCTCATGTAGCAAGGCCATAGTGTGTACTGGCTAACATCTGCCTGCCGCTTAGGGGGTGCTTGATAATGCTCGATATAATTCGAGCAAAACATTGCTTCTTATGAGTATGATCCATATTTTAAACTTATGTTTTTATCTCAACTTTTAACGTATGTTTTTGTGTCTGTTTTCTAATCGCTGAAGATCATTTTTACACATTGTCTAGCCTAGTGATCTGAGTTTTTAATACAGTATTTGGTCTTACATCATTTTCTTTATTTCTCATGGCATTTTACCCGTCAAATCCAAAATTATCGAGTATTATTGGTGGCCATGAAAATTTGAAATCGTATCTAACAATATTTTCATATTGCCCATATTTCTTCGATTCTAAGACACCATCAATTGTAAGACACACCTTAATTTCAGTACCACCAACAGGAAAAAAAAGTAACTTTTTACATACCAGTACTTTCGAAGATACAACCAAAACTTCCAAGTTGTCGGAGTGTGCTCCGCTAGAATGAAATAACGGTGGCTTTGCACTTGGAAAGTATGCCACTTTATTCAACAATGGGAATTTCCGCGTAAAAACAAAATGTCTGGTGCCGTCTTCAAAGCGCAGTAAAATTAGAAAAAACTGCAAGCCATCGATTCTAAGACACACCCCGTTTTTAGAGATGTTTATATGGGGGGAAACGTGCGTCTTAGAATAGAAGAAATAAGGTATTTTAATCCAAAGACCGCAATACATACATATGCTAGTTTTAAAATATTTCTGACCCTTGTTTTAATGTATATTTATCTGCATTTGTTTCAGCTGTCGAACCAGTAATAGAAAGAGCTTGATTGTAACCTCCAGCACATCACCAACTCTTCCACGGCCACATTCTCCTCTCCATGGGCATGCAGGTAATGGAAAATGTGGTTTATCTGTAAATGTTGCATAGGGTTGCTGCTTTTTCTGTTATACTGGACATCTACGGTATGTTTGAATTGAATTTGTTGCATGGAACTGAACCAAGTGCAAACTTATGAATAATTTGTGCCCTTAATTTTGGCAACAAACAGGAATAGCATCTGTTTGTTGCCTGTAGTTTGGACATCATGTCATGATTCAGTTAGTAATCTTCCTGTTTGGAAGATTGTAGTTCTTAGGTGCATGGCAGTTTAAAAATCTGAAATTAGTTGTGTGGAAGACTTTTTATATCATAATTCTGTTTCCTTTTCTGTCACCTTCTGTTTTACATTTTGTTTTGAAGTGTGTGTGTGTGGGGGGGGAGAGATTGCTTGTTCCTTGTGCTCTATTATCTTATGTTCCCTACTAGGGCCATAGAAAACCAAATTAGTTTAACGATCTCTCTACCTTTATAGTATACTGTTTGAATGAGTATATCTGTTCTCCCTCTGCATTTGCTAATGCATCTTGAACATATCAACTATACTCGCTTTGCTAACTTTTAAAAAATGCTTTAGTTGATGATGTATGAGATGGTGTGCATGTGCACACATGTGTGTTTTCTTTTAAAGCACACCTAATTGCTTATAAGCAGCAAAGTGATTCAGGGCTGTTCCTGGAAAACTTAGGGAGATATACAGAAGATGAGAGATACTGGGGTGGGGAGGCAGCACTGAGTGTAGCTCTGTCCACTCTGTGGCATGACACACATGCTTCATTCAGCATTGGCAAGATTTTGCATAGCCATGCCCAGGTTTAGCAAAACACAGGCACCAACAGGTAGAGCCCTAAAGTTCAGGGGGAAAAAATCCTTTGAACAGACTAGTACTGTATAGAAGAAAATAGTCTGGGCCATCACAGTGTGTGTTTGACGAAAGCTTTTCTTTAATATATTGCCCATTAGTGACGTACATCATTTGTTGCATGGGTCACTCAAATGTTGTGAGTTGTCATTACTGGCCAATTGCTCCTTGAGTGTTGCTACCAGCAGTGTGAATTGGAAGCTCCATGAGAGTTGATATAGAAGTCACTCAGGGCATACAATTTATTATCTGAATTGTGAGGGAATATATAATGCTGAACCTTGACTGTTGTTAACTCTGTTTCAGCATGTCTTGATCTTAAGTGTATAGAAGACTGAAAGGAGGAGGAACTTACATTCCATTAATCATGTAACTCTAAAGTTTAGAGTTTAGTAAACCCGGGTAAAAATACTTTTTTGGGGGGGGGTTGCACTTTTGAGGGCCCTGGGGGTACGCAGCCTTTGGGGGCCTGTGTAGGGGGTATGCGGGCCCCAAAAGGTTGAGGAACCCTGCTCTAAACTATACCTATAGGTATGCTTTCTAATGCCTCCTGGGAAGCTTTTTCAAGAATAAAGAATGATGCCAGAGAGAGAGGGTTTGACTGTTAAATGTAATTTAGGCAGTTTCTGATCAGATAAGAATGAAAGATACTTTGCTGTCTACTTGATAAAATAATGAAAGATGCTTTCTCCCTTTCTGGAGATGGTGACCTAGACAGCACTTCTAGTCTATTCTTTCAGTTTTGGCATTGATCCAGTCCTGCTGGGAAACTGTAAATGCTATAATAACTGTGCCAAGTAGTACTGAATAGAAATTAAGCACATGCTGAAAACAGTGGGTATTGTTGACTTTCACAATCTTAGTGAAATGCTACAATTCATTATGTTCAAAGTGTTATTCATACTAGATGACACTGTATCCCCTGTTTCTTCTTTGGGCAGCAAAATTGAAGGAATGCTCAGAAGAAAATTGGTAGCAGTTTGACTAGAATGAGCCATCTGCTCCTCCAAATCAAGAGCCTCTCGGCTTAGGTGGCTGCCATCCAAGCAGACACAAGTCTTCCTTAAGTTCTCCAAGTCAAGTTTAAATGGCTATCTGCTGAAATGTGACAGAATTAGCATTCATGTTTCAAAATTCCAAGCGTTCATACATAACCCTATAGCTGAATATTTTAAGAGATTATTTTTTTCAAATATCTTTCAAGCAGTTTCAATCAATGCCTCAACAATTTTCTTAGAAATAACTAATATCCAGGATGAGTGGAGTGTGTGCAAGAAAGTGTTTTTTTTTCTTAAATCAGCTGTAGTTCAGTTTTCAAATGAATTAATGGTTGCATGGGGTTCTTAATAGGCACAACAGTTTACTAAAACAAGAATGCAAGTAATTACTGGCAAAGAAGATGCCACCAGTAAGTGGAAGAAACAGTTGCTTGAAATGAACTACTGTAATCTAGCATTTTCTGTTTCTGTAAGCAACTCTTCTTCAGGGACAGTACAACTTACTCAGTTCTGTCCCACAGTAGAATGTCACTTGTGTCATCTTCTAGGCTAGAGTAGCTGACCTGAAACTCATTTGGCTTCAGTTGATGATTTTGAGGCCTAGAAGGAAAGAGGCATGAGTGAAGGAAATTCTGTTTCCTCAGGTAATGAATCTGGTAAGGCAGAAGAGACTGCATGAGCTGCTGCTTTAGCCCGTTCTGTTGGGAACGGAGTAGTGGTTACCATCTTAACCCTAGTCTTCTGTTCTGGGGTAGCTTGTTACCCCAGAGGCATGTCTCTTGCAAAAAGTTGCTAACCAGTAGTTCTGCAGATTTGCCTTTTTAAAACATTGTCACCAGCACATTGTTACATAACACATTCAAAGTGTAGCTAGGTACCATTTACCGTTCATTTTCCATTAATAAAAATACAGTTGTGGGTAGAAATGCAATTTATATTTGCATACGGGGTACATTTGCATCCTGGTCATTGTAAGAGCAAGATGGACCTGGACATAAACTGGAAAATACATTTTCTCTAATATTTGTCCATGCCCTTATGGACCATTGTTGTGAAACATAGTTCTAAATATGTGTTGCGTATTTATTCCCTAAGGAGGGTATTCTGGGATTGTTTCTCCTTCTGTACATGTAGAATTGAAAATGACAGTAAAGAGGACTTGCCTAGACCAGTCTTTCTTCTAGTATAGACAACGGATACCTGTTGACCTCTTCAAGAGCTCTTCTGGTCACTGTTTCTGTTTACTCCTGTAATATTTGTTGCAATTATATATGTAGGCATTTCATGTGCTAGTCATTATTTTACTATATATACACAACAGACTAAAATTATAGTGTATTTTCAGTTGGTGGTAGTAGTAGTCGTGAATTAGCTGCTTGACCTTGATTTTGGATTTTCAAATTAAAATGCATATCTTAATTTTGTGCATAATATAAGCTAGTTTAAGCAGAGATTCCCTCTCTTCATTTGAAATTCACTGCATGAGTTTTCAAGTGAATGTGATATTTGGGTTGAGACTAATAGGATTAGAGAGTTTGATGGTTCTAATCAAATGGCTCATGAAGGGGATCATAAAGTTATTATAACTGACACTACTTCCAAGACTTTATAATGTTTTTCCATACATTTACCATCAAGTCTCATAGGCTTTGACCTAATCATAAGCTATAGCTACGCACCTTACTTTACCCGTTCACATAGTCTCTCTCTCAAGATATAAACAATAACCAAACAGTGCTGTATTGAAATTTGCTGTGGAAACTACCAGAATGTAGTCAATCACATTTTTTAAATTTGTATACACACTGTACGTGTGGTGTTACTTGAACTTTTAGCTAGTGTAAAGACTCACCTATATCATTTTGTTCATTGACAAAACCTGCTACAATGAAGATTATGAGGCAGTTTGAAGTTCATTATTATAACAGAATTTGTAGCTCAGCAAAATTATGCTCTCCTAAGATTTGAACAGTACTATTAATCCTTCATAGACAGCAAGCCTACGCCAGCACATTGCTAGTTGCAACTATGAATGTATGTGGTGTTAGGGACATATACCGTATTTATCGGCGTATAAAACGCACCGGCGTATAAAACGCACCTTCCTTTTGGCCCTGGGTTTCAAGAAAAAAAGATTTAAAGCATTTTTGGGCCACTTGGCCACTTACTGCTTGGCTGCTTAATTAGCTAATTTACATAAATTGCACAAAAATACCAGGATCTCTTTTAAAACACACAGCAATAAGACACATGAACAAAATGCGCCAGAATTTAAATCCCAAGTACAAAAAAACCCCAGACTCAACTCTTTTTTCCCCCAACCCACCCAATGCACAGTTTCCAAAGTAAAAAAAAACATTTACCCCAAGTACAAAAACCCCCAGACTCAACTCTTTTTCCCCCCAACCCACCCATGCACAGTTTCCAAAGTAAACATAAATCCCAAATACAAAACCCCCAGACTCAACTTTTCCCCCACCCCACCCCTGCAGTTTCCACAGTAAAAAAACATAAAAGTACAAAAAAACCCAGACTCAACTCTTACCACCTTACCACCCCCAGATTCAACTCTTAAACAACATAAATCCCAAATACAAAAACCCCAGACTCAACTCTTTTTCCCCACCCCACCTATGCAGTTTTCAAAGCCTCCCAACTAGGCCCAGTTCAGAAGCTTACCCATGCTGCATTCAAGAGCAGGCCCTCGGCAGCTCAGCTGAACTGAACTGAGCACAGCGCCCTCTGCTGGCTGCTGAGAAGCTCAACTCATGCACGTGCATAAATTAAACCCGACAAATAGCTGTAGATCGGATAGATTAGTTAGGGAAGAAAGCACAAGGGAGCTCTCAGGCTCCGGAAAAACGCTGTAAGCCCGAAAATGCTTTAAAACGGGCAAGGGGGGGAAAAGGAATTTTTTAGTATTGGCGTATAAAACGCGCCCTACTATTTTGGGTCACAAATGTAGACAAAAAAGTGCGTCTTATACGCCAATAAATACGGTAATTTCTTTTTCTCTGCCTGGAGAAGGCAGAAAGAAGGCAGTAATATCTAAGAGCAATGCTGCATATGCAAAATGATGCCATCTGTGAGGATCATTAGTAGCAGCTTACATGGCTGCTGCATTGTTCCTGCTGTACATACTTTAGTCAGGAAATAGACCATCTTGTAGGTTTACTCAGAACTTTGCGCACATTCGTATTTCTAACTGGTGCATTTTGTTTATTATTTAAACATGCATTTATTATGCAAATTCGTTATTCATAGGAGGTACTGAATCACAATTATTAAATTCCTCTTCTCCTTGCTACTTTGACAAGTAGAGTAGGGCTACTAATTCTTGTTCATCTTAAACTGAGAAATCTCACCTGGGATCTAATTAAATGCCAGAGCCTGGGAAAAAATATGCCACACAAACCCTATAAACCTGTTAACTGAGGAAAGTGTGCCAAGCTACATGTGTTAAAAACACTAACTTGTAAATGTCGCACTATCTCACTTGTTCAGTTAGGCTGCAGTTCTGTGCTACCTGGGGGGTAGTATTATTATGAATGTTTGTATGCCGTTTTTGAGCAAAAACATTGATAAAGTGGTCTACAAAGCAAAAGAAATGGGGGATGGTTCCCTCTCAAAGGGTCTTTTCTCATTTAAAACAAAACAAAACTAAAAGACACAAGAAAAATGCCAGCAGTAATCACTACAAAAGATGCTATGATGGAATGAATAGAGACTAGGGCTGCCTTGACTGCAGATGATCCGGCTTAAAGGAGCAGCCCGCAAATGACTGAGAGTGCACTCAAATGTGGCTATCTTTTTTAAAAACCCAGTTCTTCAATGTTGGTACCCAGATTTTGTCAATAAAAGCTAATTTTTGTTTACGGTTCAAAAGGTGACCTTTGTGTTTATAAATCTCCAGAGCCTCTCTGTGTAAGCGTTGCCTAAAGGACTATCCTTGTACCAGGCTTCTCATGTTATCAAACCTGATCGTGTGACTGGAAGAGAAAACATGTTCGGCTAAAGCAGATTGATCTTTACGTCCCAAGCGGCAAGCACTTTGATGCTTTTTGATTCTGGTGCCAATGAATCGCTTAGTGGTACCAATGTAAGCCAGACCACATTCACAAGGTATATGGTAAACACTTGGAAGTGTTTTGAAGATGTGTTTGAAAAACACTTGAAGAATTGTGTTTTTTAAAAAGATAGCCAGCTTTGAATGCGCTCTTGGTCATTTGCGGGCTGCTCCTTTAAGCAGGGTCGTCTGCAGTCCTCTGCTAAAATTCCAGCAGCTGGCAGTTTTCTCTCAAACACCTTGGCAGCTGTCCTGCTCACTCTGCCTGATGATGATTGTGGACACGATTGAAACTGTTGCATTTCTTGTAGTTTAATCCTGTTTTTGAGTAGTTCTTCTGCTTCTAAACCTGTGATCTTAACTATTAAAAATATACTTTTTTCATGGCTTACAATTCCGTATCCATTCAATCTGGCAGGGAGGGCTGCCACCACATCCCCGTCTCGTTCCCGGGCTGGCGCGGCCATTACATGGCATCCTCGGACTTATGCCAGCTTGAGAGCGGACGGAAATCCGAGGAGGCCTATTGGGGCCTCCCTGTGCTACACCAAGGGAAGGGGACGAATGTCCCCTTCCCCGAGGAGATCTCCAGGCTGATCATGATCTGCCTGGAATGGGGATAGGATCCTAGGGCCGCCCGCAAATCTTTATGGTGGCTTGCACTCTTAGAGTGGTGATAGCCATGTCCCTCTGTTCTGATTTTTACCCTCTGTCCAAAAGGTAGAAGGTGGTGTTTTTCTTTGGGCGGGGGGAATCCGGGTGGACTGATTTCTATCCCTAAGATTGTACCATAAAGCGCACTTATACAGCTCTACGTCTCTCACACAGGCATGATTTCCTATTTCATGTGCACAAGCGCACACAGTCCCCCTTCTGTTCCTTTCCATCTTTCCCACATATGGTAGGTCATAAAACCTTATGATTCCAGAGTTCATATGATTTATTTTGGGAAGACTGTTAGTTTTGAACACAGTTCCCATGATTAAGGCTCTTTCTGGAAGATCCAAGACAGGGTTCCTGTATTGCTTATAAACAAACCAAGAATTCTCGAAATAAGTAGAATGCCACATGAGCCAGAAAAACGATAGTATTTTTGTTAAAGCAGTAACTTTACTGCTTTTATGTTGTTGAGCTACAGTTAATAACTACTAACAAAGGCTTGGCTGCTGGAAAGTAAGCAACATAATGGAACATGCATTTTAACCTCTTTGCTAATGGCACAAATGGGAAGCAACCATTTTTATTGTTGGATAGAGATTTTCATTTCTAGCTCCTTAACAGAATTCTTGAATAACACTTTGTCAAATCATTTAAATACCAATAGAGATTCCCCCCCCCCAACTGTTCAAACAACAAAAGATTGGCCCTTTTAAAAATTTATTACAGTATTTATATACTGCCTTTCTCACAGATCCACAGAGTCCCAGATTCAAGGCGCTTTACATAGGCAGGCTAGTCATAAACCCTATTTTTTCAAATGGGTTTTTTACAAGTATTGTTCTATGAGAACTCATAGAACCCTACCTTTCTCCAGATGTTTCCTTTTCAACGTGCATCCATTGTCCTGGCTATGTTCTGCACTTCCAAGCTTTCACAGGCAGCTGTAGACCATACCTTGGTGGGTTCACAGAGTGTTATCCATCTCCACATTCCACACAGTTCCACACACTCTCACGGTGTGCCTTTGCAGTGCACTCTCTCACAGTGCCTTCGTGATCCGTCAGCAGCTTCCCATCACCCTTCCAACATGAGAACCCAGGCAGATCCTGCTTAGCTTCTTCAGGCAGGGCAACAGACCACACCTCCTGATAGAAATGATATAGTGTTTTAAAAAAGATTGACCTGACACTTTGTTTTGAAAATTATTTTTATTACAATACACAAACACATTGACTACTGGCAATCACACATGCAATTTTTAAGCACCCAGTATGTGGCGCAGCGGGTTAAACCGCTGAACCATAAGCTGTCGATCGAAAGGTACCGCTTGCGGGAAGGTAAACAGCGCTCCGTGTTCCAGCTGAATGCTACGCGCTGCGGCAAGGAGAGTCATGCTGGCCCCATGACCACGGAGGTGTCTTCGGACAACGCTGGCTCTTTGGCTTTGAAATGGAGATGAGCACCACACCCTAGAGTCGGACACGACTGGACTTAATTGTCAGGGGATACCTTTACCTTTATGTCAGGTACTCATCAAATGTTGTTGTTGTTGAGCACATGTATATACAGTACTGCTTTTCAACAAAAAAAGTTTGCAAAGCGATTTACAGAGAAAAATCAGATAAATGGTTCCCTGCCCCCAAAGGGCTCACAGTTGTTTGTGAATTCGGTATGAGTGTAGATTTTGTCTTTTTTCAAACAGGTGGAAGTCCGTTGGACAGTCCCAGAAATTTTTCCCCAAATGCACCTTCTCACTTTTCCTTTGTTCCTGCCCGTAGGTATGTATGCCCTTTTTTCTGATTAGCATGTAAAATCCATTAGCATGTGAAAGCTGTGTTTTCCGATGTTTAAAGTAATATGGAGTTGAATGCTTGATTGATTTACTAACTCTCCAGAATCTTAAAGTTTATTTTTGGTAGTTTCTAATCCAGAATCTGAGGCATTTAAAAAAAAATATCCACACAACATTAACAAGTTTGCTTCAGTCTACTGTTTAATATTTGTTGACCTCTAAGAATAAGGATTCTAGATTCCTCTGCCTGTATTTGAACATACAGTACAGAAAGTGGGTTTTGAAGTCTTGCTTCTCAGTGGGAAAAGGGAGAGGGACTCAGTACCTAAAGGCTGGTGGGTAACAGGCTTCAGCTGTTTTACCCATATTTTTAGTTGGTTTGGCGGACAAGTTAGTTGGGACTTTGGCCTTAACTTTCCCTAAGCTGTCCAGGTCTACCCCCCCCCCCCCCAATTTGACCAGGATGGAGGAGACAATGGTGAGAACCAGCAGCAACGGAAACCTGTTCCCTCCTCAGCTGTCACAAACTCAGCTGCCACAATCTTTGGCAGTCTCTCTGGAGGCAGGTTCTCCCCCCCCCCCCCCCAGCTCATTTGCCCAACCACTGTATGTTCTTACCATCTTCCCTCTGAGTCTTTGCTCAGTTGTCCTGTTTTCAAATAAAGCAGCAGGGCTAACTGAAAGAAGGAAACTTGGTGAAGCACCACCCCACTTTCAAAACAGGATTTCCCCCCTCTTTTTTGGAAGTGAGGTGGTGCTTTGCCTGACTTCCTTTCTTTAGCTGGCTCTACTACTCATTTGAAAACAGGAGGGCAGAGCAAAGCCGGAGCAAGGTGATGTGGCTGATAGGTAGAGGTGTTTGTTTTTGTTGAATATGAGAGGATTACAGCCTAAGTCTTACTGAACACAATGGACTTACTTCTGAGTAAAATAACACCATTTTCAAACACCTCTACTGATAGGCAAAGGGTGCCACCTGTATCCATTTATTGCTTGAGTTAGCCTGCTTCACTTTCCCTTATGGATGGGCCAGCCCAGTATCACTGTCCACATCGGTTTGGAAAGCATTCATCACTTAGTTAGAATATTTATATACAGTATTATATGCAGGGGTGACATGATGTCTGACCATGGCTAAGTTGTCCTAGATGGTGTAGAGAAGCATGGCTGGAGTTTTGACAGTACTGAATGTAAATTTTTTAGTTTACTATTTTTAATACAAACATGACAATCGGTAATAGAAATAGTCTATTTGCTGTAATGTGTAGTCCCAGCCACATTATATGATATGCGGTGTTCCACTGCTGAAATTGAAGACAGAATTGGATATGTGTTCATTTTGTTTTTTACATCAATTAACATTTTGAGAAATTATGCTGCTACGTTTTGCTGTTGTCCTTTGGTAAACATTGATGAAATGCCTACAGTCTTATCCAGATTAATTCCACAGTAATGTGGGCACAGATTAGAAGCTAGGGTAGTCAGTTTCCATGTTCTTAGGAGCCATTCAGTTCTCCAGGCACTGATCCCCCTACTGGTAGTGTGTTTTGCCACATAATTTGAATGGAAGGTGGTCAGGTTCTAAAGCAGCGGTGGGGAACCTCCGGCCCGCGCAAGACCGGACCTGAGTGTATCAGGTGCGGCCCGTGCAAGACCAGACCGGAGGCTCAGGAGGCCCCGCGCTCACCTCGTCGGTGACTCCTTCTCAATGTGGCTGTTCTGGACATGCGCAGAACGCCGCTAAGGCCAAGAGAGGGCAATCTCTTGGCCTCAGCGGCATCCTGCGCATGTCCAGAACAGCCGTTTTGAGAAGGAGTCGCCGACAAGGTGAGCGCAGAGCCGCCGCCAGCGGCCCGGAGAAGGTAGGGAGAGCAATTGGGGGGGGGGCGTGCGCGCGATTGGGGGGCACGCGTGCGTGGGGGGAGTTTGCAGTGGAGGGCCGGCCCACGACACATTTTCCCCATGGAAAAATGGCCCTCCACCGCAAATAGGTTCCCCACCCTTGTTCTACAGTAAAGCTGCTGCCATCTAGTAGTAAGGGCATTACAGCTATAGAGCACTGGGTGTGGGTGGGGCATTGGGTACAAAGCTCAAAGACTTGTACGAGAATGTGTGAAGTCAAATCTCATGCAACTTTTGAAACCAACTCTCTCTTCCTTTTATAATTCAAAATAAAAGCAATTTTTAACCACACCCTGGTTACAATTTGTAAGGACCAGCAGGAGGCATACAAAATTGGTTTTAAAGGGCTGCCAGTTGGCCACTGCTGCTTTAAACTCTTCCCAGTTAGGAAAATGTTCAGATCATTAGAAATTTAAGCATGCTAAATGCAGAATAATAAGGCTTGCTACTATCCTTGGGGAAATAGGAAGTTCCAACACAATTGCTTGCAGATGTTTTTGATTATAGTCATGTACTCATTCATGGTATCATTTTGATTGCTTGAAAACCCAAGTTTAAAAATCACAGCAGAGGTCTCCATAAATCAGTTGAGACCTAGTTTCTGGTGGCAGCCCTTTTCTCCTGGATTTAGGGCTGAATTCTCCCAGTATGGGTAAAAATGTTTCCTCTTCTTAGGTAAGCTGGATTTTGCACAGGCAGGAGTGGTGGTGCTTGAAGAAACAGTGCTCATTCCCCAATCTTCCTTGTTCTGAAGCAGTCGCAGACATGCTCCCCTTGCCTGTAAGGCTCTTACATAGCAATTTTAGCCTCTGCACTGTGGCTGTCCAAAAAGACACGTCACATCTGGGGGGGGATGGGGGTTGGAAAATACAAGAAGAAAAGGGGGGGGACCAAGCAGGCTTGGAAAATGGCTTGGGCGTCAGCATTGCACAGATGTGGCTCTTAGCAAAAGTCCAAACAGATGATTACAGGCATACTTTAAGGCAAAATAATTTCTTAATATTTCTTAATAAGTTTACTGGTCCCTAACTGTACTTAAGGGTTTCGCTTTTTGGGCACTTACAAATTTGTGATCCCCACCGAAATACATGGAACTGACCAGGCACAGATTCGTCTGAAATTGCCAGTTCAGAACATGCACAAGTATTCTTGAGTTTGACCTTAAGAAGGTTTGTGTTATAGGTCCATCTGATTGAATGGTTTACAACCACCTGGGCATCCCTATCTGCCCTCTGATCTGGACAGGTGGACTTGGATATCTAGTTTGCAGACGCATGCCGATCCTAGCAGGTGGTCTAGCTAGGGGTTATTGTGTTTGGTAGACTCTGACAAGCAATCCGCAAACTACCTGTCTGCTTGCCAATGCGATTTTTCTGCAATGGCACTCATTTCAAAGTGTTGTAGTGGAGCAGATGGGGAAAATTTAAAGGCGCAAGGTAACGCAATCATCACAACCTGTAATAGAAACCATAGCCCTTTTAGAGTGCCTATCTCTTCCTCCCACAGGAAGTGGGGAATGAAATTGATAGCTTGTCTTCCTCATTCCTTGCCAGCCAACATTTAACTGTATACAAAACTGCCAGGTTTAGGTCACAAACCCATTGCCTAAAATATTGAAGTTCCCCCCTGATTGCAGCATTGCACCTTTGGAGCGGGCAAGAAGATGGCAACTATCTCACCTCTTTCTAGTACCTGACCTGGCAGGAGACATACACTATATTCACCGGTTTTTCCCATGGATGCTCTGTCACTGGAACTCCTCTCCTAGATTCTGATACTCATATCTGTCTCCATCCAGAACTTCATACTGGCTGCAAGCTCCCTGATTCTATGGCCTAGTTAGAGGAAAAGGATGACTATTTAGGAGGACTAAAGGGCTAAATATTTAGGAGGACGCTGCTACGGAAAACCATAGTTCTTGCAGGGGCTTTCTGTACTTAATGGCTAATGAATATTGGGTTATCCAAAATATGTTTAAAAACATGAAGAAACATGGCTGCAGGAAAAAAAAGTTGGAAAGGAAATAAGGCTAACACCCATTTTCCCTGTATTCAGTGCAGCTGATTTTTTCGCAAGAGTCACTGCAAGTGGACCCCAAACAACCCTTTTCTCACTCAGTGGCGTCTTCAGCCCTCCTGCTGCCTGGCCAAGCGCCCCCCCGACGTCACGTGACGTGTGACGTCAAACGACGCTCGAAAGCTGGAGCGCGGCGCCCGCCCGCAGCCATAACGGGCGGGCGGCGCTCCAGCTTTTGAGTTAGAGGAGAGCGTCCTCGTCGTCTTGGTAACTCGCACAGCGCGCGCCCGCAGCCACAGGGTCTGGGCGCGCGCTGCGCGTTGCCTAGACAACGCTGTTGCTCACCGTAGACTTGAAAGCTGGAGCGCCGCGGGCTTTCTGTTTTTTACTGTGGAAACTGCAGGGGTGGGGTGGGGGAAAAAGAGTTGAGTCTGGGGTTTCTTTTTGTACTTGGGATTTATGTTCTGGTGGATTTTGTTCATGTGTCTTATTGCTGTGTGTTTTAAAAGAGATCCTGGTATTTTTGTGGAATTTATGTAAATTAGCTAATTAAGCAGCCAAGCGGTAAGTGGCCAAGTGGCCCAAAAATGCTTTAAATGTTTTTTCTTGAAACCCAGGGCCAAAAGGAAGGTGCGTCTTATACGCCGGTGCGTATTATACGCCGATAAATACGGTATCTGTCCATGACAACTGTGTGATCTTAATCTCCACATCCAGATCACCTTCCATTTGTCTGGCCAAACATACCAGGTCCAGCATCTGTCCTGCTTTGTGAGTTGGGGTTGAAATCTTCTGAGATAGGCCCATAGTTGACATGGTAGCCATGAAATCCTGAGCTACACCTACCTCTGTGGCCTCAGCATGAACATTGAAGTCCCCAATACCAATAGGTGAGGGGACTCCAATGCAATGTCTGAGATCAACCCAGTCAGCTCAAGTAGGGAAACTGGCAGCAAGGCAAATGGTACACGAACAGAACCCCAATCCTGTCCCGCCCTTCCAGTGTGACATACAGACAACCCTGGTAGATTGCAGGACAGGGTTCTTGGTAAGGGAGATGGATTTCTGATAGGTCATCGCAGCCTCCCCCCCCCCCCCGCAGTCATGGTTGCTGCACTACCTGGAACAGTCGTGCAGTGGCTGCTGCACTACCTGGTGGACAAAGCTGACTTGCTCCTCCCACCTCATCTAACCAGGTCTCCGAAATACATGTCAGATCAGCATCCTCATCCAGGATTAAATACCAGATGAGGCAGGTTTTATTATTCACTGATCTGGCATTCAGGAATAGCAGTTTCAGACCCAGGGAACTACTACCAAGGCTACCAGTTGGCAAAGAGCTGTGGCAAAGACTGGAAAGAGGGACAATCTATATACGATGGACTCTCCTTTGCATAGAATGGCCTGCCTTTCCACCGCCATATCTTCCATGGTTTGTTACTCTATTGATAGTGTCATCCTTCCCCTGAGCTCCTCAGTGAATACATCTCTTACCAGCAAGACCCACCCTCTAAAAGTCCATCTATAACCCACCTGTCCAGATTTTATCGTGCTACATGCACTGGGCCTGGCATCGGGACTTCCACCCCCACAGATTACACATTGAAGGAACAAGGGAGGGAAACGGAATGGCACTGGTCCACAAAAGGCGTCTCATCAACATTATGGGTCTAGGCCAGTGGTGGCCAACCTTTTTATGACATGTGCCACTTTTAGTTTTTTTGTATCTTGGGCGTGCCACAAAAATAAATAAATAAAGTAAATAAATAAATAATAAATAACCATGTTTTTATTTTATTAAATAAATTATACTTTTAGCCTCACAAATTGCGTGTTTAGTTTGTGTAGTTTGACCCTTAATTTTGCAGTCCTTAGGATCCTGGCCAGTCAGAAAAGATAGGAGGGGAAAAAACAGTATACATGTATATGAGAAGCCTAGCATGTGGAAGAATATTAAGATTTGCAGTTTTTTTAAATCATCAAAGTAGTTTTGTGAGAATCAACACAGCCCCCAAAGTTGCAAGCTATCAATTCTACATTCTTCATCAATAAAAAAACGGATTCTACACTGTCACTGTGCTGGTGTTTCAGAACTACAAGGCTAAGAAGAGGTTTCCCCAAGCTGATCCACTTCACAAAATAGTGCCAAGCAGTCACATTTTAGCCTCATTTGAGGCTGAGAAATACAGTAGTAACCTTGCCAAATGTGGCTTCATGAATGACTGAGAAGGGATTTGAACCTGGATTTCCCTAATCCAAGCCCAGTCTAATCATTACTGCACTAGTTCTGAACAACCTGTTTTCCACCAGTTGTTTAGGTTCACACCCTGTTATTCTGCTAATTACAACTGGGTCTGCCCTCAGGCAGCTTCACACATTATTTATTGGTAAGATTTTTAGGTGTGGACTCAAAATGTAGTGCACGGAATACGACACACACACATGCCACAGTAACATACTCAGAAGCAAACACATTACAGGCAAACATGCCTAACTCAGCCCTCATGCAGTTTTTGCAAAAAAAAAAGTTAAGAAAAACTCTTCAGGAACGAGTTTAGAGAAGTGCATCCTCTGTGCACTCCAGTCCACAAACATTCATCAGTACAGGATTTCTACGCACAACCCGGTTGTGAATACAACTGGGCAGTTGCAAGGAGACTCAGCCAAGCTAAATTGATATTCAGAGATATCTAGAGCCCGAGGCAGAGAATATCCAGAGGGGTGGCCACGTCAGTCTGTTATAGCAAAGGGGGGGGGGGAGAAGGAGTCCTATTGTGGTAGGTACTATTGACAGCGCAAGCGTATGGTATGCATGTTGTTTACTCTGAAGTAGGTCCTACTATATTCAATGGGCTTACTCGTACTCCTCCTAAGTTGTGAGCATACGACTGCGCTGTACTGTATATTGTGGCATAAACTTTTGTGCCCACTTCGTCACAGGCATGAGGTGTTTGTGTAGCGTGCGCACGACACCTCGCGAGGAAGGGGGAGTAGTCCAAGGGGGGGAGAGACCATAAAAATAAAAGGCAAAGTTGGTACGACGGCACCGCTTCCCCTCAGCCAGCCAGGGCTGGGCCTCTGCAAGCATCTTCACCTCTTCCAGGCCCGGATTACCCAGCGGGCCTCTCTCCGGCACACGCGCGCTGAGGCGGCAGCTCAGGAAGAGGAAAATGGAATAAACATCCCCGCCGTTGCCACTGCTGGGATCATTAACTAGCCTGGCCGAGCTCCCTTCCCGTCGCGGCGCTGCCTCTCTCTTCACCTCGGCAGGCTCATTCGACCCCCTCCAGAGAAGCACAAGCTCCATCCCTCCCCCCCCCGCCGTCTCACCGCTTCGGACCCGGAGGGAGAAGCCGAGGCTCCGCCGGGTCCGCGCAGCTCCGGAGGCCGGGAGAGAGCGTCCTCTCATCACACCGGCTCGGCCTATACTGCCCAGGCCTGAGCCGGTGATTTCGCACATGCGTACAACGCATCGGCGTTGTACGCATGTGCGAAATCGCCGGCTCAGGCCTGGGCAGTATAGGCCGAGCCGGCGTGACGAGAGGACGCTCTCTCCCGGCCTCTGGAGTCACGCGGACCCAGAGGGAGAAGCCGGGAGGGAGGGAGGGAGGCGGCGGGCAGGCGGCGTGCCACCCGACAGACCTTCCCGTGCCACGGGTTGGCCACCACTGGTCTAGGCCATCAGGCCTCTCCTAGAAACACCTCCCCCACGTTTAACCCTGTTTTGCCACAGCACACTCAGCACACCCACCCTCCCCTCCCACTCACCAAGCTCACACACCCTCCCTCACTCCCCTCAAACGAGTGCAGGCTCACACACCCTTCCTCGCCCCCCTCTCACAGGAGTGCAGGCTCACCTCTCTCCTCCCCTTCCACTCCCTCACCAAGACTCAAGGTAGATGTCAAATGGGGAGGGCCCTTACCCTCGTAACTCCCCAAAGGAACAGCTCAAAGGGACAACCCCCTTTTGTGTTGCTACTTTGGTGGCAACCCACTGGTGGCAACCATCCCGTACGGGTCAACCGGGGGTTAAATCCTCAGCCCCGGAAGCTGACAAACAGGGGGTGGGCCTTTTGTTTTGGTGATGCCAAATTTACCTTTTGTTGATGTATTTCCCAACAAAGTAATTTTATTTTGTCCAGTATTAGCATTTCCTTTTATGAAGAGTAATGTTGATACTTTGGCTGGTACTCTGTTAATAATTATTTTGTTATGGTTACTGTTTTAATTGTTCGTCACCTTGAGTTTATATTTTTGGTTAAAAAAATGTGACAAAATATTTTTGTAAATGTTATATACTGACATTCTGGTTTGTTACAAAAGTGTTGTTCAGCTTATCTCAAATGTCATTGTATTTGGAACAGCAGTTATTTTGTTGCCAGTGACAAAAACAACCCCTCAAACCTGAGCACTTCTCAAAACTGAGAAATAAAGGTTGGCAGTCCTGAAAACCAAGCATTTCAGTCGTTTCAGAATTCTTACAATGCAAATAAATGCAGCATAGGTTTCAAACCACAGAGTTTTGCTTCATGCAGGGTGAAGGTCCTGAATCATATATGTCTGTTTACAGAGAAATGATGACTTTTACTCCCAAATTTTATCACTGGTACTGTTTCTTTTATATAGCCATGGACACAGGGCAGACAGGTAATGGTACTACATATACATGTGTGTGTGGGGGGGGGGGATGTGGATGGAATGCTTTTGCATGACTTTGTAGTATGCTATGTTCCCAGTGAACGTTTGTGCTGTCGCAACCCCATATAGGCCTTCGTTTTGCCCATGCAAATTAGGAGATTTGCTTTTTGTATTTAGTAAGCCTACCTTTAAAAAAATTACATGTTTACATGTTACATGTTTTAGACCCAGAGCTTTCAAAAAAATCATAATAAGCCAGTGGCCCCCAAAATAGTACTAACCTGTTTCCCAATTCTTGAACATGTGTTAGTGTATATTGCTGTATACAGCAGGCCCTCATCTGCAGATTAGCCATCCGCGGATGGCCATCTGCGGAGGAGGGATCCCACTGGGGGTAGCGCCACAGTAGCTTAATAGTTGTGCGGACCTGCCACTGGCTTCTTGTCTCTCTTGCTGCTATTTTTAATCTTGTAAAACACCTGTAAAAAGGAGAAAAACACGACCAGAAGTGACTTCCGTTTGCACGCGCTACTGTGGCGCTGCCCCCACCTCCCCATTGCAGACTTAAGCATCTGCAGATTTTCGCAGCTGTGGGGGTTCTGGGAACGGAACTTGCACGGATACAAAGGGCCCACTGTACTTTGTTTTGCACTGGGTTTTCCTTGATTGGGATATTGTGCCCAGTATTTTTGTCCACTGCATTTTAAGGTACTGATAAGCAGGAGAGAACGTGTATGAGTCAGGAAAAAAATGTTACAACCCTTTTAATAGCTGCTTTTAAGCATTTGTAAAGTAAAGCAATTGCTCTCCTTCAGGAGTTGTAGCACATATAGGATTATTGTCTCTACTGTACAGTTTGTCTTCACATTATGTCCAAGGACATTTTGGTGTGATATTGAGAAACTGTCTGGTGGGGACCAATTTATGTGGTAAGTTGGGCAAAACAGTTTTCCCCATGGAACAGTCACCACACAGAAACAGTTCAAATCCCTTTCACGAGGAACCTATTTTGTAGAAAGTAACTCCTAAGTTTAGGGCAGGGGTGGCCAACCTTGCACCATTAGGGCTACTGTGTTCTTAAGAGTTGTATAGAAGACAGAATCTGGGCAGCTGCAAGTGTTGATGGTGCTGCTAAAGCAGCTGCACCTGCTGAAATGTCCTCACTTATGCAACCATTTAAAGGGCCAGCATTCATGTTGAAAGGTTGGCCACCACTGGTTTAGGGAGTCCTGCCATGGCATTTGATTTTTTATTCTGGGTGGAAGTACATAATGTATCAGTTTTGCATAGGTCCTCTGCATATATCATTTTGAAATGTGCTAGTGCCAGGAAGTGGCTACTATTCTGCAAAAGGGCTGAAATATTTTTAAATGTATCATTCATAGAAAATGGACGTATGTTTTATCATTTTGCAGCTTCAGTATAAGTAAAATTCTAATAAGTTGATTTGCTGTCAGCCAAATGGCAGTTCATGTGCAGTAGTAGTTTCAACATTTTAGGGGTAATGCACAATGAAAAATAGTTGTGACATTTGACATCCTTGTATTGAAAAATGGTCTACATGGGGATTTAATTGCAGCAAGCATTCTGTAACTGCTACTTACATATTTGTGAACTTGTGCATGAAGCATGAAGAAATTATTTATTAAGCGCTTATGCTTTTTTCTTTTCTGATCTTAAGGAATAAGGTAGGTTAGATTATTTGACTTCCTGAATCCTGAAGATGGAATGGGTTCTTGTTCCTTACTCAGTTATACCTGGATGTGGTGAACCCTTGATTTAATAGACAAATGGAAGAAGGGGGGTGTCAGTTTAATGCCAAAAGCCTATTCAGTCTGAATGCATTTATAACAATATGCAAAGCCTATTATTAGTTTTTAAGATGCAGACATTGTCTGTTATTGTTGAAATCTGTTAAATCGAGGGTTCACTACCAAACGTCTTGCACAAGATCTGTTCAGCAAATACTTGGTTTGTGTCAATTTCAGCATGTTAAAGAAATGTTCCAACCTGTCACTTCTGAGAAAGCAATCACAACATTGCCAGTGTATTCAAGCAAATGGTCAGAAATCTCCCAAAACTACAAATGTTGCTCCTTTCAATGTCTGCCCACCCATCTCTTCAAATATTTAATGCAGTGCTATCTTGTCAATCTTTTTCCCCCCTGTAGTAGCAGACTTTATTCTATTACTCAAATTGCATGCATATATGTGCATAAGTATGTCGCAGTTTTCCATGTTCAGAAATGTAAACTAACAAAAGCAATTCCCACTCGTAGAGTTGAGACACTGAATCTGTAGCTTACCTGTTTAGGGCTAAGCAAGACAGAAAGATTAAAGAAAAGAGACAGAAAGATCTAAGGAAGAGGACAAGAGCTGGTTGATGTTACCTTTTATTAAAGGGACCACAGACAAGATTGCTCTGGTTTTTAGACATTTTAACGTGAAAGCGATTTTTAAACCTACAAACAAATTGGCACAACTGCTGAGAAATCCAAAGGATCCAAGAGCCCCCACTGTCCAACCCTGGTGTATACAGTGTGCCCTGCGAGTGTGGGAAAACTTATATAGGAACCACCAAATGCTCGATTAATACTAGAATTAAGGAACACAGGAGAGCTATAAATTGTAATCACCCGGAACACTCAGCATTGGCAGAACACGCAAAAAAACAACACAGGACACACCATTAGGTTTGAAGATGCAAAGAGTTTAATTTCTGAAACTATTGTAAGACAAAGATTGAATTTTGAAGCGATAGAAATCAGCAAACGAAAACAGCAAGGTCTAGTAAACAGACAACAGGAATTGTCATTCACAGACAAAATCTGGATGCCGATCCTCAGTAAAACAATGGGCAAAACGAATCAAGTAATCCGGGACTGACAGCCTCCTATCGGAGCTCTCGAATGGTCATGACTGCATGGCCATTTCGGCATGATTGCTACCCTTATCTCCAATTCCTTCAAATAGCAGTTCTGCGCCCCTAGCACTCCAATTGCCTTGCCAGACTGCTGTGTTGACATTGGTAATCCGAGACTGACAGTCTACCGACAGAGCACTCGCTAGAGGTTACTAGCGGTCATCACCGCATGGCCAGATTTCCGGCACTAATTGCTTGCCCCGATCTTCACGCACTTTTCTGTGTTTGGCGCCAATTCTTCTTAAAAGAGCAGATCTGCTACCCCAGTTCCTTAACATCTTGCCAGACTGCTGCGCTGACACCTGAAGAGGTCCACAGCTAGTGGACGAAATGTGTTTTTAATGATTTTATCGTGTTTGGAACTGTGTTTACGTATTTTTAACGTGTTTTACTGTTTTTAAACATAAAGAAGACATTACAGTTTTTTAGATTTTTACATGGCTTTTAATCCTGCAAATCTCACCTCTTTGTATATCATGGATTTGTTTTCAGTGTTGTGGGTAGCTGTGCTTACACCATGGTTCAGCAACTGGCAGCTTACAAGGCAGATTCTCAAGTACATAATTATCACTGCCACTGCTTCATAACCCCTCAGAAATCATTTGGGAGAGGAAGGAGGAATGAGGGATGTCTTAAATAAAAACATTAGCCATTAATTACTGCAAATGGGTTATTAAAGCAAAAGAATTCTGTTACTTACATACACCTTCCAAAATGTGAATCTAATATTACCTCCATCTTTTCTTTAGGACAGATGGGCGCCGTTGGTCCTTGGCTTCCCTCCCTTCATCTGGATATGGCACAAACACCCCCAGTTCAACAGTTTCAGTAAGTCTGTTTTCATCATTAGTTACTAAGCATTACTAAATTACATTTCCTTCTATCCTAGTCATTAGTTAATGACTAGGATGTTGTATTAAATGGATTCATTTTTTCCCTAACATGTATACAACTTGTCAATTTGACAGTCACCATTTCTATACTGTAGTAGCCTTCAGAACTGTTTCAGATTCCTAGTATAAATCATTCTTGCAGTTATTAGTCGTACTGAAGGTTCATTCTTCACCTTTTATTATTAATCCTGTAGAATGTATTTAACAAAAGAATGTGTGCTCCCATTAATTTGCTGAGTGCTGGTTTGCACGATCATTGTACATTTCTTGATCTCTTGTATGGTGCTGTCCTTTTTGAAAAGCATTGTGTTTATCTTCATGCCAAGTGGTATAGAAGTTCTACCTCTGATTATTAAACTGTGATAGCTCATTCAGACCCAGAACAGCACTTGATATCAACACATGGCAACTGTGCATACATGAAACTACTGTAATGCTAAGATTTATCTGGTAATGGTCACAGCTTTACTTAATATCCTTGACAGTTGCACCATAGATGAAACCCCCCTCTTTTTAGGAGGTTGTCATCTACTAGACAATGGGTCAGATCTGGCGTGTGAGGATTTTTAATTTTTCTAAGAGTAGCTTTATCATTCCTAAACACTTTGTATTTAATACATCATATCTATTACTTTTCACTAGAGAAATTAGCCAAGGTAAACTAGTGTTAAGCATGTTTCTTTTATTCTTGAAAGAAAAGAGAAAGGAGTGTGTGTGTGTGTGCGCGCGCGCACGCGTTCTCTCTCTCTCTCTCTCTCTCTCTCTCTCTCTCTCACTCACACACACACACACACACACACACACACACACACACACACACACACACACACACACACACACACACACACACACACACACACACGTTAAGTCCTGTGCCTCTTCTCATGTGTTTCTTATATCTTCTTCTTAGTCATCATGCTCATCTCAGGAGAAGCTGCATCAACTGCCCTTTCAACCAACAGCAGATGAACTTCACTTCCTGACAAAACACTTCAGTACAGAGAGCATAACTGATGAGGAAGGACGACATTCTCCAGCCATGCGTCCTCGATCTCGCAGTCTCAGGTAAGCTTTACAGACTACTTCTGACATGTAAGTTCTGTTTTATTTGACTCATTTGCTACTGCATGCCCACAAGAATAACGACTTCATTCTATTTCATCTTTTAGCTGCTGCCACCCTGTAACAGCTAAAGCAGCGCCTTACATAAATCCATTACAGCTGAGCTGCCCAGCTCTGCCACACTAGAATCTTTCAAAACCTCCAGTTTTGAAAGCTCCTACTGTGCCTCTTTGCCCAGCATGACATGGGTATCAGTGGTGTCAATAAGAACATAAGAAGAGCCCTGCTGGATCAGGCCAAAAACCCATCTAGTCCAGCTTCCTGTATCACACAGTGGCCCCACCAGATGCCTCAGGGAGCACACAGCCAACAAGATAACCTGTTTCCTGCTGCCACTCCCCTGCACCTGGCACAGAGAGAACCTACTTCTAAAACCAGGAGGTTGCTTATGGCTTGTAACCTGTTGATGGTCTTTTCCTCCCTGAATCTGTCCAAACCCCTTTTAAAGGCATCTAGGCCAGGTGCCATCACCACATCCTTTGGCAAGGAGTTCCAGAGATGAATTACACGCTGGGTAAAGAAATATTTTCTTTTATCCATTCTAACTCTCCCTCCACTCAATTTTAGTGCATGTCCCCTGGTTCTGGTGTTGTGCGAGAGGGAAAAGAATTTCCCTCTATCCACTCTCTCCATCCCATGCATAATTTTATACGTCTCAATCATATCCCCCCTCAGGCACCTTTTTTCTAGACTGAAAAGCTTAAACGCTGTAGCCTTTCCTCATAAGGGAGGTGTTCCAGCCCACAAATCATTCTGGTGGCTCTTTTCTGCACCTTTTCCAATTCAACTATATCCTTTTTGAGGTGTGGTGACCAGAACTGGACACAATACTCCAGATGTGGCCTTACCATTGATTTGTACAAAGGCATAATGATATTGGCCGTTTTATTCTCAATCCCTTTTTTAATGATCCCGAGCATGGAATTGGCCTTCTTCACAGCCGCCGCATACTGGGTCGACACTTTCATTGACCTGTCCACCAGCACCCCAAGATCTCTCTCTTGATCCGTCACAGACAACTCAGAACCCATTAGCATATATGTGAAATATTGGTTTCTTGGTTTCTTTCAAGGTCTGGATCTTGGAGGTCCATAAAGACAACAAAATGAACTACCCCCTATTTTTAGTTTAGGGTTCCTCCAGATAGCTAAACTTTCATGGGTATATGGGCAAAAATTAAATTGCTGATCCAAGACCAACCAGGGTGCACTAATAGCAGATACAGGAGGTAGCACCAGTGAACTTTTCAGAGTATTAGTATCCCCAGCGCCTGCCAACATTGTCATAGGTACCAAGGAATATGTCTCTAGCAGAGCCCAGATGAGAGAATAGGGGAGAATTTGGCAAGGTTTAGTGAGAAATCAATGAAATTAAATATGCTGTATGATAAAAAGCTAACTCGGGCAGATTAAATCCCCCAGAATTTAAGGGGAATTTCATATTTGTTCAAGACATCTTGGGTCATTTCCCAGACCAGAGAAAATTCCTCATTAACCTCTCCAACCTATAAAAATAGCATTTGGGAATATGTGTGAAAAGGCCTCTCAAAACACAATATATCCACAGAAGAACGTTCATGTTTAGAACATTGACCCTTCCCCAAAGACTCAATTGCAAACTAACCCAGGTATTCAGTTTTTGTTGAAGCGCTGCTGTTAATGGATCTATATTAATTCAAACAATAGTATGAAAATCCTAAGGTATCTCCAACCCTAGGTAAGTTAAGCTATTGGGAAACCATTTTACAGCGCAATCCTATCCAACTTACACCACCGATGTAAGCAGCGGGGGAGGGCAGGGCGGGAGGCTTTGGAGGGGAGGAGAGATTTAAATCCCCTTTGAAATCCCCCTTTGGAGGGGATTTGAATCCCCTTTCCATTCTGGGGCCTCCGGTTCTTGCTGCACCGCTGGTTACACCGGTGGTGTAAGTTGGATAGGATTGTGCTGTTGAACTGCCAGTCATTAAATAAGAGTCTGAATGCTCCTTTATCCAAAGGCATACGTTAGAACTTGGTCCAATTAACAGTATAGCCAGAAAAAGATCCAAACCAATCTATCAAGGTGTGCAAAGCTGGGAAGAATCGATCAGGTTTGTCTACAAATAGTCAGGCATCATCTGCATATGGTAGAAATTTATATTCATGTTCACCTACCTTCAGGTACTTAATGAGTGGATTTTGTTGTATTGCAGCTGCCAAGGGTTCATGGGAAAGATTGAATTGAGGGGAGTGGGCATCTAGTGCTATGTTGTAAGGAGGAAGACGGGGTGATAAGGCCATTGGAAATAATTCTAGAAGAGGGAAAGTAATGCAGTGCAAAGGTTACCTATCCATGGCTGACCAATCCTCAGACAGACCCCTTGCAGGTAAATGGGGAAGTTGCATCTGAGTGAGTATCATTCTAATCTGTTCTGTGGCTATAACTGTGGCTATAACTAGGTAACAATTTGTAAGTAGAATACAAGAATTGGAAAGTAGACCAGACCTAAAACATCTCAAATGTTACCTGTCATAAATTAATCCAACACTGTTCAAAGTTTCAGGTTAATTTTGCTCCCATAACGGTTGTAGGGACAGAAGTAGTGACTTACATATAGTATAATTGTAGTGTAAATGGGAAGTGGCATTAAATAGCCCATGCATCTAAACCAGGATTGTCATTGTATCAGCTGTGTAGGTAGTAAAATTTTAGTATATGTAGTTTGGGCAAAAACAAAAAAAGAAAACATCTTCCTAAGCAATAGACTTATTACTTTAAAAAAGCTTATTATGTTGATCCTTGGATTTTGTCTTTATACTTTATACATGAAGCTTTCTTGTCAAAATTATGGTTATAATGATTTTACTCTGTCACAATGGGATAGACAACATATTATAAAAATAAAACTGAGATCCCAGAACAAACACAGCTCTAATTTGCTGCAGTTAATCAAGCAAGTATTTTTGTCTTCATTACCTCATTCTGCCTTCAGGGCTACTTAACCATAGAATGAGTCATAGATAGCATAATATAGTGTACCAATGTATGATGATGAAATGCGAAGAAACCATATTATTTGTTATACCCAAGCTATAACATCTGTTACGATTTAAGATGTATGCCCTCAAGTAATAGCATTGTTCCTAAACATTTTACTAAGGGATCAGGATTTTATTCTTGGCCAGTCTGTCAGGTGGCCTGAAAAACAGATGTTACATCTGCTAATCTCATGTTCAGTGGTTCCCTTTTGAGAGACTGGTGACTCTCTCTCTCTCTCTAGCTGGACACATTAAATGTAGCCAGTGGAATTTTCCTATTGTTAAGAAGCAATTTCTGTGGAAAATCTATGTTGCAAAGCAGTTTTGTGTTAAATGTATGCAGTTTGATTTTGTTCGTTCATAAACACTTCAGGATGAGTCCCAGATTTCATCATGCATGTATTGAAAAGATTGCCTGAAGTCACAAAGACACTTAATTCACAATTAATTGTGAAGTGCTTTTCAGATGACCCTTTGACCACATGCATGTTGCAGTACAAGTTAAGAAAAAATACCTTGCCACAGTTTACTCAGTTTAAGTTTCAACTTTAATGAACAACACAATCCTGTCTAACTTGTAGACGCTCCGCCGATCTAGGGTGTCGCAAACGTGCCATAAAGCATGTTTGTGGTTCCCTGGGAGTAAGCGGCGCCAGCAAAGAGGCTGGTGCCACTCTTCCCACCCCAGATCCAACAGAGCACCCACCGGGGAAGGCAGATTCCCCACTGGGCAAGGAAGGGTGGACAGGGCATTATGGGAGGGTGAATTGGCCATCCAGGCCCAGGAAGGGTAAGGGGGCACTGGCGGCAACTCTGCCAAGATCCTATCCCCCTCCCTGGGCCTGCCCGGTGTTACAATGCAAAATAGCTGGCACACATTCGAGTAGACCCATTGAGGCAGCTGAGGTTCTACACGGGGTAAGGGGACAAATGTCATCTTACCCTGAGGAGTCCACCAGCTGCGCCGGTGCTGGGTCCTGTCTGGCTAGTATGTGACATGGGCTCCGCTCTGCATCTGCGCTGCAGCCTAGCTATACAGGCTGTAAGTTTCAACAACAATCAGTTTGTTTCACTGTGGAAATAGTATAGAAATATACTGTGTTATACTGATGGTGTGGAAGATGGTTTCTCTTTTTGGAACAATTGAATCACATTTGGAAGAATCCTAAGACTTAAAATGTGGTAGGTGATGAATTACCTCTGTCCACCTTTTGAGGTGGTCTCCACTTTCATTCTTGCATTTGGTGCTTTTCCACCTTTCCTTCCTTAGTGCAGTTGATGTGTATAGCATAATCTCATTTAACTGCCTCTTTGATTAGAACTAAAAATTTATATTTTTCCTCCAGTCCTGGTCGTTCTCCAGTGTCCTTTGATAGTGAAATAGTAATGATGAACCATGTGTACAAAGAAAGATTTCCAAAGGTAAGAACTAGTATTTTGATCCATTTACATATGAATTCCATTACCAAGCCACTGTGGCAAATGGGCAAGATGGTTAATTTCTGCTACAGATATCCTGTTTTTGATGTATTTGAAGTTTTTTCTTCAGACTCTTAAGAGGACTTTGCTTATTTAAAGTGACAATTAATGAACAGTCTCATTGTGTTAGCAACATATACTATATGCAGTTATAGTTATACTGCAAATATGGAAATGAACCATTGAAATCAAGAGGACTAGTGAACATAGGAATCTGCCTTGTACTGATTCAGACCATTGGTCCATTTAGCTTAGTATTGTGTTTCACTGACCAGCAGCTTTCCAAAGTTTCACATAGTTATCTTTCCCTGCTCAACTTGAAAGTCCTAGAGATCAAACCCAGGACTTTTTGCATAAAAAATATGTGCTCTGCTGCTAATCCTTGCAGGGGGACATTGAGGCTTTTTGGCACTTGTGATGCAGTAAGCTCTTTCAGCTTTTTAACATAAGCTATTTTTTTTAATAAGCTTGCAACATGATCAGTCAATTTTTTGTCATAAGCTCTCAACTTGATCAGTCTCTGATGGGACCAAACTACTGTACATGCCAGTCAGTCAAACTACATGATCAGTCTCTGATTGGGACCAAACTACATGTCATCACTCAACTGAATGCTTTTTTCTGCCTCAGCCTTAGTTATTAAAGCACCGCATTCTCATGTGATCCTACCCAGGCTCTCAGTTCTGCTTTGGAGAGTCTTTTCCAGGTGTCCCTGTCCTCAGAAATGAGGCTGGTGGCATCTGAGATAAGAGCCTTTTTAGTGATGGTGCCCTGTCCTTAGATTGTAGAATTGGGAGATGCTCTAATAGTTTCTAGTACCAGATTCATTGTTTTCCAGGGGTTTCAGTTGAAGTATGCCCCTGTTGATCTGCCAGTTGTGTTGACTGCTGTTCTTTTAACGTTGATGTTTAGCTGTTTTAAATATAACTTTATTTTATAATCTCTGTTTACAGGTGTCCCCCACTTAATGAGGGGGATTCGTTCCCTGAACCCCATCGTTAAGCAGGTCCGTCAAGTGGGCCTTTCCCTATCTTTTGAAGTTTGAGGCCTCTCTGAAGACCTGTTCTTGGTCCTGGCCTCTGCAGGCCACTGAGGGCCTCAGAATGGCTCACAGAGGCCTCCATAAGGCACTTCTGGTTTGCTCTGAAAACCGGAAGTGTGTTACAGAGGTCTCTGTGAGCCATTCTGAGGTCCACAGAGGTCAGGAACAGGCCTCCAGAGAGGCATCAAACTTCAAAAGGTAGAGAAAGTGACCGACAATGTTCTGCCTAACGACCCCTGTCATATATCCGAGGGGGGTGTTAATCAGAACATAGTTAAGCAGGGGACACCTGTACTTTTTTTTTAAGGTGCGTGAGGAAAAGAGTATAACTAGTTAAAACAACTTTCTTCTTTAGTTATGCAGGGCCCTCTCAATCTTTTTCTTTACTGAATCACTGAATAAGTAAAGAGAAACCAAGTGCAGGAAGCTTTCCAATAGAGTGTCATGACTTTACAGAATTCACTCATATCATTCTTCACCCTTTCCAAAACTCACATTTGGCTTAGCAGGGCCAAACCATGAGTTACACAAGAGATTCATGAATGGGAAAACAGGTTTTTTCTTCTCCAGTGCTAAGAGCAGTATAGAGAGATCTAGGTAAGGGGAAATGATTGAAACCTCTCCACAAACACTTATCACTTCAATCACATTCAGAGTTTCCCATGGGTATTTTAAAATAAAAATAAACCCGGGAGCTCAAACCACAGATCTTTTGCATAATGACTTGTGATGGCTGCATATTTGGCCTGTAGATTTCAACCTGTTGGTTTTTATACCGATTTTGTCTTAGTTAACCTTAATTTTTCTTGTGTATTCTAAATCAGTGCATATTTTACTTGGGAATTGTAATATCACTCAACTTCATGACGCTTCATTTGAACATTTAAGAATTGGGTCAATGAAAAAGAAGATAATTAGTTCAGTTTGATTTGCCTGGTTTGGTTCATACGTAGAGCTCACAGTAGCAAAATGCCAGTAACTATTCTTTTGATGCTACTTAGGCCACAGCCCAGATGGAGGAACGGCTGGCTGAGTTTATTGCGTCTAATGCACCAGAGAACGTGCTGCAGCTAGCAGATGGGGTCCTCAGCTTTATTCTTCATCAAGTTATTGAGTTGGCCAGAGACTGCCTGGATAAATCACGTGAAGGACTCATTACTTCTCGGTACTTCTATGAATTGCAGGAAAACCTTGAGAAACTCCTACAGGATGTAAGTTCTTCAACATCAGATAATAACTGTTGCTATCAGGGGCGTCACTGGAGCGTGGCGGGGGCGGGGCGCCATGGGGTGACCTCAAAACGGGTCTGCGCATGCGCAAAAATCCGGGAAATACCCGGATGGACGCGCTGCCTGGGCCTTCTTTCAGAAGGCCCTGGAGCGCCGACGGGGTCGGACGCTCCAAGGCCTTCTCCCGGCCCGACCTCGGAGCGTCCGAAGGTCGACGCGACGCGGGGGGGAGCCGGGTCGCCCCCACCCCCCCGCGCCGCGCGTCACTAGGGTGACGCGCGTCCTGGTGACGCTACTTGTTGCTATCAAACAGTATTGTAACCAACATAATTTGTAGGTCTGGAAGGTAATTAATTGGAAGCTTACTTGCTGTAAGGTTGAATAGTTCACATATCTCCAGGCACTCTTGAATGATTATCTGGATCCATTTCATTCTGGCTGGGTTTGGCACCAAACTGATGGATGACCTATGCCTTGAGGAGCATGGGGAATTGCAACCCTGTAAATTGTCCTAGGCCTCTCAGCAACTTTCAGTACCATTGACAATGGTATGTTTCTGGATTGGCTGTCTTGGGTGAGGATTGGCGGTACTGTGCTCCAGTGGATTTGTTCCTACCTTGGTGCCTATTTCCAGAAAGAAGTGCTGGGACGCTGATGCTCATCAAGGTGTAACTTATGCTACAGTGTTCTGCAGGGTTCCATCTTATCCCCCATGTTTTTTCATATCTACGTACAACCCACTGAGTGAGGTCATCTGGAGATTTGGAATGTGGTATCAGTAAAAATGGATGCCACCCAGTTCTGGCTCTCTTTTTCATTTAATTCAGGTGAAGCTATGGATGTGCTGAACCACTGGCTGGGATTGATAATTGATTGGATGGGAGAGGCGTAACTAGCCCTTCCGGCGCCGGGAGGAAGGGGGTGGGGCCTAGGTGACGTGACACGCCCAGTGCGGCACCGAACACACACACACACCGCCGGTTTCCTACCCATTTTGGAGCCGGAGGCTGTAAACTGAATCTGACTCCTAACAAGATGGAGATATTGTTGGTGGGTTTTGGTTTGAGTGTTCTGTTTTGGATGAAGTTACACTACCCCGAAACATAGGGAATTTCCCACACAAAGAGAGCCAACTACAGCTATCCACGGATCCGGCATTCATGGATTTGTCTCAACGCAGATACAGGGGTCACTGTAAAAACTTGAAAAAAGGGGGAAAAGGTTAAAAATAGTGTTGCTTACCTTTTGGCTGGCAAACTGCTCCGTTTGCAGGGCTGTAGAGAGTGAAATCGCGCTCCTGCAGTCTCTTCCGGGTTGCTCAACTTCCCCACTCCCTTCCCCAAGGTTGACACAGAATGCATTGGGGCAAGCCTGGGGAAGGTGGGGGTGGAAAGACGCACGACCCAGAAGAGGCTGTAGGAGCACGGTTTCACTCTACAATCCTGCAAATGGAGTGGTTTGCCAGTAAGAAACACTATTTTAAACTTTTTCCCAAGTTTTTACAGTGACCCCTGTATCTGCGTTGAAACAAATCCATGGGTGCCGAATCCGCAGATAGCACGGGTCCACTGTATAATCAATTCATTACTTTCTATGGTATAAACCTGATTTTATTACAAAGACTTGGAACCTAATGGCTACTTTTACAAGTGTAAAGCATTCTTTTGTGTGTGTGTGTGTGTGTGTGTGTGTGTGTGTGTGTGTGTGTGTGTGTGTGTGTGTGTGTGTGTTGGGGGGGAATGTTGCAGATTACCATGGATTCCTCCAACTAAGGCAATTTCGCTTTACGTGGATTTCAGTATCCACAGGGGGTCCAGACAGAACCTCCGCGGATACGGAGGTACAACTATATTGTTTTGTTGTAATTACCAGATAGTATTGGGGGAGGGGAATAGGGGAAGAATATGCAAAAGTAAGAATTTTAATTTGATTAACTTTTAACCTAAGATAAACAAAAATAAGAAGCTTTCTATATATGTGTGTGTTATAATCAGCTTTTTTTAAGCTTAAAGAAAATAGATGTTTCAAAAAATAATAATAAGCTGCACATTGAATTAGCCTGAAGAAGGTGAAATGCTTATGCTTGGTTAGTTGATAAAATGTACATTTGGATTTTTTTAGACAAATGAAAAATTCATAGATGTTTCTATATGTGGAAAACCACTGGAGCATGGGTAGAGGGGGTGTTGGCAAGTTTATATTACAGTAGCTTGTGCTTCCCACTTGAACACTGAAATCCTGATTAGAATTGCTGTTCTTAATAGGGTTTAAGTGCAGATATATTTTGGTTCTTGTCTCTGGAGTTTGGCTGGCTTGGTCTGTATCAGCATATTAGCTCAGTTACAGAGTTGTGACTGAAATATCACTGCTGTTGGTCCTACTAAACTCAGGGGAGGACAGTGATTTTAATTTCATGCCCCAATGACTACAGTTAGTGACGGATGAGTCTTTCAGATAAGGGAATCGCTTTGTAAATTGCCCATTGCTACCTCTAGTACATGTGTCACTGGAAATGGCTTGGTTTCTATAAACGAATGGCACCAGCTTCAGCCCATAACTCTTGTGTTTACCCCATCCCCTCCCCTCAAGGAGGGGGGAACCTGAAATGACACCTGCAACCTTCAGACAAGCATGTTGTCATGGGGGACTGCTAATTAGATGGCATGCATCATACAACGGGAAGGCAAGCGAGAGATAGGCAGCTATTTCATATATAACCCATGTATCCAAGATGCAGTAAAAATGGAATATATTCCTAAACAAGACATTTGGAAAGATGTCTGGACTATCCACTAAGAGACAGAAACAAGAAACCATGATTTTACTAAGGACTCTGGAGCTTCAGCGCTGTGTGGATATCATGGCTGAGTGGTTGTTACAAGTTGTGTTTGATTTTTGTAATTCTGTAATCTTACCTCAAAGTCATGTTTTAGCATTTTTAATCTAGCTTAGATATTTAATATTCAGAGCAAATTTATACAAGATTTTAAAGTATTTTCTTTGTACAAAGCTGAAACTGTTTTTAAATTGTTGATTTAATATGCTCTTGATATAACAATTAGTTATTAAAGTTATTTTTTCACCTTTATGGTATCTGAAAGTCAAGTGATATTCTGATTGTATGGCAAACTTTTTAGACATTTGTTTTAAAAAAAGAGCTAGTCTCTCTTTAGCCTACATAAAACATTTGAACATTTAAAACTTTGGTATTCTTAAATATCATACTACCTTATATTTTAATAAGTTTATGAATTGGGAGGAATGGATAAATCAGTTACTTTTACTTTAGGTTATTGCTTATAAGTTCCAAACTAAATCCATCAAAATAACAGAGTTCTACCCTTATTGCCTTTGAATGTCACCTGCTGAAATGTATGGTATTAGTTTGCAAAATTTATGTTTCTTTAAGAGATTTACCTAACATTCCTGTGACATGCAGATCTCTGTTTAGTATGGATTCTAAGACTGCATTTTCATAGCTAATTTGAATAAATAATGAAATAAGCCAAACAGACTAATTGATTATTTTTCCATCAAATGTGGTGGTGGCTATTTTTTTTCCTAAAATCCACATCATGGCCTTGATTTAAAAGTTTGAGACTACCCTGTTTTTCTACCTTTTCTAGTAGTGCTAAGTGCTTTTTCATTGCTTGACTACATTAATTTTAATTTTTGGTTTTTGTTTAAATTAAGGTTTCATTCATTTTTGCTGGTTGCCTCCATTCTTGTTGTTTAATTGGTTGTACTCATAACTAGCTAGAAATTAAAGAGATTCTTTTGGCACCCATCTTCTCATCCAACTTATGTAATTCCAGTGATCATACCAGTAGTTTGCCTTTAAGGCATTTTTAGCCAAGGGTGTATATACGCAACAGGAGTTAAAAGTGTATACCTGTGGGCTGGGAGGAAATGGGTTTTAATGCCATTAGAGTACTGTGAGTAGAAGTGGTCTGTCTTCTGTGTTCTTTATGTAGTCATTATTGTATGAGCAATACAATCATTGTTTTGTGATAATACAATAATACAATACTGTAATAATACAATAATTGTATTGTAATAATACAATAATAATAATACAATATTGTAATAGTTGTGGAGCACACAATTATTGTATGAAAACAAGGTTTTGTTTCTTCCTTTGTGTAACAAATTGTAAAGATGTGCTGAAGGATTTAGTGAGCCAACAAAATGTTGATGATTGGAATATATTTTGAGCTGTGTGTACGTTCAAGCTTCAGGGAAATATTATGCATACAATATACCTACAAGAAAAATATTCAGCTGAACATCAGTTCACTTTGACTTGTATGTAGATACTGTTTACAAGATTGCATTGTTAATATGTAAATTTTTTGTATACGCCTATATAGATGTCTGAGCAGTGGATTTTCATTATATTTACAGTATTTCCTTTTGGTCTTGTTTTTGTGTGCATTACATTTGTTTAATGTATTGCTAGAATAACTGCAAGTTAAACCTCTTTTTCTTGAGAATAGGTGTGATAGGAATGACAAAGCTCAGTATAGAACTCAAGTATCCTGGCATAGAAAATCTTCAATGTACAATTGGTTGGAAAGTTCTGAGAAATCCCCTTTAAATAAGTTAATGATGGATATCATCCTGACATGTGCTTTTCACCGTTTGAAGCTCCCTCCTGAAATGGAAGGAGCATTTCCCGTGAGCAAGGGATCCTTCCAAACCCCTTGCAGAAGTGGAATGCTGTTTACGTTCAAGGAGGGACCTTCCATTCCCAATGGGAGCTTCTGATGGTGGACATGCTAGTTGGAGTGCTGTCCAAAGAGGTTTACTACAAAAAAACAGCCCAATTCTGCCTACGTATACCCTGCCTATCCCCGTTCCCCAAGGTCTACTCGGTCACCTCGGGAAAATGGGATGTTCGTCTCCTTCCCCCTGGGTGTAGTGTGGGGAGGCCCCAATGGGCCTCCTCGAATTTCGGCCAGCTATTTCGCTGGCAGAATTCAGAGGAGGTCATGTAATGGCGAATCCGGCCCGGGAAGGGGACGGGGATATGGCAGCCGCCATCCCCGCGCCCGCCGGAGCTGCACTTATCTTCGTCAGCGGCTGCATAGACAATCGTCTAAAGTCGTCATGAAGTGCTTTATGGTACGTTCCAATATTAGGCGGGATTGCACTCTAAGGCTCCTACAAGATTGCTTGGTACTGGAAGATAATCTGTTACAATGTCAAAACATCACAATATGAAAACAGAGTTGTTGCCTATCATGTCTTCAGTGAATGATGGCTAAACAGCTGCTTGTAGTCTTGAGCGGAAGCTTTCATGGCCTGCGATTATCCAACATGACTTACAAGATACGAGTGAAGATGCCATGTAAATTTATTTCCTTCTCAATCCAAACAGAATTAAAACGATATCCAGTATTGTCAACAGAGTCCGTAAAAACCCGATATCCGTTTGGCAGACGATATACATTTAAAATCCACAATGAGAAAGTAACAGAACCAACGTTTCGGTCCAATCCTGGACCATTTTGTACATCAGGTTTTTACGGACTCTGACAGTACTGGATATCGTTTTAATTCTGTTTGGATTGAGAAGGAAATAAATTTACATGGCATCTTCATTCGTATCTTGTAAGTCATGTTGGAGCTGCTTGTAGCTTCTGCATTTGATCAATTCTTTTTGCTTTTTTTTTCAACAATGATGTGATGTGCTTTCTACAGGCCCACGAGCGATCAGAGAGCTCAGAAGTGGCATTTGTTACCCAGCTGGTGAAGAAATTGATGATCATCATTGCACGGCCTGCACGATTGCTAGAATGTCTGGTAAGCAAACAGATCTTTTACAAAGTAAAGCAATAAAATGTTCTAGGAAGCTCAAATTCAGTAGAGGTTAACAGATTCTACCAACTAATATTTTATTTATTCATGTTTTCAAACCACCCTTCCTCCAAGGCGCTCAGGGTGGTGTACGGTTCCTTCCCTCCTTTTGTCCTCACAACAACCCTGTGAGGTAGGTTAGACTGAGAGATAATGACTGGCCCAAGGTCACACAGGAAGTTTTGTGGCTGGGCGTGGATTTGAACCTGGATCTTCCAGCTCTAAGTCCAACACCAGAACCACTACACCATCCTGGCAATATAGCAAAGGTAGGTTTGAAGAACCAAGGTCTTGCTCTTACTTCATTCAGCATTGTGGATAGATAACAATGATGATCAGAGGAGCATGGTGGCGGTTTCCTGTGTCCCACAAGATATTTGGTTATTTTCTCCCTTCTCCTCTGAACAGCACCCTGATAATGTTGCTTGGCAAATTACCTTTCAACCTGGGTAGTCCCAAACATAATTTAGTATATCCCACTGGGGGCTGCTGTCTAAACATGAAAAATCACAAGTCTCTGAATACACCTGAAGGAACTTCATAGATTGTGGCCTCTGCCCAAAGTAACAAGCAGTGACCTACATGTAGTATGTTACAGTGTTTCCCAAACTTTTTTTGATCTGCGACTCCCTTGAGCATTGGCGACCATTGGCCAAGGCTCCCCATTACATTACATCCCCATGTTGATGCCTGCCAATTGGCATTGCACTTTTTTCCGGGAGGATTCCGTGGCACTTCACAGCTCCCCCTGGCTGGTTTCCAAGGCTCCCCTAGAAGCAGCTCCTCCCTGTTTGGGAACCACTGTGTTATGAGATCTAGAGTTCAGTGGTACAAGAAAGGTTGCTAACTGAAATTGTTGTGTATCTTTGTAAATCCTTATACAGCACCTTGCAATGTTAGGCACTTTAGACATGGTAATAAGGGAGCATTAATTGTAGTTATATGTTGTAGAAAGAGCAGGAAACAACCCTACTAGTCGTATATTCCAATTGTATGCGTTAACACAGAATATTCTGTACTTAAAAAATTCCTTACAGGTGTACCTTCAAGGAAGCAGATACCACTAGTTTCATAAATAGCTTTTTTCACTGCTTTCACTGCTCTTCTATTTAAAACATTGCGATAATAGCCTGAGTTATAGTTAGTCACAACTGTGTTTGACTTCCACAGCTGAAACGTTTTCCACAATTAGGCAAACGCGTTTGTATTTATTTCGCTTAATAGAGTGCTTGAACTAAAACTGATTTTATCCCAATTGAAACTGACAGGCTCATCTAAGAGCAGCTTATATAATGCACTCACTGCATGGACTTCCACATACCTGACTGGGATTTTACTTTAAGCAGTAGACCACCATTCTAGTTGTTAAACTGTTTTTTGAAACTCCTCTCAGTTTAAAAAATGGAGGCCTGTTCTTTGAGAAACAAAATTCCAAAGATCCCTTGTTGCATGGCAATGAGTGCACAGTTCCTTGGATCCTAACCATATTGTTTTAAAGAGGGTTATATAAAAATGTTCTTTAACCTGACAGTGAATAGGTTTCTCTCGCTATACTAGGGTGCCCATATCAAAAAAGGGATAGGGTGCTCATGCCTTTAACCATTGTAAGAAGAGGGAATTTGGGCAGGTGTAGCTTGTTGCACCCTTCCATGATGAGCTGCACCTGCCCAAATTCCAATGATTAAAGGTACAGGCACTCTGTCCCTTTTTGGATATGGGCACCCTACCCTTTACACAATGAAAACATAAAGCAGAGTTTTCTACATGAGGCATTTAATGGAATACATTTTTAGAACAGGGTATGGGGATTAAAATGTAATACATTTTTTTTAGAATTCTTCCCTGATATGAAATAGTCATTGGGAGAACATAATTAAACTGAAAGCAGATCTTTGTCTTCATCTCACTTTGCTTAAAAATAGATGCATGTGCATGTGCCATTTTGCTGACTCTTCATTTTTGCAAGTCTAAACAATGCTGCTCTTGGAAACTGTTCCTAAATTGATTTGACCTTTAGCTAAAATTAGCTAATCATCAGGATCTTTATGCGTCAGTTTCTCTCCCTACCATTCTGAAGAGAGAATTGAAGCAGTAACATCTCTGATATCTGAGCAATGAACCTCAAAACATGTTTCAACATTCTTGAAAATGATGTGGCAAGACCCCCAAAATATACAAATCCAAGATGTTCTGATACAGCTCTTGTTGGCATAGCTGGTTTACACAGCAGGGCTTGGGAAACTTCTGTTAAGAAGATCACTTCAAGGCTTGTGATCAATAAATAAAGGGAATATTTTATTTTTGAGAACTTTGTATTTGGATAGGGAGAGAGGTCCTATATGCTTGCTGTCTAGCTGGAAAAATTTTGCGGAAGAAGGAAGGATGACCTGAAATTAGCAATCTACATACCAAAGGAAGCAAAAGAAGAGGGGGAACTCTTGCATCCCATCTGGCTAGCTCACTAGCTATATTACCCCCTTCAGGTGCGGTGCTTGTGCAGTGTTGTTGCACCTTTCTTCGCTTCCAACAGCTCTTTCAGTAGTGTTCACACTTTTTTTTTTATGGATTCATCATTTTTGTAGCTCAGTTTTCAGTACCAAATAAATTCAGTGACAGTTTAATCCTATATTGTATGAATATAAAATCTAGCAGTAGGCTTCCTGCTCTTATTCCTGTTGATTTTCTGCAATAATAGAAAGCATCTGGATTCATTCATCTTATTTCTGTGTATACAATGGACTAGATGAACTCTTAAATGCCCAGAATTGATTACTGAAGATTTCCTACAAAAGATACACTTTCAGCAATGTGCATGACTTCTAAGATGAAATTATTGAGCACGTTGATCATTTGAAGGTTTAACAATAAGGGGTAAAAATTATAATTACTTGTGCTTTTAAGGAACAAAAAGGTATTATCTTCTCTCTGTATTCATACACGTTGCCAAACGGCTGAATGCCAGAAGGGTAGTGTAATGCAAACAGGAACACATCCAAAAGAGGCAGCTCTGCTTGATTCCATTTCTGCATTCAACAGTTTCATTTCAACAGTACATCTATAGTCTTTCTGTATGAACCCCAAAGCTAATTCACCCATTTTGTATTGTCTGCTCCAATAGCATGATATCCTGTTCATATCATAATGTTAAGTTCAGCGGGTGAGTTGCTTCCTTTGGTGTGGGAATTGCCTTTCCCTTGCTTGCCACTCTTTTTGTTTTTTGTGAATTTTTTTTGTGAATTGTGAATGGGATTGGGATGGCTTCTTTAACATCTTTTTGCCTACTTAGGCTTTTATGCATTTGAAAAAGTTTACAGAGGGTAAACGAAATGTTATGCTGTTTGTGATATGTTTTATTGTATTATGCCCCATGATTTTTAACGTATTTTCACATGAACTTTTTAGCTTTTATTGCTAATTGTGTGAATTTATGGATGAACTATGGTGTTTTTATAATTAAGACATTTACATAAATATTTTTAACCAGTAATCCCGATGATGATTCGTACTTGCTAGAATCCACATTACAATTTATTATTTGGGGGATGTTCCACTTTTTCTGCTGGATCAGTTCCTTCTTGCCTCCTTTGGTCATCATCAGCTATCCTCTATTGTTGTCACTTTCCTTCATCTTCAAGTCTCTTCTCACTGTTGAAGTTTGTTTTGCGAGAGTTGAGAATTAGGTTTGCATGTATGTTCAGGTTATACAAATTTTTAGCACAAAATGTGCTTATAATCCATATGTCCTAGTTTGGCCCATTTTACATGGTTCCCCCCCCCCCCCATTCTGTTATGCTGTTTATGCTTTAAGATTAAGCATTGCTGTTTGCTGTCATTTCTCAGTGGATAAGGTGTTGCTAAAGATGGGCCTGAGGTAAAATCCCATCAGTAATGTTCTTGCTAGGAAGGCTTGGGCAAGCAGCTATTGCATCTGTCCTCTATCTCTTAAAATGACAATAAAAGAGGCGTAACCATGGGCAGTTGTTAAGCTGAATGACATAAGGTTCTCCTTTCTGTGATTTGAGAATAGTGTGGTATCAGAATGTAATTATTATAGTTATGAATAGATAAAACTTGATTCTTTTCAAGTTACAGCCCAATCCTATGGGCTCTTCGTGCTGGTGAAACTAGAATCCCGCCAGCACTGGCTGCTGAAAAGCAGCCATAAGTGCGCTCTGGCAGTGTGCCAAGTAGCATGCTGCCGCAGCACCAACAAGAAGGCCAGAGCCTTCCCACACACATCACCGGACTGCTGCCTGCCCACCAGAGCAAGTAAGCCAGTGGGAGAGGTGGGGGGAGGTCGAAGAGGAGGTAAACTGAGTGGGGAGGGGGTAGGAACAGGATGGGGAGGATGTGGATCCAGCGGTGATGGTGCGCACCGGATCCTATCCCCTCCGGCAGCAGCCACCCTGTCCCCTTTCTCTCCTTGGATTTGCGCCAGCTGTTTTCTGTGCATTGGGCTACTGAATTCACTTTTAAATTTAAACCCTAAAGCAGTGATCTGAGGGAGACAGTGTGTTTCCCGACTGCGACGTCACCGGGGGGAAAAATGGTTTTTCAGCCCTACCTGGGGGTCTTGCCAGGCCTCTGGGGGTGTTGCTAAGCTGGGGGTGTTGTTAAGCTGGTGCAGGAAGACCCATGTGTGTTTTATGCTGTGTGCTTGCTTTCATAATTGTTCTGATAAGTAACCACCAACATTAATATGTTTTGGTATTGGAAATCAGATTACTTATTTAACTGTCCCCTTCTTGTAACTTTAGGAGTTTGATCCTGAAGAGTTCTACCATCTGCTAGAAGCTGCTGAAGGCCATGCTAAGGAAGGGGAAGGAATCAAATGTGACATCCCTCGTTATATTATCTGCCAGCTGGGCCTCACCCGGGATCCCCTGGAGGGTGAGAACTTTCACCTTGTATCCTTAGGACTACATTATTTATTATTATTGTTATTATACATAAATCCACTCATGCTCTGTCACAAAGCCCATCCTTTTTTGTTTAAACCATTATTGTTGGCTAAGTCACGTGTTATGCAATTAACAGGTGCATGTTATAATGCATGAGTGAAAATTGCCTTTTTGAAACATGTAAACTGCAAGTGCATAATACAAGAGCTACCATTGGTATCAGGTTCCTACATTTTATGTTTGCAGAATGTGAAGTGGCCCAGTGTGGCACATCTCCTGTGGACATGTTTTCTATCTGTAGCATCCAGTGCTCTCAAACTTGAAGTTGTATAATGGTTTTTTTATTTACTTAAGCTGTTTGAGACAATGGGCGCAATCCTGAAAGAAAAGCCAGCGATGGAACATAGGGTTCCGTCACCGGGAGATGTCACGAACGTGCCGTAAAGCACTTTTGCGACTACTCGGGAGGAAGGAAGGCTGGCGCAGAGGCCAGCCTCCCTTGCTCAGTTGCTGAAGCGCCTGTGTGGCCGCCAGATGAGGTAAGTCAGGATCCAGCAGGGGCGTTTTGGCGGGTGAGGGAGGGGGGCCATTGGCCTAGTTGGCCCGGGAGGGGGAGGGGGATGACCTCGGCCATGTCCCCGCCGGGCTGGCTAGGCTGTTACCTGGCCTCCTCTACTTCCGCCAGCTATTTAGCTGGTGGAAATCCGAGGAGGCCGATCGGGCCAACCTGGCTTTACACCCGGGGAAGGGGATGAGCATCCCCTTCCCCGAGTAGACCTCCGGCACGGTGGCAGAACGGCCGTCAGGACTCAGGATCCGGCGGGCAGCCATGGGCTGTCGGCTGGATCCTTGCGCTGGATTGCGCTGAATGGCATTTTTATAAACCTTCCTGCTTCTTCTAAATGTTTGTATTAAGCTTGAATAAGTACACATAGCAAACAAGTTTGTTCTGATTTGTCTGAGGGGTATTCAAAACGTTGAAAGAATGAGAGACTTTGAAAAGTGGAAGTAGTATTTACATTGACATAAAGAGAGAAAGCAGTGTGATGAGTTTGTATTGGCGATGCCACATACCAGTCTTGGCAGTCCTGCAGAATAATTTAATGTTTTACATTATCTCCTCTGGAGCCTTACAGAAATTTCACACATCCTACTTCATGAAAATCAGACTTGCATACCCTTACATTGCTTTTTGTGCTGGGCACACATCTTATGAATTCTTGCATAACTATCAGTGTCATAGCTGGCTATATTTTACAGTACGATCCAGTTGTAATATTTCTAGACTAATGTAATGGGGGGGGGGAATTGTTCTCCTATAGGCTAATCTATTTCTAAACAGATGCAACACCAACAATTATAGTTATTCTGTAATTACTATTAGTTTGTTACAATTACTCATTTAGCTCATGTTTTTATTTGTAAAAATATGAATTCATTTCTTCAGTGACTGCCTTGGGGCTGTGTGTGTGTGTGTGTGTGTGTGTGTGTGAGAGAGAGAGAGAGAGAGAGAGAGAGAGAGAGAGAGAGAGAGAGATGTATGATATGTGTTTAAAATGGGACCATGTATAATTTATTGCAGTCTGACAAATATTGATAAAATGGTTTAACACTGAAAACATTAATGCGTTAACATATGGTTTTAATTATGTTGATAGAATGCTGAATTTTACTGGATAAAACAGTCTTGTGTAGTGTGTGACCAGAGTGAGTTGATCTGTAGTGAGTTGACCATTACTATAATGGTCACGTCATTTTGCATCTAGCCTTGGAACTATTTTAACAGTATAACTGTTCCATTTCTTGGCAAAATGCAGAGAAGTCCTTATGAAGAAATACATAGAATGCCCCCACCCCCACAGTAGGTGCTTGCAAAATGACCCTCTTTGTGAGGCATTGCATTGCAGGATCATTTTTGCGGATCACAGAAAACTGATGGTTCCTTTTTCCTAAAAGAATCTTGCTGTGAAAAATCTCACGAGCCACAATCTTCTCCCACTGACTGCCTTCTGATTTCAACATCATACAAAAGCTCTTCCATCTTAACCCTCTCTGAATAATGAGAACTGTTAATTTAGGGAACGTTTGTGCATGAATGAAAGAATTAGGTTATTATGTAAATAACGTATATATAAATAACGTATATATAAGGTGTGTGTATGTGTGTGTGTGTGTGTGTGTATATATATATACAATTACTGTAAAGTGTGTGTGTATAAAATTAATTAATTACTTTATCCCAAGAACGTATGGTTTTTCTTTTTTTGAAAGCTATATGGTGAGTTTTGTGTGTTTTCCAGAAATGGCCCAGTTGAACAGCTATGATAGTCCAGACACTCCAGAGACAGATGATTCCGCTGAGGGAAAGGTACTAAATTTAAAGGACCAATTTTATAATGTAATAGCAGATCTATGATAAAACTAATCCAGTTTTGATTATTTATATGATTTTCATAAATATGATTTTAATAAAAGTACAAATTGTGCATGCATTTTCTAATGTTTTTTTTTTCCAGGGAAAATCATCTGGGTGTTCCAGCCTTCACATTTTAAGATTGTGTAAATAGATTTAATCCAGTATAAAGATAATATAAAATATTTTGAAATTTACTAGGGACATGAATTATTTTTTAAAATTTGGAAGATTTGGTCAAGAAGCAATATGAAATAGGCTTGAAAAATGCCTAGTTGCAACCTATAACCAGTGCCTAGGGCCAGTAAGGGACTGGATGAGAACTGAAAAACTGAAGCTTAATCCAAACAAGGCAAATGGGCTCCTGGTTAGTTAAATTGTCTTTTTGAGAATAGGAGTTCAATCTGTACTGGATGGGGTTTTGTTTATGACTGAGAGTGCCTTTGCCCAATTTCGAATGGGCAGCTAACTACACCCATTCCTGAATAGATCAGATCTGACCATGATGATGACACTTTCTTTGGTGATATCTCATTTGGACTTCTACAGTGCACTCCAGAGGTTCTCAACCTGTGGTACGGGTACCCCTCGGGGTATGCAGACCTCTTGCTGGGGGTACGCCAAGCCCTGCCCCTTATCTGCCCCATCAACAGCTAATTAAGTGTTAATTAGCATGGATTTTAAATTGTAATTATTTTCGAAGCCCTTTTGTCTCTCTGATTTTGGTTTTGGGCTTATTTTTGTACTTTGGAAAATATACTTTGGTGGGGTGGGGGAGGGAGGAGCTGATTTTGGGAAGTGTGACTTGGAGGAAAAAGGGATCCTTCCATGTGTGTGTCTCTCCCTCCCCCCCACACAGTTAAATAAGACATTTTTCACATTTAAAATTCTTTTAGTACTTTATTTAACGATTAATTACCTAATTAATTAATTGATTGATTGATTAATCCAATTAATTAGCAGTTAATTAGCAGGGGGTACTTCAGAAAATTGGACTGTGATAGGGGATACCCGGGCCTCCAAAAGTTGAGAACCCCTGCTCTAGGTAGAGCTATTCTGAAGACTGCTCAGAAGCTTCAGTTGGTCCAAAATGCCAGTGACTTGATTGATAGTGTATGGGCTGTCAGGTTTGCAAGAATCATACTTTCGGGAAGGGGTCTTAGTTCAGTGGTGTAAAGCACATGCTTTGCATGCACAAAGTCCCAGGTTCTATCCCTAATATTATCCAAGTAGGGCAGGGAAGTGGTAGTCTGAAGTCCTGGAGAACTGCTGCCAGTCACTGTAGAAAAAGTGGGCTAGATGAATCAATGGCCTGACTTAATATGAGGCAGCTACCTATGTTCCTGTGACCCCATCTGCAATGGTTACTACTAGTATGCTTCCAGACACAATTCATACTGCTAGTTTTGAAACAACTGGGAACCAGGAGCTCCTGTATGAGTATGCTACCTTGCTATAATCAGAGGGGAAGGCCCTTCTGTGTGTCCCACCAATCACATATACATTTGTTTAAAATATTTATATCCCCCCTTTTCCCTTAACATTGGGACACTCAAAAGCAGCTTACATTTTAAACAACAATACGTTCAATTAATATTAATATGAAATCATGAAAGCAGCCTCCATAGTTAAAAGCTTGGCAATAAAACAGTAAAATCAGCAGCATAGTAGTAATAAACAAAAGATTAATAAGAATAGCAAAAAATATAAAGAAAATCTCAAAGGCAGAGGAAAGCACACTGATAACCGGTTAGAACTGAGGAGAGAGCTTTCTCCGCTATTACACCTAGGCTCTGGAACTCCCTTGCTAGAGAGGTGCGATTAGCCTTGTCTGCTGTTTTTTTGCTGGTGAAGATATTTTAATACTTACAATCGTTTAACATGGAGATGCTGTTGGTTTTAACTTGCTGTAATATTGTGGATCATTTCTTCATGGATCATTGCCTTGTCGTGGCGGCTTGCGTAACTCAATGAAGCCATGAGCTATGCCGTGCAGGGACACCCAAAACGGACAGGTCGTAGCAGAGAGTTCTGACTAAAAGTGATCCACTGGAGAAGGAAATGGCAACCCACTCCAGTAACCTTGCCAAGAAAATCCCATGAACAGTACCAAAAGGCTAAAAGATATGACAACGGAAGATGAGACCCTCAGGTCGGAAGGTGTCCAATATGCTACTGAGGAAGAGCAGAGGACTATTCCAAGTAGACCCAGAAAGGATGAAGTGGTTGGGCCAAAGCCAATAGGACGTCCAGCTGTGGATGTGTCTGAGGTTGAAAGGAAAATCCAATGCTGCAAGCAGCAATACTGCTTAGGAACATGGAATGTGAGGTCTATGAATCAAGGCAAGCTGGACGTGGTCAAAAATAAGATGATAAGATTGAACATTGACATCTTGGGAATCAGCGAACTAAAATGGACGGGCATGGGCGAATTTAATTCAGGTGACCATCATATCTACTACTGTGGGCATGAATCCCTTAGAAGAAATGGAGTAGCCCTCATAGTCAATAAAAGAGTGGGAAAGGCTGTACTGGGGTGCAACCTCATTCTGTCGTTTTTGATTTCAGTTCGAATCCAGGGCAAACCATTAAACATCACAGTAATCCAAGTGTATGCCCCAACCACTGATGCCGAAGAAGATGAAGTTGACCGGTTCTATGAAGACCTACAACACCTTCTAGAACTAGCGCCCAAGAAAGATGTCCTTTACATCATAGGAGACTGGAATGCTAAAGTAGGAAATCAAGAAATAAACGGAACAACAGGCAAGTTTGGCCTTGGAGCACAAAATGAAGCAGGGCAAAGGCTAACGGAGTTCTGTCAAGAGAACACGCTGGTCATAGCAAACACTCTTTTCCAACAACACAAGAGGCGACTCTATACATGGACATCACCAGATGGTCAATACCGAAACCAGATAGATTATGTGCTTTGCAGCCAAAGATGGAGAAGCTCTATACAGTCAGTAAAAACAAGACCTGGAGCTGACTGTGGCTCAGATCATGAGCTTCTTATTGCAAAATTTAGACTTAAATTGAAGAATGTAGGGAACACCACTAGACCAGTCAGATATGACCTAAATCATATCCCTTATGAGTATACAGTGGAGGTGAACAATAGATTTAGGGCATTAGATCTGGTAGACAGAGTGCCTGAAGAACTATGGACGGAGGTTCGTAACATTGTACTGGAGGCAGCAACTAAAACCATCCCAAAGAAAAAGAAATGCAAGAAGGCAAAGTGGCTGTCAGATGAGGCTTTACAAATAGCTGTGGAAAGAAGGAATGCGAAAAGCAAGGGTGAAAGGGAAAGATACAAACAACTGAATGCAGATTTCCAGAGAATAGCAAGGAGAGATAAGAAGACCTTCTTAAACGAACAATGCAAAGAAATCGAGGAAAACAGAATGGGGAGGACTAGAGATCTCTTCAAGAAAATTGGAGATCAAGGGAACGTTTTGTGCAAAGATGGGCATGATAAAGGACAAAAAAGGCAGGGACCTGACAGAAGCAGAAGAGATTAAGAAGAGATGGCAAGAATACACAGAAGAACTATACAAGAAAGATCTTAATGTTCCTGATGACCACGCTGGTGTGGTCACTGACCCAGAGCCGGACATCCTAGAGAGTGAAGTCAAGTGGGCCTTAGGTAGCATTACTAACAACAAAGCTAGCGGAGATGATAATATCCCAGCTGAGCTACTTAAAATCCTAAATGATGATGCTGTGAAAGTGCTGCACTCAATATGCCAACACATTTGGAAAACTCAGCAGTGGCCAAAGGATTGGAAAAGGTCAGTTTACGTTCCAATTCCAAAGAAGGGCAGTGCCAAAGAGTGTTCAAACTACTGCACAATTGCACTCATTTCACATGCTAGCAAGGTTATGCTCAAAATCCTACAAGCTAGGCTTCAGCAGTACGTGAACAGAGAACTACCGGAAGTACAAGCTGGGTTTCGAAGAGGCAGAGGAACTAGAGATCAAATTGCCAACATGCGCTGGATCATGGAGAAAGCACAAGAGTTCCCAAAAAAACACCTACTTCTGCTTCATTGACTACGCAAAAGCCTTTGATTGTGTGGATCACAACAAACTGTGGCAAATTCTTAAAGAGATGGGGGTACCAGACCACCTTACCTGTCCCCTGAGAAACCTGTATGCGGGTCAAGAAGCAACAGTTCGAACCCGCCATGGAACAACCGATTGGTTCAAAATTGGGAAGGGAGTATGGCAAGGCTGTATATTGTCACCCTGCTTATTTAACTTATATGCAGAGTACATTATGAGAAATGCAGGGCTGAATGAATCGCAAGCCGGAATCAAGATTGCCGGGAGAAATATCAACAACCTCAGATATGCAGACGATACCACCCTAATGGCAGAAAGTGAAGAAGAACTAAAGAGCCTCTTGATGAGAGTGAAAGAGGAGAGTGCAAAAGTTGGCTTGAAACTCAACATTAACAAAACTAAGATCATGGCATCTGGTCCCATCAATTCCTGGCAAATAGAAGGGGCAGAAATGGAAGCAGTAACAGATTTTACTTTTTGGGGCTCCAAGATCACTGCAGACGGAGACAGCAGCCATGAAATTAGAAGACGCTTACTCCTTGGAAGGAAAGCTATGGCAAATTTAGATGGCATAATAAAAAGCAGAGATATCACCATGCCAACAAAAGTACGTATAGTCAGGGCGATAGTGTTCCCAGTAGCAATGTATGGTTGCGAGAGTTGGACCATAAGGAAGGCTGAGCGCCGAAGAATAGATGCTTTCGAACTGTGGTGCTGGAGAAGACTCCGGAGAGTCCCTTGGACTGCTAGGAGATCAAATCAGTCAATCCTAAATGAAATCAACCCTGACTGTTCCCTGGAAGGACAGTTACTGAGGCTGAAGCTCAAATATTTTGGCCACCTAATGCGAAGAGAGGACTCTCTGGAGAAGACTCTGATGCTGGGAAAGATTGAAGGCAAAAGGAGAAGGGGAAGGCAAAGGATGAGATGGTTAGACAGCATCACCGATGCAACGAACATGAAAATGAGCGAACTCAGGAAGATAGTGGAGGATAGGAAGGCCTGGCGGGATATGGTTCATGGGATCACGAAGGGTCAGACATGACTTAACGACTGAACAACAACAACAACAAATATTGTGTGCTGCTTCTACCATTGTTTTGTTGTTGAGTATTTTATGGCTGTGTGTTTTGTTTCATGTGGTCTCTTTATTTTTATTGTAAGCTGCCTTGAGCATCATTTTATGATAGAAAGGTAGGATGTAAATGACTTAAATAAATAAGTAAACCTGACACCCCCCCCTGCTTCTTCCCAGTGTGCATGTGTTCACATGCCATGTTTCAATAAGAATTGAGAAGAATTTCAGTCTCTTTCTGAAAAAAAATGGTAAAGATAGGCAAAAATAGGTTTTAAATTCTTTGAAGTAATATGCAAGAACATAGTTCAAGAACTGAGTTTTTAGTAATACAATTGAATAATAAAAAAAGTAATGAGAATTGGCAGAATTGGCTGTGGTGACATGTCAAAGAGACTTCAATGTTTTTAAACATTTTAAAAAGATTGGCATTAAGAAAAGAATGAAAGGTATGTCTGGTGTTTTCAGAGCCGGAGAGCCACTGTACAAGTCAAGAAAACTCCATCTGAAGAGGAATTTGAAACCATTAAGCTAATCAGCAATGGGGCATATGGGTAAGGATATTGAATCCAGTCATTAAAAAAATGGCAGTCTAACAAAGAGTCAAAACTAGCATGATGCAGGAGTGATCGGATCTCTCAATGGTTGGGGTTTGAGTTTTTTTGGTTTTCACTTTAAAGGAGCTACTAGTATCTGTGTCTGTGTTGATGTGCCATTTTGATTGGCACAGCAGTAGGGTTTGGAGTATAACCCTTCTTCCAGGTGCTGTTTTCAAGATCTTAATGGTATCTCCCCTTAAAAGCTACTGCTAACCTCACCTGTATGGTGCCTGCATTTTTTGTTCTGCAGAGCTGATAACATTGGGAACATGAATTAAATTGGAAGGGTTATACCACTTTCCCCCAGTGTTGCTGCTTCTATCAGATTTGGAGTCTCTCCACTTCCAGTAGCTGCTTTAAAGCAAAATCAAACAAGCTTCCAAAAGAAACATCAGGAGATCTGAATATGTGCTTTTACCCCAATGCTGCATGATCTGCTTTGGTTACTTATTGGTTTCCAGGCTCAATTCAAGGTGTTTGTTATTATTACCTTCAAACATTTTAGGGGCTGGGTACGTTAAGGACTGTCTTCGATATATAGAGGCACCTGCTCCTCCAGGTGCCTTTTCATCAGAGGTGCAGCAGGCACGCACCCAGAAGGAGCAGGTCCTTTTCGTGGTGGCATCAACTCTGTGGAATGCACCTCCCTCAGAAGCTTGTGGCGCCTACTCTTCATTCGTTTTGGTGTTTTGTTAAAACATGGCTTTTTTGTTGCGCAGTTGGTGGATGATACCGGATTTGAGTAACTTGGTACTGTTTTTTTCCCTGTGTTTTTTTCCCTGTGTCTTAGTAGTTTTAATTGCAATGGGTTTTGTTGTCTTTTTATGATTTTTTTTAATGTTTTGTTGTGAGAGGCCTAGGGTGTTCTCTCTCCTAGAAAAGGCAAAGTATAAATGATTTAAAATGAAATTTTAAGCATCTTTTTAATAAAGGGCTGAACATTAATTGGTCATCTACCCAGTTACTATACTGGTGTATTTTATCTAGTTACCTGTGAAATATTATATGTGCTGGGAAGGGTGCTACGTCGCTGGGAGGGTGACACCCTGCGCACCGAAGGCACGAGTAGCGAAAAAAGCCGAAGTGAAGGGGTGACGCCCCCTTAGCTGCATTCAACTCTGTTCAGCGGCTTCACCTGTGAGCCGAAGCTGTGCAAGTCGCTTCCAACTCATGCCTTCGACTCGCAGGCGGAGTCGCTGAACAGAACCAAGGGCAGCTAAGGGGGTGTCACCTCTTTTGGCCCGCCTCCTGCTTCGCTCCACTCCGAGCACACTCGCTTGGAACGGAGCGAATAGTTCCGGGTTGCAGAGTTCTGCAACCTGGAAGTAACTGACATGGTGTGATGATATCATCACACCATGTCAGTTACTTCCGGCTTCAGCCTACCACGCCGCACCAGGTGCAGCAAAGGTAAGGGACACCTTTGGTTGGGCATCCTGGATGATCAGGCAGAAATGTTTCATTTTCTGAGGAAAGCTTTTGTTTGAATAGTGATTGATTATACTAGAATGATAAATTTTATATCCGAGGGCTGGTTCATGTGTTACCGCATGTCATCTTTCTCCATTGCTGCTGTCATGTATGAACTTGAAGCTTTCAATTTCATCTGTGATGAGTGTCAGTCCCAACGGGGATCTTACCTATCTACCAAACTTTCCTGGAGAAGCAAGGAGGGGAGGAGGCATCATTTGCTCCGCATCTTTCTCCTCTTTATGAACTGACCGGTGAAACTTCAGGCATACTTGAAACAGGGTTCAGAACTCCTAGAGAGAATGTTTTGACCTTTCTGATGTAGTGCAATTTTCTTGTGTTCTCTCAGCGCAGTGTTCTTGGTGCGCCACAGGACTACCCGCCAGCGCTTTGCAATGAAAAAGATCAATAAGCAAAACCTTATTCTGAGGAATCAAATTCAACAGGCTTTTGTGGAGAGAGACATCCTCACCTTTGCAGAAAATCCCTTTGTAGTCGGCATGTTCTGCTCTTTTGAGACCAAGCGCCACCTATGCATGGTCATGGAGTATGTGGAAGGTATTATTTCACTACCATGGAATTCAATTAGTTTTAATGTTGATACTGACCCCTTGGTATGTAGAGATAATTGTGTATGATATACATTTCATCCTTTAAAACCCCAAGTACCCTTCCCCCTGATATTCTCTAAGTCTGGAAGTTTCACCTTGTATACTGTCATTTAGAATGAAGTTATAAATTTGTACTGTGTCTCAATAGCTTTATCCTGGCTGGCCAGTCCCTTAGTTGTTCCTGTTCATGATGGCCTAGCTGGCTGTGCTGTGCTTTTGAATTAACAGCAACTCATATCTGATTCTGAAACTTTTGTTGAAGGAACAGGACGTTGGAGAATGTTCACAGAGGAATGAATCCAATAATGTACTTCTACATTATCTTCTATAGCAGGGGTTCCCAAACATCTTAGCACCGGGACCCACTTTTTAAAATGACAGGGCCCACCTAGCTTTACCAGACTTTAAACAAAAAAGGTGATCTAGATATAATATTGTATTTATTTATTTACAAGTAGTATTTTATTTATTTATTCATTTATTTATTTTGAAAAACTCGTTCCATTTCTTGTAATGAGGCAGCCCTAATGAATAGCTTCAAGACTTGAGGGACTCAGTTATGTGACCCAGCCTTCACCTGCTCCCACTACCTCTCATTGATGGGGGGAAAACACCATAAAAAGGATGCTCGTACATTTATCTCCCTATATTTACACAAGCTTGCAAACTGCAGGAGCTCAGCTGCTTGCAGGGCAATTAGCAGCTAACTGATTTTTGACTAGCCTCAGGGCTTGAGGCAATTAGTTATCTGATCTTTCCATCACCCGTGTTTTCATTGGAGGCTCTGTGGGACCCACCAGAAATTGGGTCGTGACCCACCAAGTGGGTCCCGACGCACAGTTTGACAAATGCTGTTCTATAGGGAACTACGTAATGAATTTCCAAGGCAACAAATAGCTATAGCACTATCCAGACAAAAGTAGTAAAAACAATAGTAATATTTATCATTTGTATAGTGCTTTCAAGTCTTCAAAGCATTTCACATATGTTGTATTAATGTAGTCCTTACAACAACCCTGTAAGGAAACTGTTATTTATCCCTATAATGCAGTTCTGGCTTTCACCTAACCCTAAGGTCACCTAGTGAGTTAAGATTCAAGCTGAGGAAATTCTATTTTACATCTCAGTCTCTTAGCCATTGTCATACACCAGCTTTCAGTCATGCAGTGATGGGTGGCAGATCCAATGACCTGAAGTACTGGAGGAAATAAACATGTATCGGCAGTAGCGTCACTAGGACGCGCGTCACCCTGGGGCAGGGGGCGCGCGTCACCCTAGTGACGCTCTGACATCGTGGCGCGGGGGGCGACCCGGCTCCCCCCCGCGTCGCCCTCCAGACGCTCCGAGGCCGGCCCGGGAGCCGGCCCCGGAGCGTCCGACCCTGTTGGCGCTCCAGGGCCTTCTGAAAGAAGGCCCATGCAGCGCATTCATCCGGGTATTTTTTTAATTTTCGCGCATGCGCAGACCATTTTGAGGGTCTTTTGCCCTCAAAATGGTCTCTGCGCATGTGTGAAAATTAAAAAAATACCCGGATGAACGCGCTGCATGGGCCTTCTTTCAGAAGGCCCTGGAGCACCGACGGGGTCGGACGCTCCGAGGCCGGCTCCCGGGCCGGCCTCGGAGCGTCCGAAGGGTGGCGCGCGTCACGGAGGTGGCGCGCGTCACCCCCTGGCGCCCCGCCCCCCCACCACGCTCCAGCAACGCCTCTGTGTATCAGTAATCAGCAGCTCCCTCCTCATTTTTCAGGCTTGTAGTTGTGGAATTCTAGATTTTCAAGTGGCCAGAGAACACGTTTATGAAAATGTTCATCTTAAGTCTTCCTGTTTTTTCACTAGTTTTTTCACCAACTACATTTGGTGTGAGGGCTTCAGTGCTCTATCAAATGATTTTTCTGTTGGTTAGGGGCTCACTAGTGATGGGCAACACAACTCTGCCACTGTATTTTAAGTGTGTGCATGTCCATATGTGCAAGTATTGCTTTTTTGAAAAGTCTTTAAAAGCTGTGTCACTTAAAATACCATTGCAGTGGACTGTGATCAGCCCTTTGGCACAGAGCTAAATTTAAGCCCCAGTAAGACTGTTATTTTCTTATAGCAATGTTCTACTATTTCTCAAGTTTTTCCCCTCCTTCTCCTGCTTTTGTGTACTTGTGTGTATCTCTCTCCGTTGTGTACATTTTTACTGACCCAAAGGTTAGAAGAACAAGACTACGACTGAGTCATTATGTAAGGGGTATTGGACCAAAAGATGGCTATGTAATAGAAGTCGTTCTTTAAAAAAATACTTGTCTAACAAGTTGCATTTTGTTAGCTTTGGCCGCTGCCTGATAGCCAACATAAATGCTTTTCGTCTCTGTATACTATGTTTTCATGTGTCCTAGGAGGAGATTGTGCAACACTCTTGAAGAATATTGGAGCTTTGCCTGTTGATATGGCAAGGATGTATTTTGCAGAAACTGTACTGGCATTGGAATACCTCCACAATTATGGCATCGTTCACCGTGACCTAAAGCCTGACAAGTACGCTTTTAGCTTCTCATGTTTGGACCAGAAGTTGCAGCTGTCCATGCTAAAAATAGTTGTAGGAACAACATGTGCCATTTTCTGTTTCACAAGGGCAACTTTTTTATTTTAATGTTTGTTCTTGTTATTGAACTGCTTCTTTGTAGATGTCACACTGTGCTTATCTCTGATTTCCCTAAATCTCAAATGAGAGCTACATTTATATATAACAGTGGGGATCCCATTGTCCTTGTATATCAAGCAGTGCTTAAAACATTAATGGCCACTTAAAATATATAATGCACACAATTTTATAGCAGGTAAACTTGGTGCATCTTGTGAATCTGCAGCTTTAACCCCCTTACAGTCTGGGGGGAGGCACTGGAGGATCCTTGCCAAGTGCTCCCTCAAACCTTAAGCCCATTCCTGGTTTGCAGTCATCTCAATCTAGTTGCTTGTTATGGGAATTATCTGGTTCTGTGGCTGGAAACTTAACACTTGTCCCTTTGTGAGGAGGTAATTATTTTTGTGTTTTGGTTATTTTAACGTCTGTTGTTTGCCACTTTCTTTTAATAAGAAAAGCAGGATATACATTTTTAAAATGAATACTCCAGCTGCTTTTTTAAAACATACATTGTGGATAGGAATGATTGTTTATACCTACCCGCCATATTCTTTTTTGTCATTCTTGGGCCAAATTTAAAACAGGTGGTGGTTCTTCAGCTTGAGACGTTCCTGAATAATAAACTGTTCATTGATCCATTCGTGTCTGACTTCTGGTCTAATGCTGGGACTGTGACGACTGTGGTAGGCCTGGTGAATAATTTTCATAAACAAGGAGATACTTTTTAATTGATTCTTCTTGATGCAGTAAATTGGTACCATTGTACTAGGCCACCTTCAGGATTTGGCAGATACTCAGCATTGGTTTGAATCCACTCTCTCCTTTCTGGTCAGTCTCAGAGTGTGATGGTGATTTTTTTTGTCCTCTTGGGTATTATTCTGGGATGCCTCCATGGTTGATGTTTATAAACCCACTGCTTAATATCTGTATGAAGCTACTAGGAGAGCTTATCTGGACTGTGGTGTCATCAATTTTGAGTTTGTTTTTCATCTGCATTTGTTCGAGGAGCAGCTTTATGATGACTTTTGATTCGTCAGGATACCTACAGTAGGTACATGGGAAGCTGCCATACTGCCCTTAGTCCATCTAGCTTCACGTTGTCTGCACTGACTTGGCAACAATTCTCCAGTGTTTCAGATGAGGATCTTTCCTAGCCCTACCTGGAAATGCTGAGCATTGACCTTGACATTCTGTACACAAAACATGTGCTTTTCCACTGAGCTACAACCCCATCCCCATTAAGGATATATTAATGGATTTTTCATTATTAATTTTATTATGTGTTTGTGATACTATGAACCACTTTTGATTTTTTTAAAACAAAGAATATGACATGTAAATGTTCTGAATAAACAGCCATCATCTTCTCTGCTACTGTATTTTATGCATTTGAAAAATCAGCTGGTTTATAAGGTGCCAGGGGCTCTTTCATTTCGTCCTCAGTGGGCATTCGTGTATTAGCAGCCTGTGACAGCCTCAGTTCATGACACATTCATTGAGTTAGATACAGGGCAATCAAATGGTGATTTTAGTTCTTGACTAATGGATTTCATAATATCAAGTATACAAAGAATAAAAAAATGTATGAGTGTGTATACCGTATTGTCCCGAGTATAAGACGCACCTGATTATAAGATGCACCCTTAAAGTTTGGTGCTATTAAAATTTTTTAATTAAATCACTGGCATTATTGCAACAGCCTGATTATAAGACGCAGCCCTAGTTTAAAAACTTAAATTAGGAGAAAAAAGTGAGTCTTATACTCAGACCAATACGGTATTAAACCTTGCTGAGTTTAAACATTGGATGAAACCTGTCTCTTCAGCTGTCTACCACAAGAACGTACCTTGTATGATGGTGACACAAAGAAGTAACAGTATGTCATCAGATGTTTTGGTAGAGAATCATAATATAGAACTGTCATTAACTATTTACAGTAGTTTGAATAAATGTTAGTATTAACTACTGATTTGTTTCCCTTTTTTCCAGCCTTCTCATAACATCAATGGGTCACATCAAGTTAACTGACTTTGGGCTCTCTAAAATTGGCTTGATGAGCCTGACGACCAACCTATATGAAGGGCACATTGAGAAAGATGCCAGAGAATTCTTGGATAAACAGGTAAGCTGAAATTATCCTTTTGAAACCTCTGTGAATAACTGCATAAATTGTTCTTTATAGATGTTTCAAACAAGTGTTCTTAGTGCTGATTTTGTGGCTTAGATGTCTTTGATTCAGGATAGTCTATTCAGTGCAGGCATGCACACTCCTGCGCAATATTCCCTGTAACAAGTCTGCTGCTGTGTGGACTCATTCACTTGCTGTGTGGTGGAGCATCTTCCAACATGATGTCATACATCATCATTGACTGCTAGTTCAGCCGAGCTCAGAGCTACATGAAGCTTGGGCTCAAGCTGCGCAGTTTGGCAGGAAGAATGCTCCCGCGCATAGTAAAATCCAAGCTTGTTTGAAAATATTGCAAATCAGGCTCATCCTGTTTGTATCTGTTATCCTGAAACATTTTATGAAAGTTATTGTTTTGATAGTATAATTTGTGACAAACACATGGTACAGTGAGGCATCTTTCAGGGATAGCCCAAGGGGAACCCCCCCCCCCAATGCATCTGAGGTAGTTTGTAATCATTGTTTTCCCCTTGCTTGAGGAAATTTGTAATCATTGTTTTTCGCCTTCTTGATGGTGCGTGCCCTCCCATACTTTCTTTGATCCCTTTCACTGTTGCCTTCTCTAGTTTAAGCCACAGTGGTTGCCACCAACATCATCTTCTCGTAAAGAGGAGTGGAAGAAGTGTCTTCCAGAGGATACTCTAGACCAGTGGTTCGCAAATTCCTACAGGGCAATAATGGAACCTGTAAGTCGTTTTGACTCTACGACACTGCCAGCGGCATTTCCATGGTCCCATTGCTACCGCCACAAAAAGGGATTTTTTTCACATACCAGGGGTCGCGCCAGCCCTCCAGGGGTTGCAAGGGACCCGTGGCCCTCTCTACAGCCCCCCCCCCCCGCACGCACCTCAGAAGAGCTTCCAGGCACTCTTGAAAGCCACTTCCGGTTTTCAGCAAAATCCGGAAGTAGTTCCCAAACGTGATTGGAAGCTCTTCTGAGGCACGCGGGGGAGACGGGACACAGAGGGCTCTGGAGGGCCAGCACAAGTCCCAGTAAGTGAAAATACCAATTTTTTCTGCAGCAGTGGGACCCCAAAAGTGCCATCATCAACCATGTCTTTTATGGGGGTAGCGACTGTTTCTGGTTTTCGTGGTGGGTCACGACTCACTAGTTTGAGAACCACTGCTCTAGACAATTTTGGTCATCACTCATTCTCTTCCTTTTTCACACTCCTGATATTTTTTTTCTGGACAGCAGGAGTGGAAAAAGAGGGAGTGGTACTGATGACAAAACAAAGGAGGGTAGGTTAGACAGGCAGGGTGTGGATCAGCTCAAGTGGCTGGCAAAGGTGGAGGCAGGCAGGGGGCAATTTGTCCCCTCTTCCAATCTGCTGCCTGAAGTGATGGTCTCACCTGGCCTCATGGAAGGGCCACCTCTGACATCTTTTTGTTCTGTATCTTTGTAGAAGTATTTTCTTTGTGACAAAGAGCTTCAGCTGTTAAAGTTCAGAATTTTATTTCTGAATCTTCAGTGTCTTCTCAGGAAAAGTGAATTCATATAACTCAACATTTATGATTTATTTTACCATGTAAACCACTTCGTGAACTATTCTTGTTGAAAAGTGGAATGAATAAATAATAACAATAATAATAATAATGTATTAACAACAACAACTCCTGAATAGTTGCTCTGTGGAATTTTCAGTTTAATAATATTGAGTCCTATTATTAGGGGTGAGTCCACAAGGAAAGATCTGCTTACCACAAGCTATGCAGAATACTGTTAATTAAAATAGTGCCTGAATTATATCTTCTTATTGTTCAGGTGTGTGGGACTCCAGAATACATTGCCCCAGAAGTGATTTTGCGACAGGGCTATGGAAAGCCTGTGGACTGGTGGGCAATGGGAATTATCCTGTATGAGTTTCTAGTTGGCTGTGTTCCTTTTTTTGGTGATACACCAGAAGAGTTATTTGGACAAGTTATCAGTGGTATGTATCCTATCTTTTTAACCAGCAAGTATTGTGAAGGGCTCCAAGACTGCTTAGTTCATCGGCATTCAAGATATTACATGATTCATGTTACAAATGCACTCCCATACTATTTAATTTACCTCTTTTGCATATGAATGTCAGAATTCTGAATCGGATATTTCACAATTGTCCCTAAAATGTCCGTGGTCTAACTCAAGGTTTGCAAGGCTATCTGTGACATGCCTGCGTGAGCTTGGAAAGTGCAAGAGCCGGCAGCCAGGATGACGACTGCACTATGAAGGGAAGCACCTAGAGAAATGGAGGTTCCATGAGATTGTCTCATGGAATAATACAGTGGTGGTCTCGTTATTCGCAGGTTCTACTTCCACAGATCCCAGTATCCGTGGAAGCAGCCCGCAAATAATGGGGTGCTGAAGTCCAGCACCCAGTGGCCCGTTCACTCACTGTGGAGGCGTGTTCCTTGTTGGCACTGGTCTGGAAAGGCCACCTCTGCGGGCATCTGTAAGCCTCTCCTATGTGATTTAAAGTGACTTCCGGTTTGACCGCGTACCAACAGAATATATAATCAATCAGAGGCGTCACCATGGTGGGGGCGGTAACGTAAATTTCGCCCGTCCTGGTCCCGTTTACAAGCCGGCACGAGGCAGCCCCGCCCCCTCGCCATCAGAGCCATTCTGTGCGGAGAAGGCAGCGGGCAGGGAGTCTCCTGCTGAGAGACAGACGAGGTATGATCCGGCGAAAATTGAGCATGAAGTATATTTAAGCCATGGAACTGTTTGCAACAAATTGAGTTACCATGATTGGAATAATTGGGAAAATCTGTCCATGTCATATGTGTGGAGGCAGGAATCTTTGATCAAAATGAAACATAGAAGTTGGATAACTTACCGGTAGTTCAAGATACTATTGAAGCCAGTAGAACATTATCAGAAGACAAAATCATTATACATTTATCTAAACATGATAAATTTTTCCTACTTTTCACACATATGTTGTCAGTCTCCAAAACATTCTTTTTGTGTATGATTTTTCATACTTTTCACTCAAGGAAGATGCCCCCAATTTATTTATTTAAAAGATTCCTATACTGCTTTTCCAATGCTCAAGTTTTCACCTGTTCCACATTCAACCCCCCCCCCCCCCCGGTGTCATATCCCACACCATTCTGAAGATCCTCTGACTCTTAGGAGTGGCTTGGGGGGCACTGGAGGCTGCAATGGGAGGTGGGAAAATGCTTGCAATTTGGATACAAGCTTGTGAAGTGAGATTTTATTTAATCTAATCCTATCAGTTTTATTTCCGTAGATGAAATTGCCTGGCCAGAAGGAGATGACGCTTTACCACCAGATGCACAGGACCTCATTGGTAAACTTCTCAGACAAAACCCTATGGAAAGACTAGGAACAGGTACAAACTTCTTCTTTAAAACTGGTTGCTACAAACATTGAAACAACAAATAACAAGGTGCTAAGAAAAATATCTGCTTATGCAGAGAATAATTGTTTGCTGGCTATATAGTCAGTCAGTCTTTGTGATTTACTGCTCTCTCTGTCTATGGGATTTTAGGGAGAATGTAAAGGATTCTGTGGCCTAAGGATGTAATCACATATGGGAAATATGATTTTTTTTGTCATTCCCTAACATGCTATAGTTATCAGAGCATTGCATCTCACAACCCCTTTGCTGAAGAGTAGACTCTCTTTGACAAATAAATCCACTTCACAAATAAATCCGCTTCACTCTTTAGTAGTGTAAAAGTTTCAGGTTTCTATCCCTGGCTCCTGCACTTCAGTGGCCACGGCCATTAAAGCTTTATGCACTCTGAAATGTTCACTTGCTCAGATATTTGATTTGTGGACATAGCATGGCCCTTGAAGTTTCTCCTTCTTCAAATACAGTATGCATGTGCTACTGTGGTGCTACTGTGGTGTTCTCTCTCTTTATATATGGGGGGAGGGTTTTTTTGAGTTTCAATCAGTTATAATGTTAAGTCCCAAAATTTCCGCTACATGAATCTCAGAAAGTGGGTGACAAGACATTTTCTCCATTTTATTTCTCATTTAGTTGAGATTTATCATTATTCCTGTCCTGTTCCTAAAATTGTCATAGCAAGTTGCTATTAGCAAGATGTCTCTTGTATATTGCATCATTTCTGTGAGGAAACTAAGCTGAGTAATAGTGAGTTGTCTTTGACTGGGATATGGTTTTCAGTACAGTTCTGAGGTGAGCTCTATGTCCATTGGACATAGTTCATTTGACTATACTTGCTACAACATGATTTTAAAAATTCTTCACAATGTTGTCATTTCAGGCAGTGCTTTTGAGGTGAAACAACACAGGTTCTTCAAGGACTTAGACTGGAACGGATTACTCCGGCAAAAAGCGGAATTTATTCCACAGTTAGAATCTGAAGATGATACAAGCTACTTCGATAGTAAGGAACAGAGCACATATAGAGTATTTTAAAACTTTTTTCTTACTATTCTGACTCAGAATTTCTGAGTTAAATTTGCCTCAGTACTTTTCATGAAAAGAGAGCCATAAACAGACTTTAAAACTTATTCACACCCATTTTATCCATTCTCATGATTTAGAAGTCACCCACATGTTGTGTTTTTCTTTGTGAAAAACGGCATCCCGATGATTCACCATAGGGTCCCAATGTTGTGTTTTGGTGTCTGAGTTGTAATATTAAAACTTTATACTTTGGCAACCCAATCCTCTCTACATTTTAGACCGGCGGAGTGCTGCTCCTCCGGTCTTGGGTGTTGCAAATTTGCCATAAGGAGCCAAATTTGCGCAGGGCTCCCTGGTCGCATCCAGCGCCTGGGAACTTCGCGCAGGCGCTGAACGTAACTACGAAGCCCTGCACAAACATCGTAGTTGCTGCGATGTTTGCACAGGGATCCCTGGTCGCATCCAGCTCCTGGGAACTTCGCACAGGCGCTGAACGTGACTAAGAAGTCCTGCGCAAACATCGTAGTTGCTCCGATGTTTGCACAGGGCTCCCTGGTCGCGTCCAGCACCTGGGAGGCTTGCATCTTGGAGCTGCTGTCTGGGGGCAGTCCGGGCAGGGCCGCAATGCAGCCGGCAACGCAGGACGAAGATCTGAGGTGCTACGAAAACGCGGTAAGTGGACAAGCGCCGTTAAAATTAGTAGTTAAAGCAAGACACTTTACCCATTTTTACAGCATTTGGTCCATAAGACGCACAGACATTTCCCTCTATTTTTTGGGGGGGTGCGTCTTATGGAGCGAAAAATACAGTAAGCAAATGGAATCTGCTGGATACTGCACTTACATTGACCAGAATCATAGCCAATGAATACACAAAACTGTATTCGTGTATGTAAACATCAATACAGACTGGGCATTTGCAACACTAAACTACCTGTCTGTTCCTCTTGATAATGGACATCTGTACCTTGGACTTCGTAGACAGTGACTTAGAAATGGAGAATCCATCAATTGAGATAGTCCAGGAATTTCTAATCCAAATTTGAGGTTTTCCTTATCTTTAAAAAGGATCTACAACTTTCATGGCTATTACATAAAAAGACTGGGTTTGCACAGGATTAAAAGCCATATTAAGAAACTACAAAAATATTTTTTCTTCTGAAGGAAAAGCTTTAATAGGTTGTCATAGGGTGTTTTTTTAACGCTAAGCTCTCCAAGCAGGAACTGTCACTTCTGTTTTCTGCTGTACAGCACGTTGCATGCTACTGGCATTCAAGGGTGCCAACAAAATATTGGGTTTTTGCTCACTAACAATAATAGATGTATCACTAACGTAAAGGACTGTGAGTCACTGAATCACTTAAATGTGATTCTGCTTCCCTGCCCAAACAAGTCATTTATGGAAACTCTGCGCTACATCCCACCACTACTGGAGGACTGGTTGGTGGGCGCACAAGACAGGCCTTTTTCTGTTGCAGCACACAGATCTGGAACTCCTTGCCCTGAGAGGCTAGTCTCACTCCTCCATTATTTTGTCATCCTTATGGATTACATCGCTCCTTCTGAGTACTATTTTTTTCTGCTGTCTCTGCTTTCTTGTTTTTGTTTTTATTTCCTATTTATTTAATTGGTCGTTTGTTTTTACTTTTTTTGTTAGCTGCCGCCTTGGTATCCCTTTCAGTACTTGAAAGGCAAGATATAAAGATACTAGTGAATATATATCTTTTTCCAGAGGAACATGCATATCAAATAATTCAGTTGCATGGATGTTCTTAGTAATTTTCCTGAATCTGTGATGACAGTAGTAAAACTAGAATATAAAACTAGAATATAAAAATGTGTTCAAAATCATTTGTGCATGCTAGCCAATTTGAAAATGTCCCTTTTTGTATGCAATAGTTAAGTTCCACCATGGCTATGAAAACTGCCTATTATGCTTTGGTAAATTGAGTAACTTTAACTTGTGAGTAAGAGAAGCTCTCACTCTTTTCTGATTCCAACAGATGCCCCTGCAGGTTGGCAGGTGTTATAGGGGTATCCCTTTCAGCCAACACCATTGTATTCGTGTTGAGGGTGTAATAGAGGACATTCTGTATTAACTGTTCCAATGTTCTGTCATCAAGAATGAACTGTGTAGATTTTTGTCTCGGCTATTATGAATGTGAATATTACCGTAGTTAAGCCAACCCTTACCGACAGAGTGGTAACAAAATAAGTGATCTCTCCAGACCTATGACTGCAAAATGGCATCAAAATTTGCTTCAGTACACATGTGGTATATAGTCAGGTTTACTAAATTTCTACTTCCATGTTTACATATGAAAGAGTCACTTGTTATAGTCATGGTGGACTGACAAGAGCATTATTTGTATCTTTTGTTTGATTTTAAAAGTTCGGAGTGTACTTTCGTAGTGACTTTTGGTATCTTTCTGTGGTATATGGCCTGAGAAAAACTTGATGATGGAGAAAATTGGCTGCTCTAACAATCATGCCAAATTGTTTTGTTGGTTTTGGATTGGTAAATATCAGGAAAGTTCCTGATCCCATTTTGAATACTTGCACATACCAAGCACCAACTGCTCCCTTCCTGTGGGGGATACTTGTGCTCAAATCTGTGTTGTTGTTTGCAGCTCGTTCAGAGCGGTACCAGCATTTAGATTCTGAGGAAGAGGAAGACACGAATGATGATGATCATGTTGAAATCCGACAGTTCTCTTCATGTTCACCAAGGTTTAGCAAGGTATGTAGGCTGGCTGAATCAATAGAATTTGAGCATATTTGTGACCAAAATGGCATAAAGGACTGTATGATCTTTAACCTGTATGGAAGCAAGGCATTTTAAGGAGGCAATGTCCAGCAGCTATCTATTTATAAAAGGGCTCTGTGCCCAACAGTTATAACTGATGGGATTGAAGCAACATCACAGTAATAATCTGTTAATTATTTTTTGAAAACGAAGTTGTGAAAGAGAGAAATATGCTAAGTAGAACTTGAAAATCTGTAGTCTCCCCAGGAAGAATCCTGGCACATAGTGGTTGCTCTGTAGTTGATGAATAACAGTACTTGTAGGCACATGAGTAGAATGCTGACTTCTATCCTGTCCTGTTGATGGTACTTTCATATTTGATTGGCATGTATTCCTCCACAGCAGCAACTTCAGAAACACACCAGTGGAAGAAAATTGCAAAATCAGTCTGAGTTAATTTTAGAAAAACATTCACCATTAAAGATAGGGCAGAAGCTGCACATTGTTGGCAAGAGGCAGGGATTATATGTGGCCAAAAGTATAGACAGGCAGGAAAGCTGGCTAACAGCGCAATCTTGCACAGGAATATGGTGGCGGAGTGAGCGCTCCACCACCGGAAGCCATTGCGAACGTGCTATAAAGCACGTTCGCGATGACTCGGGAGTTAGGGCAGCCGACGCAGAGGCTAGCCACCCTCACTCCGCCGCTGGATTTCCCCTGCGGCCGCCGGAGGAGGTAAGTAATCCCCCAGCGGGCGCAGGGGCAGTCTTGGGTGGTGAGGGAAGGGGGCCATTGGCCGAGCCAGCCTGGGAGGGGGCAGGGATGGCATCCGCCATATCCGCGTCCCCATTCCGGCTGGTGCGGCCATTACACGACCTCCTCTTACTTCCACCAGCTAAATAGCTGACAGAAATCTGAGGAGGCCCATTGGAGCGTCCCCTTTCCCCTTGTAGACCTCTGGGCCACTCCAGAGCGGCCCGGAATGGGGATAGGATCCAGCGGGCGGTCCTGGGCTGCCCGCCGGATAGGCAGGGTTGCTCTGTAAGAGTCTGCCGCTGCTGCCGCTGCCAACCAACAAGGTGGGAAGCAAGCAAGTCCTGGCCCAGCTCTTGCCCTACCTTGTGGCCCTTAGGGCAGTAGGTCACATATGGCATCACTGAAGTGCAGTTAATGCCACAGCATACTGTAGTGATTTACCTATTAGCTCAAAAATAGTATTCGAGGCATCAAAGCAAAAGACCGCAAAAAAAAAATCATCAGAACTGTGAATACTTTAAACATTGTGTTGTTTGGGCTTCAGTCATGGGCATGAAATGGGGTGCAGAGTGAACCAGCTCCTTTCATAGATTGGGGGGACATTGTGCAAAACTGAGCTGGTTGCAAGCATGCATTCCTATCTCTTGAGTTCTGAAAAATAATACTGCATTTGTAATGTGGGTGGCATGAAAGGCTCATTATATTTTGAAAATCTTGTTTGACAATTCAGCCAGATAATTTATTAATAGCTATCCTGTTGATGTTGTGAATTTTTAATAACGTTGTTTTCATCAGTCTCATATGCAAATCAGATTCTCGTTTGAGTTCAGTCTTATAAACATGGATTTCTTTCTTCTCCCTCCTGTTTACTGTTCAATGATTTAAAATGTTGTTGTAAAACAGTTGTTGAGGCTGTTGATTGACTAAGCAAATTAGTCAGTAGGGGGTAGGATTTCTTTCTTTAAAAATCTCTTTGGATTGAACTATTCGATTTTTAGAAATAGATCATCCCAGTGCTTGAAACTTGCACCTTATGCTCAGCGTTAAAATAGCAAAGCGTTGTTTTCCAAAATTTCTGTTGCCAAAGATCTTTACGGCAATATCAGCACAATATAGTGCATGTTTTTAATGCAGCTTACAATTGTGTTGTGGGCACCACCTTCTTTTTCTTGCCTGGAGGCTGCAGCATCTAATGAAAGAATATTGTCAAATCCAGCTTTTCAGTGTTGTTAAGGAGAGAAACACTATGTGATTTAAAGAAATGCACAAAGTTACCTTCCACAAGCTAATAAAGAATTGGATCATACCTGTAGGTGTACAGCAGCATGGAACGTCTTTCCATCCATGAAGAGAGGAAAACACCACCACCCACGAAGCGTAGCCTGAGTGAAGAAAAGGATGATAGGCTAGATAGCCTTGGTGGCCTGAAGAGTCGAGATCGCAGTTGGGTGATTGGGTCTCCTGAAATGTGAGATCATCATACTTGCTAAATAAGACGTTAAGCATAACTTTCTGTATGGTGTATAATAGGAAAATAATGGTTGATAAGTTGGATTAATAGTAAAGATCAGTGCTTCACTTGGATTTTCTAATGGTGTTGTATATTTCAAAGGTTCTGTGTTATAGTGCCCAAGAGTATGTGCCGACTTCAAAACTGCTTTAGTTGTAAATTTGCTGTATGACTTTTAGGCAAGTGAAACTTCCCTCAGCTTCACTTTTCATAATACTTGACCTAACTTATAGGTCTGCTATAAAGATTACTGAGATAAAATATGTGAAACTCAAGAGTACTGTATAGATCAGGGGTGGCCAACCTTCCACCATTAAGGCCTCTACATTTTTAAGATTTGTGTAGAAGACAGAATCTTGGCAGCTGCAAGTGCTGATGGTGCTGCTAAAGCAGCTGCACCTGCTGAAATGCCCTCACCTATACAACCATTAAAGGGCCAGGAGCATTCATGTTGAAAGGTTGGCCACCCCTGGATGGATGATGATGTGAGTGTTCTAGTACAAGGGTTCTCAACCAGTGGTATGCAGGCGGGTCCTTATCTGCTTTTCTGATCTGAAATTAAGCTTCCCCCCCCCGCTCAGCCCCCACCATTACCTTTGTTTTGTTTCTAGCCTGTGTCTTGCTTTAACAAAAGGTCTGCTTCTGTGCTTTAACTAGCAAAGAAGTAGACAAGCCGACTGAATGGTAGAGAAGCTCAGCCGAATTAACAGGAAACAGTTCGAGTTCCTGCAGTGGCATAGGAACACCGCCCCCCCTTGTGACGCTGACATGACTCACCCTGTCCCCCCGAGTGACGTCAGCAAGAGCCATACTTCTCTCGGGGGTCGGGCGGGAGGGTGGAGGCCAATACAAACGGCCATACGGAGGCTGCGCACGGCTTTTCCAGGCTCCTCTGAGCCATTCCGCCTCCTTCACTGTCGCTGATAATGCCACTCCCGCCACCTTCGCTGCTGCCCCCGCCGCCATCTTCTCGCCCCTGCCACCAGTAAGCTGCCCCCACCACCACATCAATTTAAAGCACTGTGTGAGTTGTTAAAGCACTCTGTGAGTTGTTAAAGCATAGAAGCAGACCTTTTGTTAAAGCAAGACGCAGGCTAGAAACAAAACAAAGGTAATGGCTGGGGTTGGTTGGTTAAAAAGGTTTGAAAAGCCCCTTTGCTTTGCTGCCCTGCCTGTTGCTGCCTTTCCTACTCCACATCAATAATGGACTGACTGACTGACTGTTTGGGCTTTTGCATTATGTTTAAAAAGATTGTTGTGGCTGCATTATAGTTTGAGGAATTGTTGGGGCTTTGGGGGGTTTCTTAAAAATTCTGCAATGCTGCATTATACATTTGTTGGGTGTTGGGGGGTGTATTAAAAAATCAGTGCTTCAAATTGTACTGCTCCTTTCAGGGAAATTAGTACATTTCTGAAAGTGTAACTGCAAGAGGCTGAAAGGGAGGCTCTTTGGCCAATGATACAGAGAAGTCATACTTAGACTGATTGAGCTTCCTCAAAACTGATCGGAGTGTATAAGGAGCAGAGACTGGCACATCATCAGTTAAGGATTGGGGGGGAGAGCTTTTAAGATATCAATTTGGATGCTAGAGGGGCTGCCCCCCCCACATCTTTCCTCTTCGCTTGCTTCAAATAGATTGTCCACTCTTGCCTTCAGCTGTATTGTGCTTGTGCATTGCTAACAATGGTTGCATCTTGAAATCACAGACTTTATTGCAGAATAAATTGATGGCAACGTGTTATGTTCTTCCCCTTAGACTGCGTAAACATCTCTCAGTATCTGAATCCTCTCATACAGAGAGTGACTCCAGCCCACCACTGACTGTCCGTCGGCGTTGTTCTGGGCTTCTCGACATGCCCCGTTTTGCGATTTCAGCTGAGGAAGAAGGAAAAAAGAAACAGCTGGATGGGACATTGCTGCCTGTGGCACAACCACGGGAAGGGCTTCCTCTGCCAATCCCTGAACAACCTGTGGAGCGAGAACTGAAACTGGATGACTATGATGATGGGCTAAAAACACCCTCTTCAACAGTCAGTAATGTCAGCAGTTCAACACTGACAGGTACATATTTATGGGGATGGAAGTGTTATCTCCACTGATTGCACTAAGACAATTTTAGACTTTATTTGTCCAATTTTCTGTGGTCTGAGCGGTGCAGTTGGTGTAGTGAATCCTTTGTCCAGTTTGAAGCCATTGGATTTTGCATGCGTAAACCATGTTCAAATACTACATCCACACATAGTTGTCTGGTGGTCTCTGAGGCAGGAGAGGCATCCCAGATGGCCATGGCAGGAAGTCATGATCCTGCTCATCTTCCAAACCTAGCTAGAAGATTATCCACACCAGACCACTGCTTACCACATTGGAGTTGCACAATTCTATCAACCAATGATAGATTTTGTGCTGCAGCTATAAAAAGCTGGTTTGCCTTTGTTGTGCCCATTTTAAAAATACTAAACATTACCTCATAATGTCAGTTTTTTTCGCAGAACATCTTGACAAGAAGCCGGGGACAGCTTGTAGTCTTCAAGACAGCAGCTTTTGTTGATAGTGAAATTAATTAGTACTTTTCTCAGACTGCACCTTGTTGTTTGATTCTTTAAACCATACACCCCCAATCCTTAACCCCCCCCCCCAGTCTCAAACTTGAATGACTTTCAACATTATAGCAGACTTAGCGTTCTTCAATTTTTTAAAATGTTTGGTTTAATTATGTGTTTTTATAGCAAAAGGGAAGCTGGTAATTTTGTTGAGATAACACCCCTTCTTAAATGCATCTGTAAATAAAGCTTCAGGGCCTGGGTCTGCTTCTGAGGAAGGTTCATGGTTGGACTGTGTGTAAACATGACTTTGATTTCAAATATGTGCCTGCAGGGGAACAGGCTGTTAGAAATTCCCTATGGTTCTAATCTATTTTAATTGAAACTGTAGCTGGAAGCCCTGCAGACTTTTCTGATCAGCGCACTCGCAGTAATAGCAACGAGGGCCTGGAATTTACTACTCCCAAAGCCACAAGTGACTTGGCAGTGCGGCGAGCCCGACATCGGTTACTCTCTGGGGAGTCAGGAGAAAAACGTACCTCACGGCCTGTAAATAAAGTGATCAAGTCAGCATCAGCCACAGCCCTCTCTCTCCTAATTCCCTCAGGTGAGATAAAAAAAAACACCAGCATTTGGCTGACTTTCTAAAACCAGAGGGCCTCTAAGTACTAGGCATGCAAAACTTTTCATTTTTTTGTTTTTGTGCCAAGAGCAATGTTGTTCTACCTGTGAGAGAGATGAGAATTTGTCATTTGTGGCTCAGTATTATTGTGAAGACTCAGTTTTTGTTGTGATCTTTTTATTACTACCATGAACTTATAGTATTTGATACCTTAAAATGTGTTTTGTTTAAATCTCCTCTAAAGGCTATGTAGACATTAATGCAGCTCTGTGTTAAAATTATAGATGTGAGAAAATAAATGTGTCTTGCTGGTGACCAGCCATCCACTACTCCAGTAGTTTCTAGAGTTTAATGCACTTTTAAGATGACGCCTTGAATGTTGTAGCAGAAAAGAGGGGTACCTGATAACTTGGCTTTTGAAACACTAGTCTGTGGAATAGACATTTTCTACCAGTGGTGCGTTTTTTGGTGCTACCCCTCCCTGAGGTGACGTCACTCGGGGTGGTACACCCCCTGCCTCCACTAGTGACACCCCTGATTGGTATCCTCCATGAATTTACTTAATCTCTTATGAAAGTCATATTGACTGGAGGATATCATAACATTATTGAGTTCTACAACTCTCTTGTTTATCCTGAACCTCCTGCCCATTAATTTCATTGCATGTTCCTGAGTTTGATCCTGTCCTGCCTGTCTATTGAGAGATTTCTCCCTTGACTTTCTCAGCCTGATTCATAATGTTTTAAACCTCTTGTCAACTTCAGTCCAAAGTAGAACTCTAATGGCAAGTGGTATGGAGCAATTTATAGAAATGCAGACTTTTCTTTTATGCTGTATCAAAATATTATGCTGTTAGGAGGGTTTTACCAGTGACTTTTCGGCTATGAATTGAAGATTCCTTTCTGAGGTAATCCCAAATAAATTAACACTTATATCTAGCTTTGTAGGTTTTCACGGCCAGTATAGATCCAAGAATTTACAATTAAAATATCCAGGGTTTTGAGCCATTTATTTAAGTTAAAACAGGACAAGTCCTGGCTTGACGTTTTGCTCTGATTCATCTCGGGCATCCTCGGAAAGAACAGCAACCTCAGTTGTTGTAACCCTGCTGAGCCTCCAGGCATGGCAACTCTGTTGTTAAATAGTAGCACAAGACTGAAGCTCATTTCAGGAAACGACTTAACGAGGTATTGAGTACTGAGTTCATCTTAGATCTTAAAGCAACTTAGGTCTTAAAGCAGGGGCGGGGAACCTTAACGTTTTCCCTGCCGAGGGCCATTTTAAATATTATAAATTTGGTTGCAGGCCGGCCGTAAGGCCGCCCGCCATTTATTTATTTATTTATTGAACCCTTTTGGACAACCCCCCCCCATGCAAAATTTGTATATTTTCTTCGGGCTCCGGGAGAGTGAGCGCGGCACCTACGGAGACCGGGGAGGTTATCGGCCGGGCGTGGGGGCAAACATTAGACACTTACCTTGTATCGGCGTGCAGCAGCCATGAGGGTGATCATTGACGATCAGGAAGAAGAAAGCACCTCTCTAGGAATCGCTTCCCTACTCGCTGGTGAGTCACCAGCGAGATTAGTCTATTCCTAGAGGGGCGTGCCGCTTCCTCTTCCTGATTGCCCTCATGGTTGCATGCCGATACAAGGTAAGTGCCTTGAGCTCATTCCGTCCGGCCCACCGAGGTCCACTGAGAGGAAAACATTAGTTTAATTTTGGTTTTCCTCTCGGTGGGGTGGGCCTCGGTGGGCCGGACGGAATGAGCTCAGGGGTGGGCCTCGGCGGATCAGACCGGATGGCCTTGGGGGCCGGATCCGTTCCCCACCCATGTCTTAAAGCAACAAGTGCTCATTCTGTTGTACTTTCTCCACCTTTTCTTTCTTCTTATACGCTTTTGGATGAGTCTGGTTGATGATAGGCAACCAACTTGTGTTAATATGTAACGTTTCCTCCTTCCGATTATTTGAACTCTGTTTGTGTTTGATGATCTCTATTGCTTCATGGTTAAGGCGGGGGAGAAATTGTCTACTTTTTACCAAAACCTGTGTTTCTTCAAATTTAATTTGATGGTTACAATGTATATCAATTACAATTTATATCAATTAATTTGATGGTTACAATTTTACAACACTTATATCATTAGGGTTATTTATATCAGTATCACTTTCAACTTACACTGATTCTTATCTGCCATTCTGTTGTCCAGTCATCTGGCTTGCAGAGATCCTTTTTGGAGTTCTTCAGTCTGCTTGAGATTTCTCCCCCGCCTCACCCTGAATTAATTTCATGTCATCTGTGAATTTGGCTACTTCTGGTTCTAATCATATATGAATAAACTACATACACCAGTCCTACCACAGATCCTTCAGAGCCTTCTTTGCTTTTTTTTCCTTTCCATACTGCAATGTCTTTTTTATTTTTTTACCCTCTGCTTCCTGCTTTTTAACCAGTTACTTGTCTTCATTTCATGAATGCTAGGTCATGGATCCCATGAAAGGCAAAATTCTTTATCCATCTTGTTGGCTTTCTCATCTTTTGTGGGAATATTTGGCCAATGTTTTGACCTTCTTAGTTTGTTCTTGTTCCTTTCAGAAAGACCATAAATACTGATTTGCAAATCTAGCAGTTTTTTCCTTTTCCTGTAGAATGTCATTCTAAAGAGAGCATGAAAGTCCTGTGAGGCACCAAATTTACTTACCGTACTTCATGCCTTTTAAAGTATCTAACTAAAATCTCTCCAATAAAATTATTATATGTTGTGGTAACAGAGATTTCTTTCTAACAGCTTGAGTTTTGTGTGGTCAATAGGTAATGGAGAAGCTTCCTGGATCTCCTACTAAGTTGTGGTTTTGTGTGATTAAGGGTCTGTTCTGATGTAAAATTTTGTACTGAGAGATCTTTGGCAGATCTCATGGGTGCATGAATACGCAAGCATTTTGTTGCAAGGCGCCATGTTCAACAATAATTTTATGATACAGTATAACAGAAATCACATTCAAAGCAGTGTTTCTAGAAACCATTCCATGGATGTAAAACTTTTTTCATGGATGTAAAACTTTTTCTTATAGCTATAGGTGACATGTAAGGTGCAATACTAAATTTGATTTTTCTGATTTTGATCTGTTAACTGTATTCAGTGGCTAAGAAAACAGGAAATGACTGTTGCTCTATCTGACACTATGGAATTTCAAATGCAAGTATTAAAAGTCTCACACCAGCAAAATACTTAGTTCCCTTTTAGCAATTTAGTTAAGTATTTGCCTTTTGAAAACTAGGCTTTCTAATTTGCAGTTCTTTTTGTATTTTCCTCTAGAGCACCATACATGTTCTCCACTGGCTAGTCCAATGTCACCTCATTCTCTTTCGTCGAACCCATCTTCAAGAGACTCTTCTCCAAGTCGAGATTTTTCTCCTGCTGTCATAAACCCCAAACCACCAATCATCATCCACCGAGCTGGGAAGAAATATGGCTTCACGCTTCGTGCCATTAGAGTCTATATGGGGAACAGTGATATCTACACGGTGCATCACATGGTCTGGGTATGTTTAGATTGTTGGATTCGTCTGTTGTGACTTGACTTGCCTGTAGCTGAATTTGGTATTAAACGAATCTTTTTTTAAAAAAACTAGGTCTAACAAAATCCTTTTGTGCCTAGAGTATTTCCTAATTCCACCTTGGGAATGGCAGCTCTCCTTTCTAGATAAATGTGTGTGGGGTGTGTGTGTGTGCGCGCGCTCTCTATCAAAGCAGGAACCCATGGGTTAATTACATTTAATTTCTCCTGAGTTGTGTTGACAATGATGGTCTGCTTCAGATCATCTTCTTCCCTTAGGATTTTTCACACATCTGCTTGGAGTTGATTACATGTCTTAAAGCATCACTGTCTTCCCACTGAATTGACTAGGGATTTGGAATTCAGTTCCGCTGCGAGCTATACAAGGGGCTTGTGTGTGTGCTTGCTGTTTCTCTTTCACCCATATTCTCATCCAGCAGGGGTTGGATGGGGTGAGTGAGTGTGAAAGCGCTTTCTTTTTAAAGTTGAATGTGGTTGTTTGCAATAGCCACCCCCACAAAAAGTATTTGTCATTTTTAATTGCATAATGCTCACAGGTAAAAGAGAAGGGAAGATAAAGTATCCCAATTTCCCCCTGGACTTTCCTTAGTTTCCTCATTTAAATGGAGATCATTGTTTGAAGCTAATCATCAGTGATACAATAATAATTTGAAGTTGGATTTTCTGGCAATAATTGCTTCTGCAAATTTACTTCTGATCCTTATTCCACTTGACCTTGGCAAGGACTGCATTATGAAAACAAATCTGTTCTGCTTGGCTTTTAACTGAGGTTAGCTAGTTTTTTTTATTGCTTACCAGGTCTTTTGTTTTAGCTAACACAGTGATTTAAATTGATTACGATGGTTTTAGACTGCTGATTTGTCTTTTTTGTTGTTGTTTTATATATTTATTATAAACTACTTTGTGCATATTTTATTTGGAAAAGTATTATATAACTATATTATTCATTTGTATTTATGTATAGGCTACTTTTCCACTCCAGTAAAGAAGTCACCAAAGCATCTTACAATTTTAATAAAAACAAATGGTCAAATAAAACACCCTAACCTGCAGAAAAAGTTATAACAAGCAAAACCAGCAAACAACGTGAGGGGGGGGATTTAAACAAATCACAGTGGAGTAATTTATACTCTAAGGAAATATTAATAATAGTAACATCACAAATTGGACTCTGGTAATGACAGAGTTCATGATAAGTACCGTATTTTTCGCACTATAAGACTCACTTCCCCCCCAAAAAAAAACATAGGGGGAAAAAAGTGTGCGTCCTATGGTGCGAAGCCTTAAAAAAAGCGCTTCGGGGGCACTTTGGGGAGGCCTGTGGGGGCTTCGGGGAGGCCGAAAATCGCTGTTTTCTCCCGAACTGAACATCGGGGAGGCCTGTGGGGGCTTCGGAGAGGCCTGCGCGAGCCTCTGCAGGCCTCCCCGATCTTCAGTTCGGCCGAAAACAGCGATTTTCGGCCATTTCTGGAAATGGCCGAAAATCACCGTTTTCGGCCGAACTGAAGATCGGGGAGGCCTGCAGAGGCTCGCGCAGGCCTCCCCGAAGCCCCCACAGGCCTCCCCGAAGCGCCCCCAAGCCCAGGTAAGTAAAAACCTTTTTTTCTCTATTTTATGCTCCATAGGATGCATGCGTCCTATGGACCGATGCGTCCTATGGAGCGTACTTGTATTGCAGGGGGAAGAATAGTAATATAGAGCTCAGTGGTACATGCTTTGTGTATGGAAAGTCCATTCCCTGACATTTCCAGTTAGGGCAGAGAAAAATTCCTGTCTGAAACACTGGAGAGCTGTTGCCAGTCAGTGTCCGCAATACTGAACTGGATGGACCAGTGGTCTGGCTTGATATATGGCAGCTTCTAGGCTCAATCCCTGACATCTCCAGTTAGAAGATCTCAGGTAGGAAGACGAGAAAAGATCTTTGAGCGGGATCCCAGAGAACTGCTGCTACACCAACCAGTGGTCTCACTTGATAAGGCAGGTCCTTAAAACTTCACAAGTGGCAGGAAAAATGAGTTGGCAGTGAGCATTGCTGTTATCACGGCATATATGGTATATTCTATAGTGTATAGTAATATATTTGAGTAAGATTGAGCAGGAAAACAGCTTGAGGAATTAATCCTTTCCTTCTCGCATCTCTCTCATTGGCAGCATGTGGAAGAAGGAGGCCCTGCAAGCGAGGCTGGTTTGCGAGAAGGGGACTTAATCACCCATGTGAATGGAGAACCTGTGCATGGATTGGTACATACTGAAGTAGTAGAGTTGGTCCTGAAGGTAAAGACTCAGTACACATTCTATATGACATGTGTTGGAGTTGATTACATGTCTTAAAGCATCACTGTCTTCCCACTGAATTGACCACTGAGTGTGTAAGACCCAAAATAATTAGTTTTAAAAAAGAAACTGTTGAGTAATTTAAATATAGGCTGAAAGGAGAACCTTCCCTTTTTAAAAAGTTTCTACAGTAACTTTGGAAGTTTTGCTAGAAAAAGACATACATGTCAGCCGAAACTGTTAATCCCCTTTATGTTTCAGTAATTCAGTGCCTTTCTGTTAGAATCTTGGGAATAATCCTGCAGATACTAAAACACAGTAGGGGGCACACATCAAGCCAATTTCCTGGATAATTGCTTTGAAACTCACTTTAATAAATACTTCTCGTTCCTATTCTGTTATAGTTTTCATTTGATGTCAGTTATTCAGAGGACAAAATGCCTACAATGCAACCAAATCAGAAAGGTGCCACTGTACAGAATTGCTAAGGATGAAGATGATGGTGGACATGTTTTAATTTGACTGCCTTCTGTTTATTTCACAAGGCTTATGTTGCAGTAACTAACATTGTAGTATCAGAGCTTTTTTTTAGTTGTCATTCAAGTGGAGGATTATTGTTTAATCAGTGGGAAGTTCACTGATTCAAGAAGTCTCTCCTGCAGCATTTTCTAAAGGCAAAGTAAATATTGGAAGGAGAGAAATAGAATTAATCAGGGGAATTTTAAGACAGTCAGTGATAGACTGGTATTGACCCTTGCTTTAACATCCAGCACTACCAAAATACTCACAAGGGAAGAATAGATGAATTACGAAATACTGTATTAAGGTTGTTTTTTCTGCCTGCAGAGTGGAAATAAGGTATCCATATCTACTACACCCTTTGAGAATACATCAATCAAAGTGGGGCCAGCTCGGAAGGCCAGCTACAAATCCAAGATGGCTCGAAGGAACAAGAAAAGTAGAACAAAAGATGGGCAGGAAAGGTTAGTCATGTTTGATTCTAGAATAGGAAATGGTGACCAGATAGATAGCAATTGCCAAAATAATTTATGAGGAAAAAAGCTACTGTCAGGAAATGTTCATGTTCTCAAAAATGTTATACTAGACAAGTCAATGAGAAACAATTTATAATAAACTATTTGCTTTTACAAATGATGATCATCCTTACTTTTACATTGCCAGTAAGAAGAAGAGCTCTCTGTTCAGGAAGATTACCAAGCAGGCCTCTCTGCTGCACACTAGCAGAAGTTTATCTTCCCTCAACCGTTCTCTGTCTTCTGGGGAAAGTGTTCCTGGTTCACCTACTCACAACCTCTCCCCTCGTTCACCAACGCAGAGTTACCGATCTACTCCCGAGTCTGTGCATTCAGGTAAAAGGGGAAATTGAGAGGGTGAATTTAGTCTGTGAGTCCTTCTAACATGGCAATACAATCGGGTTGCATCTTATGTGAGGGTTGGGTTCTAAAAGTCAGTTTGTAAGGCGAAAATCATGTACAGTTGGCCCTCCGTATCGACAGGAGTTCAGTTCCCAAACCTCCTGTGGATGGTAAAAATCATGTTAAATGAAATCTGCGCTGGGGTGGTGGTGTTGGTGGTGTTGTGGCACTGCAGTACCTTATGTAGAAGCTGTGCGGGCCCGCGGTCCACTTCTCAGGCTGCCCCGCGCTCTGTAAATCACTCCAGGAGACTTGGAACACCTGAGAAACGCGACCTCAAACTACATCGGTATCAGCAGTAGCGTCACTAGGGTGCGCATCACCCTAGTACGGGGGTGCGCGTCACCCCCCCGCTGCCTCCACGTCACCCTCACCCTAGCTGCGTCAACCACCCCCACTTGCGCGTCACCTGACTATTGGTAGTACTCGGACCACTGGACACCCCCCCCCCGCTCCAACGCGGTGCTTTCAGCAGACTGTTTTCACTCCCAAGAGGATCCTGCCTTTGGCAGAGCTCTCGGGAATGCTGAGAATGGCCCTCCCACCTGCCCCAAACCTCCTACCTGTGTTTTCTGGCCTCTGAAAACCCAGAAGTGACTGGCGATGATGTCATCGCCAGTCACTTCCAGTGGTACACAGCAGGAGAGTGGCGCCAGAGGTGATACTCAGCCGGAAAGGGGCTGAGAGCTCCTGTGCTATATACATTACCGGGCAGCAGTGCAGTTGGATGGGACCGAGTGTAGGTGATGGCACCTGATCTTTTTCTGATGCAGTAATCTACTCTTTGCTAAATCTAATCCCACCATTGCCAGGTTGCAACAGGCTAGTGCAGCGGTTCTCAAACTGGTCGCGACCCACCATTGAGAACTTTAGCTGTCCCCTGCCTCCTTAAGGGGCGGGGACAGCATGGCGGTGAAATACCAAAAACCGTGAAATTCGCGAAAACCGGAAGTGTCCGAAGATCACCGTTTTGCGGCGATCCGAAGGTCGGGGAGGCCTGCAGAGGGTCGCGTAGGCCTCCCCAAAGCTCCCCCAAGCCCCGGTAAGTGCAGCAACGGCGGTTTCGGGGGCAGTTTTGGCAACGGCGGTGGCGATCCCCTGGATCGCCGCCGCTCCTGGTCCTGCCCCAACTTTGAGAAACGCTGGGCTAGTGATTTTATCTGTCATTACATATTATAGCAGTACCTAACACTATTCAAATGTCTTTACATTCTTGATTTTTAATGTATGTTTTTCTGATGTTTTTAGTTGGTGGAAACTCTTCTCAAAGTAGTTCACCCAGTTCCAGTGTTCCCAACTCTCCTGCCAGCTCAGGACACATCCGACCTAGCTCTTTGCATGGACTAGCACCAAAGCTTCAACGGCAATACCGATCTCCAAGGCGTAAATCTGCAGGAAACATTCCCCTCTCACCACTTGCTCACACTCCCTCACCAACTCCACAGTCTACTTCACCTCAGCGCTCCCCTTCTCCTTTGCCAGGGCATTCGGTTGGCAGTTCAAGTGTGATCCAATCTTTCCCTGTTAAGTTACACTCCTCCCCACCTCTGGTTCGACAGATTTCAAGGCCCAAGAGTGCTGAGCCACCAAGATCCCCTCTGCTGAAGAGAGTCCAGTCTGCTGAGAAGTTGACCTCCTCTCTGTCCTCTGAAAAAAAGCTGTCCTCTTCACGCAAGCACAGCTTAGACATCTCCCATTCCGAATTCAAGAAGGAGATGCTCCAGAGGGATCCAGGCCTCCAAAGTTGGCAGGAATCTATAACTGAAACGACAGGAGGTAAAGTTGGCCTTGCAGAAAAAGGGACACTACAAAAACCTTCTCCCAGGAAACTAGGGACCATTCGGCAAGACAGGGTGGATAGAAGGGAGCCCCTGCAAAAGCAGGAGGCCATCACAGAGGTAGATTCATCTGAAGATGAAACTGATGAAGGGTCAGAAGATAGTCAAGATGGGAAAAGATTGGATAGGCCGCCCTTCAGCAGAGACCACCTCATTTCAGATCCTTTCTCTGAGGATAACAAGCATTCTTCAAAGTTGGAAAGCAAAGACAGTATCGAGGATGATGCTTTTCTTCCTGAGGAGCCAAAAGCCGACAGTGTGCAGAAAGAGGCAAATCGGCAACAACAATCAAAAGATGGGGCAATGGCACTGCTGACTGACGTAGATGAGTCACAATCTGAGATTTGTGCAAGAATTTTGTCTGTAGAAAGGCCTGGTGACTGTGAAACAGTTAAACGAATATCAGAATCTGGAACAGCAGCAGAGTTACTACAAGGCAATAACCTCAAACTTGTTAGCCAAAACGGTACCTCTTTTGAAGATGCTAAGGACACTCTGATTAGCCAGACAAGCATAGACTGTCCTGAGCAGATGAAGTGCCTTCCAGTGGGACTCCTGCAGCTTGGTCAAGGTGACTACTCAGGGCTGGCAATTGGCAGAGATAACCTGAAGGAATCTGCTTCCACAGAAACCACTTATCTATTGTCTCAAGATAGTAAGCCTTCATTAGCACTTTCTTCTTCTTGCACAGCTAGTATAAGCTCTCCTCCACTAGTAAACCAAATGGACTGCAAAGATGCGCCTCAGAAAAAAGAACTCCAGCCCACTAAGAGCATTAGCCTGCAGAATCTGGCAAACATTGGCAACGTCTGTGCACAAAGGTCTCCTAATGGTGAACTGCAAAGGTTGTCCTCTGCAGAGACCATTTCAAAACATGGAAGTCCAACAGGTGGTGATAACCTGTGTCTAGCTTGTCCTACAGCTAGCTGTACAGGTCCTACAGGTAGTCCAACTCTCACCCCTGTGGCAGTTGCTCCAGCCAAAGGTGGAAACGGAGTATGGCCAGCTCATTTAGCAACAGATGCTAAAGACATGTTGGATCCAGTGAATTTCAACATGTCTGTCTCAAGGGGACTAGAAAAAACAAGAGAAGAGTTCCCTCAGGAGGAGCTGCATTATTCACAAGACAGCATGTCGAAGCAAGGAATACAGGAGACGCTAAAGGAAAGTTCATGTCCAGAAACAGTCAAAGCTTTCACCACAGGTAGTCTCATTAAAATAGGTGGTGCCTACACTGAGTCAGAAAGTCCAACAGTCTCTTGGGAGCCAGAATGCCCTGTGGGAGCAAAAGAGAAGTCAGAACTTGGTCATTCTAAGATAATGCAAGTGTTGGAGGGTGGGTGTCGGAAACCTCCGTCTGAAGATCAGTCTCATGGCACTCCAAGGCAGAGCATGAGGGTATCTTCTGGTCCAGACAGTAGCCTGAGTACTAAAAAGGATACTCCTCTGATGCCAGGAAAAATTGAAGAGACTGGAGGTCAGTCACAAACAAGAGACTTCCTGTTATCAGAAGATGATGTGAAGAAAACATAGTAGCATCTCTGCATTCAGAAACAAACAGCATTAGTAGAACACAAATATAAAACAGAAAATCTGTACATCTATTTTTTGTAGATTTGTGTTTTCACACTCTTGCCTTTTTCATTCTTGCAATTCTATTTTTGTACACAGCATTTGCCATTTGATGCTTCTTAACAGGGTATCTTTAAAACAAGATTACAAAATGGTTTGCAAACTTCTACCCTTTTTTAAAAAAATGTTGCCCTAATTTTGGAGCATCCTATCCATTGTCCTCCTTGAACATTTTTCTTTTCTTGAAAAATTCCGGAGAACTAAATTGCAAAATAAGGCAGCTCACTTGAAAATGCCACATTTTGACCACCAATTTCAGCTTTTAGTCCTCGTTTCAAAAAAATTAGGCAATTGCTTTATGTTGGTAATGATAAATAAACACCTTTGGCAGAATTTTTATGCCACTTCATATCTTATTTCTTTACATATCATAGACTTCCATACATATCTGCGAACTTAATTTTGTGTTCTGCCTTGTGCAGTGGGAAAGCATCTTCAAAATTTGAACAAACATTTTCTCAAGTGAAATGCCAAGGTCAAAATACTTCAGTTTGTTTTTGATCTATTTTCACTTTGTTTTAAAAGAAATGTGACACTCCCATCTTCTGCCTTTTTTTTTTTAGAATTTTTAATGCTTGTTGCCTTATCCGTCTTATTTTGCTCAAAGCAGGTGATAACCTAAACAGAGATGCACTGGGTCCTTCATTTACTTAATGACAAGTAGCATCCTAGCCTGGTCCACTAAGACTTTGCTGGGGGAAAGTGAGCATTTGAGACTACTCGTCCCCTGTCGTGTGTGTGTGTGTGTGTGTGTGTGTGTGTGTGTGTGTGTGTGTGTGTGTGTGTGTGGCTAGCTTGTAGTGGAAGCAATTTAGATCCTGCAGGAGATCTGGGCTTACTTAGGAGTAGGTGGAAAGCGATCTTTACCAACTCATAAGGGGAAGACCAAAACATCAGTAAAATAGTCTCTTCATCTTCAGTGTCACTTTCTCAAGTGAAGCATTCAGTAAATTTACCCTTACATCACACAGCTGAACTATACATTTAATATAAATTAGATTTCTTCCCCCTCCACTGTTTAATCCACATTTCTAAAATTCTTGTAGTTTCTAAGAACATATTTTGATTGCTTTTTAATGTTCAGTATGGCTGGTGCAGTGTTTTTTAAAGACAGCTATGTCTAATACTGCGCTGATATATAATAAAATAGCTGCAGCATTCCAAGTCTATTACTTATTGTGTCCAATTATAGTTTATGGGCAAAAGTGGTTTCTTTCACAAACCCCATAATCCTGCTGAATTTAAATTTATAGCCTTGCCTAACAGAGTACATCTGTTATGAGTGGGCAGAAAAAGTAATTATTTGCATAGTCAGCTGATTGTGCATAGATGGGGAGATTATCACATGGTGGCTGTACTCACTTTCCAGGGCAAACATTTCAGTTAATTACAGTGCACATTCATTACCCTGCCATATCTTCTGATATAAAGCATCTTCCTGCTCTGTTTCTCCTTAGAAAGCCTAAATGAACTATTTGAATAGGAACATACTCTTAAAACTTTAATTTATGATAATTGCATTTCAGGTGTCTGTGTTTCTTGCCCGATTTCATCCCTGATGTGTTGGGGTTTTTTTGTTCAACTTCCATACTACTATGTACCTGATTGTATTCTATATTCTTTGGTTTCAGCTTTGGACCAATTTATTTTTGATGTGAGTTTTCTTTGTTAACCACTGTTTACTCCGTGCGTGTGTGTGTGTGTGTGTGTGTGTGTGTGTGTGTGTGTGTGTGTGTGTGTGTGTGTGTGCGCACTTGCACGCAAATAAATGAGTAAGTAAAAAGAGTGGATGTGTTTGCATGTGATAATGCTGTAAAAAGAAGACTCATTGGCTTTCTCATGCATTAACTTCAGTACTCAAAATTTTATCAGTAATAGTTTCCACCATGTTTTTATTAGATAATATATGCTAATCTCCTTCATCCTGCCCACCAGTGCACAAGAACTAACCTTATGCATTGACATTTTAAATACATCATTAGGCTTCCCTCTATCTAGCCAAGTATGTGTCTCACCAGCCTTTTCCATCACGATGCTGCATTGCCCCCTTGAAATAAAGGCAAATGGGTATCAGTACACTGATACAGATAGGAAAAGGGAATTGTTGCTAATATGATCTGCTGGCATAGCCACTCAGACATGCACATTAACTTTAATATCATAAAAATATTAAATGCCATGATTTACATAGTGTGAATTTGAGCCCTGGGAATAAATAATGTAGCTTCTAACATATCTTGTAGCATCTGTGTACATAAAAGCAGCCAAAGGATTTGTGTCTCTAGCTTAGCCAAATAACACTTATTGGGCCACCTCAGTGCTGTATTATAGATGTCACTTATATGCTGCTTCTACCATTACCTGGAAACTTGTAAAAGTTAACGCCTTCAGCGTTTTGCCTCTACTTTAGGAGAGTCCTGTAACAGTGGACCCACTTGAGTAAACTTATTAGCAAATAATTCCATCAAAACCCCAGGCCTGTTAAGCAGAAATGTAAATATATATCAAAAGAGTTCTGACAATCATGAGGTTACTGAGGGCAAAATTTAAGATCTTAAAGCACTTACAAATATTAAGCCTAGCAAGAAGTGGTGTGTAATAACTGAGTTGAACTGATGTTGTTACCATGTAGAGAGGACAGGTACGTCTATTTATAATTCAGTTAAGCCACTTAAAGCCTTCAGTGCTCATCGAGCTAGCTGAGACTTGGATCTTTGTGATGTACCATGAATGGGAGCAGCTGAAGAGCTCTGTGTAGCCACGAGACACATGCTGCCATCTTTGTGTGTTGCTTTTCCAGTTTCTCCTCTTCTTGGTTCAGGTGTTCATTTGGAATTCACCTCTTGTTTTGCTAATGCAGCCTTTCACCTTTCAGTATTCAGCTTTCCTAGGCAATACACCATTAAATGGTACATCCAATACCATCAAATTGATATTTAGTGTAAATATTAGATTATAGCATTGCTAAAAACCACTCCTGGGAAAGGGTGCCCAATACCTTTTGGTGTTCATTATGCTACAAAAGAATACTCACCAGGGAGCAGGGTAAGAGGAATGACCTGTGGGTTTTTTTTTCTCATTAGCACTGAATTAAGGTGTGATTTGGATTTTTTTGCTTTTTCTTCCTGTGAGGGGAGGGTGAAGTCATTCTCTAGTTTAATCTTACTGGATGTGAAGGATGATGCTGTACTTCTAGTAGATGATTTTACAGCCGTGTGTGTGTTTACGTTGTGTTTTTATTTTTGTTATTCTGGAGGATGGGAGCATGGCTTTCATGCTGGGTTCCATCTCAAGCTGGTGCCCCTTGACACCTAGCAGGCAAAGAGGATGATGTGGGATATAAGTGTTTTTAGAAACTTGAAAAATTGCCACGTAATAGAGGTGCAATAATTTTTATTCATGTTGTACCTGCATGTTGATGTTCAAATACTCCTCTGAAATACACTTCATTTTTTTACTTAAACCAGTGTCCATCTCTTGATTGAATTATTATTATTTTTTGCACTCTGCTGAAATGTTTTCCTACAAAAACATTGCAATAATACAATGTGTGCTTTGTGTAATCAAGCTGAATGTCTTATGACTATCTTGATGGGTGTTGACATGACATGACAGGAAAGCATAGATAATTTCATTTCCCAAGTGATAACTTACCACAGTCTGTATTAAAGCTGCTTTTTTATATCACAGATTGGGTGCAGGTGTTACATGTGCACTGTGATACTTATCCGTGATACTGGAAATGTCCACCTGATTTTATCCCTTATCTTACATTAAATCTTTTTGTTTTAACACAGGGGAGTTCCATCAACCTGGGACTGATTCTGTGCCATATGTGTACTCTAGCAACCTGTGAAGATGGCTAATAGTAGTTTCAGTGGCGCAGTCACCCTGTGCTTGCTTACCACTGGTAAGCAAGCACAGATACAGATAAAGCATGTACAGTATCTGCCTACTGTACATGCTGTATCTGAATACAATTCAGATACAGCATGTACAGTATCTGCCTATAGTTACATTGTTTGCCCATACTGTAAAATGAGTCCTTAATATGATGGTATGGCCTTGGGCTGATATACACCAGCGCCAAGCCTTTGTGTCCTCCAATCAGCCCAACATAGATACGCATGGAGCTGGCGGGAAGGAGTATAGTACAGTGAATTGATGCATGTTTTGATTACTTAAAGTGCTGTGTCTGGCTTAATGAATATGAATCTATGCCACCTTGCAGGTTACAGCAGGCAGAGCACTTCCTGAAAATATTTTGCTGTTTCTAATGTCAGACAATGTTTCTCTGATAGACGACAGTGTCTGTGGAAAGAGAGGGGCTTGGATTCAGTAGTTTAGTTTCTTTAATGTTATCCCGTAGCATAGAGCATCTCCTTAAATTATGTTCCTTTGTCTGGCAACAAGTAGAGAGCAATTAGTGAGATCAAGATGAGAGAAGTCCTGAAAATACTACATGATTGATAAATATAACATTGCACAACTGTGCACGGAGAATGATCTAACATAGCAGAATGGTGGGGGAGGCAAAACCAGTTGTTGCAGGACAGTGTTTTTAAAGCCTGTTTCTGAATTTCCCAACCCTTTTCACACAGATGTTCTTAGGGAAACTGGAAAATAAATGACAAATTAATAATCATACAAAGCCTATACACATAGGAATCTGAGTATAGGGCATATTCTTCTACAGTAACCCAGATAGTTTGTGGCAACATATATTTGTGAGAGTGAGTGTTGTTCTACCAAGGATATTTTATTTATTTATCATGATACAGTATTTATATACCGCCTTTCTGAATAGATTCAAGGCCGTTTACATAGGCAGGTTGAACATACATCCATTTTTCAATTTTTACAAACGTTATTCCACGAGAAATCTCATAGAAACCTTCATTTCTCCAGACGTTTTCTATCACAGTACAGTCAGCATCCTTTCTGCTGACTCTTGCACTTCCCAAGCCTCTCGGAGGCAACTGCAACCATGCTTCAGATTGAGTTCTCAAAGATGTTATCCTTTTTTGCCAGCTGATTCCTCCACACAGATATGCCAGTGGCTTCCCAGTCTCTCGGACAGCTTCCTGGACAGCTCAGTCTCCAAAAAAAAATCCTAAACTTCTCACAGATCTCAGAGTTGTCAAAATAGGCATAAAATGATTATCATATGTCACAACTGTCAGAAATAATAAAACATCAGTAATTGGTCTGATCCAGCCAGGTGGTTCTTAGAATGTACTCTAGGTCAGTCTATTCAGAAAGAGAATTGTGGTGGGCAGTCCTGTTTCCCATAGTGACCAGTAGGATGCTTTTGGAGATTTCACAAACACGGCATAAAGGCAACAGCCATTCCCTTCTGTTGTTTCCCCCTGGCAAGTATTGTTCAGTGGCATACCATTACTGAACGTGGAGGTTCCACTTAGCTTTCATGCCTAACAGCAATTGATAGGCATATCCATAAATCGGCCTAATATCCTTTAAAAGGATACCTGGGGCTATGGCCATTGCTACATCTCGTGGCGCTGAAGCCCCTAAGATTATTATGCATAGTGTAAAGTATGTTCTCTTGTCTGTCCTGAATCCACTGCGAATCCATTTCCTTGGATGAAGTGCTAATGTTATTTGGGGGGAGGGGGAGATACGCACTTTTCTAAACGGGGCATAAGTTTATAAATTTCTACGTGATCCCTCTTAGTCATTTTTTTAATGAAAAGGCCCAAAATTATAATCTTTCCTTGTAGGAAAGATGCTCCAAACTTTAATTTTGATTGCCCATTTCTGCATGTTTTCCAGCTTTACAGTAACCTTTTAGAGAGCAAGATGTCCAGAACCATACCCAGGATTTTAGGTGTAGTTGCACCGTAAATGTAAAGGTGACCCCTGACAATTAAGTCTATGTTGCCTATCATCTTGCTTTTAATCCCTTTCCTAATAATCCATAGTATGGAATTTGCTTTTTGCACAGCTGCTGCACACTGCATTGATGTTTTCACTGAGCTATCCATCACGATCCCAAGATCTCTCCTGGTTTGTCACCTCCAATGTGCACCCATAAGTATATATGTGAAGTAAGGATTCTTGGCTCTAGAGCAGTGCTTCTCAAACTGATGTGCCAGACCAGCATTTATATATTTATATTATATATATGACTGATACCATATATATATGCCATATTATTACTATTGTTTCTTCCCTCAAAATTTTACCGGAACCAGCAACTGATGGCTCCGGTTTGTGGACCACCACTTTGAGTAGCATTGCTCTAGAGTGTATTCCCTTTACACATAACATGGAATCTCATTTGTCATTTTGTTGCCTGCTTGTCTACTTTGGAGAGAGCCTACTTCCATAGCAAATGCCAGCCTACCTACTGCAGAGCTGAAGGCAGAAGATAAGACTACTTATTCTCCATGGACTTCCTGCTGGACTGTAGTGTTCCGTTTTCTGAAACTAGTGTGGCAAACTTGGATATAAGTATTGCTGCTCTTAAGTACCGTATTGGCCTGAGTATAAGACTCACTTTTTCCCCCTAAGGCACAGAATCCCTGGAACAAGAAAAGAGGGCTCTTATGGATTCCTTAAACAATAATGGATAACCTAGGGCCCTTATAAACAAGTCATGGCACTATCAAATCATAGGTAAAGGTAAAGATGACCCCTGACAAGTCCAGTCGTGTCCGACTCTAGGGTGTGGTGCTCATCCCCATTTCAAAGCCGAAGAGCCAGCGTTGTCGGAAGACGCCTCATGTGGTCATGTGGCCGGCATGACTCTCCTTGCCACAGCGTGTAGCATGCGGCTGGAACACGGAGCGCTGTTTACCTTCCCGCAAGCGGTACCTATTTCTCTACTCACATTAACATGCTTTGGAACTGCTACATAAAGACAAAAAGAGGGAAGAGGTGACTACTACAGAAAGAGAAAATATAATTTGTTTACCCTATATTCAGGGGGGTCACCGATAGAGTTGCCAAGATTTTTAGACAAATTGAATTTAAAACCATATTCAGACCCACCAGGAAATTATCTCAATATTTTAGAGGTGTTAAAGATGAGAGACCCAAACTGTCAACCCCGGGTGTTTATCAAATTCCGTGCTCGTGTGGAAAAGCGTATATTGGTACAACTAAGCGCATGATATCGACAAGACTAAGGGAGCATAAACGCTCATGCAGATTAAAACACCCTCTACAATCAGCTCTTGCTGAACATAATCTGGACACTGGTCATAACTTTGACAACACCAAAAGATTAGTCTATGAAACCTCATACCGGCAGAGACAACACAGATTTACCCCAGGCTGTCTGAGAGTTCTTGCAGGATCATTGCTATGGACCACAACTGGAACTCCCGTGTTAATGATCCTCAGCTGACCAGTGCTGCTGTGTCCTTTTAAACCTGCAGTTTGAGAGACAATTACTTTGCCATCTTTACAGCTCACTATAGCTTTGTTTTTTGCCTGATGAAGGTCATCGATAGATGACAGAAACGTTGCTTTTAGATTAATTTTAAGATTCATAAAGTTTTAAACAGAGTTTTAACTGTGTTTTAACTGTGTTTTGACTTGTGATTTTAAATTTATTTCTGTCACGGCTTTTAACCCCGTTATTGCTTCTGTGAGAATAATTGCTGGCCATGAAAACTTAAACACACAGATAAATTGATTCGCCTAAATTTAAGATACAGAAATAGAATATTAAAAAATAACAAATGTTGAAATATATTCATTATTGGGATAACTAATGACTTCAAGTTTGATGTCAAACACTTTTTTAGACATGAGTCTGATTCATTTTGCACACTGGTCTGGTTTTTTAAAATAATGTCTTTCCCACTCTTCTGTATTTCTATTCTTAGGGCAGCTTATAAATGATATGAAATAGCAATAATACAAACCTCAAAAGAAAGTTGCAGGAACCATAAATACATACCATCAGCAGAGTAGAACCAATTCAGATTGTATTGGGGAAATGAGATGACCTTTCTCTGGCATCACTGTAGATCTGTAGCATTACAGACCACAGGGTTGAGAACCTGAACAGAGAGAGCACAAGGTGTCTAATATCAGGATTCAGGAGACTGTCCGCCGGAGCTAACTCAGCTAATCTGTTGCGGCAGGTCCTGGAGCAGTTTGTGTTTGCTGCACATCTCTCAAGGTTGACCTGTGGAGGGGAAATAACTTTTAGGAAGCTAGCAGTGTGCATTTATACAAACACATTTCTTGGGAGGGGCAGAAAGTAGACTCTTTGTCCATTGCTCATTGTTGGATAATATGCATAGACAGCAGCAACTGTCAGATATTTGAAATGTCCTATCACTTAAGAGTCCTTGAATTCCCTCTGGACTTGGTGGCAGGAACCATAAATACATACTCCTTCTGGACTTGGAACTCCTTCTGGACTTGGTGGTTGGTGAGAGCACCTCTTGTCTGGTTGAATTCCTTGTTTTTCGAACGAAAACAATTATAACCGGCAACAATTCCTTGTTGTTTTTCCCTACCCCTTAAACTGCTATAGAGACACTGGAGGCAGCGTTAGTGTTTTGTGTTGGGGTTGTATTTGTCTAAGTGTGTGTTTGTGTGAGCCCTTTCCGGGAAGATGTGTTGGGATGTTCGAGAGTGTAGTGTCGCCACCATAAAAAGTGTAACAGGCTGAGGGCGATATGGCGGTGGGGGATGGCCTGGCCGTTCCAGGAGAAGGAGGGATGGTCATAGGCAGACCATCCCTCTTTCTAGGCCTTCCCCCAACCCCGGAGCCTGGGGAGTGCCTGAGAGAAACCCCTGTGGCATTAAACTGTTGCTATTAAATGCCAGGTCGGTTAACAACAAGATCTCCCTAATTCGGGATTTAATCCTGGAGGAGGGTGCCAACCTTGAATGCGGCTGGTGGTGTGAACCTTTCCCAGCTGTGTCCACCGGGATACCGGGTAATGCAGCAGCCCCGGCTACAGGGGTGAGGGGGTGGTGTTGCTGTGGTCTATCGGGATTACATCTCCCTCACCGGATACCCTGTCCCACTGTGTACCGGGTTTGAGTGTCTCCGCATCGTGCTACAGGGGCGGGACAGGATGGGATTGCTGTTGGTGTACCGTCCACCTGGTTGCCCATCGGCTTCCCTACCTGAACTTACCAGGGTGATCTCGGTGGTGGCACTGGAGTCCCCACGCCTGTTAGTGCTGGGGGACTTCAATGTTCATGCCGAGGCCCCTGAGACAGCAGCGGCTCAGGACTTCATGGCTGCCATGGTGACCATGGGCCTGTCTCAATGGATCACGGCCCCAACGCATGGTGCGGGGCACACATTGGACTTGGTGTTCACTGGTGGGTACGGGGATGGTGATCTGCCCATGGAGGAGATTAAGATCACTCCTCTGTCTTGGATGGATCACTATCTGGTGAGCTTTAGACTGGCAACGTTTAATCACCCCTGCAGAGCTGGGAGAACGAATTGTATGGTCCGCCCCCAGAGACTGATGGATCCGGATGGTTTCCTGAGGGCTCTGGGGGAATTCCCAGCTTCTCGGGTCAGTGCTCTGGCTGCCCTATGGTATGGGGAGGCAGCTAGAGTCTGACCGAACACAGGCTAGAGCCCATTTCAGGGCCTACTCCGTGGCGGTGATGGCAGCGAAGAAGGCATTTTTCTCTGCCACCATTGCGTCTGCGAGTAGCCGACCGGCGGAGCTCTTTCGAGTTGTCCGGGATCTGCTCCACTCGGCTCCTGTAGCGAGTGAGCTGGAGTGTTCGACGGACCTCTGCAATGATATCGCACGGCACTTCACAGATAAAATCGCTCAGATTTGCTACGACTTGGACTCTGGTTTAACAGTTCCAGAAGTTGTCCCTACAGTATCTGTCAATTCCATCGTTATGGATTCTTTTCACCTTATACAGCCTGAGGATGTGGATAGGGTCCTCTGTAGTTTGAGATCATCTTCCTGCCCACTTGACCCTTGCCCAGCTTGGCTAATATGATCTGCGCGGGTTGGGCTGGCCGATTTGGTGGAACCCATTGTGAACTCATCTTTGCGGGAGGGAGTGATGCCTAGCATCTTGAAGACCGCAATTGTGCACCCCCTCCTGAAAAAACCATCTCTGGATTCCTCCAATTTAAATAACTATCGGCCAGTTTCCAATCTGCCTTTTTTGGGTAAGGTGATTGAGCGGGTGGTGGCGTCTCAGCTCCAGGGGATACTAGATGAAACGGAGTATCTGGACCCTTTTCAGTCTGGCTTCAGGCGGGGCTTTGGGACGGAGACAGCCTTGGTTGCCCTGCTGGATGATCTTTGCCGAGGACTGGACAGGGGGAGTGCATCCCTGCTGGTCCTTTTGGACCTCTCAGCGGCTTTCGATACCATCGACCATGGTATCCTTCTGGGCCGGCTGGCCAAGTTGGGACTAGGGGGCACTGCGTTGCAGTGGTTCCATTCCTACTTGGCTGACAGGTCCCAGATGGTGATGGTGGGAGACGCCTGTTCAGTGCCCTGCCCTTTACAGTGTGGGGTGCCACAGGGTTCTATTCTGACTCCCATGCTTTTCAACATCTACATGAAACCGTTGGGAGAGATCATCCCGGGATTTGGTGTTGGGTGTCACCTATATGCTGATGACACCCAACTCTACCTCTCCTTGCCATCTCGCTCCACGGAGACTGTGGAAGTCCTGGAGCACTGCCTGGAGGCGGTTGGGGTCTGGATGAGGGCTAATAGGTTGAGATTGAATCCAGAAAAGACAGAGGTCCTACTGGTCAGGAAAGCTTCGATGCAGGTACTGAGTCACCTGCCCGTTCTGAATGGGGTTGCACTTCCCGTGCAGGAACGGGTGCGCAGCTTGGGAGTACTTCTGGATTCACAGCTCTCCCTGGAAAGCCAGGTGGCGGCTGTGGCCAGGGGTGCGTTTGCCCAGCTTCGGCTGGTGCGCCAGCTGCGGCCATACTTGAGTCGATCGGACCTGACCACGGTGGCCCACGCCTTAGTGACTTCAAGACTGGATTACTGTAATGCGCTCTACTTGGGGCTGCCCTTGAAGACAGTTCAGAAGCTGCAATTAGTACAGAATGCGGCGGCCCGGGTGGTTGCTGGAGCTAGGCGGTTTGACTCTGTTGAACTGCTGCTTCAGCGGCTGCACTGGCTGCCCATTCGTTTCTGAGCCCAATTCAAGGTGCTGGTAATGACCTTTAAAGCCCTTCACGGTTTGGGTCCAGGATATCTGAGGGACCGTCTTCTCCCATACATTCCGGCCCGCTCTCTTAGGTCATCTGAGGGGGCTCTCCTGCGGGTACCACCTCTATCGCAAGTTAGGGGAGTGGCAACACGTGGGCGAGCCTTCTCTGCCATGGCGCCACAACTGTGAAACTCCCTGCCAGGAGATCTAAGAACCACCCCCTCCCTCATGACTTTTCGGCGAGGGCTCAAAACGTTTTTGTTTCGTCTAGCGTTTGGGTGATGGGTTGTGGTCTGCTTCCTGTGTCTCAAGATGGTCTGCCATGCTGCTTTTGTGCTCCATACTGTCGCTCCCCCCCCAGTGGATTTTATTGTTTTTAAATTTAGTTATGTATTGTTTAAACTTATTTTCTGTATTATTTTAAGCTATGTATTTTAATTTTTGTTGTAAGCCGCCTTGGGCATTTGCCTTCAGCATAGGATAAGGCAGGATATAATTTTTTAAAATAAATAAATAAATTTATTTATTTATAGCTTTCCTTTCTGGCCTTATCACTGGGAGTGTAGATTAACATATAAACACCCACCACCACCACCCCGTTCTTCATTTTAATCCTCACAGTCATCATGTTGTGGTAGGACCGCACATTCAATCTTTTTGTAAGATCACTCAAATGGCACACCAACTGCATTTTTTCCTTTTGTTCCCAAAGGAATGTATGTCATATTCAAACAGTACATTATTGTGCAATTGTTTTTTGAAGTTAGTTTTGCTCTGTGAAGGTAGACAGTGGTATTGAAAGTACTGTTCACTGAATATGATTGATTGGGGCCAGGGGAGTTGTGTTACTGGGCACCAAGAATGTCCACAAATCATAGGTATGCTGACACTACTAGCACAGCTGCATTTCATTCAGCAAATACAATAGCAGTGAAAATGCTGTGTTGGGTGAAGATCGTATCCTCTTTTTCCCAATTTTAAGAACTTTTGCCAAACTCCGGATAAAGTACAAAAGTCCAACCTTGAAAGAGAGAGGCATGTAACAAACCGAAAATAATTGCACATAACTCATGAAGGGCACAGGCCCAGTAACTTGCTGATGTTTTATGGCTAAGCAGGAGCTTCGGAGTTTGTGACAAATAAGTTTTGGCTAATTCTACCCCTGATCAGTTACAGTACCTTTGTTCATCACCCATGGTGGCAAAATATTCTCCATTGAAGTTCCCCTAAAATGGTTATTACCTTCCAGTAGAGGGCAGCATTGCACAGGAATGGGGGCCACTAGATTTAGTTTCATGAAGACAGACTGAATTTTAGGGATGGCTTCTCTCCTGTTGTAAATATCTCAACTTGCAAGAACAGATCCTGGTACAGAACGTGAATTAATCCTGTGTGATGTCATGACATAGTGCAGGAGAGGTGCAACACACTTCACTACTACACCACATAGTACTTCACTTCTACACCACTCTGCTCTCTTATAGCCTGCAATTGTTGCTTAATCAGATTTAGCACTAGTAAGTTTTTTTTTGGGGGGGGGGGAATTAAGGTTTTTGTTGCTGTCTGGAAATGGGCATATTCTTCAAAATTAAAGTTACCGAAACCATCTGATCAATAATTGAAATTAAAATCCATAAATTCCCCCACTGTGACTTTCCAAATTTCCACACTGAACATGTCCAGAAGCAAATTACTGAAACAAAAAGCTGCCATTCCCAAGGGACCAGGAAAACTTCTCCCTCCCTGCTTTTCCCTTCTTATTTGCTACACCATAAAAATAAATATAAAGCATCAGGCAGAAGGTTCTGAAGAATCAGGCAAGTATTGGTATCTCACCCTGTGTTATGAAGGACTTTTGCCTTCAGGCATTGATTAATAAACAGATAACACTGGGGGGGGAGGGAATCCCATGCTGCAGCTGATTTTCATAAACTTTCATTTTCTTATAAATGTTTCATTTTTTTCAACCGGGGGAAGAGAGGAGGGCTGGCTGCGGTCTTACAATAGCGTTGCCAGTGTTGCTGACTTGTTCTCAATTAGGAATGGCTGGCAAGGGATGTTGTTACTGGAGAAGCTGGTGGGGCAAAATGCAACAGATCTTTTCTTGGAGACAGTTTCCCCAGGCTGGAGAAAATGTTGGAGTCAGTGAATAGGCATGCCCCTCCCACACTTGCTTATTCTCTTTGAAACGGGGGGGGGGGGGTAGCACATAAAGAAGTTGCCTCTCTCTTTGGCAATCTTCAAAGGGTTAAGGAGAAGGCCTGGAGTTGGATTTACACAGAGATTGTAAATGAGGAAGGCCTTCTTCCTCATCCCAACAGAGACTGTTGAGATGAGATTGTATTCTGATGCGGACCTCTTTAGTACGGTCCTGTCATTTTGACAAGTTCCCTGGCTTTGTTTTTAAAGATGGTCAGATATTTCTCTTGCAATCCCACCTGACCCACGGAGGCAAGGCAAGTGACAATGCCATTACACAAAATTTGTCATGGCTGGCCCTGAGTGAACAAGCTCTAGCCTAGCCCAGCCCTGGGATCTTACTGCCAGGTTTTAATCTTAGCAAATATGAGTCTTGAGGCACACCAGTGCTGACCTTATAGAAAACTTTATTTTGTATAGTGCAAAAGCATTAGCTTATACTCTGCTGCTAATTAGTTCCTTTCCAAGCATACCAGAGTCTGAGAGGCCAGCTCTAGTGTAGCACAGTCTTTTGAAGTGGGACGTCTGACTGTTGTATGTCGCTGCCTCAGTCGTGGATCAGCAATCTCTGAAAAGCTGTTCTTTGGGGCTCCCTTTGAACCCCTTCTTGCATCACTCCCTCCATTTGGCCACTGCACTTTGGCTTTATCTCTTCTTCCTCCCAAGCAGCTAGAACTCAGTTCAGTGCATTGTGACCTTCCATCATACAGGACTTGACCAGTCATCTCCAGGCACCCTGATCACTTTGCACATTCTTTCAACCGTCGCTGGTTATCGCCGTTCTTTCATTCTATTTCCATGTCTTCCTGGAACCAAGGGGCAGCTTGCTGTACTCAAAATGTAGCCTTGCCCATCACTGAAAAATCTTGAGGCACACTGCTATTTCAGCCTGTTCCCTACTCACACATATATCCAAGCACCCAACAACATTCATCTAATCTATTCAAAATCAAAACCTAACATGTCTCATCACAGCCATTTCAAAAGTCGATGCACCCCAAGATCAAGGCTATGCAGAGGATTCACAAAGAAACCAAATCCTCTAATCAGGCAAGTTCAAGAAAGAAAAATGCATGGGTGCTTCTTGACTTTTGCCATAATGGACAAAAATGGAACTTCCATGTTCAGAAACACTTCTCAAATTCTTTCTCAAATTGGGAAGCAAACAGGGCATGGCTAGCGCTATGATGCCCTACTTGTAGGCTTGTCAGAGGCAACTGGCTGACCACTGTGTCAAGCCCGTACCTGTGGACCCATGCTCACTGAAGTACCATCTGGACAATCACTGGATCATTTGCTGCTCTTATCCTTTCTTCCCTCTGACCTCCTCTTAAATCATTTATTATTTTAAAATTTGTATGCTGCTTCTTGCATGCTGCGTCAAGGCAGTTAACAATAGCAATTAAAACAACACACACAAGAAAAATATCCATTTTCCCCCCAGACAGTGCAAAACACTAGAACCACTGAGGTAAAGTTGTCCTCAAAGGACCCTCAGTTAACCTTTTGCCTTTTCTTGTCTTAGATTTCAGAATTCTTATTTTTGCTCAGAATTCTAGGCACAGTTCTCCCTAGTGGTTTAAGTTTTTCCGTCCAGCATTAGCTAAATGCCCAGGTGTTAAGCAGCCACATGCTATGGGCATTAATTCTCAACTGTGTGCTGTGATGGGAGCTTTGCTGATTGCATGTGACAGCTTTCAGGAGCCTTTTCAAGCTTCTGTCGCTCTTGGTTTCCAAAAGGCAGCACTGGGTGCAGTAATGGCTCCCTGGGCCTGGAAAAGCAGAGGCACAATTACCAGTTAGGTAATTAGGACTGATCGCGTAGTCTTGGCTGTAGGCCTTTTTCTGTCACCCTCTTGGTTTTGAGCTGTTTGGTATTGAATGATAGCTTGAGACAATTCCATTCTGAAGACCCTTGTGCTAGATGGAGAGAGAGCAAAAGGTTATCTGCATCCCTCCCAGATAAAGGCTTCAGTGACAGCTACCCATTGGCGTACAAGAAGAGAGAGATGTATTTTCATGTGTTCTGGTCTGGACCACAGGAAGGAGATGCAAATGTTTGGGCCAAATACTGATGACTGCCTCCAGCTCATTTCAGATTGTCCTGAAAGTTCAGAAAGGCTAGCTTGCAATGCATACATCAATGATCAGAGCCCCACTGTTGGCAGGAATGTCCAGTTATTATTGCCATCTCATCTGGCAGATTGAGCAGAGAGGCATGCAGGAGGCATTGGTGTTTCACTGAAACACTTAGGGAACCTAAAGCCTCCTAGGAGTATGGGCTACAGCAGGAATAGACCTAGTTGGTTGCATCCAAGATTCAGAAAAGAACTTCAAAAGGGCTTATTTTCTCAAATGAAATATATCAGGGCACAACTCTACCTGGAAAATCACATGGTCTCAATTAGAAGCTCTTTCCCCATACATGTGTAGAAACTGTGTGTGGTTAGTGGTAAGCAAAGGACACTACATGTATGCAAACATGCCCCACGGGCCAGCACCCACCCCCCTCCAACCCACCCATGCTCCCTCCTTCCCCCCTCCCCATCGCCTCCCGTCTCCATGTGCACGAGCCCTCTCTCTCTCCCTCTGCCCTCCACTGTACTCGTTGCGCTCTCTCTCTTTCTCTCTCTGCTTCCCATTGCCTTCTTTTCACTCTCCCTCTGCCTCCACCAGCATGAGCCCTCTCTCTGCTTCTGCTGCTGAGCCCCCAGAAGTCCCCACACCCATAACAGGAGCCTCGGAGCCACCTGCAGGGTCCCCGAAGAGGTCTGCCAAATCCCTGCCCCAAATGCCCAAGACAAGCCTTCAAAACCTCAGTGAAAACATCGGGCCTGCACCAGCATGGACTGCAAGTCGCGCACCCAAATGCCCACGATTGACTCGGGATGGCAGGACAACCGCACCTGGAGCACTGGCTCCCAACAGGTCACGGACTGGCACTGGTCCACGGACCTCTGTGTTAGAGGGTACAGATCTGCTGTCTTGCAGGGGTGCCTCTTTGCTTCCACTTATGCTATCTTTCTATATTTGCGAATAAAGCAAATATTACCAATATGCATATGTACTAATTTGCCAAACCAATGCCCTCTCAGCCAAACAAAACCAGGCATGGCATGGGTAACATTGCTTCTGAAACTTCTCACTGCTCAGAGAAGTGAGGACCTCATAATGCTATTTTTGGGCAGGCTGAGCACGGGCAAAGGAAAAGGAAATCACAATGGGAGACCATTCTGCCTCACAAAAAGGCCAGCCAGGATGAACAGCGCAATCCTGCCTAAGTATCCGTTGGGTGGCCTGGGCCGCCCGCTGGATCCTATCTCCGTTCTGGGAGCAGCCCGGAGGTTTACTTGGGGGAAGGGGACAAAGTCCCCTTCCCCCCCCCCCAGTGTAACACGGCACATTTACGGCATGTTTGCGACAGCTTGGAACGGCGGAGTGCTTGCTCTGTCGTTTTAAGTTTAGGCGGGATTGCGCCCTAACTCAGAACATCCATTTCCAGGCCCCCCACACTTCTGTATCATAATTAGCAGGAATAATGGCCCCTTTTCAAATGCTATAGTATTCTACCATGGAAGGGAGAGGCTTCACTAAAAAGCCCATGGGATTTTTTTTTTCCAGTTCTAGAGTTCGCTCACTCTTGCCATGCCCATGCAATGCCTTTTGTTCCTGTTGAGAAGCCTCTGGAGTATGGTAGGGTGCCCTGAGCCCAGAGCAACTATTGCACAAGGAAGCCTGGTCTGGAACACATTCAAAGCAAGACATCACACTGAATCTATTCCCAGGCCTGTACTACTTTTTCTATTGGTGTCATTTGCCTCTAAAATCATGTTCCAGTACAAGGCAACTTTCTAAACTCCAGTGAGCTGCAGCGGGGGGGGGGGGGGGAATGTGACAAAATTGTTAGCCTGACCTTCTCTCAGCACTGTAAGTCCTTTCCCTCTGCTGCGGGTCTTGACAATTGCTCCTCTAACTTAGGAAAGGCAGCTCCAGTTTCCCCACACCCCACAGAAGTCACCCACCCTTCTCTTTCACGTTCTTTTTTGCTCCTCTTGGTCATGCCAAAGGCTGGAGGGGGGGGGGGAAACCAGGGTGGCTTCTTGAGTGTTTCTTTACAATTCCAGCTGTTGAGTTAATTAGAATTGCAGGTTTCGGGGGGGGGGGATTTATGGTCCCTTGTTCAATATTTTAGCAAGAATTTTAAAATATTTTCCAGTATATTTTGACCACTTTGCATGGCTGCCCATCCCTTGTAAGACTGATAAAATATGTTGTTTCATATGATAAAGTAGTTGAGGGACAAATGCTGCACTGGCTAAGAACACAGTAGAGCACTTCGCAGTCCCTGTTCAATTCAGTAGGGTTGGCAAGAAAACTTCCCACTGGATTGTGCCCTTTACCTTCTTAGAAGCCCAAATCATTCCTGCTCTCCTATTTCTGCTTAAGACTACCTGGACCTTTTGGGACTCTATAAGAAGTGTTGCTCAAAATTGCCAGATTCAGGGGTGAAAGGAACCTCTAGGGTCTTTAACAGGAAAGACGTGGGCTGTACATATTGCAATACAATGAGCCATTGCTGTATTAAAAAAACAAAAGGGAAGACATCTCTGAATCTGTTCTGTTATCATTTAGGGTGCAGGTCTGTGCACGGAGTCTCTGCTCCAGAAACTGACTCCTGCCGTATTCTTAGAAAAGAGGAGATGGGCATTAAAGGAAAGTTTCTTGTATAGGGTGGTGAGAACAGGAGCCTTGTTTTCAGCAAAACTAGCCTCTCATTTGCAGAGAAGCTTGTTTGGAATTCCTGGGTCGTGTCTCGAGTTGCATTTGGAGCCTTTCAGAATCTAGGCTCTGCTTGGTAGATCTAGTTCTAGTCACTTTGGTGATGATAGTCAGATTTACCACCTAGGCTTTTCTTGGCTCCGCATCCCTAAGGAAAACTGTATGGTCAAGACTTTACAATATACATTTTCAGGTTTAAAAGTCATGTAAAGCAAACAAGAGTTAAAACACCAAAACAAAAAAAATTGTAACTACCAAACTTGTATAACAACAAAGTTCTTACAGTCTCCCAACGTTTCATCCAGTACATTTGACTGACTTCTTCAGGGGGTGAAGGTTCAGGGCATCCTGTAGAAAACTCTTGAAAACCAACAATACAGTGGTTCAGAAGCTGCTGCTTTTTATTTTCATTCATTGGTATATTCCAGTACCTTGTGCTGTATTCCACTTGCATCTATGTTTAATAAATTTAGGCACGGTGTCTGTATCTCTACAGCAGAGGAAGGCTAGCGTGCACAAGGAGTCAGCTTTCTTTTTTCACAGCTTATTCCACTGTCGCAGTTTTTGAAAAGTATCCTCCCCATAGAGGTATCTGTAGCAACTGTTGAGACTTTCATGGCTACTGGAGTCTTGACAATATAAGTTTTCAGGTTTAAAAGCCATGTAAAACAAACAAGAGTTAAAACACCAAAACAATTGTGTTTGTTTTGTCAGGTTTTGTCCATCTCTTTGTACCCATGGTTCCAGGACAATGTGATTTTCCTTAAGCCCCCCCCCCCAAAAAAAAACCTTGTGGTAAAAGAATGCCAAGAGGCCTCAGAAAAGGAAACAACCCATAAATGTTTGGGACCATCTCATAGCGAAGGCTTAACTAAGCCTGGGCCACTGGGTGGCACACTATTCACATAATTTGAGGCACAAAACCCAACACACTCGTATCCAGATCTGTCAGTTTGACTGAAAATGTTTGGACTCCAACATCAAATTAATACTAAAACAAAACAGCAATTATATATAAAAGGCAACAATCAAACAAATGCATAAAGAATTGTCCATTGTTCAGATAAGAATGTCATAGTTAATGTGTATATTAAAGAAACCTGTGGGTTTTTTTTCCAAAATTTGATTTGCTATTGAGCCGTCTTCCAAATAATTTTCGTATTTGCTTTCCTGATCCATCTTTCTTCTGATGTACAGTATGACCTAACTATGTAAAATTTAAGCCATATGTTATACTTTTGACAGCTCTGATTAATGCTTTGCCATGCAGATATAACTGGCACATCTCCTTTTCTCATTTTGTAGTATTTGCTAAAAATATAAAATACAGTATTTAGAAAAACAGCTGCAAATAAGACTTTTAGGTTGCTATTTTGTGACAGTGAAAGCTTGGGGAGAATTTGCCCTCACTGCCTGCCACATCTGCAGTGCTATCCGTGTGCTCATTGCCTATCGTAAATTAAGGGAGGAAGGCATGAGTAGTCCACATTACGTATTACATTAGACCTGCTATTTTAGTAGATGGTCTTAAAACTAGAACCAAACAGGAAATGTTTCCATTATGAAAAACACGCAGTGTGGGGCAGCTTCTACCGGGGGGGGGGTCAGCCTTTTCCCTTTGCCCCAACCCTAACCCTTTGCACCATTTTCAGCTGGAGACCCCCCCCCCTGCAGAAGCAGCTTTGTCCCTGAAATTGTTCTTGCTGCAGATAGCTGCAGCCTGCTGGCCAGATTGTTCCCTCTCTCAGCACTGTTTTTTTAAACGTGACCACTCCTCTTTACTTCCAGTTTTAAGCCTATCCAATAATGACATGGTTAATGCGATGTGTCGTTTGGCACTCACAGCTCAGCACAGCATTCTGGCCCTGGTCTCATGAATGCTATATACAGAAGCTTGTGGCTTCCTTCTCTGCTGCACTGAAAGATCACTACTTGTGCTTCAATATGACTAGCTCATGTTTACCTATAGTTTTTCTCTCCCCCCCCCCCCGGCCCTGCCATTCTCAGATCCTGAATAACAGCCCAATCCTCTGTAAGATGTGGCGGCTGGCCCCACATCCTATCCAGGTCCCGGGCTGCCCCGGGGCAGCCCGGGTGCACCTCGAGGGAAGGGGACGATTGTCCCCTTCCCTGGGTGTAAGTGGCCCTCCTCAAATGTATGCCAGCTCTGGAGCTGGCATACATTTGAGCCCTGCATGTAAGGTCGCACCGGGCCGGGAGAGGGCTTTGGATATCAGCAGAGCTCACCGCCAATATCCCCGCCCTCTCCCCGCCTGGTGTGGCCAATGGCCACCCTCCTTCGGCTTCACCGCCACGTCCATCCTCCCCCTGACCCGGCCGGTGCAGGACTTACCTGGATCAGTGGGCGCAGGGATGGTCTGCTGGGGGAGAGAAGGCCTCTGCACCAGTGGCCCTTACTCGCCGGGTGCTGCTTTACGGCACTTTTGCTACTCCCCAGCACTATTTTGCACTGGATTGCGCTGTTAGGAGCTTTATCATTTGTCAGCACCTTCCCCATCTCCAACTCTTGGCTCCGTCTCTAAACTGAGCCAGTGCCCTGCTGAAGAAGTTCTATGGCCAGCCTCCTTGCCTGTGAACCTGGAGTATTGGGGTCCCAGATCCTGGCGTCCTGTGCCTGACACCAAAAACTCCTTTCTAAGCCCAAACGAATAATCTAAGCACTGGGAGGCAAAGCTTAGCAAAACACTAAAGCGTTCCCAAATACAAATATGGTGTGGTTGCTGCTGCTATTTTCATCCAGGAGCACTCAAATACTGGACTTCTGTTTCTTGTAAGAATGTTTGAGCAGTTTAAATTAGACCCCAAGGAGGAAAAAAAAATGAGAAAAGAGCTAACACTTTTTTTTTTTTTGCAAAAAAATGGTGACTGAATTAAGCATCCATTTCCTCCTATTTCTCTTTCACTGGGATCTAAAAGCTGCTTTCATGGATCTGACACACTATTTTGCTTCGAGATAGTATTCGGTAATTTCAGCTCTTTGAAACTGGCCAAAGCATGTCACTGGCCTGTTTGCTGGAAGCCCTTCTGTATTCCCTGCCAGTCCCTTGTGTGTTCCACAGCAGGGCCAAAATGGTGAGACACTCACAGAGAAGGTTCCTCCTATAAGAACATAATTTTATTTATTTATTTATAGAATTTTTACCCCGCCTTTCTCCCACCAGGGCAACCAAGGCGGCTTACAACAAAAATATTAATACATAAATACATTTAAAATCAAGAATTAAAATAATTAAAAACAATTAAAACAATTAAAACAAACAGCCCCAGTGGGTCATCCACACTTGTTAAAAGCAATTTGTTAAAAAGCCAGCCCACCATGTCAGACATCAAATGCTGATCTAAATAAAAATGTCTTGAGGCCCCGCCGAAAGGTCTCTAAGGAGGGAGCCGTTCTTAATTCCAGGGGGAGGGAATTCCATAATTGGGGCGCCACTGCCGAGAAGGCCCTATTCCGCGCCGCCATCCCCCTCACCTCCGTCAGTGGCGGCACGGTCAACAGGGCCCCCCCTGATGACCTCAGAGTACGGGTCGGATTATAAGGAAGGAGGCGGTCCCTCAAATACCCTGGACCCAAGCCGTAAAGGGCTTTAAAAGTCAAAACTAGCACTTTGAATTGTGCCCGGAAACGAACCGGCAGCCAGTGTAGCCGCTGAAGCAATGGTCCGACTGAGTCGAACCGACAGGCCCCAGCAACCACCCGGGCCGCCGCATTCTGCACTAGTTGCAGTTTCCGAACAGTCTTCAAAGGCAGCCCCACGTAGAGCGCATTGCAGTAATCTAGTCTAGATGTCACTAGGGCATGGGTCACCGTGGCCAGGTCTGCACGATCCAGGTACGGTCGCAGCTGGCGCACCAGCCGAAGCTGGGCAAAAGCCCCCCTGGCCACAGCCGCCACCTGGGAATCCAGGAGCAGCTGCGCATCCAGGAGAACCCCCAAGCTGCGGACCTGCTCCTTCAGAGGGAGTACAACCCCATTCAGAGCAGGACGATGATCCAGTACCTGAGTCGTAGACTTCTGGACCAACAGAACCTCTGTCTTATCAGGATTTAATTTCAGCTTGTTAGCCCCCATCCAGCTCCCAACTGCCTCCAGACAACGATTCAGGACATCGACCGCCCCCTTGGAGTCAGGTGGAAGAAGAGCCCTGCTGGATCAGGCCAAAGGCCCATCTAGTCCAGCTTCCTGTATCGCACAGTGGTCCCACCAGATGCCTCAGGGACCACAAGACAACAACCTCTGCCACCATTGTTGTCTTCATTGGGGAGCTGTACTTAATTAGGCTCTGCTGCCCTCTCACTCTTCAAAGCCCTTCATGCTGCCTTGGTCCTGCTGTTCCAAACCTTCGTGGAGTCAGCACATTCCAGCAGAAGCCAGTTGAGGAGGGGTCTCTGGAGAAGGGGGTGTCTCATAAAATCCACATGCCTTGGCTATTCCTTGAGGACCTTGGACTGAAACACCTTTCAAGAGCTGCACACTTTATATATTAGGGAAAGAGAGACTTACGTGGTACACCTCTTATCTAGTGCTGGACTGCACACTTCAGCTCCCAAAGTTTGCTATTGTCATAAATCCCAATCAAATTGGGACTGGAGAAATGTTCTCCTTCTCAAGCGCTCGGCTAACCAGATGTGAAAATGTCCAGGGAGGGTGCCTTTGTTGCTGCTGCAGGAATGGAAAGCGAGACTTCTGTGATGGATTTGGACTTCCTTTTCCTTTTTATTTAAAGACAACTATAAAAATTCAAACTCTTTTATTAAAAGGAGGGGGAGGAGGCCAGAGACCAAAACTGCCTCCCAGCAATATGAAACATATCTCCAAGATTCAGACCTAGACCATGACATCAATTTCTACAATGTCTAATGTTAGTGCAGTTTTGCCTTCCCAATCCCCTGTGCAAAGTTAACACAGAGAGATGTGCCAGCTAGCTTAGGAGGTCAGACTACTTGTAACTGTTAAAAGTAAAACAATTAGAACTTCCTGCTTGGGATAAGTCCCAGGTATGAAAAGCCTTACAGTCACTTATGGACAGAAAAATCGAGTGTATGTATATAAGAGAAACGGTTACTTCTAGCAGGGGCCACGCCTGCCGCTGGTGGTGATCCAAATGAGACCACTACAGCCTTCCATGCAGAGAAGAAACAAGGCACACAGCCCATGCACATGACCCTCTCATGCATCCTTGGGTACCTCCCACCAAAATGACAAACAAAAGGGGTAGTTGCTGCCAACGGGGAGGATAAGAGTTAAACTGGGCATCTTTCCTTGTCCTCCTTCCATCTGAGGGTGATAACAGTTTCCAGGGTCCCTCAACCTAAAGGCAGGCTGCTGTAGGGGTGAGACAGGGAGCCACTGACCTGGCCAGCCCCAACTCCTTAGCATGCACGCTGCCCTGGGTAGCAAGAGCCCTGAGAGGTCTATCCTGGAGTGAGGGGCAGGTCAGGAGCTCTTTGCTCAGGATAGAAATAAATGGGCAAGTGGTCACTTATAAAAACAACAAAGAGTTTATTAAGAAAGATAAAAACCAAAACGGGGAATGGGAAAAGGTCAAATAGACAAAAATAGGCACTTGAATTGAGAGGCAAACTGAAAATAATAAAAACCCAATTCAAACTACCTAGACAGCTCTGCTTAGGGAGAGATTTATCTGGTTGTAGTTCACTTGTTCATTTCCAGGTGATGGAGAGTGGTCAGCAAAATGCCTCCAGTATGGCAGTACAACAAAACACATGCTGGTTCGTATGAGCCAGGTCCTTAGATGGGATTTTTAGACTCAAGAATCTACTGTTGTGATTGGATGCTCAGAAGCTGGAAGCCCTAGGCAGGGCCCATGAGAGGGGGTTAAAGCCTTAAAGGGGGAAATTTGTACCCAGGCCTGGAGTCCAAAAGGGGGCCTGGGTGGCAAAGAAGACCCCCCCCAGAAATTTTCTTATTTGCGGGAGGCGCGCAATATTGTCTCTTAATATAGATTGAATGTAAAGTACCTTGCCCAGCTATTCCAATATAACCTTATTTATATCCCCTGGAAATCTTAACTTTCAAAACAGGTATGCTTCTTTTCTACCAGCTGCTAAGCATATATTCCCATTTGACATGATGAAAAATACTTTAGACAGTGGTAGTTAAACAAAACTTGTCCCAGGATATATAAACCTTTGAATTTCAAATTTGAGTCTGAATTTCTAAATCTCAATTATTATGGGGTAGTTGGAAATCTGAACCCAAAATTTGATTCAGTTCATGCAGGGTAGATTGGAGACAATGGTGAAAATGAATTACATGCAGAGCCGGCCCATCCATGAGGCCAGCTGAAGCAGTCACCTCAGGCAACAGATTGGTGGGGACACCCATCTCTGTCTGCCTAATTGCCTCCACTGCTCCTTCTCCTTCCGCTATCTGGATTGCAAAATGAAGAGGAAGGCAGAGAGGAAAAGGAAGTGTGGAAGGGAGAAGAGTGCTGAGCCAAAACACTGGAGAGTGGGAGGGGCCGAGGCTGGCATATCATTGGGTAAGGGTGCAGCATTTGGCATGCTGTCTCAGGAGGACTTGGGCTGCCTCTGATGACATGTTTTCAGCAGTTTCCAACTCTGAAAACTAATCTACATGTTGAGCAAAAGCACAGGTATGGATCTTGCTGAAACTGTACCACTTTAGAATGCAAGTGTGGAAATGTATGTTTGAGTATTCCCAGGTAAATGAACAGCGCTACAGATAGAAAAGTTATGGTATAGCCCCAAAAGGACTACCATATCATTTTTCCCATGCTTGTTTGAATAAAGTCAAATTGTTTACCTAATTCCATAATGATTTTTGGAACTTGACTCCTGCTCATTCATGCCCTTTTAACAGCCCAATTCTATCCTTCTCCCCCACTGGTGCAGCCAGTGGGGGAGGGCAGAACGGGAGGCTTTGGAAGGGGGAAAGATTAAAGTTAAAATTTATCTTTGGAGGATGATGGGGGAACTCATGTAGGATCCAGCAGCAAACGAGAAAAAAAACTGGTTTTCTATTGGCTAAACTTAGGGCTGCAATTGGAGCATATGTAATCAGTATTCATAAAAGAAAACAGCTAGTGTATCAGTTTGGCTACTGTTGTAAGCCAAGCCTGAATCTTCCATACTTTTCAGCAATTGTGGTTCAGGGTTTTTGAGTCGAATAGTGGACTTGACTGTTTTAGTCAAAGTGAAGCAAATGCTCTTAGACTGGTCAGGAAACGGTGTGTGAATACTTTGGGGTTGCTTTGGTTTGGCAGTGCAAATAGATGTAAGATTTCAATCTAGGGTGGGTGTTTCTTTTTCCACAGCTCTGTGTCAGCTCTCTGGCCCTGCCAGAATCTAGAGTAGCCATACAAACACTTTGCATATCCTGCTCTCAGCTTTCAGGTACATTTAGTTGGAACTGAACTGCTAAGGAAGTCCTTTCCTTTGAAAGGCCGTTTCCAGAAGGATAAGCTGCTCTGTGTAGGAATGTACCTATGTGCCCTACTCAGATGACCTACCTATGCACACCTTGGCAGTTCAGTTCAGCTCTAGCTCAGATCTAACACCTAGGTGTAACTCAAAACATTTAGCAATGTTGGCCTATTATGGCAACATTCACAGGCTCCGTTTTGCTCTGGCTCCCTTCCCCCCGCCCCGCCCCTTAAGGGCAAAACGGAGCGTCCCGGTCGGCGATATGGTAAGCCTAAGAAAAGGTATTACTTTATTGAGCCTGTGAATGTTGCCATAATAGGCCAACATTGCTAAATGTTTTGAGTTACACCTAGGTGTTAGATCTGAGCTAGAGCTGAACTGCATAGTCTCTTAAGTGTCAGTTTGGCTTATGAATGTGTGACATTAAAAAAAAATGCCATGGGCACGCACTATAGGCTTACCATATCGCCGACCGGGACGCTCCGTTTTGCCCTTAAGGGGCGGGGCGGGGCGGGGGGAAGGGAGCCATTCTTATACCTAAAACACGATCAACTCATGTTTGCAAAGCAGTATGCAAACAGCGCTCCGTGTTCCAGCTGCATGCTACGCGCTGTGGCAAGGAGAGTCATGCCGGCCACATGACCACAGAGGCGTCTTCGGACAACGCTGGCTCTTCGGCTTTGAAATGGGGATGAGCACCACACCCTAGAGTCGGACACGACTGGACTTAATTGTCAGGGGTCATCTTTACCTTTACCTATGCAAACTTTTGAGTAATGCAGTACTCCTCCTTGGGCTTGATGGTTAAGGGGAGGACTTTTTTAAAGGGAAAAGTAGCTATTTCTGAGTGAGGGTTGAACCATTAGAATAAATGTGCAGGGGGGACAATAAGATGCCTCATAATAAAACCAACCAATTTTTACAATGCAATACGTATGATTCAGGCGATCCTATAAACACATGGGAGTAAGTCCCATGAAACTCAATGGGACGAGTCTGAGTAGACATGCATAGGATTGTGCTGACAGCATAGTAACACTACACTAGTATGAATGAGGTAGTATTACCATGTTTTCTGCTGCTCTCTGCCTTATAAGAGAATGGATAGGTTCTGAAGTGTGCTACTCTAGTGAGACAGATATTGGTCGATGTTTTTATTTTCAGAGGGAGATCCATATTTTTTTCATCACAGCATGCTTCTGAATAACCTGATAACATGGCAAAGTTCTAACCTAGTTAGTTAACAGAAAAACCCTACACATGTCTACTCGCGCATTCTGGCCCCCTCCCCCCACCCCGCCCCTTAAGGGCAAGCAGCTCCATCGCGGTCGGTGATCTGGTAAGCATATGTATTCTCATGTGCTGTAAGGGTACATAGGATTGCAACCTCAGTCTGCCAGAGCTTCATCTGTTCCATCCTAAGAATGCAGATGTAGATAAGCAAGAGCAAACACAGCAATCTTGCTCAGAAACCTATTCTTTCTTTTACATTTTAATTACACCCCCAGTCTGAGGAAGAGTTCTGTGTAACTTGAAAGCTCACATGCTGCATTGTGAACATTGCTTTTTACTGACTCCTAGATATGTGACATTTCTTAAAGATGTGCCTGTGTAATTCAGATGTTAGAACACATGTCAATGGATTGATTCACATTATTTAAAAAATGTAAATATAATGAAGTAAAACAAACTAATAAAAGAAACAAAAAAAAAGGCTATAGAAAACTGTGCAGGTTCTGTTCTCCTGCCCTTCCCCCCATGCCCAGCTCTTGCTTGGAAACAGGTTCTAATTAAGGCATCAACTGTAGATGAGTTTATTTTCCATTTCCAGAGCCAAAAGACTGTTGTTGCGAGGGGTTACTTCATGGAAACCAAGGAATAGCAAACGCATTTCTGATTGGAATCCAATCTCCTTTCCATAATCCCTCAACACTGGTCTTTGGGGGCTGCTAATTTAACATGCTGGAAATATATGCAAAAGAATCTAGTGTAACGACAACAATCAAAAAGGTGGTAATGGAGAGGGGGTTGGTTGTGCTTCCCCATAGTGGTTCCAACTCTGTACTTATGGTAAGCAAACTTGATGCTCTACACACTGCTAAAGCTCCTGATGATCACAGGGGTTTGCTGGCACAAGTTTAGGATTGCAATTCCTTCTCTAGTTAACTTGCTTAACTGCCTTGATAATCTGAAGAATGCAACTTCCAAGGAGTTTCTTTTAACGAGCCTTCTATCTCACCTACTAACTAGTTCATATCCTTGGGTGCCTACGCCACGCTCCTTTCAATAAACCTAGGAAACACCGGTGAATTAGGTCAGCACGTGCATGCAGGCTGAAAGGTAGGAAACTGGATCTCTTCTTCACATCTCATTTTTGCATCGTTGGCTTTCAACTCGAGACCTCATCTCTGTGCAAAATGATGGAAGGTGTATTCCAGCCTATGCCCGCTAAGGTTGGAAATATCAACGCTAATTGTATTTTAGTAAGAGCACTGTTTCCTCAGTCTCCACCAGAGGGCACTGTGACGACTCGAGAAAAGCGTTGGGTTTTCTTTCGCACTTGCACGGCCGCTAGCAGCGATCACCTTCAAGGCGATCCCTTGTCTGGCCCGTGATGCTAATGAGAAAGTGTGAACTGCCAGAGTACCGTCCGTGGCTAGTGGAAGGGGTAACTCTTATTACTGGAATTCAGCGTGGGGTGGGAGGTGTCCTTGGCTGAGCTGACTTTGCTACTCTAAGTCAAATCTTTACTTAAATACGCACGGCATAATTTTGACCCAGCAGGTTCCACCTGAACCGGCGCAACTTTGCAGGCCTGCCTTGGCACAGGGGATTGGGAGCGGGGCATTGCTCAACGCACGGCCAACTGGAAAGGAAACTGCTTATACACTGCCATTCTGCCTGGGGGAAAGGCCTGCGTTTTAACTGAACAGCAAATCGGGGTTTGGCAGGAGGTGGTGCTGCCGATGAGTTCCAGATGTCCCTCCCCGGTGAGGTATGGCTACGTGCGTGCTTCTCTTCTCCCGCTGCATTTGCTAAGCAGCTGCGGCTTGACTTTGCTTCCACTCCAAAGCCAACATCCGCCTGGAGGGAGTTTTGGTATCTTATTTGCAGCACAGAAGTTCCACAGTCGTCTGCCCTTCGCTCCTTCTCCCCTTCCCCGCCCCTCTCTCGCTGCTGGCGTGCCTGCAAGGCTCATTTCCTGCTTGCCTGAGTGAGCGTCGAAACTATTCAGGACGCGAGCGGAGGGTGCGCGCAGCTTTTGCTGGCCCACCCTGAGGAGGCTCCCTGTCCGCACCCACTGCGTGTCGGGCAGCTTTATGTATACAGGTGCAAAGTCTTCCCGGCGTGCTGAGACGCTGCCAAGAACCCTGTGGAAAGGGCACCCGCACCACCACCACCAACAATTCTCCTACTGTGAAGGGCTGGCTGGAGAGCGGGACACTGGGAGCCAAGGGTCAGGACAGGGGCTGGGCCCGGCCTCCAGTCAGTGGGTTCCCTTTGCCCTCATTGGCCAGGTGAGGACGCCAAACGTCTTAAAGAGGAATGCTGGAAAGGAGAGCGGGGAAAAAACTCTGTGTTGCCTTTCAGGGCGCCGTGTCTTCCTTTTCTTTTGGCGGGCTTTCGCACCCCAGTGAAAATAGAGTTTCCTAGTTTTAATACTGCCATTATGCGAGTACTGTACTGCAACCAGCTTTGCCGCTTTGAGGTTACCAGCAATGGCTACACTAAGGGGAAGAACAGGAGACGAGGAAGAGGCGGAGACTCTACTTCTCGAAGGCAGGGACTTTCTGCCAATGCCTTCTCCTCTGCTGTGGGGACGCTGCTAACCTCATAGGTGGCGAACTGCAAGGACAGCAAAACTCGGGAAAGGCACGTCCGAGTTCCACACGCCCCCTGGCTCTCATAGAAGCCAAGCTGTAGTTTTGAGGGCCAGAGAGGGTTTCCCAGCCCAGGGAAAAATGGCTCCATCACTTCGGAGTTCTACTGCCTGAGAAGGGACACATTTACCCTCGGGCTAAATCAGTGTATATTTATATATTTCGCTACTATCATGTAGGTTCGAGAATTCTCCCCAAGTTTTTAGAGAGCTTAAAAAAAAATATCCATTTAAAAAAAGCATGTGTATGTTTGATGGCACTTCCGGGAGTGTCACACGGAGGAGGGCCCCAGGCACCACAGTGTCTAGCTACTGCTACGCCACTGGTTCGAGACTCCCTGTTCACAGTACCCCAGGCCAGGCAAAGTCTCTGTTTGTTTTTGGCTTCTAGTGCTAGGAGCGAACCCTGAAGCACAGAAGTTGTGTGTACAACACAACTACATTTTTTGAATGTTTTTGTGCTGAACTCACAACTAAAGCTGCAGCATTTCAAGGATTTGAAGGGTCATAAAAAAAACCTGGCAGGTAGGGACTTGTAACTTGGGGTACACTGTGCTGAGACATACCCCTACAGACCCCTAAAGCACAGAAGTTACTTGGGGTACACTGTGCTGAGACAGACCCCTACAGACCCCTAAAGCACAGAAGTTGTGTGCAGAACACAACTATGTTTTTTTTTAGTGTTGTAGTGGTGAACTCACAACTTCAGCTGCACATAAAGGGTTCAAATGGCCATAAAAAAACCCTGGCAGGTAGTGACTTGTAACTTGGGGTACACTGTGCTGGGACATCCCCTTACACAATCCTAAAGCACAGAAGCTGTGTATACAACACAACTATGTGTGTGTTTGAGATCTTGTGTTGTCAGGTCTATGCTTTACATAGGAATGAATGGACAAATTTGTTATGCCTTAAACCCCAATGAGTGGCGTTTGCAACACCCATGCTACAGGTATATGGCACACCTGGGAATTTTTTTGCAGGTGGTTTTCTCTATTTGGGGGTACCTTAAACATGTGACAAAAACTGACATTTGGAAGTTCTGGGGAAATATGGCCTCGGGTCAAAAGGGGTTAAGAGGAGCATGCTTGTGTAACACACAGCCCCTCCCCCCTCCCCATTTTGGAGGAATAGCCTGTTGGGCTTCATTTATTCCATTTCTTCTGTTCGTTTAGCCACTTCATAACACATTGACTGTGGGGCTTGTGTTTTGAGACGGATGGCAGCAAATATAATAACTAATTATTAATTAGTATAATCTGAACAGGACAGTTATTTGGAGGCTGATGTTAAATGAGACAGCTGCTTCGTCTTGCAAAATATCTTATTTCTGAGCTCTGCAATGATACGTCAAGCTTGGAGAAGCTAGACTGTATATGGTGCCTGTTCCATGGTTTTTACTACTGGTGATGTTCTGTGTTGCTACTGCTCTCAACAGACTCCTTCAGCCCTGTGTAATCTCTAGTGAGCTGCTCAGTGGCAACTCTGCTTGATTTGATAGTGTAGGAAACCAGACTCTTGCTTTTTACGAGGTGAGGGCTGGCCCAACAACACACTGTCTATACAGTCATGTAATCGCTACTCCCATCCCCACCTCCATGCCTCAGTACAAGCAATGTATATACGGCCAGGATCTGTGAATGCCTGAATCTGACACCTATACAGCCCACCCACATTCCTCCCTTGGCAGAGGACTCATGGCTGTTGCATGCCAAGATTCTAGCTGGCCTGGCAGTGTGTTTGAACCATCTCAGCTGAACCAAGGAGGATTTATCTTTTCTAGGAAGATAGAGGAGGGAGGCAGGGAAGTTCTGGATGAATCCCAGAAAGAATGAAAAGGAGCTTAACTCTCCAGATATTCCTAACCATGGACTCAGAGGGCAGTAATAGTGGAAAATTATTTGTAAGATGGAGCAGCAGATGTGTAAAGGCTTTCAGTTTTCACTTCTAGTATATAGTACCAGATAACCTTTATATGTACCCTTAAGGAATATAGTGCTGGTGGCTCTCTTGGTCATTCACTTTTCCTCTGCCCTTGTCCTATGGTTTGGGTTACCATACTGATGTCCCTCTGACCGGGTCTAGCTAGCTGATTCATCGATTCCAACCCATGTCCACTCTGCTTGCTCTAATCAATAAACCAATATTACAGGTCACAGAATAGAGCATGTGTGAGGAGTTGTCTAGGTGGGGGAGCATTCAAACATGCAATTCCCTGTGTGGGTTACAGCGACATAGCTAGGTTCCCTGACACTCAGGGCCTTAGCTGCACTGTCACTCCCCTGGGAGCGACCTTACTCATGGGGGGGGGGGCGTTTAAAAAAAAGTGCAGGGTAGCTGGACCCCAGTATCTGCCCCCCACAGATACTGGGGTCTAGCACTGATAGCAAGTTACTCACCTGGGGGGGGGGCCTCCGGAGGTCACCGGAGCTACGCCACTGGTGGGTTATCTGACATAGTTCCATGCGCTCTGCTGAATGTTTAGACGACCAGCTCTAAGGAGCATCATTTGGGTTGTGTTCTAGTCTAGTTTGTTCACTCCAGTCCAGAGGCAGCAGAGTTTTTGTTTTATTTATTTATTTATAAATTATTTATTTATTTATGTCTTCCTTGACACTTGGTAGCTTTTTCCAATCCATATTGTGTGCACATACCTTGAAGCGACTCTGGGGGAGAGGGGAAGGATTTGGATTGTTGGACTGATGAGGAGAAAAGGGTAAAAAAAACCCACCTCCTGTAGCATTGTGGCTGTAATCCAAATCATCCCCTCTCTTGTGCTGCATTTGCTTTAAAAAAATATGTGGAACCTCAAGTCACGGATCAGTTTTGCCCTTGTGCAGCGCTTGTCTGTTCATGCAATGACCTGAAATGAATTATGTGGGGTTGCAAATTTTGGAGGTAGTGTGTTTTGGGGTGTTCTGCCACCCCTTTGCTCAGTTGATGCCGCTGACAATTAATTAATGTCAAAGCAACGAAAAAGCAAGGCCAAAGAACCACAACCAATCTTAAACCACAACGAAAAAGCCATCAGAAACAGCCCAAACCACCCGCAAACTACCCTCCACAACGAAAAAGCAATTCTAAACCACAACGAAAAAGCAGAAAAAACAAGCATAAATGTCACAATAAAGCAGAAATCCACATAAGAAATCCTTTTAATGAATAAATTATCGAAGAAAGGGGTTTTAAAATAATTAATTAATAAAGTAAAGGGGGCGCGAAGCACGGCCGAAATTTTTAAATAATTAATTAATAAAGTAAAGGGGGCGCGAAGAGCGTCCGAAATTTTTAAATAAATAATATTTCTATTAAAATATATATTTAAAAAATACGCTTACCTGGTCGGTGGTCGCTGGTCGGCCCGAGGTTGAGAAGCAGGCTGTGCCTCCCAGCGGCTCCATGCAACACGGGCAAGAAGCAGGCTGTGCTTCTCCCGGTGCCGCTGGTCTCGCAGCCGCACCGGGAGAAGCACAGCCTGCTCGCCTACGTTGCGCGAGCCCTGGAGCTCGCGCAACATGGGCAAGAAGCAGGCTGTGCTTCTCCTGGTGCCGCTGCGAGACCAGCGGCACCGGGAGAAGCACAGCCTGCTCGCCCGCGTTGCGCGAGCCTCCAGGAGGTTCGCGCAACACAGGCAAGAAGCAGGCGGTGCTTCTCCCGGTGCCGCTGCGAGACCAGCGGCACGGAGAGAAGCACAGCCTGCTTGTCCGCGTTGTGCGAGCCTGCTGGAGGCTCGCGCTGGCCGGGCAAGCAGGCTGTGCTTCTCTTGTCTCCCAGCGGCACCGCATGGCTCACGAGATTTGGGCGCCGACATCTTGGATCACGCGAGATTTCGTGACCCAAGATGCTGCCCGGTAAGTTTAAAATTAAAAAAATAGATGGCGGCGCCCATTTGTCCCCCGGGACACGACCGGGAATCGAGTCCGATTTCCGGGACTGTCCCGGCGAAACCGGGACGAATGGTAAGCCTAGCTCTAGGACATAACAAGCTACACCTGTCCACATTCCTTTTCCTAAAGGTCTAGCACTCTGTCCCGGTTGGAGATCTGGTAAGCCTATTCTTGCCTCGTATTTTACTTCTAGGGTGGAAAGTAACCCTGGTGCTGTCCTAACTCCCATTATCCAAATTAACCTTGAATTAATGATGAGAATACGAATTGAAACTTGCTTACCTGTGAACTGGAAAGAATCTTTGATGGCGCCACCTGCTGGTGCTTTTGTGTTATGAAAACAATCCTTTCCTGTCTCTTCCACCAAGTTCAGAAAAGATTAGCGTGTGAGAGCATTTTGCTGTTGCATGAAGGAATTGGACATATTTTTTTTACACATTCAAGTTTCAAATCATGATTTTTTTGTCATTAATAAATAAAAGTGAGTATTCTCTCTGACGATGGATAAAAAGGTGACAGGCTGTTCCCTGGATGCTGTTACAGCTTCCAAAAATAGCTTCAGTCCTCAGCTAAATAAATGTTGCTAGACAACTCATGGAAAGTGTGTCGACACTGCCTGAGCCCACCACTCTCAGGAAGTGGCTGCTCCATCTCCTGTGTGTTGCTGTCCAGCTATGCTATTTTTAAAACAGGGAAAGTTCCTATCTGTGACTGGGACAAGAAGTACCGCCAAAAGAAGCGGAGGGCCGTGTGTGTGTGTGTGTGTGTGTGTGTGTGTGTGTGTGTGTGTGTGTGTGCGTGCATGCGCCTAACTTTTAATTACATGTGAAATGAACTTCATGCTTGTTTTCAAAGCGAAGGCTCTAGGGCTCTGTTGCATTATCTAGCAGCTGACCCAGGATGACAGCAACCACAACACCTTTTATAATTCACTTTATTTGGAATTGTGCTCATGTGAGTACACACAGTTGGCCTAGGTATCTTGCCTGGTCAGAGCAAAGAAGATTGGTAGCAAAATGGATCAGATGTTTTAATTCTAGCAAATTCCAATAGTTCTGATTATTGGAAAAGATCAGTTGTAGAAAATGTATGTATGTGTATAAAAATAATAAAATTGGCCAACGGTTGCAAGCAATGTACAAGCTGAACACAGAGGTGAACTACATTTTTTATGTGGTCAGACTTGGTCTTGCATTGGAAGACTGTTCACACATTATGTCGTACCCAGGAAGGCTGTTCCACATTATGTCTGTCACGGAGGTGGTGAAGTCAAGCCCTTGGATTGGATAGGAGAGGTGGCTGATTGTAAGTGATAGGAGGGATTAGGACCCTTAGAATAGGGTTGGAAGGGTAAGTGAATGCTCCTTGCTTGATGTTCCCTAGGGTTAAGGGTAACAGGTGTTTGCAATTGACATCATGTGGAATTACCTTGTGAATACTGAGCCTGTACAAGTATTTAAACCAGAGGAAGGTTGTGGAATTAGAGAGCTTTTAGTCAGGAACTAAGTGATGCACTGGAGTACAGTAAGGGTGTCATTTCAGATATCTAGAAGTTTTCTTTGCTGCCTTGATATGATGGAATTTTGTCAGAAAACCCTCTTGAGAATGCCTTTGTTATAGGTAAAGGGTTTCTGTAAGATATTGAATTTTAACTTTAACAATAAACTCCTTTAACTTTGTACGCTGTGGTGATTTGATTCTAGTAATGTGGGTTTGCCTCAAAGAACCTGGAAAAGAGGGACTATGGAATTATAGTTGAGCTCTGAGAAAAGAGTCAAGGGATTAACTATTGATTGGTAGGACCCTGCTCAGAGGTAACTTTCGTGACAATGTTGTACTTGGGTACAAAATGTCTGTACTCGGGTGCACATTTTCATTTGAATGAATACCTTGGTTCATTTTGCCAGTGTACATTGAGTGTGCATTGCAAGGAGAGTGTGAATAGCTGAACCCAGGTACAGATTAACGATGATTATACTCGGGTAATGCAGATATACAACTGCGGTGTAACATGTGAACCGCCCTACTGTTAGTCAACAGTCATCCAGCTGCAATTTAGATTTATGAAACCTGATAGCATTTTATAGCTCAGAGACCAAGACTGTCACTGAAGTCTGTTTCCAATGAGCAAGTAATAGGTGATCATAAGTGTGGTATTGCAAAGTCAGTAGTGGAATATGAGACCTTCAAAGGTCCTCTTGAAATTGTCTCCTCGGTTCTCTGCTTGCTCCACTTCTGTTGACACCATTGACTGATTTGTTCTGATGGCACAAGGGCGGATGTAACAGTGCCAAGAGGGGATGCGATGGCTTAGTTGGTCAGACATCACCGAGGACCTGGGCAGCCATGTGCCAAAGGGGAATTGGTTCAGTCAAGACTCCAGTTCAAAGCTCTCTTCCTAGTTTGGAAGCCCCACTGAACACAGTGGAACTTACTTCTGAGTAAGCTAGCCTAGGATTGCACTGTAAAGCACATAAATATCCCTAGCAGCAGCGCAATCCTTTCCAACTTACACCACCGGTGTAACCAGTGGTACAGTGAGAATGGGAGGCCCCAGGACAGAAAGGGGATTTGAATCCCCTTTCTGTCCAGGGGCCTTCCGTTCTCGCTGCACCGGTGGTGTAAGTTGGATAGGATTGCGCTGTAGACCTCCTACCCAGGGAACTCCAAACATTTTGGGATGTGGGCACATTATACTTTTTAAGGGGCTTTGTGGACTGGAGAAAAAAACAATGTATAGTGGAAAAAAACCCTACCCTGCTGTGCCATTCTTGCATTAAATTCTAGTGAAGAATTGTGAAGTGAAGAAAATTTGTCAACATATAAAAAATCACATTGATTTTTATTTAGTTTATAACGGGTGTCACACGTGTTTCATAGAGTGGGCCAAATAGCATTCATGATGCCTGCTGATGACCGGAAGTGATGTCATTAAGCAAGGAGTTGATGGCATTAAGCAGGTGATTGTCTTGATCATATTTTCAAGATATGGGAGAGCCCAATTATCATGCAGGCTGGATAAAGAGCTTCTGCAGGTTGCATCTGGCCCATAGGCCTTATGTTTGACACCCCTGGTTTATAATAACTCACAATTTTGGAAGATACAAATTTACTTCAGGATTAGTGAAAGATGCGATACGGCTGTAGAACCACTTGCCCTGGCCTTTCCTGTCAGGTGGGAGCCTGAGCCCAGAAAAGCCTATGCTGCGACCAAGGTTTTAAACTCGTGGTTGCATTCTACACGTGCTCCTTCCCCACCCCACTCCCTCATTGCTATTTGTTCCCCCCAACACTATGGAAGCGGGAACAACATTTTCTGCCTTGCAGAGCTGCTTGGGAAGTCTGAGTGGTTCCCTTTGCTGTGGCTGGTTTGCCTGTTGCGTAGCCAGCAGGCAAAGTAAGCCTGTGGCTTTGCTACTCGCCTCCCAGTAGGGGAGGACAAAAAAGGCCTAGTCCGCGGCCAGGCAAACTACTGCCGTGGGCCACATGTGGCCCACAGACCATAGTTTAGATAGAAACCCCTGTCCTAGGCCATTGAATGACACTTTGCACATGCAAATTGGCTGGGTGCTTTCAAACCTTTTCACTGGATCCAAACACACAGATACCACATGCTGTTCATGGTATATGATAGCAACTGTGTAGCAAGATGGACTCTGAATTGAGTTGGCAGGCCCCTTTGGATTCTTGAGAAATGTGTTGTTTGGAAATGTGTTGTTATTGCTAGTATTTGTTGTGTATCATCCTGAAAAACTGAGGTGCTGAACAGTGTTGTATTTCATCCTAAAAAAAAAAAAAGTCTTCCTAAGGATGCCCAGCTTGAAGCTCTTGTTTTGTATCCGCTCCATACTTAAATGCACAGGGGCAAAAATATTAATCCTTTAAGTTTCAGGGTGGGTAATCATATTACCTTATGTAATTTGCTGTTAGAAAACTTGCTGAGGCATCTCAGTTCTTCCAGTTTCATTTTTTAAGATTATTTTTATTTTATTATATTACATAAAAATAAACAATACAGAAAAAGAAGAAAAGTACAGAATAACAGAAAAGATCCGGATTAGCCAATAACATTTGTACTTAAATTAATTCTTATAATTACTTGTACCCTGCCTAGTTGCAGAGTAATCTATTCTTCTTATACATCTATTCTTCTTATACATCAGCTAACCCAGGGGTGGCCAACCTTCCACCATTAGGGCTTCTGTGTTCTTAAGAGTTGTGTAGAAGACAGAATCTCGGCAGCTGCAATTGCTGATGGTGCTGCTAAAGGAGCTGCACCTGCTGAAATGTCCCCACCTATACAACCCTTAAAGGGCCAGGAGCATTCATGTTGAAAGGTTGGCCACCCCTGAACTAACCTAATACTAACAACCGGTTCTCTACAACTGGATTACATACCTCAATTTCTTACTATAATTTTTCCCCTGTTTCAGATGGGGAAATGAGGCTGAGCGCTAGGCTGCATGCTAGACCATGGCTGAATTGGTTTGAACCCACATTTCTATTGTAGGCTGGTACTGGATCCTAAAAAATCTGTGCTCTTAGGAGCGTTTAATGGCCAGATGCCCTTTCCCGTTTGAATGGCAGCAGACAGGGACCATTGCTCCAGAATCCACAGAAGGTTCTTTTATTCACTCACAGTGATGGCTCAGCCCCTATGCATAGTGATGCTTTTGGACTCCATGTGCAAAACGTCTGAGAGGAGCTGTCAGAGCAATATATCACCTACAAACTCTTTCTATTCCTTGGAAGTTGCGTGTCAGCGGGTTGATGGCATGAGAAGGTTTTCATGTGCTCTCAAGTGTGCTTCTCACCAATGTTTTATTGATGCATAGAGGAACCTTCAAAGCAGCATCTAGGGCTTATGTAACACCATCAGCAGAGCATTTGCTACGGAATTGCTGGCACACAACAGGCGATGAATCTGCTAGTTCTTTCTAGAGTATATTTCCTTCTCCCATCTGCCGGTCAAAGGAGGCATGGTGTGGCGGTGAAACTGGCTGCATACAACATTTTGGCATCAGGCTTCAAAGTCGCTCTCAGGGAGTGAAGGGACTAGGCTTCCATTCTTGTAGACCAGTGTTTCCCAAACTTTTTCGACCTGTGGCTCCCTTGACCATTGGCGACCTTTGCCTGCGGCTCCCCATTACATTATGTTGATGCCTGACAATTGGCATTGCACTGTTTTCTGAGAGGATTCTGTGGCACTCGTGGCTCCCCTGGCTGGTTTCTGCAGCTCCCCTGGGAGCCACGCCTCCCAGTTTGGGAACCACTGTTGTAGACTGAAAGGACATTATTGTTGTTGTTGTTGATGATGATGATGATATGCATTTCTAGAGCACCGATACAGTTATGGTCAGAATGTTCATACTGAAAAGATCCTTGTCCAGCAGTTTTGGGTTTTTTTTTTAACCTTATTTCCATTTTGCAAATTTACTGAGTCACAATCCCACATTTAGTCCAAGTTCCTTATACAGAACAAGGACTGAAACGGCCATCATAGAATGCTGAGCAATCCACATTCCAGATCTAGAGAAGTTTCCTGGATACAGTGTTTGTTGGTGTGGATAAATGCTGTATATGTGGCTGGTGAGGGTGGGAGTTGGAGGGGGGGCATATTGATGTGGGGGCAGGACTTCCCAGTGCTCTGTCACTGCCCCCTTTGTGTACCCCTTTCCACATGAGTTATCATGCCTGAATATGGCACTGATATAACTCCAATATGAAATTGTGAATGAACTTGGTAAAAATAAATGGGGACAAGCACAACTTTCCCTATGTTAGTGAATGTCTCCGATGCTCTAGCCCACCACTCTCATCTCCTCCATACTTCCACCGCTTCCTTTTCCAGTGCAGGGAGTCAGAGGGGGAGTTGGAGGAGCAAAGGAGATTGAGGTGATGGATAGAGGTGGGCATCACCTGCTGCCTCAGCTGACTTCATGGATGGTGCTTGTCCACAGGCTGCCAGTTCCTTATTACTGCTTTAGGCAATTTTGCTTATGTGGAATTTTGCAGTTTTTTTTCTCCCTAAGGCCTGGGGAATTGGGTTGCTGGTAGGAAGATGAATCGAGCCACTGAGCTACTGGATTTGGTGGTATGGATGGCGTTGCAAGCTGAGACACTGTCTTAACTAGTGGCAGCTGCTGGGTCCTAATGACTGATTATCTGTTTACTGGCAAGAGACTGCAGGAACTCTGTGAAACACACAACTCTCCAGAATGCAGTCATATTTCTCCACTGACAGGACAGATTGAGAGCGGACTGTTGGCAAGCAGGGAAACGGGAAGTGTGGGTTCATGCACACTTGGTTTTGTGCTTCTGTGTAATGTCCAAAGTGAGGGCTTGTATGTATCACCGCCTGGAGATGGACGTGCTCTTCCTGTGCATCTGGAGCTAGGATTTCCCTGTGGCTGGAACCAGAGAGGGATCTTTTCTCTGCACCCCAAGGAACGTCCTGAATATCAGAGCATTTATTTTGAACTGGTTACTTGCTTGGGGGGGGGGGTTGTTGGGGGGGAGGGGGTCATTCAAGTTCATGACAACAGATTTTAGTGTTGAGCTCAGTTCTAATTTACTGAAAAAGCCCTGAACGTTTTTTGAAATTCAGGTCTAAGTTCTATTTGACTCTCTTCATCTGTCCTAGCAAGCTGTTTCTGCATGCCATCGTATTTTGAGCTCCTTGGGTTTTGCTTGCTGCTGTGTCGGTCCTTCAGTGATTCCAAGAAGCCAGAATGGAAAAAGCTCTGGGTCCTTTGCTCTTTCTGTGAGAAGACATCTGAAGCGGGCGTAGTTTTTCTTTCCAACCAGCCAGCATGGAAATTTCCAAATGCCACCCTCCCTTTGCCCCCCAAATTTCCCCTGCAGTGTTTTCATAACTCAGCTGTCAAAGCCTTGAACGTTATTAGCCAATTAGTGACTGACATAGTTCCTGTAATGCTACCTCATTAGCTAGTCCCGGGAATCAGTGAAAATGGCCCAGCTAAAAGTGCGGTCGGGTATTTTCAAGGCTCTGGGGCATTGTGCCTACACTGAACAAATGCAGCTGTGGGGCGAAGAGCATGGCGGCAGAGTCAACCTTTGTGTATCCTTCTGGATTCCAAAGTAGATTTAATGCCATCTCACATATATGCCCCGATATGATATTTATGCAGGGTGCCCAAAGTATAGGCCGGAGGGGAAGAACCTTGAGGATCAGGCAAAGTTAGGAACAGGCTTCTCCCAAAAGGTGAGATATTTTATGGTGAGCAAGAGAAAGATATTTGTTAACACACACACACACACACCCCCCGCTGTTGAAATATAGATGGTTTGCCCCTCTTTAATGTTCCCATGAGAGGAACTGGAGGTGAAGCACTAAATAGGGACAGTAGGTAGCAGGTCATGTGATTAGGTGTGGGCTGCACCAGATCCATCATTAGTCAGGATTCCTGTCAGTGAGGGGTTTGGTATGGCAATGTTAGAGTGGTTACATGGAAGGAAGTACTGTAGAGTCAAGTGCCCAGGGACATCATTGGTGTGGCTGGTAAGCCTGCCCCTTGCTCCTGTGTACTCTAGCATCTGAATCAGGTTTTGTCCTCCCTTCTCTAAACTCCAAGTTACGTTTGGTTTAGGACCAAACTGTACATTGTGTTAATAACGTCCTTGAATGTGACATGCTTAGTTTTTTTGGGATAAATACCTACACTCTGTGTGTGTGTGGGGGGGGGGAGGCAAATGCAATTTGGATTGGGACTGTGCCAGCCAGAAGGTGGGCTTTAACTCTTTTCCCCTGCTATAATTGCAAGCCAGATCAGCACTTCCCAAACTTGCTGGTGTTTAGCTCAGAATGACTAAATGTGACAGGGTCAAGATTGTAAAGTGTAGTTTGGCCCTTACTTTGTCTCAACAGGGTCCAATGAGAACTACTCCTACCCCTGTCTGCATAGCCCCATTCTGGGCTCTATTTCTTAGTTATGCGAGAGTGTGACAGAATCCAGGATCTCGAAAAAGGGGCACCTGCATGGTTGGGAGAGAGCCCTCACTGAAAGACAGAAGACTAAGGGCTAGAACTGCAGGGGATCGTTTTAACTGGACTTTTGATGTCCTAAGTCCATAATCTGGAATTTTGTGTCCAGACCTGGCCCCTTAAGGAGTATTGTAGATCCCTTCCTCGAATTTTCAGCTTTTACTTTTAAGACGTCTTATGTAAGGAAAGGCATGCAAGCAGTATGCAACTCAGTTGCTCCCTAAGAATTTCTGCCTTCCCATGAGTACAAAGGCACTGGGATAACAGATCCGCTAATACTTGTATAAATATTGAATACATTCATATACTGTAACTTTAAATATATTGAACTACATGTATGTACACTCCTACTGTTGTGTATTGATATCCACCCTGATGACGCCTCAGCACAAAATGTCTGTCTATGGGCCTGTTTTTGCACATAACTCCCTGTCTTTTTAAATTTTCTCTTGATGCAAGAAGCTTGTCTTTTGCTATGTGGCTCTTCCTTTATTTGGAAATTGTGTATATCTCAATTGGTTCCTATCTCATGGTTTCCGTGTGCAGCACATGCCCTGTACACTCCTGTGCGTGACTACAGTGGCTGCTTGCCTATGGGAGGTGTCAGCACTTAAGCCCTGAAACGAGTACACTTCTGTGCAAAACGAACCTCTTCCGATGTCAGATCAGCAAACAAGACAATGCTCTTAAGCAGGGCTTCATAAATTCATTATTAAGTTCTATGAGTTCAGCCAGCATAATTCAACTTCTCGGCATTACTATCGCAGCAGTGCAATCTCTCACTGAGATTGAGAGATTATTTTGTAAATAAATCTCAGTTGTACATATTAATGCTCTCTCACTCCTCTTTATTAGAAACACACAGGCCAGATCCTGCACTCACACCGATCACAGCTTGAAATCAGCCAGGTTGTTTTTCTGTGGAAACGAGTGTGTCTCTTTGGTTTCTTATTGCTATATTAGCACATTTAGAGCCTGCAGACTGAGTGCCCAATCCTATCCCCTGCAATGTTATAACATGAAACCGTGCCAACGGAGCACGCATTGCATGCTGTGGTGGTGGTGGTGGTGGTGGTGGTGACAATTGGACAGCCTGTAGGAGGTAAGAATATTAGTTACCCCGGTAGGCTGCCCAATTGCCTATAGGTCTCCTTGAACCTATGCCAGCCATTTTGCTGGTGCTGGTCTGATGAGACCCAGGGGGTAGGGCAGGCAGAAAAATGGGGGATCCGGCGTGTGCGACTATTGCCAGATCCACCCTCAGTTCCTCCCTCAACATGCCCTATTGCTCCCCCTCCCCACCCACATCCTGCCCCCGCCGCCAACTTACTGGTGCCTGTGGAGTCTCCTGGAGCTGCTGCTGCATGTGCCGTGCCTCTCACCATTTGCAGCAGTGGCCTGGCAGTGTGAAGGACCTTGTGCTGCTAGAATGCTAGTTCTGACAGTGCAAGGCCCCAATAGGACTGGGGCCTGATTGTCCTCCTCATCAAACTTTATGCAATGGTCTTGCACTCTTCACCTTGTCCTCTGCCCTTTCCAGTCTTGCAATCTCCTCCTTGTCTGCTCTGTCCATTCCACGTCTTTTGCTGCGCAGGCAGCAGTTGCTCTCTGGTTACCATTAATTTAGATGCTCTGTTATGACAGAGGGCCTATGTAGGCTTGGGCTACACAACTGGGTGCTAAAATGAGCTTTAGGATTTGAGTTCTAAGGTTCATAAAAACAACTTTAGTTAAACAAAACTGCATCACGTTTTGCATAGAGGTCATGAATTCTTTGAACAAAAACCCTCTTTTGGTGGACATTGGTTGAAACAGTAATATGGGTGATCCTTACTATATGTCATTATTAAAATCTCTACAGCCTGACTTCCTTGGGTCCTTATTTTCCCACCACTTCATATCTAAGATGTGCTCATTAAAACAGATGATCCAAGTGGCATCAGTGGTCTCCGAGACAGAGACTTCAAGGGCAAGAAGGTCAGAAGATACGACGGGGATGCGGGACTGTTGTGAGTGGCTTGACGATGTTTTCCATTTGTGGGTTCTAAACATGCCAGTGAAACAATCAGGAATGAAAGAATACAATTGATGTCAAGCTCAAGGTTCTGTGGGAGGCCCTAAATTAACAAGGTACAGAGCAGGTCGTGGCATCAGGCCCTTTCATATTTCTGGATTTGGACACGGTAGCGCTTAGAGATGCCGGAGATTGTCCAGGAAGTAATCGTGGCTTTCTGATTCAAAACAAGGCAAAAGCTGAATTTGGTGCCACCTTTGTGCGTGCATTTTTTTTTTGTAGGGCATGTTGGGAATTGTAGTGTGGGAGAGAGAAGGCAATGATCTGCATGCCTGTGACATCATGTTGTGGTGATGATGCATTTCTCTGCATTTCCCTGATGATGTCTACCACATTGGTGGATTAAACGTTGGATAAAATGTCATCTTTATTAAAATTACCATGGCTGGAAATCCCGGAAGCCTTTGTTTTTAATGATCATGTTGTCTGTCTCCTTTTGTTGGTTGATTTCATGTGCTATGCTATTTGTTGAGTGAACTAATGGAGCCATGGGGGCAACACACATCACTCAAGTTCTGCAAGTAACAGGAGTCAGGGTGAACTATGGAATGACCAAAAGGGGACGGATCTTGAGAGATTTCATGCTTGGTTCAGATCAGGCACAGTGACTCCCACTTTCTCCCAAGTTCTTGTTCCACACTATGTGAGTGATAGAATGCTGTGGAGATAATGATGTTAGTTGTATTGTGCAGAGTTACTGTTTTTTCTTCCCCATGTGTGAGATGAGGAGCATAAAAGAGTTCATTTGTGCTACAATGCTGATGAGAGGATGAGTGTACATGCATTACCTGTGGGATTACATAATCCAAAGTGTCATGTAACTTATTTTTCACCTCAGTTTCTCTGCCAATGATATATTTTTGAAACATATTGCAGAATTTTGAGTCCTGGAAACTTGCAGCCCAGGTGTTGTGACATCTCCCCACATTGCCTGCAAATGCTTGTTAATCTGTAGCTGGACAAGCAAGCTGACCAAAACGTGTCTGCTATGACTGTTGGAATGGTCCATTTGGTCACAGATGCTGTCCAACATTCTTTCCGCATATGTCAGCCAGGGCAGCACCTGTGCACATCTGTGCACAGGGCACGTGCAGGCCTCATCAAAGGGGAAAAGTGCCAGTGACACGTGGCGTAGGACGACCCACTGATCAGGGTGAAGATGGAACCTTGAGGAGTCAGCAAAGTAGTCTCTTCTTACTAGATGCCACTGCCTGAGCAGCTTTATCATGTGCAGTTCCACCGTGTGACTGCATCCTGGATAGGTGGTGGCCTGGCACACTGTTGTGCTTCTGCAGCACAAAAACCTGGAACATAACACTGGGTGAATAGCTGAAATTGGCCACACATGGCCTATACGGTTTCCATTGTCTCTGAAATCACTTTGGCACCATCCTGAAGTACATGACTGACTACCATGTTCAAGCAGTGGGCATGGCAAGAGATGTGCTTTAGATTAGAACACTCTCTCAAAACCTTCAAAGTGCTTGATGCATTCCCTGAAGCAACACTGCCAACTTTTAAACCAAGGGGTGGTGGCATGTTTTAATTCCTGTGCCATATTTGCAGCAGTGTGTCTTTGACCAAGTCAGGCATGTCTAGCACTGCCTTTCTGTGCACCAAACATCCCATGCCCTGGTCATGATGATGTTCTGGTGACCAATGTGCAATATTTGACCTGACCACTTCTCCATGTGTGAGTCATATGGACTGTTTCTCATCAAATGTACTGCTTGAAGTTCTGTCTGATGATACTATCTCAGTCTCTGCCAGTGCTGGAAGTGTGGAGCAGGTGAAGAAGGTTCTTCCTGGTATTTTCCACTTTGGCACAAAACTGTGTAGGTAAGGTTCCTCTGCCAGAGATGGAATGCTAGGAAAACAGTCGTCTATTCATTCCCCTTCATTGCACATGGGCCTATTTATTTATTTACAATATTTCTATCCCGCCTTTCTCCCCAAAGGGACCCAAGGCGGCTTACACAAAAAATAAAATACAAAAATAAAAAAAATACGAATAGATAATTACTTTTTAAACAGTTCACATTTAATGTTAATGTTTAATGTTTAACATTAAACTGCCACATTTAGCAGAATTCACATCTTCTGTGGTGAGTAATGCACAAGGGTACTCCTGTACTGCACAGGACGCTGCGGAAGGATGTTGGTGGATTATGTTGGTGTTCATGGGCCTAGATGTTTCCGTTGACATGGAGTCAACATTATGGTTTCTGTTTCTTTAAAAGTAAATAGTGTGTATATGTGCGAGAGAGAGAGTCAGGGATGAAATGGATTAAAACATAGTGGGAGTAGGAGAGGGTTTGTTTAGTAACCTCTGAACATTGGAGTTGGCCACTGCTACCAGTGTTCCTCCTTCCTTCTTTGGCTCCATGCTGCAGGCAGTGGTCATGCATGGAAGGAAGTGGGAGGAGTGGTATTAGAGGAGACGCTCTAGCCCAAGGGTGGGGAACCGGCGGCCCGCGGGCCGGATCCGGCCCCTGCGGCGATCCGGTCCGGCCCGCGTGAGCCTGGACCCAATTCCATTTGGTCCGGCCCGCGCGGGCTCGGACCGGAGGCCGCGCTCACCTCACCCGGCTCTATTCAAACCTTCCCGGCTGTTAGAGACATGCGCATAACAGCCAGGTTGAAAAGGGGTCGCGCGACTCCTTCTCAACCCGGCTGTTCTGCGCATGTCTCTAACAGCCGGGAGGGTTTGAAAAGGAGTCGGGCGAGGTGAGCGCGGCTCCGCGTGCGCTCACCTCACCCGGCTCTATTCAAACCTTCCCCCCGGCGCGCGCCCCCCCGGCGCGCGCCCCCCCCGGCGCGCGCCCCCCCGGCGCGCGCCCCCCCGGCGCGCGCCCCCCCGGCGCGCGCCCCCCCCCGGCGCGCGCGCTGGGGTACACATATGCGATGGAGGGGCACACGGCCCGCGGGACATTTTCCCCATGGGAAAATGGCCCGCCATCGCAAATTGGTTCCCCACCCCTGCTCTAGCCCATCACCAGCTCCTCCTCCTTGCTTGCTTCCTGCCTTTGAAAAGTAGATGGTGAGGAAGGGAGGGGAGAGGTAACTGTGGCTGCTGTTCTTGCCTTTGCTGCCACCACCTCTCGGTAAGGGAGAGAAAGATGGTGGCAGTTCATGGAGGAAGAGAGATCAGGGCAGTGAGAAATGGTGGAGATCTGATCTTCATGTGACCTGATATTGCAAGGGGTGGAGGTGGAAATTGGGTAAGGGGATGATTGGTACTTTGTGCATCAGGGGAGAAAAGGGGAAGATAGGTACACTTTGCACTACTGGAGGAGATGGGGGTGGCTTCTGGCCTGTCTGCCTGAGGTGCCAGCGAGACTTGGGCCAGGCCTGTTGACAGGAGAGGTTCTGGGGAACACAGGGTGAAAATAAGCAGAGCTGTGACAGATTATTCAGCCTTACTTTGTGAACAGAAGCTGAAATACCATCCTTTGTAAACCTGATCCTTGCTTAATAGATGAGGATGGTTGGTTGGGAGCTAATGGTTGTTCTCCTGATAGTTGGGAATTCAAAACCTGCAGCTATTTGGTGTACCACCCACTAGATTTTGGAAAGGTGACATCCTCAGCTAGTAGGAGGGAGGAGAAACCATTTGGAGCTAGTTTGCACTTTGAATTTGGAGAGAAAAAGTGAGATTGATCTGTGAGTTCGTAGAAGCTGAAGGATCTTTGGAATACAGTTGCTCTCCTTGGGGACTTGGAGCAGGATTCGTGCCTGTGCTATCTGCTTGTGGGAGTGTATTTGCCTGCACTATGCTGTGCTCCTTGAAGGGTGAGTGTTTGGCAACGATATTTTTCAAGCTGTGTCTTTAAAATGTAAAGTCGTAGCAGTGCTGAGGGTGGTTTATTCTTCTTCCTTCCAGTAGTTCCCTTCTCTGTTCTTCAGATTGTCTACATCTATTGACATGGTGGAGTTGGCTTGAGTTGTGTCTTTCTGGGTAGCTGGGACTTTTTCCTCCCCCCCCCCCCCATAACAATGTCGTACCTTAGAATGTGTCTAAAATTACTTCCTAGCCCTGACTCTTGTGTTTGAAGGCATTTCTCAGTGTTTAAGTCACATAGATCTGCTGTGAATGTGCTCCTTTGCACCCCATAAAGTGTGCCTGGGCTTGGATGTATCCATCCAGCCATTTGTTGGCATACAGAGGGAAAAAATTATTCCCCTCATTCTCTGCCTGCCTCATGTCTTGAATGAATAAATTTTCAAAGCTGTCACACTTAATAATGTGGTCCTTGTAGGCTGTATTATTCTCCCCCCCCCCCCCCAATGCTTGTTGGAGCTGGGTTTCGGCTCCGCTGTTGCCATGGCGTTCTGAGTGGTCGCAGCAACAGCCACGCAGTGCTCCCGGATTTGTTACCATCTTCTCAGCCACCTATAGCTTTCATTTTCTTTCAGCGTATAGAGAGAGAGGGGGGTGGGGGAAGGGACAGGCAAGCCTGCCTTGTTCACACGGAAACTGTTCCAGTGCTGTCATTCAAAAGCCTCTTGCTTTCCAAGAAGGGGGATTAATTTGGCTAGATACAGGCGTGTCTGGCACGTAGGCTGAAACTGGGGAGGGGGGAAGAGAAGGGGTTGCAACGTGCTGAGCAGTCACTGGCTAGGCTGGTTGCTAGGTGCTGGAGGCGATGGGCGTGAGGGATTCCACAGTATTCACTGACTGGGCCCATGTGCAGCCAGCAGGCCAGGTTGCTAAGCAGTTTTCTCATGATCTGATGAAAAAGCAGTTCTTTGTGCTGTGTCAGCTATTTTTTTCATGCTTCCCTCCCAGTTGCATTGTGTAGGGGTAGGGGGAAGTATGGGGGGGAGGGGGAGACTTCTTTTTCCTTTCAGTTTGGAATTCAGATTCTTGGGCAAGCAGCCAATGAATGCTCCTTGCTGGGGACTATAAATATAACCTGTTGTTAGGGTTGCCAGATTAACCGTTCAGAAACACATGGGAGCTTTCGTCTGTTCTACTGAGCTGTTTGGGAATCTGGATAAGGGATGCCCATTGTGCTCGGTGGGGCTGGTCTGTTTTGTAACAAGGAGCACTTGCTTAAAATAAGGGACATTTGGGAGGCTGCCCACCTTTGGAAACTGAAGATTGGGACATCCTAATTTGTGTATTTATTCTATGTAAATATATGCCCATTTTAAAGAGCAGAAACCCCCCCCCCCCGAGACTGGACAGTTTTAGAAGAAATAATTTTTCTTTGACATGGTCCGGTCTGCAGCACTCTCTCTCCACTCAGTCAAATTGGCAGAGACAGCCACAGAACTGACAGGTGTTGTCACAGCTTGCTGGGACAAATTGCACAGACAAGAGGAGGCAAGGGGGGAAAGGCAACATTGGCTAGTTGTCCAAGCAAGCTGAGCAGATCAAGTGGCTTTCTTTATCTCTGCTGAAAGATGAGGGGAGAGAACAACAAATGCAGATAGAATTGGGGTTTGGAGGGCCCTAGATAACACCCACACTGAGCCTTTACTACACCATGAAGATTCCTAGCCAGGTGGCCTCATGATTTCTCACTAATCCAGTCTTGCTCTGTAGGCTGACAAGCCCCCAGCACAGCATTCCCAAGGGTGAGACAATTTGCTGCCACATGCCCTATCCCTGATCTCGCTCTTCTCTTCCATGTACCCTAGTGCAGAGGTTCCCAACCTTTTCGGCCCGCATACCACCTATGTGGGCCTCCGACCAGCCACGTACCACCGGAAGTAAATGCTAATGATGTCATCAGCACTTACGTTCAGGTTCACGGCTGTGCCGGAGCTCAGAAAGGCAAGGTAAAGCACAGGGGAGGACGAAAGGGCCATTCCCTGCGCTTAGAGCCCATGCGCTCGAGCTCTGCCGGCTCAGCAGAGCTCAAGCTGCTGCTTTTTGGGCTCTGGCACTGTGCGACTGAGATGGCAGCCAGCTGCCATCTTGGCCGCAAGCAGCCTGCGTACCACCAGCCTGTGAACTGTGTACTGTGGTATGCGTACCACAGGTTGGGAACCTCTGCCCTAGTGTATCTGGCCTCTGAGTCCCATAAGGTGGTTCTTGCTACTTCGCGTTTTACACCCTGCATTTTGAGAGTTGGTTCCAGTAATCTGCCAGTTGCTCCTGTAAGTGCAGGAGGGCCTCGCTATCCGCGGATTCACTTAGCGTTCGCCCCTCTCCATGGTTTTCATGTATCAACGGGGGGTGGGGTGGAACGTATCCCCCCGCGGATATGGGAGCCCTACTGTAGTCTGCTTACAGTCAGGGCTGGCCCATCCATGAGGCCAACTGAAGCTGTTGCATCAGGCAGCAGAATGGTGTGTGTGGGGGTGCTCTTCTCTGTCCATCTACTTGCCTCCATTGGCGTCACTAGACGCGCGTCACCCCAAGGCGGGGGGCACGTGTCACCCCCCCTCCCTAGGGTGACCCCCCAAACACCCCCCAAAGTGCGGCTGAGTACTTGCCCTGCCGGCTCCTCTCTTCCTTCGGCTGGCTCGGCCGGCGCTCCAGGGCCTTCTGAGAAAGGCCCAATGGCTCAAAACGTGAAGATTTACGTTTTTCGCACATGCGCAGTACATTTTCTGAGGGTGAAGGGCTGTCCATTTGCCCTCAGAAATGTACTGCGCATGCGCGAAAAACGTAAAACTTCACATTTTGAGCCATTGGGCCTTTCTCAGAAAGCCCTGGAGTGCCGGCCGGGCCGGACGCTCCGAGGCCGGCTCCCCGGCGTCGGAGCCGAGGGTGACGCGCGTCGCGGAGGTGACGCGTGGGGGTGCGCGCGTCACCCCCTTTGCATGCGTCACCCCCCCAGTGGCCCGCCCCGCCTGCCCCGCTACAGTGACGCCCATGCTTGCCTCCACTGCTTCTTTTCCTTCCATTTTCCTGGATTGGAAAAGGAAGAGGGGGACAGAGAAGAGGAAGAAATGTGGAGGGGAGGGGAGTGCTGGGCTAGAACATTGGAGTGTGGGAGGAGCAGAGCCTGGCTCATCAGGTGGGGGGGGATGTCTTGGGCCAGCCCTGCTTACAGTATAACATGAGAGCCTCAAACTCATGCAAGATCACCCCCTTCTTCTGCAACCTGGAACATTTGCAAGAGCAGTTTTTTTTTTCAGTTCATGGATAAAGACCCATCATCTCAGGGTTCTTTGACTTTTTGTCTACCCATTCATTCTCTCTCTCATTTCATCCTGATGACACTCCACAGCTGCAGTTTCATCAGACCCCTTAGTGCTTGGTCAGTCTTGGGGAGCACTCCTTTTACTGGATTGTGGGGTGCTAAGGATGTGACTTCACTGCACCTACAAATTGCTTCCTCTGTGACTTGAGCAGGAAAAAGAATCGTAGGCCAATCAGTTTTTCTTGTGGCACATAACAGCCAGTATTACGACAGCATTGTTCCTAATTGCACTTTCAGCAAGCCTGACCCTGAAACAGTATTGCTGAATAAAGAAAGATATCTTGTGTGGGCATGATTGCGCATGCAGGTGCGCTTCCATCACAGCACAAATCATGGAAGTTCATCAAGTGGGAAAGCTTGCACAATGCTATTTTCCATCCCACACGTCGACAACTGTTTAAATTGCCATTGAGTTATCTCCTTGCCTAATAGGTTCTGTAGGTATATTGCCAGTTTTAATGGCAGCTTTGTTATATTGTGTGTGTCCCTATTTTCGACTCAAAAGGATGAGTCTGTGGAGTTCACATCAGGGCAGGAGCAAAAGAAACATCTGCCTAATAAACAAGGTCATATTCTCTTGCAAAGGCAGGCACAGACCATTGCTCTTAATTATGTTGTTATCTGATCTTCCCAATCCCAAACCAATGTTACTTGCCTTTGATGTGCCACTCAGTCCAGCTCAGACCTCCTTTCCCTTTTTTGGTTAGTGCTCTGCTCATTTTAGCCTGCAGAAGAGATTAATGAAACTTAAAAGGTCAGTTTAGGCCTTCTTTTATTTCTACAAACAAATCGGCCTGTTAAGACACTGCGTCTTCCTCCTTTATTGGCATATTCTCAAGTGATGCTAAAAGCGCCTTTTAATTTTCAGTGCTTCACTCCTGACAGTTAATGCACTATAGAAAAGAGCCATTTTAAAATCAAATATTTGGTCTGATCAATGTGGCTCTTTCATTTGATTTTTATAAACATGGAAAACTGAAACACTGTTGTTGGTGTCACATGTGAAAATGTGTTGTCTCTTTGATTTTGTGAGTCCTATTGGATCGTTTTCTCATATATTGGTTGATGTGAGATTCAGAATACTTAGCTAGAAAGGATATCGGTCTGACGGACCCAGGGTGTCGGCTTTTCTTAGTTCACTATATGTACATTTTTAAAAACTAATCTCTAAGTGTATGTGCCCTGAAAGGTACTTAGTAGGTTACCAAAGCTATTCACACCATTATTTTAACTCAATATGTTATTTAAGTATCTGACTTGCATTGATCTTAACTTGACGACAAGGTCATAACTAATGTGTGGAGACTGATAGCTTTGGATGAGCAGGTGATAGTGGTGGTGAAGAGTGAATTTACCGTATTGGTCTGAGTATAAGACTCACTTTTTTCTCCTAATTTAAGTTTTTAAACTAGGGGTGCGTCTTATAATCAGGCATAAATTTAATGCCAGTGATTTAATTAATTTTTTTTAATAGCACCAAACTTTAAGGGTGCGTCTTATAATCAGGTGCGTCTTATACTCGGGACACTACGGTATATTTTTCAGAATATGAAGTGTTCAAGATGGTGCTGCAAAGCATTGGATGGTTCTGTTAAGTGTGCTGCCCAATGCTTATCAAAATACTCAATAAATAAGGTTCCCTTCAGAATAGGCTATGCATACAACTTCTATTCAAGTTGGGAGAAGGGGTTGTTTTTAAAATCTAATGTATCCAGAGGAGATATTTTCAAAAGCATATATCATTCCCATCAAAAAATGTAATTTTCACAGTTCCATACTGGATACTCAGTGTTTAATAAACTACATTATGGTAGAATTTTTGACTCCTGGCAAACGGATTTGCATATAAAGTATGTTCAATAATGGCTGATTACAAGCACTAATTTAGATTGCTCTCTGGCATAATTGCAGGAAGAGCCATGTGGGGAGAAGGAAGGGAACCTGCTCAGAGCCACTTTCCATGTTGTTTTTTGAAGACATTACACCTACACATGGCTTGGGGTGTGCGCGCAAGTGTAATGTGGGAAAGGTTGCCACCCATATTCATGGGACTTGCTGCTGGGGAGTTGCTGAACATGGGCGTATGTGTACGTGTTCTTTATTCTGCTTTACATTTATACTAGAGCAGCCTGCCAACATATTAAAGAATGGATTAATTTGCCTTCTAACCAATTAAATTTAAATTTAAATAAATGAGCATATCAACACCTCAGTATGGGTATTTTTTTGAGATACTGAAGGAATCATTTGAGATAACTTACAATTCAGTGAACATAAGCTATACTCATTGTTAGAAAGAAGGTCTATTTTTAACACTTTCTTTTTCATTGCTGCTTGTACTTAACACACCAGAACCAATATAGCTTCATAAAAGAAGCAAGTGTGCCCTGAACTCTCAGCCTCGCTGATTAAAGTCAGTTAAATTGGCCTCTACCAATTTAATCAACTAAGGCTGCAGTCCTACATGCTTACCTGGGAGTAACAGCCCAATCCTACGTAAAGATCGGGCGGGCGGCTCTGCCGCTGGCAGCCTGCAGCAGGCAGCCTGCGGCAGAAAGTCTACTCAAGGAAGGAGACGCTCGTCCCCTTCCCCGAGTGTAATGACGGCTGGGGCCGGTAGGCCTCCTCAGATTTCCGCCAGCTCTTTTGCCGGCCTTCCCGGCTCTAAAGTAGTCTGCAAACGTGCCTTACGGCACATTTGCAACTATTCTGGGTGGCGGACGCTAGGTCTACTGCCCGTAACTTGCTCAGGATTGCACAGAAAATCTCATCAAACTCATCTGGACTTACTTCTGAGTAGACATGCATAGGCTTCTGCTGCACAGCTTTAACTAATCGATTCTACTACCCACTAAAGGTTGTAGCCTTTATATGCACCTATATATACTCTTGTACAAAGGCAATGCCAGTGTTTTGAGGGCTCTACTTTGAGGGTCCTTAGGCAAAAGCTGTTGGAGGGGGGTGGCCAATAACACACTCCCCACTCTAGTCCAGTGAACCCCCCTCCCTGCTTCCATCCACTTCCCAATAAGCCTCCCCTTACTAGGTGCTGAAGGGAAGCAGTAACAGAACGTCCTTTTCCCAGCTGACTCCATTTTAAAACTCCCAACTTCCCTAGTTCTCTGTATCCCAGCAGGGGAAGGAGAAAAATGGTGACAACTGGGGAAGGAGAAGGATTCTTAGCTGTGTCCCCCTCCCCAGCATTGCCTGGTAAGCCACAGAGAGACCCTTACTGGGAGATTTTTGAGAGCCAGCGGCTGTAGATGGTCCTTTTTCTTCATTGGCTGGTTCCATTTAAAAATTGTTAGCTGCCCCCATCCATCCGTTGGGGAGTACGGAGTACATGTGGGGATTTTCAAGTGGCGCCAGGGAAGGAGGAGGACGTTCCACTGCTGCCCAGTAAGCATCACTATGGCTTAATGGGCGATTGGGGAGGAGGAGGAGGAGCAGCTGGCGGCCACAATGAGCTTCCACAGTGTGAATCTGCCAGGCGTGGCAGGGAACAGACCTGGATTCAAGGGTGGGGCCTGGCTGAGCACATGCTGCCCACCTGTTCACGCGCACAGTCTGTTCACGTATGTACCCATACAAATGTACGTAGCCATCTCCATCATGTCTTACTAGATATAGCCAACAGTTGCTTACACACATTCAAAGATACAGTCATGGTGACCCATTACCAAGGTTTGGCAGTGCTGGACATGATCCTTGTTATTTTTGTAGCTTATCCTTTTGTGCATATGTGAGCCTGGTTTGACCCATTTTAATTGATACAGCCTCTTCCTCTGGTTTCATTTGTGCCCTACTTTTCTGCCCATCTCGGTGATATTCTGTCAGCTGCTTTGCTTCCCTCCCTAACCAACTGTTTTGTTGTTATGATGGAATCAACATTCAACAGGCTAGAAACAGCAGGATGCGATTCCCAAGTATGTGTCGATCTGTGGCCTTGATAGCATATGTGTGGAGTTGTGTTTCTGTGGTTGCTGTATAACCACAGTATGTTCCTTCAGCCTTGGATATGGCCAGTGGGGAACTCTTCATAGTCATAGCTCACCTTTATTTCAAAGTAGGGAATTGCAGCCAAATATATCTAGTTGGTTTCAGTTAATACGTGGATTTCAGTCTCCCCCCGCCTTGCAGACCTGGGCTCACTATCTTCCGTCTGTGCGCTCCCCTTGGTCTAACCACCAGCAGCATATGCTCCCAGAGTCCCAGTCCCTCCGCCTTTTCCTGGCTCTTTTTCTAACTGGTCCTGTTCCTTTCTGACTGTCCTTGCTGCCTCTGTTCACCTTTTCTATAGACCTCTGCTCTGCTGTTTCTTCTCATCCTTCCACACACCTTCCTGTGCATACACTCTTGTTCCAGACTTTTCCTGTGCATATACAGTACTCTTATTGCTGCTGGGGTTTGTATGGAGTTTTTGTCAGCTGTGGTGATCTGCCACCTCCCTCAAATAAGCTTCAACCTTCTGGGCCAATATTTTGTGATTAATTCCCTCCCCATCAGTAACATTCCATTATATCAGAGCAGATTAGCCAACAGCCAATGGGGACCGTGCAGACAGGAGGTAGTTTTGTGTAAGCTCAGCACCTGAGTCCAGGGGGCAAAGTGCTCACTGCCAAGCCCCAGCGGGTTTTTTGTCCCTTCCCTTCCATTTGTTTTTAAATTTACCCTTTTACTTCCTCCCCATTTGTCTCTTGTTTTTTTGTGTGCTGCTACCAGTGCCCCCTCCCTCTTGTTTGGTGGCAGCAGATTCACTGCTATGCAGTGCAGCTCTTCCCTCCCTCTCAGCTCTGAAAAGGCAGAGGGCAGGAGCTAATGGTAGAGGAGGGCAGGAGTTCAACAGGAAGGGAAGGAAGGAGGAGTTGGCTGGTGGTGGCTTTTCCTGCTGCCAGGTTAGTGTGGGATGGCTGGGGAGGCAGTGGCCATCTCTGTCAGCTGCTGCCTTGGACTCCAGGCTCACTGTGGCCCGATAGTGGACCCTGTACAAACAATCTGGCACAGGAGTCGGTTTGAGTGTCTTGTGTTTTACCTTTGAGAATGCGCATCACAGGTATGGACGAAACGTCAGGAATTCAATCGTATAATGGACTGTGGTCACAAAACCCGAACACTTTTAATTGTAAAGATAATCTGGCATAGTTTTTATTCATTGTTGTTTGATGAGTCTAGTGAGAACCCTAGTTATCAGAAATAGCTAGGGTTGCCTGGACCCTAATTCAGGGACTGGCCGTTGCCCTTAAATAGCCTTTAAGTTTCCCATTAAGATGAAGAAAGGGCATGCGTGACCATTCTGGCCAAGTCCACCTGCCTTCCGGATGTGCTCTCAGCCTCCTTGCCTCCATCTGCCATTAAGTGATCACAGGGAACTAGGCAATCCCTGCTTCGACATGGAATTGCCCCAAAACGGCTAGAGGCAACTATGCCACCTTGGAGTTCATGAGTACAGTGGTGTAGGAATGGGGGTGGGGGTGGACCACCCCTGGGGGGCACGTGGGGGGGGCACAAGCCGCCGCTTCGCTGGCAGTTTGGCAGAGGAGGCGGCGGAGAAAAGGGGCCTTTTTGGCGCTGGGGGGGGAAGGAGTTGCCCACCCGCCCGGGCTCCTAGTAGCCTTTTTCCGGCGAAAAAATGCTGGGGAGATTTTTTTTGCTGGAAAAGCTGCCGGAGGGGCGTGGCTTGTGACATCACAGGGCTGTCACGGGGGTGCCGTCCCCCCAGAGGCTAGCTACGCCACTGCATGAGCACATCTGGGAGTGAGGTGAGTGCCGGGACCTGGCCAGTATGGCTGTGCCAGCCCTCTCTTGTTTTAACAGAAGATTTAAGGGCAATGACAGATCTTCAACAGGGGTTCTGGCAACTGGAGAAGCAACAAATGAGATGGCAAACCTGTGTCAAGACTTATCACAGACTGCGGGGGGATGGTGGGGGGGATTACATGGCTGAATGTTTTTCCATAACACCCCCCCCCCCATTCTTGCACATAGAAAATGGGTATGTCAGGAACAAGGTTACTAGGCTAGAATTTTCCATGGCACTCTAACTTTCTGTAAAAAGATTATTATTAATATTATTACTATTACTATTAATATTATTATTTTTGACGTGGAGGGGCAATGAAATGGTATAGTTGTGACACATGTTTGTCATCTGATCTGCAATTTGTGTGCCCTGGTTTACAAACAGAAGAGAATTAGGCGGTGGAAGCTGAGATGGTCAAAATGGACTGCACCATTTCAGACTGCAGGTGGGGAATTTTATTTTTGAATTACACACACGTGCGCGTGCGCACACACATTCTTCTGCAAACAGAAAACGAGCAACACAGAGAAAGTGGTCCTAATGTCTTCTGTGCTAATTTTCTATTTGTCATAAAATGTGACCACCCACCTGCAACTTGAAATTGTAGTGTGATCTACCACCTCATCCTGCTGCATGTGTAGAACTGGACCTTTGATGCTTGCTTGTGTGTGTGTGAGAGTGAGATATTTTATCAGGCTGATTTCATTGTCATGTACACTGCCTTATTTGAACCTTATAATAATAATAATATATATATATATATATATATATATATATATATATATATATATATATATATATATATATATATATATATATATATATATATATATATTAAAAACAAAGACCTAAACTTAAATGTATTGCTGTACCCTGTAGGCTTAAAAAATCTTACATGCCATTACAGGTAGGTGATGATATATAAATAATGAGGTTGCACTGTCTTCTAGCTGGTGGCCCCGTAAACCAAGCAGTGTGTCTGACCGAGCAATTCACCCCATTACATTGCTTCTCTTGAGCTGCCCAGCAGTCACACATGCCCATTCATGCCAGACCATTTTTTTTTACAGAATATGAGGTCTATATAGGTGATTTATCCATATCAGTTTCCCCAGGGCGAGAGGGAAAGGATATAGCCACCCTTCAACATCCCCTTCGACATCAACTGTGACTTCAGAAGTTACCTGCCTGTCTTTGATGGAAGCCCCAGAGGGAAGACATCGGTGCAGAAGGGCTCATTTTGTGTATGCTATGCCACTCTCTCTCATTCACTGTTTACCCAACAGACTTCAAGTTTGACAATTTCTCATTAAGCTGATTTCGATTCAGTATCGCTGGAGCAAGCTCTTAATTACTTGCACTTTCATCTGTGCCCACTGATGGAATGGAGACGCCAGGAGGGGCCTTCATTTGCATATATTGATTAGAGCTAACCAAAGCTCTATTGTGTCTGCCCATCATGTTTAGGAAATGTTAATTCACTGTCTGCTGCGGCTGCTGCCCAGCTTCTAATAAAGGGACTGTGAAGGTTGCTTCAGTATAAAAGCGGTTCTTCTTCTTGCTAACTAGAAGAACTGTGGACACTTTTTTGTGTGAGGGAGGAGGAGACCGCTGTTTGCAATTTGTCTTGGCTGTGTGTTCAACAGAGGGCTTTGTAACAGCCTCTTCTTTTTTAACACCAAAAGCTCAGCATAGTTTGTGCTGGACAAACTTATTTTCACACCTTTGGCAGAGACGTGTATTTTTTGTCATTCCAGATACATTTTCGTAATGTTCTAAAAGGTGCCATTTTTGTTGCATCTGTGTTTCCTTTATCATGAAACTCCAAGGTGGCATACACAGTCAGTCAGTCATACAGGCATTGACCAAACATGCACCCCACTTTCTGCATTTGTCCAGGTCCGACATCAGGAGCACCTGGGCTCATCTAGTCTACGAAATAATGGGCATGTGGGCCAAGGACTTGGAACTGCCTGAGTAAGTAGGGATGGGAAAGTTATCCTGAGAAGTTGTCAGCTATTTTGTATCTACTGCTTGCTAATCTTGCTAATCTTTGCTGCATCCCCTTTTTTCTCTCCTTTTGTTGAGTTATCAGTGCCCTGTTTTTGATCTTTACCTGTTTCTCTCCACTCCTTTGATATCTTCCAGTCTTTTAATGAATTTCTTGTATTTTTACACCTTCTCTGCCTGGTCTTGGTTCACTTGGGAGGGAGCAGAGATGATCATGTCTCCCTGACCCCCCACGTTCTGCTACAGGATGGGAATCCAGAGGAGGACCGTTTCAGGGCTCCTTGTTAATCTGGGAGAGAGGGTTTTGCATGGCAGCTGTCTGCCATCTGATTCTCTAGCTTTGGGTGGTGGCAATGAGAACTGCCTTTCCCCAGTTCATTTCCAGTGTACCCAGTTAAAAGAGTGAAGCAGAGATGTGGGTGGCCGTCACCAATCTCTAGACACTGTGCCCCTCCACCGTCTTCCCTTATTTCTTCTTCAGATTCTGTCAAGTAGCTAGCAATGAAACAACAAGGAAATTATTCTAGAACGAGCTGTAAAATGCCAACCAGTTGTGGTTAGAGACTTTCTGTTCTAGAAACGTATACTGTACTTCTCACATTGAAGAAGAAAGCTTTCACACAAGAAGTGAGAGCTAGAGAACAAAGGAGCAGAAGTTTCAAGTGAGAATAGATGACTTTGCGGTGTTAGTTCAACTTTGCTAGTTTCTTCAACGCGCTTGTCCCTCCTTGTAGTCCCTCCTTGTAATAAAGCTCAACGCTAATTGGCTGAAACACAAGTACGCTCCGATTGGCTGAGAGCCCCTCTCATCCCATTGGTCAAACAGTTTGCTCCACGTTCCGCCCTCTCTCAAACATGAGCATGGTCCACGACCGAACGCAATGGAACTCGAGAGAGCACAGCTCTCCTGCGTTCCATGGCGATTGGTTAAAAAGAAAGCCACACCGCTCTGCACATGCCACACACGCCGGGATACGTGCAGTGTAGATCAGCGGCCCCCAACCTTTCCGGCGTCGGGGACCGGTATCCGTCTGGAACTGCTTCCCACGGACCAGGGGGGGGGCTGCTGACGCCACGCCCCCACGTGACCCGGATGTGATGTCAGCTGCGCGCGCCCAGCGCGGCTCCGATCAACAACCCCCCCCCGCCGGTTTCATCACCATTTTGGAGCCGTTTGGGCTCCAGGGAGGGTGGGAGGGCCGAAAACGAAGACGGCCAAATCGAAGGCAAGTATGCCCCAACGCTGCTTCCTCCCGCAGCTCCCCGTGGAGGCTCGCCCCAGGGCCCAGTCCCGAACGGGCCGCGGCCCGGTAGTTGGGGACCCCTGGTGTAGATCAGCCTTTACCCTTACACTCTTCAAAGGATTTGCTTTGATTACACAGTAGGCTGCTAAAGACCAGCATTTCTATAATCCTGCATTAACAACCTCAGCACCACCAAATTCTGCTACCAAACTAACCCCAATGTCACATTGCAGACACATGATGCAAATTAATATAAACAGGATGGTTTAATTTACAATTGTTATTTGAGCTACAAATGTTTGGGTTTAAAGGGTGTGATTAATCAGTTGAGGATAAAGGTCAGACAAAAGGACCCAAGGAAGGTAGATAGTCTACAACTCTGAGAATCTGATGCCTCGCCCAGACCAGTGTCTAAAGCCATTGCAGATTTTGCTCAGATATTTCCAAGCCCTGCTCTGTAATCATGTGGTTTAGAAATATCCAGCTTTTAAAAAGTTAAATTTGAGACTCTTGGGAATCTGACAAGACTAGTAAACTGTTGCAGGATTGCACACTTGTAGACCATTCAGTCTAAACTTCTTCAGTGAGGGGAAAAATAGGTACTGACTGTTCAGCTGTGAAAACCAACACGTAGGAACTGAGCAGTCACCTGGACAGTCGTGGTCAACCACCACACTGGGTTATTTGTCAGTGATCCAGTAACTTGCTAACTGGGCAAAGAAGCACTTTTTCAAGTGCTGCTCGTCTTATATTTAGCAAGGGGAGAGAAACTGTTGACCTTTGCGTCAGTGTAGTGTCTTTTCTGTTGTTGGTGTTTCTTCTACACCTGTTTAGATTGTGAGCTCTTTTTGGGACAGGGAGCCATTCAGTTATTTGATTTGCTCTGTAAGCCGCTTTGTAAACTTTTTTGTTGAAAAGCTGCATATAAATAATGATATTTATTTTATTATGTCATCAGGGTACATGGACAGGTCCCTGTCCTGAGGGGCATACAGTCTAGAAATTGACACAAGGGAGACAGTGAGCAAGGGAAGGGGATGGAGGACGGGGTGAAGTATATGTAACTGTTTGTTACACATATTTAAACTTAATTACACTAGGGAATGGAGACAAAAACAGGATGCCAAATGCTTGATGGAAAAGGTAGGTTTTAAAAAGGAATTTGAAGGAAATAAGTGAGGAGGCATTCCAAGTAACAAGGGAACAGCTTGATGGCAGCCTCATCTGAACAGAAAATTGTAGCGCAGTCCTGGCTTCTAACTGAATGGAAGCCATCTTATGTAACTTGGACCATGTGACACTTTCCATTTTTGTGAAAAATGCAGCAGGATTAGTATTGTGTAAAAGTAACCTCGGTGTGTAAGTTACAGAAGGAACATCTTGGAAGTTGCATGTGCTCAGTAGGGTTTTCTTTGGATGACTTCTTGGGGTTCACTTGGCTCTGGTTGCTTGAGGGGGGAGGAAATAATATTTATGTGCATGTGCGCCTTGAGTAGATAACACTATCTCTATGTGATCATGTGTGTTTTGTTTATACGTAATTGCTTCCAAGTCTGCTTTAAAGTTAGTCCTTTGCTTTTTCTGCCTGGATAGATGTAACCCAACAAATTAGAATCCTGTTATTTTTGCCCTGGTGCATTGTATTCCCATGCAAGATGATGTAAAAAAAAAGCAGCCTGGCTTCCAAATCTGGAGCAAGGCATGACTGAAGTGAGTGGCAGGCCAAGACTGAAGCACAAATTCAGCTTTTACTGCTTTTAGGGCCCAATCCTATTCAACTTTCCAGTGCCGATGCAGCTGCAATGCAGCCCCAATATAGGGGAACAAATGTTCCTTTACCTTGAGGAGGCCTCTATGACTGCCCCCCCCCCCAACCGCAGGATGCAGCACAAGCCCCGATGGCATGGCTGCATTAGCGCTGGAAAGTTGGGTAAGATTGGACCCTTAATGGAATAAATGCACTTTGAAAACTGATTAACTAGAATATTAGGAAGATATCTGTTTTAATATAGTAGAGATTGTCATTCACTGTGGGTAGCTAAAGCACTCTCTATTATTATGATCATTATTAAAACATGCGAGTCACTTTTCTAAAATTTTATTCAAGGCGAGGTACGACTTCTTCAAACACTAAACATACAAAAATAATTGAAACACTGAGTAATTTCCAGACTGTGGGACTGTTTTCGAAAACTATTCAAAAGTACAGCTGGTCCAGCCAGGTTGTTAACCAGGACATACCATGCTGAGCAGATTAAAGGTAAAGGTGACCCCTGACAATTAAGTCCAGTCGTGTCCGACTCTAGGGCGTGGTGCTCATCCCCATTTCAAAGCCGGAGAGCCAGCGTTGTCCGAAGACGCCTCCGTGGTCATGTGGCCGGCATGACTCTCCTTGCCGCAGCGCGTAGCATGCGGCTGGAGCACGGAGCGCTGTTTACGTTCCCGCAAGTGGTACCTATTTATCTACTCACATCTTCACTGGCTTCTAGTTGGTTTCCAGGTGCAATTCAGAGTGCTGGTATTGACCTTTAAAACTGTCATGAACAAGCACCCCTCTCTGGAGACCTCCCCTTTTCTCTAAATGTACACTGAGGCAGATCTAGGAATCAGCCTGTCACATTTCCTGTCCAGAGCAATGGGTCATGGATCATACACAGCAGCCCCCCTCCCCCATCAAATGTGTATTGGAGCCCCATGACTGTCTGGTATTGCCAGGGACACAATAGCCTTTACATTAACCTTCCTGGATCCCCGCTGGGTTTAGCTCACACCTAGTTATTGGCCCAGTCCTCACGGAAGCTGGAAATGTGAAAATCTGTTAATTTTAAACCACTCTGTCAGATCTGGGGGGGGTAGTCTCCCCAAGATGGGATAAGAGAGAGCTGACTAGCTACATTCACTTGTGAGATACCAGTCAAGCCAGGATGAAAACTGTGATGCCACCTAGCTAGGACTGGGTTAATTCCTAGAAGATCTTTCTCCTTGGTGCCAAGTGGATGCTGATTATAAGTGGACTATTTAAGTCAAGGAAGTCTTAGAACCTATTTAAATTTTATGTTGAACTTTACCTCTTGATCTCAAGCATAGAATTTGACTGTCTATTTATATCTTGTCCCATTTTTGCTCCCAATAAACCTTTTTCCTTTGTTTTGATTAAACAAACTTGCCTAGTTCTTTAACTCAAAGAGCAATCGGCCTCCCGTCTTTGCAGCCTTACTCAGTCAAGATGCTTTCCAAAGAAAAGCGCATTTGTCTGCATGTGAGGAGAAAGAGGAGCCGAATGAAACTGTTCGTCCCAGATGCTCCCTCCTTCCATGAGTTCTCTATATGCAAGTAACTCAGCAAGAAGGCACAGTGGACAGATAGATCTTCAGGTGGTGGACAGATAGATCTTCAGATGAGAGAAGGGGTGGTAACATGACCCTGACCCCTTGTTGCTGGTGATAGCTTGAACCTACATGTCACATGCATGACAGTGATGTGCAGTGTGTGTGCGCGCACGCTGTGATCAGAGGGTGGGGAGAAGCCCAAATTTGTGGAGATTAATGTGGTTCTTCTCAGCACTACCCTGGAGATCACTGTGAAAGTTCTAAATGCTCTGAGACGAGGACATTGGAAGGAGCAGGTTCTCCCATGTGAACCTCCCATGTGAACCTCGCTGGAAACATGTCTTGAGCTGCCACCCCTGTGCCTCCCACCCCCGTTTTTGTTTTAATTTCTGGATATGCAAAGGGTGTCCCAGTCCATAGCCTGGCCCTTGGCTTGCTACCATCCCTAGGGGTCCAGCAGCAATTTAGCAGAGGCAGGCACTGTCCAATGCTTTTGTCACCACTACCAGACAGCTGCTCATCCCTCCTGCTTTTTTTTCCTCCAAATTCGTGGCTTCATATCATTTCCCATATCAGATTCCTCCCCCCCCAACTTCTCACTCTCAAACTCAGCCTTCCCAGGATGCTTGCCCACCTCTGCTGCTTCCTGCTGTTATACCTCCACAGCCAAGCCAAGGTGGCCAGTACGGTACTTCCTGAGGTGTCTCACTTGAGCTGCTCTGTCCAGTGGTGGTGGTGGTGGTGGTGGTGGTAGGCACAGCTGTGGTGGCAATCTGGACCTGGTAGAGGCCTGTAGCTTCTCAGATGACAGTACTGAGGCTGAGTGGCTTGGAGATTGTGTATTCCATCCCAGGGCCTCCCCCTCCCATGTTTTCTCCTACCATCTTCTGTGGCTGTGCTTCATCTGCTATTGCCCCCTCATCTATCCAGTTCCCTTGCTCCTTTCCCTCCCCTTTTGCCAACCCTCGCCCTGCTGCTCTTAAGTGGCAGGAGCAAGGGTGGCCAGCTAGTTGATGTGGTGATGGCAGATGAGGGTGGAGGGAGGAGTCATCATTTCCCCGCCTTTCTCCAGCCATGGGTGAGAGAATAATTGAAGGACCTGTTCCAGGTGCCCCTGCTAAGGGTAGCAAATGAGGGCAATTTCTTCTTCTTCTATGGATGACATCCAGACTCTGGAATTCCCTTCTTATAATTGTTCAGTTGGCCCCTTCCTTGCTCTCTTCCTGGCAGCCAGTATTGTCTGCTGCTGTTTTATCTGATATTCTTAGTGTTGAATGTTGTATTCTTACTGTGTTAAAATTATTTTTATTAGCCACCTTGTGCACTTTTTGCTAGAAGGATGAACTATGAATATGTTCAATAAATAGAACAGAACCCAGCATCAGTAGAGCTAACTTCTGTCCAACAGCACCTTATAAAACTTGTCTAAATTTAACAGTCTTACCAAGCTCTCTGAAATTGACTGGTGAGGTGGCTTGGTGGTCCCACACCTGAGAAGGCCTTATGTTTCACCTCCAGGGATCTAGAATGGAGCCCTGCTTTGAAGATCTCTTGGATTGAGAAGGGTCATGTGAGAGAAGTGGATATATTAGGCTGTGTCTCCCTCTGTCTCACACTTTTAAGAAATCCAATGCTGTACAAACTCTTAACACATCCCTTTTCTCCCTCCCCTCCCACAGGTGACTTGGAACCAAACTGCAGCTCCACAGCAGAAGTAGGGAGAACTAGCCTAAAACAACAAGGAGAATCAGGCGGTAGAGGGTGGAGGTGTTTGTGGTCCAGGCCAGATCAAGGTTCAGGATGAGGTTTCTGTTTCTTTATTCAGGAGAGGGAAGGCCAAGGGTTAGGTTAACAAAGCAAATGTGTCAGATATTCATAAAGGGAGGTGCAGGCTAGAATATTGAATTGGCTCATTATGTGCTGCCCACAACTTAAATCTTGTGGGTATTCGTGTAAGCTGGTTTAGCTCCAAAAGCTAGACCTTTGGCAGCTGTAGAGTCCTTAATTTTTTCTTTTTCTTATGGGGACAGCTTAAGGAAACCTAGTTAAGTGTCACTTGAATAGGACAGTCAGATTAGATGGCCAAATAAAATAGTGCAATCTTATGCATGTCTGCTCAGAATTAATTCAATGGAGTTCAATGGAACTTGCTTCCAGGTAAGTGTGTATAGCTGTGATTCCCAAACTGGGTCATCACGACCCTCCAGTCGGGAAGAATAGATTGCTACCCCCTTAAGGGGAGTGGTGACCTGCTGTGATGGCAATGGCGCTCCTGGGATTGCGCCACAGCTGCTGAGAAAAATAAAGGGGGTCTCTGGAGATTGCGCCAGGGCTCCAGGGGGTGCAGTGAGCCTGCAGCCCCCCTCTGTTCACCTCCCCGTGCCTCAGAGTAGCTCTTTGGAGCAATTGTGACCCACTTCCGGTTTTCAGTGAATGATGATGGATGATATCACCTTGTTATATTTCTGTAACTAGAGGACCAGGTCAGTAGAGAAGTTGGTCATTTTGGCTTAGCATACAGATGAAGAAACAGGCAGCACTGGCATCTGGTTGGTTCAGATTGCCACACTTGTAAGATTAATCCCAAATGCACTTGCTTGGAAGCAGAGAAAGATTTAGATGCAAAGGGCTTGGAATGCGAGGCGTCACTGGGGGGGCGTGGACTGCACTGGGCGACACCTTCGGGGCGTGTGTGTGTTTGGACACCATTAGTGGCCAAAATTGTGAAAACTTTGTATTTATGAATAAAACCATCATTATATATCATTCGATGCGTAACTTCATGCAGAATGCAATGAAACAAACTGTTTTGAATTATCTGTATTCTATCAAACATTATGGCCAAATAACTGGAAAGGTAAAACACAACTGCCTTATGTAACAAAAAGTGGATTTCCTTAACTCAAAACAGACCAATGAGACTGATTGTTCCGAGAGCTGAGTTGGTTACTGATTTGTTGGGTGACATGTACTGTTATCTACTAAAATAAATAAAGTTAATGGGGGTGACACCATGAGTTACCGGACTGGGTGACACCAACCCTAGTGACACCACTGACCAGGAGTCATCTGTAGAAATCCAGAGTCCTGCCTGATGGGCATCTTTTGTAGAACCCAACTCAGCCCAACCTTGTTTCTCCCTATTCACATCTGGGGTCTATCATGGGGGTGACGCTCTTGCACTGAGTGAGTTGCACCTGAGCTCTTGCACTGGGTGACACAAACCGCAGTGACGCCTCTGTGGGAGAGGCTTTATAGTTTTCTCTAGGAACAATGAGAGGGGGTAGAAAGAAAAGTAGCATTTGACACCAAACTCCAGGAAGTTGCAGAGGCCTTGAAAGGGGAAATTGATGGAGGGCAAGTGGCACTTGTAGCAGTAGGTGCAGTTTTCCACATGACAGAATGAAGTCACTAAGCCATAGGTTCCTGTGTGAGACACTGGCAAAGTTCACATGTATAGACTGATGCATGCAGTGCAGAAATTCTCTGATGCAGTGCAGTGCAGACATTGTAAGGGGCCCAGTACAGCTGTTACTTGAGGTAGAATGGCAACACTGCTTCTTGAAGAGTATCTTGCTCATCATGAGGGTTGGAGAAAAGGAAATTGGGTCTGTGGGCTCTGTAGCTGCTACTGAACATGGGGGAGCATGAGAGAGCTTTCTAGAGGATCTCCTCCTTGTTCTGCTCAGGCACGTTCCCCTGAAGAGTGCTTGCATAGGGAATAAGAAGTCAAAATGTTTACTAGTACTGAATTCAGAATTGGACAATGGGCATGATTAAGTGAAAATGGGAAAATTGATACTTACGTGAATTCCCCTTCTCTGTGGTTCCGGTCTGGGTCAGTGTTAAGTTGGTATTCAACAACTGGTGGCCTCCAGCGTGGCAGCAGACTCCGGCTGGAGCTCCAGGATCCGCATCACCTTGCGGCACATTTGTTGAAAGAGCTCCGGCGGAAACAAACAGGGGCCCTGGGCCTTGGCCTCCGTGTCTTCCTCAGAGAGCGGGGCTTCCTCCTCAGACTCGCAGTCTTCCCATTCACCCTCTTCGGGGGAGTCAGTGAGGGAGTAGCGTGGCCGTGACCAGGTCCGACCACAGGCTTTCTGACTCAATTTCCCTGGGCCTTTTTGATTTTAGTGCAGGGCCAGGGGAGTGTTCCCGGCCCCCCTGTCGGGGTGGGCTCTGCTCTGCATTGGCGTGGGCTGCGAAGGCTGCTGCCACGCTGGAGGCCACCAGTTGTTGAATACCAACTTAACACTGGGCCAGACCTGGAACCACTGGAGAATGAAGCATTTTTGAAGCTAATTGATTGCAGTGCAAACATTTAATAATATATTGAACTCTCTCCCATTGAAATGGATGGGAAAGAAATATGCTTAATAACTTGGCCTGAATTGCATCCAGTTTATCAATGAATTAAAAGAAAATTTACACATGGTGTGCTTCAGCCATGGCTATTGTAAGCTGTTCGTTTCTCACTTGATTGGTCACTGTAGCTTTTTGTAATGAGCTTTACGGGAAGTTATTTGAGGTCTTCTTTTGTGAAGAGGTTATGTCTGATTTGGCAGTTTTGTCAATAGAGAATATTTGGTCAAGAAATTTCAGTTTTTGACAATATAACAAGTGCTTCAAAAAGTCAAGGAAGCTCTTGACAGTAGTAGAATGATAATGTATGCCATTAGAGCTGTCTATAGATCAGTTGATTTGATCATCTCTTAATTTGCTTGGTTATATTTAAATACATTTGTATCGCACCAGAAGCTCGGTATTCGGCTAGGTGCCTTCTTGAAGATATTGGAAGGCCCTTGTGGTTTGCTTGAAGAAGGGTATGTCTTAAGACAGCCTTTCCCTTTAATGAATGGCAGCCTTTGTTTGTTTAATATTTTATTTTTCATCGGGTTGGGAATCTTGGAATATTTCCCGTTACAGGAACACACCAGACCCAAAATGGGTTTAAAACATGATGAAATTAATCGTCCTTCTGAATGAGCTAAATTTAAAAGTCTTATCAACATTGCTATACAAGCCTCTTTGCACCTGTGGCTAGTGATATACCTCCATGGCACCCTCAGCATTTCCAAAACTATGGGTCACGACCCACTTGGTGGGTCACATCCTGATATGTGGTGGGTCGCGGCTGTGAAGCGATGTTTGGAGTAGGGCCGTCCTGCCTGCCCTGGTGTCCGTTTGGCTCCAAATTGGAGCCCTCTGGTCACAATTGGAGGACACTCCTGGGCCAGGCCAGGCCGGGCCCAGTATGTACTCCATTGGCCTCTGCAGACCTCAGAACTCTAAACTCAACTCATTCCCAAAAAGGGGGGGATTTTTAAATATATATCAACCGCCAACCAAGATAAGGTAGCTGTGTTTGTTGTGGCAAACACAAAAAGGAGTTTTGTAGCCTGTTAGTCTGATTATGTCAGAACAGCACAGCAAATGTGTTGGAGGTGTCATGAACTCAAACCAAAGGTGGCACATGGAAGGAAACCTTGGTTTCAGTTTGTGTACTGTGTCGCCTCCAAAACAAGGTTAGGGCAGGCAGTCTTGAATTCATTTCTGCAGAAATTCAAGTGAGTAAGTGGTCTACTCAGGGTTATAGATCACATGAAAAAGGTTAAAGGAGAGTGTTATGACAACTTCTTGTGAAAATTGCAGAAGGACAGTGTTGTACTCTCATTGACAGGTTATTCAAATACCATACATTTACTTTCCTTGCATAATTTGCTTAGATTTAGGAAGTTGTGTGTTGTCTTCTGCTCATGTACAAACATGCTTTTCTCTCCAGCCTGGCTGCAAGTGTCGCAAAACAATCAGCTTCAGGCAAATTCAGCATTGATTCTGTGCATTGTTTTCTTTCCCTCTGTATAAAAATGGTCTTGTCATCACCAGCTAGGTGAAGGAGACATTATGCTGCATTAAGGTGAGGATAGGCCTGTTAAATAGGCTGATCTAGCCTGTATTCTGGTATTCAGCAGTAGCAGGAGATGCTACTGCTGCAACGGTAGCTGTACTGTGTGACTGTAGATGCCTCTTCACAAGGAACGGAATTGTGGTTTCAGAGTCTAGCTTCTCTGTGAACACACCTAATGCCCTTGCCAATTTGTATGTTTCAGTAGTTCACTCAAGTATGCGGTAGTAGAAACACTATTGTCTGTAGGGGGCATGAATACAACTTGCCCCAGTAGAAATTGAATCAGAAGTTTATATTGTTCCTCCAGATGCACATGTGCCTTGTGTAGTGCCGTTTGGAAAGTAAAATTCCTTAAGGGTGCAATTTAATCAAGTAAAAATAAAAATGGCAGTATGTACAGATGTAGTAGTAGCAACAGAGCAAATTATGATAGACTATTCTCTGATTTTCATGAATTTCAGATCTGCAGCTGTTAGAATTTTGCCTATCAACCCCTTGTTGGTTTTCTAGAGTAGCAGGGTCCTTATTCTACTACTCAATGAAAGCAGCGATTGGAAGAAAAAAAATGACTTTAATCATTCTAGAGCAAGGGGGTCTAAGTTCTTTGTGTGTTCTGTACCTGCTCTGTTAAATGCAACTTCATCAGAAGAATGCACTTTTAGAATGTCATGTTTGCATGGAGCAGCCAATATGTACAGTAAAGTGACCTTTACTGAAGGGTAAAGTGGTGCACTGTTAGTGGTGCAAAGCCAACTTAGCAATAAGCCCTTGAATACATAGGCTCTCTATAATGTTGTAGTGTGTGCTTGACTGGTGACTGAGCTGCTTTTTTTTTTTTGGAAAACTATTGCTGTCAGAATTATAACTATGAAATATAGTGATAGTGTTACATCTTTTTTCTTACAACTGTGATGTTTTCTGTGTTTGTCATTATGTTGTAACTGATGATTAATATCTGAATCCATAGGTGATGATCCCTTCAGCTCAAGTAGGAAGTTTTTCTGAAACAGGTGTTTGAAAATGGCATGCCCCAGATGCAGTCTGAATTTTGAAGTGAGCATCTAACTGGAATTTGACACTTCGGCTTCTGGACAAACCAGCTAGACAACTGGGATTTTTAAATGGTTTGCTGTTTAAAAAATTAAGTTACTTTTGCAACTGAAATACCAAGATTTATCTCTAAATTGACTTTTAAGACGTCAACTTCAGTAGTTTCAAAACAGAGCCAACACATTTTACCACCATATCATAGCAGCTAGGCTGTATTTCTGAATTTATTAGAAACAGCGGTCAGTACATCCTTCTAAAACATTACATGTAATGTGCTTTATTGCAATCTTTTATTGCATTTTTATTCTAAAGCAAAGTAGGCCAGAATGCTTAAGTGTCTGGGATTCCAAAGCTCAACCATCTATTTTAAAAAATAGAAACATACAGTAAGATCATAGCACATTTGGTGACAAATACAATGTTGCATTACTTATCTAGAAACTACAATATGACTAACATACAACTGTTTTCCTCATGAAGCAGTTTCTTTTTAGACCTACATGAATTTGACTACACCATAAAATGACAGAACAGGTTTTACATACCAACAAGACTACCGAAGTTACATGCTGGAATTCATATTTAAAAGAACAAAACAAAAACAAAACAAATCAACACTCCCCTTTGCTTCATGAGAAGCAAGATCTTTAACAAATAGCATCCCATGAAAGGAAAACCAAAATGGATTTCAAGAATGCAACGTTCATGTGCAGGATGTACGAAGGAGTGTACAGTCCTGGTATACCTCAATATAAGATGAAGTTACCAACTCATTCTTACATAGATACAAATATTTCTATATATATATATATATAAAAAATGAGTCCATACACAGTGATTAATGCTACTGCTCTCTTTTGCACATTAACTCTAGATGGGGCTTTTGTTTGTTTAAAAATGTGCGACTGTTAAACCATATCTCGAAGGAAATAGGGCTGCTTTAAAATGTAAACAGTATCATTTTGACTAAACTCCAGTGCTTTATCCTGGAGCAAATAAGTACAATGCTTTTTTAAAAAAATTAGAATTTTAAAAGCACATCAAGATTATTATTGATGAACCCTGCTTTTTGGACAAAGATATCCCAGTTATTGAACTGTAGGGTGGGTAAAGCAAGTGCAAACGGGGAATTTGGACTTTCAGGCGGTAGTGCCATGTATGGCTAATGCATATAGATGTGTATGTGAATTTATTTTCCATATATCTATATACATACAGTACATATACACACACACACACACAGATAGTTGCAGACCAGTACAATCCCATGGTGCTGTAAACTGGCAAAAAACATACAAAATTATTAACAGATTGAGTCAAATTTCTTTGTAGTCACTCACCCAAAGACCAAAACACTCTGCACTTCAAAAAAACAACACACACATGGATTTGCTTGCACGGCTGGCTGGCATAACTGAGGGTGCAACTCCATTAAAAGTAATAGACCTATGCTGATGGGGGGGGGCACAGATAGACTCTTGAAATAGTTCTTTTCTATAGGCACTACAAATCCCCTGCTTTTGAAAAAAGTGCCCCGAGGTGCTGACTGAAGAAAGTGCAATGCTCCCCTGCACATAGTTAAATCATATACTAAGCCATGTGAAAAACCAGAGTGGACTTAAACAGGAGCCATTGCTACATGCAATACTCATTGAATCAGTGAGACTCTCCTATCAAACCAAGAAATGCCTCTGCGCCATTCGCTGCATAAAGCTTTTCAAGTTAAATTCCAAGCCAGTGGGAATATCTGATTAGCCATAAAACAGGAATGAGGCATATTGCCAAAGGGTGGCAAATAGTAGAAAAAGCTACATTAAAACTCTGGAGCCAGCCCAAAATGCCAGTGCTTGAAACATTTTATCTCCTAGAAAAGTCACAGACTGATTATTCAGCACATGCTCTTTAGACCAAATAGACATAAGGGTTTTCCAAGAATTCCCTCCCTCTCTGTGGAAATTTTCTGCCTGCAGAACATTAGATTTGCAAAACTTTTACTATTTCTTGTTGGGCAGCATTCAGCCAAAACATACTTCTGCCCAGTAATTCAGGGCTAAATTAGTTGAGATGCTGAGACGTGTGATCGGATCTCCTGGTGGTGGTGTTTTGTTCTGGTCTTGCTTAAAGCAGCTTCCACTCAGAGCAAGGGGATGAAGAGTTTAAACCTGTGGCTGCTTGAACTATTAAAAAAAAGACATGGAAGAGTCTATCTCAGGATCTCCTAGCATCTCATCTAGTTTTGACCCCACAATGTTGCTGCTCAAACATTTTTGGCTTCACTGGAATACCCCGTCTTGTAAAACTTGGGCACTAACTGAATGTTTGCTTGTAAGCAAATGTCTTTTCATGTTAAAAAGGATTGTTCAATAAACGTTTGGGTAGCTTTGCAACTACCATACAATGAGCTATTTCAAGCTCACAATGTAGTGCATCTCCACACCATTTTTGAGCATTTTCTCCTTTCAAAAACATGGAGACAAATCACGTGGGAATGGCTGATCTGCATGGCAAATAAGTATACAAGTGAAGGGACCAGACAGAGCCAGCTGTATGTTTTTAGAGATACTTCAGGCAAGACCCACATAGAAATGGAAAGACTGGCTCCTACAATGCATATGGCATAAGCAGATGGGTAGCTGTCGCTGCTCTTTGCCACTAGCCTCTTCCTTGCCCATTCTCCTCTTGCAGCAGTAGCAGCACAGCAGAGGAGGATGGGTGGAAGTGGTGCCTGCAAGATGGGAAGGAGAGACTAAGTGCTGGCAAGAAGATAAGTACATCACTAACACATGGTCTGTTGGAAAATACCATCCCAGCTGGGGTAGCCATAAGAATGAGCAACACAGCAGGCCTGCTCTTGCCTGGGTGACAGGTATGCTGCTTCAGGTGTTGTGGGAAGCAAGGACTACAGGACCTCCTTTGTCTGGGTGGAGGCCCCAGGAGGTGCCAGACTATGCTCATGGTTGATGTCACTCGGAGGACACAAGTCGCCATCCTGTTAATTTTTTTAATGCAATTTAACCTCTGGCCCAAACACATTCCACAGTATACTGTACACCTCAATGACAGGAGCAGACTTTTTTCAAAAACAAGAAAACCTTATTCTTAAAACTGAGTTCATGCCTGAACATATATTTAAATCTTGCTGCTCCTCAGAAAACAGAGGATTCAACAAGCTGAAGCCAAAACCTAAACTCTGATTAATTCAGACTGGAAATTCCTTAATAGGAGAAACAAGCACTGGTTATAAAGCTTTAGGAATATATTGGAGCATCCCAATTCATAAGCAAATATATTTATGAATTGACATTAACACAAGGGACCGAAAAGAAAAAAAATCTGAAACAAGATCTTTAACATACTCTACAATGCTTTCTCAGATCTCCACTTACATAGCTTGTCTCACAAAGAAGTTTTACCTTATGTCTGCATACATACAAATATTCACTACCACTTCAGATTTTTATTATCCATAAGTATGAATAATTTAAAAAGACATTCAAACAGAAAAAAAAGATTGTTCAAGTACCAAAAAGGGGCTTTTCTAGACTTGGAAATGTGAAAGCAAAACAGGAAAATGGCTAAGTGAACAGCCACAGCATTAACAGCCCAAGCCTATACGGGTTTACTCTGAAGGAAATCCCACTGTGTTTAATGGGATTTGCTCCCAGAAAAATGTGTATAGGATTGTAGCCTATGTCACTGGACATGTCAAAGTTTTCCACATCAAGCACCAGGATGCAAACTGGCATTTGGCTGCCTCGTACAAATAGTTTGGCGTGTTCCTCATTTATGATGACTTTTATCCAAACACCTATGCGGATATCAATGAAAGTTATTGGGATGGAGGAATCCTGCATATTAATTTCCTTACAAATATGAGGAATGCCACATAGCCTTGGTAGGTAGAACTGGACCAATGTATTGTCTGTATCCCTCCCCATTTTCATTTTGTTCTGTGCATAACCAGCATTTCTGAAGAACTGCTTCCTGCTAACGTCAGTCCCACCTTGCTCAACAACTAAATTGGGATTTCAGAAGTGGTCTCTAATGCAGCAGACATTGCTGCGGGGAAAGCAAGCAGCGCCAGTGTGCACAGCAAATTGTTGTGTGCACCAAAAATGGCTCCCTGGCTCATGGAGTTGTATTAGAAAGGAACACATTAGTAAGGTCTGCATTAGGCTACAATGGGCTCTGGGGACAAGCCCAGTCTCCCCCCCCCCCCGATGACATGCAGTGCAGGGCACAGCAGCTTTTCTTCCTCCTCCGCTCAGAGGGTGGGAACAAAGAGCAGCTGTTTTTGTTGCTGCACTTCACTGGGGCTTTTGATAGCAACTCTTCTCAGTACCTAAGAACCACCGCTGCAGCTGGGGGCCTCTGGCATCAACTCCTCTCCACTTACATTGGCTAATATAGGAATGTCTTCAAGAGGCCCTGCACTGACACAAGGTTCTCTTTGGGACACTCCCCATTTCCAAAGGGGGCGGGGTTTTCAGCAATGAAGACAGCACAGGTGTGAGTCTATTAGCTGATCTGTGCCACCATTAAGGGGGCACTGGGTCCTGGGTGGACTTGGTCCACATGTGATACCACCATTGAAGCTAAATTTATTCCTACTTCTCTAAAGCAGGTGGTTTAGGGACTGATCCATATAACAGGGTGCGAAGGGGAGAAATAATGTGGTGTCTTCATATTAATCTTCCTGAAAATTCTCCTTAACACCAAAATATTTGTTCTCATGAAGTGTGACTGGCAAAGAAACCAGTCAGTAGACGTTCTGGCAGTTCAATGACTTTTCATTCTTGGCTGATCTATTGTGTGTCACAACTACTGTCATAACTGCAGAAAGAAATGCAGTCTCCCTCTTGTGAGAAAACAAAATACTGAATCATACCCAATCCCTGCATATACACATCAGATAAACTGTGCATATTAAAAACACTTTCTCCCCTCCCCCCTTTTACTGCTTAACACTGTGCACATGCACACACAAAAGATGGGTCACCGAGATAAATATTAATTCAGGTGAGAAAAATGTGTTCTACTGAAGAACGCCTAGCAAGCTGGCTTAAAAACAAAACACAGAACCTCTGTACAGTGGCCCTATACTACCATTTAACTTCTGCCATTTTCTCCATTATGCATTTGTTTTAGCCTTGTATGCTTGTTATGCTAGTAGGGATGATCTTCACAATGAGGGGTGATCTGAGCCATGAGAATTAGGAATACTGCCACTTGAGGTCAGCTAAATTTCAGTGGTGTAACAATTACAGTCTAGTGCATTAATCAAACAAGGATGATGAAAACTGAATAAGGACTATAGTAGAAGAGACTTGCTACATATTTCAGCTGGCTTAAAAATAATTTTTCACCTGCCCAGCCTGTTCCCAAAAGTTTAAAGTGAGAGATATGCAAAGGCATGTGAACATCAGATGGACAACACCAGCAGCTGTTTCTCATTTACCCAAACCAAAAGGAAGCCTCAGATACACGTTTAATTTACACACAACCCTAATCAAAAGGTCTTGGAATGTGTGGATTTAAAAAGAGAAGTGCATCAGATTTAAAATATGAAGTTCAAAGAGAACGTGCTTTTCTGAATTTAGTGACAGTCTGAAACCAAACACAGAAGCCAGTGACTGTATAAGCAAATCAGATCACGTTTATCCAAAGCAGTAGGGAATGAGTGGCAGTTCTATACTGCCACTTAGTCTATTTCACTATTCAGTTAGAATTCCTCTAGCAATATTCAGAAAGCAAGATTTATCGTTGGTCCACTGCTTGGGAAGGCTGTTTAGTTTAAACATTTCATTCATATACTGCTTTTCCATGAAATACTCAAAGTGGCCTAGGCTAGGTCTTATGTGCAGGTACCAACTTAGAATGTGTAGTGGCAAGCTAGTCACACTCCTAGAGGAGTCAGAATTGTGTGTCTTCCTCTGACTGGCAGAATCCAGAGTCACATTTAATGAAAAAAGTGTATTGCTGGTGATTGAAGGGGAAGTGAGGTGTCCAGGCTTGAGGGGTTGAAGAAAAGGTGGCACATTTAGATCATTCACTATCTTTTCACAAATTTAAAGACTACAGAGTAATTCTTTCAACAACTACAGTTCCATTTTTAGAAGATGATGTTCCAGCTGGTTAGCCAGCACTTAGCTTAAGTGGCAGTAGATTAGTGCAAAAGAAGTGCTTTGGGGACAGTCAAGCAATCTAGTTTGGCCCCTCCAGCTGCTGATTAGTGCTCAAGATTTATCATTTTCCTGTTCAGCAATTTCATATTCTGCATAATACTTCTATGCTCCCTTTATAGTGCATTCTGCTTTGTGTAAACATTAGAGTCTAACAGTCTGGGGGTTCAAGGTGGCACTGAAGGTGGGGGTGGAGCCAGAAAAGATCCAGATGTCCAAATACTCTGGCATGCACTTCAAATACTACACAGAAAAAGGAAAGACCTCATGCTGAATCTGCTGAGTTTTCCTTGTTGCCCAAGCACATGTTCTAGCACAGGTATAATCTTTAGGAATGGCAATAAAGAACCAACAAGGGCATAAGTATAGTTACCAAAAAAAAAAGTAAAACACAGCATTTATAGGAGCACAAATTCTCACAGTCTAGTGGATCCAGTTCTTGCTATTTGCTGTTACATATAATCCAGATGAATCTGACTATGGCAGAATACCAAGCAAAGCTCTTTACATACTGATATCGTCTCACTGTAGACCTTGACTAGTCCCACTGGATTCAGCTACTCAAATCTTTGCTTTAAGCCCACAATGAATTCTAAGGGCATATACAACCTGTGCAATGGAATTAGTGATTCAGGGTGCAAGCCAAATGCATTACAAGTATATTTCTGTAGCCAGTTTCAAAAGTATGTTGACTGCACCCATAGTTTTTGGTTTAGCAAGCCATTAAGAAGCAATCCATTGCACTTTTAAAGTTTTTTTTAATGTTTTCAAACAGAATAGTCATTTGTTTAGCATCTTACAAACATGCCAAGTGCCAGCTTCATTCTGGTTTACATTCCAAGCTTAGTATCATTTAAAAACAAATCTGACATCATTGGGGGGGAAAGGAAATGCGTTTTTAAAAAGTAATGAGGGGAACGTGGTGCAGTTACATCAGGTCAGGTTAGAGTTTTGAAAACTACACAAGAACATTTTAAGCTTTTATATTTGTCTCTTCAAGTTTTGGCAAGTGTGCGGTTGCAAATGCAATTTTTCCCCATAAATGCTCAATCCAGTAACAAGCAAAGTTTTGGTGGGTTCAATTTGGTTTTCTTTATTTGAAGACCTGTAGTGCTGACAAAACCAAAACTTTGATATTGTTGGTAAAATATAAAGCAATATGTCTTTGAGGATTTTCTTTTAAATAAGAACCTGAATCTCTCCCCATAATTCCTTTGGTCTCCTCTCACCAAATCCCATGCTACATCAAGATGAGCCCTCATTTGTAAGTTTGACTGGCAGCAAAGCTGCTAAAATTAACAGGAAAAAGCTTCAACAGAAAGACTTTTTTCCCCATTTTCCTGGAGCTTAAGACTGAAAGACGTTACCAATACCTCAGAAAAAACAAAATCCAAGTAGAAGTTCCGCTGACGGTGCCTGGCAAAATATTCTCTCCAAGTTTTGCTTGTAGGTTTTTTGTATACTTTTTTTTTTTTTAAGAGAGAGTTTACTTGTTCCCTGTAGGGAAAATGAGTGTCTCCTTGTATAAAAACACAGCTGATCTTCAGGTAGCACCAGGGCACCTACCCCAAAGCTGTTGTCATCTTGTTGCCTCTAGGTCTCCAATTCACATTCATCAAATCACTTCTTGTGCAAAACCAGCAGTCTAAGGAGAAAGAATGCCCTCTGGGTTCTAATAAAAACGGTAGAAAAGAAATCTGAAGAGATAACCAACACTTCACCCTCCTAGAATTTATCTACAAAGGGAGGGCATCTGTGAGTAGACAGGATAAGCGAGCCGGACATTGAGGGAGTCATTGTGTTGGACGAGGGAGGTATGCTGGTAATGAAGAACTAATTCTTTAAGGGTGCTATATAGATTATATGGCTCTGCAAACCCATAACCTCTTGGAGTGCTGTAGACCACACAGTGTTTAACTTCACCATCAGCTCTGTAAAGGAAAAAATAAAGAGTATAAACATGATGGTCAACTATTTGGTAGATTGCAATCAATGAGATATTGAAGTCATGATGACTGTGAATCAACCTTGTAAGCAACTGCATGTACACGTGTGTTGGCATGCACGTATAGTTTTTGTTTTATACTGGCTTGAGAAACCATTAACACTTCTATTTTTTTTAAAAAAATCAAAAATAATTTTTTAAAAAATTAATACTTAAAAATAGATTTCTGTTCAGACTAACAGAATTACAAAGTGAATTTCAATAATTGATAAATGAAACTTGCTTATCGGGGATGGGTGCCCCGTTTCCCCATTCCTCTTAAGGACACTGTGAATATATCATTTCCGGCTATTTCTAGGCATTTAATCAACCATTCCTCAATTTCTGTAACTGTAACAGTTTTCCAGTGTCTTGCCAGAGTAATTTTAGCAACAATATCTAGCAGTAAATTCACTACTAAAGCCATTACAGAAGCATTTATATCATTGTCTAAGTTGTTCAATAATATTACTGATGATTCCATATTAATAAGAACGTCTATAGTTTGTGAAATTGTCCTAGTGACCTGTGCCCAAGTACATTGCCACCAAAGATGAACAATATATCGGCATGGCTTAATGCACACTTCCAAATAAATCTGTTAGTTTGGTAAATCCTATTCATTCATGCAATGAGCTACAGTTTACTTCCTAGCATTATGATGAATTCCAGGGCCAAAGCTACCCCTAAATCTCTTTAAAAAGGTAAAGATGACCCCTGACAATTAAGTCCAGTCGTGTCCGACTCTAAGGTGTGGTGCTCATCCCCATTTCAAAGCCGAAGAGCCAGCGTTGTCCGAAGACGCCTCCGTGGTCATGTGGCCGGCATGACTCTCCTTGCCGCAGCGCGTAGCATGCAGCTGGAACATGGAGCGCTGTTTACCTTCCCGCAAGCGGTACCTATTTATCTACTCGCATTAACATGCTTTGGAACTGCTAGGTTGGCAGGTGCTGGCCAAGCAACGAGAGATCACCCCATCGTGGATTCGAACTGCCGACCTTTCAATCGACAGCTCATGGTTCAGTGGTTTAACCCAATGGCCAAATCTCTTTACCAGGCCTTGAAAAAAATTATCTCGTCTGTTCCATGTAACAATTTATACAGAGCCCCTTGACTACTTAGGCTGCAATGCTATCACACTTACCTGGGAGAAAGCTCCATTCAACTCAATGGGCTTACTTCTGACTAGACATGTACAACATTATTCTGTTAATATACCACTTTTTATCCAATCAGGTTAGCTGGTGATATCTAAAATGATTTATTTGTCACCATCTGCACTGACTTCAGGAAGGAGACTGAGGGACCAAATATTCTTATGCTTTGTATTCTCTAACTTTGAGGCAGAACAGTCTGGCTCAGTTGGGAGAGCTGCTGCCTTCAAAGCCCGAAGACTGGTGAACTTGATAAGTTCGAGACACGCCGCCGACAAAAAGCTGTGAAAGCCTCCAGGAGGAGCCTCCAGCTGCATCGGTCGAGTGTGGGAGGCGCCAGCCAGCAGAATTGTCAGACTGGAAAAAGGATACCACCTGGAAAGTAGCCGTTCATGAAAGATTGGACATTTATATATATTGTAAAAAAAAAAAACAAGGGGGGTTAGGACAGCCTGCCCATGTACACCACCCTGGATTAAAGTCTGAGGAGAAATCCAATGACCGAGAAACGTGGTATATAAATACTGTATAGTATTATTATTATTATTATTATTAACCTGCTTTAATAACAACTGTTTGGGGACTACTTTCTGCCCAGTCTACTCCTCCTGCTTTATAATATTGAGCTACAACACGTATTTCAGGTAGTTAGTTTCTTGTTCCAAGTTCAAATTAACATAATTTCCATCAGCATTAAACTAAAGAGTGATGATCCATTCAATCTGGCAATAGCAAATTGCCAGGGGACACTTTTTATTACCAGTTTCTGGATGGTATCAAGTTTCACCCTAGGGTGTTTCCCATTCCAGATGAAGTTTGATAATATTTTCAGCCAGCTCAGACTTTCCTTGAAATTCATAAAGACAATACTACAAACAAACTAAGAAGCTTGGCAGCAAAGTCATCTTGACTACTGAAATTCTAGTAAACCCCGACAAGTGAAGCCTCTTCCAATCATCACATTTCTCTTTAAGATTTTTTTTTATTAATGGGTCATAGTTATATTTCTTTAATATCAACAGATTTTTCCCAAAGTGAATGCTCAGATTCCTCATTGGGTTTTCCCCCCAAAAATGATTTTGAGCCAAATGCCTGACTGACCTATAGAGACATTAATATGAATTAATTCGGACTTATCCCTATTGACTGCATAGCCAGAAACATCACAATATTGACCTATAATACAGTGTTATTCAAAAAGGATGGAGCAAAAGTAAAGCTGATTTATTCTTAAATGAACTGACATACCACAACTGTCATGACATGAAAACACAGAAAAACAATCTAAGTTTCACATGCACATTACAAATGTTCGATGTGGTCACTTGCGTAGCTACAATGGGGCAAGGGGGGACGACAAATGCCCCAGGTGTCAGCTGCAGGACATGCTGCCTTGAGCTTCAAGAGACAGTATGCCGTTGGGTAATAACAGCCGGGGGGGGGGGGCTATTGCCTTCATAATCTTGTGCTTCTCAAAAGGCATCTGGTTGGCTACGGTGGGAAACAAGATGCTGGACTTTGGTCTAATCCAGCAGGGCTATTATATTCTTATAAAACAATATCCAAGACATGTAGCCAAATCCTATGTACATTTATTCAGAAGCAATCCCACCAAGTTTTATGGGGCTTCCTCACCCACAAGTATGTTTAAGACTGCAGTTTCAAGGAAATCCAGAAAATTGCTACTTACACCACAGAACAAGCATAACAGCCTTTCTTGCTACTTTCTCGAATTAAGAATGCTCCATCAGGTTTCCCACACAGCAAATCTTCCGCTTGGATACGATTGAGATCTCCAACAAACCAAGTCTTTTCATCATAATGTGGAAGGTTTTCATCTTCCTCATTTGTAAAATATGTACTAGGAAGACAAAAAATATTTTACTTCTTTAATACAAGAATGCATTTCATGAAGTAATCTGTAAATGATAGAAGCCTAGTTTACATAGCCACTAAAAAACAAAACAGCAGTACTTTACCACTACCGCTGAACTCCTTTTACCATAGGAGCATATTCAGAACTGAAGCCTGTAGTAGTTATTAGCAGTTCTTCTGTGATGTATGAGACCACTTCCATTATCTGAGGTGCCCTGCTCCACCATTGTAAGCCAACATCATCATAAACCTAAGTAGCTTTTACTGGTGTTACACCTTCTTTGCTATTACAAGTAATTCCTTTAACAGGAACCACTCCACAACCAGTATCTAACTGCCACTCCTTGTTCACCACCCGTGGTGATTTTACTAGTGACAGATGGAGATAAATTCTCCTGAATGACTCTTATGAAATTATACATGACCAAAGGAGAAAACTACAATTGATCATATTTGATCATGCATATGATATGAATATGGATTTTAAGACATGGTCATTTGATTAAGAGAAGTGTGTGCACATGTTCATGTGTGTTTCTGGGCCCAATTCAAGGTGTTGTTTATGACCTTATACACTCACGGAGAGCTATAGGCTCCTGCAGCGCATTTTTTCATGCAAGTTAGAAACCTCAGATTAGCTGTACAATGAATGACACTTACTCATCAATGTTTTCATTTTTGATTCCCAGCCAGTCGTTGATTCGCTTCTGTCTCACTCCTTTATGATTAAGCCATCTGCCAAATGGTATACATGTCATTAATATGGTCCCATGATTTGCATCACCCAGAAAAAAAGTGCTAAATACCCAGTTGTGAACCTACTTAAGCATATTCTTTGAAGAGTGCATTATAAAAAGAATCTTCAGTTAATTGTAAGCATGCACACTGTTGGCATTTTGATCCTTTTGGTAGAGTGACCAACTCTGGCACAAAAATAACTCCTCTATGTAACACTTTCATCCTATCCCCCATCCCCTGGCATGTAGGCAGACTCAACTTGATCCCACATTTAGGAGGCAGACCGCTATATGTCTTAATGCAGGAAGGCAGCATATCGTATGAGAGCATAGTTTGGCTTTCTGCTCTGCCTCAGTGATCTGCCTCAGCAACATGGACTTAGAACAGGCTGCCTTTCACTTCAAAGCTAAAAAAGATATTTAGCCAGAGCCAGAGCTGTACCAAACCAGGGATGCTTTCGATTAGACTTACATTAATAAGCCATGCAGTTATTACATGAGAAGACTAGCCAACTGTTCAAATCCTTCCATATCAAGTGGCTCACCTTCCCTTCACTAATGCATGTAACAGTGCATACGAATGGATCCACTGAAGTGTACCAAACCAACACACAAGTACGTTCTCAACAAATGTTTACTTACACAAGGTATTGATCTCTGATTTTGCGCAGCTGGATAAGATCAGGTTTGATACTGTTCATTTTCTTATCAATTTCCCGGTTGTCCAGGGCTTGCTTCTTCAAATCTTGTTCCAGTCGCAGCTTGCTATCATGGATCTCACCCAGGCGTGATTTTAATTTTTCATAATTCATCATAATCCTGTAAAGAAATTACTAGTGTTTTTAAAATACTATCAGAGAATATCAGTCTGATAATAAAATATGGTACAGATCTCATTTATTACTAATACTAGACAAGCAAAGTGCTAGCTCAGCACTGTGCATAGGAAAGCAATTACCCTTGTCCAGATAGCTTTCAGCCTAAACTTTGCTGAAAAGTGACATACAAATATTTGTAACAAATAAAAACCACACATCCAAATAAGATCTATATTTCTTTCACTCAGAGATGATATACTGCCTCTGAATAATAAAGTTCCAATAAGCTATCATAGTTAATAGCAGTTGAAGGAACTATTCTCCATTAAATTGCCCAGTACCTCATCCAGTTCTAGCAGAGATTTATCATCCCTTTTTGAGATGCAATCCTTCTGGAGTTCCTCAGATTGCTTGTAATTGCACCATCCTAAGTAATCTGGTAAAACTAGTGGTATATGAGCAGTTCATCCTTTACATAAGAACCTAAGAAGAGCCCTGCTGGATCAAGCCAAAGGCCCATCTAGTCCACTTCTTCCTGTATCTCACAGCTGCCCCACCAGATGCCTCAGGGAGCACACAGACAACAAGACTTGCTGAGTTTTAAATCCAACAGGGGAAAAAGCTGCTATCTAAATTCCACAAAACATCAGAAAACTTAGCTTCCTTGTAAAGTCCATACAGTGTATGAAGGATACTGCTGTGACCGAGGCTTTGACAGATTGTATACTATTATGCATCTGATTAAATGTACACTTTAATATTGTTATTAAATATGACAATATTAATATTGTGTTTGACTGTAGGTATTTTGGGGCTGGATGGGAGCAACTGCAACTATGAAGACGACAAATACAGTTACCACACTGGCCTGTTCACAGGTAAACTGTTCATACAACCTACCGTTCAATTTCCTTCTCGTTCCCTTCCCTTCGGAATCGTTCAATGTATTCTTTGCTATATCGTTCTTGGGTGTGACACTGCTCTTCAAATATTTTAATTGTTTCATTAAAAGCTTCTATTGCTGTTCTCTTCATCTGAATTTCCTGTACAGAGAAAGCAATTACAAAGACTGTTAACCCAATGGAAACACTACAGAATTATGTTCTATTTAAAGCTGGATCATTAAATTTCAAATTCTGAATCTATGGCATGCAATTCAATATTGAAAAGTCACCATTCCAAAACAGATTTTCTAATGTAAATAAATAAATAAATAAATAAAATCAGATGTGCCAGGGTCTCCAACTACTTTGGTACACTTGCTTTGCCTTCTTTCTCCTTGAGAAGATGATCATGGAAAAAAAAAAACCCTACATGATCACAACCCTAAGTTTGCAGAATTTAGTGAAGTCAGCCCCAGGCATAGCGATCAGCTATATCAACATAGTACAGTACTTCTTTTGCTTTAGTTTGTGTATGTATTGTGGTTTTGTATAGTTGATGCCAATAAAGGTTCTGAAACTGAAACTAGTACAGTACATCTTTTGCACATACAGATGTCCCCCGATTAACGACAGGGATATATTCCTGAATCCTCGTTGTTAAACGGCCCTGTCATTGAGCGATGCTATCCCTACCCTTCTGAAGTTTTAGGCCTCTCCGGAGACCTGCTCCGTGTCGCCTATTCCTGGCCTCCATGGGCCTCTGAGGGCCTCAGAATGGCCCACAGAGGCCTCCATAAGGCACTTCCAGTTTTCAAGAGCAACTTCCGAAAACCGGAAGTACCCCTCAGAAGCCCACTAGCATCACTGATGCGTGGCGGAGGGGCTGAGTGCACAGGGTGATGTGCCAGGAGGCGCCCGAAGGGGATGATGCGTCAGGGGGCAACGTGCCAGGAGTCCTGGCGCATCACTCCCCGCTACACTCACCCCCATCCCAGCACGTCACTCCCGGAGCTGGCAAGTTGAGCCGCGTCTTCCTCGGCGCTCGGCTGCTTCTGAATAGCACAATGCCGCTCGAAGCCTTGCCCTCAGAAGGGCCAAACAAAGACCCAATTGGGCCTTCGTTGGATTGGGTCTTCGTTCGGCCCTTCTGATGGGAAGGCATCGAGCGGCGTTGCGCGCATGCCGCTCGAAGCCTTGCTGGGCCTAGTCAGAAGCAGCCGAGGAGGACGAGACTCGGCTTGCTGGCTCCAGGAGTGATGTGCCGGGATGGGGGTGAGTACGGGGTGTGTGTGTGTGTGTTTGATGCGGCTCTGGGGATGGTTGTCGACACGCCGGGGTGCGGGGGGGCGACGCCCCGAGCCGGCCAACCCCGCATGGGGTGACTCGCTGGCTCGTGATGCCATTGCAGAGGCCCATGGAGGCCAGGAACAGGCCTCCAGTGAGGTCTCAAACTTCAAAGGTAGGGAAAGCAACCAACGACGTTCAGCCTAACGACTGCCATCGTATATCCAGGGAGTCATTAGGCAGAACATTGTTCAGCGGGCAACACCTGTACAAGGCCCCATGTTCAAGCCACAAAACCATGTAAAAGAATGACTGTACAGTTATAGCTAATAAAGCAAGCAAGTCAGCCTTTCATTCTTCTTAGAACTAAAGACGTTTCGTTCATTTTTCTGCCAATCTTCTGCTAGGCTTCCACACAGAATTCCACAGCAGGGAAGAATCTTTGTGGTAGGTTAATACCCAAACTGCATAATCATTATGGATTCCCCTTAGCCGGAGACTGCTCTGGTTACATGTTTGGCAGCAGATACTGTACATCCCTACTTGTGAACATCTCCAACATGCCAAGCAAAAAAGAAGCAGTGTGCAGAACAGATGTGTGTTTTAAACTCTTCTCCTCAACTCTTTCCTGTGCAACACCTTTTCCAACCCCTCACAACTGTTTTTCCTCCAGCTTTACTCTGAAAGGTTTCCAGTAAAGTGAGGAAAAGGGGGCATATTTTACCTCCCAGTCCCAATTTGCATGATGGAGTCAAACAGAGGGTGCTTGTCACTGAATTCTAGTTTTGACCCAAGTCACCATGAGAACACAGTGTAATTGGCAACACACCTGTGAAGTTCTGGTATATTCTTCATATAATCTGTCATACTCTTTACTTTTCTCTTGATATTGAGAGTGGTACTCCTGAAGCTTTTTGCCCACAGCATCAATATTATCTTCTTTTACCAACTGATCCTGCATGTCAAAGTAGAAAACAAAAAGATTTGAGTAGTGCTGATCTGTCTGCAGAACTACCATCTTGAATATACAAATATTAAGTAAATCTTCTTAAGCTCAAAAAGTCTCTCTACCTACATATTCAAGTTCTTCTGGGCCCATACATCTGCCAGGACAATTCTTTTCCCAACTTTTGAACAATGATTATTCCAATTATTCAATAGTATACATAAACGCTTGAAGATTTTACAATGAAGCTAGATCTTGGATCAGCGTGTGAATAAGTGTCAGCAATTGGTAGGGAATTGCAGAATCTTGACACTATTTGCTTAATCTGCAAGATTTCCCTGAGAGAGCATGGTAGGATTGCAGCACTTTAATTTTCCCCCTACAAAACATATTTACTTTATAAACCTTGCAGCTCTGATGTACACCCAATGAAGAAGAGAAAACTTGGATTTAGTGGGAAGCAGGGAAGGTGGTGATTAGCACATCCTCACTTCCATGTCCCAAATCACAAGATTTATGCACAAGGTTCATAAAACCTGGACTGTAACTATATGCTAAACAATGCACCAGGTTTAAAAGAGCAAAGTTTTTTTGGTGCAGCCTAACGCTACAAAAGTCTACAAAAACCTGCCAAAGGTTTTTATCATATTTTGTGCAATATCTATCAACAGAATCTAGACAATGTTACATCAATGCATCAAACTAGTATTTTAAAGAGACACTTGGAAAATGAAGCCAATGAATGACCATGATGAGGGAAGAATAAGTGAAAGGAGAATACCTGGAAGTAGGGATCTCTGAAAAATCTTCAGACCTGAAGATTTACATACAAACCTGTCACTAGACAAATTGTTTAAGAAAATTCTATGCAAACATTTGCACTGAATTGCACTGGAAGCTCTCACCTGCTGGTATCTGGATACAGGATACATCAGCTTCACATCAAGTTTAGGGTTATACTGGGCAAGAGACTCATGGCGATAGTGATTAATCAGCTCCACAACAGAATTAAATGTCAGTGGATCAGAAAAACCATACTTTCCATCCCGATGATAAATTTTTATTAATTTATTATTGCCACCCTTCCTGTAAAGAACAAAAAGACAGCCCACACTGAGCATTTACTGTGCACACCAGTCGCATAAGATACTGTAACTATGCTAATACAGAAGTAAAACAAACTCCTGCAGAGCTACTCTACAATAAAGTTTTCACCTTTTCACATAGTATCCATGCGATATTGTAACCGAGTGTCTGTAACCAGAATATTCAAATCAAAATACATCCTAAATATAGCTGCTTCATTCTAAGCCAGTGTTTCCCAAACTTTTTCAACCTGCAGCTCCCCTGACCATTGGCCGTGGCTCCCCATTACATTATGTTGATGCCTGCCAACTGGCACGGCACTGTTTTCCGATTCTGTGGCACTCTGATTCCGTTATTCCCCTGGTTGGTTTCTGCAGCTCCCATGGGAGCCACACCTCGCAGTTTGGGAACCACTATACTAAGCTCAACAAGTCCTCCCAGGAAAGTTATTCAAAAGTATATGGAACAGAGTGACCCTTTGCTAATATTCAAAAGTTTTATAAAGGCATCTTTGACCTTTAAATACATCAATGTGATCCAGTTACCTTGACCTTACTCTTACTAAGCCTACAAAATTTCCTACAAAATCTTACGGCAAATAAGATAGTTGGCCTCTAATATGCCATATCACTTTGCTTGTTGCTGCTGCTGCTAGCAGCAAATATAGCTGGAACTATTTATGATACAAATGTGTTCAAGTTTTCCCTATTTCCAGATTTTATTTCAGTTTCATTTATATCTCATGTATTACTTGTAGAACTAGCCATTCTCTGCAGCATTTGAACACAAAGTTCACACTATGAAGCATAAAAAGCTTACAAAGCTTCCATTGTGGGAGAGTCTACCCTGGACAAGATCAGTAACAACCCATGGACATGTGCACTCCCTCCCTTACCCCTTCACCATTGGAAGCAAGTACAGAATGAACAGGGACACCACAAATTTATTTGAAGATGGCAGCCATTAATTTCTACTAGGAAAAATAAAACACTAAACTGGAGGGACAATGCTGCAGTGTGAGCACAGTCTTGCTGGATCAGGCCAAGGGCCCATCTAGTCCAGTTTCCTGTATCTCACAGTGGCCCACCAGATGTAGCAAAACCTATTGACCACTGGAAAATGCAGCCACTAACAGAAAACCTACAGCATGGTAGCGTTCTTCATTCTGCTTCCAAAACTGAAGTTTCAGAAAGCTTTTAGCAAGAACTGGGGGCAGAGGAGGAAGGTACTGGGGGGCAAAAGAGGAGGGAAGGGCTGTAGAAGACCTACAGGTCTTGTAGGAACAGAAACAGTAAGCTGGGCACGATTCTGAAACCACACAACTGTTTGTTTGAATCAAACTGCTCATTTGATTACAGCTTCAGACTTCACATACTGCCCAACAGTTTGAAGCCTCACTTCAGTCATAAGGACTTGACATTGGTTTAATTATTTTTTTTACAGTAATTTTGCGGGGTGTTAATTTCTATTGTAGCTTGCAAGTTTCTCAATTCAAAATAAATTACTACTTTGTACTAGTTTGATTCAAGGCCTAGTGAGAATCATAAGGCAAGTTTCTGACAATGAAGAACCCAGTTGTGACTAGTGTAAATGCAAAACACTATAGCAATAATCAACAGTGCCACCCACAATTTGGGCAGAATGATGAACAGAGCAAATTCTCAATTATTTACCGCAGTGTCAAAGTATAGTCTCCCTGCTTCTTTGTTGATGCATCTCGTACCAGGAATGTTCCATCTGGCATATCTCGTAGTTTGTCATTTACTTCTTCCCTGGAGAAATGAAAGGGGGATAAAACAAGAGTGTTATATTTAATAGGCCCACATTCATAACAGTGCCATTATTTGCTATGGTTTATAAGGGGCTCCTCTCTATTTTATTTCTGAAACAATTGTGTATTTGGTTTTTATATTGTCTACTTTCTGACCTAGCTTGCCTAAATCATAGCATCTGTAATCAGGTATGTTTCGGACTTCCTAGGGTAAATTTGATTTTTTTTTTAATTTTAAGTAAAACCCATTAAAGCATCTGTTCAAAAGGGAGTCTAATGTTCAAGCAAATACATTAATTTATCTGATCAGAAATGACAGCTACATACCACTTATTCAATTTGATTTAAAATCACCCAGGAAAAGAGCCAATTTAATCAGGACTTTAAACAAGTTTAGTTTTGTTATTCATATATTTCCAAACAAGTGTACCTACCAGTTGGTAACTATACATATTACTGTACATATTGGTTTGCAAATAAATACAACCCTTATATTGCCTAGGAATATAATCCAAATCCTCCAGACTACAGGGACTTGGTATATCTGTTGAGATAGGAGAGCAATTGTGAAATTAAGGGTTTCTGTATGGCTTTCTGTGCACACGCAAGGACTCTATTTGAAGATTTAAGGATTTTCTAAAAATGGTCTGGTGTTTCCTGGACAGAAGAGCGTTTTTTTCATGAGATGGAAAATAAATGTATGTGTTGCTTAATTGGTAGGGTCTATATATTCATTATTTGTACAATAAAAAAATTCACAACTTGTTATAATGCTTGATCTAAAAATCAGATATTTTTGCTTTGGTTCTCAGTTGTAAATGAAGAAACAGTCTTAATTTAATGTTTCTGATAGAAGAAAATTGATTCAGCTTTAAAACATTATGAGTATAATCAATGCTCTTCAACTAGTGGTACTTGGCCCCACTCCCCCAGTGACCATTTGGCACTGCCCCAACTTTGCTGGAAGTGGGGATGTCTGGGGTAGCGGTGTACCAGTAGGCAAAATGTGGCTCCTCGAGGCTCCTTGGCCTTTCAAAAGACACATGGTTTAGAGAAGGTGGGTGCAAGCAAAGCCCCAACTGTTGGGTAAGTCATCCCCAGCATGTGTGCAACTGTCCTCACTGGTGGCAACGGTGGTTCTCACAAAGGTGATGCCCTCAAAAGGTGGTAATTGCAAATAAATAAATAAATAAATAAATAAATAAATAAAGTTGAAAAGCCCTGGTGTAGACTAACGAAGTTGTACTAGACTTGGATTTCATGAAATTGGATTATTTTGATACAATTAATATTTTAAAATTAATTTTAATTCAGAAAACCCCAATTGATTTATATGTATGTATCTTAAAATAGACTTCTATGTACCCTGACCATGTTGCAAATATTCCTTTAGCTTTCATTAGTGTTAAACAGTAAATGTAGAAAAATGAGTGTTCCCATTTTCCCAAAGTTAAAATTCTTTACGAATTTACCGAAGCAATACCACCACATTTTAAGACATGCACATAGAGCTAGGATGGTATAGTGGTTTGGGTGTTGGAGTTAGACCTGGAAGAACCAGGTTCAAATCCCCACTTAGTCATGCAGCTTCCTGGGTGATCTTGGGCCAGTCACTATCTCTCAGCCCCACCTACCTCACAGGGTTGTTGTGAGGACAAAAGGAGGGGAGGACCCATGCTCCTTGGAGGAAGGGCGGTATTAAAATGTGAAAAAATAAATAAAGACAAGACAGAACTCAGGCCACATTCCATTTTAGAAAAGAGCATTCTTTACCTTGAAATGTCTCCCCAGTACCACTCTGCATCTTGTAGTGATGAACTGCAATTCTCTTTCATCCCATTTGTATTTACTGGAGTTATTGGCTTGGAGGGCTTTGGAGGAAGAGCTAGAAGAGAGATTTTGCTCATTTAATTTTCTGACTTTTGAGGTTGCATAAACAACAAATAATTCAATTGGGAGTAAGACAATAACTTTAGGCAAGACATAATGCTAAAGACCTGTTAGAGATTAGGGGCGGGATGACATTGAGGCTCAGGTACAATTTATTTCTCTAGCCAATATTTGAGTAGTCATAAAAACTACTTCTTTGTGAAAATTAGTCAAAGCCATTTGAATTAGAGCTATTTACATACTTGCTATAAACAACAACATGCAGCTATCCTGTATACCAGTGGTTCTCAAACTGGTGGGTTCAAACTGGGAACCGGTTGCTTCTGGGGCGGGGCATTTTCACTGAGGAGAATAAGGCAGGGGAAAAAAGTTAAACAACCCCCCCCCCCATCTCTGTTATCTCATCTAGACTGGCCCTCAAAATGGAATTCTGGATCAAGAATCTCTGATACAAGTGCAGTTGCAATGTCATAGAAGGCATGTGGGGGAAAATGATTTAGAAGTAACAGTCTAGCTATCTTTCAACTTAAAATACAGTCTCTTTCCAGGTATCTGTAATCAGTGCAAATATATATATATATATATTAAAATATATTAAAATATTAAAATCATATAGATCTCCTAGAACTTGAAGAAATTCAAATTCTTTTGAGATTCATTGTATCAAAGTGTGTTGCATTCAGAGCTACCGTTTTTCCCCAAAAATAAGACAGTGTCTATACTGCAATTAGTGCAGAATGCGGCAGCCCGGGTGGTTGCTGAGGCTTGTCGGTTCGACTCAGTCAGACCGTTGCTTCGGCGGCTACACTGGCTGCCAGTTCGTTTCCGGGCACAATTCAAAGTGCTAGTTTTGACTTTTAAAGCCCTTAACGGCTCGGGTCCAGGGTATTTGAGGGACCGCCTCCTTCCTTATAATCCGACCCGTACTCTGAGGTCATCAGGGGGGCCCTGTTAACCGTGCTGCCATTGACAGAGGTGAGGGGGATGGCGGCGCGGAATAGGGCCTTCTCGGCTGTGGTGCCCCAATTATGGAACTCCCTCCCCCTGGAATTAAGAACGGCTCCCTCTTTAGAGACCTTTCGGCGGGGCCTTAAGACATTTTTATTTAGACTAGCATTCGATATCTAACATGGCAGGCTGACTTTTAACTTTTAACAAATTCCTTTTAACAAAAGTAAATATAGGTGACCCACTGTGGTTGCTTGTTTTAATTGTTTTAATTATCTGTTAATTATTTTAATGTATATGTTATTTTAATCTTGTAAGCCGCCTTGAGTGCCCTTGCTCGGAGAAAGGCGGGATACAAATTCTTTAAATAAATAATATTAATTTTGGCTCCAAAAATGCAGCAGGTCTTATTTTCAGGGAGGTCTTATTTTCCCAACCTGTGGCGCGACATCCCCCCCCCCCCAGCACTTACTTTGAAAGATTAAAGCTTCATTCTTTCCCGAGGGTGCAAGGCTCTGCAAGGCCTGCACTCGAGTCCTCCACCATGGAGACGACATGCTAGAGAGACTCTGCAAGGTTGCAGCCTCCTTGCAAGCCTTGCTGGCCTCTCTAGCACGTCATCTCTATGGTGGAGGACTCAAGTGCAGGTCTTGCAGAGTCTTGCACCCTTGGGAAAGAACGAAGCTTAAATCAGTGAAAGTAACAGCTGGGGGGGTCGCGTCCGTCTGGCTGATGATCCTAGCTAGGTCTTATTTTCAGGGGAGGTCTTATTTTCAGGGAAACAGGATATCAGAGAGCTACAATATAAAATGCTTAAGAAAAAAACCCAGTTTCACATATTACAGATTCAGAGCATTCATAGCATGGACACAGTCATGTCTAAAGCTACAAAACATGCCCCTTCTGATGTTCATGTTTGCAGTTGTCCCAGATGTGTATTCTCCAGTGTTCTTGCAACAGATGCTTGGCTTAGTTCTGGGACTGATATTGATTGCCCTGTTGGATGACCAGTGCTGAAAGGTAGACAGAGGGAGTGTAACCCTGCTGATTCTCTTGGACCTCACAGCTATTTGATACCACTGATCATGCACTCCTCCTAGATCACCTATTCAGGAAGAAAATTGGGGGCACTGCATTGCAGTATTTCTGCTCCTACCTGCTGAGTGGGTATCACGAGAGGCTATAGCTTTGTGGTAAGAGCATGCTTTGCATGCATAAGGTTACAGATTCGATTCCTGGTATCTCCAAGCTAAGCTGCAAAAGACCCATCTGAAACTCTGGAGAGTCACTGCAAGTTAGTGTAGACAATAATGACTCAGAATCTAGGTCCTAGAGATGGTCTGACTCTAGGACCCCCCTCACAATTCCATCTTCACCCATAGCTAGATTGGCAAGGACAAGACCTTTCCTGTTCCTGTGTTGGCATCCTCACTCTAGAACTCTTTCCTCCCCCTTGAAGCCAGTCAAGCTAGCTTTATTTTTTTTTAACCTTCAAAAACTGACAGAAAAACTCTTCACTCCTCCCCACCCCATTTCAGTGGGCTTTTATAATTCGAAACTTAATACTGTTGCAACAAAATGCAATACCGTATCTCTTCTATTCTAAGACGCATGTTTTTTCCCAATTAAGCATTTAAAAAAATGGGGTCGCCTTAGAATCGAAGGTCTCTAAAGAGCACCCCCAAATGCAATTTCCTTACTTACCTAAGCTTGGTGGAGCTTCAGGGAGGCCTGCGCGACCCTCTGCAGGCCTCCCCAATCTTCAGCTCGGTGAAAAACAGCAATTTTCGGCCATTTCTGGGTTTCGCAAAAACCGGAAATGGCCGAAAATCGCTTTTTTTTTACCGAACTGAAGATCGGGGAGGCCTGCAGAGGGTCGCGCAGGCCTCCCTGAAGCTCCCCCAAGCCCCGGTAAGTAAGGAGATTTCATTTTGTTGCGGACCGCAAAGGCACTGCTCAAATGCAGTGAGGAGATCGTCAGTTGCAGCGCAGGAAATGCTGGGGCAAGCTCTCAGGTTCAGGAAGAGAGAGCTCGCCGCTGAGCAGAGGGGGCAAAATGGCGCGGTAAAAATCGGATCGCCGTGGCAGGCAAGCTGGGGAGAGTTGGTGCTGAGCAAGCTGGGGAGAGTTGGTGCTGAGCAGGAAGGAGGTGCGTCTTGCAATCAATGGTTTTTGTTTTTTTTCTGCTGGTGTTCCTGAAATTAAGATGCGCCTTAGAATCGATGGTGCCTTAGACTCGAAGAAATACGGTATATTTTGCTGATAGCACAGCCCCAATACAAACAGAGTGTTAAGAACAGTGTATGCACACCCTCTTTCACAGACATTGTCACAAACTGCAAAAATCATCCTCTCCATTCTGGCAGTGCTCAATAGGGGGTAAAAAAATTTATCACTCAGCCATGCTATTTCCATTCCTTTCCGATATGTGGGCATGCTTGCAGCACAGCTCCAAAGCAAGTGCTTTCACAGACCTGATCAGTTATTCCTACATTTTTTCCACCCAATAGGTCTTTGCCTCCCCTGCTCAAGAAATGAATTGTTGCACTGTCAATCAGACCTGGTTACATGATATCACTGGGGGCAAATACAGCTAATTCAAGGCTGCAAAGACACACTGAACCAGCATTGGGGGAGCCTTCAAGTGAACATCTCAGCTACCCTGAGAATGTATGGCTGCCAACATTCAGCAATAGCAAGTTTTTATATGGCTATTTGTACTGTGACTTATAGCATTAACTGTAATTAGCACCAATGCAGACACAATGATGCACCATAGTTAAAAGCAAACTACAAAAGGGAGGGGAAGTTCTTTAGAGACACAACAGGTGGACCTAAAAAAACATGAGCCCACAGCATACTCCCTGTTTCCTAAACACTTTTAGGAGGCCAGGATTTATAATTCATAACAGAGCAAAACCAAGAATTACCATGGAGATTCATCATAGAGATGAGATGTACAGAGTTATTAAAAAAGATGGTGCAAAAGTAAAGCTGATTTATTCTTAAATGAACTGACATACCACAACCGTCTTGACATGAAGACAGAAAAACTGTCCAAGTTTCACATGCACATTACAAATGTTCGATGGGGGTACTTGCGTAGCTACAATGGGGTAAGGGGGGGGCAAAACAGTCACGGTCTCCTCACAAGGAAGCATTTGCAACCCTGGGGCATTGTCATCTGCGGATTCCCCCCCCCCCCCATTGCAGCTACACAAGTGCCCACATCGAACTTTGAACAGGGAATAGCTCTTCATGATGACTGAAATGCTGAAAAGAAGTCAACCAGCAGCAGTGATTCAGTCCTGAGGAGGTCATGCTTCCTGCCCAAATCTTTCTCTAGTTATGCTGCTTGGTTGGCTTGAAGCACTAGCTTTTTTTTATTCCTGTATAAGGATGAGGTGGGGATGAGGAGCCCAGATGTTTTCTATGGTGTGAGAAGAGTGCCAGAAAGATAACTGTCACAGCCTCCCTGACCTTTCATTACCAAACTGACACAGTAGGAGCAAGGTGTAGAGAAGGATGAAAGGATCAGTTCCTGGTTTCTGCAGTCTTGAAGCTGAAGACTCAATGGGTCGGTTTAGACATCATGCAGAGCCAGGATTTATTTAATGTAACTATGAACTGTTTGTGCAAATCAGGACTTTCAACTAACCATGATTTATTTTGGACAAACACAAACCAGGATTAAACGATCTGAACTCATGACTTGAAGTGGTTTGTGAACCACAGTTTGCTTTAACTATGGTTTCATGTCAAGTCTGAACTGATAATATTGGGTTAATCCGTACTTCTTTCATGAACTCCACTAGACACCAGCCTAGATGTACAAATGAGATGCTCAAGGTTGAAACATTGCTCTCACTGGAGCTCTTGCCCAACAGTCCCTGCCCTCTGTCTGCCTAGCAGCAGCAGCATTGTTCACACATCTCCCCCTTGCACTGAAATGCATAGGAAGGCAGCTTCCCTGCTTAGCCAAACTCACTTAGCCCTCTCACCAAACAAACACAAACAAACATGAAGCAATCAAAGGGATCTTGGTCCGAGTCTTATTCTTTCAAACAAAAATGTTCAAGAGCGATAAGGGTACACAAATAAAATTGTATGAAGAACTCTAGAAAGTTTTCTTTTTACATTAATATTAGAGCGCTTTTAACACATACATTGTGGGGAATGGGCAAGAAAGGGTTCACTTTTCTTGAAAAGGGGAAGGGACTAGAATAAGGCTTTATATACTGTACTTCTCACTGAGCAAGGAGAAATGCCTGAAGAAGCCAGTGATTGGCTTATAACTATTTCTTGTCGCACCCAACAGCAAAAGTGTAGCTGACAAGGATCCTTGCCAGGATCCAGAAAGAAATGAGCAGCTTTGATTTTATCTGGGAACTTAATGGGAGAATAGGCAGTGGAGGCAGAGACAAAACAAACCAGGATTTAGTGTCAGCAGCATCAATCCTGGCTTCATAAAACACAGTTAAGAAAAACCATGGCTCTGGGAGACATCTGAGCCAGACTCCTCTTTTTCCAGATCTTCCAAAGTGCTCCCTGAAAGCTCTGCCTCCCTGCCACAGGAAGGAAGACAGACTATGAACTGGTAGAAGGTTCTTGCCTCCTAGAAAAGAAAGGCTTTAATCCTGCTAGCAGGACCTAACTCAACATTTAATGTTCTTGCACCTATGAAGGAACAAGACGATAAGGTCTAAAAATGCCAAGAACTTCTCACAGAAACATTAAGACAAGTCACTGCAAATGTAGGTTTCTTTCTTATATTAGATAAATCACAGCTTTATTTTACTGGTCTATAGATGAAAGGGGGGAAATACAAAGAGAAGAATAGGGCATTACTTTGGGGTTAAAATCTTTTTTACAGAACCCATCTTGCTGGAAATGAATGGGGCTAATTGATCTAGGAAATGGTTGCAGATGTATTTTGCTTTGTTGTTGTTCAGTCGTTAAGTTGTGTCCGACCCTTCGTGATCCCATGAACCACATCCCGCCAGGCCTTCCTGTCCTCCACTATCTTCCTGAGTTCGCTCATTTTCATGTTCGTTGCATCGGTGATGCTGTCTAACCATCTCATCCTTGGCCTTCCCCTTCTCCTTTTGCCTTCAATTTTTCCCAGCATCAGAGTCTTCTCCAGAGAGTCCTCTCTTCGCATTAGGTGGCCAAAAGAGTTGAGTTTCAGCCTTAGTATCTGTCCTTCCAGGGAACAGTCAGGGTTGATTTCATTTAGGATTGACTGATTTGATCTCCTAGCAGTCCAAGGGACTCTCAGGAGTCTTCTCCAGCACCACAGTTCAAAAGCATCTATTCTTCGGCGCTCAGCCTTCCTTATGGTCCAACTCTCGCAACCATACATTGCTACTGGGAAAAGTATTTTGCTTTAAGAAATCATAAACCATTAGCTACTTTAAAAGGGCTCTCTTCAAGTCAATGGGACTATTTATGGAAAGACGGAAAAGTCACATGAATGGGGCCTCAAAACTGGGCACAAGGTTCTTAAATTTACAAGGCACATGCACCCTTTGATATTATTCGTACAACTAATATAATCTGACAGTTCCTATGGGTCAATTAGCATTTGTTTGAACCAAACTGTGGATGTTAAAATAATTTAGATTCTTCGTCCCAGAAAGCACTATGGCTGAAGTATTTAATTTGCTGATTTAACAAGTCTCTCTGGATCTCTTGCATACAACAGCAATGCAGCAGCTACCCACACTGGTACTCCAATAGTGTCAGCACAGGAATAAGTTATAGAATTACGTAAAATGACAATATTAAACAGCAGCTATGAAGTAGCATAGAGATAAGGATATACCCAGACACCCAGAATTGAAAATATGCTCCCAAATTAAGGCTCTTAAATGGACATTAACTTTATAGCTAGATAGCATAATATGATTTCATGCATTACTGTATAGGGAAAAGAAAGTAAAGAATGAGTTCTTATATAAGACAGGCAGTTATTGAAAATGGTTTTTTTTCCTGTTTCATTAAGACAATATAAGGGTTATCTAGCAAACATTATACAACATTAGCAAATTGTGGGCAACGTTCAGCCCTCTTTTCTGCACCTGATGGGCTCCTGACAGAATGTAATCAATTTTAGCTTTTCTAAATAAATGGTTTCTAGCATTTATAAGTGCAGAGCTAAGTTTGAAAACATGATTACAAATATTTTCAGCATAGTAGTAATTGCTTAGCAAGTTGCCCACCACCCCTGGATTAAGTGGAACTATACTCTTATCAAATATATGAAGTCAATCTTTCAGTCTTTTTTTCCTTGAACCATAAGGTCAAGACTAAAGTCTCTAATTTTATTTGTTCACTCAGGCACAAGAAGCTACTAACAGATAGCACAGATAGCACAGAACCAGTTCTAAAACCCATATTTAACTATTTTCCCAAAAATAAAAAGTGAGTCAACAAAATATTTCTTCTTCTGCATCTGTGCATAAGCATCATCCGATTCAGACTTCAACAGCTAGCCGGCATGCTTTGTTAAGTTAGACAATTTCACACAAAGGCAAAGATAAACACCATTTCTCACAGTGGAATGGTTTCTTGAAAGTCTGCTTATTAGTAACCCTACTCCCACTCCTAAGCCAGCATCACCAACCAACCTGCATTCGGAGTACAGCTGAATCTGATTGGGATTTGAGAAACAGAACTGTGAAAGGAAATCGCCCTTCAGCCAATGATAGCGCAGTACTGAGATCATACGTTGCTGACGTTAGTACATAGACTGTATCTGTGGAGTTTCTAGCAGGTAGTTTTTGTACAGCTGCACAGTTTTTGCAAATGATTTTCCATTACAGAGTGCATAATTTTGTTTCACAACATTCCAAGCCCCTTTCTTTGTGTGATGTTTAATGTCTCAGAATGCACCACAAATCAAAGCTTCAGACTCATATGTATGACAATGAAAAGAAACACAGTTTTCAGAAGTCACTAGACTTTGAACATGTCTTTTTCTTCACAAGGTACATTGGAAGAGATTCAATCAAGTTTTTCCAGTGTAATTTAAATGTATCTTCTATTGATAAGGTATGCAGCAGAAATGTAGGTAAAACAATTGCTTTTGTAACCTCTAAAAAACTGATGTCAGCTCACCAAATACGTTTTTTAAGTTAGTCAACCCTAAGTAGTTTAAATGTAGACTCTTTAGTTCTATAAATTTAATATGGTTAATACTCCAACATGAATTCTCAGTTTTTTGTATGAAAATACTGTTTTCAGTTATGCAGTATTAAAGTCAAATGACATTAGCAAGAACAACTGACTGCAGTGTTTGATTCCAATATAGAAGATTTCCAGTTGATTTAAATGTATGCTTTTGAGACAGGTGCTACTTTGCTTTACACTGGCATTTTCCCTAGGACAGATATTTTTAAATATTGCCATGGCAAGCCTCCCTAAGTTAAGAGAAGTCTGTTTGGGCCTCCCTAATAATAATTAAAAGGCATGGCTACACTGTATCTAAAACTGCTCTCATTTTATTATTTGTTATGAATCCCAGCACATTTTTGCGTAACAATCCACAATTATGTCTGTTTTGTCCATTTCTGCCTCAACGAACGAATTTCCCCAAACGAACAGTATTGGTGTTAGATCTGCACTTCTGTTGCCTCATATTTTGAGAAACTAACTGAACAGCATATTAAAATGGAGCAGAAAAATTCTAGGAATGTAAAAATTTGATCCCGACTCAAACCTCTCTCTCTCTCTCTCTCTCTGTAAGGTGCCACACACCTGGATAATGATATATACATAATTGTAATCCTAAAAACTATTTCAAGTTTTCATGGCCAGCAATTATCAAATAATGTTCTATGGAAGACGAGTATACAGCCATGATAAAAAAACACTAGTTAAGTAAATAATAAAACCAAGGTACTGGTCACAAACGTGGGGACGTATATAAATACACTGTTAAAAGCCCTTTAAAAAAAACTTTAAACACGTTAAACAAAAAACAGCCACACGTTAAGACCAGGTAACAAAAGTTTTAAAATTAAAACGAAACTCTAAAATGCAAAGTTTCACTCGAATTTTATCGAGCATCTTCAGGCAAAAAAAACAACAACACCCCTATGTAGTGGGAAGATGTTACGAACAAGCAGTGAAACCATGCTACAAAGGCAGGCTTACCGTCCGTCCCGGAAACCCTGGGACGGTCCCAGGATCCGGGATCCGGTCCTTGGTTTTCCAGGCCCGGTGGAACCCTCCGCCGCTGGAAAAAGGTAAAAAAGTACCTTTTCTCCAAGTGCCGCCATCTTGGATCTCACAAGATTTTGCGAGATCCAAGATGGCGGTGCCTCGAAAAAGGTACTTTTTTTACCTTTTTCAAGCAGCAGTGGCTTCACAGCGTGGCCCGGGGGCAGAACGATGACAATGCCGGTGGCCACCGCAGACTACAGGGACGGCAGCCGCCAAAGACAACAACAGCAGCAAAGACAACAGCGGCAAAGACAACAACAGCGGCAAAGAAGATGGGTGGCGAGGATGGCTGCGGCAAGGAAGTCGGGCGGCGAGGACGACGGCAAGATGGCGGTGGTGAGGGCGGGCAGCAGCAGCGAAGACAGGTGGCAAGGGCGGCGGCGAAGATGGGCGGTGAGAGCAGCGGCAAAATGGCAGCAGCAGGACAGGTAAGTGGTGGCGATGCCAAAACGGCCATTTTCATGACCAAAAATAAATAAATTTGTGCCCACAAAAATAATTTATTTATTTGATTTAAAAAAAAAAATCTGGGGTGTGTGTGTCCCGGTTTCAAACTGGGAAAATATGGTAAGCCTACATAAAGGGTAGGAGCAGCCTCGTGATCACCTAGTTAATTAACCCAAGGTGGAGAGAGTAGGAAAATGAAGGCAACCATTACTCACGAGGTGAGAAAAAGGTAGGCATTACTCACGAGGTGACCATCAGTGAGTGCCAGACACAGAGTATCAGGATTGTGATCCAGATGCAGCGTCTGTTGAAGCTGAGTTAGCCTCAAGTTGAAGCTGAGTTAGTCTTAAGGCTAACACATACAAATGACAAATTATATTTGGGATGAATATACAGTATTCCCACTTACCGGTAAGTATTTTGTACTAGAGTTGAAACATTGCAACTTCAGATAGTTCTATACAACTCCCTCTCTTCCACTCTAAATCCTGCATGCCAAAACAAGACCCAAGCTTGCAAACTGTTCAGAAGACAATAAATAGGAAGGAAAGGCAACCAAGAGACATCTCCAATGTGCTTCGACAGTAGTTTCAATTCAAATGCAATTCAAACACAGAAATGCTGTTCTTTCAGCTGAAAATATTGTCTAGTAATGAATCTATGCTGTACAGAGAGCTCAGACCACCAAAACTGCCCCCTCATTATAAGGTAGTAGTCCTTCTCTTGACCAACACAGCAATTTCAAATTTAGAGCTCAAATCATCCTGCTCAAATGCAATGCAGGCTTGTTAATGAACTCTCCAATAATAAAACCCAAAACAAAATTGAATCAAAAGAACTATAGTTAAGGAAGAAAACAAAAGAGCTGACAGGTCTTTTGTACTTCTGGCCAGTTATCTAGTACTGGCAGTATCTGAAGAACAATATGAATACCAACACTAATCAATGTGGCATTTTTGGAAGTTCAGACACCAATGCAAAAAACTTGGATTATATTACTAATTGCACAATTGATGCCATTTGCACAGAAATGACAATTTGATGAGCAAGAGGCAGGCATCAGGCAGAGCAAAATGGGCACCAAATGACATATGGGTTACTGCACCAATGTTCAGGAAGGAGCCATTGCTATGGGGGGGTGGATGGTGATAAGTAAGTAGCAAAACAGCAGGAGTATCACACTGCTTTCACAAACACTTTTTTTTTAAAAAAATCTCATGTATGTGTAGTGTATGTCACATCCCATGTATGTGTGATGAAAATCAAAACTAACCAACATAATACATGCTTAAGTGTTAATATCTTTGCACTTCTGGAAATGCCACATCTGCCATTTTCTATCACTGGAGTGGCTGTGTCTCAAAAAGGAGAGCCCAAATGCTGTATTTTTCTAAAACCACCTCTGTTCACAGAAACAAGATAGCACTCATCCACAACATTCTAATTAATGGCTGCATCTCTCAGGACTATTGTTTGAATTAAAGAGCTGTTTCTTACTTTATAGAGCCAGCGGGTGGCGCAGTGGGTTAAACCACTGAACCATGAGCTGTCGATTGAAAGGTCGTCCGTGCGACGGCTCCTGCCAACCTAGCAGTTCGAAAGCAAGAAATTGCAAGTAAATGAAGAGGTACCGCGTCAGTGGGATGGTAACAGCGTTCCATGCGCCTCGGTGTTGAGTCATGCCGGCCACATGACCATGGAAACGTCTTCGGACAGCGCTGGCTCTTCGGCTTTGAAACGGAGATGAGCACCGCTCCCTAGAGTCAGACACGACTGGACTTAACTGTCAAGGGATACCTTTACCTTTACTTTATATGCTGCGTAAACTATATTCAAGAATTCAAAGGCTAACAGCCCAATCTAGCACTAGTCATACACAACTATTGACCATGGATGTGGGGATGCAAAATCCACCATCAAAAGACACAACAGCCAGTTGTGAGATACAGATGAGCAATACAAAGCTGATTAAGGATGTAACGTTCACAGTGACTGAGCGCTTGAGAACGTGCTTCAGTGCACAAGTCCCACTTGCTGGATCAGGGCAAGTGTGTTAGCAACTTTCAATAAGTTTTTGTCATCAGCACTTTCAGGCTGCAAGAGTGAGCTGCCATGGTTTTCCTTCCACGAAGAAAAAGATGAGAACACCAAGAGCCGCTCTACAATCTACATGCAATTCAGCAAATGCCTTTGGTGTTTCCTGGATTTTGAAAATCAGCACAGTATATGACAGAGGTGGCCAAACTGCGGCTCCTGAACCACATGAAGGTCTTTGACATATACCATATTGACCTGAGAATAAGACTCACGTTTCCCCCCCTAAAGCAAGTCTTTAAAGTAGGGGTGCGGCCTACAATCAAAGCCTAGCATTTTCTGCTAGAGTTTTGTTTTCAAGTCTCTCCAAGTCTCTTTCAAAGGGCTTTTTTTTCTTTTTCTTTTTTTAAACTGCAAAGCGCTTAATCACTGGCTAAATGGCCGAACAATGATCTCTCTAGCAACCTCTAGCCTCAGGATGGAAGTATTTGAAAAAATTAACCCTTAAGCTCCAGGCCCAGGACTCTGTGGAAACTAAGATATTTATTGATCCTGCAGTTTGAAAGTTGAGAGTACAGTTTGAAAGCTGAGAGCAAGAGCTCCTGCATAGGCTTACCATATCCAAAGGAGGACAGAGTGCCAACCTTTAGGCTGCAATCCTATGCACACCTTCCTGGGAGTAAGCCCCATTGAATGCAATGGGACTTACTTCTGAGTAGACATGCATAGGATTGTGCTGTTAACCATTGACATTTGAGCAGGTGCAGCTCATCATCATGGAAAGGTGCAACAAGCTGCACCTGCCCAAATTCCAAAGGTTAAAGGTAGGCACTCTGTCCCCCTTTGGATCTGGGAAGACTACTAATACTAGGGTGCCCAGATTCAATAAGGGACAGGGTGCCTATGCCTTTAACTGTACTAAAGCTGTACTGTTTTATTGTTCTACTACTAATGTGTATATTTAAGTTAAAAACAGTTAAAATGTTTTTAAATAGCACCAAACTTTAAGGGTGCGGCTTATAATCAGGAGCGTCCTATACTCGGGACAATACGGTAATGTGCGGCTCTCAGAAATATGAGCTCCTTTTTGCTTCACAATTTAATGTAAAAGGTAAATAAGAAGTTATAAAGCTTTATAATTATTTACCAGGTAGAAACTTACAGTCCACTGGATTAAAATATAAATTTAATGTTCATGGTGCGTTTATATATTTAAGAATTTAAATGCTTCTTAAATATTGCGACTCTCAAAACACCTGAAGTTTATCGTATGTGCTCTTACATTAAGCAAGTTTGGCCACCCCTGGTATATGAGGGGAAAGTTAAACTTCAGGAAGCAAGAAAGGTAATCATGGTACGTATTAAGCATAAACGTACAAAAAGATCAAATAGTCACTAATAGACTGGACAGAATCCAGTAATCAGGTTGAACGCTTCCCCCATCTTAGAATTTTTCTATATCCAAAACACATCTTTCAATCCCCTTTTATTTTCTTGTTCTTCTGAAACATAGCAATCCAGATTCCTCTATCTGTTGCTACTTATAACAACTGAGGTGACTATCTGAAGGGGATAACTGAGCTCAGTCTTTATTGATTATTCCATTGTTATCCCACTCATCTACTGAAAATATCCTAAGGAAGCAAGTCTGATCAGTATTTAAGTGATAGAGATGAAGAATGTGGCTATTAGCTCTAGCTCCTTCTCAGTACTCAGTGTTGGAAAATGACCCTATGATCCATTTGCCTAACCAAAGTTTTCAGTAGCCATGAGAAAAATCTGCTCTCCCCACCGAAGCTTCTACGATGTTGTAATTTGTTTTCTTGTTGAGCAGAAAGCCCTTAGAGATGAGGAAGAGGAGATACCAGAGCATCTAGAATAATACTAATTAGTCTCTGCTGCCTGTTACCCCGAGGAGAAAGCAATCTGGATGCTAGACAGAGACCTGTATCTTTAGTTTAAGAGGGGAATTTACAAGCATTGTAAGACCAAACTACATGTTACATGAAGGATACCTGTATGTTTACCCCCCATGGGGCAAAGAGCAACTTGGGAGAGAAGCAGTTTAGACTGGGAAAAAGATATTGGAGGAGGGTTGAAAACTCTCTCCCCACACACCACAGCAGAAATCTAATAGGCAGACTCCCCAGAATTGCATTTCATCAAAAGAAAAAGGGTGATCCAAAAGAAAATGTCCTGCATAAAGTGTAGTATGGCCCACGGTGGGTAACAATTTATTAAAAGTTTAAAAAAATGAATTTGTTTGTTAGCCATAAGTTTCAATTTTTAAAATAACCTAGTTTAAAATGAAATCTAAACTTATTCCAAACATATATTTCTAAAAACTGAATTATGACCCTCATATGAGTCTTTGAAGGGTTACTTTTTTTAGTTTTGGGGTGATGGTGACAATGACGTCTGGGTTAGTAAAGTGCCCGTTACTCATCATACAGAACTTATGTTATAGCTTATTACTGAGAGGTTAGGGACTAGCAAGTCACCACAGGTGTCATCTGCTGATCCACTAGGTGACCTTTTACACTTAGTTACTACCTGATATCTGCAACTGGGTCAGAGTCAATACTCTAGAAACTGTTTATGACACTACCTTTCAATCAAAGAACAGGGATATTTATTTTCCATCTCATGGAGAATACTGATCTGCCCAGGAACTACTTTTCTGCAAGAAGACTAAAACAGAAAGGAACACAGCAGCACCTTCTATTGTTGATTCCAACTAGCACAAGTCTACAAACATCTGTCATGCTGCAGGTCCTATCTGGAAATATTTTGAAGAAATCTCTTCACTGGATAAAAGGGAAAAATATAAACAATATAGCAAGTCCTCACTTAAAGTCGATGGGAAAATGCCATGGGAACGTTTACATTTATCAATTAGTCTATGGTAGAATTGGTTTCATTATAAGTCGTTTCGCTTCAAGTTGCAGTTTCCAAGAAGAACCTATAGACAACTTTAAGTTAGGAATTCCTGTACAATAAAGAGATGCTAGGCCTCTTTGTCAGAATGAAGCAGTATCAATATGTTTTCATGGTTATAGCAACTGGTTAGTGTGTACTTTTATTTAGGAACTAAACAAATAATAAATATAAAATACAGATTTAATTAGGGGATTTCAAGTGGGTTTTTTTCTTGGCAATTTAAGTTACTAATTTAAATAACCTTGATTTAAATCAATCCACCCTGGTTCGGTTCTGGACTGCATACAACACACACAGTTTGAGTGGCAAGTCTGTTGTGGAGCCACATCATCTCTTTTTGTCAGATTCACAGCCTTCCTCAGAGTACTGTTGCAGGAGTGACTGGTTCTTCCCATTCCCAGAAGAAGCCATCTACTGTATGTAGAGTGCTGATTGACTGGCCCTTGTGGCAATCATGAAGCTATTCCACCTTGGAGCAGTGTTCCAAATTAAAGAGGAAAAAAACCTTAATTTTTTGTAAAGGCTCTGAACAAACTTTTAAAATGGGTGAACATGCCAAACCTCTGAAAGTAATCTTCTCTGCTGCATGAGGGGAAAGAGCAAAATGTACCTGTGCCATTAAAGCAGCAAGGCATTGGGAGAGGAGAAAAAAGCCCTACCAGTTCTTTTAGGTAGGTATGTCTGTATGAACCTCTTCGTTTCCCAAAATCTGGCCAGTACCTGAGAAGCAGTATAGAAAATCCTCCCCCCCCCCCTGTATCCATGACTTCATCATCCGCGGATTTGCCTCACTATGGAGGCTTCGCAGATACCAGGGCCAACCGTAAAATATCTTTAAAAAGAAAAAAAGTTAAGTGGTTTGGTTACCTTTTTACTGCAAACTGCTGCATGTTCTTCCTTATGCTAGCTGAAATTGTACTCCGGAACCCTCCTTCCAGGAAATTGCGCTTCTGGAACCCTCTCCCAAAATAGCTCCAGAACGCATTGCATTCACATGCTTATACTGAAACTTCTGCAGTTTGCTGTACTGCAACTTGCCACCTTTTTTAAAAAAAGGATTGCACAAATTGTGTAATAGATTAGCCGTTACCAAAGAAATATAGCATGGACACAAACCATATTCCAGTTCTCTTAAGAGATAGTTTTATAAATACTTTTAGAATATTCAGAATAAGAACCAAGACACTGCTGCATAATAATGAGACCAAATCCACTGTACAGTACTTTTGCATTAAAAAGAGTACCCCAAGAGAACAGTTTCAATGGTCTCATTAATTTGTAAATACCCAGAATTCCTCTTTGTTCTTTATTTCAGTTGATCCTGAAAATCATTAATAAAACCATTTTTCTTTCTAGAGATTATGAAATAGCATAATTTTGCAAACGGTGCCTTTTGCTTATTCTGTTTTTCTCACTATTAAAAAAACCCATTTCCTCCCAGCCCACAGGTGTACACATTTAACTCCTGTTGCATATATACACCCTTGGGTAAAAATGCCTTAATTAATATAATGAACATTGCAAATAGTTAAGAAAACACACACAACCCATGGAACAGTGGGACAATACTACTGCAGCTTCAACTCCCATCCTTTTATGGTTAGGGAAAGGAGCTGTCTTGGTATTGTCACACTTTTTCCGGTCAGGCCTCACTTTCTGCAGTGTCTGCCCACCAGAACTACAGAGCCCAAATTGCAAAGAGTGCTGTGACAGTAATACCATTGTACATCCTGCCTAGCCTCTTCCCTCTAAGTGTGTGTGTGTGTGTGGGGGGGGGGAATGGAACAGTACTGTTGTGGCTACTTCTCCATGCTTTAAAAGGCCAAGAGAGGGAGGAAAATCTGCTACTCAGTCATGTGGGAGGTAACAGTTACTTGCTTTAGACAAGCAGGTTAAGTGGCTACTTGCTCATCCAAAATAAAATGCTACCAGAAATGCAGTCTCTCAACTCTGTTTTACCAAGCATTTTAATGAACAGTAAGCTTCTTGTATTACAATTGTGTAGTGGCACTACTTTCTTAGCATAACACTGGTGGAAGATCACAACTAGAATACTTTTTTGTTTGTAATAGCAGGAGGCCTTGCTATTATCAGGAAGGAACAAAGTTGCTCTTGGGTGTGTGTTACACTTGAATAAGAAGTACTACTTTCTGTCTAATTGTGAAGCTGAAGGCGATCAGCTTCTTCAAACCAGGTACCGTACTAGCAGCTGCCCAAATCCGATTTACATAGAATACTGAAAAGGATTTTTCAGCTCTGCAAACATGCATTCATTTTAACCAGATTGACAAATTCACAATAACTTGTTCAGAATCATAAACCTGATGTCCTGTGTTTAATTATCTTTTTATAGTTAAATTATAGCCCCCCCAATTTTTCCTCCAACACTATCTAAAACTTACTCTTGCAAGCTAGCATACAGCAACTGAGTGTCATCATTACTACCAAGAGGTGAAACGATGATGAAATGGTCTTCTAGCCAATATGATACGATACAGCCAAAAATCCCTAAAACCCTAGAGCATCTTATGCTCTAAATCCCTAAAACCCTACATTTTTAGATATCCTAAAAATCAGCACTACTGTGTGAAGCCCTCCCATAGCTGCGCAGCGGCATCTTCCTGGCATTCGGTAATGGCATCATTAAGTCATTGCCGACTTCTGGTTCAACTGAGCTTCAAGCTGCATGGAGCTTGGGTGAGAGCTGCACAGTCACACAGCTTAGCAGGAACACTGGATACAACTGCTTTATGCAAATAAAATGTCTATGTCTACAGAGAAATTTCACAATACAACATCATGAAGGAGAACTTTACCACAGAATCAGTAATGGGCATAGGAAGCCATCTTGATCTTGAAACTGATCTTGAGCCATTACAACTCTTTTCTGAAAACAGTAAGCCAATTTAACCTCCTTTAAACCTGAAGACTGCAGAGATAAATGTATGCTACTATAGGACTGCCTTCACAGCTGGGGGGGGGGGGGGGACGACGACGACGACAAGATACAGTGAAAGCTTCCTTAAAGCAGCACTTCATTAACTGGCACACTAGATTAACCAGCATTGCTGCCTGCTAGTTTGTCAGTTACCTGAGATTCCTGTTTTACAAAGTGTCAGTTAACAAGCTGCCCACCTGCCTCCCAGTCCCCTTACTTACTTACCAGAAAGGGTTCCCTCTGCAGTGCTGCTCTGCCCTCCTTCCTTCCTCATGAGGGTCCTTATTAGGAAGTAGAGTCTCCATTCCTAGAGGGCCCTCAGGGAAGGAAGGTATGCGAAGTGACACCACAGAGGAAGCTGTCTGGTAAGGTGCTCACAGAGAAAGCCGGGGAAGCAGGGTTGTAAAAGCGTTGTTAACTGGTTTATTTGGGTAACTGTCAACCTTCGTTCCCCATGAGTGCTGGTTACCAATAAGCTTTTACTCTATTTTAACTCTGCCTCAAGGCAAGGTTTAGATTAGATTACCTTTCAGGTACCTTCTATATAGTCATACATCCACAGATAAAACCCAATAGCTACAGTATGTAGTTCAGTTTAACACTTCATACAGAGCCATTTCAGGCAGTTTATGTGCAATATCGTGCCACTAACTCACCAGGAGGTTTACACATGGACAGTCTGTGGTGTCCAGCCACATGGTGTGCTTTACAACAGTTTTACAATGTCCGGTTACTCTTCATTTTCATGTTAACGGGATAGAACAAATGCTTACCTCATCAAAAGGACAGACGTCAAGAATAATCAGCTCTTATGTATCTGCAATTGCCACCTTATGGTGAATTTAAGCAGCCACGATACCACAATTGGCTGTTTGACTTCACTCACGCTAACAGTTTCTTCATATAGTATCCATTACAAGTGTACACCATCCCGCTTGAAGCAACTTCAAATATCTACTTCACCGCATACGCATACTGTACATATGCTAGGGATCTGTGGGAAGCTGTAGCTCTTTTGCCATATGTATATGGTTAAATAGATGCACATAGCTACTGTGAACACAACAGTGTACATAAAAATTACATAAAAACTGCAACCTATGACTTTGGAATGCATTGTCTAGCATGGTGCGTGTATGCACCTGTTTATTAGTCTTCATAAAGTAGCTCAACCAAATGGATTTTAGGGACGTTAGCAAAAAGTAGCATAATGTGATCTTATTGTTAGGCTTTTTTATTGGTTTTATTTTCTGCTATCTCCAGAAAACTTAATTTTAAACTTATAAGCTCACCTTAAGCTTAGTGGAAGTAAGGCAAGGCATGGCACAACATTTTAAAACTAACAAACATGTGAAGTGGCCCTTATTGATACAATACTGTTTTAAAAAGTCATCCAGCTATGAATGTTGTGATTAAGAAGCTGCATAATACACAGCTGTTTCATTACTACGAGTATAAGCCCGCCCAAACAGTATTATTTATCCACTTCAACGCTGCCATTTGGAACCAGGAAGGTAATGAGCAAAACCAAGCAGACCTATCAGTTGTCACTTCTTAAACAGAAAATTATACTACTTCCCCCCTCAAACTTTTAAAGCATAAGCAGCATGGAACTCAAAGAGACAAAATATTCACTTAGGCTGGGTCGCACAAATGCAAAAGTACACATCTGTTTAAAATCAACTGCACGCTGATGTGCAACTGATGCATATGATCTATTCCTTGTACAACTGATGTGCAACTGAGCTAGGAGGCCTGCAATGCAGCACAGAGATTGCTACTGCAATTGCAGTCCCCAGCATGTACATGATTGCAGAAGTGTCAGAGATGAGCTGTCCCATGCAATGTCCCATGTCTCCTATATGAGAGGTACAAAGTACCTAATAACCCTTCCATCCACTTCTGCTGCATTGGGGCATTATCAAAGTGTCCCCAGAAAACCCTTTTAAACCTCAAACAGGAATGATGAAGTTAGGTACTGATCAGAACATGCCTCCATGTCAACTATCAACCTTTTATTAGGAAACCCATGTGTTTTTAAAATCTGAAACCTGTTTTTTCCTCAGCATCATGTAATTCTTTCCACAACATAAACCACATACCTCACTCATTCATTAATTGTTAAAAGGATACAACAGGGAAGACTCAACATTTTTAAAGTATTTTCCCTTTATAATTCACAGGCACACTGCCAAGTAGAATCTGACAGCCAACACACTCTATCTCAAAGCACTAAGGGACACAGCACAACTTCCCTTGCTTCCAGATGATCAACTAGCAGCCCATAGCCAACATCTGGTCTACAAGATGGCCCCTGAGGGTCCTTATAAAAAGGTTTGCACTCCCTAGTTATCATGACGCTCAATGGGAAAGCTCTGTGCTCAGAATCTTCACCTATACATCGGCCATAATACCAGTGATTCACTGCAAGTCCCTGCAACAGTAGCTTCTCCGATACAAGGAAATCCATCTCCCACATATCCTAGGCCACCAACAGCCCCAGCCCTCATAAGCATCAATATCCTCTTACAGAATATGCAAAGGAATGAGCCCGTAATCAGTAGGTACAAAACATATAGATCTATAAGTTTAATGGCGCAATCCTGTGTAACGGTGCACCAGGGGAGTGCAAGCTCTCCCAGCGCAGGGTGTCGTAAATGCACTGTAAAGCGTGTTTACGGTACCCAGCGAGTAAGGATCGTCAGCGCAGAGGCCGCTGACAGACAGGGTAAGTCCAGTGCCGCCCGGGGCAGGAGAGGGTGGACCAGGCGGTGAGGGCCTGGAGAGGGTGGGGATACCAGTGGTGAGATACGCCGATATCCAAAGTCCTCCCCAGGCCAGGCACAGCCTTACACAGAGGGCGCAAATGTACGTAAGCTCCAGAGCTCACGTACATTTGAGGAGGCCCATTAGGCCTCCTGCTGCTTACACACCAGGGAGGAGGACGATCCTTCCCTTCCCTTGAGGTGCGCCTGGGCTGCCCTGGGGCAGCCCGGATCCTGCACAGGATACGGTGGCCAGCCCTTTAGGCCGGCCACCATATCTTACACAGGATTGGGCTGTAAGAAGTTGATCATCTTGTAGTCTAAAGAGGCAGATCTAACAAGCCAACCCATGCCAGAAGCACTTGTTGATTTGAAACAAGTTTAGCACAACAATTCAGACAGCCCAAGTAAAACAAATCACACAGTACAAGCAAAGCTTAAAAAAATAAGCTATGGAATCTTCACCCCAAATATGACAGACTCCTGAGAATGAAAGAAACCCAATTTACAGCACATCTGAGAGAATATTTTTCTTGATCTTGTACTACAAGTCCCTCATTCCTGCCCTCTTGTATCACTTCTCTAGTTTCCAATGCCTCCCTCCCCTTGCAACAGTACTAGTCCCAGAAAAAGCCTTCCTTTTATGCTTCATGTTTGTTGGATAAATTAAAACACTGCATGAAGGCTGCCTGTGCACATACACTTTTGTATTTCTTTTTCTACTCTTACGGTAATTTCAGTGTTAGTTATTTGCTTACATAAGCAAATGTGCAGCTTCATTTATGTCTTGTACATTTAGTTCTTTGAAAAACACTTCACCAGTAAGAGGGAAACTGACTAGTGGAAAGCGCAAGAGGGAAGGAAGGTCCTGAGCTGTACATATGCTCAGACTGCCCTGCAACAGCATTGCATCAGGCAACGTTGGTGCAAAGCGCATACTTTCTACTAAAATCATAGAGGTCTTTAATAAAATTGTGATGTCAAAAGTCGCCTTTTGCTCTAAAATGCCATATTTTGGTGGTTGAAAGGAAGATGCTACTCTACCAAGCAATTACACTGTCAACTAAAAGCTGGAAAATCTATAGTACAGAGATGAAACAAACTAGGTGCACATAGTCAGGATAGTCAGGATTAATCCCAATGGATTTTTGGTGGATGGGTCACCTGGCACCTCCATATGAACTCCGCAGACTAGACACCTCTACTGCTACTATTTGCATTGCCTCCTGACCTCTACAGCACTGAGATCATGAACAAACATACAGAAGTAGCTGCACTTTAAGCCTCCAGAGCCAATCCTGTTACAACCCCTGAGCAGGGTCCACCTCAAGGATACACCAATGTAGGGTGTCAGAAGGTGGAATTGGGCACTGGGCTTCTAGAAAAGAAAAAAGGGACAGAACCAGGCCACACCAAAGAGATTCCTTTCTCAGTTCTTGACACCATGGTATATAGCCAGGAAATTTATTCTGGATGGAACACTATTTCTATGAAGGGAGCTACACTGTCACTAGGCAACTTTCTAGAAGTTTATTTATATGCATCCTCAGTACTTGCAGCAAACCATTGGGATTGCTTGTTGCCCTATAATCCTGAGGGCATAGTGGAATTGGAGCTCAGATCACGACAAGCAATTGTCTCTCAATGGAGGGGGAGGAAGATAGGTAGAGCTCTGTTTTGCTTCAGAACTTTTTATCTAGCCTATTTACAGAGCCAGTTTAACTGTAGGGAAAGAGTATGGCTTACATTTTTGATTTCTATGTATAAAAACGCACAGCATGCAAATTGTCAGATGAAAAATCACATGTGTCTTTTACACTTGCATTCAGCGGCTATGGTCAAGTGTAGCTTCCCAGTGCAAGTCCACCTAATTTCACGTACTGCACAAGTTTTCCAATACAAAAGTGTTTTCCATGGAGGAAAACTGGAAAACCAGAAGCAGTCTTTAGCACCTACACAATGAAGGCAAGGAGATTGTTTCAAATCTCTGGTACTGTAGTCAGTTCAAGAAACTCAGTTCTATGATTCAATGGACAGTTCAAAAAGCTGCTTTAGTGAAGTCAAGGTGCTTTAGAAGGGTCCATTTCAAAGCCCAATTCAACAAGAGAAAATATCAAGAGGCATCCACTAATGCAAAACTTGTTATTAGAGCAATTCAAGCTAAAAGGAATTTTGCCCTCAGCTTTCACTGAGGGTGTTATGAAGTCTAAGGTTTTCAGTGTATAATGTTTTAGTGAAAAAGCATAATTTAAATAGCTTATCAACTACACTATAGTTTCAGGAGTTTCAAGTACATTTTGGAACAATGCTACATTTTGGAACAATGAATTTTTCTGTCAAGTGAACCCATCTAGCCATTTCACATAGCAAATTATTTGTTGGGAATGTAGACCCATCACATCTTTGTAGGCAGGCGTGGGGAGAAGATTCAGTGCCTGCACAAGGTTTTGTTCTGAACCAGCTTATATCATTAATTTGATTATTGTTTTAATGTTTGAGGCACAACAATACCAAACTGTACTCCAGGTTTTTTTCACTTTGAAAATACTTAATTTTAGACAGTCATTGAAGAAATGCAAAAATGTAAATGAGAAGAAGCTATGTCACCTCTGGATTTCTGAATCAACACAGCCTACCAATTCCGCTTCATCTTTAGAAAGAGTTTCCTTTCAGAACTTGAAATTAGTACAAGACTCCTGTTTAAAAGCCTACTATGGTTAGAAGATAATTTGCTACAAAGCCTGAACTGCTAAATGCATAACTAAGGAAATACTGTATGTTGAATACCAATTCCAACTTTCCCAAGCAACACAACTGTTTCTTAAGTAGAAACACTGAAAATTGTGGCTGTTGATAATTGATAAGAACTTTAAAAATATTGTTATTGCTGGACTATACATTATTGCTTTATATTGGCACTACTACTTGGCAAATGTTATATGAGTCAGTAAAAACATTGTCTACACATTTTTACATAAAGTCTTTTTATACGTTCTCATGTATAATGGCTAATAGATTTCTAATCTTCACAGCTACAAGCTACTGAACATTCCACCATTGTTCCTCATTACCACTGTAGATGATGTAATCTACTTGGTCGACTGACGTGAACAGCCACAAACCTCATTAATAATGCCAACACATTATGCCAGTGATCTGTTTTATTAAATGCTACCAAAGCAAGGAGGGATGTTCTTCACAGCTTAGCAGTTTTCCCTTTTTCATACATACAACATAATCTATGCGTTTAGGGTCGTCCCAGAGAACCATGGCACGTACCCCTATTTAATAATATGGTAGAAAAATGTGACAGCACATTGGAAAATACCCAGAGATAGTGTTCAGTTGTGCCTGAATAGCCATAATTATCTTCCTATTATTTTAATACAAGACAAAATATTGTACATATCTAATAATTTTTAAAAAGCATTCCGTAAAGATCTGCTTTTTGACCATCATACTAGGAACCAGTCCTCTTCTTCAGAGCCAATACTTTAATATATATTACCAGGTACTTAGTATTGTCATTTCTAAACCAATGTACTTCAGTGGGAGGAGATTTTTTTCTCCTTTGGTATGACATAATTGGATACTTAGATAAGTGAAGACTAGAACCTTATACCCATAACTCCATCACAGAACCAGCGTATGTCAGATTAGTTGAAAACCAGACTGCATTCTCAAACCGTGAATGTTAGCAGTCAACTGAAGCTACTCCAGACTGAATTTTCATAAATATCAAGATTGGATGCATTAATTAATTGTACATATCAATAAGTTCATCAAAACATCCCACTCTCTCCTAAAAAGACATTCTGAAAATAACTGTTATGGGACATGCAGCAATTCAGTGCTACATTGCATGAACAAGGTTGTTCTGCAGATGAAGTCTGCACTGAGGAGCATTACATATAACAAACTTTCCGCAAGAAATGTAGTCGAGCTCACCTATACACAAGAATTTGGATCTTAAAAAGATTTAACTTACGTTCTTATGGATCTACTTTATGTAAAACAGGAATATTCAAATTCTTAAAGTAGCCATAGTACGTAATTACTTCCAAAACATTTTCTCTCTCTATCCTGCTTTTATTTTTGATTTCAATTATTCACACCTGCCTAATTATGGTCAGATAAGAGTCACCCTGAACAGTTTTCAGGGTCTTCATTCACCATTCAAGGCATCATCTAGGATAAACTTCACAACCTACACAAGAAGTCAAGTCAGTGCCTGGTAAGCCAGCTCCCTCAAGAGCTCAAAAGCAGGGTGTAAAGTTACCGTCCAGGTCAGGTTGTGTGGGAAGTCCTGAGGGGGACATTCCACCATAACTCACAAATACGTTTCCTGCTCAAACTGGAACAGAACAAACAACAGAAGATTCTGGGGGTTTATAACGGCTCCATGATAAATTTGTTCAGTGAACTTTACTCTTCGGAGTGCTCCATAACTACTGTAGCATCCTCATGAACACAACCCAGAAGGCTCTAAACGCTCACAAAATGCGAGTCTTGTGAAACCATTTTAAAATACACTGAATTTGTATCTAAACACAGGTAGATACAATTTTGCATGGCGGGCCATATGTCACCCTAATAAATCCAGATATATTGCCAGATTGCAAGCACCAATATTGACTCATCACATTAAGGACTATATAGTATTTTGAACATCTACAAGATTACTGTAGAAAATATCAGCTTTCATTTTTTGTGATGGGTCATGTTTCCAGCCCTCATGGTTAACTGTCTGTTGAAGCCTGAAGCCTCAGAAATGTGAGTGAGGATGAGCAGAGCACTAGTGCTTAACATGCTCTCTTCTCTTTATAGCTAGCATTAGCTTTGCTCAGGTCCCTCTATCTACTTAATATTCATGTTAAAGTCATCTCCTTTTACTTTCTTCCGTCCCAGTCTTTATCAAAGAGTATAAATCCTAGAAAAATCTTAATATTGAATGGAGATGTGCAGCTATGCAAAACAGATCCATGCAAGTCTACTTCATTTGCATAATTTATTCTGAGCACAGAATTTTGTTTATTCTTTGAGCCACAGAGAGTACATAGTCCTGAGGTGTATTTCAGCTTTCATCACACAAAGATTGAAAAATGTAATGGCAAAGCTTTTTGATGAATTCATTTCCTTTGCCGGACAACCAGTATATACTAGTAGTTTAAATATGTTTAAGTACCACGGTACCAAAGTGATGTACTCATATTCAAAAAGTGAACATTTAACAAAGACTGGAGTTGGGTTTAACTACCCAAAGCAGGATTTTAAATAAAAACCCAACAGTTATACAAGAGAGCCTGCTTAGGCCTGAGCTTGCAAGTACAGTTACCAGTTTTGGTAACCATATTTTACCACTACTCTCACACTCTAGGGATTCAAAGAATAAAGATGATAGCCAGTGGAAGTTCATTATATTTAGTTTAGATATTAAGTGGGAATATGGTGGTAGTTCTCAACTATGGTGCCCTCAATAAACCAAAGACATAAGACTGAACTTCAAATAACAATTTAAGCTGCAGTTCATGCCTGAAAATGCATTTAATGCATTTAACTTCAATATGTGTTCAGCAATAAGTTTTCTTAAGAGTTTATAGAATGCCTCCCACTGGAGATGTAAAGGAAGCACAAATGAACATCACAGGATGAGGGGTATTTAAGAAATTATGCTGTGGCATCTGGTTGGGCTGGATGATCTCTGAAGTTACTTTTACCTCTATGATTCAGTTTTCACAGCCTTAAAGACCTTCAGTCACAAAAAGCTATATACGGTATTTGCATGATGAGAACTTTGAAGAATGGATAGGAGTTTTCTTCAATTTCATTTCAAAACCGCTGTCAGCGTTATGTTTTAGATCTGAATTTTCAAATGTAGTTTAACCAAATATAATTGTCTCTTGCATATTAAAGCTATCACTAGAGCTATTTTAAGGATCACAAGTCTGAAGCAATTTCAAAGACTCACAACCATAATTCTAATAAGACTGATGGCAAATGGATCAGGCTTCCTCCACTGATTCAACTAACCTCTGGCTTTCTCACTTCCCATTTCTCCCCAGACACAAAAGAAATACTATGCTAGAGCAAAGTAAGAACAATACCTCTTATGCACTAGAAATAACCGGATACCTATACTAAAGCTTATATGCACTCGAACGCATCTTGAATATGCAAGTTACAAGCCAATCCATACTTACTTGGGGAGTAAGCCCAGCTGAACTCAATGGGAGTGACTTTAGAGTAAACGTGCACAGAATCTGTCTTGAAAGTCACTGCAAAACCAAGAGCTAAAAGAATGCTCATCTTCCTAAACACAACTGTCTTAAACATTGTATATTAACTAAATATTTACACTCAAACGGATAGATAAGTTGGGAGGGGGAGAATATGAATATAGATGAACAATTACTAGAACTTTCAACAATAGGAGGAAGAGAAAGAAGCGTCCTCCAGATTTTGCAGAGCAAAAACCGATATCAGTTTTTACAAAAAGGAGAAATCTGAAAACGGACTTGCTTAACAGACAATAGAACTGAGCAAGTTTAGGTGCCCCTCTGTTTAAGTATAGACCTTTGCCTCTTCGGCACAGAAACGAGAGTCAATCTGTCCCACTGGACAGGGGGAGAACAATAAACTTTTAACACTGATGCCTGACACAGTCGTGTTCCATCGTTGAAAAACCATCAAAATTGTAACGCTACACACGATCAAAATCTTTTTCCTTTTAAATACGACGAGTATGCTTTGTGCCTTACCTGGAGGGTCCATTTCGATGTAAAATATCAACTCGGTGGAATACGGCATCATCACCTCCCTCCAATCCGTGTCATCGCGATCCATATCCCACACCGTATTGTACATCGTGACAAACAGGCAGACTGGCGGTTTCTGGGAATAGGGATCCCTCTTTCTCAGTGTCTTCTCTTTTTTTTAAAAAAAAAATAAATAGTATGGCACGCCACAAAATAGAGCCTAGCCGCCAAGGGAAGAAACTTTCTTAAGAATAGCTCGATGGTTTCCTCTCCAGGAAAACCACTCCCCTCAGGAAGCGAGAGGAAGCAAAAGAAATGCTTTATTTTTTTTAATTCCCTCCTAGCTTCGTGGAAACGGAGGAGGGAAAAGGAACCACTTATTCCAGCTTCCTCCCCAAATCCAAATAACGAGGAGGGGGCGGGGGAAGAAAAGAAGTAGTCTCTGAAGAGGAGATGAGTAGAGACGTGTGCGAGCGGTGGCAGTTTGGAGATTTTTTTTTATGGGAACGTTTTGAAAGAGGTTTGAGGAAATTGAACGATATATGTATTTTTTGCTTGTTTCAAATAATTCTCCTGGTCGTTCCCACGGCGAGCGCGCAGCCGTGGAGAGGAACGTCTCCGCTTCTCTAGTACCTCAGGGCAGAGAGCTCGCCACCGCCGGTCCAGCGGCGTTGCTGCCCCGCAATCGGCGCCCACTGCTGCAGGCAGCAGCTCCCGACCCGCTTTCCGTCGCACACAAGCCCCGCGTTGACCCCCGTGCTCTCTCTGGTGCTCGGCTACTCCCAACCCCACTCGCTTTCATTTTAAAGAGGCTCTGAGGGCCCCAACCGTCGCCAACCGCTTCTATGCCGGGGATTAAGCTCCGCCCACCTGAGGGGAAACGGGGGAGGGGCAGAGCCGGGGGAGAGAGAAACCCCGCCCTCGCCCGTCGGTTAACCCTCTCGTGTTTCGGCTGGTGTGCTGCGCTGATGGGTATTCTTTTTTCACCTACTGTACTTACCTGCTGGGACTTGCAAAGAGATAAAAAGCTGTGAGTCGGATACCTCAGCCTTACCTCTGAGTACCTTTCTGAAAGTTTATACTTGCCGCAAATGGTAGCGAGTGGTGTGAAAGAGCGATATATGAAGCAAGTAGACATCTCCAGCTGGAGTAGCATGCGATGGATTTCCTCCACCGTGCGCCTGCACCATGTGGATGTGTAGACCCCAGTGCCCAGAGAGAGATCTGCCAGCATCAGACCATTCAGACAGGACATCCCCCCCCCAAAAAAACACCCCGTTTTCCTTTTCCTCCCATACGACACACAGAAGATGATGCAAAAGAATGTACAGTACTTGCTTGCTGACATGACTGCTAATGCACTGGAAAGTAAGTGGTATATTACCTTTGACCACATACTTCCTACATGTTTTGTTCATATGGACAATCTCTAAAAGTGTAGATATATGTGGATTATATGACTCAGTTGTGTAGCTTGATCCTGTATTACTCCTGAGTATTTGTGGTGTGTTGGAGTGAGAGATAAGCAGACGCTCCTGCAGAATATGCATGATGTGGTGGTGGTGTGTTAATGTATTGTGCAATATGATGTTGAGTATGTATAACTGACTGAAGCAATAATCAAACAGAGCAATTTCAAGTAGTCCAATGAGACAGTTCTAAATTATGTGGGATGCAGAGACCCTAGATGTTTGTACTGTATGATCTGTACATGATATGGTTAGCTCTGAATATGTACATATACTAGGGTTGTGGGAATGTGACATGGTCAGGCTGGACATCAACACCATAGCTTACAGTTTTTGTACCCAAGATATAATAAAACCTAAATTTGCTCATCTGAACTGAAGCAAGGAATTGGCGCATTCTCTCCTGGTCCTGCATGGCAGCCCAGGTGCACAATAAATCCCACTGTATATGCTTGAGTGCTTTTGGAAGAGAGGGAAACTAAAAATGGACTTGTGCATATTCATATAAACTGGATTTTGATGCATTTACAAGGAAAGAAGGCTTTAAAACATTCTGGATTGTTTTTGTTTTATGGTTGGCAGTTTGCTTCCTCTAGTTTATCTGTGTGTCCTCTACAAATGGCAGTGGTTAGGAAAGAATACTTGCTGCTCACCACTATGATTGTATATGTACATTTCTTACACAGAAATAAGTCCAGGTACTCCAGAATTATCCTATTAAAGTTAATGAGATTGCTAAATATGTAGTTTACACTACAGCATCTGTGTCTGCATGTGTTGGGATTTTCTCTGCACATATAATGTGATGTGGCTGAGTTGACTGTCTTAAAGTTTGTGACAGTGCAACCCAATCCTATTCAGGTTTACTCAAAAACAACCCCCTTTGCTCACTGGGGTTTACTCCCAAGTAAGAAGTCACAGGATTGCTGCCACAGCTGTGAATGTCACTCTGTAGCAGACTGATTGATCAATGTGATCACTGTATGCATTTGCTTATGGCAAAATTGTTACAGTCAAATCCAAGCTGTATACTTTATTGGTAGGACAGCTCCCCAAAGTGTAAGGAGCATTTGCTCATCTGTCACTTTAAAAAATGTAAAGTGTGACCCAATTAGGATAGAGATATACAGTATGTGAAATCTGAAAGAACCTAGATCTCCAGCCCATCACAGCCAAATCCTGATATCAAAGTGCCAGTTTGTATTGCTGTCCCTGCCACTTCCTCCCTAATCATGTAAAATCTACCTTATCATGGCTGGTAGTTGCTCATCATAGAGATTGCTGTTCAGCAACCCTTGATTCACAGTTATATTTGTGAGCCATACAGGGCTGTTTGGACTGTGGTGATAGGAGAACAATCACATCATGATCTGCATGAATTTATTTTGCTATTGATCTTGATGTGGGATAACTTCAGTAGACTGACAGCCCAATCCTATGCATGTGTACTCAGAAGTCCCATTATAGTCAATGGGCCTTACTCCCAGCCTGGTAAGTGTGCATAAGATTGCAGCCTGAGACACTGCAGCTAATTGTGCCCTGATCACTTCTTGGGGAAAAGCCACTTACCATCTGCAGACATTGTGTTAGTAGTGGCTATAGTTTCTAAGTACAAATTGAGTTTTAGCATACTGATATATAAGCCCCAGTATCCTCTGTGTGCTAGTTATGCCAAGTTTTGCATGGAAGCTAGGTTGATGATGAGAGTCGCTTCAGTTTTGCATATGTGTCAATGGTGATATAGTTTTAGGACAAAGGCTCTGTGTGCTGGGACCAGCATGTTGCTACCAGTGAAAATTTAACCCATTGAATCTTTTGGCACAGGAGTTTATTTAATGGCTTGTCTGTGCTTCAAATCCTAAATTGCTTACATGGGAGTAAGTCCCACTGAACTCAATGGATCTTACAGCTGTGTTTGCACTGTGAGTTTCTTGTTCCGTGCCTGCAGATTTGGAAGGAAATTATTTAAACTGGCAGTGGGGTGACAAGACGAATCAAGGGACTATGTTTGGCATACCATACGTTTCCGAACTTTCAGTGCTTGTAGCACAAAAGGTTCTGAGCGTTATTTGGTGCTCTTTTAAACTATATGTCTACATACATTTCCAGCTGTCCTCCCCTTATTTTAAGGGGAAAAGTTGTATATTCTATCCCTGGCTACCTGCCAAGATGCACGCCAGCTCGGCAGGCGGGAGAAAAGCGTGCGTCGGCGGGGGGGGGGGTTGAGGATTAGTTAGCCCAGTTTGCGAGAGCCGCTTTGCTTGTCTTTTGTCTGAGAGAAAAACGTCGAGCTCAAGGATTGGTTGAAAGGACCTCAGCTGAGCCAGCCAATAGGAAGGCTAAGAAGCCGGCCGGCCAGCGAGGGATTGGTTGGGAGCCCCAGTTACTAAGCGGGATAAAGGAAGGAGGGGGAGGAGGAGAGGGGCACGAAAGAGCTTTCCGATAACCACCTCCCGTCTTCCTCATCATCAGCTCTCACCCCCCGCTTTACTAGTAAACGGTGTTTCTCGACAGGAACAATAGCCAAAAGTTATATATTAAGAATATCAGCGATGAGATCTGAGTAACTCCTAGGCCAGATAGCTTGGATCATCTACCTGTCCCATACAGTATGTGTGAATAGAACAGAGAGAGCAGCAGCACAGTATTGACGAGGGCTGTGGTGATTTCAAACCCCTCGGTGGACAGGATTGAGTACAACATCCACTGCTACTACCTCACCCCCCGCTTCTTTCTTTTGGCCCGGTAGTCCCAATGCTTTTTACAGCTGCCTCTGCCTGAGAGATGGAGGCGAGCTGGAACGTAACACTTTAATTCAAGACTTTCGAGTGACTTTCACAAAAAATTAATGAGATCGGTTCTGCTCGGAAACTCTGAAGACGCTGTACAGCTCCTATCTCCTGTTTTAATCACCAAGCTGGGGGACAGGGACTGAAATGTACCTTTAAGACATTTTTGAAAGAACTTCAAACATAGGGAGATTGGTTATTCACTATGAAATCAGAGTCTATGAAATATACAGACATTGAGGGAACCGAGAGAAGTTGAACAACACTCAGAAATGCACTACACATACTAAAAGGGAGCAGAGAGGTGTGTTTCACATTCCCCTAAAAACCTGCTGTATATGGGCGTAGATAATCTGAACTGAGGTATAATCCTGAGACTGTTTGTATGATCTAACCATGTTTACTCAGAAGCAAGCCCCTCTTGGTTCAGTGAGATTCACAGCGCAATCCTAACCAACTTTCCAGCACCGGTGTAGCCATGTCAACAGGGTGCACACTGCATTTTACAGTGCAGGGGCAGTCATGGAGGCCTCTTCTTCAAGATAAGGGAATATTTGTTCCCTTACCTCAGGGCTGCATTGCGGCTGCACCGGTGCTGGAAGGTTGGTTAGGACTACACAGTTAGGCTGCAATCCTACAAACACTTACCTGGGAGTAAGGCCCATTGAACTCAATAGGGCTTTTGTTGTTGTTGTTCAGTCGTTAAGTCGTGTCCGACCCTTCGTGATCCCATGAACCATATCCCGCCAGGCCTTCCTGTCCTCCACTATCTTCCTGAGTTCGCTCATTTTCATGTTTGTTGCATCGGTGATGCTGTCTAACCATCTCATCCTTTGCCTTCCCCTTCTCCTTTTGCCTTCAATTTTTCCCAGCATCAGAGTCTTCTCCAGAGAGTCCTCTCTTCGCATTAGGTGGCCAAAATATTTGAGTTTCAGCCTTAGTATCTGTCCTTCCAGGGAACAGTCAGGGTTGATTTCATTTAGGATTGACTGATTTGATCTCCTAGCAGTCCAAGGGACTCTCAGGAGTCTTCTCCAGCACCACAGTTCAAAAGCATCTATTCTTCGGCGCTCAGCCTTCCTTATGGTCCAACTCTCGCAACCATACATTGCTACTGGGAACACCATTGCCCTGACTATGCGAACTTTTGTTGGCATGGTGATATCTCTGCTTTTTATTATGCTGTCTAAGTTTGCCATAGCTTTCCTTCCAAGGAGTAAGCGTCTTTTAATTTCATGACTGCTGTCTACGTCTGCAGTGATCTTGGAGCCCAGAAAAGTAAAATCTGTTACTGCTTCCATTTCTGCCCCTTCTATTTGCCAGGAATTGATGGGACCAGATGCCATGATCTTAGTTTTATTAATGTTGAGTTTCAAGCCAACTTTTGCACTCTCCTCTTTCACCCTCATCAAGAGGCTCTTTAGTTCTTCTTCACTTTCTGCCATTAGGGTGGTATCGTCTGCATATCTGAGGTTGTTGATATTTCTCCCGGCAATCTTGATTCCGGCTTGCGATTCATTCAGCCCTGCATTTCTCATAATGTACTCTGCATATAAGTTAAATAGGCAGGGTGACAATATACAGCCTTGCCGTACTCCCTTCCCAATTTTGAACCAGTCGGTTGTTCCATGGCCGGTTTGAACTGTTGCTTCTTGACCCGCATACAGGTTTCTCAGGAGACAGGTAAGGTGGTCTGGTACCCCCATCTCTTTAAGAATTTGCCACAGTTTGTTGTGATCCACACAATCAAAGGCTTTTGCGTAGTCAATGAAGCAGAAGTAGGTGGTTTTTTGGAACTCCCGTGCTTTCTCCATGATCCAGCGCACATTGGCAATTTGATCTCTAGTTCCTCTGCCTCTTCGAAACCCAGCTTGTATGTCCGGTAGTTCTCGGTCCACGTACTGCTGAAGCCTAGCTTGTAGGATTTTGAGCATAACCTTGCTAGCATGTGAAATGAGTGCAATTGTGCGATAGTTTGAACACTCTTTGGCACTGCCCTTCTTTGGAATTGGAACGTAAACTGACCTTTTCCAATCCTTTGGCCACTGCTGAGTTTTCCAAATTTGTTGGCACATTGAGTGCAGCACTTTCACAGCATCATCATTTAGGATTTTAAGTAACTCAGCTGGGATATTATCATCTCCACTAGCTTTGTTGTTAGTAATGCTACCTAAGGCCCACTTGACTTCACTCTCTAGGATGTCCGGCTCTGGGTCAGTGACCACACCAGCATGGTCATCAGGAACATTAAGCTCTTTCTTGTATAGTTCTTCTGTGTATTCTTGCCATCTCTTCTTAATCTCTTCTGCTTCTGTTAGGTCTCTGCCTTTTTTGTCCTTTATCATGCCCATCTTTGCACAAAACGTTCCCTTGATATCTCCAATTTTCTTGAAGAGATCTCTAGTCCTCCCCATTCTGTTGTTTTCCTCGATTTCCTTGCATTGTTCATTTAAGAAGGCCTTCTTATCTCTCCTTGCTATTCTCTGGAAATCTGCATTCAGTTGTTTATATCTTTCCCTTTCACCTTTGCTTTTTGCATTCCTTCTTTCCACAGCTATTTGTAAAGCCTCATCTGACAGCCACTTTGCTTTCTTGCATTTCTTTTTCTTTGGGATGGTTTTAGTTGCTGCCTCCTGTACAATGTTACGAACTTCCGTCCATAGTTCTTCAGGCACTCTGTCTACCAGATCTAATGCCCTAAATCTATTCTTCACCTCCACTGTATACTCATTAGGGATATGGTTTAGGTCATATCTAGTGGTGTTCCCTACATTCTTCAGTTTAAGCCTGAATTTTGCAATAAGAAGCTCATGATCTGAGCCACAGTCAGCTCCAGGTCTTGTTTTTACTGACTGTATAGAGCTTCTCCATCTTTGGCTGCAAAGCACATAATCTATCTGGTTTCGGTATTGACCATCTGGTGATGTCCATGTGTAGAGTCGCCTCTTGTGTTGTTGGAAAAGAGTGTTTGCTATGACCAGCGTGTTCTCTTGACAGAACTCTGTTAGCCTTTGCCCTGCTTCATTTTGCGCTCCAAGGCCAAACTTGCCTGTTGTTCCGTTTATTTCTTGATTTCCTACTTTAGCATTCCAGTCTCCTATGATGTAAAGGACATCTTTTTTGGGTGCTAGTTCTAGAAGGTGTTGTAGGTCTTCACAGAACCAGTCAACTTCATCTTCTTCAGCATCAGTGGTTGGGGCATACACTTGGATTACTGTAATGTTGAATGGTTTGCCTTGGATTCGAACTGAAATCATTCTGTCGTTTTTGAGGTTGCACCCCAGTACTGCCTTTCCCACTCTTTTATTGACTATGAGGGCTACTCCATTTCTTCTAAGGGATTCATGCCCACAGTAGTAGATATGATGGTCACTTGACTTAAATTCGCCCATGCCCGTCCATTTTAGTTCGCTGATTCCCAAGATGTCAATGTTCAATCTTATCATCTCATTTTTGACCACATCCAGCTTGCCTTGATTCATAGACCTCACATTCCATGTTCCTAAGCAGTATTGCTCCTTGCAGCATTGGATTTTCCTTTCAACCTCAGACACATCCACAGCTGGACGTCCTATTGGCTTTGGCCCAACCGTTTCATTCTTTCTTGGAATGGTCCTCCGCTCTTCCTCAGTAGCATATTGGACACCTTCCGACCTGAGGGGCTCATCTTCCGGTGTCATATCTTTTAGCCTTTTGGTACTGTAGCCTTTTGGTAGCGTTTTGGTACAATAGGGCTTACTTCTGAACAAACATTCATAGGATTGCACTGTTGCATCTTAAGTGTTAGAATGGCAGCTTCTCTCTCTTTCTCCATTCATGTAGGCTTTAACAGCGCAATCCTAACCAACTTTCCAGCGCCGGTGCAGCTCCAGTGCAACCCCAAGGTAAGGGAACAATTCCCTCACATTGAAGAGACCTCCATTGACTGCCCCTGCACTGTAAAATGCAGTGTGCGCCCTGCTGGAATGGCTACACTGGCGCTGGAAAGTTGGTTAGCATTGCAATGTACGTTACATAACCTGCCATTTCTTTCCTATATGGAAGCATCCAAGGGAACTACCGGTAACAATGATATTAAAAATAATTAAAACGGAAAACAATACTAGACAGCAAAAAGGACACAGAGAGAAAATAAACAAAATGCAACACATGGTAGAACATAACATTTACAGTAATCTATGCAACACTGGAAGCTAATTGGACCTCTTGTGGCAGGGAGTTCCACAGACTGGTGCCACAATAGAGAAAGCTGTTGTGTGTCACCACTAGTCAGGCATCTAACCATTACCACTTGATCCCTGAGGGTAAACAGATTCATATGTGGAGAGATGGTCTCTTATGGCCAAACTAGACATTACATGCATAAAAAAGACTGATGGGGGAAAAGTTTTTTAATTAATACTGTAGTGAGTGTGTGTGTGCGTGCGTGTAAAACCATAGCAGATGGTAGGGGAGCTTTAGAATCTTTGGGCTTTTTAATCTAAAAAGAGTACAGAAGGTCCCCCACAATTGTAATCCAAACTTGAGATGGGGCAAAGTATTAAAGCCCCACATGCTGCGGTTTTGCTAGGCTTCATGCCCCCCCCCCCACATTGCTATTAATAAAAACACCTTACCTCCCCACTGAGCTTTGTTTAGGCACACATATTGTGCTTCCCAACAGCCTGGTCCTAAACATACTCAGAAGTAAGCGCCACACTGAGTTCAAGGGAATTTCCTTCCTAGTGAGTATGCTTAGGACACACAGCACTTTATACACTGACACCTACCAGACTTGTTGCAGCTAACCCAAAAAACAGAGGTAATGTGATGCAGAATCAGGCTGCAAGCCAAGACAGCTAGGTACAGCACAGTCTGCTATGGTTTTTCAATTAGATGTTTGAAATTTCACTATGCTAGTATAATAGATGGGCCTGAAGAAAGCTCGGTTTCAGAGAGAAAGTGACAGTTCTTTAAGTAAAAAGAACATTATTCTAGAAATTTCAAAACAATAACAGGTCACAGGAGCATTAGGAGGACACATTTGCCATGCTGGTGGTGGAATCAATTTGATGTCAAATGGGGAGAGCTTACAATGACCGGGCCCAATCCTTTCCAACTTCCCAGCACCGATGCACCTGTGCCACTGGGGTGCATGCTGCATCCTGCGGTGGGGGGGGCAGTCACAGAGGCCTCCTCAAGGTAAAGGAACATTTGTTCCCTTACCTCGGGGCTGCATTGCGGCTGTATTGGCACAGAAAAGTTGGGTAGGTTTGGGCCCATTAGAGTCATAAATCTTCAGATATGTGTCTGAAGATGTATGCAAACTTCAGACAGGAATGGTTATATCTGCCTGTTAATTTCACAGAAAACATTAAAGCTGCAATCCTGTAACACTTTCCTGGAAGTAAGCCCCATTGAACATAATGGGACTTACTTCCAAGCAGACATGCCTAGGATTGCGCTGTAAGATTGGTGAAATTTCAGTGATTCTTCTGCTGCCCAGCTTCAACAGTGTTGTTAAATGTGTATCTTTGCTGTGAAATGAACAATCATGATGCAACCCTACCTACCTGTATCTTGAGGCACAGAGCTTAATAGAGACATTTTAAAATGTAGCATCAGAAATAGCTCTGAAACAAACAGCGTTTCTTCTTTAAGTGGGTGTAGTTTATTTGAAAACAAAGCAACTGACAAAATAACTGTTTTTATTTCGCCATCCATAGCATTTGCTAAACATATTATAAATTTAGATGATATAAAATTCATGACAGTTAACTAACCCATTTGCTAAGCACAGAGCTGCAGTGGGTTTGGGTGAATGCAGAGAGTGAATAAAAATGGTGTAGAATAATTAGAAACCTACATTTAGTTTACAGAAGTATGGCAATAGAGAATTTGAAGTTTACTCCTATTGCTTGAATAATAATCTCTATAGCAAGTAATTGAAAGAAATGTGCTGCTACAGAAAGCAGACTCCTTGAGGGAGAGATCGCTGCATAAAAGCACAGGGCTTTCATTCAAGTAATTCGTTCTAGATAAATTAATTTTATATCCCTATTCACTCTTTGATTAATCCGTGATAGGCAGATAGGCTCTCTGCTTTTTCAGATTTTAAGTAAAATTTCTTAGAGACTATTATAGTATGTCTCTATTCAGCACCTTCTCACAGAGCTGGTGAATCCCAGAAGGTGCTCATGAGATCACTTAACATTGATTAGATATCCTCCAGCACATGGGTACTAGCAATCAGGGTCTATGTGTGCAATCGTTACAGTGCCCTTGTAAGATTTGTTCTGTAGTGTTTTGCTGGCATAGCTCTTGTTATATACGTAGTTCATCTTCAGCAGTCATTGGAACAAGTTGTTAAACCACAGTTTTGTTCACACAATCAGAATGGCTACATGCTGGTAAAAGGTTGGATTTCTTTTACCTTATCAATGCATTCTAATTTGGATACTGGTGACGTGGCAGAAACAAGGTTTGCAATCATTCCAGAATCCAGATTATTTAATCTGGAATGAGAGTGTGGCCCTGGCAGGCATCTCCCTCCCTTACACTTCTGTATGCATATGTATCAAGACTTTATTAATTGGTATACAAGAGGGGAGGAGGAGGAGAGAAGGCTGAGGTAGCGGGAGTACACAGTTTGCTCCCGGAGTTTGGAGGCAAAGGGTAGAAGGTAGTTGGAGAGGGAGCGGAGGAAGGGAGAATGGGGAAGACAGCGTGGCATGTTTGAATGCAGCAGGAAAGGAGCCAGTGGAGAAAGACAGGTTGATGATGTGGTGGAGAGGTGGGGCAATAATCGCCAACATTCTCCTGCAGCTTGGGACTGATGTAAGCACTGACATGGTTAGTGAGAAAGCCGTGGAGCAGGGTTTTTATTTCTACCGTGAGATCAAGTGGGCATGTGGCAGGGCTTGATGTGGATAACAAGGTAGTCAACTTGTCAAGTGAGATGGGGGAGAGTAGACGAAAGGACTTAGAGAGGTGAAGGAAGAGGGAGAGCCAGAAGAGAGAGGGCAAGAATGGAGTGGATGGATTCAATTTTGGCATTGAAATAGGAGGCAAAGCCTTGAGAAGGGGAGAGAAGCAGGAAGGGTGAAGGCAGCAAATGGGAACGACATTTGGGGAGGGAGGGTGCCATGATGCTGAAAGCAAGTAATAAATAGAAAACACAGAAAGAGGAATCTGCTCTAAAACTGGAACTGCTGGGTCGCGAGGTAGGAGTCAAAGGGAGGTGGCTTGGTCACAAACAGGAACCAAGTGGGCAGTGGCCTTCAACTGCCACCCAAAGATTGTGGCTGGCCATGCACTGGAATGGAGACCTAAGCAACAGATCCCACCCCTAAAGGAGGAGGGGAATTGGTTTCTGCAATTCATAGGCATCTGGCCATGCACTGAAATAGAGGTTTGCGCAGCAGATCCAACTGCTAGATGAGGCCCAGGTGATGCTGGGACGAAGGAGGAGGAGGAGGGTGGAGTCTCCAAACAGCAACAACAATGCAACAGCAGCAGTATAGCCTTGTAGGCGTACCTAGTTGGAGGGAGGTTAGTTTCTGCAGTCCCTTCCCTGAGTATTGTACATAGAACAAACATGCTATATTCCCTCTTAGCCCAAACGTTGCCTCAGCACTGCAGAGCCCCATAATCTTTGGCCCCATATAATAAAGATAATACTAATAATGAAGATACTAGAGGGTGAGAAATCAACACTCTGCCTGCTCTCTGATGCAACAAAGGTTCCCGTTGTCAACTGCTATCAACTCTTTTTCATTTCCTTGCATCTGACAATTTGTACTTTGAGGTGGGATTAAATATTAAAGACCTGAGTGTTTTCATGTGTTTTGGAAAGAGCCCAGAAGAACTTCCAGCAAAATATGCTGAACACAGAAAAGCCATTTGAGCCAATCTACTGGGTTTCGTCTGCGCAGTGCTATGCAAACCTGATAACCAGTTGCCTGATTTAGGCCCCACCATGCTGCTAGAGTTATATGAGAGAGAGAGAGAGAGAGAGAGAGAGAGAGAGAGAGAGAGAGAGAGAGAGAGAGAGAGTTTGTGGTGAATTATTGCTTTCCTGGGAAAAAGCAGATAACTCACCCAGCACTAGTGGAAGAATAGCAGAAGTCCAAAGAAGAAGCACATACTTAAGGAAGTCACAGGTTGTGCATCCCTCTTGAATACACAGGACAATGAGGGTCCTCTCATTTCCAGATCAGATGCCTTAGAGGACATGGTTGGGCTTGCAGATCTAGGGTTAGGAAAGGGGTGGGTATGCCAATCATGTCTCACTACACCTGCGAATATGCTCTGAGCTCTACCTATTGGATGCATAGCAAGGTAGAACCCACACTAGGATTGGGATAGTTAATACTGACCCTGCTATAGGAGGGGAGAAAAATAAAATTATTCCCTTCTGTCCCTCCAGCTTCTCGAATGCTGCTTTTTTCTCTTGGGTGCCTTTGTTTGTCCCCAGCTGTGATATTTCCTAGTCATAAGCAATAGGAAGCAAAGGGCACAGGAGACTAAATTCAACTTGGAAAGGGATGTAAGAAATCAGCTTTATATGCAGTAAACCAAGTAAGAGAGCGTGTGTGTGTGTGTGTGTGTGTGTGTGTGTGTGTGTGTGTGTGTGTGTGTGTGTGTGTGTAAAATATATATTTGCCACTTTCTAGAAATTCTCTCTCTAATAGACACAGACAAAAACCGTCAAGCCATGATCTTTCCACATTTCCCCCACTCCCTTTTCTGTTCTCTGAAAGTCTCTTATACAAAATGCCTCAGATTCACAGTGGGATTACAGTTAAAGAAAAACCAAAAACCTGACAAAAGTCTGACTTTGACCCAAGTAGGCAAACCATCTTACGCACCATAGAGGAAAGCAAAAATCCCTCAGGATCTCCAGCCAACCTGATCATGGATACATTTCGTTTCTGTTTACAAATATGACTGCCAGACTCAGAATGTGAAAGTAATCCAGTCTGTCTTGTCTGTCAAGCATCCCCAGTGGAAATTTTCAAAGTACGATAGCAACTGTCCACTTCTTCCAATATTATATTTCCATTTGCAGTGGTGGAATTGTGTGCGCATCATGCATGCACACACACACATGCACGCACACACACACAATATGGGGAGGGGAGAGAAAGAGCAAAATTGATTCTGTGGAAACCAGCTCTGTCTCCCATGTCTGAGCTGTTAAGGAAAAGCGCGAAAAGCTTTTTTGCTCACTCAGCGGCTGCAACTCCAACTGCAGCAGCAGTTCCCAGCAGTGCCATTGCTGGTGTCCTGTCAGTGGCAGAAAATCACTTGCATGGGCAAGTGATTTTCCTGAGAAGATAGCCACCTTTGTCATGGCTTTCCAACAAAAAGACAATATGCAGCTTCATGTGAAATGTTACCATGCCCTGTTAGCCATCCAGCACAGACAGAATTGCATTTACATAGTGAAGTATCCATATATTGTGACTGCAGATGGTAATAGGAAGCCACACATCATTCATAAACATTCAACAAAATGAAATATGTCCTTGGTCAAAACTGGCGCTAAATCATGTTAAGTCTAATCAGTATCCTGTAGCAGGCTGGCCAAATGATCTATTGAGACAGAGGATCAACTGGAGGTAGGGTCCTGGTAGCCAGCAGAACCTCAGACAGCTCCAGGGGTAAATAAAGGCATGCATCTCGACACTATGATCTCAAGGCCTCAGACTGCTCCAGCAAGGATCTGTAGCTTTGAAAAGATCTCCATGTCAGCAACTTAGGGAAGTTGGCTCCGCTCCGCCCCTTCCCTCCAAGTAGCCTTTGGTCTTAAAGGGCCCTTGCTTGACTTTGTGCTGATTTTGACAGCATGTGGAGGATGTTGGCTCCTGTGCAGAGCCCTCTAGGGAGTCCTTGGAATCTGAGAAGAGAGGCAGTGAAATGTCTTAAGGCTAGAGTGGGGTAGTGGATCCTGGAGTTCCCCTCATAAATGGGGTTCAGGTATGCTGGGAGAGAGACTGGATCTGCTCTGAGAAAATTCCCTTTCCCCAATTTGTCTTCTGCCCTGGATTCTCTACCTTGTCCTTGGACTGGTAGGGTTCAATTCCTGGGGCCATGACAGTCAGCTAATTACCGTAGATGTGTGTCCCTTCTTGACATCTTTTCACTAGGAAGGATCATACTCCAAACTTAGCTGTGTTATCTCAAGTGCGAAGGGCTTAACAAAGCAATGAGAATGACAAGATGTGTTTTTCATGACAGTGAGTAATGCCTCCTTTTTCTACAGAAGATGGGAATACGCTGTCTATGCAGTCCATACAACCAATATTACATTGTGGGGGCTGTTCAAATGTGACGCTACAGCATGACTGGGTGATGCTCTTGCCTCTTACTCCCTCCCCCTTCCAAAAAAGCAATTCTTCCAAAAAAATTCATGGAGATTTATTTGACTAAACTTGAGAGATCTAGCTAGCTCTGAGTTGGGCTACATGCATTTTCTCATTCTCCCCTCTCCCTTGTAGATACGTATAAACATTGTGTTTGTGATGTAAGACTGTTGACATATACAGCTAGGTATCCCTTAATACAAGTGACCTGTCTTCTTTTAAAGGATTTTCTCTCATTCAGAAGTTGACAACTCTACAGAACAGACTAGTGGAATTCCTTATTTCAAAAATATCAAAATTTGAGAGAGTCTGAGTCTGTGAGTTGTCTGTTTTGATTGGGAGCTGCACTATGACCAAGCTGTCAGCAGCACACAGATGGTATTTGCAAAACCAACCTACAGTCTTACTGACTGATTTTGAGCAGGTTATACAGTAGGTTTATGAAAGTACCCCTTTATTCTTCTAAAAGCACAATCCCGCTTTAAATATAGGGCGGTGGAATGAGTGTTCCGCCACCCGAAGTAGTCACAAACGTGCCGTAAAGCACGTTTGTGACTACTTTAGAGCTGGGAAGGCTGGTGCAAGGCTGGCCTTCCCAGCTCCGCCGCCGGAGCTCTCGGCCCACCGCCAGACCCAGGTAAGTCTGGATACAGTGGGCGGAGGGGAGGGACAGCGGACGGGAGTGGGTGGGACGGCGGAGCCAGGAGGGTGGCCATAGGCCCAGCTGCCCCAGGCAGGGGCATGGCGTCCGCCATATCCTGGTCCCTGTAAGGTGGCTGGGTCGTTACACAGCTTCCTCCAGCTAAATCCGAGAAGGCCTATCGGCCCCAGCCGCCATTACACTCGGGGAAGGGGACAAGCGTCCCCTTCCCCGAGTAGACTTTCCGCCGCAGGCTGCCTGTTGCAGGCTGCCCGCGGTGGAGATCAGGATCCGGCGGATCCTTACGCAAGATTGGGCTTCCCGTCTATAAAAGACCAAAGTGCACTGCCTTTTGGAACAGGATGGACTTTCTCAGATCTTCCTCTAAAATCTATGGTCACCATAGTCCATAGTAGGAGTGAACCCACAAGCCCATAGACTATCGAGCAGCCTTGTCCTGCCCACATCTGTCCCATCCATACCTCATTTCATCTTCCAATTTTAACCAATTATGTTGTCTCTCTGACCTTTATTATACTTGACTCTCAGCATGTGTCCCTGATGTGTCCACAGGGCCCCCATAGTAACGACGCCACTCCCTGTCGCAGTACCACAACTCTTGTCCCTAGCTCCTTCACCAAGCTCTGTATGACCCCCAAGTCAAACTATCTTATCCTGTTAGGAAATTTTATTTATTTCAGAATGTTCCTAGTCTTAAAAACAATATCCCAAGTTGCACAAGCTAATTTTTATAGGTCCTCTGACTTTTTCTCAGTTCTTTCGAAGTCAAATTCTACCCCAGATACCACTTATACAAAGATCTATAGCTCTTTATAAAGTATTGCTTCATTTAATTGTTTGTTAGGTAAAGGTAAAGGTGACCCCTGACAATTAAGTCCAGTCGTGTCCGACTCTAGAGTGTGGTGCTCATTTCTATTTCAAAGCCGAAGAGCCAGTGTTGTCTGAAGATGCCTCCGTGGTCATGTGGCCGGCATGACTCTCCTTGCCGCAGCGCGTAGCATGCAGCTGGAACACGGAGTGCTGTTTACCTTCCTGCAAGCGGTACCTATTTATGTACTCGCATGAACATGCTTTGGGACTGCTAGGTTGGCAGGAGCTGGCCAAGCAGCGAGAGCTCACTCCGTCGTGGATTCGAACTGCCGACCTTTCGATCGACAGCTCATGGTTTAACCCACTGCGCCACCCGCTGTAGAAAACCATAAATTCCTGTTTTCCTCATTTCAAATTGGCTGTCCCTGTTTGTTTTGTGCCACATTTTGAGGGATTTGCCTTTGATTTTGGTATCCAGGGTTTGAAAGGCATGCCCCCACAATTCAGAAGAGGATGATACAGATTCACACTAACATCTTTTGAGATATCATGATTAGAAAGCCATCAGTGGGATCGCACTCATTTATGCCAAACCAGAATGTGGCCATAGGCAATATTCACTATGTCGCCTGAGGACTGCACAGTAAATACCATTTTCAGTTAAAATGAAGATCCTGTGGGAGATCTCCAGATTGGCAAAACAATCCTATACTGTACATGTTTACTCAGAATACATGTTTACTCAGAAGTAAGTCCCATTTTGTTCAGTGGAGCTTACTCCCAGGTAAGTGTCCTTAGGACTGTAGCCTAAAGTTCTTTCTGCCTGAACTAGGGATGCTACTGAACCAGTTTTGTCCCCCCCCCCTCCATAAGTATGGGAAGGAACAAGACCCCACTGACAGATCTGCAATCTTGTCATGTTCACCAGCAAAGAGGGTGCGTGACTGTGATCCAAAGCTTGTGGAAGAGAGGGTGATTGTAAAGCTGAGATAGGGAAGAAGAGGCCTTCAGGGCATGAAAAATTCAAAAAGGCCACATTATTTCTTAATAAGTTGAACTAAATATTCAAAGGCAGACACTATAAACAAATCTTTGTTGGGGGTATCATTTTCCTTACAATTGTACACATGCAATTTGCTCTTTTGAAGTGACCCATTTTACCATAATGCATGGTTGCTTGGCTACATTTGCTCTCTTTATACATTTTTTTCCAATGGAAACATGGTTATGTTTTCTACAGAGATGCTGCTTTGCCCGACTTTCATTTCCTAAGGGACCATGTGGGACAGGAGCAACCTCTTTAACAAAAACTGCAGCTGTTGTATGAAGTTTTATTTTTTAATCAGAAGAGAACATGACCTCATCTTAATGGCAAGGCACTGGCAGGGCAAAGGAGTAGGATACAGTTAGAACATGAGACAGAATTCATCAGGGCCTAACCCGGGAACGTGTGGACTGATAACAAAGACAAGTGATTCTGAGCAAGTGCAGAGTATCTTTTCAGACAGTCTCCACTTATCTCAGAATGGGGGACGGCCATTAAAAGGAGAGGGTGTGCCCAGCAGGCAGGCTTGAGTTTTGGCACCTTGCAGTTTAAAACTGAAGTATAAAGCAAAAAATCACTGCCAGTTTGTGCTAAATTGTGATTTAAATTACAATGCCACATGTTTTGTGCAAAATTTGTTCATTATAAGATGAAACTCACAGAACAATTCCATTCTTTCTGACTTTGCCTTTCCTTTAACTTTTCTAGAATGGAACCCATCCTCTCGAAATGTAGGCATTACACAGAAACTGTGTTGCATGCACTCAGGTGTAACAAGCTTCCCTACACAGTTGACGAGTCCTGTCAGGGTTAATCAAAGACACTGTGTGTGCCCATTCAATTTTCCCACCTTGCTGAGTATCACTATGGAAATGATAATATCTCCCAAAGACAACAGCCACTCCTTCATACATTGGATGATGGTGTGGAAAGAGAATGATCTCCTACCAGCCCTTCTTTCTCTTCCCCTAAAGACCTGCAACATGTCAGAAGAGCAGAGTGTGTGTTTGATTGCATTTCAATAGATCCTGCACTATTCCAAGAGCTAGAATCAGGCAGTGTTTGAATTATAAGGGAAAAGTGTGTTTGTGTTAATTAAATCCACAATCCTCACCACCTGATCCCCCAATTTTAGTTGTCATGCTCCCCTACCAGTAGCTTTCTAAAAGCAATAGCTAAGGAGGCCTACACAAAAGATAAGAGGGCCAGGGCCCCTCTGGCTCTTCTATAATTTGAGTACTGTAATCAGCATTTAACCTGGTGCGTATTCCCAGAATTTGTGTTCAAGAGTGCCTCTGATCCCATGGAGGCTTTATTTACTTCACCACTGATTGAATAACCACACAGAGTCCCATATATTTTGGATCAGGGCTTCCAAATTGCAGGGTGATCCTTCTACACAGATTTGATTGTGATACCTTTCATTTGACAAATTGGGCACTGGCCCAAATGGTTAGAATTCTATGACATTTACGCTGCTGCCATTCCAGGTTCATTTGATGCACATGGACTTATTGCTAAAGTGGGCTCTTCCATCCTCTCGCATCTACTCTCCCAGCTTCTGCCACCTCCATGACATGGGCAAATAGGGCATCTGAACCATTTGCCATCAGCAGAGAAGTTACAGTTTTGCCAACGACAGCAAACCTTCGATAAATAGGTTGCACGAAAACAAAGCAAACAGACAGACAAAGGCTTTGGCTTGTGGTAAACTTAGATGACCACTTCTCAGCACTGTATAAGCAAGGGTGGGAAAACGTCACTACTAGCAGAGTGGCCGAAAGGGAGGAGTGCTAACTTCTTTTAGCAACTGCTGGCACTTGCAGCAGGAAGGCCTGCCTCGTGTTTTTAGGTCTATAGTTTTAGAGGATTATGAAACCACAAAAAAGTTAGCTTTGGCTTTGCATTACACAAAATCATGAGATGTTTATTGTTGAGGGGGGAAAGGCAAGGTAAATACTGCAGTGCTGATTAATGGACCAACATACCGGGTGCAGGGTTTAATAACAACAGTTTCTAGGCCAAGAACCTGCCATAAAATGAAAACCTGTATTGTTCCTATGCAAATCACAGTGACTAGGTTAACACATCATTCTCTCTCTCTCTCTCTCTCCCCCCCCCCCCCCCCGGAACAGTAAGAGCTTTGTAAAAGCTGCCAGCTCCTGAGGAGGCAACCTTTATTATCCAGATCTCTGACACTCTTACCTTTTCTAATCAAACAGAAATCCAAACAGTACACATTTTAGACAGATAGCAACTTGGAGGCAACCTGCTTTCTAAAATGCTTTCAAGAGTTAAATTAATTATATGGTTTTTAAAAAAAGCACTAGCTGAATGATGGGAGAAAGAAATAGATACATGATACAGAGCAAATGAATATGAAAATGAAATTTCACATCGAAAGGGATCTATATTAATGCAGTTCTGCTGCACATGTGCTTACCATAGTGAAAGTCGACAGGTTTTGGTATTCTTGCTGCTCCCCATCATGCATACATGTGCATATGCAAGCCACAAAATGTTTGGTAACATATTTTTAAAAGTAACGTTGATACACACTTCTTATGCATGGAGGACCACCATGCATACTAACATCTACATGCTCTCATATGTGTGAGAGCAGCGTTAACAATATCCTAGCTCCTAACCCAAAGTAAGGATGGCAATATTCATATTGATTCCAGTGGCACTATATGTTAATCAGGGGGACTAGTAGAAATGTCAGAAGCTCACTTTAATCCACCAGCAGTTCTTGAAATTCGAGAGAGCGACACTACCATCCCACCCTGCTTCTCAACTTTTCTGCGCCGTTTGGTTGCTCACTGTCAAAGACAGAATGCTAAGGCACATGGACCATTTGTTTGCCCACGTGTATGTGCTCAAGGGAGCCAGAGGAGGTAGCGCGAACTGCATTGAGCATGGTGTAGGAGGGAGAAAAAGAGCAACAGCAGAGGTGGCAGTTAAGAAAACCACAGATAGCAATGCAAACTTAATTCCATTCCTTAACCTTCTATTTTTCCTTGACACTATGAGTAGATGAGCCCAGACTGAGTAGCCACGACCCATAAAGGATATACTATATAGGTAACTTAGAGCTTAATTTAGGGATGGAAGTGCAGCAGCTTGGATTGCTGTGGTTCTTCAGTAGTAGCCACACACAAGTCTCAAATAAACCTGAAAAGATTAGGACTGATTCCTCCCCGCATGAATGGTTAGTAGATAGTTGATTTACCTGTAATCCTAAAAATATGAAATTCCAAAAATCCTGTATTTCCATTACATAAGATTCTTCTGTCTGATCCAAATTAGTTCTCGTTCCACTGAACAAGAGGCCACCCTAGGGCTGATTTTATGCAATGTGTTATTATTCAGTAGCCACATGACATATGTGCCATGATTGATAATGTAATGGTGGACAAGTACGTATGACCATTTCTCTCTATTTGTGGAGGAACTGCCTCTATTAAGCAAAACATCATTGCTATATCCAGGAATTATTTGGCCTGCATGAAATTATCTTTAGTCTCTACACCTTCATCTGTACAGCACAATATTGGGTAATTCTATTGATACTGGTGAAGGAGGCAGTAGTTAGCCTGAATTATGGGTGGCAAAGTCTAGCCTTAGGAGATAGTAGAGAATCACCTTCATTATTTTGGTAAAGTGTCATTGCACATCCCTAGTGTAGTGTTACATGAAGTAAAACAATATCAGTCAGGAAATGGTATGTTTTCATTTGTAGTTTGTTGCGATGAGGAGGTGCAGGGATGCAGGCAAACTGGTCCACATGCCAGGAAAGGCAAGGGAAGTGACACACATCACAAGCAACAGTGATGGGATAGAAAAACAACAACTCGCAATTCCCGTAGGTGTGGAAAGACAAAGATTATGAAACAGGCTGGAGCAAGTCCCCTGGGAGAGTGATTTTAACTAGATATATAAGAAACAAGTGGGAGACATTTCTGCAAAGGCACTGGGGTAGCAGCAGGAGAATGGACTGCCAATCTTCAAGAAACCACTGTTCTTGTCAAGAAGCAGCCTTGTATACTTTCAGAGCTGTCACTTGTACTGCTTCATATTGAGTCAGGCCATTGGTCCATCTTGTCAACACTGACTGGAAGTGGCACTCAAGGGCTTCAGAAGGGAAGTTTTCCTTACGTGGAGATACCAGGGATTGAACCTGAGGCCTTCTGCAGGCAAAGCATGTGCTCCACCACTGAGCTACAATCCCCTTCCCGAAAGCAATCCTATAGCAGCATTACAAAATTACTTCCGAGGGTTAAGTAGGATTTCAGGGCAGCAGGTTGTGGCACGTAAAGGTAAAGGTGACCCCTGACAATTAAGTCCAGTCGTGCACGTACCCTGCCCCCAAATGAAAACTACTGAAATCTTGCCTTTCCACTCAATATCAGAACGGTTTTGTTTGAATGCAAATCAAGTTAAATGTATGAATGAATTGGACTGACAGAACCAAGCTTTAAGGCAATGAATTACCTCTCCCCTTTACCCATTAGACTGTTCTCCCAAAGTTTTTTTCCATAAATTTTTTCTCCCAAAGACATTTCTCCATAATGAAGCAAAAACACCCCATCCTTTTTTAGGCTTATGCAGGTAACATTTTTCCTAAGTTTGAGTGGTCTTTCCAAATCACCTGACCATTAGAAAGTCAGTGTGTCTGGCCTTTACCAAATCTCACTCAGACTCACATCTCTCCTCATCACAGGACAGCTGTTGGGGAGGCAGGCAGGCACAAAGGGCTTCTGAATCCAGTGGGCAGTATAAACTTCAGTAAGTGAAAAGAAAGGGAAATGAGGAAGGAAGCTTCCTGTGAAATCTGAGGAATGGGTGAAGGACCTTATTAAAAGTTAGGGCCCGGCTCAGTTGAGCTCAGCTCAGAACTCTGAAGGAAGGAGGGGGAAGGGGGCTCTGCCGACCAGGGGTCGCAGTACTGCAGTGTTGATTATAAGGCTCTGCTTTCAGCAGCAGCATTTCCAGCAGTCTGCCGCAGCTGTTCCAACTAGGAGGGCTGTATTCTGCACTGCATCCCAGGCACTCGGTGTTTGTGCTCTAGTTTTGGTATTATTGTTCAAATTTGTGCATCTCATTAAAGAGGCACAAGGATTTTGTGCACTTGGTGTAGACAATCTCATTTTTCCTTGTGTGTGTGTGTGTGTGTGTGTGTGTGTGTGTGTGTGTGAATTTACCCCATTGCTCCTGTATAGCCTATTCAGCCAGGGACTTTGCTAATTTTGTCTATTCTTTTTGCTAGCCATGGCTACAAGAAATCGGCTACCTTACTGTTATGTCTCAATGCCCACCCTTCTTTATGCACAGAACAGAGAAGTGTGTAGGTGCAATTGTGAAAATTCAGCATTTATTCCATTAAAAATTGAAATCCTGAACATGTCATTTTGGGTAGGGAAAGTGTATATGTATGAAAAATGCACCATGATTATGTCAAGCCAGAAAAAAACAAGAAATGACATGTTAACCAGTAGTATCTGAGGAGGGTCGAGAGATGTGCAGGAATTTGCATTACTGCACTGAGCAATTCCTCGCCCTCCCACTTTCCTCAACCTTTGGTGCCACGCAGATCATATGCAGCCAACTAGTAGCTCCTGGGCCAATCATATGGAGAATCCACAGCACTGCAAAGCCTTCAGTATGTGGTGGCTATGGTTACAGGCCATCTGCAAGCCTGTCATTCTAGCATGTGGCATACTGAAGGAGGAAAATGGGGAACGTTTAATTTTCAGGCTGGCGCTCACAGGCCCTAAAAGTTAAGACATGTGAGAACAATAGGTGGAGCAGGTGCCTGCCATAGCTTTGTCTCTGAAGCTAAGCAGATCTAAACTTGGCCAATACCTACTTGGATAGGTAACTGTCCTGAGCTCCTTGAAAGAATACTGGGATACTAATGTATAACAAATAAGTACTGTACAGTAAATGAAAAACTAACTGCCTGCTAGAGTCAAGACTGTAATCACTAGATCACAGCACACACAACTCAAAATGCCAATAAAATATTATGTGGCAGGGAAAATATACATTCATTAACTGGATTAATATTTGGCAACTCCGGACTTAATCCAGCTAATGAGTGTGTTAATGTCAGTGCTAGCACTAGAGTTAATTCCTTTGGAATAGCTCAGATCAAAGTTATCCTCTTTGTTTCATACAGGGATCAAGAGGAAGAAAGGGACAGGCAGCTTTTTGCTTGAAGCGAAGGCACAAAAGCCAGGTGAGCGGATCTTTACTAGAATTTCCTGTGATACCGTGGGGAAGTCATTCTACTTATTTGGCCTTACTTAGCACCCTCCTTAATAAACTGGAGTTATTGTTACTTCCCTTTCAAGGCTGAAGTTATTTTATGCAGCTATTAGAGCTAAACTTGACATGTGTGTATTTGCGCAATGTGATTGACTGGATGGGGGGAGGGGCTAGGGTTTTTTTGTGTGTTTTACAAATAGCAAGGAGTTGGAAAACATGGCAAAACTGTGACAGGGATAGAGAGTTTTAGTACTGTACTTTGCCCCATCGTGGTTTTGAACATGATCACAGTCCCTCTGTGCACAATTTTTAGATGGAAAAAAACTTCTATTGGCTTTCAATAGTTTTGAAAGTTTCCGCTGCTTCTGGTCACATGTTTTCTTTTTTCTATAGTTTAGATGTTTTCTTTTTTCTATAGTTTAGAGACTTTGCAAGGTGCGTGGGAGGCGGGAAGCAGCCGGCAGGCCCCAGAAAAGCTTCAGAATATTATAGCGCCACCCCCCACCGTATAAATTAATTATATATAATGGGATCCTCCAAAGAAAGGTAGTCATGTTTCATCGGAATTAAAAAATCAATGAATCCAGTTAGGCACGACTAACTTAAGTCCTTTTGATTTCAACAGGGCTTTAGGCCGAATCTTATCTGGCCCTTACACTGGCAGATCTTGCAATCCGCCAGCGTAAAAAACTGTTGTTCTGCGGCACGTCAATGATGGTACAGGAGCCAGTAAGCCCCACGCCAGCAGCAGTGGGCCATAGAACCTCTGTTAGAGAAGGCAGGTCAGTGGCAGGGGCAGGTTGGGGGAGGATCAGGGTGGGGAATGGGCCAGACTGGGGGTGGGAAGGAGAAGTTCTTAGCGGCAGCCATGCACACTGAGACTATATCCCCCTTCTTGGCCTAGACCTACCCCCAGGAGTCTCCTCATACTTATGCTAGCTAAAAAGCTGGTGAAGGGCCCAGCAGACCCATTGGAGAGGAGGTGGCCTGCGTAGATGTAAGTTAAAAAGTTTTTGCCTACCTCTCCTGGGATGTCTGGTGCCCTCTCCCCTAGGATGTAGCACCAGCTCTTTTGATGGTGTTGCACAGTCTGGGCCGGTAGGGGATAGTATTGTTACTGTAAGTTATACCTTTTTTTTCCTGGATACAGTCCACTGTTATCCATATCTGAGAAAGGATTAGAATAAAAATCAAGTACCATAAATATAAGTATTTGATTTTTATCAGCTTTTTCTCAAATCTTACTTACTTTAGGGTATGGATGGAGACAATGTTCTTCTAATACTTCCTCATAACGTGCTTTTTAAGATCATTTAGCATCATTGTTGCTCTCCTATTAATATTCTCCAGTTTGTTAAAAATTCCTCTCTAACTGTGGGAAGCCATACTGCTTAATTTCTAGTGAATAGACTATAATGGGACAATCCACAGAGAAGTTCTGGTCCGCAAATCGCATTGAAATAATTGGGAGCAGTGCAAGAGCATGTGAGCATCACAATGCTTCTTTGACAGAAGAACTTCTCAGCAGCTTGGTGTGCTAAATAATTATAATAATTCAAAAGTTCTGTAATATCCCCAGTGACTCTTTATGCATCTCTGATGCTGAAGGACAAAATTGTAGGAGGCATTGTATTATTTGAGGAATGGTTAGAGTCCATTTGTGTAATTAAAGGTTGTATCCCCAAGGTGTGTGCTAAGAAGAGGTCACACATGTTACTTTACCTAGTCTTTCTCTGGATTTTGATTGCTTCAAATCGCAGCTTAAAAGTTAACCATTTTAATGTGTTTTTTCACATGGAATTAATCAAAATTCTGCAATCTCCAGATAGAAGAGTGTTAGGAGGGGTGGAGGGTCATCTGTGATTATGACAATAATTCCTTCTTTGAGTGTCATGCTATGGTCTTATCTTTCTCTTTAATAGCCTTTGAAATGGTGAAATACCATTTAAAAAAATGCTGAGAGAGAAAGCAAGAGAAACTCTTTCTTGGGAAGAAATAAAGTAGACTTTACAGCTGTCTTCCTGGTATTGGATTTTGATACTGTATTTTGAGAAGCTGTATTGTGAGGAGTTACTTTTAAGAGTATTACTGGACATACCCCAAAACATCTGCTTAAGAAATGTGTTTGTATGCATGTAGACAATGTTTGTATGGCTTGTAGAAAATACTTATGCAATTTGATTTACCAAAAGTTGACCATTGGCCTTGTAATATCAAACTTTCAATTTTTCCATGTTCTGCATAGCACTCAGCTGCTTAGCCCAAGACCACCATGGTCTTCTGTGACATCAGGGCAGCTAAGTCAGTGGCAGTCACAAGGGGTATCACACCTCTGCCTACCTGGGTACCCTGTGACCGGGGTCGGCCTTAGGAGTTGCAGGGCTCAATTGAAAATTGGAAAAATTGGAGATGTGGGGCCCTCGTGGAGCTTGGCGTTCCCTCATGTTTGTTCCCCTCCACCCCTCAGAGCCCTCCCCCCTACCGCAGCATTGCCACTTGTATGCAGACAGGAACCAAGTTCCAGGAACTGAACTTATTAACTCCGTAGCTTCTTGAAGTACCCGAAAGAGAGACAAACACTGCATAGCATGACAGAAATTAACCCCTCATTAACATCCCTGCAAGAAACCAGAGGCAGCCTGCAATCCCCTCCTGCTAGAGTCATGCCAAAAAGGAATAATTCCCCTTACCCCTCTGTAAGCCTCCCACTTGCTAGTGGGTTTCCTTGGACCTGCTACAGCTCTTTAGCTGAAAGGGGCAGGGAGCCTCCGAATGGAAGGGATAGGATCCAGCACGCAACATTGCCACCGGATCCATTCCCTCCTGCAGCTTCCCCAACTCCGTTCTTCCCCCTGCACTGTCCAGTTTTGCCCCCTCTCCTTCCCTACGCCCACCACTGCCTTACCTGGTCAGGTGGGTGTGGCAGGTCCGGCAGCGGAGTTGCAGCACTCCATGCTCCATCCGCAGCCATTTTACAACAGCAGAACTCACTCTGTTGTAATGGGCTTTGCACAGCAGCCCAATTCTCAATAGGGTTCGGCTCTTGATGTGTTTAATTCAAATAGTTGCATTATTAAGGTGCCACATTTTCTAATAAAAGGATTAGGATAATTCCCAATTTGAAAATAGGGATCCAATGGAATTCTTTAAAAATAAGCTGTATCTAGTTAAAAGTCTTTACTGAATAGGACCAGATGACCTTGGAGACTGGTTTGAGCTCTGAGATAAGTCACACACAGCGCAATCCTGTAAATAAAGCCAGTGACGGAACGAGCGTTCCATCGCCGGATGAGGTCGCGAACGTGCCGTAAAGCACGTTCGCGATGCCTCGGGAGTAAGGGAGGCTGGCGCAAAGCCGGCCTCCCTCACTCTGGCGCCTGTCCAGGACGTGGACGGCGGTGGAAGGTAAGAGCTCGTTGCCGGCCGCATGGGCGGTCCAGCTGGGCGAGGGAGGGGGGCCATTGGCCTAGCTGGCCCAGGAGGGTGCAGGGGATGGCGTCGGCCATATCCCTGTCCCCGCCGGGCTGGCTACGCCGTTACACGGCCTCCAGTATTTCCGCCAGCTATTTAGCTGGCGGAAATCCGAGGCCGATAGGGCCGGCCTGGATTTATACCCAGGGAAGGGGACGAGCGTCCTCATTCCCGAGTAGACCTCCAGCCCGGCGGCAGAACGGCCACCGGGGCTCAGGATCTGATGGGCGGCTGTGTGCCGCCGGCCGGATCCTTACACATGATTGCGCTGTGATTCTGGTCAAAGTGACAGCCCTGTAAATTTTGAGTGGCACCACTGGCTTCAATATCACTTAGTGATTATGCGTGTTGATCAGAAAATGTGCACAATTTCCTGTGTTTGTGCCCATTCTCCATTCCAATCACATGCATCCCAAACATATAAGACTATGTAAGTATTGTTTGCTATGTAGTTTTCATCTAAATGAGTTCTCTAATCTTTGAGAATACACAAATGTGTGTGCTATTGTACAACTGCCACAGGCTTTCAAAAGAGGGACAAAAACAAGAAATCACCAAGGAAGGTCCCGTCATAAGAACATAAGAACATAAGGCCTCTCTGTTGCTGTCCCCCATTTACCTAGTTGGGGGTAGTGTAGAGGCGCCAGGCGCCGGGAGGGCGCCTGGGCATGAGAGGGCGGGGCCAGCGTTGCGAAGCGCCCTCGCGTCACGTAGACGTGCCCCCCCACCCGGTTTGCTCCCATTTCGGAGCCAAACGGTTCCAGGGAGGGCAGGTGGGCCCGAACAACGAACGATGCTGCTGTTCGGGACACGGTGAGTTCGCTGCCCTCCCCCAATCGAGCGCCTGGAGCTCCTGCTCCACTCGCTCCGCCGTAGTTATGGCCCTGGGGTAGTGGCATCAGTATGGAGGCCTCATACGAATGACTCCAAGTTTAAGGCCTTGATGGTACCATTGTAACTAGGCAGCATAGGAAAGAGATTGATCTGGAAGCTCTGGGAACTTTTTTCCCATGCTTCCTGGTGACAATGGGAGTGTCCACTCTGCTGTTGCAACACCTCCAAACATTGTCTCCCCTCACAAGAGTAGTTTTGGAAGGGAGGACACTGACAGTGGGGAGGTCCCATTCCTAATTGGATCCAGACCTCAGAGGGCCTGATTCGCAATGGGATTGGGAAGGGCCAGCCCTTGAGTTCTCCATTTCAAATCCCTCAATTACCAGACTGTGCCATATCTAATAACTACATTCTTGGCATTTCCTAATGCTGCAGCTTTAAGGTTTTCTTAGTGTAGTTTATAACAAGAATGGAATTTGCTACTTCTTTTAACAGAGGAACAAAAGGAAAAAAGAATAGAAATATTCATAAAATAGGGGAGTTTTTATTTTACAGTTCTTCAAAGCACTAATGGCATACAAAGGAGTAAAAAAAAGTCACGATGGCCCAATCCTATGCTCATGGTACACTGGCAAGGTACTGCCAGATCCGTCAGTGTGGCAGGCCCTCTGCCAGTCTGTGGAGCACTGCTACTGGTGTAAGGCCCAGAAGACTGTGTTCTGCCGGCAGTGCCATGCAGACCAGCCGCCAGCGGAGTTCTATTGGCAGAGGGCAGATCGGGGTGGGGTGGGGTGCATCATGGCGGCACTGGCACCCACCATATACGAACCCCCTGGCCCAGACACACCCCCTGTGGTGCTTCAGATCTACACCAGCAAAGGAGCTAGCTTAAATCTGAGGATTCTCATGCAGGAACGAGGCAGCAGCCAGAGAGGTAAATGAAATTTCAATTTACCTACCTCTCCTGACCAGCCTAGTCCCCTGCTGGTGTGCAGGATACTGCAGCCGTTGCACTGGTGGCCCTGCATCCTACGTGCTCTTGGAGGCATCTGGAGGGGCCACTGTGAGATACAGGAAGCTAGACTAGATGGTCCTTTGGCCTGATCCAGCAGGGCTCTTCTTATGTTCTTATGTGCCAGCATGGGATAGGATTGGGCCGTTAAAGTACTGTTGAACTTATAATTACAAACTCCATAGTCAAGGATAATACACATAACCTACTTGACCCACATAGTGCATACAGATGTTGTCTTAAGATGGAGATATTTCCCTACATCATATGTAAGGTCAGTGTAAGGCCTACACACACTTATGGCACAATCCTGTGTAAGTCTTCGACTAGTGGAGCAACGCTCTGCCGTCTAGTGTGTTGCAAACGTGCCGCAAAACACATTTGCAGCAGCTGGCTAGTAGGTGAGATACCAGATGTAGTGGAGCGCCCACCAGGGAAGATAGGTTCCCCGCTGGGTGGCAGTGAGGTGGGAAGAGGGCAGAATGGGGTGTTCCGGGAGGGGGGGATTGGTCAGCCGGTCCCAGGAAGGGATCAGTGGCAGCAACTCTGTCGAAATCCTATCCTCCTTCCCGAGCCTGGCCACTATTACATGACCTGCTCGAATGTGCTCCAGCATTCGAGGCAGCTGGGGCTCTACTCGGGGTAAAGGATCGAACGTCCCCTTCCCCCGAGGAGAACTCCAGCAGCCAGAGGCGTTGCTACGGTGGGGGCGGTACCGTAAGTTTTGCACCGTGCTAATCCCCGTTTACTCCCTGGTACGAGGTGGCCCCGCCCCCTTGCCATCGGAGCCATTCAGTGTGGCGAAGGCAACGAGCAGGAGACCCCTGCCTTCTCCACATGGAATGGCTCCAATGGCGAGGGGGCGGAACCACCTCGTACTGGGGAGTAAACAGGGATTAGCACAGTGCAAAACTTACGGTACCGCCCCCACCGTAGCAACGCCTCTGCCAACAGCGCTGGTGCTGGGTCCTATCTAGGCGCTGCAGCCTAGCTAGACAGGATTGGACTGCCTGGCTGCAATCCCTATATATAATTTCCTGGGAGCAGTAGCGTTCCTTGATGGGGGGGGCCCTGTGGCCCTGGGCGCCACCCCTGGGCACCAGCTCCAGGGGGCGTCAAAAGGCCCGGGATTTGTTGCCCCCACCGCTCTCCTACCCCCACCACTCTCCGCGGGCCGCCGCCGCAGCCGACCCCACGCTCACCTCGGTGCGACTCCTTTTCAAACTGGCTGTTCTGTACATGCGCAGAACGCCTAAGAGGCCAAGAGAGGGCAATTTTGCCCTCTCTTGGCCTCTTAGGCGTTCTGCGCATGTACAGAACAGCCAGTTTGAAAAGGAGTCGCGCCAAGGTGAGCGCGGGGCTGGTGGCGGTGGCTGCTGCTGCTGCTGCTGAAGCTGAAGAAGGTAAGGAGAGCGATGGGGTGGGGGTGGGGTGGGCGCGCGGGGGCCAGGTGGGAGCGTCCTTCCGGGGGCGCTCGGCCAACCCCTGCCCCCCTGCCCCGGGCGCCGGGCGGGCTAGCGACGCCACTGCCTGGGAGTATGACCACAGTGGGACTTACTTCTGAGTAGACATGCATAGGATTGTGCTGTTATCTTTCATCCATAAGATAAAATGAGGATCCAAGCATGTCTTCCTTTTGCTTTCCATCATACTATTGATGTGCTATCTTTAAAATTAAATGGTAGCTTTGTGGCCTTTCTATCTGTGCTCTGAATGGTAACTCTCCCCCCACCACCACTATTTTTTTTGGTGTTTAATTTTGATGCTACTTGGTTTTTAATCTGAGCTTCCCTGAAATCTTTCTGACCCTTATATTTAGTTGGGGCCTCTCAGGGTTACTCTCATTCAAAATACTTACAGCAATACCTGATTTATAATTTTAATTGGTCTGACTTTATTCTCCAATCATTGGTTCGTATTCTGCCTTTCTGATAAGGTATAGGGCCGTTCCATTACTTTTCCTTCCTTCTGTGGGTGTTCACAATATAGTAATCAGGCCAACTTTCTTGTGTCTATTCTGGTGACAAAAAATATTCTAAGTGAAGGAGATTTACTACTTACACCTTACTTTATTCCTACAAAACCACAGTAAGTTGGATTCACCCAAGAAGAAGAGTCTTCAAAATATCGGGGGGGGGGGAGTAGTATGAAATAATTTATTTGGTACATTAGTGCGTATGGCAAGCAGAGAGCAGTATTGTGTAATCATTCAATTTTCAGCACCCACCATTCCAACTCTAAATTATGCACTTACATAATAACACCCACTTGTTGGAATTACAGTGTTAATGTAATGTATTTTAATTTAACTGAAATGGTGGGAAATACCAACGAGTTTGAAAGAACATCCTCCAGATACTTAATCTGAACATAAGAACTACTAAGCAATTGCCCTACTTGACTTCCACAAAACAGGATAAGTTCCCATTTGTCTATGGCTAGGATTGGTTGCATGTGGGAGATTCCCCCTTTACATTTCCAAATGCCTCCTGTCTTGGTTCAGTGGTGGCTTCTCCCACGCAGTCTTCTCACTTTATGTAGTTGCAAATTTTATTGTTGGGCAGCCCAATCCTGCATAAAGATCCGCGGCCGGCCCATGGGGCCGATCACAGGATCCTATGCCCTTTCCAAGCCTCTCCAGCGTGGCCCGGGGTCTCCTTGGAGGAAGGGGACATTCTTCCCTTTCCCCTGGTGTAGGGCTGAATGGCCCCGATGGGCCTCCTCGAATGTCCACCACCTCAAGAGCCGGCGGAAATCCGAGGCAGCGGTGTAAGGGCCGCCGAGCCTGGGAATGTGGATGGGGATATCGGGAAATGGCAGGGTTAAGTGCCCCCTTCTCTGCTCCAATTACTCCTTCCCAAGGAAGGGGGGAAAAACAGTCATCAGGATACCATTATAAGTATTTGAAAGTAATGTGTAGTTTAGACCTTAATGAAAACGAAATGGGAGGAAGCCTAAGGCAAGTTGTAGATTTCGGGCATTCATGAAGGATATATAGGCCTTTTGTTCTGATCTGTGACATCTGAAAGTGACCCTTGGGCTCAAGGACTGATAATGGACTGTAGGCTTAAGGCCTCTGCCTGTAGTTGTCCTCATCAAACACAAGGAAAAGTTGCTGCACCTTTCAGAATTTCAGGGACCTCCCCCCAACTCTCAGTTTCCCAACTCTCTGTCCAATCCGACCCCCTGGAGCACCCCTCCCCCACGTCACGTGGACTTACCTCTCCGCTGCAGTGCTCCACTGTTTTGTGGCACCAGCCAAGCGACGCAGGCCTCTCTGCCAGCACCGCTTACTTGTCAGGTGCCGCAAACATGCTTTCCAGCACGTTTGCAACACCCTAGACCGGCTCCGCAATACCCCAGACCAGCTCCGCGATTGCTCTGCTGGTCTAACATTAGACAGGATTGCGCTGTCTAACATTAGAACAGTGCTGGAGTTCTAAGGATGAACAGAGGGGGCTTGGCCTCCTTGGCTTGTGTGATGGTTCCCTTAGCTACTGTTTTTAGAGAGCTGTGCGGTAGCTTAATGAGGCTGAATTTGAGGGGGGATGCTTGTAGATGCCCCCCTACTTTCCCCCCATAATTTGAGCATTCATTGAGAGAATCCAACTCTGGCATGCGCTACCTCTTGGGACAAAAGGACTTCAGCCCTCATCTCAGAGTAAGATCTCCAAGGGAAGTCTTGATAGTGCCCTTCATTATGGTCACTCATCTTCCAAAAGAGCACACTTAACCCTATCGCGATACATTGTTATGATCATGGGCAAGTTCTAAAATTGGCAATGTTAACAATCTTTGAACTACAAAGGGCAAGGCAAAGCAAGGCAGGCTTCAGGGGAATTTCACGGCAAGCACATGCGGACACAGGAAGCAGGACCCAATTGTTTCGGTGGGATACGGCGAGTTTTCCGCCTACAGTACTTCAAACAAGCCTTCCAGATTTACAGTAAATTGCAGCTGTGCCCTGTATGCTTTTGCTGCCAACATAAAAAATACTTGTTCTGCCTTAACAATGGCCAAATGAGTCATGCTGGCCTGGTTCCTAAGTGGCATAGGGGGGTTCAAGTTAAGAGATGGGCCATCTAGATTCTGCCCACATTTCCTCTCACTAATACACCTTTCCCCTTCTCAGACTCCATGGCAGGAGGAATACAATCTCTCTCTCTCTCTCTCTCTCTCTCTCTCTCTCTCTCTCTCTCTCTCTCTCTCTCTCTCTCTCTTTTTTTTTTTAATTGGCAACTGCTTTTTATAACATCCTATTAGCACTGGGCAGAATTCATAGTTTATTGCCATTGTAAGAAAGAAAAGATTGTGTAATGCAGAATATTTCTTTGGAAATGAACGTCACATCAGGAAAAAGAAACAAGTTATGGCTCATCTATGCTGCCCCCACCACTGCCCCACATTTGTCTGTGACAATGCAGAAAGCCGGTGGCCTTAAACAGCATCTGGAATTCCAAGTAAAGGCTGTCCAAGAAAGAGCTTAGTCACAACTTTACTTTTTAAACCTGGGTACCAAACATACCTGAGTTTAAATGTCAAAATTCAGGTGTTGTGCCACCAATTCTGACGGGCCCTTGTGTAAATGCTTGGATTTTGTAAATGCAGTTAAACGCTTGGATTTCCTGCCGATCAGAAAAGGATCAGGCTGTCACTTCTATGTTTTTTATTGCATTCAAATGTGCATGCACCATTCACAACTGACTACACCAAACATGTATTTTGCCATTTAAACTTGGTACTTTTCGTACCTAGTTTTTCTAATTAATTTTTTTAAAAAGCAAAGTGTGACTCGGTTTTGAGAGCCAAACCCAGGTTTTGAAAACAAACCTTCAACAACTCTGTTATCATCAAATGCCACAGCCCTGAACTGGGACATACTATGACCACATGGGAGTTATCTTGAGATGGAGAGAGAAATCAGGGAGGGAGACAAGGAAAAAATGTCATAATGTGAGGTTGGTTGCTGAAGTTACCCATACTATGTCTTGAAACCAACTAACTAGAGGGGAAGCGAACCTGCATTTAATCCAGAATAGTGCCCAGTATCTGGTGCTAGATCTGTGAGTTGTAAAACTAGGACAGCAACCAGAGTGCTATCAAATTCATCACATAATGTAAGGGGAATGTTGCCAAGAAAGCCCAACACTGAAAGATTTCATTTCAAAAGAGGAAACTTCTTTAAAGTGAGAAGGTAGTTAAAAGAAAGTTGAAAAGAAAAGTCAAGAAGGTCAAATCTTTTCAGCACTTGTTGGTGATCTAAACCCACAGTAATAGAAGTTCATATTAAAAAGTACACCATCGGTTAGGAATGATACACACAAGTCGAAGAAGATAGGAGCGTGTTTAACGTGCAGGGCCCAGAAAGATGCAAAAAGCAATAATGTTTCCTTCTAAATGGAGAAGCCATGCTGTGGTGAAAATCCTTGATCCCCACTTGCCGATTTTGGCCTGTTTTGAACCTTCTGAGGCTTATCTTTTGAACATCTTCCTCTTCCTCAGCTGACCAATAAAGACAGGAGGACCAGGTTTTGAGCCAGCTCATTGTACCATGCGGCATATCTGATTTACAGGACTGTGAAATTCAGGGACTTAGGTGACCGCCCCCCACTAGTCTAGTACCCAATCTCAACAATGAAACCTGGCTAACATTGGCTGGGACATTCCTGGATTTCGGGGTCCTGTCCCAGCATCCCGGAGCGTATGGTATCCATCCCGGGAAATCCGGGGTGCCACCACTGCCATTTTTTGCCCAGCTGTCACCATTTTTCGTCCACAACGCGGCCTGCCTGGAACAAGCCTCGTGCATGCGCCTCTTCAGAACGAGCCTTTTGTCAGAACGCGCGCATGCGCACACACGGCCTGGAAGCCCTTTGCATGCGCGAAGTTCGTTCCAGGCAGGCCGCGTTGTGGACGAAAAATGGTGGCGGCGGCACACCCGGATTTCCTGGGACTGCGGGAAAGACAGCTTTTATCTGTCTTGTGTCAGTTCACTCAGGTGGGAGTGGGTTGTCATGGCTCCCAGACCCCTAAGTTCTGCTGCTGTTTAATTTTAAGAGGACCCCCTGGATTTAGGGGTTACCTATTAACCTAGGCCAGCGGGTGGCATAGTGGGTTAAACCGCTGAACCATGAGCTGTCGATCGAAAGGTCGGCAGTTCAAATCCGCGACGGGGTGAGCTCTCGTTGCTTGGCCAGCTCCTGCCAACCTAGCAGTTCCAAAGCATGTTAATGTGAGTAGATAAATAGGTACCGCTTGCGGGAAGGTAAACAGCGCTCCGTGTTCCAGCCAGCCGCATGCTACGCGCTGCGGCAAGGAGAGTCATGCCGGCCACATGACCACGGAGGTGTCTTCGGACAACGCTGGCTCTTCGGCTTTGAAATGGGGATGAGCACCACACCCTAGAGTCGGACACGACTGGACTTAATTGTCAGGGGTCACCTTTACCTATTAACCTAGGAGGGAGGTTTTTCCAAGATGGCTTCCTTCTGTCTTGATTTTCCAGTGACAGTGAGAACGACCTTTTCTCAGTTCATTCCCAGTTACAAGGGTGAAGTGGGGAGCAGGGAGGTGGGTGCCTGTTACTAAGCTCTAGGCGATGGGCTTGCCTTGTCCTCTGTCTTCCCTTTCACTTTCCCAAATTAAAAAACCAAAAAGGAAGATGAATTATGAAAAAGTGTTTTCTTAAAAACTTTAAAACCAGCAACGGACATTTCTTTAAATACCTCAGAAGTCAGAAGCAAGAGAGCTGCAAAGGAGCCAGTTGCACCATTAGGCAACAAAGATAGAAAAGGATTACCGAAGGAGGATAGCAGGGAGATTGCAGAGAAGGTGGATGAGTTCATGGCATCAGTCTTCACTCATGAAGAATCCTCTGTGTATTGGACACAGGAATTGTGGAAACATGCCTTAAACTGTGTGTTTATATAAGTATTTTTACTTTGGGAAACTATAATTTAAGTGTTTAGTTGGGGAATTTCTCCCCTCACCCACTCAGCCTACTTACTCAAAAGGTGCATTTTCAGAATGTGTTTTAAAGCAATATCTATTACACGTCACTGTTAGTATTTTTATATGCAATTTCAATCAGCTACACCTTCTTTGTAAGTGGTATTAAGAAAGGAGGCTTCTGAGAAAAATGCAGATAGCTGTAATCAGTACTTTTAATGCACTGTGAAAAGCTGCTCCTGACTGATCAAATCAAGGCATTCGTCTAACTTTCTGAAGGGTATTTGTCATGAGCAGGACAGAGTGGAGCTTTTACAAACTGGAGTTTGGACTTTCTATTGTTACTCAGTTGGACCCAACCCAGGACAGTTAGGGAGACAAAACTCAGACGCAGATATTTGACTGGACAAACAGCTATGGATGAGTTTGGGCCTTTCTGCACAATTGGATTTGAATTTATCAAGCATAGTCTTGCCTTCAAGTTACACTTCAGTTGTGGAGATGCGTTTTCTGGGCCCTGAAAGCACAGTATTTTTGAACTTGGGAAAATGCAAGTCTTCCCCCAGATATTCCATTCCTTGCAATTGTGATTTACTGTCATTGTGATTACATGGGATCTACTGGATATTCCCTGAAACAAAATTAATGATGAGCCACACAACCTCCTGCTGTGCCTGCAACATTTTGTGAGGTCCTTTATTAGTTAGGAACAACGGAAGGTGCCTTATCCTGAGCCAGACGATTGGTGCATCTAGGTTATGATTTGTCTACACTGACTGGCAGTGGCTCTCCAGAATATTTATACACCACTTTTCAAAAAAAGTGTTCACAAACTGGGACTGGGTTACAGAGCAAAATAATTTAACAAATGGTTCCCTGTTCCAAAAAGAGCTCACAGTCTAACATGAGATGCAAAAGAAACACCAGCAAGCAGCCACTGGAAAAGATGCCATGCTGGGATGCCAGTTGCTATCCTCTGCTAAATATCAGAGGAGGATCATTTTAAACAGTGCCTCTTTGCCTAGTTAGCAGGGGTGCCACAGATTGCATCTGGGACCTTCTGTATGTATGCAAAGCAGCTGCTCTTCCACTAAGCTACAGCCCCATTCCTGTTTTTTTCCTTTCTTTTTGTAAAGTTTTTAAAAAACATTTAAAACAAAATTATTCAGTAGAATTAACTCTGTACTTCCCCACTACATTGTCTCAGTAAGTGCATATGTATACACATTTGTGTGTGTGAAAAAAGGTGAGAAAGACTATCCCCACTAATGCCCTGCTATTCTGCACCTGTTTAGTAGTTAATTAAGTGGGAGGGAATCCTTCTGAAATGGTGCTCTCACCCTCTCTGTGCAGTATATTTAGCCAAGAAGTGCAACTATTCCATCACAAGGCTATTCCCCATCCCACCCCCAACATCCATCACGCCACAACACAGGCTCCTGCGTTTCTAAGCAGTTGATCAAAGTTTGGAAAGGATCAGGAAACCAACTAGTTTATCCCCTTGCCACGTGTCAGGTCAAACCACTTGTTACACTTTGTTGCTTAGATGAAGGTTAAGCTATGATTGCTGCCCTGCTGTACTGGCTAACTGAACAGGTTCTTGGAATACCATTTGGGGTTTGTAGAAAGACACACTGGCGTCGACAGGGGGGGGCGGGCTGCCGGGGGGTGACGCGCGATCACCCCCCACTTACAGTTTCGAGCGGAGGGTGGGCTCGCCCGCCCTCCCCTGTGTCCGTTTGGCTCTAAAATGAGCCGAAAACGGAGCGGGGAGTGCGCTTTGCTCCTGCGCGTGACGTCACGCGCGGGGGCGGAGCCTCCCCTTAAGGGCGACGCGCGCCCCCGCTCTGGGGTGACGCGCGTCGTCGCGACGCGACTGGAAAGACATTCAGTTTTCATCTGTGCCACAGTCTCTTATTATGACCATGGCCGGGCAAGGTTGCGGGTATGCATGTATGCTTTGCTGACTGCCCTTCTAAGCGTTCCTCCCTTCCCCCTTTCTTAGCAGTATGTGTTCTCTGGAGGAGGAAGGGGGGTCATTCGGGACCAAATGGGTTACACCCTCCATCTTCAGAGGCAGGGCCGGCACAAGAAGTTGACTCCTCCTCCAGGGCGTGCCCTTCCCAGTCCGGCTCTGCCTCTACAGAAGAGCGGTCGGCACCTTTTCGAGCTTGTAGCTCGCACTACAGTTGTTTTATTACCAGAGCTTCTTTTCTCCTTCCTCTTTTCCGAACTTCATTCCCCCCTTTCCCCTCCCCGACCCTGTTCCCCAGTGTGAGGATCGCGGCTAGGGACTCCGGCGCTTTAAGGGCGCAAGGCACGCATCAGCGGCCCGCTCTTCGCGCCATTTTTTCACCTCAGACGGGCGACTGCCTACCTCTTGCAGCCTAGCGGACGAGCGCGGACCCGCTGGGTGGCACCGCCGCTGTTTGGAGCCTTGTTCCCTCTTTTCGGCTCAGCTTTTCGCCGGGTTCCGGTGCAGCCGGACGGCCCCGGATCCCCCCTCCCTTGTTGTACCTACCCCTCGGGAGCGCGACCGGGGAGCGGGCCACTTCGTCCATCGGAGGCCGACGTATCGCCGGATCGGCTTGACGCGGACCTCCGAACCCACAGCATCTCTCTGCATTTCGATCTCTTCAGCTTCCTTGGGGGTAAGAGACGCGATGTCAGAAACGGAAAGGGGAGAGACTAGCCGGGCAAAGGGCAGCCAGCTTCAGGGCGCCGCGGCTAGCGTTACTTCCATTGACCCAGCTCTGCAGGCGCATTTCCAAGGATTAATTAAGGCAGCCGTCGAAGGCGCCATCCAATCCGTCGGAAGGCATAGGTCCCGCCATAAACACAAGAGGAGTAGACAAACAAACAACCTAATATCTAAGGATTGAGCTTCCTTCAATCTATCCCATTTACGCACAAAAGAATGTACTTTCTATTCAGTACTAGTATGAGAGGGTAAAAGGATAAACAGGGTTGGCAGCTGCAGTAGTGTAGTTAGGCCGGGGCTGGGATAGGTCTGCTGCGTCCCCGGGTGACAGCCATGGTCTCCTCGCGAGGAGGAGCCTCCACATCAACTTTCTACTCTGCGGCTGCTTTTTTGCAGCTCGAGTGGCTGTGTCTGCAGCCACGGAGGGTTTTTGCACTGTTTTTGGTGCTTTGGATGGCCCCACCCTTCCGCCTGGGCTCCTAGAACTCTTCAAATGAAGCCTTCCGGGAGTGTAGGGGGCGGGGCAATGATGCAAAATACGACATCACCCCGCCCCCTGGGACACGCTAGCAACGCCACTGGGCTGCTGGATGGGAGACTGGGAGGCTGCTGGCATATCTGTGTGGAGGAGTCAGCTGGCAAAAAGGATAACATCTTTGAGAACTCAGTCTGAAGCATGGTTGCAGTTGTCTGTGAGAGGCTTGGAAAGTGCAAGAGTCAGCAGCCAGGATGATGACCGCACTGTGATGGGAAACATCTGGAGAAATGAAAGTTTCTATGAGATTTCTCATAGAAAAATGGATATATGTTCAGCCTGCCTATGTAAACCACCTTGAATCTATTCAGAAAGGTGGTATATAAATACTGTAACAAATATATAAAGGGCAAAAGATAATATTTTGCTTCTCCAGTGGAGGACAGAGTTCTTGTTTCTTTAAGAGTTCCATAGAAGAAATTATTCTGGCCAATGCAGATTGTCAGGCAGTGGTGAGAAAAACTGCATCTGCTGACATGTCCTCTTCTACACAACTATTAAAGGAACAGAAAGCCGTATTCTCAATTCTGTCCTTTTCCTGTTTGTTCTTCTTCGTATTTGTTGTTGAGGCTTAATCTTTCAAAGACATACACAGGTCTTACTTCAGTTGTGTGTTGGAAGTGTTGGCAACTTGGGTCACAGCCTTCAGGCAGTGTTGGTTTTCCCAACACTGTTTGGAGCAATGTGGAACATTGCAAGATGAAAGTTAAAGCCTTGCTAGTTGCTTATACCAGCTGCCATCTGCTTCAGAGAGCAGCAGCAAAGCACTGGGATCGTGGCTAGTTGCTAGAGTGGTTCAATAGAGACTGAGATGGAGACACCACTTCTCTGCCACTCCATCTTGTCAAGGACAACATAAGAAGTCAAGGCCTTAGATAAGGAGATGCAGAAAGTGTTGCAATAATAAATAAATCATCTGACAAAATGGGGTTGATTATTGGGTTATGTAAATGTTTCGACAGCACTGAGTTTTATAGCTCAGAATACCCACAAAGAACAAGGATGTCAAGACCAGAATGATAAAGGGGCCTTTATTTTTGCTAGAAAGGAAGCCTTTGTCAGCTTGAAAACATTCTCCAGGCCCACCTCACTGGGGTCAGTTCCAGTGTGACTTTGCAGTTTTATCCCCATGGAAACTTATATCTCATGAGCAGAGTGTGAAACATCCTGATTGCATTGCATGTTTGGATGTACTTTGCTAGATTTCCTGATCAAGTAGTTGTGCTGAACATTAGTGCCCCCGAGATTATGCCAAAAGGCTTTGGTGCCAATTTCGAAACACCAGATGATATTTAAGCTATTTCTTGGCTGAGAAGCACATACTGAATTGGGATGGTTAGCTCACATGGAGTCACTAAGATGCTCCGGAAAGCATGCTATTCTCTGGGCTGTAAATGCTCAGGTAGACAAAGTCCATGTGGAGCTATCTGCTAAGACAGTTGTGTGGAATACCATGGTTTGGGAAATAATTGAGACACACCCCTGGATTAATTAGGAGTGGCTTGCATGACTGACAGATGGAAGTGTACACTTGAACATAAACATTAAAGGTAAAGGTACCCCCTGCTCGAAAGCCAGTCGTGTCCCCTGCTCGAAAGCCAGTCGTCTCCTTGGTCCCCTCCTCTGTCTGACTCTTATCTCACCTGCTCCTGTGTCTCCCTGCTCATTCCTGCCTATTGAACCCTCCTGTCTCTCTAAACTCCATCCTCGTTGGAAGTCTGGCCTGTCCCAGCTGGGCCTCCATAACTCCAGAAGTGCCCAACAATCACATCACTGCCAGTTGCACTGGAAGCTCTCAGACAGCTGGAACTGCAGCAGCCCAACTGCGCGAGATGGTGGGACACCACAATGAGGTACTAACAATGATTGTGGGGTGTAGAACAAGAATTGTACGACGAGAGGTGCTAGTAGTAGTCACAGGCAATGGCACACTTTGATATTCTTTCAGAATACAGGTAGTCTTAGGCAAGCCACTCCCCCTTAGTCTCAGTCCCCCATCTGCAATATGGGGATATTTCCTTATCATACAGGGTTGTTGTAAAGACTACATCAACATAATATACGTGAAGCACTTTACATGCTTAGAAAATGCTACACAAATGTAAAGTATTGGTTTTTTTTACTACTACTACTACTACTACTACTACTACTACTACTACTACTACTACTACTACTACAGAATTATATAAATAACCACATTAAATTCTTTTTCTGATTATTTACATACGTTTTTTCATTCATTGGGATTTTTTTGTTAGAAAAACTCAATGTGTGGAACTGAGCATCTCTGACAAGCAGAGAAATTCCCAGTTTCACCCAGATCTTATCTAAGTAGCTGTGATAGTTATGGTTGGAGCAGCTGATGGTCTCATGGTGTGTTGTTGAAGGTAGGAAGGAAGCGTTTTTCTGGCAAGGAAGGGCTCCTTTTTATTAGTCACAGGGATCTCTTTCTAATCCAAGTACATTTTTAGGTACCATGGCAACATATGTATTTCTAATTGCAGAACCACTAATGTAGTCTATGGGAGTCACATGCCTAAGAAAGGTAAGCTAAGTCTGATCTCATTTCTGGGCTGATCTGACCTGCTGCTCTTGAGCTGAGTCACAGAGCATCTGCACATGGCGGCGTTTTGTGGAGAGTGGGTTGGATGTGCCTATTCAGTGTCCCTGCAAGCATCATGGAACAGGGTGTGTAGCCTGCCTTAGTTCCAATGAGAACATTTTTTTAAAAGATGTAAAAAATAGGGAATGTAATAGTTACATGGAAATTGTTCATGCACACAATGCTTCCATAGACTGCTTCCATAGACTCCATAGATTTTTGCTGATGCATGTTCATGTATCTGACGCCAAAGCAGCCACATGGATATCCAAATTCCCATGTAATGTTTGCATTTTACATTTTTAATTTAACATCATTTTAAAAAGTGATCCCATAGAGTACAAATGTGACATCAGAAATGATCTTCAGAGAATCGTGCATATGGAATATGACTTCAAAAATAATGTCAGATTATGCTTTTTTTTTCTTTCAAAGTTTCTAGCCCTCATGATTCCACAGAAATACTGTATTTGCAAATGCATGAGTAATGTTTGTTGAAGGTTCAGTAGTTAGAAGAATGCTCAGCAAAGCGTCCCATTGTCAGGATGGAGACTTCATTGACTGGCTTGTCTCCCTGTCCTTCCTAGCAAAATTAAGTACCTTCCTAAACCTACAGTCTCCTTGGCCCCATGGTTCCTCTCCTATCTTTTTTCTACTCCTAAATTCTATACGAAAATATTCTAAATGCTGAGAAAACCCCAATATTGCCATATTGTAATTAATATTTAAAGGGGAACAAACCTATGTGAGTTGTTCTTATCTGCACAATTTGTACTGAACACACAATATGGGTTCAGAATGTATTTGCACAGAATGTATTTGCAGAGTGCATCATGTGTCTGTCCTTACTCTAAAGTAGCTTTACGCAGCCCCCTCAGGAAAGAGTAAGGATACATCTGCATGGGCCAATTTTTGAGGATCAAATGCACATCTAGTGCACATCCCCTCTCAGCCCACACTGATCCTGTTGCCTCCAACCATCTGCATTGCAGATGGGATTTTTGCAAGGCCAGTGCAGCAGGCACAGTCAGCACACCTGCAGAAGTGATGTTGGCCAGGACTCTCTTGTGCCACATCATCCCTGCTTTTTCAGAGACAATTTCTTGTGCTCCTGCTTTAGTGCTAAAATGTCAGAGTGCGCACATGGGAAGCTTCCTGTGTATGCATCCTTTAAAAGCAAATTCCAGAACAGAATTGTATTGTAGAATTGTACAGTTACAGCTGCATTCATCTGCAGCAGCAAAAAGGACAAAGAATCCTGTGACACTTTAAAGGCTAACTAATGTAGTGTAACATGGGCATCCACAGGAAAGAGCCTGTTTTGTCCAATGCATATCTAGCTATGTCCTGACCACTTTTTTCAAAACATGGAATATAGAAATGTAATACAGTACCTGGCCCAGGTAACCTGGGTGTTGTTGTTGTTTTTTACTACCTGCTTGTGGTTCCTTTTTATAATCTATATAGATAGACTGTTTAAGATTTTAAATGTATATCCAGCATGTGTTTTCTTTATTCATTTTAATTATTGCTTCCTTCTTTTCAGAATTATTTTTATCACAATGTTCTCTTTTTAAAACTATGTATATGGTACATTATGTTCTAGCTGCCCATGTGCCATTAGACCTCTCTGCTACCACTTGCTATGATTGTTTCTGCTCCTAGATTAGGGCTTCAATACAGTGGCTCCCCATGTTATGGACATTCAAGTTACAGATGGCTGCATTGGTGTTTTTGCACAGGCGCAAGAACTGGGTCGGCTGGAGCCGGCTGTTTCGAAGTACGTACATTCCGACTACCGGACAGACCTCCAGAACAGACTGGCAGGTATGTTGGGGACTTTACTGTATTGTAAACTGAATTTGTCCAGTGTGGCACTGGAAACCCCACACTGATGTGGGGATAGTACATATCCTGTGCCATAATAGTGCTGTTGAGAGAACCACCTGCTTTCAAAGGATTACTGAAAGAAACAACAATGTAAAATGTTCTATCTGAAGACTCTTCAGTACTTTTTTGTTTTGTACTTTGGCAATACAGGAAATGCACCTAGTGTTTGATTTTGCTAACATTTTTCAGAAGGAAGTCCTGGAATTTGCAGGATGAGAGAAAAATCCATAACACCCTGCCTATTCAGTTCACTGCCTATACAATATGAAGGTCTTTCTCTGTTCCAAAGCTGAACTCAGAACAACCCAGAGATGGAGATCTCAGACTGACTGGCAGCAGCAGCCGGTCAAACCCACTGGTGCTGGCAGCTGATCCGGAGACACATTGTTTGGCCGAGATCATTTGCATTGAGCTGAGTTTCCGTCCATTGTTTCAGGAGGGGGATACAATGAGGTGTGTGACAGGAGAGAATCAGCTGAGTTACATATTAGCTGCATTCAGAGTGTTTGGTTGATGTTTAGTTTGAAGACCATGTGAGGTTTTCCTCTGGCTGTGCTGGCTATGAAAGGAGATCTTGGAACAGCTGGACACTTTTTTCTTTCATTACTCATTAATACCTCACACAGGAAAGGGATCTGATCCTAAGGACTTCTCCTCCTAACCATGGCTTAAAAAAAAAAAGCTGAACACATTTATGCAAATAATTTGCTGTAGAGCACATTACCTGCACATGCTTGTTTCTCCAAAGCCTTGTCTCTAACAGTGCAATCTTCTGAATGTCTACTCAGAAGTAAGTCCCATTATGTTCACCAGGACTTACTCCCAGGAAAGCGTGTATAGGATTGCAGCCCGACAGCCCAATCCTGTTTACAATTTCTAGGGTGTTGCAAACGTGCCGTAAACCACTTTGTGGCACCCAGCAAGTAGGCAGTGCTGGCGCCAAGGCCGGCACTGCTCTACTTACCCCAGATCTGGAGCTGCGCCCACTGGAGCAGGTATGTTTTCTGCCGGGCTGCAGGGTGTTCTGAGGTGTGTGTGGGATTGATCAGCCGGATCAAAATAATTGCTATTTAACCATGTGTTGAGAATGTATGTCGAAAGCAAAAATAAAAAATAAAAATCTCAAAAAGTAAATATGACTGCAGGTCTTCATTTCAATGTGCAAATTAGACGTTGTGCTTGCCCTTGAGTCCATATACTGGTGTCACTGTTGTTTTGCAAAAATTTACTAATGCTGCAACCTTATCTAGGCGCAAGTTCCACTGAAGATTTACTTGCAAGTAAACATACAGAGAATTGGGCTGCATAATTTCAGGAAGCATTTTTGTCAAACCTTGCCCCTCCAACCAAATACTTAAAACATTTGCTTTCTTTCTAGTTATCTATCCCAGCCGACTTTACACTATCCAGCACTTCCCAAGTATATAGTGCCAAACAGATCTTATTTTAAAGTTGCCACAGTTACCTTACAATTAATCTCTTCACTATGAACAGCAAAAGAGGAATTTAGAATGATCAGCAAGCATTATGTGTGACACAGCACATTTAACCCATAAACCATACAGGTGCTAGAACACAGGGTTAGATAGAATCACAGGGCAAATTAATTAACAGCAACATGCTTGGAAAAAAGAGGGAAATCCCAGCGAATCTACTCCACTTGCAGAGCACATGGCAGGGCACTGCTTTGAAAAATTCTTTTCCCTCAAAACCCGAGGCAGCAGAAGGGTAGGATTATTAATTATTATTGAGAATATGTATACACTGCTTTTCCAGGCAGCCATGCAACATGCTTGGAAAAACAAATTAAACCAATGAGAATAAACCCTAGCAGAAGATACTCACTAAAAATAGTTATTTATGGTGCAATCCTGCCTACAATTAGACCAGAGGAGCAACCACTCTACCGGTCTAGGGTGTTTGCAAACGTGCTGTATGGCATGTTTGCGGCACCTGGAGAGTAAGCAGCGCTGGCAGAGACGCACCACTCCCCGGCACTGCAGAACGGTGCAGTGCTGCTGCGGGAAGGTAAGTCCTCAATGGGTGGGGGGGTGGGGGCGTTCTGGGAGGGGAGATTGGTGGATTGGGCCCAGGAAGTGGGAGGATTGGTGGAGGAGGCCTCCGTCGATGTCCTGTCCCCCTTCCCAGGCCTGTTGGGCCTTACACAGGCCTCTCAAATGTACGCCAGCAAAATTGCTGGCATGCATTCGAGGAGGCCCATTAGGGCGACTGGCGCGTTACTCGGGGTAAAGGGGAAAAAGTCCCTTTACCCTGAGGAGGCTACCAGCTGCGCTGGGGAAGGCCCAATCCTGCACAAGATGCGGCGGGTGCCTTATGTGTGCCACTGCATCCTGTTAGATGGAGATTGGGTTGCCCATTAGGTAGTCAATCACCAACCAGTGAATGGGATTCTTGACAAAGGTCCAGGAAACATCCCTAACACTAGTGCTGGTCCTGGACTGAGCAAATTATAAAGCAGTGTTTCTTTAAGTATAGGCTTACCATCCGTACCGGTTTGTCCGGGACAGTCCTGGGAATCGGCCATGATTCCCGGTTCTGTCCCGGCCCGGTTTCCAGAGGGATGGCCCCCACCGCTGCCATCTTCTTCTTTTTTAAACTTACCCGGGCGCTGGCAGCAGCTTGGATCACGAAATCTCGCGTGATCCAAGATGTTGGCGCCCAAATCACGTGAGGGCATGATGATTTGCTGCTGCCGCCGGCACCCGGGTAAGTTTAAAAAAGAAGAAGATGGCGGCGGCGGCGAGCGGGTGTCGTTCGCCCACTCTCTCACCGGCATGGAGCCAGTGAGGGAGCGGGCCAACCGACAGCCTGCTGCCCCTGCTGCACGAGCCTCCGGCAGGCTCGCACAGCGCGGGCAAGCAGGCTGCAACCCTATCTTCGTGCGGTGCCACTGGGAGACCGGGCGCAGGAGCTGCATGAAGCTTGCCGGTGTGAGGACGCGGGGAGCAGCAGCAGCGCGGGGAAAAGGTAAGCTAATTTATTTATTTATTTTTTAATAATTAAATAATTAAAAATTCATTTCGCGCCCCTTTAGAAATTAAACATTTCGGCCGCGCTATGCGCGACCTAAGGGGCACTTTGCGCCCCTTAGGAGAGATTTCATTCTATATATTTAAATTTCATTTATTATTACCTTTTACATTTTTAATTATTTAATTAATTGAATGTGGGGGGGGGACTGTGGGGGTGTGTGTCCAGGTTTGGGGTTGCCAAAATATGGTAACCCTATTTAAGTAGCGAAACCAGTTTTTCTCAGAGAAATTGTTTGTTTTGTTTTGAACTTGCCAGGGCACAAAATACATTCCATTCATTGCAATTGCATGAAACAGGTTTTTGGCATTATATTTCATGTACGCAATTTTCAAAGTGAAAGTGGTGGCCAAAGGTGATTCGCTTATTCACAAAACATGATACAGTTTTCTAAATTATGAGTCCATGTGAAACGTTTCATGTCAGTGCAATAAAAGATAATTTCATTGAGAGAAGGAGTTTACAAAACTAACTTCTGCGTATTGGGTGTTTTGTCTGCAAGGCACAGAGAAGAACTTTCGTGGAGGTGGCAAAGGTGGGGAGGGCGTTTGGTTCTAATATCAGTTGAGCATTAGAAGGCCACCATATTTGTATTGCAAACTACATAAATGCAAATTCTGGTACCGTAGCCAATTCACATCTGGTCACATATTTTCTCTGGTTCCTCCAAATCCCATTTCACTCCCCCATTGACATCAGCTCTTATGATGTATCATGGGTCCATATCCCCCTTGTGACACAGGGAAGGAGAAATTCACAGGAGGTTGCTGCGACTTTACTCTCCCCTCATCACCGCCTTGTTCCGCCCAACCCCTGCCCCGTTAAACCCCCTCCCTGCTTCCCTCCAACCCCTGAGTGGGCCTACCTGCTCTGGTGGGTCTTCATGGATCCACCGGCATGGGGGAGGCCGCTCCAGAGGCTGTTTTGCAACTTCTGTAAAGCAGCCTCTGCCAGAACAACGCTAGTTACGCTGGTGGGGGAGTGGAAGAGGATTGGGCCGTAAGTCTGATAAAATAAAATCTCACCGATTAAAAATAAGCATTATGTCAATGAGGGTCCTGACTTCTACAATCAACTCTAAAATCCATTGCAACAATTTATACTGAAAGTCAAAAGGCTCCTGAAGGCGATCATCAGATTTCTATCTGAGTTTCCCTTATTAGTGTATGCTTTTTTTGATTCATCCTATCCAGCTGTAAAGGTCAAAGGAAGGCCTTTTGCTTGTGACGACCCTTTTCAGAGATAGGCCCAAGTTACAGCATCTACATGCAGCAGCAGCAGCAGCACACATGCATGTGCTCACACACACGCAGAGCAAGCAGAACTGGTGGTTCCAGTGTGGAACTTAGTTTCAGGCTACTGTATTTCTGATCTGAAGACTCTCAGAGAGATAACGTGGGTCACCTAGCTATATCAGACCTGCTTTAGATTATTCCACATTTTGGCAAGAAACTAATGCACGTTGGAGCCTCCTTCCCCCGACATGTCAGTGCTGAGGGGGTGCATGTCAAGCAGCTGTGGTGGGAGCCCTTTGTTCTGGTGCAAAACAGGCTTCTTTATTTTCTCCTTACTTATTTTCAACCTTGAGAATGCACTGATCTTCTTTTTCTTTCCCTGCCCCCCCCTTTCCCTGGGCTGAGGATGACGATTTCTCTTGACTCCATTCCAAGAATGCTGTCTTCTCTTTATTGATGGGGATTGCGCTGTTCATTCTTATCGCAGGAATAGGTTTCAGCTATGCACTCGCTCCATTAGTTCCGATACACCGTGGGGAATAAAGCTGCCCATCTCCTTCACTGCGATTGCCGGCAATGGAGCGCTACCCTGGTTGCTGCCAACTCAATGATGTCATCTTCAACTGCAATGCGACCTCCCCTCCTGGCCTTGTGCAAAACTCCCTTAATGAGGCGTCTGTGCTCCTGGCTGCTTCGCTGTTGGCACTCAGGAAAGCAAAGGGCGTGCTGCACAAATCCATCTTTGCAGGCATTCATCTTTATTGTTGCATACTGACCCAAAGTACCTCTCTCCCTCCGATGAGACTGATTGAAATTCAATGGGAAAAAAAAATGCCAGGAGAACAATTTGTCCTTAACTAAACACAGCCTTTTTCTTTTCTTCTCTTCTCTTCCCCCCCCCCCCCCCATCTATGCAGGAGCTGCTGTTAGTTTGCTTCCAAGATTCTCCTTCTGGCAAGGAGAAAAGATTGGGAGCCTGAATTTCTAAACATTAGCTAAATCTAATAGATGGATCCCCCACCCCCACCCCTTTCCATCACGCAGCATTTACAATCAGGTGCAACAAACCATAGACAAGCTGCAGAAATGATCCCCAAGGAGAATATGCTGTGATTTCTCTGACACAGGTGTATTTTCCTTCTGGACAAAAGCCGCACACAAAAAAGACGGCATCTTTTTTATTCTGGTGACTCTATGTTATTGTAGATAGCAGTTTTGATTGCAGTGCTAATCTCCAAGGAAAATGCATGCATTCCCAATTTGAGGACAAGGAGACAGGGCTTATATCTAGTTTGAAATAGCTTTGCAAATAAGCTTTGCCTCATTGCATTCAGGGGAAGTTGCATGTACAGTATCTATCTAATTTGTGTGCCTTTCCCTCTTAGGGTGGCTTATGCTCTCAGTTTCCCTCACAACCACAATATGAGGCAGGTGAGACTAAGGGATCATCCAGTGAGCTCCATGTTTGAGCAGAGATTTGAACCTGAGTTTCTCACAGCCAAGTCTGAGAGAGAGAGAGAGAGAGAGAGAGAGAGAGAGAGAGAGAGAGAGAGAGAGAGAGAGACTTTTGAGGGACACAAATATAATCTTAGGACAGTATCAGCATGCATAAGCATTGGTGAAAATAAGACATTAGAACTGAAGAAATGTATGTCTATCTTAGGGAGGCAATGCCCTCATGCAAGACTGTTGAGAACAGCTCCACATATATTCTCTTTTGCATAAGGTGTTTATTATGTTCCAAAATCTCTGCACTGTTCTGAGTGTGCCCATCACTCTAATCCAGGTACATACATGGCTTCTCTTGGGCCCATAATAACCCCATGAGTATACTAGATCAGCCCGACTCCACATGTGAGAGGCTGATCGGGTTACCACAGTTGGGGAAATCCCACTGAGTTCAGCAGGAATTGGATGGTCTTTATGCTGGGAAAGGTTGCCTTTTCCTAGGGGTGGCTAATGGAACACGGTTCATGTGCACAGTGGATGTGGATCCGTGATCCACTGTGTTTGCAGTGGACCCACATCCACTGCAAACACAGTAGAGAAGGGGAGCACATCTTTGAGACACAAGAGGGTATCTTTATGAATGAGTCACTGGTTATTCTCTTCTGTGTCTACGTAGATTTATTGTTGTAAAAAGACAGTAGTAGTCCATGCCTGCACCCCAAAGAGCTGCAGTTGCAGTTTCTAGGGCATGAGTTGGCTGAACATGAAGAGGATAGAAGGATGAGAATGAGACAATTCAAGTCTGTGTGAGGACAGGAGCCTCCTAACAATACTAGCACACAGCTTTACAGTTTCATAGCAGAGCTTGTGACTTCAGCTCACATGACTTGCAATAAAATCACAAGAGCCATCTGTGCATGTGTGTATCTGGCAGTCTGTAGTGCCACAGTATCTTCAAAGTAGTGTGGCCTTTTGATCGGCTAATTAAAATGTAATAACATTAATAATCTGCTAGGGTTTTTTACTCCTCCTTGTATTTTACGTTTAGCATAGCCCCACTCCCCTCAATCACCATTCAAGCAGCGGTGGATGTATACCACACCACCTTACCAGCCACTGCTGGTTATCTATATCCTACCATCTGCTATCATTATACCTGACCACTGAAAGAGCATAGAGAGAAACTGCATCCTGAATCTGGAATTCTCCCCTCACCCGCTCCACACATACACCATCATCTATTTACATAAACTATTAAGCAGCAAGCTAAATAGATGTGGCCTCTTTAGATTGTAATCCAGCGCCGAGATGAGCTAAGCGCACAGCACTTACTGCTCCATGTAATCAATTCCAGTGCAGCACATTCATTATCGTTGCCTTAAGCATTAATATGTCTCATAAAGAAAATGCTCCCATGTTGTCCAAAGCCTCAGCAGCTTGGTCACTGCCCCTAGTTTTTCCTGATTGTTTGAAGGCAGCTCTAATGATGGTCCCTGGTTCCATGGATTTAGTATTAACCCACTAACCTCTGTGGCTATGGCTTCCATTGTTACGACAGGGATACTGAATAATGACAACACAAGCTGGGCAGGGTACATATGCACTAATCTCCTCTTCTGACTGAAGCATGTGATTTGCCATGCCTGCATTCCAGATTTGTGCATTCAGTATGCTCCAGTGTGCACTGACTTATGCAGTCTGACTTATACCATGCACTAGTATCCATCTGTTTTGGATTCATGTTTGGCACACCTAAAGAGCAGTGTCAACTCAGGGCTGCCACACACCACACAGCTCCTCTTTAAACAAGAGCCATTTGTTGTACTCCAATTGTTTCTGTCTCAACCCATGATTATGCACACTACACATGGCCAATGTTACAACGCATTCATTTTATCATGGTAGCCTTTACTTTGGTCAGTCAATCAAGGTGGTAAATCATCATGAAAATGATAGGGATGATTTGAATAAGAAAATCATAGCAGTGTAGAATGGAGCCTACATGTGAATAATTTTCAGCACTAAGTTAAGATCTCCAGTAAACAGGGATACAAAAATCCAGGTGTCCACACCTGCTGAAATTGGTCCTAGCTGGCAACTGGGTTGATGAAAAGGGCAGGAAGCAAATGTCCCCTCCTCTAAAGCCCCAAAGCTTTGTAATGAATGACCTGCCTTTAGACAGAACAAGGAGCCCATCTCTGGCTGTTTTCCATAATGGCTGCAAGACTTTTTGTGTTTGCACTTGGGGACTGTTTTTATCATTATTGTTTTATTTATCTTACTGTGTTTTTAAATGTTGTACAATACTGTGAACATTGGGAAAGTGGCCTGTCAATCGTTTAGACAAATAAATGTATGCTGCTGTTCATCTATTCTGGTCTCTGACTCATCTTACATTCCTTTGGATATGGAGCTTTCTCCCTTTTCTTTTGGTTCTGCTGCTACACTCAATCTAACCACATTATTTTTCTGAGATAATGAGAACAGGGAGGGTTTCAATCATAGTTTGAGGTTATTGGTTTTGTTAAGAGAACACAGCCAGACAGGTTGAGAAAACTGGTCTGCATAATAGACAAGGTCATCTAACTTCATTCTCTCTGTTTATTTTTCTATCTTCTCTCTGTTTGCTCCTTTCATTCTTTACCCTTATTTTGTCTCGCACTTTATTCATCCTCCCTTTCTTTCTCATTCTGTTCTCAATATTTCCATCTTTTTTTCCTATGCATCCGTTATCTATATCTTGTCATCTTCTCCTTCCCCACTTTCCTACTATTCTTTGCTTTTTCCACATTTTTGTTCTTTTATTAATTTCCTTTTTAAGAACCAACCCCCTCTTTTTCTCTCCTCTCCTCTTTTCCATTCATTATTGTCTTCCCTCCCTCATTTTAGCCATAAACCCATCCTCCTTCCCTTTCTTCTCTCTAGTCACCTCTTTTGTCCAACAGCCTTCCCTGGAAGCTGTTTACTGAATCTGAGTCATTGTTCCCAGAGCACAGCTCCAAAAGGAACTTCTTTCAGTGCTAGAGTTTAGCCCTGGATGAGATGTAAGGATGGGCCTAGTTACATATAATTGCAGCAGGGAGCCCATTGCAAAAGTGTATTCCTCACATCTGTAAATACATGTACCATCTTCTTCCATAGATTGGACTAAGGGGAAAACTTTTTTTTTTTGAAAAAACCTCTGTTTTTTCACAGTGGTCAAATTTCCACAGCTCTGACCAGCTGGTTCTATTGTCAATTATAAACCAATCACTCCCTTCTTAGAGCAGGGCAGTCCACAGTACTTATTGACTGGCCCTTGTGTCAATCACAAAGCTATTCTCCCCTCTCAAAACAATTCTTAAATTGTTAAACAGGGTAAAAACCCTTTAACTGTGCTAAACAAACAGTTTATCAGATAAACATGTAGGTCCTTGAAGGGGGAAAAACCCAGAACAAAGTAAACAGCCTGCCTGAAGCATAAGAGGAGGAGGTGATCAGGAAGAAACAATCAACGTTCCAGTTGGAGGCTGTACATTTGTCTTTGCAGGAGTCAAGGCAGGGAGAAGCACATCTCATCCATCAGCAAACAAACACAAGACCCCTTCTCTCATTGGCATATTCAAATATCCATCTCTGAAGATACTGCCAAAACTAGAGCTGGTTGGCTCATTAGAGAGGCAGGGGCACTGTTCAGCAGCACGAGAAAGATGAGCAAAGGTGAGACACAGGTTCTTAGTGCTGATGAACAGCAAGGGAGCTGTCCAAATAGTAGCTAAGGTCCAGTCCAAGGAACTGGGTTACATAGAAAGTGCACCAGATCTTCCAGGAAACATTGGGTGGTGGTGGTTGTTTTCACCAGCCTTGCAGTCTCACCCTCCCACGTACATCATTGGAGTCTTTATTCTGAGGACACTAAAGCCAATGACTCTTTCTCAGGAGTTGTGCTATGGGAAGGGAGCCCCTGTGTTGCCAGGCAAGCACTCTCCTTTCTCAAATGGGCCCAGTCTGGGAGCAATAGGTTACTGGATTCCACGCATTCCCATTGTGGGGTGTCCTCTCAGATGGCTGTCTTAGGGTTCCTCCCAGGAGATGCTAATTCTCCTTCATCCCTGCATGCAGTGGGGTCTGCACTGGGGTCCTCTGAAGATGCACAGTCCAAATGCAGCTCTGGGAGCTGGTAGGTCCTGACACCATCACTTCCCTTGTCAGGGACTCCCAGCTCTAGAACCGAGAATGCTTGCCTCTGTACAGGATTGCCATGAGTGCTGAGTGCCAAGGCTGCAATCTAGAGCATCTTTCGGGGCAAGAAGGGTTCCCAAGTTCTGGGCTGGCTCTGCCCATCTAGGCTGGACATTCGGCACTTCTAAACAGAAAGGCTTAGAAAAACATCCTGTTTGGGCTAAGATCTTGTTGGGGCAACACTTGGCTCCTGGCTTTGGCTCATCCTTTGGTTCCCCTGACCACTGCCCATGGCTCAGCCTCGACACTCTGCCTCTCAGTTGTCTTCTGAAAAAACACAACACTCCTATGTTTTGTGAACAGTTTTGTATCCTGTCTACAACTGAACACCCTCACCAGTCTTGCCCATATCTCCTATAGTAGCTCCTACAACAGAAGTGTGCCATGACAGAGGTACCTACAAAGTAAAGTATGAGTCTAATAAAATAAATACAGATGACTCACGTTTTGGCACATTCTACAAGGTAATACAAATTCACTAGCTACTCTGTATCCCAAACAGAGCAGAACTGGATCTTGACTGTGAAGTGAAGTTGGCCCTTTCAGCCTCCCCATGAGAAACCATTCTTAGAATTCTGATAAAGGTAATTCCACACAATATCTGGGATCTAAAGAGCCCCTTTAAGTGCCTCAAAGATTTGCATCTTCCTGCTGGGCTTCTTACGTGTTTTTCTTTTTGACAAAATTTCCTTATACAGGATAAGGAACACAGGAGCTGGTTTCTGAAGCTGCCTGAGTTTTGGAAGCAGAAAAATGATTTTGTTGTAAAATGAATAGGTCTCATGACTTGAATATCGTCATGAGTGAATATTTAAAATTTTTGATTCTGCAAAGGTTTCAAAAACTTCTGATCTATATTGACGTAATAAAACCTGAGGATAACTGACAGAATATCAACACCACAGCCTGACATGAGACCATCAGAATGCATCTGGAGACTGGTAAATATCAATGTTTTAATCCCACTTTAATAATTCTGATTATATAAATAAAGGAATAGTCTAAGGCTGCAATCCTATCCACACTTACCTGGGAGTAAGGCCCATTGATCTCTAAGGGCCCAATCCAAAGTAACTTTAGGGTGGTGGAGTGTGCGCTCCACCGGCCTTAGGTGTTGCGAAAGTGTTGTAAGGCTGGCACCGCTTACTAGGCCGTCCTCCATGACCTGCGCTGCCGGATACAGGTAAGTCCTGCACCCGTCGGCGGGAGGGCATGGGGAGGGCAAGCCGGGGTGGCAAGGGAGGGGGACATTGGCTGGACCGGGAGAGGGCAGGAATATCAGCGGTGCACTCCACCATATCCCCGCCCCCTTCCCGGGCCAAGCCGGCCTTACACGGCCTACCCAGACGTCCACCAGCTAAAGAGCTGGCGCGCTTCCGAGGAGGCCCATTGGGGCCTCTGGGGCTTACACTGGGGTAAGGGGACGAATGTCCCCCCCGAGGTGATCCCCGGCCGCACTGAAGCTAGCCACATCATGCTTAGGATGCAGCGGCTGGCCATTTCGGCCGGCCGCCACATCTTAGGCAGAATTGGGCTGTAAGTGTGTCGCACTAAGGCAGCAATCCTATACCTATCTGAGAGGAAGCCTCAGCAAATACAGTTGGTCTTACTTCTGGGTCAACATGTAGTATTATTATTAATAATAAATATTTATAAACTTATAACAACAAAAAGTAGTTCACAAAGCAGTTTACATAGCAAAACACATCAATAAATGGCTCCCTGTCCCCAAAGGGCTCACAATCTATGTATAGGATTGCGCTATTAGTCAGTATTAGTTGGCTTCACAAACTTCACTACAGTGTGGAGCCCCCTTCCTGTTTTGATTTTGGGAAGAGATTGAGTAGTACTCAGTTGGGATCTGAAACGCACCCTTGGGAATAAAATATTTTAGTTAGGGCATGGGGTGAGACTCTGGAAAGTTAAGACTCTAAGATTGTTGAAGTGCCCTTGCTTGAAGTGCCTTTGCTTGACCTATCCTTATTTGGACAGTACTTATTCCTGAATATTGGCTGAGATGGATGTCTGCACATCAAGAGGTTGGACTTGAAGCATGCAGTGTGTGGGCAGGAATAGGAATAGCTATTTGTTAAAACAAGAATTCCAGGGTCTCCATTTAAAGTATTATACAGGGAATATCTTCTTCCAAGATGGCAGCCCTTGAGTCTCCTGAAACCTCTGACTGATGACTTAATCTAAAAAGTTTGTTTCTCAAATGCCTTTCTGAGGCTTGTTTGCTTCTCAGTCTCCAGTCAGCCAGCTATGCAAAATGACCACAGTTATTTTCTTTTCCTATTCCTGATGTGTTTGATATCAACTTTTTCCATCTTAAGAAATCAATATAATATAATATATATAATATATAAATATTCAGTATTTATATACCGCCTTTCTCAGTCATTGGATTTCTCCTCCGACTTTAATCCAAGGCGGTGTACATGGGCAGGCTGTCCTAACCCCCCTTGGGGTTTTTTTACAAGATATATATAAATGTCCAATCTCTCATGAACAGCTACTTTCCAGGTGGTATCCTTTTACGGTCTGACTTTTTTCTGCTGGCTGGTGCCTCCCACACTCGGCCGAGGTAGCTGGAAGCTCTTATCTCTCCTGGAGGCTTTCACAGCTTTTTGCCGGCGGCGTGTCTCAAACTTATCAAGTTCACCGGTCTTCGGGCTTTGAAGGCAGCAGCTCTCCCCACTACACCAGACTCTTCTGCCCACAATGTTTGTATCAGTAGATGAATATTAGTTTTGCCTCTCCAAGGACAAGCATTTCAAACAAGATGGTGTAGCTTAGCCACCCTTCTGTAGCCACACCATTTTAATTAAAAAATATACCAAGGAGCTATTCATACTAGGTGCACATGAAAGGTTTCGACAACATGCCCCGGAGCAGTAAAAATTTAATAAAGTCAAGGTGGCCTTGGAGGACACCAGACTTGCCTTTGATGAAGCCAAATAGATTTACAACATCTTCTTACAGCAAAGTGTTTTGTTCTTTGGAAAGAATATTTGATGGGGGATTGCTCTCGGATGGCAAGGCATTGGGAGGAGTTGTGAGGGGAGGAGAGGAAAGACTTTGTTGTTTTGTTCATCAGAGACCTCAAAGTTAGGAGAGCCAGGATTAACCTTAAGGGGAAATGCTTCTTCCCTCATACTGTAGCATGTTTATTTCAAAATAAGACTGGACGGGAACACCAATACCAGCCAGATATATCCAGCCTTGCTGCCATCTAGGATATTCATATGATAGCTTAGAAAAAAGGCAGATGCTTTAGGATTGGTTGGAAAGAGAGAGGACAATAATAACTGACAAGGCTATTTGCTTATTCAGCACTTCAAATAAACAAAGGGTTACCTCAAGAAAATTTGCAGGCAACAGCCTTGTGACATTACATGCTTAGGCTTCTCCTTATCTACTTGATGGTAGCAGAGGGCAAGAGAAGGACAGCAACAGTCAGCCATCAGTTGAGGAAGTACTCTAACTATTTTGATATCCCTGTCAGCCCATGAGACCATGCATCTTTAGGTGATATATCCAGCTTTAAGCAGCAAGGGTAGTCTTTCATTTTTAAGCAAAAGTCTAAGGACACTGAACCAAACTGCACTAGAAAGGTGTTGTTTGAAAGCCCCTGACGCTCATTCCTGTGCTTTTTAGTTTAGAGAAATGTGGCCTGGGGATGTATACCTCAGAATGTATGATGATAACCAAAGCTTTCTTTGTTGCCACAAAGGAACCTGCTGGCTCTTTGTGACATCAGAGGCTGTACTATCAGTGCAGTTCAGCCAATGGCAGTGAGAAGATGTTACGGGTGGACAGCTGACTCAATAAAAGACAAACAGTGACCTCCTAAGAAGTCAGAGCAGTGGCGTAGCTAGCCTTGCCAGGGGGGGCAGCACCAACGTGACACCCCCTGTGATGTCACAAGCCCCGCCCTTACTCATTACGTCAAAAGCCCCTCCCCTCCGGTGGGTTTTCTGGCAAAGAACTTCCAGTTTATTGGCCGGAAAATGGCTACTAGGGGTGGACGGGACTCCAGGTTCCGTTCCAGAGGCCTTTGGCAAACTGCCCTGCATTGGTCCCCTCCTAGCTGGATGGGCCCCAAGATAGTCCCTCTGCCACCACCATACAAAGGTTACTGGCACAGAAATGGTCTCAGGGATCAGCTCTGGACACTTCTGAGACCCTTGGGCCCTTGGCAGCTGCTCAACAAAGCCAACCATGGGATGTCTGTAGGATGTGGACGGGGACACTGGCGTCACTGCAGGGGGGCGGAGCTCTAAGTTCCGCCGCGGTCCAACCCTCCGTTACATGGGTGCACGAAGCGGCCCCGCCCCCTCGCTTTCAGAGCTATTCAAGTCGGTGAAAGCAACGCACAGCGCATTTCAGATGTTTCAGCTAATTGCAACTCCCCAACTTGATTTAGTTGCACAGCTATCCTTAGGATGGTTAGCAGACAGGGTCCTGAAGTGTGCAGAAGTAACTGACCTCCTGCCCATTGCACCATGTTGGTCTGCACTGAAAAGAGTGCTGTAATGTCTTTCTGTGTATCTGGTTGTGCTGCATGAGTGTGTGCGCGCGTGCATACATGCGTGTGTGTGCATGTGTATGAGAAGGAGTCATTCAGGCACCGCTTGCCACATTTTGCTTGATGCCTTGCATGCCTGGTTAACGTGGAGGTGTTGGTTGTCAGGGACACTATGCAAGTCTTTACTGATGCAGTCATGCTGACTTTTGCTTCTACAGCTATTGTGGTGGTGTTGAATTTGCTGCTGGATCATGACTACATCACACTGGTGTTAGTCCTAGGATAGCGACTGCCCAACGTAGAGGGTGCCCTGAAAGATGCTTACATTCCACTGCGTTTCTGCCGGTGCAGAGTTCGGATTAGAAATATATATGAAAATAAATAAATTTGACAGATAATGTCAATGTTTAGATTATTTTTCATTTTTAATGAAACTTATATTTTCACAAGAGCAGGAAATGAGAGGGAGCAGACAATCATTATTTAATGACAACAGAAGCTGAGTTTCAGATGAATATCTAGGCAAATTCTGCCAAGCATAGCATACATCTTTTTCCTCGTATGAAATTAATGCTGCCTTGGCATATACATAACCTCTGAGAGTCGAAGATAAGAGAAAGCTGTGCAGGTCAACCCGAATGTGAGTCGTTGATAAAATCTGTATCACACACAGCACCACGGATTAGTGTATATGGTCAGAGGAGAGAGCAATGGCATTGTAACATTTATTACAGGGGGCTGTACCTGAAAGCCAGGCATAAAATAGAATGAGCATGATGTATGAGGAGACAGGTGGAAGGTGCTGAGCCAAGGGGGGCAGTGGCAGTTCTATGATACCAAAAAGGTGTGTGTGTGTGTGTGTGTGTGTGTGTGTGTGTGTGTGTGTGTGTGTGTGTGTGTGTGTGTGAGAGAGAGAGAGAGAGAGAGACAGACAGACAGACAGACAGACAGACAGACAGACAGACAGACAGACAGACAGACAGACAGACAGACAGACAGCTCCTTATTAGGACTCCAAGGATAGATTAATTTCAGACTAACAACTGAGGTGAATGATGAAGCCATTGAGTGTTGAAACCATCCATGTGATGACTTTTAGCATTCGTGCAGTGCTTTTGGAGCATGCAAAGTGCTTTGTACGTTTTGACTTGTTTTTGCCTTACAAGAACCCTGTAAGGTAAGTATTATTATCCCCTTAGAGCAGCTGAGACTGAGAGGGAGTGACTTGCCTAAGGCCACTGATCCTATGCACATTTGCTCAGAAGTAAGTCCCATTCGGTTCAATGGGGCTTGCATTCAGAACCTTTATTGGCATAATCAGAACCAACACACATAACATACAATGCAAACACATAACAGACACAAGACAACACTAACCATAAATATGGGTAAATTGTCCCGAAACCTAGCATGCACTTCCCACATGACTCACACCACGCCTCCCCACAATCTGCCCCAAGTAGACCGCAACCCTCTCCATCATCACTACATCTGCACCCCGCAAGACAAACTGGACCCCATCCTGATCCCCCCAACCCCACCCACCTGACAAGACAGGATACAAAAAAAGCATATGGTGGAGAGACTCCACCCCTCCCACAACACCCAAACAGCATCTCTCCCTAGATGGAATCCCTCTACATCTCCCACAAAGCAACTCCGATGGCACGACACCATACCCCATCAATGAAAAGGCCCCGCGACCATGTGTGCACTTCAGGAGGTATAGATACTCTGCCCATTGGCCACACTCGACAGGAGAAAAGAGCAAGGGGGAATATAAATATTAACAAAAACTAATATAATCCCTTTCAAAATTACTTTGGTAGCTTGTATATTACTAAAAACAGCTTTTATACCAATGGGTTCAGAAACTAGATGTTCTTATATCAGGGTGACAATGCCCATCAATGGTCAACCTTTGCTTTTAGATTTATAAGCTGGGACAAAATAGGCATTGTACCCATTAAGACATAATGGGGCTTACTCCTGGGTAAGTGTGTATAGGATTACAGCCTTAGGGAGTTCATTGTGGAGAAAAGAGGTGAAACAGGGAAGTCCTGGTTTGCAACTCCATCTCTTAGCTACCAGACTATCCCAGTTACCATTCTGACATGACACTGCTATGCAGCTCGTGACCTTCTGGAATTCCTTTGAGATGTGTGTGCTGAGGCAGGAGGTGGTAAAGTTGTGGTCTCACTCATTGGCTGGAATATGTCAAAACAGGCCCATGAACTGTGACCACTTGGATCCACCACTACTGGTTGGTAGTGGTTTATTGACTCATTGCCCTTTGGTTTGGCCTCAGAATCCACCTGAAGGAAGTGACAAGAAACTATGGGTTGAAGATTGAACAGCTTCAAGATAGAAACTAGGCAAAAAGTCCTGTCTGGACAGTTGGGCAGCGGCAACTGTTGCTGAAGGAAATGAAACCACTTACTTCAGGGTGTCCTACCATTACAGAAAGCTAGACCCATTACCCAATTCTATCTGGGCCTTCTGCTGACGGAACTTGTGTTCCAGTGACCAAAGGCCCGGCTGCTGGCACGGCAGCTGTAGCCGCAGCCATAGCTGCAGCAACGGCATGCGGGATGGCTGCGCACACATGCCACTGGAGCGTCCAGCCTCTTCTGGTGCTGGTAAGTTGGTGGCAGGGGAGGATTGAGATGTGGAGGGGGAGGATTTGGGCTTACTTACCTCTCTTTCATGTCATGGTCCCAGGCCGGCCCATAGCATGCAGCATAGCCCACGCTAGCGCGTGCTATGAGCCAGCCAAGATTAGGATTGAGATGTAAATTATCTTTGAGGGCCCCCAACCTTGGGATGCTGTGGCAGATGTAGCACAATAATATTTGTGGTTGGTTGACTCTTTCCAAAGCTATGTCTCATGCAGTCCTGATATTGAGGGTGGAGGTGACCACACACTTTTGAAGGAAAAAGAGAGTAATTTTTCTTACAAATGGGATAGATTAAAAAAAAATAATAAGCAGCCACTGAAGGAAGAAGCTGAATTATCAGGTATATTAGTCCCAGGGAGATTGATTAGTGAGCAGGTAGAAATAATTGACCACTCTATTCAGCAACTAATTATTTTGTGCTGCAGTTTATCATACAATTATCACTGCTGTGGCTTAATCCCTGACCAGCTCTGGTTAAGTCACTCTGTGGAGAGTTACAGCCCAGTCCAGCCCAAGGCCTCAGCGGCACAATTCAGGCACAATTGCAGCCTAAGTGCTTTAGGCTCGAGTTGTGCCTGAATTGTGCTGGAGAGGCCGAATTTGTGCTGCAATTGTGACTGACATAGGACGGGTTAAGGAAAGTTGACCAATTCAGTCCTAAATTCGGCATAAGAACTATTCCAGCACAATTGGGGCCTAAAAGTGGGCGTGTTGGGGGCGTGTCGGGGGCGGTAACGAAATTTGTTCCGGTTCCAGACACTGGAGAGCCCTTGACACGCCCCCTCGAGCACAACTCAGGCACAAAATTTGGGTCAACAAAAAGGGTGGACTCAAATGTGAGGAGACCCATAGGAGCCATTTTACCTTACCCACACCAGCCCTCTCCTGAAAAGTTCTAACACCCTGGTCCCGAGTTGTGCCTGAGTTAGGACGGAACAGTTGTGGCCTAACTCTGGACACGGACCCAAATAGTTACCCTATCAGCACCCAGCCCCACCCAGCCTCTTTCCCACAAAAGCCCAGCCTCAGGCCTCCATTCTCTCTCTCTCTCTCTCTTTGAGCACGTGGTGTGGGGTCCTGTCCCCCAGCAGCCACAAAGTGGGACTTTGAAAACTTTTCAAACACCCCACTTCTCTCTTCTCTTCTCCTCTCTCCGCCCCCCTCTAGGGCAGAGAGGGCTGTTCTGCCTGTGGCCAAACGGTTTACTGCTGTGCCTGGGCAGCTGTCTCCATGCAAGTGTTTGCTAACCCATGTCTTTCTCCCAGCCCCTCTCCCCCCCCCCACAGGCAACAACACCAGCAGGTAAGTGCAGGTAAGAGCAGGGTACGTGCTGACATGAGTTCTGACTTCTGCCACTGTGCATATAGAAATATAGGTAGGATACATGACGCTTTACCAATGTCTTGTCTCATAGCTGCCTGCCTAGCCTGCAATGATATGCCTCTTTTCCAATGTGTTGTCTCATAGCTGCCTGCAATGCGTTCTCTGAAATGCCTCTTTACCAATGTGTTGTCTCATAGCTGCCTGCATAGCCTGCCATGATATATCGGATACATGCCTCTTTACCACTGTTGTGTCGGATTGCTGCCTGTAGTCATGTGAGCACACAATGCCACAAGTGTGGAACCGTTAGCCTTATGTAGACACCAGCTGTTTCCCCCCCCCCCTTTTCTCCACAGGGTCTACTGACAGGTCAGTATTGCTAGGTTTGCCATGGTTGTGACCCCCAAGTTGTGTTGTCTTCTCTCTCTTTGACCCTTTCCCTTTACAGGATCATGCTCACCTTACACCCAGGGAAGGACCGCAGACCATGCTATGTGTCTCACACCTCTTAGCTGTGTTTTATTTCTCTCCCTGCATGCTTTTGCAACAGCACACTGGCATGTCTTCAATGGCGATTGCTATCACACACCAGCTGCCATGGAACACCCCCGTGTTTCCGTCTCCCCAGGAAAGTCCACTACCACCTACTTTCCTGGGAGCACCCCTGGGCCTGCAGTCTGGTTGCCCCACGGTCATCTGCCTTGCTGCTGCTAGAGGTCCTGGAGCCTGCCCTGCAACCCTCCTCAGCTGCTGGTGCTGCTGCCGCTCCACCTCCCTGGCTGCCTACTTGCTGTCCCTCCCCTTTCCATGGTGCAGGCTGCGGTTCCACAGGGGAAGAGCCTGCATCTCCAGGCCCATGGGGCACGCCTGCTGCTGCTGCCGCTACGTTCTGAGTGGCTGCTGTGCCTACCCCTGGCAGCCTCGCCTGGCCATCTCTGCCAATGTTCCAGAACAATAAAGCTGCCCCTTGGGCAAAGGCCCCTTGAACAACATGTCCCCAGTGTTTCACAAGCATTGCCCCCCACACCCAGAGACAGCGCCCAGCACACAAGCCCCTGCATGACTCCCATCCAGGGACTGCCACTGCCTTCCCAGGGAGACCACAGCAGGGTGGCTGCCAGTCCCTCAGGGCTCAGAGGGGAGTGGGGAGTTGGGGGGCCTCTCAGGCAGGCAAACACTGACAGGCGACACGGCGCCCATCCTGGATCTGCTCGCGTCCGCCACGTCCGTGAAGAGCCCTTTCGGCAACCGGGGCTCTCACCCGCCCTCGGTCCGCCCGTCAATGGTGTCCGTTTCCGCCCTCGGTCTGCCTGTCAATGGCGTCCGTTCTGCCCAAGGTCTGCCCGTCAATGGCGTCTGTTCTGCCCAAGGTCCGCCCGTCAATGGCGTCCATTCTGCCCTTGGTCAGTCTGCATAAGAGGCGCCCGTTCCTGCATTGCCTCCATCTGCGAAGTGACCCCTGTGTCCCTATTGGTCTCTGCAGACCCCTCTCCCTGTATCCCTCTCCCACCAGCCTTGTTGTCTGTCTGTCTCTGACCCACCCGTGCCCCTCCCCAGCACCCACTGTCTGCCTGTCTGTGTGTCTGCCTCCCCTCCCACTCCCTGATGATGGAAGCTGGCCACCCTCCACCCCACCAGAGCGCCTGCCGCGACGTGCCGATGTTGCCACATCTGGGTGTGTGTTGAGCTGCGTGAGCCCTTCCCGCTCGCAGCAGACAAGCCCAAGGCATCCCTCGGTCTTGGCCGGGGCATGGAGCAGAAGGGACGCCGGGATACCTTCTTTGTGGGCATTGCCACGGCCCTGGAGGCCCAGGGCTTCAGGCAGCGCACGGGCATGTCATGGCAGAGGCGGTTGCAGACCTCATGAGACCCCCCTTGTGTGTGCCGGTCCCACCCCCTCCTTCCCTTCTCTCCCCCGCTCACCCCCTCATGACTCCCACGTGCAGCCTCACCGTGGCTTGGGGGTGGCATCGCCTTCTGCAGGAGGGAGGGCAGTGGCACTCCCCCCTGCAACAGGTGGCTAATGCACAGGGTGCCCTGGGGCAGCTGGCACTGGCACAACCTCTGCCCTTCAGCTGACTGTCAAACGCGCAGTGCCTGCAGGCCCGCCTGTGGCTGCCCCTCTGCTGCGAATGCTGCAGCAGCTGTGGTAGGTGCACACAGACGAGCTCAGGAGGGGGCTCTTTGCTTCCACAAGACTGACACCTCCCCACAGGAGCCTGCCTGCCTCTGCGGTAAGTTTTGCCTCGATCCTGGCCCACTGCTCTTGCCTCCTGGCTAACTCAGGCACAGTTGCAGCCTAACTCGGTCCTATTTTAGGCCCGAATTGTGCCACAATTGGGCCTCAACTGTGCCTGAGTTGGGCTGAGTTGGGCTGGACTGAGCCCTTAGAGGCATTTTGCACATGTTCAGAAGCCCTCCACAATATGTTTTCACATTCAGAGAAAATGAGTCCCAGCCCAGCTAATGCATAGGTTCCAGGGCCCAAGTTATCAAGCGACCAGCCTGCTAAACATGTACATTAAAACCAAAACCAAAACTATTACCAAGCCAGCAAAAATTTCTAGTGCAGACACAAAAACACAAACCTTCGTTTCTGGTATTTGGGGCTACAGTTAGCCATAAGTCCGCCTGAGCAGACAGGACTCTCATGTCACTATAACCACTGGCTCCAGTTCAGCCTGAAACTGGAAAATGTCTATGTGTGGCCAGCAGACATATGTGTATAGTAGCTTTCGCAACCATCATAATCCAGTACTGTGAGAAACTGAAAAAAAGGTGGTTGGGAATTGGGGGAAGCGTATTCAGCCTTGTCTCAATCATCTGCCAGGTAGGGGTTGTGTGTGAGCCCAGATCACAAGAGGCCTAGTTGAGATGGATGAGCAAGAAGCTGCTTGCCCAGAAAGGGTCAGTGAATGGCAACAGAACTATGGTGGGAGAGAAAACTATGGTGGGAGAGGTGAATGAACAAGCATGCTGGGAAGGGTGGAACTAAGTGCAGGAGAGACAGAGAGAGGTCGTTGGAGCCTCATGTGAGTGACCTGGGTGAAAAGGAAGACCTGGTGTAGAAATGTGGGCATGATCCAAAGATACCAAAGGCAGCATAACTGGGAGACTAAACAGTCCTCTCTGCATTCACTGGACACGTCAAAGAATGCATTGACTTACAGCCTAATCCTAGGCATGTCTACTCAGACATAAGTACCATTATAATCAATAAGGCTTACTATCAGGTAAGCATGAATTGGATTTCAGCCTTACGGCGCGATCCTGTGTAGAGCAGCGCTGGGGGAACCGTAAAGAGCGTTTATGGCACCTGGAGAGTAAGGGCCGCCGTTGAGGAGGCTGGCAGCCCTCTCTCCCCTGGCAGCCCATCCCTGCGCCCACCGGAGAAGGTAAGCCCTGCACCGGCCGGTGCAGAGGTGGGGGGGAGGGCAGAACGGGGTAGCTGCACAGGGGGGATGGCCATTGGCCGAACCAGGCAGGGAGAGCTCCAATATTCCGAGCCCTGTCCAGCCTACCTCTCCCCGTTCGAATGGAGCTGGCATACATTCCAGTAGGCCCACAAGCCCTCAGCCAGCTTGCATGCACCCTGCGGTCCTTCTGGGCTGACCCGTGGCAGCCTGGGATGGTCACAGGATACCATGGCCAGCCCTTTAGGCCAGCCGGGTATCCTTACACAGGATTGGGCTGTTAGTTATGTTTTCTTTCCCTTCCTAGCCCAATGTGGACAGAATCAAGGCTAATAGAAAATGTCTCTATTACTTGTGAAATTTGTTTCTGGCTCTTTTGTTCAGCTAATGCAGGATTTTGTGTAAACTCTTTATCTGAATTTTCTGAAATGACTTCACATTCCTTGAATATTTCCTGTTTTGAATTGGGACTTTCCCTTTTTAATCAAGCTGCCCAGACTTTAGCAAGAGGATCAAGCCCATACCCCGGGCCGGCACCTTGTTTTCAGCCAGCAAATTATGTCACTCACAGCTTGTGTGGCTAGTTAGAATGCTCAACAGAACCACCTTTGGCAGCTACAGTTTGGTGGGTGCATTGTAGAGGGGAATCTGACACTGAGCAGACTACAGTAAGTGTAGCATATACCGGGAACACCGGTCCATTTCAAAGAGCTATCCTTCCATCACAGTCCAAGGGAAAGCATTGTGGTTATATATTTCATGGCAAGGTCGTTGTTTAAAGAACATAGTCTTCACTCTCTGAGAGTATGGCTGGCTGGCATGTTGCAGGTGGTGTTTAAGCTTGTCTGTTATCTTTATCCACTTATTTATTTATACACACAGTGTATTTATTTATATACACAGACGGGTCCCTGCCCTGAGAGGCTCACAATCTAAAATGGCCATAAGAGAGACAACAGCAGAAGGGGAGGGGAACGGTGTCAGGGAAGAATATGGGATTATTTTATGTACATGTATTTCGGCTTAGTCACAGTAAGGTCTAACTTCCATAGTGATGCATGATGTCAGGGCAGCATGCAGGCCTGTGGAGCTGTGATGGCTTCCTTAGTTCTTTGCCACAGCAGTAAGCGATAGCGAGAAATGGGAGTTTAAAGATGCATTGTTCTTGGTGGGGCATGCAGAACCAATGGACATCCGTATTAAGATGTTTCACTAATTACACAGACAGACTACCTACACAAGAAATGCTGACTAAGACCAGATGTGAGATTATCCACCCTTTACTGAGGGGTGATCTGCCAGGCTGACTCCCTCTGGCATATTCACCCAACAGCCCCACTCCAGAATCTTAGAATCGGTGCAAGCCATGTCTCTTTGGAAATTGCATACAGTATTCGCTGTCTCTACAGGAAGGGGTGAGCAGAAAGGTTACTGTATCAACTATCCTGTCTTGAAACAGTCCCATTGAGCTTCTTAGTTACTGAGGGGAAGGATGGTAACCCAACAGAAGTTAAGTTGAAGACCTGCCATGAACCTTTCCATAGATTCTGTTCATAGTATACATTAGGAAGAGCCAGGGGTGGCATGTGCCACTGCGTGGCCCCAAATGTTGCCTTTGCGCACACATGCACCTCCCATGGAAGGGGGGAGGGCAGGTGGGCAAACAAGTGGGCACACCCCCATCTGCCCTTCCCTTTACTTACAACGAGCACAATGGGCAGCCTCTCTGCTCCACGTCACCTTCTCTTTGAAGCAAACAGGAGCAGAGGATGCTGGGAACCCAGCATCCCTGCCTGTTCCCATTCATTGCAAACAGAAGTGGCACGGAGCAGGGAATCAGGCTCCAAATTGCCTTTCCCTGTCTACTTGGTGCATGAAGATAAACTGCTCGCCTCTCTCCCCCATGGCACCACGGCAGACTAGGGTCCATGGGTGACAGGGTGGCAGAACTTGGGGTTTGGGGTGTCACATCCATCGCCGTTTCAAGCAGCAGATCAGCTGGGGCTGACCCTGCTCTCAAGATTGTTGTGCACATAAAATGGAGAAGGAGAGAGAACTATGTATGCTAAGCCCCTTGGAGGCAGGGTGGTATATAAATGTATATAAACATGATATAAATATAAACAAACAGACTGCTTATAAAAGCAACACCCTTCATTTGGATTCAGGCAGCATTCAATCAGTACTGACAGCTTCTTCCTTTTACATTTGTGTTGTCCGCAGGTGGTTTCCACCCATAGGAAGGGCTGCATGTTTGGATACTGTGATCATGCAGTGCAAACGTGAAACTGGGTGATTGTCTAATTCAGCATCCTGAGACTCTCAGTGTTCCTTCTTTTAAAACTGTATATGTATTCTGAAAGTTCCTTAAAGTTCCTTCAAACTGATGCGTTAACTATTGCAGGGTCATTCAGGAACAAAACCAATCTGGTGCTGTGAGGTTTCAGGCATTGGAAGCACATAATTGGCATATCAGGGTTCTGAAAAGCCTTACCATATAGACACACATCTAGACATTTTCTTAGCATATACCAAGCTTTTCCATTTTGAAAATGTTAATCGTTTGGAGTTAGACTTGTATGGCACAAGAAAATATACAATGTTATTACATCTAAATCTAAAAATACGCTTTCTGTGTGATAGAGAGTCTTAACCACAATATAGATTTCTTTAAATTGTTTTGAAGGGAGTTCCAATTATCAGAACACCTGGAAGTGTGCGTGTGCATGTGCGTGTGTGTTTCACTGCACTTAGCTTGTGAGTCTTTCAGGGATTGGAAAGCATCTTTTATACAAAGGCATTTTCACACATGACATTAAAAATGCTTTTGATGAGCCTCAGTTGCCCTATATGTACACATGTAAAAGTTGTTAATTTGGGACAGAGCAAAGAAGACAGCCATTTTAAAACTGAATGCTCGTTCTAATTAATTTAGCATTTGCGTTCATATTATAGATTCAGGAATTGCAGACACTTCTTTTAGTGTCATGCGTAAAAATGTCTTAATCTGCCCTGAGTGTGATTTGGGCAATAACTTCAACAAAAGAAATCAATAAGCAAAATACCCTTCACAGCTTTCAGAATACATATACACATATACGCTCAGTCCATGGTAGAACTGCAGGGCCCAGCCTTTTTTACTGTATGTGTCTGTGAAGTGGCCCCTGCATATAAAACACTATTTGCACTTGACAGATGCCGCAAGATGTGGTCAAATAAGCAGTTTGGATATTGCCCCGATGACAAATATAGTCTGAACAAAGGAGGAGACCCTATTTCCATTTCGTTTCCTTCAAAATGCAAACAGGTGTCATTGCACTACCAGGTGGAAAGGACTTTGGGACTTCCTGGAGGGCATTAAATCCTATGAAAATTGTAATATGTTTGCTGGTAGTAGTCAAATCTCTCTCTCTCTCTCTCTCTCTCTCTCTCTCTCTCCCACAGAGAGAGAGAGAGAGAGAGAGAGAGAGAGAGAGAGAGAGAGAGAGCGAGAGAGAGAGAGAGAGAGAGAGAGAGAACCACAATGTAATAATAATAATAATAATAATAATAATAATAATAATAATAATAATATACAGTATTTATATACCGCCTTTCTTGGTCATTGGATTTCTCCTCCGACTTTTATCCAAGGCGGTGTACATGGGCAGGCTGTCCTAACCCCTCTTGTTTTTTTTTTACAATATATAAATGTCCAATCTTTCATGAACGGCTACATTCCAGGTGGTATCCTTTTGCAGCCTGGCTTTTTTTTCCTGCTGGCTGGCGCCTCCCACACTCGACCAACGCAGCTGGGAGCTCTTATCTCTCCTCCTGGAGGCTTTTACAGCTTTTTGTCAGCGGTGTGTCTCGAACTTGTCAAGTTCACCAGTCTTTGGGCTTTGCAAGACGGCAGCTCTCCCGACTGAGCCAGACCCTTCTGCCCTACTGAAGTTCTGTAGGACTTCTATTTGGTTATACTGTACTTACAACTATGACTGCATTTTCACAAACTGCAGATTAAAGGGGTAAAGCTGTTTCTGGGTTGTACTATCAGACTACACATGTAGGCTCATATAATTGAATGCTCCATCTTTTAAAAAAATTACTGTATTTTTCGCTCCATAAGATGCACTCCCCCCCCAAAAAATAGGGGGAAATGAGTGTGCGTCTTATGAACCGAATGTTAAATGAGCAATCTTACCGGGGCTTGTGGGGGCTTCGGGGAGGCCTGTGCGACTCTCTGCAGGCCTCCCCGATCTTCAGTTCGGCGATAAACGGCTATTTTCGGCCGTATCCGGTTTTCGGAAAACCGGAAATGGCTGAAAATAGCTGTTTATCGCCGAACTGAAGATCGGGGAGGCCTGCAGAGGGTCGCGCAGGCCTCCCCGAAGCCCCCACAAGCCCCGGTAAGTTACAAATATTTTCCCCCTATTTTTAGCTCCATAAAACACATGCGTCCTATGGTCCGCTGCGTCTTATGGAGCGAAAAATATGGTATACTATTATAAAACTAGTATATCAGAGAAAAGCTAGGCTAGAGCTCTCCTTGCTGACATGTTAGCTTTCTACATATAGGGAAGGATGGGAGGGTGGGTATGGGGAAACGTTCTATCACATGGAGTCTCACCTCAAGACTGAAGTGGTGCAACCCAGAAACAGTTTTACCACTTAATCTGTAATGTGTGTACAGTATAAAGCTCAAGAAAAACACAGTCACTATTGGGTCATTCCATGTCAAATCAACCAATGAAAAATCCATTTTGGAACTTGATGCAATTTTGAAAATTCAATAACTCAAAAACGGGTGGACAAAAGAAATCTGAAAAAATAATTTTTAAACATCTCATGGTAAGGTACAAATGTACCAAAAATGAACAAAATCCATGACACCAAGGTTTCATGCATTGGTTGATTTTACATGGAATGACCCTATTATAAAAGAGCAGATTCTCCATAATGAATGACCTGCAGATCCACTTCAACAGCAGATCCACTTCAACTATGTTACCGGAACGCAGTGTGTTGTCCCAATTCTCTGCTGTGTTGAATGCTTCCAAAATTATTGCAGTATGAACAAAGTGGGAACCGGACACAGCTGGGCTAAGGGCTGGCCCAACTGTCTGCCAGCTGAGAATGCATGAAAAAGGGAGAGCTGGCAGAACTGTTTTTTACTCTGTTAAAGATAATGACATTATTAATGTGAGGAACGGGTCTGTTTCAAGGCATGAGAAATGGAAATATTTTTCCCTTCTAAGTTTTTTTGGGAAAAACATTGGTGCAAATGGGTTTTGCACTACATTTCTGTACCAATTCTTGGACTTGCTAAGAAGCAGAAACAACTTGGAGAAGGTGAGAACATTAAAATAGTTCTGTCAGTGCTCTGTCACTTAGCTCTGCCACCTTTTCCATGAAGACAAGTTACAGAAGTAAATGTTCACTTAGACAATGTGGTTTGGCCCTAGGGAAAAACCTTGTGAAAAACCAGACAAACTGAATGTGTAATTTAAGTGGAGCAGCAGTGGGTGGGAAGAGGGTGATGAACCCTTCCCCTGCCTGTGCTCTCTTCTCTTCCGTTCTTGGTGCCTCCCTGGGAGCACAGCAGCTAAGGGGGGCGAGGAGAAGGATTCAGCACCCTCACCTCCTGAAATCGCCCTCCTATTTTATATGTGTTCAGCGATGTTCCCTGTTTTAAAACACAGGTCTGCCGCCATCACATCTAGTTAGGCCTTAAAGAGACTAAAATCTAATATCCCAAGTAGCTCAACATCTTCGGGTTTAACACGAATTTTGTGGTGTTTCCTTCTGTTCATGAGAGAGAACCACATAGCTTCTATAGTCTCATGAAAAGTTCAGCATGTGTTTAAACTGTGGTTCATAAACTTCAAAAAATTAGGTCTGCTGAAGTAATATTCACTCACAGTCCAAATGCACGTTGAAAATATTCACAGCGATCTTCATATCACAAGATCTTTATGTCCCATAAGGTGACTATGAAATGGCATCTCAAAGTTGAAAAAAAAATGGTTGTGTGAATACTTTCTGAGCAAATTACGGGGAGATACAATAGCCGTTTTTGCAGGTAAGCTTAAAACATTCCTTTCTCTCATGGGGTACTTCTGAGTCTCGATAATAAGCAGTATGGCTGAAGGGTCTCTCTCTTCCTGCAGCTGAAAGGTCAAGAGAGCAGACTGGACAAGCAGAAAAATGTCACAATGCTGTCTCTGGCCTGGGGCTCCCTCCTTTGGGCAACCCTGTTGCTGCAGCTGACTGCCAGCCCAGTACTTACTGTACTTGGTTACCGGGAAGCAACTGCTATTTGACCCAAGTCTGTGTAACTGTCTTGCTTCCTTAGCTAGTGATACACCTGAAGTAGATGGTGATTGTTGTATTGGGTCTAGAAGACATGAGATATACTATTTAAGTTTGCAGGATGATCTCTTTTATTGTATTGGTCCTCATGGCCCAGTACTAGATCATAACCTAATTTAAGGTAGATCATAACCAAAGGTACCACTACTATAATTTTTGTTTGTTTCCAATTTTTGAGAGAGACAGGGAAAGACAAGCTTCAATTCAAGAGGGGGAGAAAGAGAGATGGAGAGAGAAAGAGAAAGACAGGCTTCAATTGCAAACTTTTAAAAAGTGGGTTCCGTGCTGCAGATTGTGGTTCAAGATGAGTTCTAGGTTGAAGATGGTTGTTTTTATGTGAACCAATGTAGATTGATGAGAAAGATAATAAAACTTTCAAGTTTCATTTATCCTTTCTGACTAATGAAATTATATTTCATTATATGTATATATAGACTAATGAAATGATATTTTACCCACACCTGTACCAACCTAACTCAGGGTGCAAACCTGTGTAACTCTTGCACCGGTGTAACAGTAGATTCCCCTGGTGTAAGAGCACTTATGCCAGTGTAACTTGCCGTACACCAATATATGCAGGACGGACACCAGCGTAACCCTCCCTTGGATGCCTCACATGCACAGTTAGGACATGGAACAGATGCTGGCGCAACTCTGCCAGCACAGGGGGCATTCCAGGGGCATCTGAATGCCCCCAGAATTCCCCCTGCGCCAGCGGAGTTGCGCCGGTGTCTGTTCCATGTCCTAACTGCGCATGTGAGGCATCCGAAGGGGGTTACGCCGGTGTCCGTCCTGCGTCCATCGGCGTACGGCAAGTTACACTGGCATAAGTGCTCTTACACCAGGGAAATCTACTGTTACACCGGTGCAAGAGTTACACAGGATTGGGCTGTCAGTCAAATAAACAAAAAAATCATTTTATTTAAATTTGTATTTAATAAGGCTTAAAACCCATGTCTGCAATACCCACAGATGGAAAGACTAGAGCAACTAAGTTAAACACACCTAGTTGTTTCAGCCTTTCCCTCTATGTATATTGCAAACTCTGTATCATTTTAGTTGCTCCCTCCTGAATCCTTTCCAGTTTGCTTGCATTCATAAAATATGCTGACCTAAACTGGCCATTTTCCAGCGAGCCAGTGCTGAGCTGAGGACTAATTTTTACCTCCTGTGCCCTGAATCACATTATAGGCAAGTTCATCTGAGAGGTGTTTCTAAAGGGCTGAGTAATCAGACAAATGGCTTGGAGGGCTGCAGTTTGCCCACCATGTCACGCTGAATTCAGTTTTGACTCAGTAAGTTCTCTTACAAGGAGGATGTGCTACCAGAAGGATATGGAGCAGCTTTTGTTTCTGATTGACAAATGCTAAGGTTTTATTTGCTGCCTTCGGTGGGCAATGGGGGTGAGTGGGAGGATCTACTATAGACAGAGCTGCTTTTTTCTGATTCTTAGGAATGTTTCATTGTGGTACATCCAACTGTGCAAGGGGATAGAGAAAGTCTGCCTCATTCACATTCTCACGATGTGGCTCTGAACAACCAGTGCTCAATTTCTTGTAGTAGCCTTCATGGCCAGCTATTACATACCAATGCTTCACAGATACGGGTTTTGAGGTTGGATAACTTCACCTACAATCTACATGATTGTTAACCCCCTGGAAGATGTTCTAAGGATAGAACGAAACGTTGGGCATTTCTTTGTGATCCTCGGACTTTGGAGATTTTACCGCGCATGCGACTGCCTGTTGGAAACCCGCGGCGCGTTTGAAATTACTAAAGACTTTGAGCTGACTACATGGCGTCAAAACCCGTATCTGTGAAGCATTGGTAACCAGTGCTCACATGGGCCACAAGTCTATGGAGCTAAGCGAGTCACTGGCATCACTACAGGGGTGCGCCCTGAGGGGCGTCACCCTTGCTTGCCACTTTCTGCCGCTCTGACTTGGCCTGCTCAGCTCTGAGTCGAGCAGGCCGAGTCAGAGCAGTTGCCAAGTCAAACGTAATTGGTGGTGACATGATGACATCATCACATCGCCATCAATTACTTCTGGGTCTGCGCACTTGGAGGGTGACGCCAGAGTTACCGCACCGGGTGCACAGACGAATGGCGACGACACTGAAGTGAGTAAAGAGGAGAATCTCTAAGTGGGCAAAAGTAAGTCTGCACAGATGCTAGAATGTGTTTTTTTTTTTTTAAATATCTTAAAACCCAGATGTGGGCACTAGTAAGCAGAGGCATGTAAGCCATTCAATATATTATCTTCAGAATAGCCCTGGTCACCACACTTGAGATAAAGGAGCAATTCTCTTATGCGTTTCTTGATATACTGTGTGGTTGTTTTGCAGTGCTCTTCCTTCTATTCAATGGCCAACCTCTCCATCTAATGGTTCCTCCCCTTTAAGAGGTGTTTTTTAAAATGTGATTGTGCGTGCAACTACCCATTCACTTTCCACTCTTTTTTTCATCCTTGCTTAGCAAAATTCCTGGCTATTTCAAAATCTAGTTTACAGACACACTCCCTCCCACACACCGCAGTGCAATTTACATACCCCAATGAAAGCTGCAGTGTCTGTAAGGGATACACAGCTGGTAATGGGAAAATCTGATGTTAAGCATAAAAATCTCAGTTTATAAGCCCCTTCTAGAAATCTGAAGAATAAACCACTAACCATGAGAAGAAGATCATGTGTGGATAGTAAAAATGCAAAGTGCTGTACCAGAGACAACAAAGAATAAAGAAGATTGAAAGTGGAAGGTGAAGGATTGAGACAATGGGACACTGGTACAGAGGGTGTTGGAATGGAAAAGGGATGATTTGGGATGCTGAAAGAGATGACACAAAATCAAGATTGGCATTGTTTTTTGATAATAAATTTTAGAGCCTCTGGCCCCCTCCTTCCTTGCCATCATGACAACAAGTGCCTTGTTTTCTGGGCCTTCTTTTTTCCTTCCTTACACTCATCAGTCAATCCAAAGTGAGGGATGCAGCTATAAACATATCACATTATCTGGATTAATTTGTGGTCTAAGTGGCTGCAGTAGTCTGAGGGCAATGTGTTCCCCTCTCCCTTTCCCTGGCTCCTCTGGAGTGTTCATTATTGTGTGGCTGAATGAAAAACCGGCAATGAGATGGGAGGCGGGGTCACAACACTGGCCCGAGGAGTCTGCAGCTGGCTCATTAAGGACAGGCATTTACAGCAGAACAGGCAGCCCCATTCCAGAGACCAAAGCTTTCAAAGGAGCAAGAGAGAAATGACAGAACTTCTTGAACGACATGCGCATGCGGCAGAGGGGGATCTTGAGCTCCACAGGGAAAGCTCTTTGTACCTGGGAAAGTGCTCCAGAAATAACCGTCATAATGTTTATTGATTGTAGTTAGATATTTTTTTTTAACTTGCTCCATCCTAGTATCCACTAAAATGAAATCTATTATCAAACTAAACGCACCTTGTACTGGCTTAAACTCGAAGCCACTGAAAGCCAGACCATATTGACAGCATTTTTGAAAGATGTTCGGGTTTAAATTTTGATGAGACTCCACAGAAAGAGAATTCCATAGCAGTGGAACTGCAACCAGAAAAGCTTCTCCTACACAAATGTGGGTGTGAGACTGGCACTGTCCAGAGGATATAACTGTCTGATTGTAGTGACTATTAGAAAATGTGGGAGCTTTAATTTCTTAGTACACAACATGTATATCATTCCCTGAATTTGGACTCTAAGGCAAACTTTCCCTGCTGAACATTTGCAGTTGCTGAAGACATAGGAGCAATGCCAAGAGAAAAGATGGCAACCCTGACACTGTAGTGTTTATAGGTTTTCTGGTATACATATAAAACCACAGCTCCGCTATAAGGCCATGTGCAAATAGCACTTGCTGGGGGGGGGGGAATTGGGTGCACTGTGCTCACAATCCAGAATGTAGGATGTTTTAGTCCATTTCCTCACACTGCTAACAGGGATGACCATGGGAACAGTTAAGCCAGCCTGACAGTCTCCTTCTCTCACAATTGGTGCAGGGGTGCCCTGAAGGAAAAAAAATTGGTGCCTTTCCCTGGGGCACTTCCTACACTGCTGGCTGTGCAGCACAAAAGCTGGCACCTTTTAGGTTGGCAATGAAAACCTTCCTTTTTCAGGCTGCCCTTTTTATAATTAGTGGCCTTTTGTTTTTATGCTGGGTCTTGACTTGTCTTTTCCCTCTTTTGTTTTATTACTGCTTTATGACCTTCTCTATATTACAAATTTTAATTGTGCCCTGCTTGGGAATCAATGTGATTGAAAAGTGGGTTAAAAAAACATAAACAAGAACTGGACAGGGGCTGGCTTTAGATTGCCTTTGGGTCATGTATGAACTGTGCCCATTTGAACCTGTAGGAGTACCTTTAGGCCCCTTTCCATTTCTGAGACTGTAAGACTGAGAGTAGGGTTAGGCAGAAAATTCAGAACTCATCCTCCCTAGACATTTGTGCTAGGGTAGCTATCGGATCTCATAGCTCCCCAAAAGTAAACGCTCCACATAAACAGTTTCTATTTTGCTCTCTCTAGATTCAGTACAATATCCCTTAATGAATAAGAATGACTAAAGGTCATCATAATTTAGTTCTGAGCACAAGGCCACAAACCTCCACATTCAAGTATGTGGTTTTATAGGGAAAAGTCCTTGGAAAGCATCATTGTACAGTAACTCTGCTTATTGACTCCAGCTGTCCAATACAAAGAGCTATTCCAAATTTACATAATACCCCAACTTCTTACCCAAACCTTTAAAAAAGAAGAATAAAGGAAGAGGTAAGGAGTTTGAACCCTGTAAAGAGAAGAAGAATAAGAAGTTCTGCGATTAAGGTCTGTTATTTACAGACTGCTTGGAAGTGTTCTTTTACCAATGGTTGGATAAGTGATTCCTCTGGCTGAAGGTGCATTGTGAACTGTAGAAGATGAGTGACAGAGCTTGCTAATTATAGTTAATGATGGCCTTAAAAGAGAGACACATATATGTCTGCGTGTGTAAATGGGAGGCTGAGATGGGGGTGGGAGAGTATAATAAATTGAACTGATAATAATTACATATGGTGGAGTCACAGAAAAAACACACTGGTGTAATCTAGGAGATTACTGCAAAATCCTGGACACTTGGGAGAGAACAGTGAAACCGGGAAAACCAATCAGGTAACAAAAATATTGTGTCAAAAGGCACTTTAATCATGAAGAAAATAAAAGATGGGTCTTTTCTGAGAGTTAGGAAATTTGAATGAGTTCAAATTTAATGTGAAATGATTAAATTTCACCCAACTCTTAATGTGAAATGATTAAAAGCCAAAGCTCCATTCCTCCCTCTCAGAGGACATGAAATATCTCTCTTTTCCAAATATATGTAGCCCCATCTATGAAAATGAGATTGTGTGTATGTGTGTGCGCGTGCGCAAGTGTGCCTGTGTGTGTAAAAAGTCATCCTTCTCCTGAGATTGATCACAAATCCCACTTGGCACTCGATCAAAATTCATAACTCAAGCCTGCCCATATTATTGCAATTATTGGAATTCCATTTGAAGCTTCTCTGCAAATTCTGTGAATGGAAGAATCTCAATAACGTAACTGCAATTATACACATGTATTTTTAGAAGACATCATTTTTGGTTAGGAGATGGGATAGCGAAATGGAGATACATGACTAGTTTCATCCCTTTAAGGCTTTTCATTTATAAAATGGAAGGTGCAGGAGTTTCAGTAGCGAAATGGTAGGGTACTTGCTGCCCGAACACACTGAGTTTAGTCTGGACTGGCATTTTGGTGCTACATTTTTTTGCTCCCATATAGTAGCAGCAAAAAGCCAGTCTAGACTAAATTCAGTGTGTTAGGACTACTATGTCGTTTCAGTGCATGTTTACATGCCACTACAAACTATATTTGCAACCATGTATCTCATATGAGAAGATTATATAAATTATACACTGAAGCAGTCTGCAAGGTTCCTCCTTCCCAACTCCCCTCCACAATTGCAACAATCATACAGTCTCAACATATACTGTATAATCCTTTACTTGTCCAGGCAGAAGTGCATAGATGGAACCAGCAGCTTAACCACCACCACCCCACCATACAAACTCAAAATGTAACACGCTTTGGGGCGGTGGTGGAGGGAAAAGGCTAAAGCTTCACCCTCCTGCTATAGTCCTGATCCGGACTGCCTTCCCATGACTGATCTTTAACAACTACAAAATACAAGTAATGCAAGGGTGAAACTACATGTTCAATGTAATGTCTCTTGGCTCTCAAAATGTGATGTGATAGAGATGTTCACCTCGCAGTTATGGCTTTAAGATTATTTAGTTTGAAAACGAAAGCGGATGTGCACACCATATTTTTGTTTTATGTTTTGGCAGCAGTCAGTCAATATAATTTACTTAATACACGGTGCAATTCTGTGTAAAGATGCACGGCTGGCCTAAAGGAACGGCCGGCGCATCCTATCCCGTTCCCAGGCTGCCCCGGGGCAGCCCGGGAGCACCTCAGGAGAAGGGGACATTCATCCACTTCCCCAGTGTAAGCCAGTCGGGCCCCTATGGGCCTCCTCAGATGTATGCCAGGTCCAGGCCTGGCGTACATCCGAGGAGGCCGTGTAAGGAGATGGGGTGGAGAGAGGGCGGAACGGAGGGTGGGTGGGACAGGCCCCGGAGGGGGACGGGATTGGCAGAGGATGCCCTACACGGGGCTTCCCAGACTTGCATCAGCTAAATAGCTGGTGCAGATCCAAGAAGCCCCATCGGGCAGGCTGGGGCTTTACCCGGTGTAAGGGGAAAACTGTCCCCTTACCCCGAGTAGACCTCCAGCTTCCTCCTAACCAGCGTAGGCTACAGCGTGGGCCACGTGATCCCGCTGTGCTGGTGCTGGGTAAGGATTGGGTTGTTATTGTCTTAACTCTCTATTCTCATCAGAACTCTTTGCTGAAACTCATAACCATCCTTTCCCCTGCCCCTCCTCAAATAGCCTGTGTTACCCTCTGTTTGAATTCAAGAAGAGAGACTTCAGAATAAACATCCTTGTGGTGCATTCTCCAGACAGGTAAACAAGTTAGCTCTTATAGTATCAGGCCAAGCGGAATTTTCCCTCCTGCTGAAGGGTTAACTTGCAGTCAGCACTGGAGAAAAGTCTCAAGCCCTGGCTGATCCATTACTTTTTCCTTCCTTCGTGCATCAACCCAATCCTATTTGACAGCAGGAATCTGGGAGGGTTAATGAAGCAGCAACAGGCTAGGAGGATCTCAGAACAAAACTTCATCACAGACAACCATTGAACAGATTACCCTTTGCCTGAGTGCATCATGATGACATCATCCCATCTCCTCACTGCAAGCCGATCATTCATCTAGCACAGTTACTTCATTTCAAGGCAGTCTTTTGCTAGATTGTTCATTGGCTTTCTCTGTAATCTTGACTCTGGCTTTAATGACCATCTGATAGGTCTTTAGAAGTGTCACTCTTCATAGAGATCAGGTCACTCAAAAAGGTGTAACTTTATTTTCTTTTGGAAAGCATCTTGTCAGGGAAAAGAAAGTGATGGCGCGATCTTGTGTAGAGCAGCACCGGTGGAGCATGCGCTCCGCTGGCGTTGGATGTTGTAAATGCGCCGTAAAGTGCGTTTACGGCACCCGGAGAGTAAGGGCTGCCGGCGCAGGGACTGGCAGCCCTCTCCCCTCTGGTGAACCATCCCTGCGCCCACCAGAGAAGGTAAGGCCTGCACTGGCCGGTGGTGCAGGGGTGGGGGAAAGGCGGAACGGGACAGCCCGGGGGTGTGTGGCCATTTGCCAGAGAGGGTGGGGATATTGGGGGCGAGTGCCGCCAATATCCTGAGCCCTTTCGTGGCCCGGTTCGGCATTACACCCCTGGCTGAAATGTACACCAGCTCCAGAGCGTCCCCTTCCCCAGAGGAGCTCCCGGGCTGCCCACTCAGCTTCCTTTTGGAGGACAGGAATTTACCCTTTGCAGTGGTCTTTAGGGGAGTCACAAGGAGGCCAGAACATACGCAGGAAACATGATCTGCACAGGCAGAAAGTAAGTGAGTCCCAAAGTGGTCCTATGAATCAGCCCCAAGTGGGATTTGCAAGGAGCCAATGTGGTGCCACAATGAGCCCTCAAGGCGGCAACATGACCTGACCAGCTGTAAACAAATTTCTCTACCTTGAACTGTCTGGCTATAGGAATTTCAGCAGGTGTATCTCCCCCTCCCTTGCATGACAAAGCTGCAGCTGCCAGAATCCCTGCTTGTACCTAGCAGTTGCCGAGAAAAGGCACAGGAGTTCTCCACTCCTTTGCACCTGGGCACCCAAACTATCACTACAAGAGCCTGGCATTTGTACGTACTGTCCTACTTTGACTCCCCAACAAGCATTAGGCACAATGCCAACATGTGATCCTCCTCTCTCAGGGATTAAGCTCCTTTTTCAAACCTGCATTTACCTTCTTTATAGCAAGCTGGACTCCATTTGCCTAGTTTTAGATAGAGAAAGGGGAGGGGGAACCCCTAACTGAGCTGGTCACGTAGCAAACGTTCTAAGTAGAGCTGTGTAGTCAGGCAGGCAGCTGGGAGTGGAGCAGGGAGAGTGCCCAGCCAAAGAGAAATTAAGCACTTTGCTTGCGGTCATTCTAGGGAGGTGGTGGCAGAAAGGGAAGAGTTAAGCTCTGCTCCCACAAATCACATGCTCTTCTCTAAGCACTGGAAGCCTCCCCCTGAAAAGTCATTTACCCTGTGTTACTGGTTGCCTATTCCACTTGCTTTAATGGATCCTGTACTTTAGGAGGCAGCAGGGAGTCTGCTTGAAATGGTTGCCCCTTCCATGAAGACATTTGCTGTAATTAAGTTTCCACCTCCTGATTCAGAAGCCCATAGTCTTTGGTCTGTACTGAAAGTAAAGGGAATATTCGCAGATTCATTTAATAATACAAAGTGATGGAATGTATTATCAATAAAAGAAACAATAGGTTTAAGACGCTAGGTAGCATCACCGTGTGCTTTTAGGGGTTGTGTCTGTAGTGATTTAAGTGTCTTCTTGAGCTACTTTTAAGTTCTGCTCTTTCTGGCCCAATCCTATTCTCCACGCGGCGATGCAGCAGTGCCGGCGCAGCTAGTGCTGCATCCGGTGGGGGAGTTTGGGCTGCTGGAGGTCTCTTGGGGTAAGGGGACATATTCTGCTGGTGCTCCAGCAGTGTGCGCTGCTGAAGCATGCTTTACAGCAGCTGGCACTGGCAGAACGCATGTTCCACCAGTGTGGCAGCCCAATAGGATTGGGCTGTTTCCCTTGCTTATTTTAACTTACAAACAAAGCAAGTTAGTGCTTTGGGTTCATCAGACAGATTTGGTTTTGGAAAAACACAGACTGCAACTCTGTTCACACTCACTTGGGATCAAACCCCAATGAACTCAATCAGGCTTATTTCAGAATAAGTATTTACAGTATATAATTGGGCTGCCATTTCATGTTTTCTTGCACAGGATGTCTACTATGATCCAGTAGTTCATCTCTTTCATCTTGTCTTACATAAACTGTAATCCTATGCATGTTTATTCAGAAGTAAGTTCCTGTGTTCAGTGGCACTTACTCCAAGTAAGTGTGCATGAGACTGCAGTCCTAATTGCCTATAATGTTGCTTAGGAAATCCAGTGAACAAGTAAACAATTTGTAATACTGACCAGAGCAAAAAATGAGATAAGATTTACATGCAGGAGGGTGATGAGAGACCAGAATTAATAGTTACATGGTCAGAGACAGATCTTCTACATCACAGATACCAATCTAGTCCTTCCATGAAGAAATCCTTAGGTGGAAGACTCCAGAGCTGACACCATTTTCCTGCCTACAGTCTGGATCATAAGCTTGTCTAGTGTAGGGGTGCGTGTGTGTCATTTTGACTATTCTGCTCCAGGAGTAAAAAATGTCTTGAGGCTGGCACTGCTCAAATATACATATGCAATTTATTAAGGGTACGAAAAGGGAGAGATTCAGGCTGCAAACCTATGCGCATTTACCTGGAAGTAAATCCCACTGAACAAAATAGAACTTACTTCTAAGTAAACAGGCATAGGATTGTGCTATAACTTTGCTTTGAAAGGCTGGGGTTAAGATACAGGTTTGTGGAGTATGTTGCCAGCCCAGGGGAAGACCTTGTGTACTGTATGTCACCTCAGATGTGTGGAACAAAGTAGCATGGATGAGTCATTGTGCAGTCCTACCCCAATAAAACCAGCTTAAGGAAAAGGACTAGGAGGGGTGGACTGTCTTGCACAATTCCTGTCATTTACAGGTCTTAGCTTCTTGCCAGCCACACTAGACGTCTCAGATGCATTGGCTGAAGCTCATGTAGTGGTGACCTGGGAGAAGGCCTTAGGAAATGGATTAAGAATAACAGCCCAATCCTGCCTAACTTTATGCCCTGCGATGCAGTGAGGCTAGTGCAGCCAACGCTGCATCCAGGGCACAAAGAGGCAGGCTGGAAGTCACCTCAGGGGAAGGGGACTTTTGTTCCCTTACCCCGGGTAGAGCCCCAGCTGCCTGAACGGATCTCCTTGGATCTGCGTCAGCTACTTCGTTGGTGCAAATCCGGGATCCCCATATAGGGCATACAGGCCAGGGAAGGGGAGTATGATTCAGCATGCGCCACTGCCACCGGTCCCAGCCCTCTGTCCCATCTGGTTATCTCCTGTCGCTGCCCCCCACCATCCCAGAAAGCCCCCCGAACGCCCCCTCACCTCCGAGTCGAGTAGCGCGGACTTACCAGCTCTTTGCCATCCGCCACATGAATCCAGTGCTCTGGGGCCGGTGTAGGCCTCTGTGCCGACCTGGAGCCAGTGCAACTGCTTTACAACAGCATTTGCAATGGCTCTAGGCCAGCATAGGACGTGATACGCCGGCCCAGCGCCAGGTAGGATTTCACCAGGACTGTTAATATTATAATGCCCCTATAAAATCTATGATGCTGCCATAGGTGGAATACTATACACCGTTCTGTTAATCACATCTGAAGAAGGATATTGTAGATCTGAAGAAGGTGCCAAACAGAACAACCCAAATGATCAAAGGGCTACAGCACCTTCCTTATGAGGAAAGACTACAACATTTGGGGGGTTTCAGCTTGAAGGCAATTAAGGGTGGACACAGTTGAGAGTTTTAAAATTATGCACACTGCGGAGAGAGTGGATAGAGATACACTGTACTTCCTCTCTCACAATATTAGAGCCAGGGGTCATCCAACAAAACTGATTAGTGAAAGATTTAGGATGGCCAAACAGAGGTTCTTCTTCACACAACACATAATTTGTCTGTGAAATGTGTTGCCACAAGACATGATGATGGCCACTGACTTGACTGACTTCAAAAGGGGAATTGGGCAAATTCATGCAGGGCAGGTCTGCAAGTCATGAGGGCTATGTGCCACTTCCAGATCCAGGGGCAGTATGCCTCTGAATTACAGACTGCAGGGGAGCAATGATTGGGAGAGAAGGATGCCTTTCTCTCCTGCTCGTGAGTTTCCCAGAAGCAGCTGGTGGGCCATTGTGGGAAGCAGGATGCTGGACTAGATGGGCCTTTGGCCTGATACAGCAGGGCTTCTGTTATGTGGTGCTCCGCTCCTTGCATATACGTAAATGCATGTCTAAACTACACATATTTTGTGATTAACGCCCTAAAATTAAACATGCCCCTGAAAGAGAAGCCTGGAGGCTGCCCTTTCTAACTCGGTAGATGGAGTAATCCAATACCAGCAGAGCTTGGTCCAATATATCACTTTTTGGAACTTTTTGGAACTTCTAGAAATCAGTCTAGAAATAAGGTGCCTGAGGGGGGACATGATTGAGACGTATAAAATTATGCATGGGATGGAGAGAGTGGATAGAGGGAAGTTCTTTTCCCTTTCGCACAACACTAGATCTAGGGGACATCCACTAAAATTGAGCGGCGGGAGAAGTAGAACAGACAAAAGAAAATATTTCTTTACTCAGCGTGTAAATTAATCTGTGGAACTCCTTGCCAAAAGATGTGGTGATGGCACCTGGCCTGGATGCCTTTACAAAGGGGATTGGACAGATTTATGGAGGAAAAGCCCATCACAGGTTACAAGCCATAATGGGGATAAGCAACCTCCTGGTTTTAGTAATAGGCTATCAATGCCAGATGCAAGGGAATGGCGACAGGATACAGGTATCTTGTTGTCTTGTGTGCTCCCTGAGGCATCTAGTGGGCCACTGTGAGATACAGGAAGCTGGACTAGACGGGCCTTTGGCCTGATTCAACAGGACTCTTCTTATGTTCTTATTAACTTGCATCTCCTACACTTCAAATGATCACAGAATCTGAATCACTCTGACCTTAGTACATCTGTGATTCCTGTACCCCACACTGTAGCACTCATCTCAGTTTCTTCCCCAGTAATGTCTGCTAAACAAAACACCCTACAAGAAGAAGGCTGTGCTGCTTTGATGTGCCAGCGTCTGCTTCCCTAAACAGCTAAATTACAAGGCTGGATTGTAATGATCCAGAGTCATTTAATTAGCAGGCGGGAAAACTATCTAGCCCTCTATTAAAAGCCTGGCTGTGCATCTTGGAGATACTACTTTGCTCCCAGAAAGTTCTTGGGTTCTTCTGCAAAAGCAAATGTGCTTCCTTTATTTTGCAGAGTTCTCCAGGGAGCATTAAGGATTAGTGAGGGGATTAGTGTGACTTTGTTAAGAAGAGATTGCATAAAAAGTAATCGCCTCCTTGTTCTTAAAGGGAGAAAGAGCATCCCAGGAGAATTGCTTTGTTCAGCCAGTTGAACCTGTCAGTTCTCCAATCTGAAATCTGAACTCCGAAGTGTCAATCACAGCATGTCTGCATGGATTTTTTTCCAGGAATGGGATGTTCTTACTCAACACATGCATTCAGTGTAAGCTACACTGCCATGAGCTGATGTTATGATGATCCCTTATACTGGGTGTGCACGGCAGGTGGAGATGGGTTGATTCACAGCCCAATCCTATCCAACTTTCCAGTGCTGATGCAGTCGCAATGCAGCCCCGAGGTAAGAGAACAAACATTCCCTTACCTTGAGGAGGCCTCCGTGACTAACCCCCACCGCAGGATGCAGTGCACACCCTGTTGGTACAGTTGCATCAGTGCTGGTAAGCTGGATAGGATTGGGCCCTCAGTGCAGACCCTGTTGTCTGCTTGAGCCAGTATGAACTGGGTGGGATTTTTATCTGCCATATTGCATAGCTTTCGGTTCAGTGTGAAGTGTGCAGCCCAGGAATTGGAGAATTGTGCATGCTGATCCACATGGCAGGTTGTCCTTTGCTGCTGTTCTGAGCAGGGCTTCCTGTTAGGAGAGAAACCATCATGGCAGATGAGGAGGGAATGATTTGAGGCATCTGACAAGTGCCTGTATTAAGGTGGGGCAGAACATTGCAAACTCCATCACTGGTCCATTCTGTTCCTAAGATCTAACTTTTTCTCCCTAATAAAGGAAGCTGTTGGTGCTGCCAGATGGTGAGAGTCTATGGTGCCAAGAATACTTTATGTTAAAGCATCAGGAATGGAAAATATAGGTCCTGGCTCAAGCCCAACTGCTTCTGAAACAGAATCGTTTTCCAAAGAATCTCAAACACTTGTCTATAAAATGGTTAAACATTTTTGGGCTAAGTGGCCACGGTCTTAAAATAGAGGTAAAATAGATACCCAACGTTTCGCTCAACCTTTGCAGAGAGCTTCTTCAAGAGGGTTCACATGCTGGTTACCCTCTTGAAGAAGCTCTCTGCGAAGGATGAGCGAAATGTTGAGTATCTATTTTATCTCTATTTTAAGACCGTGGCCACATAGCCTGAAAATTTTTAACCATTTTATATCCGCTGGCCATGAAAACCTGAAAAACCATATCTTGTCTATAACTTCACCCTTCCTGTCAGCCAGAAACCGCTTTTAGAGTTCACAAGGAGTTCCAGCACTCTACAAAGAGAACGGCTCGCCTATTCCTGTTAGGAGGTGGGCAGCCAAATCCTAGCCAGGGGTGATGCAGCAGGGCCGCATAGCCCACGCTGCATCCTATCCCAGTTGGCTCAAGGTAAGGGGACATTTGTCCCCTTACCTCAGCCTGTGCAACGGAGCTACTCGAATTGTGCCTGCTAATTCGCTGGCCCAGAACTGAGAAGCCTTGTGTTGGGCTTCCAAGCCCAGGAGGGGACACAGGATTCAGCATGTGCCAGCACTGCCAATCCCCCCCCCCCGGGTGGCGCATTGCATTTGTCATTATCTTTTAGATCAGCGGTTCTCAAACTGGTGGGTCACAACCTACCAAGAGAACCGCTGTTTCTTGTTGGCCACTTAAGGGATGGGGACGGCGGCGGCAGCGATCCTAGGGATTGCGCCCCGGCAGCGGGAAAAGTGTTCTTCCTTAACTCACTGGGGGTCCTGACGGCCTCCGGAGGGTGTGGGGAGGCCTGCAGACCCCTCTGCGGGCCTCCCCATGCTGGAAGTGGTTGTAATCGCTTCAGCATGGTGATCTACAGTAGGGGAGGCCCACAGAGCGGTCCGCAGGCCTTTCCGCACCCTCTGGAGGCCATCAGGACCCCCAGTGAGTTAAGGAAGAACACTTTCCCCCTTGGCAGCGGCGCGATCCCCAGGATCACTGCTGCTGCTGTCCCCACCCCCTCAAAGACTCAAGGTTCTCCCCTCCTCATGAGGAGAACTTTGAGAACCACTGCTTTAGATTGTGTGCCTTATTTTTACGTTTTATTGCTGGGAATTGGTTATATTGCAATATCATACTGATTGTTGTATTGATGCTATGAAATTGTGTTTGGAATTTTGTCATGCTAACTGCATTGTTTTGATATTTTGTAATGGTTCTGTAATTATGGAAGTGAGTTATTGTGATCTTTAGAATTGTTTTCTTTGCTATGACCATTGTTGGTAATAAGCTATTATTTCTTGTTTTATTGTAATGTGGATTGTTTATTTAAATGTGTCCTTTTGTCATTGTATTGTGAATCACTTTGAGTGTATTTATACAGTATGTGGAAAAGCAATATACAAATAGAGTTGAGCTAGGCCCATTCCTGTCACCAGACACAGACACGCCTGAGTTTCAGCGCCTCAGTCCTGCCTCACAGCGCCACCCCGCCAATTTTTGTTGTTTCTTTTTCTCTGCTGTGCTCACTCACCCCACCCCTCACTTCTGCAGTTTTGCCTCAAACCTGGCCCATTCCCAACTTCCTTTGCTGGCTGGCTGTGTCCTGTGCGCCATTGTCACCTCCTTCCCCTGGTTGTCAGCTACTGAGGTCCCAGCCGCTGCCTTGAGCCGCCACTACCACCTGCACCACCCACCTGGGCATGGACTCGCGGCAGTGGCTTTTTAGCAGCCTTCTCCAAAAAGAAATACGTCTATGGTTTGGTTTTAACACCAGAAAACAATAGTAACCTGAGGAACACTTTCCTTCTTTCCAGACTGTGAGACTGACGTGCTGATACACAGTCGAGTACAGCTGAGAAGAATCTGCAGGGTGCACCCCAAGTATGATTTATCTAATCTAGCTTCTATATTTTTCCAATTTTGAGTATACAGTAAAACCTTGGATTGCGAGTATAATTCGTTCTGGAAACGTGCTTGTAATCCAAAGCACTCATATATCAAAGCGAATTTCCCCATAAGAAATAATGGAAACTCAGATGATTCGTTCCACAACCATTTAATCATATAAAAATGATTACAGTAATACAAAATACAGTATAAAGTCAAAATAAAACAAATTAACCTGCACTTTACCTTTGAAAAGAATCGTGGCTGGTGTGAGGGAGACGAGAGAGAGGAGAGAAGGAGGAGAGAAGGAGGAGTGTAGGACGTCTATCACGAACGTTATTGTGTAGGACGTTATTGTGTAGGAAGTTTATCACTAACAGGATCACTGCTATCTGTTGGCTCACTGGACTGAGACTGGGAGACGATTACCCACAATCCTGCAGCGAGAGAGACTACTCGCAGAGGCGTAACAGGCCTCACCGCCGCCTTTCCTCACAGGGCTGCCTCCACACGCCTTTCCTTCTATGCACGATCGTGAGGGCGGCGTGAGAAGGCAGCCGTTCAGTGGTGGAGCCTGAGCGTAGCGCCCCATGCCCGAAGCAGCTGCTCCTTGGGCTCCAAAACCTACTTGTAATGCAAGACATCACTTGTTAATCAAGTTAAAAATTATTTATTTATTTTTGCTTGTTATGCAAAACACTCTCAAACCAAGTTACTCTCAATCCAAGGTTTTACTGTATTTACTTTCATTTAAAAACAAACCAAGTACCTGACCATTTCAGTTGCTGAGAAAAATATAAGGGCCATAGCTGCTAAAGATTTCAACACCATACACTATCTTTCTGTAGCTTTCTAGTGGTCAGTTCCTTCCTTTACAGACTTCCCAATCCTTCCACATGAACCTGCCTCTTCAATAAGTGTTACAGTACGTGTAAAGCATGTTTCCAATATGCCACGTTTTGAAAACAGAACATCTCCAGCATCCTACGCAAATTGTCAGACGTAGACATAATCTGATTATAGATGCGGAATGGTGGTGGTGAGCACAGAATTCCCAAGTCCACAGTCAGGCTGTCTCTTTGCAACGCACAGATCTCGTGTAGTCAAATTTCTTAATGCAAGGTTGGGAGCCTGAGCAGGCAGTAAGATGCTCTCGGCTTGTGCTAACATCACTTCCTATTTAGAATGTTCACTTTCAAAAGACAAATATAGAAACATCCCAATCCCACAGCGTGGGAGCTCCCTTCTCGTGGCGTGCAGCTGCCTTTACATGCTCGCTGGGACCTCACTGCTATTCCCGTTTGCTTGCAGGAAAAGACATTGTTGGGCAGGTGATTCTGCTTTTGAGCTGTCCTGGGCAGTCCTACGTTCCTTTGTAAATACTTCTGATTTTCTTACGGAATGCACCTCAGTGAGGCCAGGATGAGGTCCCTTGCTTTAGGCCTCCTTCCTATCCAGCCTTGTATGGCTTGCCTTGAACTTCGATGTGTATCTGAGTCACTGTATTGTTCCAAGGCTGCAGTGTTGGATTTGCAACTCCACCAGGAGCAGAATGATGAAAGGGATTTCCTGCACCCACATGGCTTAATTGGGAAGGATACTCTCAGGGGAAATACATTATATTTTTTTCCTTATCAGCCCTGAGTCAATATTTCCTGTGTAAGAAGCAGCTTTGGCTACACTCAGCAATTACAATAATCCAGGCCATTTGCAACCGTTCCTGTCCTCACAAAGACACGGCAGCCTTCTAGATTCTCCGACCACAGTCTAAGAGAGAGGCTTCCATTCACCTTCAGTTGTAGTTGCAGAGAGATAGAAACTTGACTACTTTCTTATAATGTACATGAACAATACTAAATTCTGATTGTTTATCTCATGTCTGAGGTACATACCCTCTTCCTTTTTATTTCTTTTTTCAAAGAGATACGTAACTTAAGAGGTACCAACATTCCAGCCAGTCAGGAGAGAATAGAATAGAGAATAGAATGTGTAGAATAGATTATCACTCTGAGCAGTGTATAGCTACAGAAAGGAGGGAGGTATACGAAAGTGAGTTTCCTAAGGGCTGATCCAAGTGCTACTCTGATGGCAAGGTTGCCACTAAAACTGGCTTCTGCACAGGGGGACCCCTTGGGTTGGAAGGGATCATAACACTGGCTCCACGCATGCGGTTTCTGCACTAAAATGCTGCCAGTGAGGCGCGGGAAGAAGCCAAAGGGGACAAAAAAGTAATGTTATTTCATGAGTGCCAGGGCTAGAACCAGAAGCACCCAGCTCTGCCTCCCGTGGGGCAAGCTTCCAGGGCTCTGGGTTACACCATCTCCCTAGACAGTAAAGGGACCCCAAGTCCTTGAGTGACTCCACCAATCCAAGCTGGCCACTGACTCTCCTCAACAGGAAAGGCTATAAGGATTTCCTGTTCAGGCAGGGACATTGCCTGGGCAATGATAGTGTTTTCTGGCTCTTGGTCTGTTCTGACTCCCACTTGACCGCTACTTATGGCTGAGCTCTGACAGGCTGAGAGCGTAATCAGACCAAGACCTCACTGAGAGTTTGAGACACAGCAAGGGTTAATCCAGACATAAAACTGCTGGAAGATTTGAAGTCTCTGCCCCAGCCCATATGCTCACACCAGTGTAACACCGCGGAAGAGAACAGCGTGAGACCCTCCTCTCTCCAAGCACATAATCCTCAATGTCAACCGGGTCTTCCATGTTAGCTCCCAATTACACAGAGCCCGGGGGGGGGGGGAACTCACAAACCACGTTCCTGAGCAATCAAGAACTCAAGTGGAGGACCCAGCTCACACTGGGGGCTGAGCACAAAGCGGAGAGGAAGGGCTCGTGCTGCTCCTCCAATGTTCTACTGCAACACTGCCCCAGAGCAAATATATGAAACGAGGCCTCATGAAAGGTAGTTCTGGCTATCAACATCAGATATGGCTGGACAACATGATCTCTGTAGTATGCAGCAATGATAACAAATAATAATCATTCCTATAGCTCTACAAAGTGCTTTACAATTGTTACATGACTCAACCTAACAACACCCCTATGAGACGGGTCACTATAGTTTCCATTTTTACAAAATGAATGAATTCCAGTAGAGAGATAATGGCTTGCTCAAGGCCACCTAGTACGTTCACAGCATGGATGAGACAAGACATGAATTCATGCCTCCCAGGTCCAGATCTATCCGCCCTGGCTCACTTATAGTAAAGTAGCTAATTTACCAAAGAAAAAGTTTGAAAGTGACTGAGCTCACGTGATAGCAGTGGAAATCCTACCTTGAAGGGTGTGGTTGAAAAGCAGATTCCCCCAAAAAAATCTAGCTTGCAGTCACCACTGTTACATTAGTGTGTGGGGGAGGCACTGCACTCAGCTACCCAGACCTAGAAGGGAGGGAGGGATTTCCAGAAGATACTTGTAGAAGGGTAAATAAAACAGCACTCTAGGCAAGCATGTCCAATGATGAATGGGAAGCATATGGCTGTACCACAAGAAATTCAGTTGTCAATTTTGGCATCTCTGAGATATGACCCACACATTTTCTGACTGCAGTCAATTCCTTTGTTTTTTAAATAGGTAAAACCAATTGGATTTCTTTCCCCATGGGCAGCAAGTATCCTCAAGAGTCTGCCTGCATCCCAACAAATCCTCAGCTTATTTTGTCGTATTTTTGTAGACCTCAGCTTATTTTTGTCGTACAATGTTTTTATAAAGAAGCAGCAGACTCCTGGAGAGGTCAGTCCTCATTATTTCCCATAATGAATTTTGCTTGCAACAATCTGTGTTTTCCATTGAAAAATCAACTGGTCAGAATGTTTGCTTTAGCCAGGCAATGGGAAGATGCTGGACTCAGGGATTGCCAGTTGTTTCTAGAAGACACAGACAGCATATCCGTATGGTTAGATGTGTTTCCTATACACATCTAACAGCTCAATCCTATCGTTTTGCTGTGCCGGCACTGGGTGTCACAAATGTTCCATAAGGCACATTTGCAACGACTCAGGAGTAAGTGCCGACAAGGCCTGCGCCATCCACCGAGCGGCAGAAGAGCCAGCACTGTGGAGTGGGTAAGTCCCACTCCGAGCGGTGTAGGGCCTGCGGGAGGGCAGGGAGGAGGCATAATGGTACAGGGGAGGGCGGGGGTGGGAGGATTGGGCCTAGGAGGGGGGTAGAACTAGTGTCCTTGTTGGACGCTGTATCCTATCCCCCCCCTCCCAGGCCCTTACATCCGACATGGGGCTGCTTGATTCTCCACTGGCTAAAGAGCCGGCGGAGAACGCATAGCTCCATTGTGGTGTGCCAGTTCTTTGGCTGGTGTAAATCCAAGTGGGTCCAGGGAGGCATGTTGAGGCCAGGCCGGGGGAATAGGATATCGGCCAAGTTGCTGCTGCAGATATCCACCCCCAGCCCACCCTCAACACTCCCCCGGCCAGCCCCAGCACTCCCCTGGAATGCCCCCCCACGTACCTGCTCCTGCAGTGGCTGGGCGCTCAGTCAGAGTGTGCCTGGGGCTGCCAACCATTTGTGCTGGTGGCCTCAGCCCTCACTCCATCGCTGTGGCTTCTGCACCAGTAGCCCGGGCCTTGCGTTGACAAAACGCAAGTTCCATCAGTGCAAGCCCGGATAGGATTGGGCCATGTTTTAACATAATCATTCAGCCTATCAGAACATGTGAATTCCAAATGCTGACCTCAAATTTTGCTTCAAATGTCAACATCTCAATCCAATTTTTGGATTTTAAAAAATCACCAAATTGCATTTTTATTTTATTTTATTTTTTATTGCAAAATGCCATTTGAGAGTTAGGGCTGTGCAGTCTACCTGATCAGATGAAGTGTGTCAGCTTTGGGAATTTGTGGAAGGAAAGACACTTCTTTTTCCAAGGGGACATCCTGCTCACCTTGTTCACCACTGAAAGCACCACTGAAGCAAGAGTGCTGGAAGACCTACTGGTCCTGGACAAATGCTTGTGTAAAGGACGTTTCTACAGAGATGGTACTCAACTGGGGCCTGAGCAATTTGTCCCAGGGCTGTAAATGAATTTTGCAGTTTTCACATTGAAAATCCAGGGGTTTCAATAGTCATAAACTGCTTCACAAACCTTTGCTGGACGCAAAATAAATAAACGAACTGTTGCTGGTTTATGCTAGACCCCTTCCTTCAGCTGCAGGGCCCTCTGGACTTCCTCACCTCTTTCCACTGTTGCACAGGAGACCAAGCAGAAATGGTCACTCCAGGTTTGGGGTGGGAACTGCCTCCTCGTCTTCTTCCTCTCCTCCTCCAATGCAGGCACAACACCACCTCTTCTTATAGGATAACTCCTATGGACCTCATCCACTGTGCACACTGGTCCATCAGAACCCATAAGGCAGCGTATTCAGAGAAAGCTGACAAGAGCTTATCATTTTTATTTAAAAGCTCTATATCCTGCCTTTCTACCCTTCCAGGAGCTCTGTACACACTCTCTGCTGCACCTGGAAGAGCCACCACCGCCAACATTCTATGTAAAGAACAGAGCAGTGGTAGCCAGTCACATCTGTAAAGGACTGTTTCAGGTCACATCTGTAAAGTCACATCTGTAAAGGACCATTTCATATCATGGCAGCACATCCAAAATCTGCAGAACTTCCACATAACTGGGCTGGGGGGGGAACGGGACCTATCAAAGGTTTTGCAAATGTGAGTCATTGATGAGACACTCTTTGAAGTTCCAAATGGGCTTGTGTGACATCTTTACTGAACACTTAGGCAGCCACAGCTTTTTCAAGCTAGTGTGCTATTCGATGCCTACTTAGGGAATACCCAGATCTGTCTGGCCAATATGTCAGCTAATGGAATTAGCTGCTACTTCTCAGAGCATGGGAACAGTGGCAGAAAATGATGCTCTCAGTGACAGCAAGACTCATTCATTCTGTATGGCAGCCCCTGGGATTAGTTGCATGTCATCATTGGTGTGATGAAAATAACTCCAGCCCCATAATGCCTGGAGTCAAACAGAAATAGATACAATAAAAATAAAAGTAATATGAGCTCTGTTTTGTGTATGGTAATTGAGAAGCCCGGATCTGTTAACTCGCTAGTGTCCAGCTTTTGTTAGGCTCCTTAATGGGAGAACGAACTCCCTGCGTGGCACTCCCAGCCTCCTCCTTTGAACTTGGGTGGTCCAGAGGGCGGTATGGCAGATGGAAGAGGGACATGCTGTTACAGAGGAGAGGGCCTCGTCAAGTCACGGTTATGCCCTCCTCCAGTTCCTCTCTCAGCCGAATGGAACTTGGCAGTTGTAATAGCAACCCCTGTGGACCAAAAGAGCTGTTGCAGGTTGGTCAATAATAAAACCTTGGCTATTCACCTTGAGCGCTGCCCACCAGGATTTGGGTATTCTGCAGAAGCCCTCCAGGACAGGGAGACAACGTTACAAGTCTATCCCCCTGTCTAGCAGCCATCCAAGTTTGAGTGTTCGTTCCTGAAGCTGGGTGCTCAAGACAGGATTGGGATTCTGTTGGCGTACTGCCCTTGCTGCTGCTCAAGTCTCCCTGCCTTAGCTGTCCGGGGTGGTCTCTGGCATGGCGTTGGAGGACTTCAACACACAACAACATCACCACAACAACCATGCACCTGTCGCAATATCAGCCCCTACGTGTTAGTCCTGGTGTTTACTGCTGGGCAGGAAGATGGCGATCTGAAGGTAGAAATTAAGATCACTTCTTCATCATGGTCAGGTCAATACCTGGTAGGACTTAAGACTTATTGGTTGGCCCCAGAGGTTAATGGATCCAAATGGATTCCTGAGGGCTCTGGGGGAATTTTCCTGTCACTATGGCTGATGGGACTGTTGAGGATGTGGTTGACCTCTGGAAAGGGAAATGGCCAGGGCTATTGATATGATTGCTCGTAAGCATCTTCTAATTGCAGGGTTTTGACAGCCCCTTGGTTTTCTGAGGAGCTACTTGTAATGAAGTGCTTGGAGAGACATCTTGAGTGATGGCAGCAGAAGATTCATGCTGTCTGACTAAATACAGTCAGGGCTCATTTTCTGGACTATTCCATGACAATAATGGCAGAGAAGTAGGCATATTTCTCTGAGTCCATAGAGTCCAGCAGAGCCGTCCATGTGGTGAGGGGCCTATTACATCTTGCTCTGCAAGGTAGAATGGAGAGGATACTTCAGTGGCCGCTGTGACTAGTTCACAAGGCACTTTCTGAATAAAATCACTCTAACCCATCACAGCTTGGACTCCGCTTTGGCAATTCCACTTGAGGTGCCCTTGATATCTGCTTGTCCAGTGGTTGCAGATTCCTTTCTGCCAGTCCAGCCAGAAGAAAGTAAAACATCTTCATAATGTTCTGCTCTACCGTGAATCATGGTACCCAGCTGGCCTTCACCACAACTGAAGGGGGCAGGCTTTTATGAGTCTTTCCTCCCATCCGCCTCACCAGGGCTACTATTTTTAAAGGGATTTAGCTGGCGCTCTGTATACTTGTGATCTTATGACCTCTGGCATACAGAGTTGGTACACAATCTTTCCTGAATGGCATCAAAAGCTCTTCAAGAGCAGTGATTGAGGAAGTCTCCCTACATAGCTTTCTCCCTTCTCCTTAACAGAAGCATGGAAAGCAACATCCACAGACACCAGGGAGAGGCAGCCTGTCAGCAGTGGCAAAGGCTGGGAAACTGTGTGTGCGTGAAATGACCTGGGCTGCATTTGGTCTGGCGTGACAAGGCATGACATCTGGGTGAGAACATCTCAACTGCATGGCTGAGCTTGTCAAAATTTCCATTTCCAGGTAAACAAATTGCATAAGTTGCCCTCGTTTCCTCCATGGACAGACCGTCTATTGAATCCCCATGATCCCTACAGGTGCTCAGAGTACACTACAGGCCCTGGCTGTGCCCACGGGTGCCGCAGTTCTTCAACATCCACCTGGATTTTTAGGGATGTGATTTTATGACCACTGTCAGGAAACTTAATGTATCTTGAAAAACAAAGAGTTTGTTGTGATTTGCGATACCATATGAAGATCAATGAATGTATTGCAACAAAAAGCTTGTGTGGACCACAGTCCATTTCATCAAATATATACAGATAAAGACATATCAGATACAGTGGACAGTGGTCTACCAAAGCTTATGGCCCACTACTTTTGTTCGTCTTTAAGGTGCTACAAGGCTATTTCATGTGTCTGCTGCAACAGACTAACGGCGCAATCCAGTGTAAGTCAGTACAGGGGGAGCGCGTGCTCCCCCAGCGCTGGATGTCATAAACGCACCATAAAGCATGTTTATGGCACCCAGAGAGTAAGGGCTGATGGCGCAGAGGTCGGCGGCCCACTCTCCCCCAGCGTGCCGTCCCTGCGTCCGGCTGACCAGGTAAGCCCTGCACCAGCTGGTGCAGGGGCGGGTGGACCAGGTGGCGAAGGAGGGCAGCCATTGGCCGCACTGGGCGGGGATATCAGCGACAAGCTCTGCCGATATCCCAAGCCCTCCCCTGGTCCAGTGCGGCCTTACACGCCAGGCTCGAGTATACGCCAGCTCCAGAGCTGTCACTTGCACCGAGGGGACGATCGTCCCTTTGGAAAATCACTACACCTCTGGAAAACTCCTTGAGCGATGAGGGATAACAATGAAACTCTGTGTGTTTTTGCCAGGCCTTTCTCCTTGGGAAGTTTGAATGCCAACTCGACCCTTTACGACACAAAATACACTGCAACTAGATCTCTGAAGCATGGCCTCTCAAACATCGTACTTCATTATCATCGTTTAACTTCTTTCAACCATGAATCTGTTCTCTTGAGCATACAATATAGAATACACAAGAGTTTGCTATTCTGTTGCAGTCAAGGGCTGCCCAGTAATGGGGTGGTGAAAGATGCTGGGAAATTTGGGGGGATATTTTTTCATCCTGGAGGCAACCACTGAATGACAGGTGCAGCAGGTATGAAGCTTTGGGACTCCGTGCCCATCTCCTGTGAACCTCTGGCCTCCACCTCTTCACCTTTCTGCTGCAAGTTCCCCTTTTACAGTCACTGACAGTTCTATCTATAGATGAGCTGTCAACTTTCAAGCCCCGCTGTTCACGCTCATAGCATACACACCCCCACTGGAATTCCTTCCTTCACCCAACTCCCTTTTCTGTTAAGCCCTTGGGGGAAACAACTGGCTGTCTAGCCAATGGGGTTAGTGCAAATGACTGGAGTTTAACATACACTCCAGGAGGAAAACAAAGAAGCACTCATACAAAATGCTTGATACTAATCTTACCCTTTTCCCGGAGGGGCTTCCACACCCTGGGCAGCGACACCCAGTTCTTTCTTTATTCATTAATGCTCATAAAGTGCCTTGGAGATGAAAGCGCTATATGTGCGCTAATCACTACTAACAACCAATAATTTGACCTCCTGAGGCTGCTTTGTAGCATTTTCCCAGGGGAAGGTAGGGCTGCCTATCAGTCACAGCACAGACTTTGTCAGAGTAGGATGCGGAGCACCAACCGGCTCTATGAGATGGAACGACGATGAGAACTGCCTGCATAGTGTTCTACTTCTTGGTTCTTCCTTGAAAAGGAAACTTATACAAAATCTTTCATCAAGTTGCTTGTTAGCTAAAATGTACAAGTATGTTACAATCAAATGACATACAACTGACTGAGCTATTTATTTGACATTAGTGGAATGACTTTTTAAAGTGATATCACAAATGAACAGTTGTTGAAAAGTTAAGAGAGAGATAATCCTGAAAGGAACCTGTAAGTAAGACCGTATCTGGGGGTCTGTTCATATGATCCTTTGTTGCTCAAACAGTTGTCAAAAACCGATTTAATGTACTGAGCCTAGAATAGTCCTTTTGGAAGTAAGTTGGTACTGGCATTTCTAGTTGTCTAGTTGACCTTGTTCTGTATGAAGTTTGTGAAAGTATCCATAACTATTCTACCTGAATTCACATGTAATCTCACCTTATGAACTTCCTCCCCCATTCTGAGTTTTGGTTGTGTGCTAAGATCATTAGAAAAGCCCTGCTGGATGAGACTAAAGACCTACCTATTCTAGTATCTAATTTCCCATCGTGGCCAACCAGCTGCCTCTGGGAAGCCCACAAACAGGAGACAAGGGAATACCACTCTCCCACTGTTGCTTCCCTGCAGTTGGTATTTAGAGGCATACCAGGCTGAACATGAATTATTATTATTATTATTATTATTATTATTATTATTATTATTATTATACTTCTACTTCATCACAGCCTATGCTGGGCTGGTTATATTCTGCAATTCGGGATCTAGCCAAGATCCTGGGAATCACAGCTATATCATCGTAGGATCCTTGCTGTTCCAAGCAACGTCTTCTGGAGCTGAGCTGGTGTAATTTGCTCAAGGCCAAGAATGTCGAGGAGTTTCTTCAGACTTCTAGGCACTGCTCCAAGGGCTCCAATGATAACTGGCACAATATTGACCTTCTTCTCCCAGAGACGCCCAAGTTGTGACGCCCAAGTTCTACTCACAGGCCAATATCTTGTGATCTTCTCACGTTCTTTATCTTTTATTATTAATTATTATTATAGCAACATCGATGTACAAGGTGCTTTACACAGAGTAAAAAACAAAAACAGTTTGGCCATGCAAAGTGGTGGTTCTCTTATATAATATTGATCAGGGGGAAAAGCAACTGTTTCTCTCCATTTCAGCCCAACCTCCCTCCAGTGGTTGTAGCTGGTGTCTGCCTTATTCTTTTTTTAAGACTGCAATCTTCTTTAGGGCAGGGAACCATCTTCTCATTGTAACACGAATGAATCATCTTCATGGGATTAAAGGTCAGAAGTAAAAGTGTATTTAATTTAAAAAACACAGCATGACGTTTCATTCATTTATCCATGAATATCATCAGATGCAATAAGCCTGTAAAAACAGCCACAAGATGGTAAAGCCAAACATTCCGTGGCCGGTATTTAAAGGGAAACCCGGCACATCTACTACAATAGAAGCAATTCACCCCTGGAAATGCAAAACAGAGGCAATCAACCGCTAGTGACCTGTCACAGCCACCCTGACATTTCCAGCCTCTAGTTACTCAAGTTCACTGCCACTCTGCTTAAAGATGGAGCACATCCCTTCTTGGATGTGCTTGTCTCAAAAAAAGAAGACATGACATGTGCATGTATAGTTTTCAGAAAACTGACACACACTGGCCGTTATCTGAACAGTGCCTCAAATCACCACCCAGCCCAGAAAAAATCTTTAATGAATTCCCTGATCTATAGGGCTCTTAATATTTTTTCCATACCGGTATATTTATATTTTATTAATATATTAAAACATAAAAACAATACATATTTCGTAAGATTATAGCAAGCGTGAAGCAATACATCCTACTAGCATACTATTCACTATTTTCTACATATAATATCCAACTAAGGGTTCTTAATATTTGTGACCCCTCTTCACTGCCCCGGGAGAGAAGAATTGACCGATTCATTATTGGCGAATGGTTATACTCTAACCCAGATCAATAAGACATGGAGACGACACGTTCGGAAGCGCCTAAATAACAACAATACGGCACAAACTGTAGAAGAGGAACAAATGATGACCGTCTGCTTGCCTTTTATTAAGGGAACTACTGACAGAATTGGGAGGGTGATGCGGCAATACAACATCAGAACAATATTTAAGCCAACTTGCAAAATAGCTCAATGGCTGAGGAATCCCAAAGATCCAAGACCCCCATTATCTACGCCAGGGGTCTATCATGTTCCATGTAGCTGTGGCCAGGTGTACATAGGGACTACAAAGCGGTCTATTTCCACCAGGATCAGTGAACATGAACGTGCTTGTAGGCTAGGACATTTAGAGCAATCTGCCCTGACTGAACATTGTAATACCGTATTGGTCTAAGACTCACTTTTTTCTCCTAATTTAAGTTTTTAAACTAGGGGTGCGTCTTATAATCAGGCTGTTGCAATTTAATGCCAGTGATTTAATTAAAATTTTTTAATAGCACCAAACTTTAAGGGTGCGTCTTATAATCAGATGCGTCTTATACTCGGGACAATACGGTATAACTGGCCACTGTATTAACTGTGGAAATACTGAGAGGTTGTGTCAAGAATCAAATTACAAAATGAGGCTCAATTTGGAAGTCATTGAGATTTTTAAGCATGGAAAATTGGTTCTAAATCGTAAGCAAGAGCTGTCAATGATCAACAAAATTTGGACTCTGTCTTTAAGCAGAGTGGCAGTGAACTTGAGTAACTAATAGAGGCTCGAAACATCAGGGTGGCTGTGACAGGTCACTAGCGGTTGATTGCCTCTGTTTTGCATTTCCAGGGGTGAATTGCTTCTATTGTAGTAGACGTGCTGGGTTTCCCTTTAAATACCGGCCACGGAATGTTCGGCTTTACCATCTTGTGGCCGTTTTTACAGGTTTATTGCATCTGATGATATTCATGGATAAATGAATGAAACGACATGCTGTGTTTTTTAAATTAAATACACTTTTACTTATGACCTTTAATTCCGTGAAGATGATTCGTTCGTGTTACATTATTGCTGGTCATAACAGTTTTCGCTTCATCTTCTCGTTCCTTGTTATGTAAACAGCGTTTGAACTTTTTGTTGAAAAGCAGTATAGACATATTCTTCTTCATCACCACCAAGGTGTTAGTCTCACAAATGATAATAATCACCAGGGCAGATTCTATATGCAGTATTATTCTGAGGACTCCTGAAGAACTGTCTGGAGCAGGACTGCCTTATGTGTGTGCTGCATTTGGCATACAGTAAAACCTTGGATTGCGAGCATAATTCGTTCCGGAAACGTGCTTGTAATCCAAAGCACTCATATATCAAAGCGAATTTCCCCATAAGAAATAACGGAAACTTAGATGATTTGTTCCACAACCATTTAATCATATAAAAATGATTACAGTAATACAAAATACAGTATGAAGTCAAAATAAAACAAATTAACCTGCACTTTACCTTTGAAAAGAATCGTGGCTGGTGTGAGGGAAACGAGAGAGAGGAGAGAAGGAAGAGTCTAGGACGTCTATCACGAACGTTATTGTGTAGGTGTAGGACGTTATTGTGTAGGAAGTCTATCACTAACAGGATCACTGCTATCTGTTGGCTCACTGGACTGAGACTGGGAGACTATTACCCACAATCCTGCAGCGAGAGAGACTACTCGCAGAGGTGTAACGGGCCTCACCGCCTCCTTTCCTCACAGGGCTGCCTCCACGCGCCTTTCCTTCTATGCACGATTGTGAGGGCGTCGTGAGAAGGCAGCCGTTCAGTGGTGGAGCCTAAGCGTAGCGCCCCACACCCGGAGCCGCTGCTCCTCAGGCTCCAAAACCTACTTGTAATGCAAGACATCGCTTGTTAATCAAGTTAAAATTTATTAATTTTTTTTGCTTGTTATGCAAAACACTCTCAAACCAAGTTACTCTCAATCCAAGGTTTTACTGTAATTGGTTTGTAAGCTCTTTGGTAGAAGGGCAATACTTTCTTCCCCTTGCCTTTTTGATCTGCTAGCTTATGCTTGACGTCCACTGCCCAAGTTCTTCCTGTCTCCTGGTTGCCTACTTGCAAGTTGTTTCTTTATTGACCAAAGCTTGCAGGTGTTCAGTGTTATGTCACAATTAACATGTTCACAGAGGCATGCATATTCCCCAAGTTATTTAAAGGAGGTTGGGTTCTTTGTCAGGTGAGGGGTGTGTATGTGTGCACACACACGTGCATATGTGCACATATATAGAGAAACAGAGCAGCTGAAAGAGAGTTACAGGATGTCATCATGGAATTCCAAAATTTGAAACACAACCTAAAGCAACTGCTGTTTTTGTGAGCTGCAGAGCCTAGCTCTTAAAAAAACACTCTCATGTGGGGGGGGGGTTTGCAAGCTGGATAACTGTTGCCTCTCCGCTCAAAGGGTTTCCCATGCAAATAAGCCATGTTTGCAAACTCAGGGGATTAGCAGTGCTTAGCAGTTTGCTCAGAAGGCCTGTAATCCTAGCATCTGACACATGGAAGTCCCTAATTGAGCTTTGCTAAGTGGGGTGAATTAAGGCAAAGAGGTAACTAGAACTATCATACAAACATTGAGGGTAGCTGTATTAGGCCATTACGACAGAAAATTCCAAAAGTCATAGTCAGGTAATATTTTTAATAGGACCAACCAAAATGACACAAAGTTGTGAACAGCAAGCTGTTGAGTTCCTCAGAACTCTTCATCAGGCTGGATGTCAAAGCTTCCAAAAAACAAAAATGAAGAGGGAGGCTGGACCTGGTGGAGGGGATCAAAAGGCTGCAGGTTTTTAGAGTCTTAAAATGGCTTTTTAGAATTATCATAGATACTCAAGTGCTCTAACCAAACAATGGAGGAAGGAAAGGTAAATGATCAGGCTTATCAGATCGTCGCCGGGACAGGAGCGGTCTACCCTTAAGGGGGCGGGGCATGGAGGGGCCAGAACGCAACGCCCCGCCCCCTTAAGGGTAGACCGCTCCTGTCCCGGCGACGATCTGGTAAGCCTGTAAATCACTGGCGTCACTAGGACGCGCGACACCCCAAGGCGGGGGGGCGCGCGTCGCCCCAGTGATGCCCTCTTTGGGGGGCCCCAGGGGGCCCCCCCGTCCCTTCGCGTCGCCCTCTGGACGCTCCGAGGCTGGCCCGGGAGCCGGCCTTGAAGCATCTGATCTGGCCGGCGCTCCAGGGCCTTCTAAATGAAGGCCCACTGCGTCAATACGCAACCTTTTCCGGTTTTCGCGCATGCGCAGAGACCGTTTTGAGGGCAAGGGCCTGCCCTCTTGCCCTCAAAACGGTCTGCGCATGTGCAAAACCCGAAAAAGTTGTGTATTGACGCAGTGGGCCTTCGTTCAGAAGGCCCTGGAGCGCCGGCCAGATTGGACGCTCCGTTGGAGCGTCCGGAGGGCGATGCGCGCCACAGAGGTGGCGCGCAGGATGCGCGCATCACCCCTGTGCGCGCGTCGCCCTGAGGCGGCCAGCTCCCGTCGCTTCACGGGAGCGACGCCAGTGCTGTAAATGATAATGATTGATTGCTGTAACTACAGTGCTGTAGTGGCTGTTACTTTCTCTTCTGTTCCTTCCTGAGTTTCCTGCAAATACCGCTAGTTAATATACCCTGGAAACACTAGGTCTGGTTAAATATGCTATGGCTGAAACTATGATCAGATCCACTAGGAAAGGCAAGATAAGTGAAGTGAAGGGAGAGAGGAGAGGGAGCAAGTGGCCAGCTGGTTTTGGTTTTAATTTATTGCATTCTGAATAGCTTTTTATAGTTTTGTTTAATCTGGGCATTTTCAATTTGCGTTTTACTATATTAGCATTATGCTAATGAATATTAGTCACCCCCTTCTTCCTCATATGAAAAAAGGCAGCCCTGGGGAAGATAACAATGGGGTTCGTAATACCAGATAACTGTACTTAAACCAAATAGGCTAGTCAAGTCTTTTTGAAAGGACTGAGTTCCTATCTTATTTTCTGCAATATTGTAGCTCCAGGACATGCCAGTTAATTTTCATGAAATTTATCCAAGAAAATTTCAGGAGTAGCTTGTGCAACCTGCCATTCATGCCATGGCCTGTTCCTAGGAGTGCTACCATTCTCCGTTTCTTAGGCTCAAATTACATTATATGTGGAGTTTTGCGATTATTTTGTCCATGTTTTCTTTTAATGCCAAGCAGCTTGGGCTGGCTGTGTCTAAGTGGAAAAAGAGCAGGCAGGTCTCTACTCATTTTTTTTCCCAGCTCAAAATTGCCCTCCTCAAGCTGCTTTTTCTACTTATGTAAGCAGCCTTGCTTTGTGTGACCTTCCACTCAGACTTACAGCTTGCCTAGGCTGCTTTTAATTAAAAGAAAAACATGGAGAAAAAAATCAGAGAACACCATATAACAGGGATGGCCAAACTTGCTTAACGTAAGAGCCACATGCGATAAATGTCAGATGTTTGAGAGCTGCAATATTTAAGAAGCATTTAAATTCTTAAATTTATTTACTCAGCATGAACATTAAACTTGTGTTTTAATCCAGTGGACTCGCAGTTTATACCTGGTAAATAATTATAAAGCTTGAAACTTTCTTATTTACCTTTTATATTAATTGTGATACAAAAAGGAGCTCAGTTTCCGAGAGCTCATATTTCCGAGAGTTGTACATTATAATGTCACGTGTGGCTCGCGAGCCATAGTTTGGCCACCCCTGCCATATACCGGTAATATGCCGTATGAGCTTTAGAATGAAAATCAATGCCTCACAAATCATATACTAACCATCTCATGATATATTATATGGTTCTATGGATGTTATGTTTCACATACTGTTGTATATCTCATTTCAGTTGTTGTCCTGCTCCTCCACTTCTGCCTGCCTGCCCCTTCTCTTTGCACAATCCTTGTTACTTTGCAGTCCTACATAAATTCCCCTTTAAGGGGTAATGAGTTTTTAAACTCAAGTAGCAGGAGAACATTTGGTAGGACACAATTACCTTCTGCTTCAGCAGTGGGTGGTAGTGATAGCAGAATGAACCAATGAATCCTTATTAAAGCCTGAGGTGAAAAGCTAGGCTGCATCATTCTCACATAAATACTACAGAAAGATAAGCCACTAAATATGGGACTGAGCCCACCCTGTAGTGTAGGCCAAAATACCCGGGTCTCATTCCATCCCAGTTTCCTCCATCCTACTCCAATTGTCTTTGGATCCAGTATGTACTCTGCATGATGACTAGACATTTACCCAAACAAGCTACAACTGTATGTACGCTTACTTGGGAGTACGTCCCACTGAATTCAGAGAAATGAACTTTGAGTAAATATACTCAGGCATGCACAGCACAATTCTTGCCACCGGACTGCATTCCCTTCAAACCCTGGTGCATTAAGGTCACCACCCCTAGCATAGGATAGTCAACTGGCTACTCAGGTGCTTGTTACCACCTCCTTCTGCTCCATATGGAAGCCATGAGAGCGTGAGCAATTGCTCTGCTTCCTCCCTTCAGTGAAGCTCCTCCATCCTAGTTGAGCAGGAGCTTTATTGAGTTGCCATTTCGCTCTCTGCACAGCAAGCTACATATATGCTGCTCAGACAGATCAAAACCAGGAACAAATCTACTATATAAAAAAGGCCCTCCTCAGGGTTAGGTCAGTCTGGGATAGCAATAGAATGTAATGGTTTGTCAAGTTCCAGGTTTCTTTCCTTCCTCAGAGAAAAGCCTCCCTTCCACGGACAATGATCCATAGACAATTGTAGCTGACCAATTTGTTCCAAGCATTTGGCAGGCTAACATGCCTGCCAATTTAGTTCAAACTCACAAGGAAGTGCTTAAGTACATGCTGAGTCTTTTTCATCTCTTACTGCTATTCCCTTCTGTGAGGGCATGTCCATGAGGGGAGTTTCCTGTATGAAGCTGGAAGTGTGAGAAGCAGAACCTGAGGAAAAAGACAACTGTGTGCTTTGCATTCTTTATTTCACTGCTAGGGTTACCCGACTCATTAAAGGATCAGGCTTTTGTGCTTTTAATAGTTGTGTAGGAGGAGAGATTTTCAGCAACTGGACATTTTCCTATCCTAGCATTGCAGTAGGAGGAGACGGCCCACCTGCTGAAAATCTTCCTCCTACACAACTATTTGGCTGTGTCCAGACAGCTGTTTCCAACAGTGATTGTAGCACTAAACCAGAAAAGGGAGGGGGGCAAACTCTACCTAAAAAAAGAGGGACCAAGTAGTGTGGGCAGCAGTGCTATGTGTGCACATGGAACACCATGCGCCCTTGCCCACAACACAATCCTGAAGAAGGTGCAGGCAAGTTGGAACTGGCATGTTATTTACCATGGTAAAAAATGGACGAAATTTTTTTTAAAAGCCTTTTTTTCTCTGCAACAACACTTGTCTTTTCTTGCATGCATAATCATTGTCTTTTCCTCACTCAAAAGGTTATCTGGCACTAAAGTTGGGCATTTTGCCGGGGTGCAAAACCTGTTTGCTACAGCTCTGAGTATAGAGATTCTGCATAAGAATCAGTGACTTGGACTGTACTGCCCACAGTAGTCTTACTGGTCTGTTTGAATTAGTAGCAATCAGCACAGCCCCCATTTGACTTCTGAGTTTAATCATGAACTCCACCTAGAAGCACAACTTAAAGACACAGAAGGCCTGTCTTCTACAAAACCTAGAAGCTCTCGTCTTTACATACCTACAACACATTCCATCCTCCATGTAGCATGTACCGATCCTGCACCGACCATGCGGACAGGTGAGGGATCCTCCACGTGAGAACTCTGTGAGTGGACATTCTGTGGCCTATGGAGACTCTAAGTTCTCAGCTCAGCGATGCCCTTTACTCAACTCACACTGCTCTTTACTCAATTCACACTGCTCAACTCAAGCCCTTCTTCCAATGATTGCTTTCAGTTTCACTAAGTGCAATCCTATGCATGTCTACTCAGAAATAAGTCCCACTGAGTTCAATGAGCCTTCCCCTCCCAGGTACATGTACTTGGGTACATGCAGCCCAAGTCACATCTTTCTCCTTTCCCTTCCAGTTGTCAACTAGATTAGCTGTCAAGGTTACCAGGTTCTTATCCAGAGATGGTGCCTGTACCTTTTATACTGTATATCCTTCAAGGCACCAAGTGACACTGTATCTACTGCATTTTCTTCCACTGATCCTCTCAAAGCAGGCAGGGAAGGAAGAAGATGGGAAAGAGGTTCGGTGAAGGAATGGAACAGAAGGCACAGTGACTGTAGCCTTGCTCAGTGCCTCAAAAACATTGAAAATCCTGAGTAATTCTGAGGGTTCTGTTGGGGCCACTGGCACAGGATAAATTTTAAAGATAAATACTGTAACAGTGAATTATTAAAAGCCAGATGTACGTAACAATTGTAGGTGAGGATCTAGCAAGTCTAGTTCTGACTAGCAACCTTTAGGGGAATTCTATGTTCCTCTCCAAAAAAAGACACAATACTGCCCAGTGTCGTCCCTCCTTGGGGCTCGTTCTCCCAGAGTGTTCCAGGTCCCACCTTAAGCCCACAGAGAGATTACTGCTTTGAGGCACCGGGTGAAACCTGGCATCACTACATGACACCAGATCTCAAGCCAAGCTCATTAGCTTGCCAACTCCACAGCTTTGATGGGATTCTGGGAACAGGGATGGGCTAGAAGAAGATGCTAATATGAGAGGCAGCAGGTCAGCCAGGGAGCTTCAGTCTGGGTTACACACCGGTTTGAGAAAGAGGAGAATATAGCTCAGCTCTGAGAATACAGCTCAGTTCTGTATGTGTCATGTGTGTCTTGGGGCAGGGGATACTATCTTATATATGACCACAAGCAAAAACAAACAATCTACCAAGCAACACTTCCTCCAAACTGAATCTCACAAAGGCCATTCATGAATGCTGGATGTTCTGGCAGGCTGAGCGACGATATGTGTGTATCTTATTGGACTCCTATCTGTCACAGCCACATGATCCAAGCAGGAAACGGATTTTGCTCTGAGCCCAGCCATAGTTCCTAAGCAATCTATTAGTTTCTCCTGTTTGTCAAAAACTCCAGGTGGGCCCTCTGATGAGAGTGACCTCTCAGCCAGTGTCCTACCTGAGTCACCCCTGATGCCAACCCTGGGTGCAGGCCAACATTTTCTTCAAGTACCGATTTACTTTGCCTGGAAGTACCGTAATTCACACCGGAGTAATGGGTGTTCTGTATGGTAATATTGTTATTATTTTAAAGGTAATGCACTGGATGTTGTTTATTTAAAAAGTTGGTCCAAACAGCCAGATAAAATACATGTTTCTATAACGTCATTTCCCTACTTTGTGTGACCTAAAAATGGCGTGGCACCCATGTAGGAGGATTGCCAAAGAATACATATTGCTAACGAAAAGTCATACTTGATTCTCAGCACCGTGCCTGAATAGAATCCAGTGCCCAAAATGTACTATAGAAAAAAAAGTCTCACAGCTTTTAATTAGGGCTACCACCTGACTAAAGAAATCTTGCAGCACCATCTTATGATTCTGTACTAAGAAGTAAGTCCCATTAGGTTCAATGCAACTTACTCCCAGGAAAGTGTGTACAAAATTGAAGCCTTTGTCAAGCTAGAGCATGAGTTTTAGTTGATTGTTTCTGCATTTATACAGAAGTAAAAACAATACTTTGAAACAAGAAGCAGACTCTCTTTGGTTTTAGATGATGCACATGTGTGTTGCCGAAGGCATCATTTTAGAAGAGGCATCCCCTTTTGTGTGGGATGGGAGAATGTCTCTTTTTATGGTGCTTGACAAGTGCGGTTTTGATAAATACTGGTGTTATATAGTTTTTAAAAAACTGCTGTTTAATCAGAGGCATGTTTTAGTTGATCAAAAGTTTTAATCAATTAATCTAATAGATTTTCAGTTTAAAAGTGCAGCTCCATTTTTAACCCAATTGTATGCTTGTAGGAGGAAGTCTTCCAAACCTGTGTTAAATGCAGCATTAGTAGACATTAGTAGACAAACCTATTGGAGACAAGGACTGGAGTTGATCCTGTGGTTAAGTTCAGAAGATGATGCTACTGGCCAGAATAATCCTAAACATTCCATCACTTGCTCTATGGGTTTTGTGGTGTCTGGCATTAAGACAGCAACATTCCCTGCACCAGGATTAACAGTGTCTGTGCGATTACTACTTTGAGGGATAGGACTGAAACTGGGCATTGCGACAAGATGCTAGATCTCAAGCCAAGTTCATATGACTGCACCTACATCAAGAAATTTGTGTTAAATATACAGAATATAAGGAATGATTTCTTTGGTTATACTGCATTTTTTTTACAGGAGCAAGTATCTATCATTCCTAGGAGTGCCCTATAGGTACCAAGCTAGGACTGCCCACCTTTGCTTTCCACAACCTTTTCCTCCATGCAACAAGATCTTCTGAGGTAGCAGTATCCTCTACAAAGAGAATTCCTTTCCCTCCTTGCTGCATATGACATATCAAATGTGACTGTTCAAGCCTGCATTTACCTGGCACCGCTCACTAGCTTGGAAAGAAAAAACACAAGATCTCCACAGTTAACGCCCAGGTGCAAATAAAAGATCCCTTGCAAAGATAAAGAAAGAGAGAAACAGGAGGTGCCAATTGACTTGTTTCACTCTCAGTGCAAGTCTTGCTGTTGGCCTGTTTGCCAACCGGTTTGCACAATGCCGGGTGAGGTACAGATCTCAGCTTTGAGATGAAAACTAGAAGCACCAAGTTGCACCATACATTGTATGTATCTGACATTCCCGTCTCACTTTGTTTGACTATATTAAAGGCTTCCACCCAGCTGTATAAGCAAGAGGTCTTGCTGTGGCCTATTCAAGTTGTGCAACTTGCCATATTTCTATAGCCTGAATTTATGCTTCAGAATATGCTTATTTTTAGCAAGTCTACGCATACCTTTTTCCCCCTATTAATCTGCTTGTTTAGTATGACCTTAGGGTTCTAGAAACCGTGAACAGCCAGGATTTTTGTGGAAAAGACTCTGAGAAGCCCCATTAATTAGGAGGTTCCATAGATGTGGAATAGTACCGTGATACTATGCATTCTTCAAATTTGTGGGACATTTTGCACCATGTGACCCACCCAGTATAAAATTTCATGTTGGTGGTAATGGTTCTGCAAATGTATAGAGTGATAGAACTGGAAGGACCAAAAAGCCATCAAGAACAACACTGCTGCAAGGCAAGACCACCCAAACATTAGATCCTATGATTCAATTCAGGCAGTCTAAACCATGGCACAAGCAGAGAACTGGAGCACCACAGACCAAATAGATCCATATGGTACAAACGGGTGAGCCAAAACGCACACACAAATAGAAGGCAGCTCCCTTCTAGGGCCATTAGCAAAGCAGACCCTGGGGGATCTTCCTTCCTGACTAAACTAAGTGAAACCCTGAACACGAGTAAAGACCATCTACTAAATCTCCTCAAAGGAAGGTTTGGGGAAGCTCAGTAACAGAGCACATGCTTGTATGCAAAAGGTCTCCTGGACAGCCTCCCTATCAGGAATGTTTAAGGATAAGGATCAATGTTTGATTTAAGGCAGCTTCATATGTTTAATCAAAGACTTGGAGCACCCATCTTCAGGAATCTGCTCTCTCTCTCTCTCTCTCTCTCTCTCTCTCTCTCTCTCTCTCTTTCCAATCCCAGGAGTATCTCCTTAGGAAGCAGGGATCCAATGCAAATCCCACCTAGCATACCCAGCCTGTGAAGCCAAGGGACAGCAGTAATAATGGCCCACTGTTAGTAAAGTGGGAGTCGGACTTAGATCCGGAAGATCCAGGTTCAAATCCCCGCTCAGCCACGAAGCTTCCTGGGTGACCTTGGGCCAGTCACTATCTCTCAGCCCCACCTACCTCACAGGGTTGTTGTGAGGACAAAAAGGAGGGGAGGAAATATGTACACCACTCTGAGCTCCTTGGAGGAAGGGCGGTATAAAAAAAATGTGGGGAAAGGTGGTTGTGTGCTACTCCGTCTCCACCATCACTCTTTTCTTTTCCTTTGCTTGACATGGTGACAGTGAGAACTCCTGATCAAATTGTGATGGAAAAGAAGCAATCTTCCGCTTAATTACTACAACAAATCACTATCCATCCTCATGCATGAGAGAGAGAGAGAGAGAGAGAGAGAGAGAGAGAGAGAGAGAGAGAGAGAGAGAGAGAGAGAGATGTAGTTTTGCAAGATGGAATGTCAGCCAAAGATGGAGAGAGGAACCACTGAGCCTAGTCCCCCCCACATTCCTATTCTTCATCCCTTGCCTTCTTCTCAGTGGAGGACTTGTCATAACATACAGTATTTGAAGTCTGAAAAGCCATCATACTGGAGGTATTTGCAAGGAGCAATTTAGCAATAGATTAGCTGACCAGCTGATGACGGATGGTACACAGGATGACTTAATTAAAACAGATGAGTTTGGATCTTCAGGAACAGGGACTTGGGGGAGACAAGGCAAAGGCTCACCTGTATTCAAGAGGTTGCTGAGAGCTGTTTGTCCACTGCAGGTGTGCCAGCAAGCAGCTGATTCGTTCAAAGTGGGCAGTGATTCAGTGCTGAGGGAGCTAATTGAATTTAGCTCACATTTAGCCCACATCAGCTGACGCCCCTGGCTAATTCAGTGGATAAGCAGTGAGGTGGTGAAGTTTGAGGATGACACTAAACTTTTCCGGGTGGTAAAGACCAGAGGGGATTGTGAAGAGCTTCGGAAGGATCTCTCCAAACTGGGAGAATGGGCAGCAAAATGGAAGATGCACTTCAATGTAAGTAAGTGCAAAGTGATGCACATTGGGGCAAGAAAACAAAACTTCACACATATATGCTAATGGGTTCTGAGCTGTCTATGATGGATCAGGAAAAAGATCTTGGGGTGCTGGTGGACAGGTCGATGAAAGTGTCGACCCAGTGTGCAGCGGCCGTGAAGAAGGCCAATTCCATGCTCGGGATCATTAAAAAAGGGATTGAGAATAAAACGGCCAATATTATGCCATTGTACAAATCGATGGTAAGGCCACATCTGGAGTACTGTGTCCAGTTCTGGTCACCTCATCTCAAAAAAGATATAGTGAAACTGGAAAAGGTGCAGAAGACAGCAACCAAAATGATTAGTGGGCTGGAGCACCTCCCTTATGAGGAAGGGCTACAGTATTGGGGGCTCTTCAGTCTAGAAAAAAGGTGCCTGAGGGGGAACATGATTGAGACGTATAAAATTATGCATGGGATGGAGAGAGTGGATAGAGAGAAGTTCTTCTCCCTCTCGCACAACACAGGAGAGTGGTGGGAGAATTAGAACAGACAAAACAAAATATTTCTTTACCCAGTGTGTAATTAATCTGTGGAACTCCTTGCCACAGGTTGTGGTGATGGCACCTGGCCTGGATGCCTTTAAAAGGGGATTAGACAGATTTATGAAGGAAAAGTCCATCACAGGTTACAAGCCATGATGGGTACATGCAACCTCCTGGGTTTAGTAATAGGCTATCTCTTAATGCCAGATGCAAAGGAGTAGCGACAGCAGCAGAGTACTGTGCTGCCGCTGTGCCCAGGGCAGTGACGTCACGACATAACGTGACGTCACTCCCGGGTGTCTCTTCGCAAGCCGCAGCCACTCCACCTCCGCTCAGAGGAGAAAGCAAACGGCTGCAGCTGCCCTCCTCCTCGGGGTGCGCCCTGACGAGGAGGTTGCAAGGAGGCTGCAGGAAGGATTGGGCTGACAAAGCCACTTCCTCCATGCTCAGAGCAGTGTTTCAAACAGGAAATAGCAGACCAAAAAAAGAAAAGAAAAAGATACTGAATAAATATTTAGCCAGATAAACATGCCAGGCCCTTGATACTTTTTAAAGCCCAGGTCTGCCCAGAGCACAGTGGAGGTGTGAGGATCAGGGCTGGATTTGGAGCTGGGCACATGTGTCATTACAGGAGTGAAGATGAAAGAAACAACGTCACCCTGCAGCATAAAAAAAAAAGTCAGCTCCAGCAGGTAGCTGGAGCTGATGCGCTCCATGTATCATTCATGTATCTGAACACGCTCTTATCTTCCAATAAAAACCTGCTTTCCCCCACAATATATAGATCCCCCAGGTCCAGCAGTCTCCCCATTTGGGAGCCATGAACATGGGATTCCAGGTTGCCTGCTTGATGTTCCACAGAAAATCAATGACTTAAGGGCCAAATTACACGCAATGCTCCACTATGTGCTTTTCCCTAATGTTTTTTCAAAACCAAAATGCAGCTGAGTGATCACAATCTGTAGAGAAAGACCTATGAGTGGGGAGGAATTTCTTAACCCTTTCCCCACCACCGTCTCTAGTGATTTTTCTGCTATAACTGCTTCAAAGCTGTTCCCCTCCCTGCAGGGAAAAGCTACAGGTACTTGTGGTTGTTTTGCAGGGGGCAAGAGTGGTGGTGGTGGTGGGATGAGTTTTTTAGTAGAAAAGCTACCAGACAGGAAGGATGAAGAAATGGCTTCCCAATGCATGGATCTACCACTGCTGATTGTCAGAGAAAAACAATACACAGTAGAGTGTCACAAGCATTTGCTCCTAAAAGTAAAGATGAGCTTATGTCTACAAACTGTACTACAAAGCCCAGTGTCCAGGGATGAAATTATTGCCCCCAAAGAAGAGGCGTATAATTTGCAATCTTAGGGCTGTTTATCATGATTTGTAGCTGCTCTTTGAAATGGTTAGGTGTGTGGTCTCCCTTGCTGAATCCTTGCCCACAGCAAATAGATTCAGTGCAATTAGCAACACAGACAGGATCGGGCTATTTTGCATGTCCCTGCATGTCCCCTTAAATGTGGGTTTGTGTTTGGTGGTCAGATGAATCATTCTTCACACTCCAATCCCAAACATGCTACATGGAAGTAAATCCCTCTGACATCATGAGTTTAGCCTCAGACTATATTATGTCATTCATTGGTTAAAACAGGAAGGAAAATAAGCAGGGTGTTTTATTTATGTTTGTTTACTTCCAGAATTTATAACCTGCCTTCCTGACACACTGGGCATCCAAGATGATGTACCGCATAACACAAATACACAGCAAGATGGAAGAAAAAGTACAGCACTTCAAGAGTGCCCCCCCTCCCCAGCCTTTACCAAGCGGGTGTAGACCATCCTCCATATGAATATGCTCCCTTATTCCTTCTACATGCCCCTGTTGCCAAGACAGATGCTGAGTCATCAGATGTTGCGATGCAGCACTCCTCCCCATCGCAAAGTATGGAAACAAAGTAAGCAGTGACTTGATGGAGAAAATTAAGACATAATCACACATAGTTTGCCACTGACCTCTCTCACATCTGATTCAAAGTGTTTTTTTGGAACCTCAGGAAAACTTTCCAAGTGGTTTGGACACACACACACACATACATGCACACGCCCGCCGCCTCAGTTTCATCTCTGGAGAATTAAAAGGTAAACGTTCCAGGCACTAGCGACTCTGCTACTTTGGGAGCAACAGCATGTTTATATTTCCATCTCTTTCCGAAAGCCTACTGAGCACTTCCTGAGATCAGAGGCAGGACAGTGGGTGAGGTGTGTGTATATTTCTCTTATGATCTCAGGCCAAGGTTTTGGCCACTGCCCCAGGAGAGGGCAGTTGGACAGCCTGATAAAGATCATGGCAGCTGAGAAGGGAAGGGAAGAAAGCATCAAAGCCGCTTGATGGTGTTACACCCCACATCTGCTGTCCCACAGTGTTGCTAAGAAAAATAGCAACATCCAGCCAGACTGCCTTCTTGAATGGGAAGAACTCGTGGAAAGACATGCACACTCTCTATCGACAACGTTGCCCGACAGCTAGAGAGCCGTGGCGTTCCCCGCTTTGCAAAATTTTAAAAGTGCATATGAATAAAGAGAGCAAAGGTGGAGAAAACAACAAGAGAGCTGTATGCGGGATTGCTGCTTGGCCAGTTCTAAACTTATGTTTTCCTCCATTTGGGCAGATGCTGTAAGACATCATCAGTAGTAGTCCAGTTTAAAAGGAGACATATTTTCATTAACTGATGCAAATGAGAAACTGTCGCTTTTTGTTTCTCTTGAACTCTAGCCAGGAGAAACCTGACCAGCTAGACTAGCCTTTTTGTGCTGATCCAGAATCCATCATACACAAACATTTATGACTATGCAGTGGAAAAAAAAAGTCTATGTTCTTGGGGACTGTATAAAGGCTTAAAAAACCATGGTGCATGATGAAAGGAACCAGAGGTTCTCTGGTTCACCATGCAGGAAGTTGCCCTTTGAAGATGATCACATAACAAAGACCTCAAATTAATGCCATCTAGAAAGATAATCTAGTCCACCTCCTTTCAATAACATAGGGGTGTGCTATGTCAAAACCAGCCATGACATTTTATCTATTTGGCCTTTCCATTAACCATCCCAAAAAGAGTACATCCTTTCACTTTCATTAGTGACTTAACACATATTTTGTTGTCCAAATTTGATCACATGGGCCCTTACAAAAAAGGGGCATTCAGGGAAAACTGAATCCTCTCCCCACAGTGCAATCCTATAACCTTTGGGAAATGTAGTCAGCCATTTACTAACCCATCTTGCCAAGGTGTTGCACTAGTTCAACTTTCTCTAGTTTTCTCCACTACTGTATGTTTAAGTGCTCAGCACTGGCCTTGCCTTGAGGCAACTTTGGTGTCACTTGCCAGGACTCCATCCCTGATCTGAAAAATTCTGCCCTGGCTATTCCTGACTATCCAGGTTTCTCCATTTTCTGCCCCATCCTCCCAGATTCCTCCAGTTTCCAAGATTACTGCCGGTTGTGTGCGAGAGAGAGAGAGAGAGAGAGAGAGAGAGAGAGAGAGAGAGAGAGAATAACAGCAGTTTTGTTCGTTTGCAAAAGGAGCAAGTAAAAATGGAATGTTTAGAACTGGTATTAGTGGGAACTAAGGATGCAGTCTTGGAGGGAGCGGGGCTGCCTAAGTTGCTCTTTGCAGGTTCTTCTGCCTTGTAGGAGTGTCTCTATGCCTCTACTTATGCTCTGCTTGTACATTTGGAAATAAAGCAATTATTGCTAGGCTGCAATAAGTCTTCAGTGTTCTTCTCCAAAAGAAACAAATCTAAGTACTGCTGCTCCAGGAAGTTGTCACTGCTCAAGAAAGTGGGGAAGATGCAACACCACTCCCAACCCAGCCTACCAGATTCTGCTCTGACTTCACCTGCTTCGACTCCACTCCCTGACCTTGTGCAAGGGGGCATTTTTGAAATCAAAAGTTAGCATTTTAAAGTGTACGTGCCTAGTTGTGTATGTGAGAGAGAAACATGGCTTGCACTATTATTTGCTTCCCTCCAAATTAGACCTGCAACCTGCTTTATGTGTAAGAGCAGAAATAGGACCCCGCTGCTTTGAAAGGTGTTCATTTGAAGGGTTATTTGCATGCACATATTTATTGGGAATTTTCAGACTGTGTATGCCCTTCGAAAATTACAGAAAAGGCATGGTCAACCCCATAATGGAAACACAGGGCTGTGTCTCTTGCTGCAATGTGCCAAGTGACCCACAGTATGCTTAGTACTGTATTGTTGGTAAACAATGTGTTGAATCATGGAGACTGGAAATCAAATGCAGAGACCCCTACACTGTGCAGAGACCCCCTTCAGTGTTGGAGGAAGAACGGCATATGCTCACCTAATATACCTTGGAAGTGTAACATGCTCACCAGAAGGGTCACCTGAGAGTAGTAAGAGGAAAGAAGCCTGGAAGAACAGTGAGAATATACTGTACTCTGCATGCTTTATCAAGGAAAGGGAAGCCATTTGTCTCCCATAGGAAATGGGCAGCAAAGCTTCACTGCCAGACTGCGTTGTGATCCAGAGAACTGCTCCTACTCATTGCAGAGCTTGGTTGTTTCTTCCCCTGAGCCTTCATGTCTGGAAGCAGAAGAGGCTAGGCTATTATTAAAGGCAGGGCTCAAAGGTAGAATATGTACAGAAGGGACACATATTGAATATTGGCCTTGCAAAACACTAAATGGAGAATTTGGCAACTATTTCTATGGGAGGGGCTGGCCATCAACAACATAAATCATATACAACAGGAATTCAGAACTAGGGCAGTAGGGAGTGTCAAGAGAGAATGTCAGAACTTGCTAAAGCATTTAACTGGAGCTTATGGAGACATCTATAAGATCATGCTCCTTTCATCAAACCAGTGGCCAACCCTGGTTTCCTAATGTTGCTCTGCATGCCCTCATCTGTGTGCAATAAGGAAATATGGTGGATACCGTCAGGGCACCAAGAGCAGAGAGGTGCAAAGGCAAGAAAGGTTGTTGGGTCTCATATTGGTGAAAGCGGCATAGATCAGCACTTTTACAAAATGTATTATTTATAGTTTAGCATCCCAATCCTATGGACCTGCTGCACTGACAGAACTCGTGTCCCAGTGGTGCAGCATGCTTTACAGCGGTTGCCCAATGCGACCCACCATTCTGCACAGCTGGGCCACCGCCACAAGTGGTGAACAGCCATGCACCAGCAGCCTCCTGAACAGCCCCAGCGCTGGTAAGTCAGTGCAGGGGTCAGGCGGTGTGCAGAACGGGAAGAGGAGGAGAAGGAATGGTGCGGAGACCAAGGTGGGGAGGGGTGTGTGTTGAGGCCAGGAAGGGGGCTGTATTGGTGGCGGCAGCTCTGCCAATATGCTACCCCCCCTTCAAGGCCTCGATCCACTTTCCTTGGACTTTTGCCACCAAAATCGCAGGCGCAGGTCCAAGTAGACCCATCACAACAGTGGATGCTTACCCTTGAGCAAGGGAACAAATGTTCCCTTACCTGGAGGAGACCTCTGGGACTGACCCCCTGCAGGATGCAGTGCACGCTCTGGTGAAGCAGCTGCATTAGCGCAGGGGTTTAGATAGGATTGGGCTGGCAAACAATCACATACCCTCCAACATCTGTCATACAAAAATAAGTATATGTTTTATGGGCTCTGAACATTTCACTGTTGGGTAACTAGCAAGCAGGATGATTTGACTACTGCCAAGTGTTGGCTGGCACATCCCACCAAGAATTTTGAAAGAAATGTACATTTCAAACCACATAGTAAACACATCCTTTTAGATTCGGGTTCCACAGGCGATTCTGCATATTTTCACTGTGTCACCCAAACCTAGCTGCTAATACTTAAAAGGTTGCAGGTGACAGGTACACACCTAATACACCAGTGATAGGTATACACAGTTGAGGGGGTGGGAGTGGGAACGGTATCAAACAGATGTACTTGGTATAGTTGAGAGCATATAAACATTCATGAGCATATACATTCCAATAAGCTTAGTGACATATATCCTCATTACATATGTCTGAAGATAGGGGCTATGTTTGTATGAAAGAGAAGTTCATTTGGGTTTTTCCGGGCAGAAATCAGTGGAGAAAGCATCACTGGTAGTGGGAAAATTCTGGGGGTTTCCTACTGTGATGAGAGTTGTGCCATCCCTAATTACCAAAAGATGCGTTTGCAGAGAGCGGGAACCACATCAGTCACAGTCATCCCCCCCCCCACTCCCCACAGCCTCTTTTCTCTTGGTTTTGCTAAATTAAAATTAATGTGCAACAGCAGCTGTCGAAGCTAACGGGAAGCTGGTGCCCATTACCTCAGAGGGTCTCTTCTGGGAAGAGTTCTGTGTGCGCATGTGTGTATTTGGGTATGGAAACAATTCAACCAGCTGGCATCTCACCAGTGTCTACCAACAGGTTCAGGGTCTGTCCAAGGTGGTCATCCTTTGCACAGGGAAACAGTGTTATCCAACTAAGGAAATAAAAGAGCAACTTAAATTCAGACAATCTCTTGTTTTATTCCAGAGAAGACAGTAGCTCTTCCACCAATTCATACTATGGCATTTATAGGTCTAACAAATCAACTTCTCCATATTCCTGACGGAAATGTGAATGGGAAATATTTGATAAAATTTTAGAATTGCAAGAGTGTGTTGAATTATTTCTTTTCTTGAAATATCAATCTACTTTTGAACTGAACTAAACGTGATGCTTTCCCTTTGTACTCAACTCTCACTGGAATTGTATGAAATATTGATAATATTTTCTGTTTATTTTTTGTTACTGTAATTTGACTTGTTGTAAGCTGTCTTGGGCCCAATTTTGTGGAAAGGCAGCATACAAATAAAGTTGATTGATGGATGATTTGGGTCTCAGAGAAAGCACAACAGTCACAAGAATATGACGATATAAGACCATTCAATTCTTTCTTCTCCATGGAAATTTTCTAACAGACAACACTGCAGAGTAAATTCAAAGGATCTACTCTCTGTCGCCTCTCCAAAGCAAGTTTTCTTTCCACACCAGCATTTGTAGTTGCCCATCTTTTTGCTGTGTTTCTCACACTATAGGCTGTCTCACCTTATTATACTACCAGCTTTTTCTTGACTTTCTTGTTCACTTGCTTTTCCTTCTTGACCCTTCCTTCTTACTGTCCTTTTCTAGGTAAAAAAAGGAGACAGAAGCAGGGGACAAAAAGAAAGATCTATTCTAGAGACAGAGGGGACACTGGAAGAAATATTAAGCAGGGTTAGATCTTGGAACGAAGTTCTGGAGAAAGCAATGGGAGACGTTGTGTAACAACTGAAAGAAAAAAGGAGGGGGGAAATAGAATTTGGCAGGTACCACTGATTGTGGGGTAAAACAGCGGTTCATACAACGTCTTCTAAGAGACTAAGAACACTGTGAAAAGTTGTATCATTCTCATTGTGACTAAGGACGGATTTCAATCATTGCCTTAGGAACAAAACTGAACAATATAGGTATGGTGTTTTTTTCTGTGATCTTACCTATTTTTGTCTCTTACGTTTGGACCTATGGTCAGTTTTCTGCAAGGAAGATTCAAAATCTTAAAGAAGATGGCTATATATTCCAGGGTAAAGTAGGAGACCTAGAATGCTGTATTCGCAAAAAAGCAAACACAAACACAAAATACACACACACACACACACACACACACACACACACACACACACACACACACACACACACACACACACACAAAATTCTAATTCTGTAACAAGAAGCAGCACAGGAATATAAGGGGACAAAAAGCATGCCAAGAATAGTGGTTGGGAGGTAGGCTCTGTTGAAATTCACAGCCAAAGGCACTGAATTCCAGACCTCAGACCAGGCTTCAGAAGGAGTAGAAAGGCAAAGCTATGGTGTGTGTGGAGCCGTGTCTAAATTCTTCAGCTGTGCTTAGTATGTGCTCATTCAGAACTGTGTCTTGATTCTGACTCCTGCTCTGCCTAGCAAGTTGCTTACATGAGAACTCAAGGTTCACCCCACCGCATCCCAACAAACATACTCCAAGCTGGGCCTCATTCAGACAACCTTTTTCTTCCTCTTTCCATTGCCTTCCTCCCTGTTTGTGTCAGAGCCAGGCTTTGCTGCATCATGGAGAAAAAGCATCCTGCCCTATCATGAAGCTGGTTACAGCTTGCCAATTGAGATGCTAAATGCTGGGGATAAAGAGCTTGTGGAAAGATAATAAAGCAAAGGGGAGTAAATTAAAGTAGCTATAAATAGCACTAGGAGAAAGGAGAAAAGATGATGTCACCCACATTTACATAAGCTGGTATTTCTATCAATTCCTACATGCAGTTTTCTTTGTCCCCCTGCCCCGGGAATTGGTTTGAACTGGAGTTAGACAGTCCCTTATATGTAGTCATCTTTAATCCGAGTGTAGCATGAGCCCTCCGCATTTTTTATTTATTTTTTGCTTTTGCTGTCATACATCAAATTCATATGACCTAACCAGTGTGTTGAAAAGTGCGCTGAGCATCCCGGTGCAGCAGAGTTCATCATGTGATGAAATAGTCATGTCATTGCCCCAGCATGCATCTAGCTCGCAACTCAACATATACAAAAGCTGCTGGATAGGAGAAGAGCAACAACACTGTAAATGTGGATTCAATTGCAAGGTATGCTTGTGTGGTAAAGTCATCACAGAATCATTATGTCAGTCAGGTACTAAATTTTGCACAGATCAGTTTGAGTCAGGTTGCCAACACACCAGTTTGGTTATGTGAAGGGGTTCTGGATGACTTAAAAATGGGAATAAGTAGAAAACTCTGCTCATGACTTACACGGCAGTGTCACACTGCATTCATCAAGCAAACTTGGAACTCAAAATAATTATAATTTCCATTTTATAGCTAGGGTTGCTCAAGGCCATGAAATGAGGCCAAGTTCAGCTACACTACTTCTATCTGTTTATGTGAATGCACATTGAAGAGGACTGGCAAACTCAGAACGGTGCCCCTTTTCCCGCCCTCAGTCTAAAAGATTATGTAAAAATTGTGCAATTTATTATGCAATAATAAATATTATTTATTTGTACTAGTAAGGACAATTTTACCCTTGAGTCAAAGCAAGGTCATGATCTCAATTCCCTTAGGGTCACCTGACTCCCATTTATATAGCATTTGCACAGAAGCTCCTGTGTTGCTCTTCTGCAAGAGTGAGTGCATAATAAACATGTATTGATGGGGGCCAACTGGCAAGTTAGAGATGTGCTTTTCAGTTATCTCAGAGAGGGAGCCTGGGCTCTTTTTAAAGAGGGCCTTTTCAATTGTGCCACCTTGTTTGTGGCACTCCCTCCCCAGAGATGCATGCCCAGTGCCTACATTGCTATCCTTCTAGAACCAGACGGCGAAGACCTTTTTATTCTCCCAGGATGTTTTAATGGTGCTGCTGTTCTTAACTGCTGTTTTAACATGGTGGTTGTATTTTTAAAGTGCTTTTATTTGTAAACCAGCGTGAGAAATTTGTTGAAAGGTAGTATATAAATACCTTAAATAAATAGATAGGAATTGGAAAAATATGTGAAGGAAGTGTAAAGCACAAACTTTCTGTCCAAGACATCATATGCCCAGGGTCAGTTTTTCCACAATCACAGATGACTTACTTGTCACAGGATCTTTCAAGAGGTACTGTGCAATTTCACACCAATGTGAATACAAACAACTAGACTGACCTCTTCACACACATGCACAGCTGACTGATAAAAATGTACACAGCCCTCAGCGTCACTTCTGTTTCACTTGCAACAGTTTTATTTCAATTTACATTTCCACTGAAGCTTTGTATAAACAAGCAAAAAAGTTAAGTACAAAAAAAGACAGTGTCATCCTTTAATTAGATATGTGCTTTCGCTTTTTATTTTTTATGAAGTCATCTTCAGTCTGCTCCAATTCAACCTGACTCTTTTTCCTTGTTTCCAAACTTCTGTTCTGAGCATATTTTCTGGCAAATTTATCAATCTGCGAGGTTCATATTTACGAGCTAGAATCTGGTGATGTGTCTCAACCAGATTTCAAGCTTAATAATATACCAGGCTCTTAGAAGAAAAAAGGCAGTGATTTCCTAACACATGGCTGAACTAGAGAGAAAAGACACATACTGACATTGCTTAATTGATTGGTGAGAGCTCAGAGTAGAGCAATAAATGTGAGGTAAAGGCAGGCAGGGTTGATTTATGAGGATTTACCAGAAGAAACACATGTGCACATTACATGGCCATAGGGTGACTAAGAGGAAAGACTGAGTACATTTCTGGGTCTTTGAAGGCAATTAACAAACTGCACTTTCCCCCTTAGTGCTGCTGTGCTTGCACTATCATGGATTCCGCATCAGTAGAAAGAGATTCTGTGCCCACGTAATGGACAAAGAAAGGAAGGACAGACTTACTCCAGTGAGAAAGCTGCTTTCAAAGAGAGAGGGGGGGGGGAAGAGAGAGAAGAGGTGTGCACTTCAAGCACAGCAATGAAGGAGAGCTCAGTTTTCAAAGAACAAAAGAAAAAGTCATAGGAGGGAAATGGTCCATGTAACAGTGACCTCTGTTTCAGGGAGAGTGGGCAGCTGTGCGGATGCTGACCATTTTTCTTCCATTAAAACGATTAGGTAAGTCATCCCATGTTGGAATGGTAAAGCTGTATAGGACAGCTCAGCAATAAAAGAAGAAACAAATCAATATCAAAACATAAAACAAAAATTAAAGTTCACTAAACGGCATGGGAATGGGGATAAGAGCTGTACAACTAATGATGTCACAAGCATTACCCTGCGGAGGCCCATGAAACATAGGCAATCCCATTCCACAAAGCACTGACAGCTGTAATGGTCATGCTATCAGGGGAGGGGGGAATCTAAAAATAATAAACAAATACATAACTAAACAAACAGATTCCACAGGGAGGATTTTTTATACAGTGTTATACAGATGGTACAATCAGACTACAGAAGAGGGAAAGAACCACATCTGGTTTATGTTGGGCAGTTTGTTATATCTGGTGTGATTGTGTATATGGTTCAAAATACTGGAAAAACATTCTATCATGTATCATTATGAGATCCTATTAAACCCCACGACAGGATACTTGAAAAGACATGTACAAACTGAACAAAGACAGTACAGATGTCAGGTTCACGGGAGCCCTTGGCCAAGTGCTTTTGTGGGCCCCTTACTGGTGGCAAGGGGGCGGGGCAGCAGCACTGGCAGCCACCATCTTTTCTTTAACTTGCAATGCCCCCATCCCCACTGTTGAGTCAATGGAGACAATGGCAGGGGTGATGGCAGTGCATTATAAGTAAAGGAAAATGGCAGCTACCAGCACAGTTGGTCAAGAGTGCGCCAAGCCAAGGCCACTGCTGCCACTGCAGTAAGCCCCCACAAGGGTTTGGAGTAGGGTTACCTTGGCAACAGTAACTTCAGCTTAAACTGCTTCTCAGTGGCTGCTTCCTTTGCACCAGAAACTCTCAGGGGTTGGCCAACGGGCCCTCAGTTCACCAACCCCTGATGCCAGCCCTGAACATAGATCAGTAGAGCAAATATGATAACCACAGAAAAGGATTTTGTTGGACAATCCTGAAAACAACATTAAAGCATTAATGAAGGCATGGAAATGCAGAATCAGGAATATTGTGTTGATGAACAAATTGATATACTTCAAACATCTATGGGAGGAGAAAATGAAGCCAGTTGAGAGACTTTTGCAATAATCAAGTCCTTGTAATCAATGCAGGAACAGAATAATGTGAATAGAAAATGTTAAACAAGAAACATTGTCCTAAATCTTTAATTTTACTATCACCAAGGCCGGCAGCTCATCCATGGTCCTGGTTGACCTCTGGAATGAGGAAATGGCTAGGGCCGTGGATGAGATTGCCCTTGAATGACCTCTACACGGCTGTCGATCCAAGGTCCCCTAGTTTAATGGGGAGCTGCAGATGATGAAGCGACGGGGTAAGCGTCTGGAGCAGAGAGGTGTAGCCAGCCCCTGCTGGGGGGGGGGCCTGACGGACTGACTCCCTGTGTTCTAGCACCTCCCCTGTGCCGCCAAAGATGACGCTGCAAAAAAGGCACCTGCAAAAAATGGGCTAAAAGAGGCCTTAAAAAAGCCTCTTTTAGGCCATTTTTGCAGCATTCACAAGCACCGGGGGGGGGGGGGGCGCACCACTTACCTGGCTGGAGGCAGCCTTGTTGCTGTCCCTAGAGAGGCTGCGCCTGCACAATTACTGCAGAGTCTCTCTAGCTCCTAGTCTCGCTGGTGAAGTCCTCCAGTCCTCCTGCCAGCGAGACTAGGAGCTAGAGAAGCTCTGCAGTAATTGCAGCCTCTCTAGGGACATCTTTGGCCAGCAATAAGGCTGGCTCTGTCCTTGGCAGCACAACGGAGGCTGGGTAAGTGGTGCCGGCTCGCGCGCGCACACCCAGCGCGTATTGCTATGCGTCCCAGAGCATCCACGAGCCGGGGGGTTGCCAGTGCTGGAGTGATGGTGGAGGAAGACCCGCAGCAGATCCGACTGTACATGGGCTAGAGCCCATTGGAGGGCCTACTCCGTGGCGATGATGGCAATGAAGAAAGCTTTCTTCTCTGCCACCATTGCATCTGCTGAGTGCCATCCAGCGAGGTTTTTCCATGTTGCTTGGCCCAACTCCGGGGTGGGATGACATGGATGGACATCAGCCCACTGTGAGGAATTTGCTAAACACTTTGCATACAAAATTGGTCTAATCCATTGTGACTTGGGACTCCTCTTTGGCAGGGTTGATTGATGTCTCTGGGGCATCTGTGGGTTCCAGCATTCTGGATTCCTTTCAACTTGTACAGCCTGAGGACTTGCTTCCCTTGGCCCATTGTAGCTACGCAAGTGTCCACATCCAAAATTTGTAATGTGCGTGTGAAACTTGGACAGTTTTTCTGTCTTTTCATGTCGTGACGGTTGTGGTATGTCCGTTTATTTTAGATTAATAAATCAGCTTTACTTTTGCACCATCGTTTTTGAATAACCCTGTATTTGAAATAATATTAAATGACATCAAAAACTCTCCAGTCCATATAGAGAACCACCATGCCAGTAAACAAGGGGAGCCAAGCTCATGGTTTACTTTTCACATGGTGTTACTTCTTGAATTGTGCCATCTCAGCAAACTGCCTAGTTCCGTACACTTCAGCCTTCTGTAATGTCATTCTATACAGTTTCCGACAGCAAAGATTATGCCTATTGTTTATTAGAGGGCTTCTCTATAGTACAATCTACTACTGCACAACACTAAAAACCATTGGTTGCATTATTTTCTATTCCAGTAGGTTAATAATACAGTAACAGGGAAAATGAACAAGGATAAATCTTCCCTAGACATCATACATTCAACCAAATATCACCAGTGGCCACCAAATACAGTTGGCCTGCATCTTATGTGAGGGTTACGTTTCAAGGTCGGCGCATAAAGCCAAAATCCAACAAATACATACTGTCTCTTTAAGAACTAAAAGCACAGTATGAGAGACAGGCAGGGACTGAGATGACTGAGGGAACAGCAGCTTCATTCTCTCATTTCATGCTTGCTCCGGCACATAAACAAAGTATGATGAATGATGGGTGGAATCGCTTGTACTATTTCAACTGTTGGTTTCCTCTTTTTTTTGGGGGGGGGGAACCCAAGTACTTGAACTTGTGCAATTCAGTTGTGTGTAAGGTGTGAGCTGACTGTACTATCCAGGAGTTATTTTGTGTTCTTGGTTTTAATGTGCTCTAGTTATTGTTCTGCTTTTGCAAGCAGAGATAGAATCCCCCAGTATTGGTAATTAATTCCTGCTGGGCACAAACATTTTGCCTTACTGTATTACTTAATTGTTTTCAGACAGGATTGTTTAGTCTAGCTAAAGTCACAACTTTCAGCTCTTGAAAACAACTTTTGCGTCTCGGAGAAACTGCTCATTTGAAATTCATAGGTCAAGCAAGTTCATTTGGCATATCTGAAAACTGAACTATAACTGCACTGATAATCTCGTGTAGTAAGACAATAACTCAATAGGGCTTCAGGTTTATGGAGTGTTCATAGGGAAAGGCCTCCATCCCATCCTTTGTCTCAAGAACTACCTCTCTGTACCCTTGCTAGTCAGATGACAAATACAAACAGGATCAGAAGCCATCCCTCCAGCCAATAAACCTCACGTGAGCAAACAGTGAGTTGGAAAATACAGCAGCAATACGACGTCCCTTCCCCTTCCCTTCCGTGTGCTGGACTCTTCCCAAAGTCAACCCTTACCAAAGGCGTTCCTGTAACATCACCTCAGCGATTCCCTGAAGAGCAATTAAACCGTCCCCAGCTGCCAGCTGTGCTGCCGATCAAGCTAACAACCACGGACAAAGACAAGAAGGCGAGACAAACTTGGATCTTCCATTCCTGCCCCAGGCAGGGTGACCACCTTCTAGATTCCCAGAAAGGGAGAGGACGCCAGGAACATGAAACCGAGCATGGAACAGTTGGGTGATGAATTCCTTAGGGTTCATCTACTTCCTTCCTCTGTGATTATACCAGAAATGTGCCTGTGAGAGCAGGTTCGTTAACAAAATCACATAATAGTGGATTAACTAGTCTGCCTTAAGAGACTTTAGTGATCCTGTGACCTCCGTGGAGACTGAAGGGCAGGTGGTAACTCTGGAGTGAGAAAGAGCCTCTTCTTTCCTCTCAATAAGAGACTATGACAACAGGAAGCAGAGATGAAATCGAGTCTGTTGGTAGAATGCTGTTGTACTTCATTACAAGTAGTGCTGAGTCAAATGTTTGTGTGTTTCAGGTTTTTGTGCGTTGAAATGTACATGTTCAATTAGGCAGAACCTTTTGTTGAACAACTAAGCAAATCATACAAAATCAAACATGTTTCTGCTTTTCTTCCATGCCCTGGACACGAATCATGTCTCAGACAGTGCTGGGCAAGAGGCCAAAAAGGTTGGTTTTTAAGGCTCAAGATAATGGCAATACCTGAGAAGGCTCACTCGGCAAAATTCAGGGAAACAAGGGCGTTGTGCGATCCTTGAACTCATCTCACCAAGCCTGAGGAAGCTCCCAAGCCTCCCTCCAGTCTGTGTGACATGTAACAGGCCCACCCTCACCCAGCCTTACCTACAGGCAGTTTTCTGGAGTCTTAGAAACCAGTCTTTGGGGACCCTCCCATGCTTCAGTCCAGTAACCAGGGCTCAGATGAATAACAGCTAAAAATTTTGAGGCAGGCAGTTGAAAACACATCAAAAAATGGAGATACTTTTTGACAATAACAAAAGCAAAAAGAAAACCAAAAATACTATTTTGGTTCCACTCTTATTACAAGACATATAACCAGTCACTCTTCAGTGTACTAGCTGATCTCATAGTGATTTCCTTCCACTTATTGAGTCTAAGACCACATTGCTCCTTAGTTTGGAAAGAGTTTTGAAGTACAATTTATTACAGCTAAGCTGAATCAGAGGTGTGAGCACTTTCTGCAAGCATAGTGCTTGACCTACAACTCAAGTTGGCCAGGTCGAGCACTAGCGGAGGGCCCACAACCCATGGACCTTTTTTTGCAGTTTAGGAGGGGAGCAAATGGAGTGAAAATGTTTGCAGCATGGCTTCCTTCAGTCCACAGGTGTAAGCATTTAACTCCAGATGCGTATATACACTCTTGGGTAAAAATGGTTTAACACACTTTGAGAATGAGGGCAATGCATCCTGCCCTCACACAGGATTTGCTTTATGATAGCCAAATCTGATTATACTTGCGGGTACATGATCCCAGCTTATCAGGGATCACACAGACAATGTGACGACATTATGACATGACATACCCAAATCTGTCTGACTGTAGTATTGTCCCAAACCAAATTCAGAGTGAGGGCAGGAAGAACTCTGCCCTCACTCTGAATTTGCTTTGTGATGTTGTTAACGGAGCCAAAAACTGCTTATCTTCATGGTGTTATGGTTTCATCATGGAGATTATGTGATTCTCAGCAGGATGGGATCACAAAGTCTGTAAGAATGTAAGTTTGAAAAATAATGGCACCAAAGCAGCTGACCAAGCATGTGGCTACAAAAGGCAACAAAAAAAGATTAGCAGGAAAGGTTTAGGGGGCTGGGAAGGCTCTATTTGCACAGTGAAAACATTATCTTGCAATGATTTGGTGCTGCACCTCATCTGATGAAGTTGCACACTTTGCAGCATACACACATATGTCCTAGCAATCCACAGCACTCACGTCTCTCATCACTCCCTGTGGCTTACTGTGTACGCTTATATTGAGCGACAACGACAGAACAGTCTTGGTTACAGATGCCACTATCTGTGGTCACATGCATACCATGTCTACAGCTCAAGTCGAAATCCTGACAATCTAAAAGAAATCCAGCTAAAAATTGTCCCAGCAACACAAGTAAGCTTCTCACATCAGGAGGGATGCACATTGCATATGTTTTTCCCTACCATCCCTTAGCAGTCCAGGGCCAATGGATGTGCTTCACAAGTAGCCCTTGGGAGCACAATGAATCACATGTGTGTTATAGACAGCTATGTGACAAAGACCAGTCCCAAGCAGCTGCATATCACTGACCACAGTCAGCCACATCTCCCCACCCCATACTGTTTCGGCTGCCAGTGCTTTGAGTGATTTCCTACCTGGTGCTGCCTGGATCTCAGACACTCCACCAACCACAATGAGAGCCTCAATAATCTTCACATGGTGCTCAGGATTCACCTCCATGCTAGGAAGAGGACAAAGAGTGCAATGGGAGCCAGGGGTCCTACTAGTTCAATATGGCTGGGATGGTGGATGGAGTCTGACACTCTGACAGCTGGGCATGATAAGACATAGTCAGCTTCAGAATCTATGCAACTTTGGATATTGCTAAGGGCCCCAGCATTGTAAGAGCTTCACAGGCAATAAAGCTTTATGGACCATAAGAGCTGCTCTCAGATTTAATGCTGACCATGGCCCAATTTAAATGTTACTTGAATGGCATGGTTGCCGCAGTCCTGTGCTTGCTCCGATGCTGCTCTGATAATGTATAAAATGTTCTCCCATCTTCCCAAGATCGCTAAAGCTAATTGCATAGCTACATACCCACCCATGATGCCTGCCTGATTCAGCAAGTGTTGCAAGCATGGTACATAACTAACAGCCTGATCCTAACTCCCCGTGCAGCGATGCAGCGGCACCAACACGGCTACCGCTGCTTCCCGTGGGAAGTTTCAGCCTTCAGAGGCCTCCTCGAGGTAAGAGAATATTTGTTCCCTTGCCCCACAGTAAGCCCCTGCTGGCCCAGTGGGTTTACATGGACCTGTGCCAGAATATAACTGGCGCACATCCACGTGGACCTGTGAAGGTGGATCGGACCTGGGAAGGGGGTTGGATTCGGCAGGTGCCACTGCCACCAAACTCACCCCTTTCCAAGGCCCAATCCACCCCTCCCCAACCCTGTCACCACTTTGTTCCGCCTACCTCCTGCCTCCCTTCCAGCCCCTATGTGCTTTTACCTGCAGTAGCGGGTGTCCAGAGCTGGCCACTCACTGCTCCTGGCAGCGGCCAGCTCGCACGCTCTGGCAGGTCATGTTTTGCAAACTGCTGGAAAATGCGTTGTGCCGCCAGAATGTTTGTTCTGGCAGCACAACACACTAGTAAGATTGGGCCATAAGCAATCCACTCTAACCAGGAGGTAGTGGTAGCAGAAACGTTATACATCATGAGAACAGCATGGAAGCAAAATGAGTCAGCAGCAATTGCACCATTCAGGTAACATTTAACTTGGATGCATGCTCCATGAACAGGGAAAGTAGTTGTGGTGGCCCATTGAAAGCTGCTGCCATTGCACAAAGCTCACAAGATCATGGATCTGGACAAGTGATAAAGGAATAGGGTTCCCCACGTGTGGTGCTGCCTGCCCTCTTGGGATCATCCCAAGGGGGCAGGTCTGCATTGTATTGCAAGGTGTAAGACATATCCCACCCAGAAGTGGCTTCCTAGGAAAAGAGGAATTATAGGAGACAAAGATAAATAATGCTCAAGGAGGGGATTTATTCATCCAGACATTTATAGTCTGGTTAGTACAATAGGTTCCTGGCCCCCCCCCACGGATACTGTAAACTGCGGATAAGGGGTAACGCTATCCCCATGGCCATTACCTTTGTTGTGTGTCTTGCTTTAACCAAACACTATAAGCAGCAACATGCTGCTTATAGCAGAGAAGCAGAAAAACCAACTGAGTGCTAGAGAGGCTCAGCTGAAGGTTAACAGGAAGCAATTTAACAGGAGCGTGCAGGAGGGCTCTCGCAGGGAGCATGGGGAACCATGGATACGTGAAACCGCGGACAACTAATCCACAGATAACGGGGGCCTGTACATGTCTGTACAAGGCAAAGTTTGTTATGGGTTTCTTCTGGTCGGCACTCATAGGAAGCATCTGCAGGAGTACAACCATTAGGAAAGTTGCCCGCAGTCACATTCTCCCTTCAGGCCCATAGGGTCTGCTACCACCCCACATGGAGATGGAATCCCAGGGCTCCTGGGTGTCAGTAGGCATCAGCCCCCAACTCTCTAGCCAGTAAAGGGTAAGGGTTTCCCCTTTTCATCCTGGGAGTAGGTTGGTCTGGCTCCTTTCTTCTTTATCTCCCCTTGGTCTTTGCTCCTCCTCCTCCCTCCATCTGGGGCTCTTTCTCCCTCCACTTCATCTCTTCCATAGTTCTGTCTCTTTCTCTCCATTGTGTTTATTCCTTTCTCTTCCTTTGACTTGTCTGTGCTGCTCCTCTCTCTTGCCTCCACATTCTTATTGTTCTTCTTCTCCCTCTCTACCCTCATCTCTCTTTGTCCTCCTTGCTCTGGGCCTGGCTCCACCACCACCCCATCATTGCTGGCAGCTGCGTGGCTGTCTGCGTCTACCCAACAGGTGGCACCGAGTGATGACGTTGTCACTCGGCTGCCTGCCGGGCCACAGCTGGCCCCCAGGACTCCCTGAGGCTTGCGTGGGGTGCCAGAGCCCAAGTCATCTAACATGTAGATGGCTTTGACCTCAGACACTTTGCAAGCAGATGCAGCTTGAATAGCTTTTTGCTGTTGGACAGGAATAAAATCTTATTTATGGAGTTGCGGGCTATCTACATTCTCTTTATTGCTTATAAGAATAAAGAGAATGAGAAAAACCCCAACCCCACTGTGTTTCTGGTAAACGGTGACGAGTGGTACCTGGCCCAGCAGTCTCACCTGGACAAAGACGGCTTGAAGAGCACTTCGCTGAAGGCCTCTCCAAGCACCCTGGGTGTGAGGTGATTCTTGCTGGCATTCTGGCACAGTTTGCAGAAATGTCTGGTCAGATGTCGCAGCAGAAGCCTGTGCCTTTGGGGAAGGCAGGGAGACTCCAGGATTAACTTTATTTGTTGACCATACTCTTCTAGGGTTTGGGTTTCTGTAGCAGAGAGTGAAATGGGGATTGGGGGAAAAGAGAGAGAGAGAGAGAGAGAGAGAGAGAGAGAGAGAGAGAGAGAGAGCTTTTATGTAAAGGTAAACATTCAAGACAGCCAACTACAGGATCTACTTTGAATCATTTGGCATTTGGTACAGTTCCTGTGTCCCTTCCGTACACACATTTTGCTCTCCCAGCCCTCCTTTTCAAGTAACTTCCAGAAGCGCAAGTTCCATCTTGGCTCAATGCACTTGCCTGATTTATTTAAGGTGGGGAATTTGTTCGTGACATTAGCCTGCCTTAAAGAAGTATTCATTTACATGTTAGAGTAAGGGCTTCCACATTTGTTAAAATTTAGCTACACACTGGTGTACATCTAACATGTACACAGTGGAAACATGGATCAGGCCAATCCCGAAACATGTACTATTTCTCTTATAATGTGTGAAGCAGCCCTAATGTGTATGCTCCTTGCATTAAGGTACTAGATGTTAATATTCAGTTGGTGTATATTTATTAATTTCGCTGATATCCTGCCTTTCATATCTGAAGCACACTGAGTGGTGTACATGAGGTTCCAAGCAATTTATCACACAGGCACTGCTCAGTAAACGGATCAGTAAACGGGCTTTGAAATAAAGAATGGGTTATATAGTACTCTTTTAACTTTTTGAAGCCTATCGATTTGATTTCAGAACATCTAGCACACGGTGGTCCAACACGCGGCCCGCAGGCCGCCAGCGGCCCCCGGAGGCTTCTCCTGCGGCTCCCGGAGGCTTCTCCCTCCCCCCATCCTCCCCCCAGCAAAGGTACTCAGCGCTGAGCGAAACTGACCTCGGAGAAGCACTTTGCTTCCGAGCGCTTCTCCAAGCGTCAGGGAGGGCGCGCGAGGCATGCCGGGGACAGTTCGTCGACTGAAGCGCTTGCCCCGCACTCCAGCTGATGATCGGAAAAGCACGGGGCAAGCGCTTCAGTCGACGAACTCTCCCAGGCATGCCCCGCGCACCCTCGCTGATGCTTGGAGAAGCGCTCGGGAACAAAGTGCTTCTCCGAGGTCAGTGGAGCGCGAGGCATGTTTGGGGCGACCTGCTCTGAGGCAGCCAGCCCCACCGGCTCTCTTCCTGAGAGAGAAGCCTTGCAGCTCGGCGCTGAGCGCCTTTGCTGGGGGAAGGGAGGGGGGAGCCTCCAGGGGCCGCAGGAGCCGAGCATCAGAGGAACGAGCCAGTGAGTGTTTTTGTGGCTTGGGGGAGGGAGGGGGCTTCAAGAGCTGCAGAATGCAACAGAAGTCTGGGGGAGGGGGAGTCCCAGGGTGAACTTGTGAGGTTTCGGCAGGCAAGCAGCCCTGAAAGTCTGTCTGGCAGTTGGCTTCTTGCTCGTTCGTGGAAGGCTGCAAGAGGAGAAGCCCCAAAGATCGTGGTCACTTCAACTGTTCTGTCGTTGCTGCTGCCGCTGCCGCCTTTCTTCTATGGAGGTGTTGTTTTTCTCCTGCCTTCTACTAAGCCTGGCTTGGCTTTTTAATGGGCTCTGTGGATTCGCTGCCCCTCCCCTTGTCCTCTGGAGTTCCCTCTGTGCAACACTCGCCATAAGCAAAGGGAGCAGTGTGTCCTGCAAAATTATGACCTCTCTTGTTGCCCCTCCCTTGCCCCCCACCCCTGAAATACCCAGCTGTTCTTATTTCTTTCTCCACTTCTCCAAGAATTCCTCTGTGCTGTGGATGAGAAGGAATATTCTGTCTTGTTTTGTTAGTTTTGTTTGTTAGTTTTGGGGGGGGAGGTGGGAGGGAAAGGAGTCTGGGTGTCAGTGAATCACTGTCGCTCCTATTTATATTGGGGGGAGGGTAGATGAGATGCATCGTGTGAAAGGAGTGTTGCATTGGAGAGGTTGTCTTTTTTTTAAAAAAAGAACAGACCCTTTGGGGGTGTCAAAGGGAGAATGGCGGGGACAACATCTTGCACTTCTGCTTTGAAGAGAATTATTTATATTTATATTATTAATTAATTAATAATTATTTATTAATTTAATTAATTGTGCGGCCCCCGGGTTTCGTGTCGAAGTCAGCATGCGGCCCTCGAGGTACAAGAAGTTGGACCACCCTGATCTAGCAATATAGCCACCATTATGTCTTCCTGCTAAACTCTACACAACTTTAAGGACTAGAAACTCTGCCAATGTCCTGATGTATTTTGTTTGCTAATTTCTCTTATTTTTATTATGATTAAGAATGTTCACATATCACTTTTCAACAAAAAAAGTTCACAAAGCAATTTACATACCAAAATATTCTTATAATTATTTTATCAGTAAAAGTATCAGCATACAACAGATGGCCACCACTCTTAGATCATAACATGATATGGCCCTTACAGCACAATCCTATGCATGCTTGCTTGGAAGTACAGTAGGACCTCGCTATCTGTGGGGGATCCGTTCTGAACACACACACACCCGCGGATAGCAAAGATCCGAGAATACCGGGGTCTGCATTAAAAACCCTTTTAAAAGAAAAAAGCCCCCCAAAGTGCCGTTTTACTTTAAAAAAGTCAAACCGCTGCGCTTTCAAGCCTCCACGAGGCTTCTTGAAGCTTCACAGCCAACTTCCAGGTTGTGAAAAGACTCTTCCCCCCTTCCCAGCCTTGTCCCAGGGTGCATTCTGGGACAAGGCTGAAAGGAGGAAAGAGCCCTTGCGCGACCCAGAAGTGAATCGTGAAGCTTCAAGAAGCCTCATGGAGGCTTGAAAACACAGCAGTTTGGCCTTTAAAAGGTAAAACGGCGTTTTGGGGGCCTTTTTTTTCCTTTTTAAAGGGTTTCTAGCACAGACATTCGCTGGTCAACAAATCCGCAGGTCCCGAACCCGCGAATAAAAAGGGTCCACTGTATGTCCTACTGTACGGGGCTTACTCCCATGAAAGTGTGCATTGGACTGCAGCCTTAGTGGCTTTTTACACCATTTTACAATCCATTTTACCATTGTTACAACATTCCAAGATCCTTTACATGGTTCCTCTTGCTGGAGTAGCAGTTGTCTCCTCCATCAAGTTACTCTACTGCAACAGAACAATCACACTTATTTTAAAAAGTAGAAGTAGCAGAAGGCAGCTTCTTCTCTTGGGATCTGCAGGCGTGACAATGTCTGGAGAATGGGATGCCAGTGTGGGGAAGCATCCAAGCTTGTCTCTGGAGTGTAACAGATGGCTCCTCACAGGTCTTCCCCATGATTTTTTTTAAAAAACAACTTGCAAGTTTTAGAGTTCAAGTGTTTGGAAGGTTGGTGGAAGAGACATGAAAAAGAAACGCAGAGCCTGTACACATTCAGGTTAATGACTCTTCATAGCAAGCTTAAATTGGTTTTAAATCCCATGGAAGCCAGCTTTAAAAGTAAAAATTCTGCTTTGGATTCTGCACAGTGGCTGCCCCTGTGAACACCAAGAGTCCTTTTGCAGTTGTTACTTTTGGGCTGTGTGCTTGATCTTGTGCTCATTGCACCTCCAGACTTCTAGCTATTTCTGTTGTGCCTAGGATTTACTTGAGAGCTACACATGCCTTTAAAGCTGGGACTGACGCAGAAAAGGGCCTGACGCTGTAGGTTTCCTCTATTGGTTGGATCTTTATTTGCTCAAAGTTTGGCATATTATGTATGCAACAGCCTGATCCTAAACAGAAAAAAGTCCCACTAAATTCAATAGGACTTACTTCCTGTTTATAATTGCAGTCAAAAAATCTTGTGATAATCTCTAATGATGTGCAAGGTCTTTCAGAATGGAAGCTGTCTGAGCAGAAGTGTATGAACTGCTCAGATGTCTTCCACTCCACTGAATGAGACATTCTCATTCTACTACCACTGGGTTGATGGCATCTGTTCTTAAACAAACAAACAAAAATCTTATCTCAATAAAGTTTACTCAGCAACCACTGGCTCTACCACATCTGCAACATTAACAGCTGATGATAATAATTAGTGAACAGGATTTGATGGTGCAGTGTTGCAGCTCGTTAACGAGGCTGCTGGGATGCAAAATGGGCTGGGCTATGCATTGCTAATGAGGCAGTGGGGAAAGACTTCTGACCCAAGGGCCCATCAAACAAGACTGTTGGGAGAGGGTGGGAGGCAACAGGACTACAGGAAACTGAGCTGTAATTAAGAGCAGGCAGACAAAGAGAGAAGCAAAGATGAATGTGGTTAGGGGCTGGGGAGAGCAATGGCTCCAGTCTCAGAAAATCTGGGTTATTATAGTTCCCTAAATGCCTATGAGAGGGGATGAAGGCTATCTGCAAAGGGATGATGAAGCAAAGCCTTGGAACCATGTTGCAAAAAGACCAACAAAGAATTTTTGTTCTAACATAGCTCTTTGCTGGCAAAACATTACTGAAGACCAGTCTTCGGTGCCACATCTCTCCCATTTAAATGTCACATACATACCAGCTCCCAAAGGACAACAAACTTCCCTTCAACAAGGAATTCCATATTAAAGTTGTTTGTACAGAAACCGGAATTAACTAGCATAATAAACTCAAGCTGCACTGTCTTTGTTATAGACACCTCCTCTCTTTAGACTATAAATCACTCCAAATCTCCATGTGCTGGTATGCCAAAATACAGATTTGCTGTTCTTTCAAGTCAGCAAAAAGACATATACCATGCTTCCCTCTAGTGGATGCAAACAGAGCTGTGGTACTATGTGTCATGGCCCTATGTGTTCTGGAGTGACATCAATGACTCATGGTGTCATCAACATGAATGCAAAGCTTCTTGAAGCTCTGTATAGAAGCCTATAGTGTTTGAGCTAAAAAAAAAGGGGGGGTAGCAAACTGCTTTTTGAAACTTATGTCAGTAACAGATTAATCAGTTCCTAGTTAGAGATAGCACAGGAAACTTTACACAACTATTACAAGAAGTCAAAGCATGAAAGCCTGACCATAGTCTGGAGGCATCACTGAAGGAGACTAGCAACGCAATCCTACCCAACTTACACAACTGGTGTAACCAGTGGGGGGAGGGCAGGGCGGGAGGCTTTGGAGGGGAGGGGAGATTTAAATCCCCATTGAATCCCCCTTTGGAGGGGATTTGAATCCCCTTTCTGTTCTGGGGCCTTCCGTTCTTGCTGCACCGCTGGTTACACCGGTGGTGTAAGTTGGATAGGATTACGTTGTAGGTTGCCAGACTAGGTCGCCTCACACTTCTACAAGATGACAGTTCAGCATCATAACCTTGACATAGACTTGCCACCATTATTAGAGGGGGACATGGTGCCAGTTTTTGCACGATCTAATGGCGCAGCTCCATTGGTGGGGAAAGATAGAATTGGGCTCTTAGTCTCCATTAATTAAAAAACTGTATTTATATAGTTTAAAACATTTATATTCCACTTTTCTGTTTGGACGAGTAAAGAATCAAGGCGGCTAACAATTAATACTTAAAAACAATAAACCCAGCAATAAATACAATAAAACATAGACATAAAACAAAACAACTATAAAAGCAGCCAGCCTAACGATGGAAGGCCAACTGGGAGGTTTCCATTCTTAATTCATTGGGGAGGGAATTCCATAGTTGAGATACCGCTATTGGGAAAGATAACTTCTGCCAGTCGAGCCTCAGAAACCGATAGTGGGCCCCCAGATGCCCTCATTTATATGAAAAATAAAATCTAGCCATAAACAAAGTATCACATTTAGATTTTTGAAATGAAATTCAAGGGTATAATGCCCAAGACAAAAAGAAAACATACAGTATTATAAATTATCATAGCATTTATTATATATCAGGTGGAACAACATATGGACACATTTATTTGCATATGTCAGTAAGGAGCAGAAAGTAGCAAAGAAAGAGTCTAGTTTGATGAGGCTTTCAATATTTTTTGATGAATTCATTTGTCCATATTCCCCTATACCAAGACTGTATCCTACCATGTGTTTAGCCTTTCCAGTGTGTAGCGATTTCTACTCTGGCAGCTGTCAACAGATGTGAAATGAGTTCCTTACGTAATACCTTTATAGCGCCTTCTGAAAAGGATCCAATAATGCAACACAGAGTCCATTTGGAATTATTGTTCTGTGATGGTATTTTAGGACAGAGTCAAAAAAATCCTTCAACTTTGCCACACTAGTCGATAGATTGCAAAGCTGGAGGAGCATTTCAGCAGTTGGGGAGGGGGCTGGGTACAATGATCATAAGCAAGATGTTTGTTCCACTTACAAATGATACCACTTGTGCTTCCCCCTGCTCCTAGGGACCATTTTTCTTTATTTTACTTGCTTCCAGCCCTCCCTCTGATTTGGCTTCACAATGTCACATAGCCAATGTGATTTTCCCCAATGGGACAAACAGCAGCTTCAGAAAGCAATTTACACTGGAAAAAATGGCACAGAGGGGAAGAGTCAATCCCCTCTACCCCACAGCTCCTATCCAATTTAACCCTTAAGAATTTTCAAAGAACTTCAAATACACTATCTTTTTATAATCCTTACACCAACCCTGAAGGGTAGGTCAGGATGATTATCCCCATATAGCAGATGGTGTGCGTCATAAACTAAATTTTGTGGAGTCAGCAACACTAAAATGTTCTATTTCTTCTGTGGATGACTTTGTTAGCAGCAAAACCTCTCCCCAGCATTTCCGTATGCTGTCTAATATACGGTGGACCCCCATTTTACAACGGTAATCTGTTCCAGAGACACCATTGTGCTTTAAAAATATTGTGAACCCAATAATGCATTGCTTTTGGGTAATTCATTCCAAGATCTTGGAGGTTGAATCTGCCACAGAACTAAGCTATTTTCCTCTCTAAAAGGTGATTTTGAAGGTGCCTACTGCACTCTTTAGGGGCCGTGATTAGTAGTTTACACAATGTTGTAATAAGACACAAATTACAAGGCTGTATCCTTCCCTCAATACACATAGCCACACAAGTTTAAAATGCTGTTATTGGCTGAGATGCTACCAAACACTTGCATTCGCATGGCTGATTGCCTTATCTATATCACCCACAAGGTCCTGTTGTGAGCCCACTGTAAAGTGAATAACTTATTGTATAGTGAACCTATAGTCCATTATAAAGTGCTTTAATTGTAAAGTGAACCCATTCTAAAGCGGGGGTCCATTTAACTCTTAAATGCCCTGAACTGCTCTGGGGAATTTCCCAAGTCCCTTGTCAGAGAGGTGAGACTTAATATTTTGCCCTTCCTGGAATTTCCAATTCAAATAGGAAGCAGTTTATTACCAAGCAGAAGTGAGTTGCCCTAGCACGGATGCTTGCTGTCATTCATGCTTTCCCCTGCTTTGATTAGCTTTTCCTAAATCTCTTGCAATCTTGTAATGTGATTGGTTCACATCCAAAGGGGAGAGAAGGAATCGTGGACACCCTTCTGCCCAATTCTGAACGAATGTTTCCTATTAAAGGACAAGACTTGAATGGCTGGGAGATTCAGATTTCAGGTTCAAATTGTTTTCGCTTCCTTTTTGCTGCTATGGGGAAGAATTTCCTATTCCTGACTCTGTTCTGGATAGCATACATTTACCCTGACATCTTGCTCTGGGGAATAAACTCTCAGAACTCTATAACTCAAGCAAGTACAGTATGTGCCTTACCCCAATGGCACTGAGAGCTATTTGGAAGCAACTTATTTCACATCTGGCAGTGATGTGTTCAAGTATTTGGTCTCAAGTCTCGAGTCAAGTCTCAAGTCTTTACCCAAATTTTCAAGTCTGACTCTCGAGTCTCATTTCAAGTCCCCATCTATTTTAACAGAAAAAAGGGTGGAGGGGTGGAAGGGTTGTAAACCCCCTCCCCGACGTTCTCCTCTGCACTTCTCTTGAGTGCTCATTTAGATCTGATTGTCTCAATGAACACGTTTGGCTTGAAATGTATAACAGAGTGTTCTGGAGTCTGCCCTGAAAAAATGCTGCCTGATGATGATGAGAACAATAACCACCACCACCACCACCACTCCTAACTGGAAATAAAAGCAACCTGCCTTAGGCTAGAGAACTTGGTGACTGTGTGGAGTAGTCTGCTTTGAAATGCCTGCTATTTATAATATGCTAATGAACAATAATACATATACTGTACTATACTATAGTAACCCCAGACTGGAAATAACGTGAAGCAGCCTCAGAGCCTGCCCGCCTGCCTCTTAGGCTGAAGAACTTGCAAAGCTGACTGTTCTTGGTCCTGTCCTGAGATGCCTGGCTGATAATAATAATATACTAATGATTATAATACTAGTGATAACCCCCCCCCCCCCCAACAAACTAGAAAGAACTTGAAGCAGCCTGTCACTCAGCCTGAGCCTGCCTGCCTGCCTCTTAGGCTAAAGAACTTGCTGACTGTGTGGAGAAAGAGTACTAGTACTCTGCCCACCCAGTGCCCACTGCAGCACCTCCTTGCGAGGAGACAGCGGTTGTCACCCGGAGGCATTGCATCCCCCTGGCCACTGCTGGGAGACTGGAGTCAGGCTGAGTTGTGGGCAGCATGGTAGTGCACAAAGAGAAATTGGTTTTATTTATTCATTTTGTTTTTAAAAATGTATACCTTGCCTACCTCTCTGAACAGGCTAGAGACAGCTAATAACAGTACAATGATACAATGAATTAAAGCAATAAAAAACAGCAATAAAGCTCCCTCAGCATACGGTTCCCCATTACGTACATGTTACCTGTACTGAGGTAAGTCTAGGTAATACTCAAGTAAAACCCTGGGAACTTGATATTAAACAGTGGCACCAGCTTGGCCCTCTGGTGTCACCTGACTTCCCCAGCCATGAGGATTATGGGCCTGGCATGAATGCTCCAGTTAGAGCTAATTTCCTCCTCTAATCAACCAGCAAACTTGGTAGCACAGAGCTCCTAGTTTGTTCCTGGTGCTAGACTTGTGATGAGCCAGCGACTGCGAAACTGAAATGGTTCCTAAGACTCATACACCAAATATAACAGGACCTGGCTAGCTGGCAATCTCTGGGGCATATGTTGCCTCTTGGGGACCCAAGGAATGAAATTCTGCTGGACCCATCTCACCCTCCAATAGAAGTTATACCCCAGTCCTAGAGGGGCCTGTCCCACCTTTTTACATGGCCCACCTAAGTTGTGCCAGCAAAATTTTGCTCTCAGTGAAGTGATGCAAGAGAACTGTGCAAGGGAACTGTGTCTGTCCTGCTTACTAGCCGAGAGTGATGGATAGAGGCACTCTAGGATAGAATGGGGAAGAATGTGGCAACATCCTTATAAACCAATACTTCAGGAGTGGGGTAATCTTAGAGATTCCATCTTCCTGCTCCCTCCTCCCGAGTGAGAACAAGAAAAAAAAAGCAGGTGAAGGTTTTTTAAGGTATCCAATCCAATCCTATGCGCTAAGGTAAAGGTGACCCCTGACAATTAAGTCCAGTCATGTCTGACTCTAGGGTGTGGTGCTCATCCCCATTTCAAAGCCGAAGAGCCAGCGTTGTCCCGAAGACGCCTCCGTGGTCATGTGGCCGGCATGACTCTCCTTGCCGCAGCGCGTAGCATGCAGCTGGAACACGGAGCACTGTTTACCTTCCCGCAAGCGGTACCTATTTATCTACTCGCATTAACATGCTTTGGAACTGCTAGGTTGGCAGGAGCTGGCCAAGCAACGAGAGCTCACCCCGTTGCGGATTCGAACTGCTGACCTTTCGATCGACAGCTCATGGTTCAGCAGTTTAACCCACTGCGCCACCCGCTGGCCTTCTTGAAGGTTTTTTAAGCCTTCATAAACAGTGGCATCAGACTGGCCTTGATGTTGTTGCGTGGGGTGTGTGTCCTGATTGGGGCCAGATCAGCCTCCTTGCCACCCCTGTTATTTCACCCCCAGTTTGTGGTCTACATCACGCTGGGTAGTAATTAAACTCAGCAAAGCTGTTTGATTGAAATAAATAAAATCCAGCAGCGCTCTCAGGCAGCTCTACTAATGCCAGGGAAAAGCTGAAATCTGCTCAGCCACCTTTCTCCAGCAAATAGGATCTGGGCAAATCCACTTAGCAGCAGAGAAAGCAAAGCCTTGTGGGCTGGCTGGGGCTGTGCTGCTGCTATGTATCAACCCCCCCACACACACACACATGTGTGCTGGCAAAGACTCCTTTGATGTCTCATTGCCACCACCACTCCCAGCTCTTCATTAGAGCATTAGCAACACTCTGCGCGCCTGACCTTTCCTCTAGCAAAGGATTCAAGGAGCTCATTTGATTTAAAGGGGCCAAGAAAAAGAAGCCCTAGAAAAATGCTCCCTCGCAGCACCTTAAAGATGCAGCAGACACCACAGGGGACAAATGCATTGAGTGTTGCCAGCTGTCTCTTCCTTTTTAGAAAATGTCCCTTATTGCAAAACGCCTAACTCTGTAGACTGCAGCCTGGAGCGAGTGGCAGGGGGACAGAGCTTGAATCATCCGTTTCTTGGGGAGGGCAGGGTATAAAGTATCTTACTTCAATAAAATAATTGAAATGAAATACACATAAGAGCTCAAATTCTGCTTTCAGAAAACTTTTTAACACACTTTACAAACCAAGGTGTCCAGATGTCATCCAACAGCCAACCTATTGAATTCTCTGCCTTTTTTCCAGGTTAACAATTTTTGTGTGTTTTGTATCATTTTGGTTTTTTTCCTTCTGGTTCCAGCTTTGGAAAGGGATACAGGAGGTGGCACCAGAGCTAAAGGGGGCGGGATCCGGATTGCTTTGCCCTGCCTCATTTTCCTTGCCTACCATGCTGCTTTCCTAAGCATCCAGGTGAATGAGGGACCAGTAGCAGCAGTTTTGCTTTTTTTTTTTTTTTACACCACTCCCTTCCTCAAGCAGTACTGAAGAAAGTGCTGCCGGACATGCAAGGTGGTGGCAGCAGCCCACGTGCAAATGGGAGGCAAAATTCAGTGCTGTCTCAGACAGCAGCCAAGTTTCAGCCAAGCCTGAGGCAATGGGTCCAAGGGAATAGCATTTTCATAACCTCAGGGCCGCGGGGTGGCGCAGTGGGTTAAACCACTGAACCACGAGCTGTCAATCGAAAGGTTGGCAGTTCAAATCTGACCTTATCTGGCTTCTGGTCCTTTAGCAGAAGCTACACCCATTTTTGGATTTCCCCCCCCCCCCACTGTTTGAACAGGGGGGAAAAAAACTGGGGAAGCAAGTGGAATCAGCCTCAAAAGGCCATATTCTATCAATCATAGGACAATAATTCCTAGACCTCTGGTAATATGGTGAACATCCCTTATTCCTGAATATTCTAGCTTCATAGCACTACACAGATCAGGTCCTAGCTTTATTTTTGAAAATCTGGATAAGTAGCCTACTGCTCTTCAGGATGTATCCTGAGTGAATACATGTAATATCTGAAAAATCAAAAAGCACTGAGAAAGAGTCAGAAGAGACCATCCATTTCTTGTAAGCACTGAATCATAAAAAGAACACAGGAAACTAAAGCCATAAACAGTGTGGGAAAGTCAAGGTGCTAGATAGCCCCCGGGCCTGGCTTATCAAGAAGCCTAGACTAAACACATGGGCAGAAAGATTGTCCATGGAAGATCTCAGGGTCAGAAAGGCAAGGAGAATGATGTATAGAAAGGAGAGATGTCATGACTTTTACTCTATTTATGCAATTGGGGTTTTGTAAGGACAAGGCAACTTACATGGATAGGCAACTTGAATTGCAATCCTATACACACTTTCCTGGGAGTAAGCCCCATTGAACACAGTGGGACTTACTTCTGAGTAGACATGCATAGGCTTGTGAGGTTACACTGCTATTCTTGTGCTTTTCACTTCACTATTGGAAGAGGATATCTTATGCTGGCACAGTGCTTGGAGTGATGGGACTGTAGAACGGGCCTGCCCGTTCATGAAAGATCTAAATTCAGAAGCACAACAGTAATGGTCCTCATGCTCATTTTTTAGTCTTCTTTCCAATGGTATTATTCAACAGCTCTTTAGGTACTTGGCCAGCGGTTTTTATTCAGTCTTTCTATCCCAGTTCCATATCATTCCTATAGTGCTTTCTTCACTTTCTTTTAATGGTCCAAAAGCATCAAAGTTTTAAGATTCTGCCAAGAAGATGTTCTCTCAATTCCTTCCACTTGGGCTCGTAAAGATAAGGAAGACTGTAAAAATTATATCTGTGTCCTGTTTGCATGTTTCCAGTTTTGAACACTCATGCGGCTCCACAAACATCAATTATTTCTCGCTGAACTGTGGTTTGTTTGCTTAAGCATCTTTATTTTATCTTATTAAAAGGATTATGACAGATACAGAAAGGGGTTGCTTTAGCCTTCAGGCTCAACGACCCAACTTCATACTGCCCCTGAAGCCAGTGCACTCAGATTCAAAAAAACTATTTGGCTCAGTAAGTATACTGGTAAGAAACACAGGAAAATTTGGCCCATGATAAAAAATGGTAGCAATGGCCTGTGAGGTGTTGCAGCAGGCAGTATATGGCAGCAGGCAAAGAGAACATATGGGGCAGCTAGATTAGTCCCATGCGGACAAAATGGCTGACATTATCGACTTACATGAGGTGCAGCCGGCCAGTCAGTAGTTGTGTGTCTGCATAATGCTGATCTAGCTATCCCATGCCCCCAGCACCACGATGCGACTACTACTCTTCCATTTGCAGCCCAATCCTATCCAAGGCCAGCCTGTACGATGCATGGGGCCCAGGCAGCAGTGGAGAGGTAAGTAGAAACCTTTTTCTTACCCATTCTGCCACTCCGCCAATGAGCCTGCTCAGATCCACACCAGCTATTTTGCTGGCCTAAGTCTGGTAGGTTGAAGGGGGTGGGTCTGGCCTGGACCAGGGGCAAAGGATTTGGGCAGCTGCTGCTGCAGCCAAGATCCTTCCAACCCTGGCCTGGCCCCTGAACCGCTCTGTTCCACCCACGATTCTCCCCCAGCGCCAACTTACCTGGCATGGCAGACAATCTATCGACCGCTGGCATCCGTGGATGTGGAACAACTGTGGAACTCCCTGCCAGGGGATCTGAGAACCACCCCCTCCCCCTCATGACTTTTCGGCGAGGGCTCAAAACGTTTTTGTTTCGTCTAGCGTTTGGGTGATGGGTTGTAGTCTGCCTCCTGTGTCTCAAGATGCTCTGCCATGCTGCTTTTGTGCTCCATATTGTCACCCCCCCAGTGGATTTTATTGTTTTTAAATTAAGAATGTATTGTTTTAAACTTATTTTCTGTATTTTAAACTATGTTTTTTAATTTTTGTTGTAAGCCGCCTTGGACATTTGCCTCGGCATAGGATGAGGCGGGATATAATTTTTTAAAATAAATAAATAAATAAATCCACGCAAGGCCTCCCAGGTTCTGCGATGGCGGCAGCTCTAGGGAGCTGCTGCTGCTGCACCAGGGTATCACAAGATACACTAGCAAATTACGAGCTCTGCCAGCATATCTGGCCCATAGGATTGGGCCACTAGTAATTGCTCAGCAGTAGCAGCCATGTACTGCTTGCTGTTACACCACTTATTCATAAATGACCTGGAGTTGGGGATAGGCAGTGAGGTGGCCAAGTTTGCGGATGACACTAAACTTTTCCGGGTGGTAAAGACCAGCAGGGATTGTGAAGAGCTCCAGAAGGATCTCTCCAAACTGGGAGAATGGGCAGCAAAATGGCAGATGCGCTTCAATGTAAGTAAGTGCAAAGTGATGCACATTGGGGCAAGAAACCAAAATTTCACATATACGCTAATGGGTTCTGAGTTGTCTGTGACGGATGAAGAGAGAGATCTTGGGGTGCTGGTGGACAGGTCGATGAAAGTGTCGACCCAGTGTGCGGCGGCTGTGAAGAAGGCCAATTCCATGCTCGGGATCATTAAAAAGGGGATTGAGAATAAAACGGCCAATATCATTATGCCTTTGTACAAATCGATGGTAAGGCCACATCTGGAGTATTGTGTCCAGTTCTGGTCGCCATACCTCAAAAAGGATATAGTTGAATTGGAAAAGGTGCAGAAAAGAGCGACCAGAATGATTTGTGGGCTGGAGCACCTCCCTTACGAGGAAAGGCTACAGCGTCTGGGGCTTTTCAGCCTAGAAAAAAGGCGCCTGAGGGGGGACATGATTGAGACTTATAAAATTATGCATGGGATGGAGAGAGTGGATAGAGGGAAATTCTTCTCCCTCTCGCACAACACCAGAACCAGGGGACACGCACTAAAATTGAGTGGAGGGAGAGTTAGAACAGACAAAAGAAAATATTTCTTTACCCAGCGTGTGATTCATCTGTGGAACTCCTTGCCACAGGATGTGGTGATGGCACCTGGCCTAGATGCCTTTAAAAGGGGTTTGGACAAATTCATGGAGGAAAAGACCATCACAGGTTACAAGCCATAAGCAACCTCCTGGTTTTTTAGAAGTGGGTTTTCTCCGTGCCAGGTGCAAGGGAGTGGCGACTGGACACAGGTATCTTGTTGTCTCGTGTGCTCCCTGAGGCATCTGGTGGGGCCACTGTGTGACACAGGAAGCTGGACTAGATGGGCTTTTGGCCTGATCCAGCAGGGCTCTTCTTATGTTCTTATGTTCTTATTGGCTACTGATGGAAAGCAGATCAAGGTAATTATTAGTTCTATGCTGCTGTTTAGATACAATGTCCCAAACAACCTGTTCATTGACTTGCTCCTTCTCCTTCTCCATTCTTCTCCTGATGGTATGAACTGTTTGGGAGTGGAACAGTAGGCCTTGGAAAGTGGTAAACTATTGTTGGAGGTCTTTAAGCAGAGGCTAGATAGCCATTTACTGGTGATGCTGCATTTGTGGACAACATGCATTGGCAGGAGGTTGGATTTGATGATCTTGTAGGTCCCTGCCAACTCTATGATTCTATGATCCACCCAGGTAACAGTCACAGATATTCCATTCCTCTCATTCCACCCAGATCAAATGACTGATTTCCGTTCTTGCAACAGGATCTTATCCATCTGCATCAACCAGCCTCTGATCTGATCAGATTGTACCCAGGAACCAGACATCTAACAACGGAGCCACATCTTAAATTACAACAACCAGGCAGGCACGCTCCTGTTTCAGGAAGAAACCCTAGTATTAATATTAATCAAACCATCTTTAAAAACACCATAATATAAAACATCATAAAATAGATTTCAAACTAGTCAGTCATACTACAGTTTCTAAAACTCATACATTACAATTAATAGCAACTAGACAGGATTGAATCAACTGACTGACTACAGAATACCTAATGAAAGAGGTATGACTTAACTGATTGCCTGAAGCTCTCAGTGGAATGAGCCCGGACAATCTCCTTTGGGAGGAAATTCTACAGCGCACGTGTCACCACTGAAAAAGTTCTACTTTTGGAAAAAGGATCATCTCACTTCAGGCAGGAGGAACACCTGGGGAGGAGCATGTCACCAGCTGGTTTTAACTGCCTGAGAGGAGAAGATGCTACCAAAGGTATTCTACATCCAGGCTGTTTAGAGGTTGAAAGGCCAAAAGCAACACCTTGTATTTGGCTCAGAATCAGATTGAAAATCAGGGAAGATTAACAGAATTGGTCAGGGGCATCCATTAGAAGTGGTGATGTGGGCTGTAGCAGTGGCAGATTGCAAGGGGGGCAAGAGAGCGGCGGATCCAGGGTGCCCTTTACCCCGCCGCTGCCACCATCTCCCTCTAGCCTGCTTCAAATGCAACCCACACTGATCTGTTTTCCGCCTGCTAAAAGGAAGTGGAAAGTGGATCAACCACCTCCTTACCTTGCTCCAAGCACAGTTTCTTCAAACACGGAAGTGCGGAACTCCTGGTTTGATTTACAGGGACTGCGCGAACAAAGGGGCTCCTTCATTTGCATGGTCCCTTTAAATTAAACCAGAAGCAGATCAGTGTGGGTTGCATCCGCAGCAGACTAGAGGGAGAGGGTGGCAGTGGCAGACTCAGGGTGAAGGGCACACTGAAGAAACCATGCAGAGCATGTGATAAGTGACTGCTTTCCTTCGGGTTTTTTGTAATTGTGCAGCGGCAGCTGACCCAAGGTGAACTCAGGTGGCGTTCCAGGTCACGCTACCGCTGGAATTGGTATTATATGAACTCTATAGTCAGGGCCAGATAAAAGCTGAGCTGCTACATTTTGAAGCAGCTGAAATTTCCAAACTGTTCTCAAGGGCAGCCCCACATACAGCACATTACACCAGTCAGGTCAGAAGGTTACCAGAGCATGAGAGACAGTAACTAGGTCCTTAGTCTCCAGCATTATGTATATCACCAGTTTAATTTTAAATTCTCTCCCAAAGGGCACTTTCAAGTTCCTCCATTGAAGTCACTTGTTTTGACTCCTCACTGCTGGCACTGGCATCCTCCTGGCATTTCAAAATGAACAGAGATCACAGCCACTGTGGAATTTTAGGAACTCCTTGGCTAAAAGGTGTAGGGAGAGCAGGAAGGGGCAGAGGGAGATGACTCTGCTTTGAAGTAGTTTAATGAGCAAGTCCAACTAATTGCTTACTAATTAAGTTTTTTTTTCTTTCCCGGGTAGGAGACACCCTTTGATTTTCTTTCTAGCAAGTAGTGTGGGAGCACAAGACAAGATATACAGTCCCAATGCTGCACTCCCTTCAAGGGCACGTTCAGTATGAGATCTAAAGAATTAACAGAAGTATCTTATTAAGTGGGGGAAGGTTTGCAGCATGGAAGAGCCATTTCTAAAGGGAAAGGAGGGGAGAGAGCATTGGTTCCGCTGACAAGAGAGATCAGCGGACAAGGGAAGCAGACACTGGACATTGAAGTACAGGAGGCCAAAAATTAAAGAGAGATGAAACAGAAAAATGGGTGTGGTGAAATTTGGAAATCTTTCCCTAGAACAGTCATAAGATCAAATACATTTATCTGGATAAATTTTAAGGGGACTGCAGAAATTACCAGGCCCACTCAACATAAGGCCACATGGGCTGCTTGCAGACTCCTCTTAGACTACTTACAGTCCATTAAGGGAATTCCAAATGCTCATAGTTTGCAGCTCTTTCCTACCTCATTGTAGGAACACACACCAAGGACCCACTAAAGCCCATTAAAAGTGGGGCTGGGGATGACAGAAGAAGTACTGAGTTGGATCCTCACTGGTCAAGATGTGATGAGCAGAAATGAGTGATGATATAGATTGGGGTGTCCATGGCATCGTGGCCTGAAGAACTGAGCCATCCCTGTTGTAGATTATGGGCACAATTCAAAGGAAGTTAGGCAAGTTTCAGCCCAATTGAAATCATGGAACAAAGTGTTTGAATATGCTTTTAGCAGTCCAATCCTATGGGCTGGGCCCACTGCTGGAACTAGCGACAGTAGAACACTCTTTAGGTAAAAAGGTAAAGGTGACTCCTGACAATTAAGTCCAGTCGTGTCCGACTCTAGGGTGTGGTGCTCATCCCCATTTCAAAGCCGAAGAGCCAGCGTTGTCCGAAGACGCCTCTGTGGTCATGTGGCCGGCATGACTCTCCTTGCCGCAGCGCGTAGCATGCAGCTGGAACATGGAGCGCTGTTTACCTTCCCGCAAGCGGTACCTATTTATCTACTCACATTAACATGCTTTGGAACTGCTAGGTTGGCAGGAGCTGGCCAAGCAACGAGAGCTCACCCCGTCGCGGATTCGAACTGCCGATCTTTCGATCGACAGCTCATGGTTCAGCGGTTTAACCCACTGCACCACCCGCTTTACCCGCTTTACCGAGTCGTAAATGCCATTCCGATGGCGCACATTGTTGCGCATCTTCGGACTGCTGCCAGGAATGACAAGCAGCACCCTGCGTGTGGCAGTGGCTGGGAGAGGCTCCACTGGTCCCAGTACTTTGGCGGAGGGGAATTCCATGGGCGGGGGGAGGGTGCTCCTAGGCAGAGAGGCATGACAAAGGTGGGAAGGGGTGTATCCCGGAATAAGTAATGTGCACCAGCATCCTATTCCCTCTGGAGGGGTTAAGGGAAAATATTTTCCCTTGACTCTCCATAGCCTCCTAATCGGCCTCCCCCCACCATAGCATACAGCGCTGCTGATAGGACTGGGCTGTAAATCCCATTGATTTCAATGGGATTTACGACAGAATTATATACATATCTATTCAGAAGTCAGCCTCACTGAGTTCTATGGGATTTAGCCCCACTTAAGTGTGTACAAGATTGCACCCTAACTCACACCATGTGCCTTTCTCTCTATCACACTCTAAGACTACAAGCAGTCTCACTGTGGTATGTCCCTATTAGACCACCTAGGTTGACTTCCTAATTTTCAAAGAGGGTTTTACATGAGCACACACAGAAGAGACCCAAAGGTTGTGTATCCTTCTCTACGAAGCAGAGACCCATCGAGTCGGGGACTCAGGAACGATGGCCTCTGGGACCTCTTCAAAGTCTGTGGCATAATACAGAGCTACATTTGGTAAAGGGCCAAACTAGATGGGACAGTGGCAGTTCTCTGTAAATTGTACTGGGACAGTGGCAGTTCAGTGGCAGAACTGTGTATAAACACAGAACTGCCTCAATCATGTAGAAAGAGGAGGGGTCTGATTATAATAGCAAAAGGAGTCCATGATTGAGGAGTGTAGAGCCCTGTCTGTGGTTTGCGCCCCACAGCTTCTCTCCTTGAGTGGTTTTCTTCTCACCCAAACTCCTGAAGCGACCTCAGCAGCTGGGAAGAGGGGCCATGAGGAGGTAAAGGCATGTGGGGGAAGAATTCAGGACTCACTCACCTGGCTATTACCCTCCTTTTGCCTTCAAAACCGTACCCTCCACTCCACTTCCTAGGTGACTGGGGCAGTTCTGAGGTTAATCACACGGAACTGTCGCCATCGTGTCTAGTTTGGTCCTAAGAAGCTGTATCTTTAGGAACTCTCATGAGAGAGCTGTGATCGCCCTGCCATAAACAACCTTCCCTCCTGGGAAAGAGGTTTTGGTTGACTGGCTGGAATGCTAATTTTCAGACCACAGTGGTTGAGCTCAGCACTAGGCCAAGGGGTGAAACAAGAGCCTATGATGCCAGCTATTCCAACAGAAGGGAAATCCCTGCCTTGTGTGCAGTTCTTCTGTTACCAAACTGGCTCAGCCATAGAAGGGAGGGAGGGATACGAGTCTGTCTGGAGTCACATTGCAAAACTTTCCCTTTATAAATGCTGTGGCACTAGGCTCCAATTCTGTGTTTTTGTTTTTTTTTTGGAAAACATCCCCATAGCCCTGTGAAAATTTCACCTCTTCCAGAAACAAAAAGCACAACACTTGATAAATTAACAAGAACAAAAAATATTGATCCATGTTTAACCAACTTTGGAGAAATAAAAGCTGAAGAGCAGCCCTGCTATGGTGTAACACAAAAGGTTCTGCTCAGCTCATCCATGAAGACAACAGAAGAGTTGTCATTAGCAGAAAATGTGTACTCAAGGTAAGACCAGGTATCCCCCAAGATTCAACTCACACAACTCACAATTCACTTGGTCAGACATTGTCATTTCAAAATGCCATGGACTCCAGCTAAAGACGTGTCTATCTGCATGCCAGCTGTACAATAACTATCCTTTGCTGCTTTTCAAGGAATAAAGGAGGTCCCATATTCTTTAAAAGGCACACGACATTTCCCCAGTGAGCATTTCACTGACTGGATTACTAATAAAAACATTTTATACTGAATGTGTAAAGACTGAGTGGGCTATTGCCAAATTAAAAAAACAAAAACAGAAAAGAAAATGGAAAACTGCAACTTTATGCAGCTTTCTGGGTGCACTTACGACCTCTGAAGTCATTGTGTGGGGTATTTGTGGCATGCGGTACTGAACAGCTGAAGTCATGCCTGAAAGGCAATTTCTAGTTATATGTCAGGAAAAGACCCCACTGAAAGAGGGCTGGCAGAAATATACCAAGTGTCCAAACTAGATTGGTGTGCTACTAGATTAGTTGGGGAATGGCCACAGCACAGTACTAGGTAAAGGTAAAGGTGACCCCTGACAATTAAGTCCAGTCGTGTTCGACTCTAGGGTGTGGTGCTCATCCCCATTTCAAAGCCGAAGAGCCAGCGTTGTCCGAAGACGCCTCCGTGCTCATGTGGCCGGCATGACTCTCCTTGCCGCAGCGCGTAGCATGCAGCTGGAACACGGAGCGCTGTTTACCTTCCCGCAAGCGGTACCTATTTATCTACTCGCATTGACATGCTTTGGAACTGCTAGGTTAGGTTCAATTCCTGGCATCTCTAGGTAGAACCTTGGAGAGCAGCTGCCGCTCGGTATATAGACAGACAATACTGACCTACCAATGGCCCATGTAGCACAGGCAGCTTCCTATGTTAGGGAAATTCTGGACAGGAAAGCAATGTTGTATCAGAATTCTGGCTGAGATTCACAGAAAGATATTTGGAAGTTGGAATCAAGGTTTTAAAGGAATGTGTTTTGGCTGGACCCAGCTGAAAGGATTCTGTCTGTGAAGGAATTTGGGGATGCAGAAGGAAAACAGCGGCTTTCTGTGGAATGAAGAAAACTGTAACACAAAGTGATATATGACTGCTCCTGCCCTTCTGCACAGGAAATATGCATCTGATTGCTCGTGTTCCACCAAGGGACATAAATGCTTAGCAGCCAAGTGGCAGGCACAGAATACACAAGTGCTCATGTTTCTTTGCACAAGAGGGAGGCAGCAGATGGGGCTGTTGACAATGTCGGACATGAAAGTGTTTTGTTTTGCTACGTGTGAGAGGGATGCTAATGTGTAGATAGAGATATACTGTACATATATATAACAAGAGGGGGCCCACAACAAAATGTTGCGGAATGCACATCTTCCTGTGAGTAAGCTCTGCTGGACTCAATGGGGCTTACTTCAGAGTAAGCATGGCTTGAGTTACAGTGTTAGGTTATTGTACAAGCTGGGTTACAGTATCCAGGACTGAACAGGTAGGCTTTTCTTTCTCTCATTCTCTACCTCACCCTCTGTTTCAAACCTTCTCCCTTTCTTTTCCTGTCTTGGTATATTGCAGCCTCCATTCTCCCCTCCCCCCCACACACACTGTTTTTCACACAGTCATCTATGAAGTGCAGCTCCAAATCTTCCTATAACAACATTGAGCCTGAAAATCTTTTCCTGTCCACCAGGCAGGAAGTTGCAAGTCATAGAGAAGTCTCTCTACAAATTCCAGACTCTCTCTCTTTAACCCTTAACTACCCTGGAAGAAAAATGAGAGAGAGAGAGAGAGCGTGCGCTTGGGAAATAGTGGGAAGAAACAAATTATTTTTGGCAAAAATGTATGCATGAATAGTATGTCTAAATAACATCCCAGGTTTTCATCTATGGGAGGTGGGGGAGAGAAAAATTAACATTTCTTTCTCTTCTGTTACTGAGATCAAACTTTGTTAGTTCTATATGTGTATCACAGAGAGAGAGAGAGAGAGAGAGAGAGAGAGAGAGAGAGAGAGAGAGAGAGAGAGAGAGAGAGAGAGGGAGAGAGAGAATGAACGAACAAAAAGCCCACATATAATATTCACATGTGTTTTCCTGTGGTGCTTCAGAAATACAATTACTGCATTATTATTCCTCTCCCTGATGAAAAGGATTACAGCAGCATGAACATGTCTCCAGCAAGAATAGACAATTACAGTGCTCTATGGTTTCTTGGACTTTACAGCCTACTTTGCCCTGGGCTTGCTTTTCTTCACTGGCTCAGTTTTTAGCATGCTGCCTGGGAGACCAAGTGGCTGGAGATGATGTGTCACATGCCACTGGAAGGAATCCCTGGGTAGCCAGAGAGCTTCAAGTTGTGCTCAAATCCAAACTGGGCTCACTCCTTAAAGCTCAAGGAATATCTGTGCTGAGGCACATTCAAAGGGCAATTAGTTCCCCTAGTCAGGAACATTTATTTATTTTAAAAAATAATTCTCTGTCTTTCCTATCTTGGAAAAGGAAGCTCCAGGCTTCCTAACATAGATACTTTCTCTGCATGAATCTAGCAGAGTTACTGCATGAAAGTAACTAACATATTAAAAGCACAACATGAACACTCAACAATCAAAAAACAAAATTAAGCAATAAAAACAACTACTGGTAACTACAGAGTAATTAAAAGAGCAATTAAAGCAATTTAAAAAGCAATGCAGCAGGAAGGTGACAAATTAAACAGAGGTCAGTCTAAATGAAAGAGTCTTCATCCCCCTCCAAAATATCACAAGGAAGGAGCTGTTTTTAACTCCAATAGGAAGGCATTCCAGAGACCAGGTGTCACTACCAAGAAGGTTCTGTTACAGGTAACCGTCAACCACACCTCCATTGGAGGCGGAACATACAAGACAGCCCTTCAGGGTGTTCTCACAGGACAGGCAGATTCATGCAGAGAAAGTATCTAGGTCCAAAACCACAAAGGTCATTACCAGTTCTTTGAATTGTGCTTGGACACAGGAAGCCAGCGGAGATGATACAATAGGGGTGTGACAGAGTCACAATCTCCCACACCAGTCAGCATCCTAGTGAATGCATTCTGCAGTAACTAAAGTTTCTGTTTAACACCTCCTTAACACCCTGAGGGCCCAGATGTAATAAGCCACTTAAAAAAGCTCTGTTGGCCACCTCTGTGAAGATGTGTGGTGGCAAAGAAATACTCTTCCTTTGCTACCATCACCGCTATAGAGTAGTTCCTAAAATGGAATCTAGTCAAAGTCAAAACCTTTAATGGCATAAAAGAACAGTACAGAATAAATATCGAGACCCCCGCCAACCCAAAAGATACAATTTCCAATGAAATCTAGTCCTTATTCAGTTGGGGCTGTAAACTGCAAGAGTAGTCAGAACTACAGCCAATCTGGGCATGCTGAAAATGCCTCCACTCAATGTTAGTAGATACAAGACAAGCCTTACAAAAAATTGAGGCTGCACTTGTAGTGAGGAAAAGACAATATATCTGAATACATTGACAGGGATTATCACAAAATTAAAACAAGCTGCGAGAGGGAGGCATTACCTCTGTTGCTGTAAGCAAGGGCCAGTAACCCCCTTAGCTTTTGCTTTGGATCACACCGGCCCTGACCCAACAAGAGTGATATCGGCACACAGGTGCAGGCGTCCACCTGCATAAACCCTTCTGAATCCATATCTGCTGAATGCAACTGGATGCTGGGAGGGTTCCTCTGTATCAGCACTTCACACCACACATCTGTTGCTCAATCAAATCCAAGTGCCCTGCACTTGGACTCTAGTAGTCACCAGTCACCTGTTTAGAAGGGTGAGAACAATGAATCCAGGCTTCTTCCCCAGCAAGTGACCAACATTGGCAAAAGTTACAGAAGCAACAATCTGTTTGTTGGCTACAATGCATGTAGACACAAATCGTATGAGCGCTGCCTGTTGCTATACACAAGAATCGATCAACTGAGGTTTCTGTCTATGAATCTGACTCACCATATATGTGCATTTCTAGAAGATGCTTACTAGTAAAGAATACAAAGCAAATGGGAAATTATCAAACTTTCTTTGGGTGTGGCTTTCATCATACTGGGTCTAAGGTTCCCTGTTTGGTAAACGGAGAATTACTTTTGGCACCTGTTAAGAAGACAGAATGCACAAAACAGATAAATGTTGGGATGTTCAGAAGCTTTGGTTTTGCTGCTCATAGAACTCTGTTCAAACAAAGCATCATTCATCATCATCATCATCAGCAGCAGATATTTTCTTTTCAAATGAAAAAAAAGTAATGTGTTTTACAAGAGCTTTAGAGTCCAGTAGCTGGGATTCTCATGCTGATGACTTAAAAATCAAAGTCTTCCCTTCCGAGTTCTGTTTCTTTTAACTTTCACAGTTTCAACTATTTGGCTTGTCGGTTCCAACAAATAGTTCCAGTAAAATCTAAATCTAAACATGGAAACATTTTTATATGGAGGGCCAAAAGGGAAGAGGGAAAAAAAAAACCCTACAAGAACTGAGAGGGGCTTCCAGCATGTCAAACTAAAAAAAGGCCCCAGAGATTTTTCTATGCCCATATAAAGCCAAAAAAGGACTAGTTTACAGTAAAAACCTACCAGGCAGCTCAGCCAAAAAATTTACAATAACATTTTCTTTCTAGGCCAGTATCACAGGGACTTGGCAGCCACTTGGGCTTCTGGCCTGGACTAACACACAAGATCTGAGCTTATATCCTTTTCAGTGCTTAAGGCAGCAGCATGTCTTATGGTGTGCCTGGACTACTAAGAATAGGAAGAATGTGAACTGGAATTTGGACAGAGCTCTTAACAGTCTCCAGTCTCCTTTGCAATTTCTTCCAAGGCTATAACTTCCCGGCTGTCTCTCGCACAACAAGGCTGGCGCTCATATGGCCACTGACTACCAGCATTTCTGACATGCTCAGGCACCTGGGCAAACTACCCACAAATACATACAGATATGTTGAGTGGCACCAGTCTTGAACCAGCTGCAGCCAGCACAGAAATCAGACATACTTAGAAGTAACTTTTTACATTTTTGCCTTTGGGGGGGGGGGGCGGCTGTACAAGAATTCTATGAATCCCGAATAGATCTAGAAATAGAGACATGCCTAACCTCAACCTCATTATTTTTCCTTTCCCATTTCACTTTTAAAGGGCACAAATGATGCAATAAATGGTAATTGAATCAAAACAGGGAAGTTTGGGATAAATCTAAATAATAGGAAAATTAGCAAATCCTAGCTTGCCAAGACCATCTCTTTTGTTCTGAGAACGCAAGCAAAAAGTCATCCTACTCACACCTGAAGGGAAATCTTGCCAAGTCTCTACCATGCGCACATTTTTGGACAACTACTTGGCAACAGTGCCCAGTGGGCTGGTGTACGTAGCTATTTTTGGTGGCCAAGGCAAGTGTGTGTGTGTGTGTGTGTGTGTGTGTGTGTGTGTGTGTGTGTGTGTGTGTGTGTGTAGACACACTCACTCACTGATGTCACTATCTGATGGGGGAGAGGGGGGAGTTTGGAGAAAGGGAGAGTCCCAATTCAGAGTCCTCAGCCCTGTGTAGATGGATTTTGTGCCCTGCAGTGGGCAGTTCACTAGCAACTTCTTTATGCAAATGCAGCATGGCTGCTCTTGTACCACATAAACAAGACCTACCCTGGTTCACCACCTGTCCTTTTTGACTGCCTGGGGGCTGACAGCTTCTTTTTCTCCTCTCAGCTACTGTTCACTATAAAGGGTGGGAATTGTGCAATGCACTGCTGCAGGATACCATACATTTGGCTTAGATATCCCTAATTGAAGAAATGGGGGGGGGAACCCCACATATGCATTGCTATGCCCCACACCTCCTTTTACAAGTCACATCAGGGTGATTACTGGGGCTGAATTTAGGCAGCATCCTGCAAACTTCTTTTGTCCTATGAGGATAGCAGAACAGACACAAGGGTAGAATCTTAGGATTTCTGTACAAACGGTGGCAAAGGTGGATGAAATACGAACAAGGAAATTTGCTGTTCGTCATCCAAATGCCATATACACTGTTATAGCACCAGGGTACACTATGCCAATTCCAGTTCCCCATTCTTATCTGTGGGGGCGATACAGGGAAGATGCAGAGTGAATCTGTTCTCTAGCGTAGAAACAGGCTAGATTCTAGACTGTTTCTACGCTGGAGAACAGATTCAGATGTCATAAGCATGAGGATATGGCTTTTGCATCAGGGTCTAACCCCACTGCCTTATTCAGGACTGGGATGGAACAAAAGTCATCCCTGCTCAAATTCAGAAGCTAACCCTGTTAGGGAGCGGGGAGCTGTTGTCCTCCCCTCTACAAAATAGTTTAGTTCCCTGCTTGAACTGCCTGGAATATTTGATTAAACTGTTTTGTTTTGTTTTGTTTTGTTTTAGCTCTGCCCTCTAGCCACAGCACAGTATAGTCTGAACTTCGAAGGGTTAATCCGTGAGGTGTAATTGTAGGATAATGTGTGGAAGATATTGCCCTAAGGGCCATATTGCCTTAAGCTACGCTGCTGCATAGTGCTGCCAGCTCTGACTAAAGCTATTCCTGGAGATCTTTTTCCCAACATGATGGAATGTTGGAAATTCCTGGAGGCCCTGTTGAAATCTCCAGGATTGCTTTCAGTTGTCACCTGGAGATTAATGCTGACTTCTGGAGACTCCAAGCCAATCCTGGAGGGTTAGCAATCCTGCTGTGGTGTTATCTTTCCCCCAACCAAATGCAATCTTGGGAAGCTGCAAGTTTAAACAGAGGGAACAACAATGTGTGTGTGTGTGTGTGTGTGGGGCGGCTTAACCCTTTCTCCCCCAACCAGTTTTCTGCAGAAAGCAGCATGCCCAGCCAGCCCAAGCTATTTTTCTTTCCACAGTGGAAAAGACACAGCATTCCCTTGCAGGTGATTGTGAAAACAACATAATATATTGAGAGGTGTTGAGATACCAAAGCAGTTTGAGTATGATCTGAACTTAATGGTTGTGTTGACAGCTTAATTCACATTGACTCTGCCAGGGCTCAGAGACTATACCCTTAGCATGCTCTCACTTTTCTCTCACTATGCCTGAAAATTAAGAAAACCTCCCAACAATTTTGGAAGCAAATCCCAAATTTTCAAGCCACGCCCAACAAATTTTGCACAGCTTCTTTAGGTATTATTAAAATGATCCTAGGTTATGGTCTTAATGTACCACCACATTTGATTCTACCTCCTCTCATTTATTATTTGAAAATGCTTCTAAAATATACTAGGTGTTGTGCTTCGATAACAGTACACAGCCCCCTGCCTGAAAAATCACCATCTGAATAAAATACCTTTAACAAGCACCTGGGAAACTCCTCCAAATAGAAATCAATTCCTGTTGCACTACTATTAATTTAACATCATGGGGATGGGGTGTGCAGGGAGAGACTCACTAAAGTGTATTTAAAAAGAACACAGAACTACGAGCTTTATTAATACACCCCTTTAAAAGTCGTATTTAATTATGATTCATCAAATTCTAGAATGTCATCAGAGGAACAGGAAATGTAGTCACTTTAGTTGTTTCAGGCTATAGAACGATGTTTGCTTCAAAACCCAGGATGTTTGCTTTCCCTTGCTCAGACTTTTTTGATTGGGTGTCTCTAAAGTTTCCTCATATCATCACATGACCTTGGTAGTGGCATCAGTAGGGGGTGCAGACTATACCGGGTGACACCACTAGCAGCCTTTTGGAAAAAATATATTTATGAATAATACCATAAAGTTATATATCATTTGAACGGTAATTTAATGCAGAATGTAATGAAACCAACTGTGTTGAATTATCTGTATTCTATCAAATGGTATGGCCAAATAACCAGAAAAAAGAAAACACAACAGCTTTATGTAACAAAACGTGGATTTTCTTAACTCAAAACAAACCAATGAGACTGACTGTTCCAGGAGCCAATGAGGTGGTGTTAATGACACAGTATGGCACCAATAAGGTGTTAGTATGAGTCAGTTCTCATTTCTATGTCTCGGAGCTAATACTAGAACTCTTATTCAGTTGTGTGAGTGTCATAAAGTTGGTCACTGTTTTTTTGTTGGTTACTGATTTGTTGGGTGACCTGTACTGTTATGTATTAAAATAAAGTTAATGGGGATGACACCATGGAGTTCCCGCAACAGGTGACACCAACCCTAGTGATACCACTGGACCTTGGTATATTTTGCTCTTGTATCCTGAGGTCAACTTCCACGTGGATGCATTTTCCAAACCAAGCTATTGGAAAAATGGTGTTGTTTTCTTCCTTGTAAACACAAATATCTTGTTGAAATTCTTAACTTTTGCCAAATGTCCTGCAGCTGTTTCTCTTGAGCAGGACTCAGCAAATTCACTTCAAATTTGAAGTTGGGCAAAATTCAGGAGCAGCTCTAATACAGAACAGCCTTACCCCTTGAAGGAAAGGTCTGTAGTAGAGCAACAAGTGTTGTATGAAGGTTTGATCCCTGGCAACATCTCCAAGCAAGGCAGAAAACAATTTGTGTCTGAAACCCTGGAGAGCTGTTGCTAACCTGTGTTGATAATACTGAACAAGATGGTCTTATGCAGAATAAGGCAGTTCCCTATGATCGATCCTCTGCTGGTATCTGACACAAAAGGGGTGTTGTTAATACAGTACATGGTTTCCCTATCTTCTTGATATTGCCACTGTTTCAAATGGAAACTGCACCAGATCCACAGCAAATGTAACAAGGAGCTCTATGCAAAGTCCTCCCCCACCACACTTCCATCTCATCTTGTTATCAAGCTGAAGTGTGGCTTATCTAACCTTGTACAGGTCCAGCCCTAATGTTAACTTGGACATAATTGCAAAATCAACATTATTAGTGGGCTTAGGGGACTTTTAACACAAATCCATTGCAGTATGAGGTGAGTCAACATTATCGCTGCAAGCTTTAATTGGTAGGTCAACCAACTAAAGCTGTAGTTGATCAATCAGGAGAGGCCAGTTTTAATCCGCGTAGCTACAAGGGTAAGGCCTCTTGTTTATTTTTTGAGGCTATTTTGGTCCGGGTGCATTACTGTAGTGGTGAATTAAAAGATAAAAGATTAAAGATTGACTTTCCCTCTAACAATGCATGGTAGCTTTTGTTTATTAAATTGTAAATTATATTTCACTGCCTTGATTATCTCAAAAAGGAACTTTCAGTGCTGTTTTCCTAACATGCAGATCCATTTAAATTTAATTAATTAACCGGTAAATCAATTAAAAGGCAGGTGATTAATCAACTAACAGTGCGACTTAACTTTTGTGCCGGTTTAACCAGCAGCACAGTGAGAACGGGAGGCCCCAGAACAGAAAAAGGATTCAAATCCCCTCCAAAAGAAGAATTCAAAGGGGATGTGAATCCCTTTTCCATTCTGGGGCCTCCGGTTCTCACTGTGCTGCTGGTTAAACCGGCACAAAAGTTAAGTCGGATTGCGCTGTAAAACATCTTTTATTGGTTAGCATCCCTAGTCAAAACGCATCCTTACTGAAAAGCTGTGACACTGAAAAGCACTAGTGCAAGTGATGCTACACTATCTTCAGGGAACATAGCTGACCCATGTGCAATCTGTGTATGTAAGGACACAACAGGCTCAGACACATTTGCCCAAATTATCATGGAGAAAAAGATGCAAAATTGTAACACCAGCACCAGATTGCAGCCCCTTTGAAGAGAACGTTGGAACAGATCGGTTGCCTTTAGCACACAATCAGGCCTATTTTCCAAAATCCCCTGAAAATGATGATACAACAGAACTTTGGAACGTGGATCCTTTGAAACATTCCAAAAAGCAAAGAGTGGGCATTTACCTTGAACTGTGTAGAGTAATTTGCTGCAAACTGCTGGATGAATCAGAGGGCAAGGCAGTTGCTGCAGGTAGCATCTGAGCATTTCGGCTAAGGTCTGGCCATCAAATTCATTTAATTCAACAGATGCCAGGTCTGGAAGAAGAAAAGAAAGCAAAGTTACCCCAAGTTATCAAAACTCCAAAGTGTCCTTGTGGCAGGAAGGAAATCAAGCGCTTCTTCATAGTTCTGAAAGGACGTGGTTTTGAAAGAAAGATTACAAATCTTTAACAGGGGTAGTTAAACTTCCAAGGCCTGCCTGCCCACAAAGTGGCCTGAAAGGCTTGCATCGAACATTGAATTGGGAGAGAGCGGCAAACAGACAAGGGGGTACCACTGTAGGAAGAAGGCGGAGGAACCCTGCTGCCTCTTCACCCTTCCTGTCTGCCCACAGTTGCTTAGGAAAGCAGTCAAACGGGCTGGGGAAGGGAGGTCCATCCACCCCCCCCCTCTTTCCCTTCCATTCTCTTCCTTTCAGCTGCTCTCTGTGCTGCCTGCTGCCTGTACACCAGAGGACAGAGGCTACACGAAAAATGTCCAAAGGGAAGGCATGATTTTCCTCCCCAATCCCTATTCACTCAGGTGGTGGGGGTGAGCACATGCAAATGTGTCAGGCAGTGGCCGAGTATCAGCCGGGCCTACAAATCTCCTACTTTCTGGATTAGTTTTCAAGGTGAGCACACAAACAGTTTCTGCACTGTGCTGGTTATAGAACCAAAGGATATGGATGCCTTCCGTACTCTATACCAGGGGCGGGGAACCTTTTTCCTGGCGAGGGCCGTTTTAAATATTAGAAATTTGCTTGAGGGCCGGCCGTAAGGCCGTGCGCCATTTTTATTTATTTATTTAATTTTTGCTTGCCCTCATCGGTGTGGTACGCATGTGCGAAATGGCCAACGGCCTGGTGAGAAGGGGTCGAGGCAGCGGCCGGGGAGGACGTGCAAAGGCCCTCTCCCGGCCTCTGGAGGTGACGTGTGGACCCGGCGGAGCCTCCAGGGGCTGGTTGGGCGGCCTCCCGGCAATCTCTCCGGGGGCCAGACCAGATGGCCTCGGGGGCCTGATTTGGCCCTGGGGCCGGAGGTTCCCCACCGCTGCTCTATACCTTCTGCAACATACAGTAGTTCTAAAATAAAGACCATTTCCAATATACCACCAACAATTCATACAAAGTGACAAAACTTCTTCCAGCAAGTGTTTAGTTTTACTACGTTTATTTTTATACAATATATTTACTACGTTATTGTATACAATCTAGTATAAATAACTGAAAACTAAGAAATCAATTTTCAGATAATCCATGGAAAACTAGAGGATTACCATGTCGGATATAACACAATTCATCAAAGACTAGAAGAGGCTTACTATTACTTTTTGCTCGCCTGCCCACCCCCACTTTATTTGAAACATAATTTTGAGTTTTCAAAAAAATTGAACGGCACAATCAACCTGGGGTTACCTGGTCTCCTGAGGTTCAGACCGAGGCGGAAGGGGGTTCAATCCAACAGCTCAAGTTGATGCCTTTCACAGCAGGGGGCAGATCTTGCAGGAACTTGGCTATTAAAAGACTGAAATCCCAAGCTTCTCCTTCTAGCTGGTTTCCAGCACAGAAATATTATCCTCCTTCCCACAGGTTTTCAAACGGATGAATTATACCTGCATCGGTGTCCACCTCTCAGACATCCTTTCTTTTCCACAGGGAAACTGTGTGGTTGCCCTGTTACAGCCTTTTTATTTTAGCCACTGCCTCAGACATTTGTTTTATGACTGGTTCCATTTTACCCTTTTCATGCATTCTGCAATTTTATAAGAGATGTGACCTTGCTGCCAAGTTAATCTTTTTTGTATGATTTCTGGCACTTGGCTTTTTACATATTTTTCTTTGCTGTTATTGTTCTTGCCGCCATAATTATTTAAAGATCTGTTGTGTAATTTATTGCTGTTGGGAGTGATTTTTTCATGTTTCATTTGAAACATGATATTGCTGCATGAAATGCTGATACTGTTAGCGATATTATTATACAAAATGGGTTATTGTTGAATTTATTTGATACATTAATTGATTTTAATTGTTTTAGTTACACTTTGAATTTCTATAGATTGTTAAGGGCACCGAGTACAGCCCTGTAGAAAAATGACATGCAAATTAAAAAATAAAAAAATGAGAGGGTTCAAACTTCAGAATAAGGAAAGAAGGCTGGGAGTGGGCCCTGTGGATTATGGCCTCCAACGTTGCCTCTGCTTAGGGTTCCAAGATCGTCAACCGGGATGGAGCTATAGCCCCTTAAGGGGGAGGACCGTGGGCAGGGCCGGTACCGCCCCCGCCCACGGTCCTCCCCCTTAAGGAGCTATAGCTCCGTCCTGGTTGACGATCTTGGAACCCTACCTCTGCTCCACACCCTGATATTTAAACTCCTTCTTAAGGCTAAAACTCCAAGTCTTCAGATCTAGCAGAAGTGATGCCGTTTTCAAAACTACTGATGTCAATGGGAGAGTTAAAGATACATTTGCAGCTCAATTCTAGCATGTCTACTCAGAAGTAAGTTCCACTGAGTTCAACAGGACTTACTCCCAGGTAAGCATGTACAGCAATGCAGACTTAAAATCTTCCACTGAAATCTGGATTGTGCCCAGAATGTTTTTGGCAAGGAGCTCAGTAGTTACAGGATAGATATGAAAATAATAGTGGAGGTGTGGGATAAACGTACGGTACTACTTGGTAAACAGGAAGGGTGTAGAAGCTCTGCACCTGAAATCTTTTGACACGACTTGTTTGAACAATATTCATCTCATTTCCACAACTATGGGTGTTAAAATATGCCTTCTTAAAAAATGAAAAGCAAGGTAATTCGGAATCCATACTAGTTATCAGATCCGGTTTCAGATGCCTGCTGCAGGCAATATACTAGCATGCAGAATCACAGAAGACAAATAACCCCACCCATTTCAAATTGCCATCATGTACAAATCTTCCCCTCTCCCAGTTAAAAAAAATGCAGGACAATTTTCAAAATATAGTAATTCTTAGTCAGTTTCAGTTGACTCATAATTAGATGGCAAATTATATTTAACCAACATTCATGTAAAACTCAAGAAGGCCAATTTTTTATGTATAATTCACCACAGGAAGTCATTTCTTATGTCTTCCTGAAAACAAGAGGGGCCCATTTCCAAGATAGAAAAATTTATGAAAAGCAATTTTAGGGTCATATATTTAAAAAAAGAGAATTACATCAACAAAGCTTGGTTCTTTTTCCTTAGAGAAGAACCTATAATTTGCCTAAAAATAAGAACTGACAATTAGAAATGGCAAGCAACCACAAACCATAGGGACACCTAATTATATTCCCTGTGTCCTACATGTCACCCCTTAGAAAATAGGTGTGACACAAAACTCAACCTCAAGGTCGCTGGTTCCTTGCAACGGCTTATGTGCCAAAGCAATTACATAGCGCACATACAGGGGAACTTCTATTCCTCATGACCACCACAGATGTCTTTCTTCACAATCATCAAAAAAATGTCAAAAGCACGTTTTAGCCATTGCCCAATATTCCTATGAGGAATGTGACTTACAGTGGAATCATATGCATATCTACTCAGTAGTAAGACTCATTTAGTTCATGGAGCTTAAGGTAAAGGTAAAGGTGACCCCTGACAATTAAGTCCAGTCGTGTCCGACTCTAGGGTGTGGTGCTCATCCCCATTTCAACGCCGAAGAGCCAGCATTGTCCGAAGACGCCTCCGTGGTCATGTGGCCGGCATGACTCTCCCTTGCCACAGCGCGTAGCATGCAGCTGGAACATGGAGCGCTGTTTACCTTCCCGCAAGCGGTACCTATTTATCTACTCGCATTAACATGTTTTGGAACTGCTAGGTTGGCATGAGCTGGCCAAGCAACGAGAGCTCACCCCGTCGCGGATTCGAACTGCCGACCTTTCGATCGACAGCTCATGGTTCAGCGGTTTAACCCACTGCGCCACCCGCTGGCCTTACTTACTCCCAGGTAAGTATAGGACTGCAGACTTGGCCTGATTGCTAAAGTTAGTTGTCTGGCATAGCTGGCTTCCAATTTTTAAGAGTGTTCTAGTGGCAAAGGAAGCCAATGGCTTTGAAGTTCAGTTTTGATCCAAGTTTGAGTTGGCCTAAGCCTATGGGTATTTCTTATTTATTTATCTATCTATCGATTTATATCCTGCCTTTCTCCTTGAAGGGCATCCAAGGCAGCTTACGACGACATCAGAATACATATAGATTATAAAACAAATTCACTCACTCACTCACACACACACACACACACACACACACACACACACACACACACACACACACACACACACAGAGTACATAAAATGTTGCTTACACATCACAACTTCCCTCTTCCCCGACTTTTCATTCATTTTTCAATCACGCTTGAGCATCCTGTAATGCTCTACACACTCTACAGGAATTTCCTAACTCCTGACTGTCTACTCCATGGGGAGTGTCAAGTAGCCACTATATCTTTCTTATTCTACCTAATGGTTCCATAGAGTGCTTAGTTCAAATTACCCTTCATTTTCAGGAGGAAAGGAGATCTCAAATTAGCACAGTTTGCCTGATTGACTTTTCCCAAGCAGTCCCTCACACAGCCCCTCTGAGAATCTGTAAGTCATCTATTGGCCCACATAACTTGGTGTTTGTGTGTGTAGATACTTTTTTCTGGCCCATTCTTGGAAGGCTTTTCTTATTAAAAGGCAGAACTCTGGAGTTGATTCCTCTGGAGATTCAAATTTGCAGATCCAGCTTGGGTTGTGCAAGTTGCTATAATGGAACAGCCTTCCTTGTTCGTGCTTTTTTTGTTCTATCTAAGAACATTTCCTAGTACTGTATAATATTGTACTGTGAAAGTTTCACAAGCATTTATAAAAAGATGCCACAAGAGACTTCAGTGTGGAACAAACTTTATTTAACATTGTAGAACTCTTAACTGTTAGCATAGCTGGTTTACACAGCAGGGCTTGGGAGACTTATCTTAAGAAGATCACTTCAAGTCATGTAGTCATAAAGAAAGGAAATACTTTATTTACAGGAACCCCATACTTTGGGGTGGGTGGGTGATCCTACATGCTTGCTATCTATCTGGAAAGGGGATTCTGGGAAGGAGGAAGGAAGGATAGCCTGAGATTTGCAATCTGTATACAGTACTAAGGTGAGCTTTACTGGAAAAGTAAGGGGGAAAACCCTTATATCCAACCTGGCTAGCTTGCATTGTCCCCTTTAGGTGCAGGATGCTTGTGCAGTGTTGTTGCATTTTTCTCTACTTCCAACACCCTTTTCTCAACAATGTGTGCACAAGTCCACAAGATTCATCTTCTCTTGTAGAGTATAGTTACGGTCTCTGGGGTGAGAGCATCAGAAAACATGTCCTCAATTGGACAAGAGTTCGTCTTACTTACTTGCATGTCTCTCAGTAGGTGGTACAGTACATCACATCAATATGCTTAGTGTACACGAGTTGACTTTTTCTGTTTGCAAGAGCCTTATGAAGCTTTGCTTGTTTGAGGAGTTGTATAACTACTAAGGCCAGCGGGTGGCGCAGTGAGTTAAACCGCTGAACCATGAGCTGTCGATCGAAAGGTCAGCAGTTCGAATCCGCGACGGGGTGAGCTCTCGTTCCTTGGCCAGCTCCTGCCAACCTAGCAGTTCCAAAGCATGTTAATGTGAGTAGATAAATAGGTACCGCTTGCAGGAAGGTAAACAGCGCTCCGTGTTCCAGCCGCATGCTACGCGCTGCGGCAAGGAGAGTCATGCCGGCCACATGACCACGGAGGCGTCTTCAGACAACGCTGGCTCTTCGGCTTTGAAATGGGGATGAGCACCACACCCTAGAGTCGGACACGACTGGACTTAATTGTCATGGGTCACCTTTACCTTTAGCTATAACTACAATGGATCTCAAAATGGCTGATGCCCCAGTTTCAATTCTTTGCCAGTGTTCCTCAGAATTACTTCCCTCCATGCACTGACGTGAAACACTGGTTCCTACTATCATTATAGGTGGGTAAAATGGAATTTAGTGGCTAGTCTTTAATGCCCTGGCAGAGCTTTTAAAAATGGATGTTGAAAAATTGACTTTTAATTTTAACATCTGTAACTACAGAAGTATGAGCTTTGTCTCTTTTTACTGTCCGGGAACAAAGTTTCCTTCTTAGCTAGGTTTTTAATTTCCTATTTTCATTTTTGTTTGCATGCCATGTGATACTGATCCCTAAAAATAAACCTATTTTTCTATTGAACTGCATTCCCATGCCTATGGATTTAAGCCCACTATGCCTACTTATATTTAAATGCTCTATTATGCTATGATACTGGCAACCAGATATCTTTGGGGTTGATATATGGGAATTGAAGCTCCTCCAAATGCCTACAGGGCTGTTAGACAAGTAATAATTTTTTAAATAAGATGCCAGGATACCTGGGCTCCTATTCAAAGCCTGTTTACTACAAGATTGCCAAGAAAGGAGAAGAGGGTTTTAGGCAAGGCTATCTTCTAGTCAAGCATCTCAGTTGCTAATTATTAATTACGTCACAAAGAATACACAGTGGATGCTGGTGAAACTTGCACAGTACAATATTTCAACCAGCAGCCACAATCGGAATAAAGGGGAAATTACTGCATTTTCCCAGGAACAGTGATAATATGCTTTGAGTGCTTGGAAAGTGAGAGGTGACATGCATATAGCAAAATGGGAAACACATCTGCAACTACAGTATTGTGGAAAAAGTTGATTATGCAGAAAGGCCCTCAGGAATAACACACAGGATACACTTTTTCCTTCTCTGAAATGCAGCCAATGGGTCAGGGCAAAGCAACCCCATTCAAACACAAAACAACAGCATAAGAAACAGAGTGTGCTGAACCAAAGGTCTCAGTCTTCTATATCTCAGACCAGGGACAATTCAAAATGTGTATCTTGGTCAGAATCTAGCTACTCATATCTCGGTTTCTACCCCTCCTGCAGCAACGTCTTATGTTATAAAGCAGTTTCAAATAGCAGTAAATATTGAGACGGGCAAGCATTCTGACCTCTAAAGACTCTCAGCTAGAGGGAGGGGAAAAAACCCTAATTCATATCCCTTTAGAAGCTTTGATAAACTGTGGGCAGATTCAGATGAACAGCTGCCCACCAGCGATAATTGTTCATGTGAATGCATCAACATGTCCCTGCAGTTAGGTTGAAATTACCTCTCACCTCTGGCTCACCAGAAATTTCAAGTGAATGCCAAGAGATAGGAAATGGCTATTTCCCCAGTTAGAAGTGACATTTCTGGACATTCATATGAATCGCACAACCATGTGGTGGCTGCACCACTGCAACCATCCTCAACTGTTCAGTTGAATCTACTTTCAAAGATACAGGAAGCTGATCTTGACAAGCACTCAGTTGGTCACTAAATATATGTCAAGTAGCAGTAGTCATAGCAACCTCAACTAAAAGCTGAAGACAGGGGAGACAGCAAAATAACCCATAATAGGACTGTAAGTAGTCTCTGGTTCTCAAGCAAGCAAGCGAGATCTTCAAAATACATCAAACAAAGGCAATACTCCAACACACACACCCCCACACAAATTTCTCCTCAAACTACTGTTCTGATTCTTCTGCCAAGTGTAGAACGTATGATGTCTCTTTTTTGTTGTTTTATATACCCGCTCCCAGACTTCTGTATGTTTCTTCTGGGAAAACAGCACAAACACAGCCACACCGCTTAATCTGTGCCATACTTGGCCAGGGCAGACCAGTATCCCCAACATTATTCTACTACCAGTTTTCTCACGGGCCATCAAGTGTAAACCTGCCAAGGCTTGCTGTTTTCCCAAAGGCATTGCAATGAGGTTCGTGGTCACTCTTGTGGTAACCCTCGACTATGAGATAGTGTCTCCAACTGCTGGGTTAGAGGTTTTATTTCTGGAGATTCGGTGTGGTGTTTTTTCCCCCTCCTTTTTGTTCAGCAGGCTATACAGTGCCATGCACTAAACTGAAAAACTGTGGAAGCATTTGGAAATAAGCAACCTGCTGCATTTTCTCTCCAGCACCAATACATTTAACCAGCTGCTTCTCAGAATGAAAGGCTCAGGTTGTTGTCCAAATTTTGCTTTGGCTCCCCCACGGAACATGAGCAAATTAGTTCCATCCAGAGTCAGACAACTCCATTTACACTACAGTAGGGGTGTGCTGTCCTCAGCCTTCTTTGGACCCCACCCAGCATTTCCGCATACTGTGCAAGTGATCCAGCTTGTTACAGTATGACCAGTCAGCCTTAAGGAAATGGAAAGACCCTCTTCCCACCAGCAGTAAGAGCCATAGAATGCCCTTCACTCACCTTCCATCGCAAGTAATTTTAGGCTGGGGAAGGGAAGAGGTCATGCAGAATTACAGCCTCTGGTTCTTAAAGACCTCTTTACAGTTTTGATTTTTTTTTTAAACTTTCATCATCCTTTAGGAGAAATGCCTGGGAACTAAAACTAAACGACAGCTTAGGATCAGGAAACTTTAAGGTCCATTTCTTCCTGTTTGTTAAGATACTCTGCAGAGGCCCTCCTTCATGTCCCACCAACATCTGGATTGTGCTTGGTTGGAATGAAGGGACAGGGCTTTCTCTGTGGCCAAACCCTGTGTTTAACTTCCTACCAAAAGAGGCTTGCCCTTTATTATTAGCCTCCCACTGTCAGTTGTGGTGGTGGTGGTTGTTAAAGCAGGTTTTTAAGCCTGCTGAGTTTTATCCCCCACCAGCGGCGTTTTAATAGCTGTTCTGTTTGGTTTTATCTATTGTCTCTGCTCTTGTTAATTAATGTTATTGTTTCAGAGGTTATTGCTTTTACTGTTCATCTAGGTCAGTCAGTATCATCAACATTGACTCTAGGGTTTCAGAGAGGAATTTTCCCCCACCCAACTTGGAGATGGAAGGAACCAGGGACTTCCTGTATATGCACAGCAAATGCTCTACCACTCGACTATGGCTCTATCCCCAACATAAGAACATAAGAAGACTCAGCCCTGCTGGATCAGGCCAAAGACCCATCTAGTCCAGCTTCCTGTATCTCACAGTGGCCCCACCAGATGCCTCAAGGAGCACACGAGACAACAAGATACCCGTATCCTGTTGCCACTCCCTTGCACCTTGCACCATATGGGGACTCTTGTTTTAATTCCCCTCTAACGCCCGTTCTTCATTTCTCCCTGCAAACATTCCTGTTGACTATTCAAAGGCTGGATATCATTCTACCAACAAAAAGATGGAGATGGAGTTTCTACTAGATGGAGGAGTTTCCCGTGGCTTTGACGTAAATCAGCTCTGAGCGCTGTTCCACCCTGTAAGTCCTGCTGCCTCTAAGATCTTTCACACTTTGTTCTGCATCAAAATTTGGCATTCTGAATTATGTTCTGGTGGTTCCCCAGTTGTAGCACATATAGTAGGTGGTGTGCTGGCTTCTGGAACATGATGCAGTGCTGCACATATTGCATGAGATTTGGTCACTAGTCCTATGACATTGAAGTTAATAAGAAGACTTATGGGGGACATTCTGCTGGAAATGACAGAAGATTTCAAAGAACAAGGCTGGGGAGGACTTAGTCAATCACAAGGTCTATGAGTCACCTCATGGTAGATCAGGTGCAGGCCAGGCGCACACAGCCTGAGAGTTTCAGTGTAAGAATTGACTGCATGGGCTACCTGATGGTCAGACAAACAAGGCTTTTTTTTAAGAGGCAGTCCTCTAGATCAGGGGTCCCCAACCACCGGGCCGCAGCCCGGTACTGGTCCGTGGCCCGTTCGGGACCGGGCCATGGGCCGAGCCGCGGGAGGCAGTAGCGTTGGGGTTGGGGTGGTGAAGGGGTGTACCTGCCATCGCGAAGCGTCGACTCCGCTGTCTTGATTTTTGGCCCTCCCTGGAGCCCGAACGGCTCCAAAAGAGTAACTGAACCGGCGGGGGGTGGTGGTGTTTGGAGCCGCACTGGGCGTGCGCAGCTGATATCACGCCCTGGGTCACGTGGGCCGTGGCGTCGGCGCCCCCCCCCGGTCCGTGGAAGAAAAAAACATGTCGATGCTGGTCCCCGACACCACGAAGGTTGGGGGCCGCTGCTCTAGATGATGACTGGTTGGCTTTCTTCCCTTTCCCAACTAGTTAGGGAGAGGGTATTTATGATTCAAGAGGTACTTCATTCTTCAACATATCTGATCTTCATACCCTCCTTTCTGCCTCAGCAATCCACAGTGGCTCTCAAACATTTTAGCACTGGGACCTACTTTTTTAAAATGACACTCTTTCTGGACCCACCTTCTTTTACGAGACTTTTTTTTAAAAGGTGATCTAGAAAGAAATATATTTATTTACAAGTAATGTTTTATTTATTTATTTCCAAAAAAACTCAATCCATTTCTTGTAATGAGGCAGCCCTAATGAATAGCTTCAAGGCTTGAGAGGCTTAGTTATGTGACTCAGCTTTCATCTGCCCCCACTACCTGTCATTGACAGACTTGGGGGAAAAAACACACCAGAAAAAAGAAGCTCAAACATTTATCTCACTATATTTACACAAGCTTGCAAATTGCAGCAGCTCAACTGTTTGCAGGGCAATTAGCAGCTATCTTGCAAACTGCAAGAGATCAGTTCTTTGAAGGGCAATTAGCAGCTATCTGATTTTTGAATAGCCGCAGGGCTTGAGGCAATGAGGGACCTACCAGAAATCAGGTCGCGACCCACCAAGTGGGTCCCAACCCACAGTTTGAGAAACACTGCACCAGCCCATTGGATTGTTCTCATCACCTCACCCAGCCCTAGTGCCAACCATCACTATGAAACATTGGTGCTGCAGGAAGACAGCAAAGATCTTTACTGGCGAAGGAATGTATCATTATATTTCCAAATGTGGTAACAGTTGCATTGCTAGCTGGGTCACATGGGGGGCCGATGACGCGTTTTGTGTCATCGCCCTGCCCCCTGCACTCCCGGAATACCTCATTTGAAGCCTTCCAAGACTCAGGGAGGGTGGGAGGGCCCCACAAACGTGCTGATTTCGGCACGTTTGTGCTCCACGGCTGCTTACGCAGCCCTCTGGCTGCAAAAATTCCGCCGCGGAGATCAAAAATTCCATCGGGGCTCCTCCTCGCAAGGAGACAGTGGTTGTCACTCGGGGACTTTTGCTCCCCCCGGTCCCATTATAGCGATGCCACTGTGTGGTAAATAATTTGTGTGAAGAAACAAATACAACAATGGCAACAGTTATCAACTTGTATCCCTTTTGGTCCAATAGAAAACCCAAAGAGCTCAATGTAGTCAGAAAAAGATCTCCGAGTCCTACTGATCTCAATCAAAGATTTGAAGAGCTGAACATGTGCGCTTAGTTCTGTTCCACTGAAACAAAGAGGACATAAAAGTGCATATGTTTGGTTCCATTGCATCTGAAATGTTTAACAAACCCAAGGCTATACAACAAATGCTGACTCAGAAGTAAGCCTCATTAAGTTACTCTCAGGTGAGTACAGGATTGCGGCCTAAGACTGTCAGGCGTCTCAAGGACCACCATCCATGATGTGGCAGCAAATTCAGGCTTCCTATCATGTAATACGTGCAACAGGGAGCTACAACCAATCCTGGCTCCCTGACATGCAGATCTGTACAATCTTCAAATGGTTGAAATCACACATGTGATGCATATACTGTACCGTGTTATTTCTTTTCCATCTACATTCTTTACATCTTTACAAATATGCTTTAAAATGTAACGTTTAGGAACTGTCTCATCTTGTAGAAGATTCAAGTGCTACCAGCTCACAGTATGTGTTGTCTGTTTCAGAATAGTAGTGTTGTACAGACCTCTAGATGCCACAGCTCCACAGTGTCCCTTACATTTCAAACTTCTCTCTGGCAACTCTACACAGGTCTCTGATCACATTCAGAACAGTGCACTCCCTGTTGGTCTAAATAACAGCTATCAGATTTAAATATTTGATTTAGAGTCATTCTCTTCTTTTTCCTTTAGCCAAAAATTGAGAAAACAAGTCCTGTTATTTTTCTGTTAATCCCCTTTCTTGAACATCCCTCTTGTAGGGGGAGGGGTACCTTTAATTACGGGATCTCTATTTTTCTTTGTCTCTGGACAAGAGTGGGAGGAGGAAGAAATGTTGCCTCTCTTTGCTCTACACAGTAATTTTGACCAGGTCTCTCGATGCGGAAATAATGGGTGGCAATTATTTATCTTCCTCCCCTGGGTAGTCATTTTGTGTATAATTTCCCATTTTTCTCATCTGAATTTACACTTACAATAATTACCATAGATTGTCTGAAACTGTGGATCAGTGATCATCAAGTTACGAGTGTTGCGACTTCCCAAAGCCAAATAATCTCTCAACATCTCATCAGAGAATACCATCAGCACGACAGACGTCTATTTTCTTTACTGTCTCTTTTCAGTCCCTTCCAAGAGTATTATTGGGTGCATGAAAAAAAGATCAAGAGGTCCTGCCTATTAGGTGTAATGATGCAGAATGGAATGTCAGATCTATTTCACTGCATAAAAAAAAAAATTGGCCCATGGTAGCTGAGGTCCATAAAGGGAACAAAAAACAAAACAAACAAACAAAAAAACCCTCCGTGTTGGCAGCAATTTTATTACAGTTGCCTCATTTCTGGACCAGAAGGTCCTCAGCTCCACTCCCCATATGGCATATGCCGTGTTTTATGACGTTTATAGATACCTGAACTCTTTCCAGAAGCCAGAGGCACACTGTTACCTATTAGCACAAATGGCATTCCTTGTGGGAAAACAAGAGAGAACGACAAACCCACTTCTCGTGATTAAAAGTACAATATCATTAAGGGAAAGCATTCCCTTCCTCAGTGGAAACGGGAAAATGCCCCATATGTGAACATAGGCAACTCAGGGTCAGTTGTGTCCTAACAGTTCGATGGTAAGGCCACATCTGGAGTATTACATCCAGTTCAGGTCACCTCAAAAAGGATATAGTTGAATTGGAAAAAGTGAAGAAAAGAGCGACCAAAATGATTTGTGTGCTGGAGCACCTCCCTTATGAGGAAAGGCTACAGCGTTTGGGGCTTTTCAGTCCAGAAAAAAGGCGCCTGAGGGGGGACATGATTGAGACGTATACAATTATGCATGGGATGGAGAGAGTTGATAGAGGGAAGTTATTCTCTCTCTCGCACAACACCAGAACCAGGGGACATGCACTAAAATTGAGTGGAGGGAGAGTTAGAATGGACAAGAGAAAATATTTCTTTACCCAGAGTGTAATTCATCTGTGGAACTCCTTGCCACAGGATGTGGTGATGGCACCTGGCCTAGATGCCTTTAAAAGGGGTTTGGATAGATTCATGGAGGAAAAGACCATCACAGGTTACAAGCCATAAGCAACCTCCTGGTTTTAGAAGTGGGTTTTCTCTGTGCCAGGTGCAAGGGAGTGACAACAGGTAACAGGTTATCTTGTTGTCTTGTGCTCCCTGAGGCATCTGGTGGGGCCACTGTGTGATACAGGAAGCTGGACTAGATGGGCTTTGGCCTGATCCAGCAGGGCTCTTCTTATGTTCTTATGTTCAGTTCTTGTATCATGTCTCATACTTCAAAATGGTTATTTTGAATAAGAGTTCAGGCACCTTTTGCCTGAGGCTCCAGTGTAAATCAAAGTTAAGCAACTGGCATGCCTCCTGCCCGCAGCTCACTCTTCTTGGTATAAACTACTCTGAAAGCTTTGCTTTATACAATGCACATGGGCTACTGCGAGAGGCCACATCCCTCCATTCCATCCCCCAAAATGTGAACCTTTCTTTAATGATGATTCTCTCCATATGAATGTCTCCTTTGGAAAGGAGCGGTGCAATCCCAGAAAGCCCTAACAAGGCATTTTTCAAAGATTATGAATGTGAAAATAAAGTAAACCCATTCTTTTATGATCCTCCTGAAGCAGCTTTTCCCATCAGGACCCCCTGATGTTTTCAGCTTCCATCAGATGGTGAATAAGAGAAGCATGGACCACATGCGCTACAGGAGCCAGAACTAAGAGGAACCCTGCTGGATTAGACCAAAGGTTCATCTAGTTTGTTTCCCATAGTGGCCAAGCAAACAGCTCATGGAAGAACACAAGCAGGGCATGCAGTGTTTCAAGCAGGTCCAATTGCTCAACTTCCAAGCTTTGAAGAAGGTAAAGTTTCACCCTTCACAGTAACAATATCATAACAATTTTTGTAAAAGAAAGAAAGAAAGAAAGAAAGAAAGAAAGAAAGAAAGAAAGAAAGAAAGAAAGAAAGAAAGAAAGAAAGAAATCAAATAATAAAAAGACCAGTCAACAGCTGGTTGGTCATCAAAGAAAGAAGCACTTCCAGGCCTACATTGTCAAAAGGCTGAGGGACCCTACTTGTTATTAACTGAAATATGAAGCTTATCACAAAATAAGTTTCCAAGTTATAGTAATAAAGCAACACAACATGGATCTAATCTCAAGGCAGCTCTAGCTGCAGGCTCCCTAAACTACATTATGTCTTCCTACCTTGGGATGAACCACTCCAGACTGAAAGAGTTGTGTTTTCCTCCTACCCTCTCACCCAGTAGTCTATTCATAGCCTTGGATGGACTCTGACTGCTTTTGGTTCAGTTCGATCTCTTTGCCTGGGCAACCACCAGATTCTGGCCTTGACTTTGTGGCTGTCTCTGGGGGCTTCCAAGTACCTGCACCCCAGCTTTCCTAACTTCCCAATGGCAATTCTTTGCCAGTCTGCCTGCTCTCCCAGTAGAGCTGCCAACTGTTACTGGCTCACTAGCATAGTATCTTTCCCCTTGGATGTTTAAGCTGTCGTTTGGATCCAGCACAAGGGGAGGAACGCTGCAAAGTTTCCAGGCTTCGCTACAAGAAGTTCTGGACTGGCACATCACAGACCCTTCTGTTCTTCACTTGTTACAGCAGAGCTTTCCAAATTTTTCATGTTGATGACACACTTCTTAGACATGCATCATTTCGCGACACAGTAATTCAGTTTTACTCGCAAAGCGGAGGTTAAACTAACCCCTTAGAGATAAATTGTAATAAATTATGTATGTATGTTATTACATACATAAATTGTAATAACGAAATGTGGCTAGACTAGATGCCTCATATTCTTATATCGCGCCATTCCACATCTTAGGAGCGTGCGTAAGGACGTCTTACGTCCGCTGTGTCAACCCGATTACACATACTGCTCATGCGCAGTGCCTGTATGATCTCTTGACCACAGTGTGCATACAGTGAATGCCATAATACATTACACGGATACAATGGAAGGGGAAACAATAAAAATGCTTACAAGTTGGTATTGTTTATTTTCGCGTGACACACCTACACACTGCAGACGACACATTAACATTTGGAAAGCTCTGTGTTACAGAGTACATTTTCGTCTGGATTATGTAAATTTCCAAACTAGCCATGCTTGGAGTCTGAAAGTCTTTACTTCAAAATAGGAGATTAGACCCAAACTGTTTTAATGGTAGTGTTTTATTTGGGTTGTTTGTATTTATTTTGAAGCTTATACACTACCTTGTAAGGATTTTAGTCTAAAAGGTGGAATGTAAATCTCAGAAAGAAATAATTTTAGTGGGACGACAAGAGAAATTCAGCCTTTACATGTTTATTGAACTCAAACTAGATTGTTGACTCAGCTACTGGTGATCATTCTTGCCCCGGGTCTGCAGGGGGACCAGTGAAAGAAAACGTATTGAGTGGGTCCACATGGATCCACAGAATAGCTTAAAGTCCCAGACATAACAATCACATGAATGTTAAAATCACAAGGAAATGGAAGCCCAGAATGGAAGCAGGGTGTTACTTCAAATTGGTAATTCAGCACTAGATTATTCAGTTCCCCACTTTGCATTAATGAAAGTTGATGCATACAAAAAACACACATACAAAAGTTGAGCAAGGGGGTCAAGGAATAGCTCACATCATTCTCATCAACTGCTAAGACTCATATGCTGGGAATCATGGGACTAGAATGATATTCTGGTTTCTTCCAGTCTGTCCTTAGCCAAAAGGGGAATGAACTTTCTGCGGTTTGGATTCACCTAGATCTCAAGCCATGTGGACCCGAATTGGCCTCGGGCAGATGGACAGCATGGATCATCTCTTCCCAGGAGATCTCAATCCAGTCGCTGGCTCTACGGTTGCATTTGGCAGCAATCAGTGGTGTGTTGCAAGCAGAAAACAAAGGGCAGCATTCAAGCTGTGCCAGCAAGGATGACCAATGAAGTCATATTGGTACAGAAAGTGTTTTGTTCTGCTGGCTCTGTACTGGTGTGACTCCGAGATCGGGTGACCTGACGGTGCCCTGGACTCCGTGTTTCTAGGACCAGACTTAGAGAGACAACATGATGAGTCAAGCTTTCATCTGCATCTAAACTGACATCTAGGCTCAGAAATCAGAATAAAGGAAGCCTCGTGAAATCATCCTTCAGTGCAAAGAGCCTTTGTGGCTTGCTTTCTGCTCTCTGTCCTTTGAAGGCCATTAGGTCACAAGGCTGTATACTTCATCCAACAGGGATCTTACAGCCCACTTCTCTTACTTCTTGTCATGGATCACGCAGTAGGACATTGCCTACTAGCACTCTGCTACTGTCACACTTATTAGTATGATGGAAGCCTTTCCTTTTGGAGAAGTCTTCAAGATGACTGCAGTGCCAGCTGTAGGTTTGCAAGATGGACAGTCTAATATTAACATCCAACAGCAGGACTGGATTTTGAATTAATTTGAATGAAAGGCTTTGCAAAAATCATTATCCAGTGGAGGAAAAAGAGATGAAGGGAGGCAGGCCTTCCTGAGTGGAAGTGATTGCCTCCTGTCCAATGACATTTCTTTCTTTTGATTACCTTTCAAAGCCACAGCTATTTATTTCTGAAGGGACCTCTAATCCCAGCTGCTACCCCCAGGTTCAAATAGCCTAATAGGAGCAGATAGCTCTAGGGACTTTCAAAGAGAAGGACCTTTTGTCTACTGGGATCTTCAGAAGCAAGGGCAAGGGAATTCCCCATCAGCCTAAGAAATGCCAAGGCTAATAAGACAGCTAATGCCTCCAGATAGCAGTGCTAACCAGTAGTCCAGCTAAGCACAGTGTGGGTGGATGATTCCAGGGCATATGTGGGTGGTAGACAGCATGAAAGTGAAGTTGCAGTCTATTTCATATACTTCCAGAGAGGCGTTCTTCTGGAGCCACAGCAAAGCTTGGCCTGGCCCCTTCTGCCCCTTGCATAGCAACCTAATCCTCAGGCAGCCACAAGGATTGGGGGTTGGGGTGGGGGGAATGGTACAATGGCTCTTCATCCAGCATCTCAGCAGAGAGTTCACCACTGGGTCCTAGCTTTAATGAGGATTGACTAGATGGGGTGAAACAGCAGCAATCTGCTTCTGAACTAGGGAAAGCTGCTCCTACCGTAATTGGTTCAGGCCTCAGGCAACTAGCCCTGGGGACCCCCTCCCTCAACTAATTGGATCATTTGCATGCTTCTTCATAACAAGGCTTTGGGGGAAGGCTTTCAAAGGCAAAGACTTAGAATTTGTTTTTAAAAAATCATTTCATTCTAAAGCAAGGCCTCTGACATACGAACTTATTTTCAAGTGGCAACACGCTGGGTAGCAGGAAGCTGCCAAAGAGTCAGGAACTCAAGGTTCATTCATGTTTCTAGATTACCCCTTCATAGACCATAGATCCACAACCCAGGGCTGCTTCAAACATTACTGGTTTCCTCCACAGGCAGCATCATGTGTGGCAAAAAGTGTGACATTGATTGTGACGAATAACAATGGAAGCACACATTTATTTCACTGGTGTTCATGGACAAATGCACTTCACTGAAATAGACATGCTTTGCTATACCACAAGATGAACTGTATGTGGTCTCCATCCTTTTTCCTACACGAAAATGCTTTCTACATGGGAAATATGTAATGTCTGAAACAACCCCCAGCCTCTAGGGATGCCTACAAAGGTGCCTTCTGTGTTTGCCAGCCTAGTGCTTCAGTCTTCAACTGAAAATGCAAGAAGCTGCAAATGCAAGGAGTCTTGTATTTATAGAAGCTTTATGCAGGATTCTTACACATTTCTCCATGCGGCCTCTGTCATGTCATTCATGCTGTTGTGGCGTTAGCTCAACATGGTGTCCAGATTCTCTGTTAACTCTACACCTGTGAGTCCCCTTCTCTTGGGATGTGGAGTAGCAGGCATCGATTCAGAGAGCATCATAATTGCTCTGTGGCTTGCAAAGACTGGCAAAATATGCCCTCAGCTGAGCTGCATGACTATAATCTCTCTATCCATAGTTCCATCAGATGCCTGTCTGCATTATATGTCTGGTTCTCTGACCTAAATAACAACAGTGGAGCTAGAATCCATTCATAGTCATAATACAACAGAACTGCTGATGGAGAGAGGCATATGAAGATGGAGAGCGCCTGAAGGTCAGTATCATTCACCTGAACAGGCTCCAATTAGCCATGTGCGTTTACAGAGTCTTACAGTGCAATCCTGTGCATGCCTACTCAGAAGTAAACACCACTGAGTTCAATGGGACTTATGGACCAATTCTATCAGGTCAGCCAGCAGCAGAACGCATGTTCCACTGCCAGCTACTGCTAAAAAATTGCCATAAAACGCTTTCTGACAGCGTGCTCAGTAGCACACCGCCAAGATGCCTGACTGCTGGATCTTATTCCCCTTTCCTGCAGCCCCCCCTGCCACCTCTCTCTCCTCAGACTTGTGCTAGTGAAGTCGCTAGTACAGATTAAAGGAAACCCATTGTGGAGCGGGAGGCTTACAGAGGTGCAGCAGCCTCCCAATCTCCCTCCCCCCTCCACTGGATACAGAATGCCCATTTTTGGCGCGACTGCACAAGTGGTGGAGAGAAAGGATAAGATTGGGCTGTTACTCCAGGTAAGTGTGTACAGGATTGTATCCTTAAAAGAAAATGTAAAAGATTCTTCTTCTCAAGAAACAATTCAATCTTTTAATGCAACTGCTCATATAAGTAATATCTGGCCACTTAAATGATGTAGCAATTGCACAATTGAAAAAAAAAAAGGATCAGGAAACTAAAGGAGAAAACCTAGAAGACGTCTTATTTCTACATGAGAAGGTAAAGCAATTTACAGGGATGGAGGTGCCTCCATTCTCCCCGAGGCTACAGCCTTGTTGCCACATATCCTATCTATTTCTTCTCTGCAGATTTAGTTTTGGGAAAAGAGGCAATATACTTGCCAACATCTGACGGATGAAAAATGTACATGTGTTGCATTAACATGTGTACCACTTCAGTGAACAGGAAAATTGCTTCGGGGGGGGGGGGCAGAAGCATGCAGCTGCATCCTGAGATGATTTGAAATGTTAACTTCAAATGATGCAGCTTCCTGCAATATGGAAAGAACACTGGTACATTTAGAGGCAGCAAAGCACCTGTTGGGAGTGTGTGTCTTCAATTCATCTCATATGTCAGTGAGCCTTCAATTCATCTTGTCCGCACTAATTCTAGCTTGAGTTTTACACAGCATGGACTGCAAGGGGCTAACACCCCGTGTGCATGTTTCTGTTCGGTCCTAGTTCAAGAAACCAGTTCTTAAACTGGGTAAATGGCGATACAATGAATTCAATCACAAAATCCATAAGCCACATGAGCGCATGACAATAAGCGCATGATGATGCTCCATATATTTAGTCAAAATGCACCGATTATGGATTATATAAATTCCATAATCAATGCACCTGGCTACATATATAAAAGTAGTATCCTGCACTCCTCTTTTGGAACTAGTGTTTCAGTATTACCCTGTTTCCCCTAAAATAAGACCTGCCCGGAAAATAAGACCTACCGTCATTTTTGCATGATTTTTGATGGCACTCATAAATATAAGACCTCCCTGAAAGTAAGACCTAGCTAGGATCATCAGCCAGACAGACGCGAACTCCCCAAGCACTTACTTTGAGCGATTTAAGCTTCATTCTTTCCTGAGGGTGCAAGGCTCTGCAAGGCCTGGAAGGCTTGCACTCGAGTCCTCCACCATGGAGACGAAGTGCTAGAGAGACTCTGCAAGGTTGCAGCTTCCTTGCAGGCCTTGCAGGCCTCTCTAGCACGATGTCTCTATTTTGAGGAGCCTTGCACCCTCGGGAAAGAATGAAGCTTTAATCAGTCAAAGTAAGAGCCCGGGGGGGGGGGGGGGGACAGGTTGGGAAAATAAGACCTCCCTGAAAAAAAGACCTACTGCATTTTTTGGAGCCAAAATTAATATAAGACACTGTCTTGTTTTTAGGGAAACAGGGTAGGTATGAATTTGGGTACACAACATCAATCAGTATAGAATATGCATAAGGAGAAAGAAAGTACAGTACTTGATAAGGAGGTACAGCTGAAAAGTGTGAGACCGAAGTGCTACTTGGAATTGTTCCTGCTCAGGTCAGGTCTAGAGACATTGCAGCAAGGAAGCAGGGTGCTCTATTCCAAACCTCCAAAAAGAGGAAATATTTTATTGAGATCCCTCCCTCGAATTCCCTCTGGGAAATCTATGGGAATTATGTTAAATAACAACATAATTATGTGCATGTTTACTTTGAAGTAAGCCCCAAGGTATTCAACGAAGATTATTTCTAGGTATTCATAGGATTGCAGCACTAATCTTTTCAAGCAACAAAGGACCCTGAACAAGTGCTATACTGTGGGTCTTAGAATGACCAGTGGAGGCAGCATCTACTCCAATGGCAAACGTACAAGAAGAAAAAAAGTCAGGAGATAAATTTAGGAAGGCTAGAATTCCCTACACTGGAGCGTTGTATTCATCAAATTGCCATTCAGCCACCCCTAAAGTGAAGATTTCAATATGGGCTCAAGAGTAGTAGCAACTCCCACTAGTAGAACTCCAGCACTGCTTTCTCCTGAAGCTGAAAGGCTGACCTTGGAGGCCTCCCCACCGCACCCCGCCATCCAATTACTGGCCTAGGCTGTCCATAGCCCTCCTGTAGATACCATGTGGAGATTATAGCCATCTATAATAAGTTAATGATGTTTTGGCTCTGAGTCACTTCTCTCCTGCGGCTCTCCAGATGTCACAGGAAGGCAGTCCATTACTGTAGGTTTCCATTAAGGAGGCACCGTCCCTTCCCAAAACGACGCAGGGAGAAAAATGGGTTGCTGGGTTAAAAAAAAAATATAAGGCTGTTTTAGGCCACAAGAAAACTTTACTGAAACAAAATTAAATATACTCTAGTTTGATGATGCCTCTGTTCAAACAAACCCAAACATCCCAGCCATTCTATCTGTCTTGCAAGAGCTATCTCTCCTCTCCACCCAGGAATGAGCACTGTCTCAGCCTTGAGTGAGATGGCCCGCTGCCACTGTTTTTATGCTGTTTTAAAGGGCAGAAGTGAAGAGTTAAAACAAAGTCTCCCCCGTTCCCATCTCAGCACAACTGTCAGATCACACAAAGAGGCAAACTACAGGCAGCTGATGTTTCCTGAAGGAGAAAAGCACTCTGAAGTGGCAACCTAGCATTTTCCTCTCCAATCACATGGGACCAGCTTCTGTGTCCCATTCAACTCTGTGCTAGTGACAAATATAAAACAGGTAGGTCAAAACAATAAAAGGATAATGGTCATGGAGTTTTTAAAAACAAAAATGCCTCCATTTGTGGGTGATCAAGTCTCCCCCAGTGCTGGTCTTGCCATGAAGCGACCTGAAATGGTCATGTGAAGTTGCACCCTTGGAACAGCAGCAAACAGATGAGCCCCCAGCCCATCTGTCTGCCGCCCTCTACAGCCTGCCATGGCTCCAAATCTCTTCTCCTTGCCCACCTGGTGTGTACAAAGAAACAAACAGGCAGAGAAAAGCAATCTGGAGCCCACCCTCTGTCCTGCCTTTTCTTTCTTTTCCTTACCAGGAGCAAAGCACGTAGCCTCCCTCCTCCACGCCACTTCTGTTTGAAATGAAGAAGAGCAGGGCATGCTGGGAACTCAGCATATGCTGCTTTTGTTCATTTCAAACAGAAATCGTGCAGAGGAGGGCGGCTGCATGCCAAGCTCAGGTAAATAAAGGGAAGGGGTGGGGTGCCTCTCTCTCCCCTCCCTAGCCATGGGGCGCTTGCCAGCCCCCTATCCGCACCTGCTTGCTCAAGCACCCACCCTCCCCGCATGCATGTATGTGTGAGCAAGTGCAGGGGTGGCAAAATTGGGGGGATTCAGGTGGTACGGGCCGCCACTGACTTGAATTATACCTTTATTTGGACCAACTACAGTTTAAAATGTTGGAAGCAAACTCAGAGTTCTTTCTCTGGTTGGACAGGAGCAAAATATAGATGGCAGCCTTCACCCAGTCATGCTGGCAGGCCTTTCAGTACTGAGATGAAAGAGAAAAGGAACTGCAGACAACTAAGGTGTTTTCCAATACTTTACTTATTTTAATTATTTAAAACAGTTTTGTCCCACCTTTCCTTCCAATATTGGGGTGCCAAAGGCAGGTCACCATAATACCATTGAAATATAAAAAATAAAATAAAAAACAACAGTAATAAAAGACACAATAGCAGCAATACAATAAAGGGCAATACAAAAACATGTTAAAAACCAAATAAAAGCAATATCCGATAATGCCAAAAAACAAAACCAGCCAAAGATCAAAAGTAACAACCCAAACCAATATTGGTTTCTTCTATTGATCACAATGCTTTACAGCAGGCGCTTTGCAGCCAACAAACTGATGTGACAACATGCCAGACACCCACAAGCCAAACTCCAAGTATGCCAGTCAGCACAGAGGGAACTGCACCTGTCATAACCAAACTAGCCACAGTAGCTCCAAACCCCAAGGCGACATGTACCTCTTTCATGACGTGCTTCATCAGTTTGCTTCCAGGGGTGCGGCTACCATTAGTGGGGAAGCAACTGCCTAGAAGCATCCTGACTTAGATTACAAACTCTCTCTGCACTTTAAAGCTACACAATTACACCCTGGGGGAAAAAGCAAATATATGTCCCCCTTGGAAATACAACAACTAGTTGAAAAGGCACACCTGTTTTCATTGCTTCAGCACCACCCAGTTCAATACATATTTGCTATACTACTGCAAAACTGCCAAAAGTAGACTGAGCATTGTCATTATGTTAAATGTGGGCTGAGTGGCTAGCTGGGCATGTACTGGAGCAATCCCATAACCACTTCAGTACATAACACTGCTGCATGGATCCACTCAACCCACAGTCACAACATGGCCATGTGAACTAGCTCATGCTTCCCATGGAGGTGATGTGATAACATGGGTTACCACTGCGTCGCTCTTGGGGACAGGATCCAATAGTCATATGAACACTTCTGTTATACTGCATGCATCTGCCCATGTTCACAATAGAAATATATAACTTAGGGCATGTGTTTGGCTTCTGTGTTAAGCCCTGAGGGCATGTCCAGACAACTCCCCACATGACTGGCTTTGCCCTCATCTAAAGTGGGAAAGGCTGCAAAAGCATTGGAAGAAAGCAGTCTTCCATCATTTGCTGTTCTGTACTGTGCTACCTGTGTTGATCTTAGTAGCAGTGGCGTAGCTGGGGGGGGGGGCGCAGCATAAAATGGCACCCCCGTGACATCGCTGGCCTGCCCTGGAAACAGTGGCAGCAGCGCAAAACAATACCTGGGGAGGTGGGAGGGGGTGGGTAACCTTTCGCACCGGCTCCCGCCTGCAAGAACCCTTCAGCTCTGCTTTGGAGCCCTCCAGGAGCCTCCAAAGCGGCGCAAAAACCTTGCTGCAGCCGCCAATGTGGTGGCTTTGACACCCCCCACTTGTTACCCGGGGGGGCCCCGCCCAATGCTTCTGCTTAGTAGTCTATCCCCTGGTCTGCTCTTTGGACTAACACAGTTCTCTTATGACTTGCAGGTTCCATGCAGGCTGAATAAACCCATCTGATGATCTGACATTCAACAAGCCCCACCCCCAACATTCCTCCCCTCATGAAACTTGGAAGAAGTGACTCAAATGGGAGGCAGAAATCCCACGCACACATACAAAGAGATGAAAAGGGCAGCACTGCTTCCTGAGCAGCTCAAAATAGCCAAGTGTAGTGGGAGGAGATAAGCCCTAAACGCAGATGAATTTGATTTGATTATGCTCTCCATGTTACGGATTGCAGGGAGCTGCCTTGGCTGTCTTGTTTGGGATTTAAGAGAGGCTTTGTTTAAAGCTGACTCCAGCTCTTTGGACATGACCTATGAGGGTGACTAAAATCAAATCAAACTGTCCCAGCCTTTCTTCTAGAAACATTTCAGGACTTTCAAAGGGAAAGGCTGGACCATCCTCCACAGTTCAGGGCAAGAAGGACAGATGGGCTTTGTTGCCTCGCCTTAGACATGCATAGCTTCCCAGAAAAGATCTAAGAAGCTTGGCATTGCCCTGTAGGATTGCTGTGTTTTTATAGCCAAGCCTCGGTCCCAAGCTATTTTGAATTGTTTACGCATAAATAAATAAACAACTGCCCATGACCTTTTCTTCCCCTGGATGAAGCGGTAAGCTTACCCCGGAGTCCAGCTATTGGTTAATATAACTCCTACCTGACTGTCTGGCTTTCACTCAAGGTACATTCACACAGTACCCTTCATTCACTGTTGCAGTGCTCTCAGATCTTTCATTCCCTTCCTTCTCTGACAGGCTGCTAGTGCACCAGGGCAAAAAGCCCCAGTGGTCCAGTGAGAAATGTAGTAAGGTGGGGAGAACTTTGAGTATCGCTGCCGCTGGGAGAAAAATGTAAGAAAAAGTGCTTTTTACAATTACTGGGGGCCCTAGCAGACCTCCGGAGGGTTTGGGGAGGCCCGCAGCCCCCTTGTGGGCCTCCCCTAGCTGTAGATAGTTGCCGAGTGGCGATTATGACCACTTCCGGTTTTTGGAGGAAAGCCGGAAGTGGTTGTAATTGCCGTTCCGCAGCGATCTACAGGTTGGGGAGGCCTGCAGAGGGGGCTGCGGGCCTCCCCAAACCCTCCGGAGGCCTGCCAGGGCCCCCAGTAAGTGTTTAAAGTACATTTTTAACATTTTTCCCCAGTGGTGGCAGCGATCCCCAGGATTGCCTCCTCCATGCAGTCCACATCCCTTAAGGTGGTAGGGGACAGCATCCGGTTCTCGTGGTGGGATGCGGCCCACCACTTTGAGAACCGATGACATAAGATCCTTGGGATGGACTGAGTGATTCACTCACTCACTGGAACAGGAACAACAGTGAAACAGCCTGATTACTAGAAAAATCTGAAAACAAGCAATGTATATCTCTCTACATCAAAGGGCACCAAAGTCCAAATGTACCCCAAAATCATTAAGATACTTCCACAGTACCCAAGAAAGAAAAAGTCACATTACAGGTAATTACTTCAAATGTGACACAGATGAAAAACAGGAGCCAGTAAAGGGTAAAAGAATAGAAAAGTTCATAATAAAACCAGCATGGTTTGTTAACCGAGCAAGAAAATGAGAAATGAAGAAGGGTAACCAGCTAAGAAGAGACATTAACTGGCATGTCAGACCACTGGATCTGACTGAGGAGACAGAGACACCAGAAGGAGGCCTAACTGTGGGACACTCCTCTCCTCCCCAGCACTGGTTGCCACCTCTGCTCATCCCATCCAAGGGGCCAGCGTCAGAGCTCAGAGCTTGTGCTGAGTAAAGTCTGACAAACGGAGCAAGAAAGCAGGCAACTGCAGTGGTATTTCCTCATGGGATGAATGGGGGCTGTGAGCCATGGAATTCAGCTGACTCAGGCCAGACAGGAAATGGTATTAAACCTTCACCATCAATTTGAAATGAAACAGGGGCCAAAGCGGGGAGGCTGTTGTGTGACTCACGCAAAAGAGGGGTGGCTATGTGGACCCACGTTACTTTCAGTAACCTGGGAGGATGTTTAGTTAGGGAAGGTGGCAGAAGAGCAGAAACAGCTGCAGAAAGAATCTCTTAGAAGACAACTGCGTGACACAACACCCACGTTTAGATTTGCAGCTTTCCAGCTACGCTCACAATTAAATACTTTCCTAACTTCCTTTCCAACGCTGAAAGACAAATTAGTATTCCGTCTTAAAAACTCTCTCTTCCTAGACGTCTTTAACTCTTGCCTGTGTACTCTCTATGATACAACTGAGTGATCCCATTCTTGAGTTATGCCTGCTGGGCAAGACAGAAGTGAAGTTTGCAAAAGAGGTGGCACAAGTGAAAACATGACCTGGGGAAGACATGGAGACCCACCTCTTCCCTTTCCACCCCCACAACTAGAACCATTAAGAACCATTAAGATGAACCTCGGATTCAACTCCGAGGGCCAAACCAGATGTGATATTCCATGACTGGAATTCCCAGAGTTTTTTCTCTTTTTAAAAATTGCTACAGGGGTCACCAATCTGCATCAGGGCCACAGTGCCAGAGGTGAGTGGGGTGGTGCTTTAACCCTTTCCTCCCATGCTGATTTCCCAATTTAAAATGACTAACAGCACAATCTAATCTGGGGCTCACTGTGGTGGAGCTTGAGATCCGCCGCCTTAAGTCCCGGTCTGCTGTTGCAAAATGTTGTGCGCTTTAGGACCACTGGTGCAAATGGCCGGAGGCCCCATGTGCATACCAACGGTTCACCCAGGCTGCGCCAAAGCAGATAAGATGGAGGTGGTTTGTGGGCAATTTGGGGGAGGATTGGGGCAGGGTGGTTCAAGGGTGGGAGGAGGTGGACCTTGGCAGCAGTCACACATGGCAGGATCCTAGCCCCCTTTTCCCAGCCTGACCAACCCCCTGAGGCTTCACGGACCTATGCCAAATAGATGGTGTAGGTCCATGGAGACCCATTGGTGGTCAGGCAGCTTATGGGGAGGTAAGTAAAAATATTTTTACTTACCTCTCCTGGCCGTCTGGTGTGTCGTCGTCCCCCGCTGCCATGGGATGCAGTGTGCAATCCGTTGGCACTGCTGCATCACATAGGCTGGTGGGGGATAGGATTGGGGCATAAATTTCTCATACACAAAGAAGGGAGAACAGGAGGGCATAAGCCTGGGGCTCCCCACAGCTCGATCCTGACCATGTATACCCAGGCCTGAACTGGGCCACTCTGAAGCCCAAACTTGAACATATACATCTGAATCAGCAGCTCAGCTTTGAAAACCCAAAGTTGAGGGAGAACACACAATTCCATCCGGAGGTACAGGAAAAGACCAAAGTGTATCATGTACTAAAAACAGCAATATTGTCATCTAGAGAAGGTGTTGCAGGAAAAATTCACCCTTCACATCTATGCAGAATGCCACACCACTCTGCTTGCTTCTTAATGGTTAGTGGAAAAATGCAACTTGGCAGCCTGTCTGCCTAGAAGAGTTGGTGGTTATCATATAGGAAAGTGAAAACCTGTGCAGACCAAGGAATAGTGTGTTGAACTTGGAATTGGGACACATGAGCTAACAAACACTCTAAGCCAGGGGTTCTCAACTTGTGGTACGGGTACCCCTAGGGGTACGCGGACCTCTTGCTGGGGGTACGCCAAGCCCTGCCCCTTATCTGCCCCATCAGCAGCTAATTAGGTGTTAACATGGATTTCATATTTTAATTATTTTCGGAGCCCTTCTGTCTCTCTGATTTTGGTTTTGGGCTTATTTTTGTACTTTGGAAAATGTACTTTGGTGAGGTGGGGGAGGAAGGAACTGATTTTGGGAAGTGTGACTTGGAGAAAAAAAGAGATCCTTGGACCTGGACCTCTCTCTCTCTCTCTCTCTCTCTCTCTCTCTCTCTCTCTCTCTCTCTCTCTCTCTCTCTCTCTCTCTCACACACACACACACACACACACACACACACACACACACACACACACACACAGAGTTAAATAAGACATTTTTTCACATTTAAAATTGTTTAGTACTTTTTTATTTAATGATTAATTACCTAATTAATTAATTGATTACTCCAATTAATTAGCAGTTAATTAGCAGGGGGTACTTCAGAAAATTGGACCAGGATAGGGGGTACCCGGGCCTCCAAAAGTTGAGAACCCCTGCTCTAAGCTTTGCATGTACTACATACCATGAACGTGACAGGACAGGACACGACACAGGATGCGTACATTCAAACATATGATTCTCAGGACGTTTACAACTCAAAAAGGGTAGATGTCAGGAACTGGGCCTGCCTGTGTACAAATGTGTGATGTGGGGCCCATGTACATACCTTACAGCGGAACGAATATTCATGCACACTGACCCATTGCATCAATTGCACTTCCAATTTTATGACAATGAGAACTAAACTTTTGCTAAAAGAAAACTGTAAGAAGCTTTCTATTGCCATGTTGACACAACAGTTGCGTCTTTATTATTCCACTTTGTACATCTTGATCTAAGCACCTCCTAATTACCTTTGTGACAATGGAACTAAATACTGCTTTGGAAGAAATGCAAATGAGCTGAGGACTTGATCTAGTAACTAAGGCCAAATGACACAGTGAAGTCCCACTAAGGCTTCAAACCAAAAAGTGTCTCTTTTTTCACAAAAAGCAGCTGGGTGGTGGTGGTGGTGGTGGTGGTGGAGGAAGGGGTGTGTGTGTGTGTGATATGGATCTGGACCACAGTGCACGAGGAGGAGAGGTTAATGATTGTCCCCTACATCATTTTCCCAACAAAGGTCATGGAAAAAGAACTGAAGCGGGCACACTCCTGTGACAACACAGAAGGAAGGTATTAGCTCCCCCACATGCTGCATTCCTGACCCACATTCCCCATCCCATGGCAGCTTTTTGTGAAGGGAGAGGTTCTCCCAGTTTTACATGTAAGGTATGGTTCAGTCTGGAAGTTCTGCACAGAGGTTCGAAGCTGCTGAAGTTCTTGGACAGCTGAATTATTTATTTCTTTTTTTGAGCAATGTTTAGAGAACATCAGTGAAGGGCTGACCAGAACAGTCAAAGGAAGACAATCAGATTACAAAGTGCAAGGACTGAAAATCAGCTTTAAAAATCATGTCACCCACTCAAAGGCAGGGGTGGGATTAGCAGGCCTGGAATTATGGAAAGATCTGAAGTGTTTTGGTCTTAAAATTTGAAGCAGAACATTATAAGGCTTTATCTCTGTGGGATCTGAACCCGTACACCAAACCCCTGGTTTTGTTCATGAGATTAAAGTAAGGGCGGGGGGGGGGGGGTTGGCTGTTGCTCTTATTGGGAAATCCCGCTTGCATGAAACAGTCAACGGCTGACACAGATGGGTTCTTTCTATGTGACATTCATGGCAGCTCCTAGGGCACAAGCTGATGTCATGCCAGTTAAATTGGGAGAAGGCAACTGCTTTCAAATGCCAGCTCTGTCCCAGGGATCTTAGTGGGCCTGGCTGAAGTTTGCCTCCAGGAACGACAAGAAGAAAGCATGAGTCATGAGTGCCGTTTGGCCCCATTGTGTCTGGGAGATGAGTCTAAGGCGTTCCCATTTATTTACACTTCTCTCATCGTCACCAAATATAACTGATGAGCTCATGACTCTGATGGATTTGGGCTTTATTTACATGGCAGGTATAAATAAAAGGCAGACAGTTAGGCACAGGGTCACCATGCATCTCAGAGTGAGCTAACCCCAGCAGACAAGCCTGAAGAGTGAGTAAACAGGAACAGAAAACACAGACTCTACACATGAGTTCCATCAGCAGGAGCACAGATATATACACACGAATGCAGATCTGCAATACCACATAGACACATCTCTGCTTTGTGCATGGTTTGTAGCCTGGACCATAATGCAATCTCAGTCAGGGCTCATTGCAAAGGAAGCATTGCTCCCTAACAGATTTTGCACTGAAAGATGTATTCTCTCCATCACATGCTCATGTACTTTGCATCCCAAAGACTGTCAAGATGACAAGTTCTTTATACTATTCATTATTCTATTCATTATACTATTTTTTGTATAATGCATAAATGCAACACTGAAAATGCAGAAAGTGGACAAAGCAAACAAACAGACACCTTTTTTCCCATGCTGAAATTGTTAGACCTGTCAAGATTGCCTTCACCAGAACTATTCACCCCATCTGTCACGTGGAAGACGCTCAGTTTTTAAGGCTAAATGTCCTCCCTCCTGCTTTGAAAAAAAGGTCTTTGGACTTTTCGCTCCAGAATTAGTACAGAGCTTCCTTAGAAGTATGGAACAAAGGCATTCGCCGCCCTTTTCGTTTGTTTTTTTCTTTTTAAAAAGATGATATGACTGCTCATATGGAACAGCAGACAAAAACCATCCTTTAATGTATTTAATGTGTGTGTGTGTGTGTGTGTGCGCGCGCGCACACATGTATATGTATATGTATATCTATCTATATATACACAGTTCCAAAACTGCACTGAACATGGTGGTAGTGATAGTGGGGAAATATGTACTGTAATTTGTCACAATTGTTGTCACAGGCACTGTCCAATAGACCCCCATGAGAATTCCATAACAATTATACAGTATATATTTCTATTCAGTCACAATGATACTGCTCCTGGGGAGGTAGTTTAGAATTTTTCAAGTTCAGGCTCGCGGTGCTATAAAACTGTAAAAAAAAACAGGCTTGGTCTTGACCTATGTGCAAGAGAAAAGGAAAGAAAAATGTACTGCAAGAAAAACACAAGGACTCTTCCCTGTCTCTAAAAAGACTGGTCTATAAAAAAAATACAGTTCAACTCTCCCTTAGGCTATGTATGCAGGCTTTATAGCTTGCTTCCATGTCAAAACTATGGCTCCCATCCAAATATCTGCAGGATTTATAGTTTTCTAAAGAGACATGGGATCTTTAACAAAGGTTTCCCATCACCTTCATTAAGACTCCAATCCCAGATTTCTTTATGGGAAGCGGTGACATTTAAACTGGTTTGAAAAACTAGTCATTTTCAAAGTTAATAAATAAATAATAGTTTGTCACTTGATAATTTTACTAAGTTTGAACTGCTAGTTAGCTCAGAGCTAAGATCTAGTAAAGAAAGATCTTACCCATGAAAAATGCTTAGAAACTCCATCTGGTACGAACATTGCAGTCCAACTTTTAGCCAGAACTGCACGTTGGGAGCACATCAGCCCACCACTACACGAGATGCACTGGCTATTGGTATGTTTCCAGGTTCAATTCATGGTGCTAGTTCTGACCTTAAGGCTACAATCCTATATACTAGTGGTTCTCAAAGTGGTGGGCCGTGACTTAAGGCTACAATCCTATATACTAGTGGTTCTTAAAGTGGTGGGTCGTGAGCCACCACTGTGAGAAGGGGCAGGTCACTACCAAGGGGAGTGGCGACCTGTGATGGCGGCGGCAGCGATCCTGGGATCGCGCTGCCAGCGGGGACAAAAGGGTTTATTTCACAATGCCCTCCGGACACCTCTACCAGCCTCCCCACGCTTCCGAACAGCCCCTTCAGGGAGCCTCAATCACTTCAGGGGGCCATTCGGAAATGCAGGGAGATCCGTAGAGGGGTCCGCAGGCCAGCGCAACCCCTGGGAAGTGACAAATAAACCCTTACATCCCGGCAGTGGCGCAATCCCAGAGTCACTGCCACCGCCATCATCCCACCCCTGCAAGCACTCAATGTACTCCCCTACTCGTGGGGAGAACTTTGAGAACTGCTGCTATATGCACTTTCCTTGGAGTGCCATTGTGCCATAAATACAATAGGACTTAATTCTGAGTAGACCTGCATAGGATTATGCTGTTAAAGGCCTAAATAGTTTGGGACCTGAATACTTCTAGAACTACTTTGCCCATATGTGAGCCTTCTTGCACATTCTGTTCAACCTTTAGGGTTCTTCTCTGGGTGCTGGTCTCTGCTGAGATGAGGTGAACAATCACTGGGAGTAGGGCTTTCTCTGTGGTGGTGCCAACTTTGAGGAGCTCCCTCCCACTGGAAGCTCATTTGGGCCCCACACTGCTTTCTTTCCAGCATTTCATGAAGACCTAGCTCTTTCATAAGGCATTTCATTTTGACTGAAGGTTGCTGCTGCTTATTTTTGTTGGTTCTGCACACAGTGGTTTTAATTTGCTGCAATGGTGTTTGTTGCTTGTTTATTTTGCTATTATTAGAGGTTGGAGAAAATTGTTTTATTTTTTCGCAGATTTCGGCGTTTAAACCAAAATGAAATAGCAGAAAGTGGTGTCATGTGTTTTTATTCCAATTTTTATCAACTGTAACCGCTTTAAAAATGTACTAGGTAGGTGGCATAGGTTGTACAGTGTCAGCAAATGAAGAATGACGCAAAAATTATATGGTTTTATTTTATTATTTTTTCACAGAAGTTTTAGCAGAAAGCGATGTTATGTGTTTTTCTTTCGTTATCACCATTTTCTCCTGCCCCTAGCTATTATACATTTGCGCATGAAACACAGGACAAAATCATTTTAAAATCATTTTAAAATAGTTAAAAGGCTTTAAGCACGAGCAACCAAGCAGCTCAGGTTTAATACGTGGGCTAGAGCAGCAACCAGTTGGGACTGGGCAAGCTTTCTTTATTTAATATTTCCATTTGCATCCTACCTTTCATTTAAGTCGGTCTCAAGGTTAGTAAGACACTCATGAATTCTTCTGCAGACAAGAAGGAAAGAATGAGTCTTCTGACAGGAATGCACGAAGTCAGCATTAAAAATGCTCTTATAGCAGAGGAGCAACAATGACACAATGCAGGGGTGAGGGACAACTACGGGTTGCTTGTGTCCAAGATAATTCACTTTAACAACATACTAACTTCACATACAGAAATCCAGACAGAAGCAAACTTTGGGATGAGGTGTGGACTTAAAAATCTCTTTCAGGTCTGTCCCAATATGTAGGCTTACCAGATCTCCAACCGGGACAGAGTGCTAGACCTTTAGGAGAAGGAATGTGGGCAGGTGTAGCTTGTTAAGTCCTAGAGCAGAATCCTAGGCATGTCTACTCAGAAGCAAGCCCCATTGTGTTCAGTGGGGCTTGCTTCTGAGTAAACATGCCTAGGATTGTGCTCTAAGGTTTAACAAGCTACACCTGCCCACATTCCTTCTCCTAAAGGTCTAGCACTCTGTCTAGCACTCTGTCCCGGTTGGCGATCTGGTAAGCCTACTGATACGTAACAGGTGACACAAAACCAATACAGTCATGACCTTATATACAGTATTCATAATCCTGGAGAAAACATGTCACCTTTTATGAACAGAAAGTTTTGCTAACTACACCATAAGCTGCTGGGTAACAGCCCATTACAGAGGGACTTTTATGTTGGCTGTGAATATGTAACGTATTCACAGTTCATGTGAATATGAGCCAACCTCCTCCCACAAATCAAATGCAAGTTCACCATACTGTACAGTAAACTGGCCTTCCAGGCTTATTACCATGGCTCTACCACAGGCTCTCTCTGCCTGGTCACAACAGTGATATCAAAGTCAATGGAAATATCCCCCTACAGCTTGAAAGACAATGGCCTGCCAGAACCCTTTTTAATCCTTAAAGAGCCATGACCTAATTCTTGGGTATACAAGGCTGTTTCTAGGCAGATTGTGGGGCACGACAAGAAAGAGGTCAATTTACAGACAGAGCAACAGCAGATCTATTGACCTGCCTGACCATTACCCTGATTGGCTACTTCCTCGCCAATACCAATGCCAAATTCTATAGACCAGTGACAAGCATGTTGGTCCTTTGTGCTTCAGTGGGGTTTGCACCAACCACATCAATGATTTAATGGGTGATGCAAATGGTTGCTGAGCCACTTGATTTTCACTGTGGAATCTAAATATTGTTAAAACTAATAATGACTCAGACTGGATTAAATAGGATTTTAGATATTTGTTGTAATTACCGGTAGTTCTTTGTTGACATCTGGAAATAAGTTACCGCATGGCTATGCATTGCACTATATCTCAGCAAAACTGATTGCCAAAGGGGCAAAGGAGGAGCCTATATGAAGTCAGGTTGTTTTACCTTCATCCTAGAACCAGCAGAGGCACAATGATCAGCAGAATAGACATGCAGCACAACCTAAGCAGGTGTAGCAAAGGCCCTGACAGTTTCCCAGTGAATACTCTCAGGCAGCCAAACTCGTCCATCATCCACATCTTTTAACAAAATTGATCAAAATTAGGAATCTCAGTCACAAGGTGCTCATACTGTGTATGGAGAACACGCTGGAAATATTATACGGACCTTGAAATTAGAGAGCAAAAGACTAAAACATGGGGGGTTAACATGAGGGGGTACAGCATGGGAAAGAAAAAATGCAGGATACCCCAAGCAAAGCAACAGAGCCGTTCAGGAAGACTGCAGAGGATGGAGCAGGGTGAGGCACCAGAAGGCACAAAGGGGAGAGAGAAAGAGGTCACATAGAAAGCTTTGAATAATCGAAGCATGGGGCACACAAACAGCCAACGGGAGCTGATCAGAGCAACCTCTAGAGATGTCTGTCAAATGCTCTAGAGTTGCTGGAAACCTGGTCAGTGTTCACCCTCAATGTTTGTTTCTTCGAGTTTGAAATCCTAACCAACTTGTTAGGAGTTACTCCAGAGATTGTCAATTGCTATCATAAACCTACACTGAACCCCTGAGGTTTAGTGGACAAGATACCATTTTTATCTTGATTCAAGTTTCCCAGTGAGCACTGTACTTATAATTAAGAGCGGAGGTGCTGAAGTAGAGTTCAGCACAAGAGTTCAGCTCCTTTGTGAACTAAATAGCCTTGCAATTCTAGTCATGGGTTATGCCAGCTAGACAAGGATAGGATCACTGTTAAAGTTCTTTGTGTGGGTGGAATAAAGCATCATGCTGGCACAAGGATACTGTTTCAGAGACATGATCCCTACACTGACGATGGGATACTAACCAGTGCAAAGGGCAAAATGCTTACAGGTGCCCTCGTGCAGTGCGGGCAAAGCCACTACCCTGACAACCAGAACCAGGGGATTGGCTTATAAGCTTTGCAATAAGTCAGCCTACAACTTGCAAACTTTAAAAAAAAGAACAACAACAACACAACTTCTACTTCTATTATTCAGCCTTAAAGTTGGGCAGCATAAAGTGTTCTAATTATTGCTTTGAACATACACAGTATTTATAATTTAAATTAATACAGTTCTCAATCTGCTCAAAGCGCCCCCCCCTAACTTGAGGGGATGCTTTCAAGCAGCAGAACTGACAGAAGCAGCAGCCGTAAGAAAGAGGGAGCCTTCCATTCATCTATGTGCTTCCTCCAGATTCACATCTTCTTTTCTATCGGAGATTGGGGGGAGCATGTGGGCAGTTGCCCCAGTTGACTATGAGATGGTGACATGCAAGCAACATTTCAGTATGGGGAGCACATCTGGAGAAGACCATCTTCAACACTGTCCACAGTGCCCCCCCCCCCGGCAGCTGCTGAGGTCATCCCATTATTCTTGACATTATTTTTTACATGGTAGGAGCAAGTGGGAAAATCAGAGTGGCCATCCTAATTTGTAAATATCCTTTTCTCCCAAGGTCTAAGAGTGAGTCAGTCTTAAGCACCACTGATCTTTTGTTTATGATATATATTTGATCTTCTGTGCTGATTTCCTTGTTACGTTTCCTTTTCTGTTTCTCTGCAATGGCATGCATGCATCTTTATTTTGTGCTTCTTTATGGCATGTCACACAGTCAGGCACGTATTTGTGCGAGCACATATACATGCTCACTCCTTTCTCTCTTTTTCAATAGATAATAGTGGTGAATTTAGCTGTTGAATGTGCTCCAACAATTAATTCTCCTCTAGCTGATGTGTCGCACAGTTAGTGCCAACTATTCTTTCAATCTCCCCTCTCCTACATATAGTCAGCAGCCACATTTAAGTGAGCATCAAGGAGATAGTAAATTTAGCAACCTATCTCACATGAGGGAGTTCACAGAACTATGTACACCCACAAGAGCATTTTCCTTTTTTTTTTTAATGAGCATCTGAAACTTTTAAGCTTCCCTCTTGTAGTGCCTAATAATATAACGTTTGGGTTGAAACATTAGGAAACCACCCACATTTTAAGATCAGGAAGAGAAGCATAGATCCACTTACTTGCAGCTCCCCTACTTTTACTGCATCCTACCACAAGGAAGAAGAGAGGAAGGGCAAAGAGTCGGGCAGTTCCCCCTCCTTTTTACTCTTCCTCTGCACAAACGCACACACCATACTTCCTTTTCCAATCCATGCATGGAAGTAGCCTATCCATGTATCATTTGTCAACCTAAATCAGATGCATATCCAAATGTGCATCTGAGTGCAGGTGCTGTCATTCTGTACAGCATTGCTGTCAAAAGAACACGTACTTGGATAACCATGCAAGTGTTCTTAGACAATACAAACTACACCATGGAACTTGGCCTGAGTTATCAACTAAGCAGGAATTGTCAGAAGCAACTTCCTTAGAACTGCTCCAGAGCTGAACTGGAACCCATAAAAGCAAATATCATGAGCCACTGACCCCATTTATCCAGAAGTTTCTTACAGCACAAGCCTATGTATATTTATTCAGGAGCAAGTTCCATCAAGTTCAACAGGATGTATTCCCAAGCAAATATGCATAGGATTGCAGCCTCAGTTATTGTGTTAGAGGGCTCCTGAAAGTTAACATTTTGATCTGGAATTCAAATGTGCCCCAGCTTCAGCAAAGCAGTGGAACTAGAACTGAACCACAAAGGAGAATCTTCTGTTATGGGAAAGCCTCAAGATTGGAATGTGAATACTCAGGATGCTTCCAAACAGAGCTTTTCAGGAGAGTCAGGTATGCTGATTCAACAAGATTCAGCATACCTGAGAACTGTAATCAGTGCAGGAACTATGCAGGGGCACCATTTAGAGAAGGCTGGGGGCAATTTCCATACACACCTCCCTGTATTTCAGTTCATATGTGATTATTCTTCAGACATACATACATATATATCTGCGTGCGAGCAAAAGGTGGAAAACTGCATAATTCCCCAACCCACCTAAAAACTACTGTGAAGAGATTCTTACATTCATCTTTCCCCAGCGAGGACCGCAGAGCTGATTTTGGTTTTCTTTTATTAGGGATGAAGAGAATGCTGAAGGTGGTGACTAACAAGTTAAGGCAGAAGGGAAGGGCCAGCACAGGACTCTGCCCTTAGTCAGCAATACAGCGGGGCACCATCCCAGGAACATCGTAAGAAACATATGTGGTGAACTAATTAACACTGTCAGGAGTGGTGTGACAATGAATGGAATTTACAAAGCAATCTGCGATTCAGCAAAGAATCAGTGAAACCACACACACACACACACACACACACACACACACACACACACACACACACACACACACACCTCCTTACATTTTGCCCAATAATATGTACAGGTTCAAATTTGTAAAATGAAGCTCACTTCTCAGATCTATCTATCAGCATCTGGATATTTATTCAGATAAAACTGAATGTAACATGCTCATGACAAGCAAAAGAAGACTACGTAGTTTTTATCCCTGCTTGGAATTCAGATGAGTTGTTGAATTCTCTGCACAGACATAGCCCTGAGAGGCTGCTTAGGTAGATCTGAGCCCTTGTCCCAAAATATCATCTGTTGCCTAGCACTCTGATTGGCTGCTTGAACAAGGAATTTGCTGGAGAATGTAGGAGGAGGGAAGAGAGGAGAGAGCACAGTGAAGATGATGGGTGTCTATTCTTGCAGTCTCTGCATACAGGGTGCATGTATGCTTGTACACAGGTACTGATGTGTTAAATGTGTGCATTTGTGTTGATGCATAGCCAATTCTGTGAAATATTGCACTTGAAAACACAGGGGATTAAAAATGTATGCATGCAATGCACTATATCAGTATGCTTGCAAGTCTGTGTGCGTGTATGTATGCATATATATGCATGTATGTACATACATACATACATATATGTATGTATGTATGTATACACACACAGTTACTGTCAAGCTGTAGGAATGCATGTGCACGATTACATGTTTGCTTCTAGAAATTTGCCAAATTTATATTTTCTGTGCAAGTTTCACTACACTCCATTTTTGAGAGATGCAATCCTAAGGAACGATTATATGGACTGTGGTCTTTTAAAAAGCTGATAAACCAGCAGCTGTAGCTCCGGTTTCCATATATGGGGCTCTTCTTGGCAGGCAGAGCTTTGTGGAAGGAAACACAAAGTGGTCACTCCATCACATGGATGAGGATGTTTGGCCTATGTGATCAATCAACATAACAATTCTGATGGTCTCTCTGCCACCCCCCAGACAGGCTAAATGACACAAACATTGCACGACAGTGGCCAGAACTGGGAAGCAAGCTGGAGTAGATGCTGCTTTCTGTTTCTGGTACAGCAGCCAATTTCTGATTGTAAGTGGGGCTTATAGCACCCACGAGTATACATGAGTGCCAGTCTGCCAAGCATTCATTCATTCAGAGGACTTGCTTGTCCTCCCCAAACATTTCGCCAATGTGCTATAAGTTCCTTGGCTGGGAATTTCATAATTCACTGAGCTTCAGCTGCCTGAGGGCTGATGGAACAAGAAAGCTTCTCCCTGCCCCCCATCCTTGTTTCACTCAGATGTTTGGCTGAAAGATGCTGGGCTGATCACCTTTTTCTGTGCAAGCAGTGAGGCATCATGAGAGGGTGTTTTTTTTTTTTTAAGCCATTTGTGTATTTTGTCATCAAGCTTTGGCATTTTCATTCATTCAGTTCTGGTAGTTTAGGATCATTGTGGCTCTGAATGCAGAGTTTTTCTGGACCAGCTGCTGCAACCTGTATTGGGGCATCCCTCTTTCTGAGTCTCAGAAGATGCCTCCCTGCTCCGATTGAGAAACAGCATCAAATGCCTGATAAATGGGTCTGTCTGTCGAAAGGGAGCTGAGGAGTAAATTACTGTAATAGAAAACGGCTTAAGTAGCAGTGTACGGTTCAACTCCTTTTACTGCAAAATCCATAGCACTAATTGCTTATTGACTCTCCAGCACGGTGACATCACCATCAGCCAACCAACATCTCTCATGCAAATGAAATAAGCGGTAAAAAGATAGAGAGAAGCTGACTGGTTTTACACAAGTCATGCATGGGTCTAAGATCAGTGCTGCAGTGGGTGGCAGGCAGGATGGGCTGATGGGAAGTGTACTACTATTTTTTTTCTTGATTATCCAACATAAAACAAGAAAATGCTTGCTGACGGCTTTCAGATCAAAGTTGCCCGACATATTTTCTTAAATTTGGGGCCAGGGGAATTCTAGAGCTTGATCTCCATGAAGTTCGAAGAAAGGAGGGCACCTTGTGGATCGGGTCAGAATGTGGGTCTCTGGATCATAGGACAGAACCTTTCAGACTGAATATTCAGGTTGAATATTCAGCCTGAAAACTCTCTCACTGGGGAAGCATGAATTGTACTAGATGTATGGTACACACAAAGGACTTGGTGTTAATCTGGAAGGCATGATGTACTCTCCATTCTCCTCCTCTGTTAGCGGCTGCTAAGTGATGCAGATTGCTTCAGTCTGGCTTTGTCCCCTCTAGGGGTGGTGCTAGGTCAAGGGCGCACAACTCAAATCACTCTGCTGGCCAGTTTTACATTTTTATTAATTAACAAGAGCCACATTGCTGCATTAACCACAGATGGAATTTTTAACACAATGTTTTCTTCTTGTTTACATTAACCCTTTTCTATTGTACCTTATCTCTCTTCTCTCTCTGCGCCATCACAGGTCCCTCTAAACCTTTTTCTCTATTATTTCTTCTTTTCATTTCTCTTTCCAGTCTACAGTGCTCACTCTCTATTTCTACTCTGCACCACCAAAGGATATATCCCCATCCCTGTTACTGCATTCTTTGGGTCAGCCTAGCTTTTCAGTCAGTACACTGCTTCACAGTATGGCAGGTAGTATTTGGCCTTGCTTCTTGCATGACACGGCTCTACTTAGCCTGAAACCATGGGATGTGGTGATGGCTGGGGCAGCAGTGCACCTGCAGCAAGGTGCAGCTGTGTGGTGTCCTGGCCCCTCAAAAGAGATGTGCCTTGGGCAAGAAAGGGTGCAGAGTGGAGGAGAGATCAGGAGGCAGCAGCAACTGAAGAAGGTTCTTCCTCACTGCAGGGACAATTGAGGACAGCAAGCCACCCACTTCTGCACACAGCAGCCACCTCTGATGGGCGCGGTGGTACCAGCAAAGGTTGTACTTCAAAAAGTGGTGCTTGCAAAAAAAAAAAAGTTGAGACTCCCTGATGTAGCCTGACAAAACAATTGGTTCATTCTACTAGTCACCACTATACAGATACAATGACACAAACATGCCCTTCCTCCAAGTCCTTGATCATCAGTAATGTGAAACAACATCCTGTGGCAACCAGGGCCATCTAGCCTCCCCAACCTCTTTGAGACAGACTAGCTAAGTCAACAGCAGCCAAAGGGACTGGAATATGTGTACTTTCAGAGACATACTATGACATCAGCAGGGTTTGTGTGCATTTTGTGATGTCACATAAATGAAGAGAAGGCGCAGACTTTGATACTGCATATCATGAATCTCAGGGGGGAAACAACCCTGTGTTTCTAGCACCCATGTTTGCACAGGTAATAATATGGGCAGTGCCTCATGAAGCAAAAGCCAGAGGGGTGCTCAAGTGAAATTCTAGTGGTGAGAAGACAGGGTTTAGCAACGCACACTTGTTCCTTTCTCCTTAACTCTCAAGTTTGCCGTTCTTCCACAAAGTGATTTACATAGCAAAAGAAATGCAAAAATGGTTCCCTCTCCCACAAGGACTCACAATCTTTAAAAAACAATAAGAGAGAACCCTGCAAATGGTCAGTGGGAGAGAAGTTATGCTGGGAGAAACAGGGACAGTTGCTATCCTCTTGCTAAATATAAAAGAACCACTTAAATGTAATCTCTTTATCCAGATTCATTATATTAGAAAAGCCAAGCACATAAGGGCCAAACTATCCATTCAAAGTAACATGCAGTTTGGCACATATGTAAGTGTCTTTTATTAATAAACTGTCCATGTTATCCTTTAGCATGGATCCTTCTTTTGTAACAGATATGTGTTGGTTATTTTAATTTTGTAAACTGCTTTAATTTTAGCCTTAAGGAAGTCAGAACAAAAATTTAATAAATAAGTAAAATATTAGCTAGCATTTAAAATAAACCCGTTTTCTATGGATTTTCCATAGAAAAGCAGTATCGGTAGTGAGCTCTCATGTCAGAATGGATTATAGTCAGCAGTGCTGAGCTGTTAAAAGTGGGGTGGAGGAATTCACCATGGGGAGTTCCAGGAGGAGAAAGGTTGCTCTTTCTAGGATTTGTACTCTCTCACCCTATAGCTCCCTCACCTCTCAAACTCTGGAGATAGCACTGAACGCCTAGGCAAATGCTATCATGAGTTGATGAGATAAAAAAACTGAAAAGTTTTTCTTTCAGCTGTGACGGGTCAAATAATTTCTCAGTTATTTTTCTGTCACCACTTTTTTGAAGCCCCCTCCTAATTGTCTTCTGCAACTGACCGAGCAGCTCCCTTTAAAGCAGAGACAATGAGGAATCACAAAGCAAACAGCATTTAAATGAAAACCAATTGTAGAAAAATTATCACCATTTAGGGAACATATTTCAGGGTGGAGGAAAGTGTCATGAAGATAGATTCATTTAGCTGCTGGATGCCACTGAAGTAGAGATTAAGCACCAGAAACAGGGGGGAATTGAAATAAGAAAAAGACTTAAATAATGCCAAGCAGAAAGTGACTACTGAGGTCTAGGAGCTGTTCTCTGTGTTCTATAACAATAAAAAATTAAGTAAAAATAATTATCTATGTTAATATAGTTCTTCCACCATAGGTTCCACCACCACCCCAAGCAAACACGGCACAACCTATTTACCTGTCTGTTTCACAGTAAGGATGAAATAGCGCTAGAGCTGGAACTAAACCCAGCAAGATTCTTTGTTCCTTTGACACATTTCTCTCCAACAGATAATTGGTCCACAACAGCCAGCAAAGACACGAGCGGGTTACCTTATGTTGGTTTTACATGTACTTGCATTGCACACCATCAGTCCTCGATCGGTCCTTAGAGTTTGGTTTCTGTCATGTCAGATAACAAGAATCTTACTGAGACAGACCAAGTAGTCAATTCATCCTGAGCGTTTCAGAGGCTGTGCCCAAGATTATCAAGCAATGGCTTGTAGAGTACTGGCTACTTTCAGGCATTATATTTATCCTTAGGAGGCAGGAACCAATGCAAGTCCATTATAAAACTACAATAGTATCTCCATTAACATTGCTTTTCTACTCGTTATTTCCCTGAGGTTGCTTTTATTTGCTACCTCTGATGCACAAGATTTGAAACCAGTTTTTGCAATTGTATTCCTCCAAGTGATCATGAGAAGCAGCTCTTACTTAAGCAGCTCTTAAAAACTGGTTCATCCCCCCAATCCTGGGTTATTACAGTAAAAGCCACATTATCCGGCACACATGTGGTTACTGGTTACTCGAACATGCCGTGAAACCAAGTTTTCACCCCTCCAAGCCGCTTCCTACACGTACCGGCACCTTACAGGGCTCCCTCTTGTGGTGGAACGCCTCAATTCCCAGAGTATGCTGGTGGAGGGCTGAGCCACAGAGCAGAGGGACCCTTGGAAGGTAGGTAAGTGTGGAAAGGGGCTCAGATGGGGTGGAGGGATGCGTAACTGACTTTTCATTAAGCAACCTACACGTTTAACTGGCATCTCTGCCCATTAAACAAGTTTTCCGGTTTTTAAAGGGCCGCACAACGCATTTTTTTTTACTGTATATTATTGGTACAATGAAAAGGCAACCTGTTCAGCAACTATGAATGGATTCTAGCCTTGGAATTAAACTGGTTGGCTGCTGCATTGCCACAAAAGGTAATTTCTGGAGGCACCACACTATATACTGCTAATTCACAATTACTCACTTGAGAATACTTGCTTGTCCTTTAATGAAAGGGACACACTCACACACTCACACAAGTCTAGCAGAGATTTGCAAAAGCAACTTTAAAAAAGAGAAGAGTTTAGCAAAACTATCAGGAGATTTTAAAAACTGAACTAAGCCCACATTTCTTCACATATGATAACTCAGATTTCCACCCGTTTTATTTTCCTCTGTGGTATTTTAATTGTCCACCTAAAATGAGTTAAGTCCTGGACATTTTCTGAGAACGATACAGTTACTTCTTCTCAATGCCTCCACCAGAAATTGCTTTAAGCTCTATGCAAATTCAGGTTTCCACCTTGGCACCAGTTATATCCAAGAACCACCACCAAAAGAGACTATGTTTTGGAGAATGTCTCCCCCCCCCCAAAAAAAACACCCTGAATGCTGGTTCCTAGTATGTTCTTCAAATTCCAATATGGAAAACAACACAGCCCAGTTGAAGTGCAAAGAATCGCAAGGTCTGATTTATCTAGAGATATGCTAAGGAAATTCACAGTATATTTGGGATGGTATACAGTAATAAGAAATTATCTTGAGTAGCTACATTTAATGTAAGAGACTGTGGAGAAGAATGATTTACTGCTTGAAAAGTGGTTGCAACACAATAGAAAAGTGATGCATGAACCTCTTCCCCCATATTTCAATGTGGGAGTATACCGAGATGAGAGTCTGGTTTCACTGAAATGCTTGTCCTTGGCAAGATTCCAAGGCCTGTTTTGCTAACATGCAAGACTCTGGGGGGAACTGACCCCTGTGGAGAGCCAGTGATGCTTCCTCTCTGGGCATGGCCAAGGAAGAAAGGGCAAAAAGATGGATCATAACAGCTGGAGCCAAGGGGTGAGGAAATTATTTTCGCTAGCTGGTTATAGTTTTGTAAACCTTAAAAAATATACTTGTGTAACTGGACAGCTGAAGAGTCTGGGGTTAGGAGGCAAATTTGATGAGGAAACAAGAGAAGGGGGTCTGGGGAGATTTAAGTGTGGCAAGACAGACTAGACATGGCACATTGTGCTACCCCAGGATCAATAATACAAAAGCTCCAGATACTACTGGCTCAATTCTATTGGCACATGTGGAGCATTCTGGCAGCGAAAGGTGCTTTCCGGCCATTGCAAGTGGCGACATGTTGGAGTGCGTGGCCTGGCCACCACTGCATATGGCAGTCTCCACACACCAGCAGATGACAGATACTTACCAGCACAGGTAAGTGTGCACAGGGGGTGCGAGGGAGGCAGGAGGTGGGCAGAACAGGGCAGCAATGGGGGCAGGAGGAGGGTGGATCAGGACCGGGAAAAGGGCAGGTTCGGTGGCAGCGGCACCTGCCAAAACCTAAACTCTTCCCAGTCTCGATCCCCCAACCTGGGTCCATGCAGGCTTGTGCAAGCTATAGAGCTGGCACTGGTTCAAGTAGATGGGAGTGGTCGGGCATGGGCTTACTCCAGGGCAAAGGAACAAACGTTCCCTTATTCTAAGGAGGCCAACCCCCTCCCCCGTGGGATACAGTGGGTGCTACATTGGCACTGCTGCATTGCAGCACAGGAGTTAGGATTGGACTGCAAATAGCGGGTTAAACCGCTGAACCATAAGCTGTCGATCGAAAGGTCGGCAGTTCGATTCCCGCGACGGGGTGAGCGCTCGTTGCTTGGCCAGCTCCTGCCAACCTAGCAGTTCTAAAGCATGTCAATGTGAGTAGATAAATAGGTACCGCTTGCGGGAAGGTAAACAGCGCTCCGTGTTCCAGCTGCATGCTACGCGCTGCGGCAAGGAGAGTCATGCCGGCCACATGACCACGGAGGCGTCTTCGGACAATGCTGGCTCTTCGGCTTTGAAATGGAGATGAGCACCACACCCTAGAGTCGGACACGACTGGACTTAATTGTCAGGGGATACCTTTACCTTAGAGCTTGAATAGGTCTCCTTTAAGGCACCCCCTGAGCCTTGAACTAGTGCTGCATTTTGAAGTATACTCAAAGTGAGTCTCCGGAAGCCAAGGGAGGAAAACAGCTCAATGTTTAATGAAGACAAAGGAATATGTAGAACTCAAGTGGCACCATTTGCTGCCATCCCAAATCTGGGATAGGAGACTAAGGGCAAATCTGCATGAGGTTTGTTTGAGTTTTGGATGAGTCCATTTAGCACATTCAAAACTCATGCGGCTCTTGCTTAGCTTTGCTGATTCCCCCCCCCCCCCAGTGGTATCTGTGCCAAACCAAGGAAATAAGACATATGATGGGAAAGATGTGAAAATACTTTTTGGAAATCTACTCAATATTTCCTTCCCCCGAAATTCCTAATCTACTCACAATGGCTGCCTGGTGGGCATTGCAACTACACAGAAGCTGCTGCTCCATGTGGACAGCAGTGTTTGGGAAATGCTTCCCCTTCAGTTGCAATGATCTTGTCGGGAAAAGAGGGCTTGCAATGAATGGCATCTTAAATCGTACTGCTCCATGTACAAAGTTTGTCAGGTGAGGCAGCCTTCACACTATGAAGCAAGCAAGTGGTCATCTGTGTGAGTGGATGGCTGCATGTGAGAAGCAAACTCCAAGCACTTGACTAAAAGTATAAGCAAGCTGATACAAGAGAAATACTGAACCAGTACATCCAAAACATCCATAAGTGAAGGCACTGGGGAAGCAAAAACCCTGCGAATAACAGCATATTTTCCCATAGGCCCCAGCACAATGAAACAACATAACAGGAGGGACAGACAGTCCACTCAGTCCAGCTCAATTATAAGCTGCACACAAATGGCTGGCTGGGGAAAGGTCAAGGAGGAAATCTTGCCTCATTGCTTGTGCCTACTTAGCAAATTCAGGCTCTCACTTTGAGAACCTGGTTGGTTAAAAACAGACCATTGTCCCTGGCCTGCCTGGCAGATCTCATTTTAAATTGCACTTGAAGAGGTTACTACAGTATTATACTACTCTGTGGGCTAACTTTTGCATCCAAATGGAACCTGAGAGCATCTTATTAAATTGCTTATGTTTGAAAATTGGGCTGCTTATCTCCAAGTGGGGGAAAATACATAGTATTTATAGACAACATGCTGATCAAGTCCGTCCTTGTTGTGCCCCCAAGAGGTGGAGGCAAACAGGGCTTTCAATCTGCAGCATCCAATCTAATTTCACACTATAGCTCTGCTTGTCAGTCTCTGGAAACCATTACTCATTCATTAACGCCTTCATTTCCTTCAGCACGTTCCATCTAATATTCTGCTAGTTCCTCTACCATTGCTTTAGCTAGAATGGACCTGAAACTATGTCATAGGATGCCGAGCCTTTCATCCCTAGGATGCAAGGTCAAATGCCATCTGCTAGGGTACTGACGTATGAGGGCTTCAGAATCCTGCACTGGGGAAAAATGGGATATTTGCTCTTTGAACAGGTTATGCAATCGAGGAAATGGACATAAATGCATTGAGTCATACTATATTTTCTGGTTGCAAAATATACTTTTATCAGCAACAAAACTATGGGTATTTTTATTAGACGCTATGCTGGTAGAAGCAAAAGGTAAGCAGGGCATGTATAAACAAATGATGAATAAGGGGAGAACACATGTTAGGGAAATTTATTGGTGCAATATTCTCATGAACTTCTCCTCCTACCTCTTATCTTTTAAAATTCTTGTGGCATAAATGTGCTCTTCACTTAAAATTAGTTAGCCAAGATTCACAGGATTCAAAAAGACCAATAGATTGTATGCTAGAATACCATTCTTCAATTTGATATTACTGTATTTGGACTTCAACCATTCCCTTGTCTGATGACAAGTGGCATTGGAGTATTGACATCAACAGAATTTCCAAAATAATTGTTTTTCATGTTTTTCTTCTTACTGATTCAGCATATATCAAACCAGTTACAGCATAAAGGAGAGGGTAAAAAAGGGAGGGAGGGAGATGGAGGGAAAGGGGACACAAACAAACTATAACACACAACAGAAAGATCAGAATAGCACCCTTCTGAGCAGAAAAGCATGGCTAGGCAAAAGTAGACTTTGACTTTCTGAGAACACTTTCCTTCTTCTTCAGAGATTAACTCCTCCATAACTTAGGTGGGCTCAGTGCCGGCCTAAGGAGTCGCAAATATGCTTTACAGAGAGTAAGCAGCGCTGGCGCGGAGGCTGGCACCGCTTACTAGCCCGCGGAACCGATTTCATGCCGGCCACCGCAGGTAAGTCCTGCGCCGATTGGCGCGGGGGTGGGCAGAGGTGGTGAGGGAGGGGGGACCATTGGTAGGCCTGGGCTGGGAGGGGGCAGGGATATTGGTGGAGGTATCCCAAGTCCCACTGCAGCCCAGACCGGCCTTACACAGCCTCCCTGGCTGCATGCCAACACAGGAGCTGGCGTGCATCCAAGGAGGCCCATTGGGCCCCGGTCTACCTACACCAGGGAAAGGTGACAAGGTGCTCCCAGGCTGTGCCAGCACATCCTAGGAACTGGGCAGGCCCTTTAGGCCAACTGGCCCTTTAGGCCAGTTGCGCATACTTGTGTAGGACTGCGCCGTAGAACTGTGACCCCAGTCTTTGGCACAGGATAAATGCGCCCCCAAGTTGTACATCAAGCAGGGGGGAAAGAGCCTGGAATGTTTCAACAGCCTTATTGATTAGATCATCTGTCTGAGCATTCCTCTCCTTTAGCAGCAATTGCATAACTTGTCTTCCTCCTCCACCCCCTGCCCCCATGCCAAGAGGTGACCCTGACAAACTGCAAACCATCTATTTTCATTGATCGAGGTTCCATCAAGTTTGGATGGAAAAGCATTGGTGACATTAATATTTTTTATCTCTGTGGTTCCCCGAAATTCCTGCAACGCACTGCACCAGACCAGAATGGTCTTGTGACTTGTGTATTCCAATTAGTGCTGGAGACAGATCTAAGTAAATGCTAGATTTTACGTTTTCAAAAAACGGGGCAGCAGCCATTTTGGCTTTTTGGCCCTCAGTGCAAACTGAAATGTCCCCCACATCTCAAAAAGTCTCATTTAATGAAGTCTGCATAAACTCTCCTTTCAGAAGCTCCACTGCTTACTTTTTGCTTTACTTTGCTGCAGCTATGTCAAGTGAAAATAGCCATTACACAACACCTTGTTCATGAACAGCAAGCAGCCTTTTGAGAATCTTTCACATACATATCACTTGTTGAGGAGGTGGAGTTATAGGTGTCCCCCCCCCCCACAAGTCTTTGTTTCTTTGTGACCTTTTGTTTATTGTTTCTAGCACCATGGTCCTTGGATATGAAAGTGTGCTGCAATTACACATATATCATTATCAGCCACTAGTGTAAACATAGATTCTAGCTTCTTTTACAAGGAGGGTCCTAGGGAATGACAGCAACGCCCCAATGAGAACAGAGACGACCTCAATAATTACTGTAATCCACATTCCAGAGAGACAGTAAGACAACCTTTCTCACACAAGGACCCAACTAGGTACTATTAACTGGCCCCATGTTGGAAGTATCAAGGGGTTAGGAGCATCTGCAAAAGACATAAACTTCAGAAAGTAAAACTAGGAAGATTTCTCAGAAACCAACCTATTCCTCATGGAGGGGAAGCTCTGGTGCATGTGCTCTGACAAAGAGACACATATTTCCTTTCTCCACAATCATGACCAAAATTAATTTGCAGAGAATGTTCTGGGCGGATACGATTCTAGCAACCCAGATTAACAGCACTACAAAACCAACCATAGCAACTCCTTTGCCATCCAAACACCACTTGATGGGAGGTTGCGCCAATACACATTACAGACCGGGTTCTCCTCCTGGCAAAACAAGTGGCAATCTTGTTTAATCAAGATGATGCCCAAGACCCAACACAGTACCTGTGCACAGCACAAAAACATGAGTCACTGTGATACAATCAAGGCACTCCTGATGCACAAATCTCAGGTGAAGGCAAATGTGTGAGTCTAGAATGATTTTGTCCATGGAACATTTTAGAATTGAACAAATGTGAGAGCTAGATGTTGAAAAAACAACAAAAATACTTTTGTAACTTGTTGATCCAAATTCAACAGTCAGCACTAGAGTTAACTTATTTTATCTACTGAAAACCAACACTTCCATGCTTACAAAAGCTTTGTGACTTTATGAGACAAACATTTCAGGGTTAAGTTGATCATTAGCATGCAGCCTTTTGTAGAAAGTTCCCTCGGTTTCAGTGTGGGGGAGGTGGTGTATGTTTTTGCTTCCACTAAAATAGCAGCTTCTGGTTCAGGGCATTTGGGCTAGAGGCTTTCAAGCGACTGATCTAACCTGAAAACCCTTGCGCAACCGGTTCAGCCTGCAGATGAGCCAAAACACTTTGTCCATGTTTCGCTATCTACTTGTATGCAAGAATGTTTCACTGCTGCTTCTGTGTCTCTTGCTGCAGACAATGAGGTGTCTCGGGACTCGATTCCTTAGCTCTGCTGAGGATGGATGAGCTCATGTTTCTTTATATAGATATCCCGTCAGATTCCTCTCCATAGCAACATGTCCTGGTGTGACAGCCTCTGGGCTTGTGCTCTCAGAGAACCTGGCTGCCTGAACTTGACACTGCATCCTCCCCATCATTGGAAACAGCATCCGCTCAAAGGCAACAGAGCAGAGAGAAACCAGCACAGGTAATGGGGATTGGGATAGTATGCTGCTCCAAAGCATCTAATCGCCTGTTACCCTGTCAGCCAGCAACAGGGCTCACTACTGTGTTGCCTGATACCACACTGCCATCTTGTGGTCAACATTATGTGTCCCTAAAAATATTTATACTACATAAAGAGTGAAAGTTGCTTATTTCTTTTAACAACATATTCAGAAAACATACCCAGTAATGGAAAGATATGTAAACTTTTTTTTAAAAAAATTAAAATTTAAAAAGCTTTCTAAAAAAGTTTTTTTAAATAAGTATATAATCATAATCATACAAGGATGACAAAGAAATCCTGCTGAATAGGTCAATTCTTCCTACAACTGTAGTGAAATCTAGGACAGTATTTAACCCCATTAGTCTACTACAGACTAGTGTAAAAAGGACAGTCACCACTATGCAATTAGATCTACATTCCAGCCAATTCCTAAAGTGTCCATGTTCGAAGGTTTACTTATATTAATGGGAAGAAACCATCACTTCAGCTCCCTCTCTTTGAACCTAACTGTTCATGTGCTACCTTCTGTCTTACTATTAGGGGTTTTCCAGATGAATCAAACCCTCTCAACTATGAACTAGCCCCAATCCAATCCCCAAAATAGCTGTGAAATATCTCCCAAAATATATGAAGGGTAGTTTCCTGCAAGGAGACAGTCAAGCTTCCATTCATATCTAGGTTGCATTTTTCTTTTTTGTTTAATTTGGAAAACAAGATGGAATGAGTGCTCCACTACCGGCTTCGCACAAACAGCAAGGATGGGTGGGTGCACTGGTGTCCCTAAGGGTGTGTGGAGGCTGCAGACCACACTGGGTGACGACCTCAGGGAGGGGCGACACCAGCAGAGGCACGAGTGGCGATTCCACCTATGACTCCCTGGAGTCACCCGAGCAAGCAAGAAAAGTCAACAAGACCCATTTGTGTGGCGTGAAGTGCGCTCTTCCTCCTGCTCATAGGATCGCAGGAGTGATCCCAGCCAGCCTCACCCTCCGAGAGCGGCTCTCTTCGCCTCTCCTTGCCTTTGCTTGACTGATCTGCTTTCCCACAATCCCATTCACCCTCTGCCCCGCAGTTTGATTTGGCATGGCAAGCAAAGTGCGTACCTTCTGGTGCCCTGATGAATGCACCTTTCACATCCCAGTGCACCGGCCACAAAACCAGAATAATAAAATAAGGAAAACACGGGGGGGGGGGGGGATTATGCACTGCCCACTGCCCCCCTCCAAAGCAAGCTAATGAGAAAGGAGGAAGCTTGGCATGGGGTCTCTCCCAGCCCCCTCCCTTGATGTTCAGTCACTTCCCACGAATCTCCTCCCCATAGGCACGTCCAAGGTGAGTCTTCATCTTCTCGCTCTCCCCTCCCTAGTTGCCCAGGCTACGGCTAATTTCCATTGCAACCAGCCAGGCCAGGCCAGACAGGTATGTCTACCCCTACCCCACACTTCACCCCCCTCATTTGAACTCCATCCCACCATGCTCTTCCTGTTGTGGTTGCTGCTCTTACTAATGGGTATCAGGTGGAGGGGGGCAGGGCCACTCAGAGGAATTTTATCAGGAGTACAACATTTCTTTTGGGCCCCTTCCCTTCATGTGAATTTGGCTCCTGGGGCCCCCTTTTTGACCCATTTTTGGCCCTGGGCCCAGGTACAATTGTACCCCCTTAACCTCCCTCTCTGAGGTCCTGGAGGGGGGTGCACAGTTTGGGTCCTACAGTGGCAATGCCTTGCAGGGAAGTATGGTTTGGCACAGCAGGTGGGTCACCCCTTCCTGAGGGTGTGAAAGCGCGGCAACACGGATGTTTGGCTGGGACACGATGACGTCATCATGTCACCGATAACTTCCGGGTTGCCAAGCTCCACACTGGGTGACACCAACTCTAGGGATGCCACTGGGTGGGTGCATGTATATATGGCTCCAGCTGTGGTCACTGTTCCCTCTAAGCTGAGCAGCTGCACAGCTGAAATCGGAGTCTCGCGCAGCTTCTGTCAGGGCGCTCTGGAGCTCAGCAATGATGATGAGGTCATTGCTGAGTGCTCTGGAGCTGCCCCCACACAGTCACCATACAGCTCCACATGCTCCTTGTAAAAATTACAGGGAACACTGGCTCTGGGACTGCAATCAATGCTGGCCAATCTATGAGGCCAACTGACGCTGTTGCATCAGGCAGCAGATTGGGGGGAGGCGCTCGTTTCTGTCCACCTTCTCGACTCCACTGCTCCTCCTTCTCCTTCCACTCCCTGGATTGGAAAAGGAAGAGTGGGACAGAGAAGAATAGGAAACATGGAGGAGAGGAGGGTACTGAGTTAGAACACTGGAGAGTGGGAGGAACAGAGGCTGGCACACCACTGGGTAAGGGGGGCAGCATTTCGCATGCCGCCTCAGGAAGTCTTGAGCTTGCCTGAGAGCACTGCACAGTTGGCAAATTGTTCTAAGCACTACACAGGTATAGATCACTCCAAAAAAGGCTACCCCGGTTGTTTCTAATGTCCAAACTATCATGCAGGACCGCAAAGACATGCCTTACCTGTCAGGAGTTTCTGTTTGAGTTGGGAGTCACAGAAGAAACTGAGAGAGGGCCTGTATAATGCTTCATTATCTAAGCCTGTTAATGCAACAGAAAAAAAGGTCAAATTCTCTTATCTTTAAATGTATACTAACAGCCCAATCTCCCCCTCCCCCGGCAGAATGCGTGTTCCGCTGGTAGAAGGAGGAGGATGCCAGTGGAATGTCACTTCTGCCAGCAAGTAATACAAGGCTGCAAGTACAATCACTGGCAGCTGGGCTTTGCTGACGGGCAGAGAAGACTCCATCCACCAATGTGAGGTAAGTGGGAGGAACAGGGGTGGGAGGGGAAGGAATGGGGAAGATTCTGGCAGGGAGGGGATGGGGAGAGAGGTGGAATGGGGAAGGAAGGGGATGGGATTAGTGGCACTTGCGTGTGGTCGGATCCTATCCCTCTCCTGCCCCACTGCCGTTGCACTCCTTGGTTCTGCGCCAGCAAAATAGCTGGTGCAGAACCAAGGAGGCCCATAGGGAAAGCAGAGGCTATCCCCAGGGCAAAGAACAAAAGTTCCCTTACCCTGAGGAGACCTCTGCAATTGCCCCCCCTCCCCCAAGGATGCAGCACACACTTCACTGGCGCACCTCCATCGGCGGCGAGGGAGTTAGGCAGGATTTGGCTGCCTCTTAATTAGGATGGGTCTAAGGAGGTTTCAGTGCCACTAATGTAAGGAAGATATTGAAAATGTTTTCTTTATAATTGGATTGCTTCCTTCTGTAACAATGGCATTTCAGTAACAACAACAAGTATACTAACTAAAGCGAGGAAAGGTTTCTAGTCTGAGCAGATTTTTACTTTTATTTTTGTATAATAATACTTCGCATTTGTTTAGATGAAAACCGATTCCAGGCATTTTACTGATATTCAGGAATCTTCCTTCTCTTCCCCTCTTGTTGATCTATCTATGGAGAATGTTCAGAAAAAGGAAGCACTCTTTTCTGGATCACGACCAACACAAGAAGCATGCAAGTCCAGAGGCAGCACTGCTGGCACAGCATGCGAGTCGAGAAGGGAGAAGGAACAATCCAGATTGTCTGCTTTTCCTGTTGGCTTGTACTGCTTCTCCCACTTCTCGTTGGCCAGTTGGAGGAGAAGAGAGACAAGATGACTGGTACCTGAAGATCACCATAAGAAGTGGCTTCTCTTCACCACTTGCCTTGCCCAGTCCCATACAGTGGGCCCTCACTATCTGCGGGGGATTTGTTTCGGACACCCACCCCCCACGGACAGCGAGGATCTGCAGATGCTGGAGTGCAGCATCCTACAGGCAATTTACTTACTGTGGAGGCCTCCGGAGGCCCATTCCCTGTCGGTGCCAGCTTGGAAAGGCCTGCAGAAGCCTCTCCGACACGATTCAAAGTGACTTCCGGTTAGACTGAAAGTCACTTTGAATCACGTCAGAGAGGCTTGCAAAGGCCTCTGCAGGCCTTTCCAAGCCGGTGCCGATGGGGAATGGGCCTCTGGAGGCCTCCACAGTAAGTAAATGGGACGTTGGGTGCTGAACTCCAGCATCCTGTTATTCACAAGCTGCTCCGCAGATACTGGAATCCGTGGGTGTAGAACCCGCCAATAACGAGGCCCCACTGTACTCAACAAATCAACACTGTACACTATAACCAAGGGTACCTGTTCTCCTCTCGTTCAGCACTGGGCATGCATGCTCTGTGTATTTTGGACAGAGACAGGGTGATCTATAATAGATATTGTGGTTTAGGATGCAGAACACTGAAGAAAACCTAGCACAACAGTATTTTGTTCAATACCTTTTTTGTCTAAAGCATCAAGAAGCCTTGCTACAACCAGCACTGCTTGTTCTGGGAGATTTAACTGATCGACCAACTCCATCTGCCCAGGGGGTCCTGTTAGGAAGACAGACAAATAGAGACAATTTAACTCATAAGTTTCTCATTCCAGCCGAATGATAGCTATGACACTTAAGTAGCATAGTAAACATCTCCTATGGGCCCTCATTTGCGCAAGATCAGATGTAGTCTTGAATTAAAATGGTTTTGTTGTTGCTATTTCCAGCTACCAATCAAACTGAATGCGAAGAGAATATGAACATCCCCCCCCCCAAAAAAAACACACACACATAGTATTTGGAAACCACTAATTGATTATAGGAGAAAAATCCAGAAAAAAAAAGATTCCAGTCAAGAGAATCAGAGCCAAACAGAGATGCTACCGTATTTCTTCGAGTCTAAGGCGCCATAAATTCTAAGGCGCATCTTAATTTCAGGAACACCAGCAGAAAAAAAACAAAAACCATTGATTGCAGGACGCACCTCCTTCCTGCTCAGCACCAACTCTCCCCAGCTTGCCTGCCATGGCAGTCCGATTTTTACCGCGTCATTTTGCCCCCTCTGCTCAGCGGCGAGCTCTCTCTTCCTGAACCTGAGAGCTCGCCCCAGCATGCCCCACGCCGGAGCTGATGATCTCCTCACTGCATTTGAGCAGTGCCTTTGTGGTCCGCCAGAAAATGCAATTTCCTTACTTACCGGGGCTTGGAGGAGCTTCAGGGAGGCCTGAGCGACCCTCTGCAGGCCTCCCCGATCTTCAGTTCGGTAAAAAAACAGCGATTTTCAGCCATTTCCGGTTTTTGCGAAACCCAGAAATGGCCGAAAATTGCTGTTTTTCACCGAACTGAAGATCGGGGAGGCCTGCAGAGGGTCGCACAGGCCTCCCTGAAGCTCCCCCAAGCTTCGGTAAGTAAGGAATTTGCATTTGGGAGTGCTTTTTAGAGACCTTCTATTCTAAGGCGCACCCCATTTTTTAAAATGCTTAATTGGGAAAAAAACATGCGTCTTAGAATAGAAGAAATACGGTATATAGCTTAATCCCAGGTGTTGCATGAATTCAGAAAGAAGTCAGTCAAAACAGTTTAATAGAAGCAGAGGTGGTTTGAAAGCTCCTTCACTGTTTTCAGTACAAATGTCTGTACAGTAGGACCTCCATATCCGCGATTTCAGCATCCGCAGATTTGACTCAATGTGGATGCTCGCGGATCCGGGGGTCACTGTAAAAACCTTTAAGAAAAAAGGTTAAAAATAGTGTTCCTTATCTTTTTGCTGGCAAACTGCTCCGTTTGCAGGGTTGTAGACAGTGAAATTGCACTCCTGAAGTCTCTTCCGCGTTGCGTATCTTCCCCCCTCCCTTCCCTAAGGTTGCCCTAGAATGCATTGGGGTGAGCCTGGGGGAGGGGGAAGTCGCGAGACCCAGAAGAGGGTGTAGGAGCATGATTTCACTTTCTACAGCCCTGCAAATGGAGCAGTTTGCCAGTAAAAAGATAGGGAACACTATTTTTAACCTTTTTTCTTAAAGGTTTTTTACAGTGGCCCCCGTATCTGTGCTAAATCGATTTTGCTTTATGCGGATTTCAGTATCCGCGCGGGGGTCTGGAACAGAACCCCGCGGATACAGAGGTCCAACTGTATTTAAGACCTGGCTGAGCTCTGAAAAAAATGATTCCACAACTTTCCAGCATGATTCAGTTTGAACCAGGGAAAGGCTAGTTATGAAGAGCGCCTATTGCCTAAGCACCCATGGAATTAACAATACACCTTCCCCAGAAAATCCCTAGAGCAATTTTACAACTGTCTTTAAATGCAAGTTGATTAGTACCACCACTGTAATGATCAAAAAGCAAAATCAAGAGGTCAAATGTACTTCTAATAATTCATAATCTTGTTCCAAAATTTTGGATAGTCACAACAAAGTGAAACATGCTTTCAATTAATTCTGGACCATCTTGGACCAGAAAAATATTCATTGTTGCCATGTATTCTCATCAGCATCCTAACCTTTTTGTCCCAAACCACCTTGTGAAGTCTCACAATATCACCTTTCTAGCCGAGTTCTGTTCAGATTTGAACTTCTACTTCACATTTCACTTCTGCTTCATTCCAGTTTCAAAAGTCTCTCATGCAGTTCTGGGTACTGATGAACTTGAATGGCAGACCTTTGATATACGAGATTGATATCTTTCTCCCTTTGATATACGAGATTGCCTCCCTGTACTCTTTCATCTGCTGGAACTCACTTTGGTTCACCATTTGTTCAGGAGAGTTGTGAATTCTTCTGCCCCAATGGCAAAAAGTGCACACGCAAGCAGACCCCACATATTCACACATGGGACTAGCATTCTGGAGAAAATCTGTTCCATAGACTCAAAGCAAAACTGTGGCTATTACACGTTTGCTAGCATGCATCCCAGCCAGTAGGTGGCTGTAAAAGTCCAGAAAGCATAGTCAATTTTCAGACACTATAGTGGTGGTAAAACAAAACTGACAACCTTGGAATCTCTTCCACTTGGCAACCAAACTGGGATTACTGGAATCAGAGCTTGGACACGGAGACTGTACATTTTTAAAGCAGCTCAGCCACAGCATTACACAGCACTGCCTGCCAGGTACACAGAAATATAATAACCACAAACTGTGTCAAAAGGAAGATTGGACAAATGGGACAATCTTTTTCTTTTGTTGTGAAACAGCCATCTTTTGTGACATTTTTGGTACAAAAACCAGAAACTAGTGTATGGAAATCAGCACTTGGATCACTTCGCCTTTTTGTGCAGTTTTCCTTTTCTTATAATCTTTTAATAATTATAATTACCCCGTATTTATCGGCGTATAATACGCACTGGCGTATAAGACGCACCTTCCTTTTGGCCCTGGGTTTCAAGAAAAAAACATTTAAAGCATTTTTGGGCTACTTGGCCACTTACCGCTTGGCTGCTTAATTAGCTAATTTACATACATTGCACAAAAATACCAGGATCTCTTTTAAAACACACAGCAATAAGACACATGAACAAAATGCACCAGAACATAAATCCTAAGTACAAAAAACCCCAGACTCAACTCTTTTTCCCCCAACCCACCCATGCACAGTTTCCAAAGTAAAAAACATAAAAGTACAAAAAAAAACAGACTCAACTCTTACCATCTTACCACCCCCAGACTCAACTCTTATCAACTCTTAAACAACATAAATCCCAAATACAAAACCCCCAGACTCAACTCTTTTCCCCCACCCCACCCCACCCCACCTATGCACAGTTTCCAAAGCCTCCCAACTAGGCCCAGTTCAGAAGCTCACCCAAGCTGCATTCATTCAGCATCCAGGAGAGCTGGGAAGACTAAGCCCTCTGCAGCTCAGCTGAACTGAGCACAGCGCCCTCTGCTGGCTGCTGAGAAGCTCAACTCATGCACGTGCATAAATTAAACCCGACAAACAGCTGTAGATCGGATAGATTAGTCAGGGAAGAAAGCACAAGGGAGCTCTCCGGTTCCGGAAAAAAACCTGGTAAGCCCAAAAATGCTTTAAAACGGGCGGGGGGGGGGAAGAGATTTTTTTTAGTATTGGCGTATAAGACGCACCCTACTATTTTGGGTCACAAATTTAGACAAAAAAGTGCATCTTATATGCCAATAAATACGGTATATTAACCAACATCAGAGGCAAACTTTCTGGGTGTTTATAACTCTCCTCAGTGTAGGATTCCAGTTTGTAAAGAAGTCATCCCGAGTTTCAAACAGAAGGGACTGAGGCTGACAGGTGACAGTTTGAAGATCCACACTGCACCTTTACATCCCCCAATGCGTTAGGAAATAAGACTGCCACAACTTCTTCGACCCATATCCTTCCTGATCCTATCATCAACCACCACCACCACCCCACCTGCTGCAATGAGCAAGACCATGTGTGTCACACAGCAAGCAGGGGAGGGCTAAACAACAAGAAGGGGGAAGAATGGGAAGGAGAAACTATAGCTGCCTTGTCTCCTGTTGTATCAGGGTACTGGTAGGTACAGTGTGGATCTTTGCATTGCAACTTCAGTGTAATCTAGAACAGCACTGAGTCACTCTGAATTAATTCCAGTGATTTTCTGTTGCTGGGATTTAACAACACAAGAGATGAAATCAGGCTACTGCAAAGCCTCAGCTCTGCTCCCAATCTTGAAATAGCAAGGAATTAGGAAAACAATGAAATACTGTATATTTGAAACTAACATCTAAATCTGCCTTGTTGAAAACATCACACTTTCAAACACAATTGTTTTCAAAACATATTTGTTTGGATTTATTTTCTACTGCAGTAGTCCAAAGCACATTATTTCAGCCATGTCTCACTAAAATCTAATTATTTTTATTTCTTTTTCATATTTTATACTGCCCTTCCCCCAAGGAACTCAGGGTGGTGTACATAGTTCCTCCCCTCCTTTTGTCCTCACAACAACCATGTGAGGTAGGTGAGGATGAAAGATAGTGACTGGCCCAAGTTCAACCAGGAAGCTTCAATGCTGAGCACGGGGATTTGAACCTGGATATTCCAGGTCTAAGTCCAACTCCCAAACCACTACAGACTACACCACCCTGTGTCTTCTAAATATACTTCTAAATATATGCATTTAGGATTGGGGTAGAAGTACACATGAAATATGGAAAAAGCTAATGAAGTGTCAAGTATAAAACACACCAAATTTAATTAGCTTTAAATGGATTTCAAATTCAAATTTAAATATACAGTGAAAGTTAGTGTCAACTCTAAAAACCAGGTACATTTGCTCACAGAAATAAAGAACTTTGGAGTTTATATGCAAACTGTTGCAGCCTTCAAGAAGTTTAGGAGTAGGTGTCACAAAGAGCAGGTGTGCTCTGTGTAAGAGTGTGAATCTTGGCCTGGTGTTAGCAGGATTTTTCATTTTCCATAAACCCTGCCTGTTCTTAGCAAGGGACCTTGAGAAGTCACAGCCTGGCCACCTTGCAATTGTCAGTTAACATGGCTCCTTTCCACAGCAAGACATGGTGTCTTGTAGTGGCTAAGCACCAGACCACACACAAGCATAATGTGGCCGGTGTGTCTGTGTTTTAAAGTAGCATGTGGGGCAGGGGCAAAACCACAGCGAAGGGCATAGGGGGGTTAGCACTTTGTCTGCCCCCCTGCAGTTCTGATCCCAATCATGGCCCCTCTGTGTGCTTTAAAAAATAAATAAATAAACAGAACACTTCCTCTGGATTTCAATTGCCCTTCCAGGTGGTTTCTATCAACTAGTCTTTTTTCTTTATATACTTGCCATAGTCCTGCTAATTGCAGTACCCTAAAATGTCAGCGGGTGGCGCAGTGGGTTAAACCGCTGAACCATGAGCTGTCGATCGAAAGGTCGGCAGTTTGAATCCGTGACGGGGTGAGCTCTCGTTGCTTGGCCAGCTCCTGCCAACCTAGCAGTTCCAAAGCATGTTAATGCGAGTAGATAAATAGGTACCGCTTGCGGGAAGGTAAACAGCGCTCCGTGTTCCAGCCGCATGCTACACGCTGCGGCAAGGAGAGTCATGCCGGCCACATGACCACGGAGGCTTCTTCGGACAATGCTGGCTCTTCGGCTTTGAAATGGGGATGAGCACCACACCCTAGAGTCGAACACGACTGGACTTAAATTGTCAGGGGTCACCTTTACCTTTTACCTAAAATGTCTAGTTTTGCCATCTATTAATAATGTAGTTTGTTGGGTTTGGGTTTAAGATCCTAAGTAGGAATCAGGATCTTACCGAAGTTAGGAACAATTCGCATTACCTCAACATTTCCACGACCTCTTTGCCTTGCAGGATCACAGCCAGCCACGTGAGAGAAATCTCACATGGGAGAGTCATACATACAATAAAAATGATCTTAAGCCATTTGTGGTTTTAAAGGACACAACAAACATGTATGGGTCGAAATTAGGACTGACAGTATACGGTCTGAGTTAGTGCACAACGTAAAACGGAAACACAATTGCTCCATGGTACACCCACAGCTCAAGAGCACATTCTGGCTTTTTATCATTCTACTACAAAAGCTTCCAATAATTGGTCAGAACTGGCAACAAACACTGAAAAGATGGACTCTGGGTGTGCATGGAATAATCACAGGATTATCATGTTTTGCCAGGCCACATTTCGGCAGACATCCACATGAATCAGGTTTTGGTCAGAGCCAAAAGGGATTACTTTGAAGAGCACCCCATTTGGTTGAGTCTGGCTTTTCATCAAAGCAACCCCCCCCCCCAAAAAAAAACCCCACCAAAGAATGCATACTGAAATTGAAAATATGGGCCAAGTCTGAATTGCTGGCAGGTATTAGGGGCAGTGGGGCATACATTCCGTGTACAAACAGTACACTCATACAGAAACACACACACAACTGACCATTTTTTCTCTGTGTGTCAAAAGCAGGTGCTTGCATTTTTCCAAGTGGTTTGGGATTTAGTAGTAGTCTGTCCTAAAGGAAAGGGGGGACAACGACTCTAGAATGACAGAATTTTAGTTCAACTAAAAGCCCATTTTATTATACATTGCTGTGAAGCAACTTCTCCTGGAAAATCCCACCTTGTCAAAAGTGGGTCAAGTTTGTTTGCACTCATTAGTTTCATTGCCTCTTTCTCACTGCTAGATGGATAGATGAAGATGCTTCTCTTAGCATCTTTGCCAGAAGCAGCTGGGGAAAGAGGAGAAGCTGCCCAGGATGCCATTCTTCTGCGACAAGAAAGCAGGAAGGGAGCTCTAACTTGGCAGTCTGAAGCAGGATGCCCTGCCGAGGTGGATAAAACCGATGCTGCTCATATGAGGCTTGTGTCAGTGCAGGGCCCGTAACAGCATCAACCCTTTCCATTCTATCTCACTGAATCTGGGATTACAGCTTATTTGCTGCATGGTTTAAGTTTTAGAACAGTGTGCTAGTGGGCTACATTACATTTTGAATATCATTAACATGGCTTATCTCTGTCTTCACCTCATAAAGGATATGTAAATCAATTGCCAGATGCTCCTTATTTTCAACATGTCCTATATTTCACAATTTGTCACTGCCCTACAAAACATAATGGATGCCTGTATTTCAAATATCACCAATCTGGAGGAGTGGCCTTTATCTTCTTGTTTTGGAAATTTCGATCTGGTAGAGCATGTCCAGCAGCATAAACCTTCCCTGACCTCTGTTCCCCAGGACCAGAAGACCTCTTTGCTTAACCATTTTTCACTTGGCATCTCTGGAGATTCCACATGGACTTTTCATGCAAGAGTATGACTCTAGCTCCTCCTTGCAAAAGCACTAAACCACAAGTCCTGGTTCAAAAATAAAAATAAAAAAAATGATTCCAACTTTGTGAATCACAGGAGGGTCATTCCATGTGAAATCAACCAATGAAAAATCCTTGATGTCATGGATTTTGTTCATTTTCGGTACATTTGTACCTTACCATGAGATGTTTAAACATTATTTTTTTCAGATTTGTTTGTCCATCCGTTTTTGAGATATTGAATGTTCAAAATTGAACTTAAAGGGCTCAATTTCAAATGATATTTCCTAGCAGATATCCAACTGCAGGTTGACTCTCTCTGTTTGATGCTTATGGGAATATAAACAAGGAGGAGCTACCTTTACCAACCTGGAGGAAAGCTGACCTCCAAAGTTCCTCCCCTTTCCACCCTCAGGCTTAAGTGGACATCTTATCCTGCTTCGCTTAAGAGCCTTACAGTGCAATCCTATGTATGTCTACTCAGAAGTAAGTCCCATTGAGTTCAATAGGGCTTATTCTCAGTGTGTATAGGATTGTAGCTTTGGAGCATGACATCTAATTCTCCAACCGCCTGGTTGCTGAAGCAGCATATGCGCGCTAGCATGACTGCTGCAAAAATCTAGAAGAGTCAGCCAAGGAGGTGACAGCGGAAGGAATGAGAAATTTTCTCAGAAAATGGATATCCCTTTCCACTTGGGTGTACCATAAAGATGGCAGGATTGTTCCTGTCAGTCTTGGGCAAATAGCACATTAAACCATCACAACAACCACAACCCCTTCCTCCCTTGTCCCCAGCCTGTCCCCTTGCTCTTTACATTAAGAAGTTTTGATTTCAGCTACACATAGCCAGGAAACAGGACACTGAATCTGACACTTCAATCTGTCCTAACATCAGTGCAGGCCAAAGGAAACGAATAGCACAGGAGGTGGCCAAGGCATTACACTGACCTAGATTTTGCTTTTTTGGAATCTGCAATGTGGATGGCAGGCTAGAAGACTGTGCACAGCTGCAATTATTTTAGGCAGAAAGACGCATAAGGAATACTGGAGAATCAGGATAGCAACAGCTACTAGTCAGCAAGATCAGCACATACATCCCTGTGCCTAAGGTGTTCTGCAACTTCATGTTGTCTGTGCACCAGTGCAAAAAGTACAAAGTACAGACTGGGGCAAGGGAGGAAGGGGTTGTGGAAACTGTTCACATTAGTGCAAGACCGAATCTGCACCATTCTGCAGTTTCACGACAACTTAATGCTCAAACATATCAGATGCAAGATAGCAGTCAGTTATGGACATGACCCGTGTCATATGATCCAAATCAGAACTAAGCTGTTCCACAGTGTGCCTGATTTTCAAGGTACAAAGCACCATCCTTTGTGCTGCAATCAAAGCTACGCAATATATACGGTAAATATATCCAGGACTGCTCTGGGCCGTTCTAGGACAGGATGAAGCCTCCGAGGCCACCGCTTACGGCGGAGGCTTCAGTGAATCAGTGGGGGTATGACGAAGATGATGGTGGCGGCAGCAGAATGGCGGCGGCGGCGGCGGCGGGACAGGCAAGTCAATTAATTAAATTGGCTAACTAAAAATAAATAAATAAATAAAAAATTATTTGCTGCCCAATTTTTTTTAATTTTATTTTAATTAATTAACCTGTGGAAAGCATCTTCAGGGGGTTGCAAGAAGTTTGCACCCTCTGCTCAGTGTTCTAGGCAGCATTCTTCTGAAGGTAGCTCAGGTGAGTATCTAATTAGCACCACCTGCTAGTTAGCCATAGGCTTCATTGTTAGTCTTGCTTGGATTTTTAAAGGCACATGTGCACTTTCCTTTGCATGTCCATCATTGCTACAGTTCTTTACGTAATTTTCACTTCCAAAGTTTTGTGTTCTGGTATGTTTATGCACTGGAAGCCAGGCATTGCTTATGCTGAGAGTTTCTTTTCTGTTTATATTGTTTTTTCTGTTTTTGAATTTCTATTGCCTCCCTGGAGATCCTGGTATGGTATTGTTGCACTGTGGAGAGGACCTGAGTTTGATTAAAGTTTATTTGGTGACCAGTTCTCACAGCATGTTCTGCCACAGCTGATTTTTCACTTTGTTCTAGATGACAATGGTGCTTGTGCTCCTTCACTCTGGTGATCACACGCATAAGAACATAAGAAGAGCCTTGCTGGATCAGGCCAAAGGCCCATCTAGTCCAGCTGCCTGTACCTCACAGTGGCCACACCTTTTAGTGGTCCTAAACCCACTCCTTTTAGTGGTCCCTATATAGACTTCCACACTCACAGGGAATGCGGCACACACCTGCTGTAGAGAGTGGTGGTCTTTTATCCTTCATGGAATGTAATGCCTGAGATATTTTTGGTGGGTCTGGATTATGGGACTAAGGTTGGCTTTCTCCAATACACTCCCGCTCTTATCTGTGATGTTCCGAATATAGGGCAGAAATACTTTTGTTCTGGTGTCATCTTCTAGTGTGGTCACCTTCTGTCTAGGGCACAGTGTTCTCTTGATTTCTTGCTCCGTGTACCCATTTTGTTGTAGAGCTCTGGATACGTGTGTGTATTCTTCATATAGATTTTGAGACACTGATATGCATCTTGCTCTGGTGATTAAAGTGTTGATAAGTCCTTTTTGTCTAGGATGATGGTTGGAGTTTTTGTGCAGTTTGTGTGTGGGTTTTCTGTATACTCTATGTCCTAGTGTGCCATCTTCTTTATGGCCGACAAGTACCTCCAGAAATGGTAGCGCCCCATCCCTTTCCTGCTTCATGACAAACCTGATGGCTAGATGTCTGCTATTTAGGTGTAGTAAGAAAAAGACAGTTCTTCCCGTCGTACCCCAACCTTGGGTTTGATGCTACTAGTGCTCAGTGCTTCAGCCTCAAATATTTCCATATATAGGCTGGCCACCATTGGGCTTAATGGGCTGCCCATGGTTACGCTGTCAATTTGCTCATAAACTGTACCATCATTGCCTTACTGCTACCTACTTTAGTTGGAATGGGGAGTTTTATGAGTAAGTTGAGGGAGTGGCCATGGGCAGTCCATTAAGCCCAATAGTTTTGGCTCTTTGAGGATGTGGGCAGCAAACCTACCCCCTTTCAGGACAAGAGGCCACCCGCAGAAGTAGACTTTTAACCTCCATTGGCTGGAATAATTGGAGCTTGACACCTACTTGCTGAAGCCTCAGAAATACCTCAAGACTCCCTCCCTTGGTAGGGTGAAAGCAGACCTGTAGCATATGGGGAAACCGGCAGTACAGGGGAGAAACAGGAAGTGTGTCCCTTGGTTGTACCCGTCCAGGAACCTCCCATGATTAGCAGCCTGCAGACACTCATGACTTACTTACCCCTTGTTATAGTACTAACCCAGAGTGTGCCTTCAATAAACCCCTTCCTAGAGCAGCACTTTCTTGTATTTTGCTGGGTGCCACCCCTGGGCAGGCCATATCATACTCTTCATCATAAGATGTGGACCTGTTCCCTTGGGATGACCCTGAGGAGGCAGGAGACACCACCGCATACTAGAGAGCACTGTCTCCAAAAGTCCTAGCGGAGGCACAGCAACTCACCAAGCATTTTAACCGCCTAACCTCTTCCCCAAGTTTGATTGGAAGATCCAAAATTGAAAATATGGTACATTGGTCAGAGAGTAGTAAAATTTGCATTCCAAAATGAGACATAAGAAAATGAGGCACAGACCCCTTGAGATTTACCAGAGCATAAAAAGGGATATTATTCACTGTATTAGTCTTTAGCCCTGAATGTGCCAAGATCAAGATCTATGGCAGCTGGAAAGACCTCCAAGGACATATTTCAAACTCCAAACATCAACATCAGATCTCAGACACAATCGCTGCCCCCCAAAAACTCAGTACAATAGTGAAAGTGGTCGTGATTTGAGAGAACAGAGTAATGGGATATTAGCTCAAATCAACTGCCTGCTTATTATCATGGAAAATATGACATTTATGCAGATTTTTCCCCTAATTCCATTTATTTACTTTGCAATTTACAGGTTCATATGAGAACTATCCCCTTTTCCAGCATGGTTGAGGGGACAAACATGTGAACTACAATGCAAGAGATGTTCCTAATGGTCTTCTTCCTAATGGTAGCTTATATAAGCTTGGAACAAACCCATCTGTCTGCTGAATATAATTTGCTGGTGAAAGTCCCCAGGGAACTAGCCAGAGCTCCTTGTTGTCTCCGGACCACATTCTCCTATTGAGCTTTCCTGAAACATTATCCAGGCCAATTAAAACACAGCCCCAGAACTTTTCCTACAGTTTAATTAAACAGTTCTGTTTAAGCCTGATGTGCTCCTCTGAGCAGATGCTTTCAGGGCTGCAGCAGAGGAACTGGGAAACGTATGCTCTCAATTCATTAGGCGTTATTTTTAGCCATTCATCTCTCGGAGGTTAGTGGGGATAATAAATCCACAAAAGTGAATATGGTGCAACTACAAACCCCATTCCCAACCTAGCAATTGTTTTTCAGTTCCAGTATAATATGCTGTGATTTCCTTTTTCAAGCAATAATCTGTACACTTGGGTACACATACACAAGGATCTTTCATTACGCTACCCTTGCGGTGGTGGTTATGGAGTGTTTGAGAACCACTAAACTGAAAAGATTTGTCACTACAGGAAAGAAAAAAGTGTGCAGTCCAATTTCCAAATGACTCATAACGTGTTTACAAGCAACAACGGAAATTGAAACAATTATTATTACCAGTGAAAACGCTAAGAACTATTGGCAAACTAGCGGCTCATTTTTATGGAAGTATCTGCTCTATATGTAGGTTATTTCCTGCTTTCCGATTATGGCACAACATAGTCTGGAGTGTGTCGGTGTGACTGATACAATGCAAGCAGGGCAAGGCAAAGACCTTCTGACTTCCTGCCTGGGGCAGCATGTCAAATGTTACCCTTCTTACCTGGTGATGCACCAGCCTCTGCTGCTCCTATTCCCTGAACTGGAAAAGGAAGAGTGGGATAGCGGCAAGAGGAAATGTGGAGAGTGGTGGGTTAGAGTGTTGATTTTCTAGTCTAGCCCATCACTCTCCTCTCCACCACACTTCTTCTTCCACTCCATTAACCTCTTCCAATGGGGGGGGGGGAGTGAGGATCAGTGAAAGCGAGACGATAGCTGGAGGTGGGCACCTTCTGCTAATCTGCTACTGGGTCAGATCTGTACATAGGGTTGGTATTGCTTGGTGGTAGAGGATTTGTAAGCACACACACAATAGCTGTATGTGTTCTGCCTCCTGACCAACCAGGCTTCCCACTTTTTTGAACCATCAGACACCAATTTTCCTCATAAGGATGATCAAGGTCTGTGAAGTCGTATTAGGGCACCCCCAGAGGTCTGTATCGTGTTTTCAAAGCACCCTCATTAATGACATGCTAATCATACATTGAAGGATACTACCCTAGAGAATCACTTCCTACATTGAATGTAGTGATCTCCTGTATGGTCCTGGGAAGAAGTGGAAAGGACCCTTCGATCTGCTGCACTCAATCAAAATCAGCTGCATAAGTTCAAGATAGAACCAACTGGTGTGAACGTGAAATGTGTAGCTGCAACTATGAATGCAGAAATAGTAAAACGGATTTTATACACACAGACTAAGTGAACTATTTGGGAGTGTAAATGCTTTTTCAAAAAATAAAAAATGTGAAGGTACTCTTTACTTGACGAAAAATACATTACTGTACAGGTGGGCCCCCATATCCGCTGGGGATATGTTCCAGGCCCCTCCGTGGATACTTGAAACCGTGGATAAGAGTGAACACCCCCTCCATGGTTTCCTGAGGGCCCCCCCACGCTGCCTCCCCTGCAGGCAGGCATGCTTGCCCCCCCCCAAGCTCTTATTTTTGTTTCAGCAAGCTTTGTTTCTTCCTTAAAAACAAACAGAGAAGCAGCCTCCATTGCAGGCAAGTAGAACAAGACTAAGTCCTAGAGAGGCTCTGCAAGGTTTCTGTTAACCTTGCAGAGCCTCTCTAGTACTTAGTCTCGTTCTACTTGCCTGTAATAAGCAGCCAGAGGCTGCTTCTCCTGTTTCTTTAAGGAAGAAACGAAGCTTAATGGGGAAAAGTAAAAGCCTGGGGGGGGGTCCCCACGATCCGTGGATAACTGAAACCGTGGATAGTGAATCAGTGGATATGGGGGCCCACCTGTACTTCACTTGTTCGAGGCTCAGCCCTCAAAGTGAAAATATATTCCAAGAACGTTGAAAATTTCAAGAATGTCCCAGTCCCCTGATCATCATCATCGTTGTGGGATAAGACAACTCCATAAGCGGTTGGTATTCTCTTTGACTAACTGGAAGAAATGCAGCACTTCTTGGAAAAGGAACAAGAGCCAGTCCCCCTTCATGCCTGCATTTGCTGCTTTGACAGGTGAGATACATAAGTGAAGCAAAACGCGGTCCAGAACAGATGCTGCTTGGGAGGTGGTATGGCCCATCTCCGAGAGGTTATGTAAACAGAGGAGGAGTTAGGGAAGCCAAGCAGACAGAGGACTCCTGCTGTGTTCAGAGGCACACTAAAAAGCAGCAGAGGCAAAAGCCTGGTGGTAAAGGACAAGGCAGATGCACTTTTACCAGCAGCAGGGTGTGGAGACAGTAAAGCATCGAGGCACAGAAGCAGGGCAAGCAGCAGAGGGGGAAAAACACATATTTGTCTACATATTTTTAAAGCCACCAAACTGCCCATCTGTCCACCACATGTCCCACTATGGTGATGGTTCCACATGGAACACAATAAACCTACATTTTTGTATGTTTGAGACTGCAAAAAAGGAACAAAGTCCAAAACACAGCTATTCAACATCCAACATCAGTTATGAGTGGGCTCAATTTGGGCCATCACAGCTTTGGCTGCATTAAGGAGCTACTTTTCTCAGGGCCAAACTATGTGAGATGTGGGAGTTCCTCTTGTTGTCTTTTTCAAAACTAGCCACAAGGAGGAACGATTTGAGCTAGAGACACAGTAGAGGGAGGGTTAGCCCACTGACCCATGCTGATTTCCTAACTTAACTGTCCTATGTCAAACAGCTACTAGCTGTGGATGGGAAATTATGGGCACGGTTTTTCTGTTGGCGTTTCCCCCTCACCCCCCTCAATGGATAACAGCAGCTCAGGGTGTGGGTGTGTGAAAGATTTGGATCAGGTCTGCAGTGTCGGGAAGGCCTTACATTGGTCTCCACTGAGCTTCATCTTGTTGGTATGAGCCCAACTATCAAGCCTGTCAAGATTGTTCTGAATGCTGATTTGGTCTTCCAGGCTGTTATCAATCCTCCCCAGCTTCATGTCATAGGGAAATTTGACGGGCATCCCCTGTACCCCCTCATCCAGATCATTTACAAAAATGATGAAAGCAAGGACCCAAGACAGAACTCTGTGGCACAATACTTAATACCCTGCTCCAGGCTGACGTGGAACATTTATTAGCACTTGTTGGGCATGGGTGTTTGACTGTTATACTGAATCAGATCATTGGTCCATCTAGCTCAGCACTGTCAACACAGATTGGCAGCCACTCTCCACGATTTTAGACAGGAATTTCTCTCTGCCTTAACTGAAGATGCCAGAGGACTGAACAGAGGACTGAACCAGGGCACTTCTGCATGCAAAGCATGTGCTCTACTAGGGTTGGCCCATCCATGAGGCCAACTAAGGCAGTCACCTCAGGCAAAGAGTGCCCACCTCCATGCTTCCACTGCTCCTCTTTCCACCTTCTGGATTGGAAAAGCAAAAGAGGAAGTGGAGAGGAGAGTGGCGAGTTAAAGCTAGACCAGTCTCTTCTCCTTCACATTTCCTTTTCTAAACCAGGGAACAGCAGGAACAGAAGGTGGTACATCAGGTAAAGATAGACAGCATTTGGCAAAACCACCTCAGGTAACAAGTGGTCTTGGGCTGGCCCTGTGTTCTACCACAGAGCCACAGCCCTTCCCTGAAACTTGATTCATGATTTTGTACAATTGGGAAAGAAGATATGCACGGAGTCGATTGGCTGAGGGCTTGTGACTGCAACTCCCCAGTTTTTCAATTCTTTGAAAATTGAGTATGATTTTACCACCACTAACACCACTAACAGCCTAATCCTATTCAGCATACTGCAGGCACACAGAAACCGTTGCGACAGCAGAAAGCACTTCCACGGTCACAAAATGGCTGCTGACAGAGCACACTGCGCCCCAGCAGCAGCTATTTTAGGAGCTCTGCTGCTCCAGAAGCGTCAGTGGAGCTGCCTTACACCCACCAGAGCAGATAAGGCAGTGGTGGGGGCAGGGAGAGGGCAATACGGGGCAGGGAGAGGCGTGACGGGGCGCATAGGGTGCAGGAGGGGGTGAATCCATGCACCCCCTCCCACAATGGGTCCCCTCCAGAAGTTACACCTCAACACACCCTATTTCTGAGCTTCAGTTGTTCAAAACTTAAAACATATTAAGGGCTGACCGACAGGTGCTCCTATGAGGTGGTAGGTACAACACTCACACAGACCCCCCCCTCAGGTTTGCACATAACACAGCAGGTAGCTGTTTGCAATGCAACTGCACGAACAGTGTTCCACACAGTAAGCTGCCTGTCTGAGTGGATTCAAGTGGTTCAGTTGCATTATAAATTCACCAGCGCAGCCCACCTAATAAAGCAAGGTTGAGTTGGTCTCTCCCAAATGGCAGCCTTCCCCCACTTTGATTTTGGTAGACTCTGGAAATGTTGAAGAGGATAATTTTCAGAGTATAAAAACCCTATACCATTTTTGTTTTACTATCAGCTAAAACTGTAAAATGGCTGGCCTAATTACTGTACAGTTTCTATGAAGATCTATATTTACACATTTATATTGCTATTAAAAGTCCATGCGTCTCCAGCTCAGTGTTAAGAGCTGACATTTGAGATACCACTCTTGTTCTGTTGGGATAATATGGAACAACAAATACTGGCTGAATAGAAACAACATAACAGGAACTTGCTTGTCTCTTTTCATTTGCAAAACCTACTGTGCTCATTCAGAGCAGTGTTGACACTCTGGTAGTGTCAATGGACTCCACTTAATGTAAATCAGATAAGGGGTGGAATAGGAAAGAAGCACCCAATAATGAAGAAAAGAGTTAAGAGTTCCAGCAATTCCTAGAACTTTTGCCATTTCAGTGGAATATGGAGTTGTCAATTTTTCAGTGGTTCTGATACTTTGCCTTTGGCTTCACCCCAACACAGAAATATAGCCATTGAAACTACAGTATTTTCCATCACATCTCAATGCCTGGAAAGATTCATCTGATAAAATATCTGCATGTCATGCTGCTGCTAAAAGCCACAAGAGCAGAGTCAGTAAGGATGAAAAAACATTTTTAGAGCAGTAGGACTACTCTGGATGTGCCTCTTCAGGCAATTTAAATGTACCTTTTCACTTCACAGCTGAGGTCCAAAGGGGGGAAAATGTTTGGTAGTTTTATGCAGAAGAGCATAATGCTGATTGGGTAGTCCCTCATACCACAGAGAAACCTCCGCTCATTCCCATTCCTCAAAAGGGTTTTCTGCAAGTGTCCTTTTCAAAAAAAGATTGAGGCAACAAATGAACATGAAGGGAAAAAAAAAGCACTGCACGATCACAAATATTTTAAAAGCAGCTAGTCTGTCTGCAGAGAGAGAGAGAGAGAGAGAGTCAAGACTAATGGCTAAGCCAGCACTTAGTTCATAGGTTGGCTCATCTGTATTTTTAGTTGGTAAACTAAACTGTGCTTGCCTCACAGCTGAGGGATGTGCTAAAAGAACTTGCTAAATATTTTGTCTATCTTCATACTAAGTAGCAACCCTAGCAAATTTACCTGAGAATGATACAGGACAAAGGCAAATGTTTCTATTTAAGTATGTTGTATCATATCTTCACCAATACTGTATTGTCCCGAGTATAGGACGCTCCTGATTATAAGCCGCACCCTTAAAGTTTGGTGCTATTTTTTAAAAAATACATTTTAAACTTTTTTTAAGTTAAATATACACATTAGTAGAACAGTAAAACAGTACAGCTTTAGTACAGTTAAAGGCATAGGCACCCTGTCCCTTATTGAATCTGGGCACCCTAGTATTAGTAGCCTTCCCAGATCCAAAGGGGGACAGACTGCCTACCTTTAACCTTTGGAATTTGGGCAGGTGCAGCTTGTTGCACCTTTCCATGATGATGAGCTGCACCTGCTCAAATGTCAATGGTTAACAGCACAATCCTATGCATGTCTACTCAGAAGTAAGTCCCATTGCATTCAATGGGGCTTACTCCCAGGAAAGTGTGCATAGAATTGCAGCCTAAAGGTAGGCACTCTGTCCCCCTTTGGATATGGTAAGCCTATGCAAGAGCTCTTGCTCTCAACTTTCAAACTGTACTCTCAACTTTTAAACTGCAAGATCAATAAATATCTTAGTTTCCACAGAGTCCTGGGGCTGGAACTTAAGGGTTAATTTTTTCAAATTAACTAAGGCTGCTGAGAGATCATTGTTTTTGGCCATTTAGCAAGTGATTAAGAGGGGTGCTGCAAGGAAAGGCTTGAAAACAGCGCTTTGCAGTTTAAATATAGAAAGAAAAACAAGCCCCTTTTACCTTTGAAAGAGAGGTTTGGCTTGAAAGCGCTTTGCAGAAAACACTAGGCAGAAAAGCTAGGCTTTGATTGTAGGCGGTACCCCTACTTTAAAGACTTGCCTTAAGGGAAAAAAGTGAGTCTTATACTCAGGTCAATACAGTACTATGTGGGCACTTCCTCCAGGAGATGGGGAATTAGTGTTCTCCCATGTTCCTACTCTGCTGTGCTGCTTGTTCCCAAACGACTTAAAGTGGGTCTGCATAGCTAAGAATCCAATAGTGCATCTTGCATCCCTTGCTGAATTAAAAACAAACAAAGACAACCTTGGAGGCATTTATCAGGATGATACACATACCATGCCTGCAAAACAATCTTCCCTTTTGGTATACAATACATGTTAAATTGGAGGATGAGCACTGGATTATTTTCCATTAGAGTGCCTACCTACCATTTGCTGAGTTGCAACATGCTTCACAGTCAACCTCAGACTGAATCTAGAGCAGGGGTTCCCAACCCCTTCCCAGCTGAGTACCACCTCTGGCACCACTCTCCTGCTACCTTCCACAGGAAGTGACTGGCAATCATTGCCAGTTCCAGGTTTTCAGAGGCCAGAAAACGCAAGTAGGAGGCTCTGGGCAGGTGGGAGGGTCTTTTTCAGTGTTCCCAAGAGGCTCAGCCAAAGGCAGGAGCCTTTCGGGAATGAAAATGTGTAGCTAAAAGTGCCGCGTCGGAGCAGGGTTCCAGCAGTCGAGCAGTCCAAGTACCACCAGCAGTCAGCCAAAGTATCACTGGTGGTACTAGTATCACTGGTTGAGAACCCCTGATCTAGAGCACTCTGTACAGTATATAATATTTTTCAGTTCAACAGGATAGAAAAGGCCATTAGCACCAAGATGGGCTCTTCACTTCAGGGTCTAACTTTGCAAGTCTGCCGACTGATGAACACTGACCATTGTAGACAGCTGCTTTCAGGCCACGCTTATTCACTTCCTGCTCCTTCTCTACTTTGATTCCTGGCCAGCAGGCTGACCTGGAACAAGCACAAAGCAAACACCCATCCCCAGACACTGCTCCCAGCGAGGCTTCATTTAAGAAACAAGAACAGCTCTCCCCAGCCACACTCCTGCAACCACCCAGCCAGTCAAATAGCTAAGTAAGTTCCCTTTGATGTACTGGAGCTGCAGGCAGCATCAGCACAAACTTGAAAAGACCCTTTGCACCAAAGAGATCAGTTTGCAACATTTGCGCCAACATACTCTCTCAACTTCCTTCATCTTCCCCCCCCCCCAAATACATTATTATTTACTAAAAGTTTTATACCCCCTTTTCTGGAGGTCAAGGTGGCTAAGGCTTTACTTTCAAATATATCTAAAAATAAATCACATGCAAATCACAGAACAGCACAATCACCATTAATCACAGCAGCAACATTATAAACATATCAATTAAAATAAAGTGGTACCCCAATATACAACAGCAGACAAACTAAAGAGCAGCAATAAAACAGCAGTACAACCAATAAAATAGTTTACCCCTTACCACCCTAAAAGCGAACCAAAATAAAAAAATGTCTTTAGCCCCTGCCGGAATCTCTCCAATGAAGGGACTGCTCTTAACTCATCAGGGAGGGAGTTCCATATACTGTAATCACAAATGGCAGTTCCAAATGCCATTCCCCTCTCTTCATTGACTGAATGCTTTTGCTTTCCTTATCAGAGCACTGGAGTGTTTTGTCCAGAGATAATTTTGGCAAGAGAGTTCACTTGGATTTGGACTAGGAAAACTTTCAGAGTACCACCAGAGTGCGCTACTTAGCATATGCTCCCATCTCCCACAGGGTTCAGTTCTATTAGCAACTGATCCAAATGCCAGGCATGGAGTGCAACATAATAAAACTGATTATTAGCAACTAAGCTCACTAGGCACTATGCAGAGAGAGCATTGCAAAATAAGGGAGAGATGAACACTGCCACATAGGAAGGGGAGACTCTCGTCTCTGTGGTCACAGGAACTCATCAAAGGTTCACACCAGAGTATCACAACGAGTGTTTTCAGACAAGCATCCCTTCTCCAGTATGTATGTTCACTATGACAAATCCCTATGTGCATGGAACATACACTTGACATCTGCTACATGAAACCATAAGTAATCTACAATGCAAGCAAGCTCTGCATCCATGCATAGAGACTCTGCCTCTTGCTTCCCATTGCTAGTCCCTGCAATCTCTGAATGCCACTTGTGAAATAAATTCAAAAGACATTAAGAAATGGCTGAGAGATGCACAGGTTTGTAAATAGAGAATACTCAGGTGTTCACTTCCAGTGAACCTACTTCTGGTAGTTCGCTAAGCACACGTTCGATATGCTTCTGACTCTTCCTAAATTTAAAAGACATCTTGTCACTTCCAAACATGTCCTACAAATGCACACTGAATAAAGTAACTTGAGAAGTGATCTTGAGAAGCATCCATTATGATCTTCGCCTCATACGTGCAATACTATACATACTTCCAATACTCGAGCAAAGCACTGGCTGCAGAATACATTACAGAAAATTGATTGGAAATGGAATAAGGCAGCGACAGTTACTCTGTACAGTTTTGTTCTTTGAAAACGATAAATATTTGTTATTTTTATCCTGCAATTCTCAAAGTTCTCAATAGGCACTATTTTGCTTTTAAACTATTATGCTTGGATAGTGAGGTTTTGTGGTAATCACAGTTAAGTGAACCATATATCTGAGATTTAGCGGGTTAAACCGCTGAACCATAAGCTGTTGATCGAAAGGTCGGCAGTTCGATTCCCGCGACGGGGTGAGCGCTCGTTGCTTGGCCAGCTCCTGCCAACCTAGCAGTTCCAAAGCATGTCAATGCGAGTAGATAAATAGGTACCGCTTGCGGGAAGGTAAACAGCGCTCCGTGTTCCAGCCGCATGCTACGCGCTGCGGCAAGGAGAGTCATGCCGGCCACATGACCACGGAGGCGTCTTCGGACAACGCTGGCTCTTCGGCTTTGAAATGGAGATGAGCACCACACCCTAGAGTCGGACACGACTGGACTTAATTGTCAGGGGATACCTTTACCTTATATACTATACTACTATTATTCTGATAAAAACAACTAACTTGGCCAAATTCTATTACTTTCATGGTTCCTCTTCAGGATGTTTTCCATTTGTAGATTTTCATGGCTTGTTACTATACACAAGGAGACAATGTTTATGGTATTTCCAGCCATGTATAACAGTTCTTGAGATTGAAGAAATAAAGAATATTCTTACACTTAGTCTGTAGAGATTCCTTTTCTTTGGTCCTACCGCGATGCAAAAGCGGGCAACCAGAGTGGATTATCCAGGTCAGACGAAGCAATAAAAAGTCTTAAATCTTCCTTGGTTGATGTTTCTTCCCAAACACTCGGGATTTTTTCAAAAACAGATAGAGAACTTAGCAGCGCATCGCAGTAGGACCAAAGAAAAGGAATCTCTACAGACTAAGTGTAAGAATATTCTTTATTTCTTCAATCTCAAGAACTGTTATACATAGCTGGAAATCCCATAAACATTGTCTCCTTGTCTTTTCCATCTAGCAATTCACACCACACTTTTTCCATACATAAACAGGCTGCCTAAAAGTTACAGCAGTCTCACTGCAGCCTAAAGACTATTTCATACAAAAAGAGTTTAATGAGTACATACAGTAAGTCCTAAAAACCCACGTTATATAACTGCTTAAATTAAAGCACTTGGAAGAACGGTATACATATCTTTTTGCACACAAAAAAATAATATTGCAGATACTTCAGTTCCCTGATGTATATTTCTTCAGAGGTGAGGGCAAGACATGGGTAGCCTTCAAATGTTATACTGTAATTATAGGTGAGCAGAACCAGCCAATTTCAGTGTGTAAAAACTTTAGTGAAACTGGATTAGAAGTTTGCTGCACATTATGGGGTCCGTATCACCCACAGAGCATAGACTGCAGCCAAGACAGAGCCTGCAAAAGAACAGAAGTCTCCAAAGCTGGGTTGACACCTGGTTCAAATGACCAACAGGGCCAAATGCACAAATAGCACTGGTCATGCAGTGCACCCAAGTCCTCCAGGCTCCCAACTGTTTCTCCATCATACCACCTTCTCTGAGGTGCAAACCAGCGCAGGACAGGTCCCTTTTACAGTAACATGCACAATATGCACATGAAGACCTGAACAAATCCACAGTTCCACACATGAACTCATTGGCCTGGTTCAGACATACTAGGAAATGGTTTCCTGCAATGTGAATGAGCTTCTGCAAGCTCACATGCTCCCCATCCCTTTCACTTTTTACACCCAAGAGGAAGAGAGGAAAAGTTTTTACTTTCACCTTGAAGAAAGCTTAGGAACTGTGGTTTACTTCAAACCAGTTTAGAAAAAAACAAAAACAAAATCAAACTATGATTTCAGATTCTGATTTGTGCCCCGATGTGTGGCCTGAAGAAAACTGCAGTTCCCAAATACAGAACTGTGCTTCACTTGAAAACTTTAAGTACCAAGTACTTTAAGTGCTTACTTGTTAATTTTAGAACAAAAAAAACTTGTGTGCGCAAAAGGCATTCTGGGGTATTTTTTAACCAATCATCTTGAAAATCACCCTGTGATCCGAGGTCATTATTACCGACAATACCAATGATGGAAAGACAGTCCAGAAAGAGCATACGTTTCTCAATCTATACAAAACACGTATTATAACCGAGATGTTTAAGATGCACTCCTCTCCTAGAGCCAAATTTAACAGCCTGCCTCTTGGCCTGTAGTGGCCCCCTAGGAACACTCAGCTGTGAAGCAGTCCATGTCCATCACTTCCCACATTATAGCCTTTTAACTGGCCCTGAAGGCTCTACAGACATTTCAAATGAAGATGCACCGCTGGGCCTGCTCCTAATTAATAGCAGACTTTTCTTTATACAAGTCATCTGGACAATTCAAAGAGAGGAAACATCTCAAAATGTCAGTACTATTTTTCATAGAAATGAAAGCCAGAAATGGCCTCATATTTCTCCCCACCCCCACTTGAGTATAAACACTGCGTTCTCAATCCTGGGCACACAAAACCACATGTCTGGCAAACCACCGATGTGCTTGCATGTAAATGATTATCCTGCACACAAAACCAGAGGAGCCAATTGGAAAGTTGGCCTTGGATGAGTCTTCTGTTCCCACCCTGCCCTGCTGAGAATTCTCTAGCGCAGTGGTTCTTAACCTTTTTGGTGTCGTGGACCTCTGAGAAGCCGATGAAAGCTATGGACACCATCCCCAGAAAAATGCACATAAACACATCCACACAACATTCTTTTTGCACCTGGTTCATGGACTTTGTGATATTCCCACCCCTGGCTGCCTCGTCCCATGAGGGTAGTTCTACATAGAAGGGTTTGACATAGCATTGTCGAACAGCGCACAGAAATAATGTACACAATCCTAAAGAGGTACAGCATAAGGAGTTTTTATTTATAACAGTCTTTGGGGAAGGGGGAGCACAAGGAGGTATCCAAACTCAGTCCACAGATAGACAGTATTTCTTGGCCACCCAACAACCTGGCCCTTTAGATGGAGCCCCTGTGCTAACCTAGGTATACCTGGGAGGAAGGATCTTCACCCCTTCAAAAGGGGCCACCAAAGACTTGCTCTTTTTTTCCCCTAAGCTTGTCTGCTGGTTGGGGAGGGTAGCCCCATGCCCGGGGTGCTTAGCTCTCCTCATCTTTCCTGCCTTGTTCCTTGAGTCCTCTGGATCCTCCTGGTCTCTCTTCCTTGCTGCTTGTCTTTTTCCATCCTTCCCCCTTCCTCACTCCTTTTCTTCCCCCCTCCTCTATCTTTGCCCCAACAAGCCTCATTCCACCTTCCCCTTCTTCCTGCATCTTTCACTCCTTAGCACTTCACTCCTTGCTGCCTTTCTGATCCCCATTTTTCCACCTTTCCGCTCCACCACCCTTCACTTTCTCCATCACCCCTCATCGTTGTTTTTCCTCTTTTGAACTTTCCTACCTCTCTCAGCCCCATCCTGCCCCAAGATTACCTACAACTGTGAAGCAGCCAGCATCTTGGGGAAATTCTATGCCCAGCAATGATGTCATCACTAGGCTCCGAGTTGGCTGGCCATATCCCATTCCAGGCCTGCTCAGCAGCTCCAGCTGTCATAGCTCACGTATTCCCTGAATCCCACCCATGGAACTTCCACTGGTCCATGGACCCCAAGTTAAGAACCCTTGCTCTAGTAGTTTGAATACAACACACTCTGGGAGAACACATTGATTTCAAACCACACAGTCTAAACTGTGCAATTATATGTATTTCTTCAATTCTAAGACGCATGTTTTTCCCAATTAAGCATTTCAAAAAGTGGGGTGCGTCTTAGAATCGAAGGTCTCCAAAAAGCACCCCAAAATGCTATCTTCTTACTTACTGGGGATTGGGGGAGCTTCAGGGAGACCCTCTGCAGGCCTCCCCGATCTTCAGTTCAGCAAAACCCGGTGATTTTCAGCCATTTCCGGTTTTCGCGAAAACCAGAAATGGCCAAAAATCGCTGTTTTTCGCCGAACGGAAGATCAGGGAGGCCTGCAGAGGGTTGCGCAGGCCTCCCTGAAGCTCCCCCAAGCCCAGGTAATGAAGGAAATGGCACGGCCAGAAATGCTATGCAAAGGCAATGCACTCAGTCATCCTCAGCTGCAGGAGACATGCTGGGGAGAGTTGGTGCTGAGCGGGTAGATTCAATGAAGGGATGTGAGTCTTGCAATCAATTTATTTTTTTTCCCCTGCTGGTGGTACTGAAAGTAAAGGTGCGTCTTAGAATCGATGGCGCCTTAGACTCGAAGAAATACGGTAGTTTTCATCAAGAAAGTCCCCTCTTGCGTTGTGAAGTCTAAGAGTGGTAGATTGGACAGGCAGAGTGCACAGTGCCTAGTACCTAACCAGCACCCAGCCTATCTTGTTCCCAAACTAGATTTAACTGGGATGGAAGATCGCTACCATCACCCAAGGCCAGGAAAAACTAGGTAGAAAAAGGATGCATTGGAGAAGCATCTTTCCTAGAAGAATGGAAAGTCCCCAAATATCTGAGGGTCCCCTTAAAAGTAGCAAAGGTTGGCAGTCGGGGAAGACAGGCTAACCTACTCCCCTCCTGAGTAAATTAAGGCCAGGCAGGCTACAATAATAGCAGTAGAAGAGTTTGTTCAAAGAATAAAAACACTAAGACAACAAGGGGTAAAGGCCAAAAGGAGACACCCGAGGAATCATGCAAAAGCAAAACAAAAAGCTTAGGTGGATGGCTTGAAGAGGATGGCAGAGGTTTAAAAAGCAAGCTAAAAAAACAACAACTACTCAATACAACTTCTCTAGGTACTTTCCCTATACAGTACTACATACTCTAATCCAGGCTCACAGCCCTTGTACCCACCCCTAGCCAGGGAGGTGGGAGAGTCCCAGTGAAGTATCAAAAGCGATTTCTGCCCATTGCTGGTCCACAAAGGTGCCTATTTTGTTCCCAAGACAATGGGCATACAGGTTCTGAAGTGTACCACCACTACCCACTTTCCAACCCAGCCTTTAAACTTCCACCTCCACCTTTGGGTAAACAATGAAGTCACACTCATGGGGTTGCACTCTGAGCACCTCCCCAGGCAGGAGCTGGTAGATGTGAACCATTCTGCTAGGCACGGAGGTAATGGCAGCACCTGAATCCACCAGCCCTTGTGCCTCCTCTCCTCCCCATTCACCTGGCAGAGTGGAGGCATCATGTGCAACATTAGTATGGTTGCTGCAGGGGGTCTCTGGATGTTCCTGGGGTACTGACTCTTCAAGCACCCCAGCTTCACTTGAAGAATCAGTACCGTACTTAACAAGCCTGAACAGGCTTGTTCAGAGAGTCAGATGCATTTCAGAACCTGCTGTACACCCATTATCTTGGGAATGAAGTGGGCACCTTTGTGGACCAGCAAAGGGCAGAAATCGCTTTTGATGCTTCACTGGGACTTGCCCACCTGCCTGGCTAGGTGTGAGTACAAGGACTGTGAACCTGGATTAGTGCAAGCATCCAAGCTTCTGGCAGCAAAAGCACTTCCTGCAAGGCAGCCATTGATCCATGCAGGGGTTGTTGAACAAAGACAATATGAATGTGCAAGGCACAGAAAGGGCTTCTGCTTGCAGTAGTAGTACTTCTAATTGTGACGGGGCTTAGGTGCAAGTAAGATATGGTGGTGGTCTTCCCATTCCACAGCAGCCCTTCCCATCATGACGGCAGACTGTACTCCACACTGCAGTTCCACTTACTCTGGCTCTCCAGCCCATCAACAATATGCTCTGCTAACTCTCCTGGACAGTCCATGGACACTTGCTGTTTGAAGAAATGTGGAGAGCCTTCCTCAGCAACTGCATAAACTGCTCAGTTTTAAAGAGGGACAGAACTTCCTCCCTGGTCTTGGCTCTCACCCCTGTCTCACCCACATCTTGCAAGTCAGTCCAGCTGGTAAGCTAGTTGTGGGTATGGCTTGTAGGGTTTCCTGCAGATGCTGTGGAAGAGCTTACACAAGTGCACTGAAGCGAGTCCTAATCAGGCCCTGGCCTGCTCTTTAAAGGAGGAGCCTCAGGTGCTGTGTGTGCCCTGCGCCTTTGGGATGCCTTAGTAGTTCATACAAGTTTGTTCAAAGTTCACCATGAAAGACTCTGTATATTATTCCTACACAGAACACAGAGGTTTTATGGCACCTACACAGACTGTGGTGGGAATAGGCAATGAGAGATTAGCTCTCTCTTAATCTTCTCCATTTTTTGGCTCATGAACAAGGTGGTCCCTTTTCTTCTGCCTTCCTTGCTTCTCTCTTGGCATCTAATCATTTTTCCTTCAGCTCAAACTAGTACTTGAGCCGTTTAGATGTCATTGGGCCCTCCTCACCACTACTAGAGCTTGACCCTTGTGGGGCGGAGGGGTGTCACAACAACAAATCCCATCCTCATTGGGGTTTTCCATATTAAAACAAATGATGAAGTTTTCCATGAACCATCTTGTATGGCTGTTGTAACCCTAATAATGGCAGATGTCTTAGCTGAGGGTTTAGAAGCACTGGAACTTCTAACACAGTTTTGCCCTCTTGCAAGAGCATACACAGAGTGCTGCCCTTATCTCTCTATCAAGCTTCACAATCCTGACAAACCCAAGAGGTAGAAATACAGTAAATAAAAGATTGCCATGTAAAAGACTAGAGTTAAAAGCAAGCAAACTACATCCTCCGTGCCTTCGGAGAGATGTAGCATCCCCAAAACCAAAATTCAAAAACCAAACGCGGAAAAAATGAACTTGCCACAATTTGACTCAGAACTATTGCCAGTCTTCTGGATTCCACCACTAAGCTACCATGTGGTAGTTTGATGGATTGGTGCAGGGTGAGCATCTAGCCACCAGCACCCATAGCTATCCTGTCATTCTGAAACTGCGTTTAACTGGGACGGGAAATTTCTGCCACCACCCAAGGCAGAAAGAGGCTGCCTTGAGGAAACCTCCTTCCCAGAAGAATGGAAAGCCCCCAAATCTCTGGGGGTCCCCTTAAAAGCAAGACAGTAGCAAAGGCTGACTATCTGAAAGATGGGGCAAACAACTTCCTCCCAAGTGAACTAAGATGAGGCAGATTAAAATAGTAATAGTAAAAGAACAACACACCAAGACAACAAGGAGTAAAGACAAAAAGAAGGTTATCTTGAAGAATCACAGAAAGGCAAAGGAAGGTCTGTTTGTTTGTTTATGATATTTTTATCCCACCTTTCCCCCAATGCCATGGGAACAGAAGGTGGCTAAAATATAAAATATACATAGCAGAACAATAAGGTTTAGGTGGAGGGATTGTGCAAATGAAGCCATGGGCGTTAAAAAGCAAGCAAGCGAAAAATAAAACCACTAATACAACTTCTCTGGGTACTTTCCCTACCCTAGTTCAGGTTCACGGTCTTTGCACCCACACCTAGCCAGGCAGGCAGACAAGCCCCAGTGAAGCATCAGATGACCCCGATGTTGGACCAGGGCAAATGTACAAAGGAGTGTGTATGACTCCATTTTTTATAACCTTTGGCCGTTAATCCAGCTTTACCTGCAAGACTGAATACTGGCGATGGGGGTCACCCGAGTGGTTGACTTTCTTACTTTGGAAGATCAGGTGGGATTCCCAAACCAATGAGTTGGGTCAGATCCTTTGTTTACCAGCCAGTTGTGAAAGAAGATGCTCAAACATCACCACAATAGGGCAAAAATGGCTACTGTGTTCAAATGACTCAGCAGCCCCTTCAAGATGCTGCATCACATAAACTTCTGAGAAGATAAAAAGATCCAAAACAGGTTTAAAAAAAAATAGGTAAATAGGGGGAAATCAGGGATTTTTACCACTCTTAATGGGAGAGTTTCTTGGGAAAGCATATTAGTTTGCTTTGTAATGGGGATGATGCACAGATAGCAGAAGCAAAGCCTGGGAAAGCCCTATGAACTTAAGTACCTGGCTCAAGACCAACTAATTAGAGAACACAGTCCCCTTCTGACTGCTACGAAGGACACTGTTTGGAAATGCTGCCATGGTCCTGGAAAGCTACTATATTTTATGCTTTACACAAAAATCTTTCATATGAGAAAGGTACTCACCCCATAGGTGGCTGGTAGGTGTCCCAGTGGGTGTTGGAGGCAAGGGCCTGGACCTCGATGTGGAAGCTACAAGCCTCACAGGGCCCAAGTACTCTACATAAGTGCCTGGGAAGTCTCCCCGTTCCTTAGTACGTTCGTTGAAGCCATTTAGCCAACCCTGGGGATTCCTCTCATCCCCCTCCTTGGAACCAACACACAGAAGTCCTGTCTTGCTGACTGTGAGCAGGTCTCCAGGGTAGAGAGCCAGATCTTCCTCCCGGTCCTTCTTATACTCATAGATAGCCCGATACTGCAATCCATCCACTGAGGTCATGGCAAGACAACTGGAAGATTCCCGAGTTATACCCAAAACATGCAAACTCTATGCATCCTCACAGGCACTGGGAGACCAGAATAGGAGATAGAGAACGGCAGCAGTTCAAAAACCCCTTTAACTCTTCCTTTGTGTTTTCCTAGCTTTAGCTTCAGAGGACAAGGGAAAAATGTCAGCAGCAACCCTGAGGGGCCCTACAGCCTGCAAAACTCAGGCCATCAATCTGTGGTCATCTGGAAGTGCAGCCACTGCTAGTTGAGCAACTCAGCGATGCAGAGAAGGGAAGAGGCAAGCTAAGTTAGTCTCCTCCTCTCTCTGTTTAGGCAGCAGCAGATTTCAATTCTGGTATTGGCAGCTGATCCCTCAGCAATTCCTCTAGCTGTAAGAGTAAGACAGTGAGAGTTAATGATTTTGTAATAATCAGGCTTGCCAACTTTCCAACCAGTCTCTGTCACTATGCCTTTAATGGTGGGTTTATATCCAGACATCAGCAAGCAATAATGTTTGTTTCCATGCTGTGAAATGTTGTTCCTACCGATATCAAGATGCTGTTATACTATAGGCACAAGAGCAGAGCAGACCAGCTTTTATATATCTAGTTGGCAGCCCTCTAAAAACACAAGGCCTCCTACCTTCCCCAACCCTGCAGGCCATAATGGGCTTAATAAGGGAGGGAGACACACCTATGCCAGAAGTAAATCCCACTGAATCCAACTTACTCCCAAGTGTATAGGATTGCAGCCACAATTACCCAAAAGCAAGTGAGCATTGAGGAGAGGAGGAGCAGAGAAAGTAAAAGGCACACATCTTTCAAAATGAAACTGGGAAGCAAGTGATCAACAAACCTCTCGGCAGGCACTCCAGTCTGCATTTCCACAGGTTTATTTGGCTGCAGCCCAAAGGGAGACTAATTGAACAGGGTAAAAAAATAGTTTGTTTTTTGTTATATTCTGGTGCATTTTAAAGCACTACTTTGAAATAGAGGCAGCAATACTAAGCAATAAATAAATACACAATGCTGAAAATCAAGCAAATGAGACTACACAAAGCAGCATGCAAAATCCAAGCAAAGCATTGGGGGTAAGCCCAGAGAATCATTCAACAGAGGTAATTAAGCCTCTCCCTCACTACTCCCTATTCTGACACAAAATCTCACAGCCACAGCTCTAAAACAGCAAGCTATGTGGGAAAAGAAAATATTTTAAAGTGTACTCATCCATGCTCCCATCTCTACATCGATACATCTTTCTTAAAGCCTTCAGCTGAGCCACCAGAATCCCTCTACTTTGATGCATGTCACCTGCCACAACTTGGCCACATTGCTGGAGCCTGGAAAGAAGAGAGGTAGGGGACAAAATGCACGAACTTTTCCCTACCACTTACTGTACCAGGTGTCCCAGCTCTATCTCCCGTTTGCAATCTTTGTAGTGTCCTTGCAAAGGCAGCTGAGAGAGAGATACGGGGGAAGAAGGGTAGTGTTGAAAGTTGCTGGTGACTACCCCTCCCCCTTTCTAAGCGTAGCAATTCCAAGGCAGTTGAATTAGGTGTGGGCATCATCTCTTCCCTCTCCCCTGCTTGCCTGAAACCACTTTACACTTCTGCACTGCTGTACAGGATTTATTTGGTGATGTCAGCAGACACACCTCCTGGTTGCTTGAAATATATAGGTCTAAATCAGCTCTGCAGTGGGAAAGGGAAGGAACGGCAGGCTGGAAAGGGCAAAGTAGATGCTAAAAAAAAAAAAGGGGGAGAGTAGGTTCTGGAGACAAAGGAGGTTTGGAGCAATCTAGAGCCGAGTGTAGAGTTAAAAACAAATACAAGGAATGGAGAGTGAAAGAAGATTCATCGGATAAACATTTTAACTACCAGAATTGCTAGGGCTGGATTAGTACAGGGGATGCTAATTGGAAATGGGTAGTGATGAATTGTCTGTATCCTGTTGAACAAAAGTGCTTTGCTGAGCAGTGTGGAAGGGGGCATTCTATACAAGCCTAGATGAAATGACGGTGTGGTGGGGGGAGAGATTGGGCACTATATTGGACTTCTTATAGTCCAATTCTGTATATATTTAGTAGGAAGCAACAGCAGCTACACACGGAGGCAAACAGAAGTGCTGCATATATGCCAGCATTTCCCACAGTAATGTGAATGAGGATGACATATATCCAGGCACATGTGGCTGGGAACCCTGACCGAGACACTTCTACTCAAACAGACTCATGTACATGTGTGTGATAAGTTGCTCACACTGCTGCAGGAAACTCTTGGTGTACATGCAGCAATCATATTTGGTCTGTAAAATGTAGAGCAGCTGACCCCAAGTCTTACTTGAGTTTGATGGTGATTACTGTAAGTAACTGTGCACAGATCTGCTACCCTGACAGCCCAATCCTATGCATGTCTACTCAGAAGTAAGTCCCATTATAGTCAATGGGTTTACTCCCAGGTAAGTGTGGGTAGGATTGCAGCCTTAATTGGTATAGCATTAAAGATGCAAATCTGAGCAAGCCCTGGGCACAGAGAAGAGATTCCCAGCCCTTTTGAGTCAGTGGTGGCTTTAGCCAAGCAATAAAGGACAGTAGAATGAAACCAAGAACATCTGCCCCATCTTTGCTTCCCCACACAGCACATTCCTCCTTAATGCCCCATTTCTGCAAAGTAGTGCAAGCCCCAAGCACGATTACATTTTGCATCCCCTGCCAGAGTAAAATGTTGTCACGTAAATCATACACAAATTAGGACTTCAATTGCACCTCCTTCCTTATAATCCGACCCGTACTCTGAGGTCATCAGGGGGGGGCCCTGTTGACCGTGCCGCCACTGACGGAGGTGAGGGGGATGGCGGCGCGGAATAGGGCCTTCTCGGCAGTGGCGCCCCAATTATGGAATTCCCTCACCCTGGAATTAAGAACGGCTCCCTCCTTAGAGACCTTTCGGCGGGGCCTCAAGACATTTTTATTTAGATCAGCATTTGATGTCTGACATGGTGGGCTGGCTTTTTAACAAATTGCTTTTAACAAATGTGGATGACCCACTGGGGCTGTTTGTTTTAATTGTTTTAATTGTTTTTAATTATTTTAATTCTTGATTTTAAATGTATTTATGTATTAATATTTTTGTTGTAAGCCGCCTTGGTTGCCCTGGTGGGAGAAAGGCGGGGTAAAAATTCTATAAATAAATAAATAAATAAATAAATAATTTATTAACAAAACTGAATTTAAAACACACTTCCTCAGGCTGCAGCCATAATTATTTCCCTATTCTATTCCTGTTTATCTGCAGAATTGGTATTATGCAGAAAATTAACAAATAAAAATATTCAAATCTTTTACTTGCAGTGCTGAAAGCAGAACTTTGCCATTGAGTTATTCTGTGATTTCAAAATAACACTAATTTCAGTGAACAGGGGTTATTGCTTTGGGCAGAGAACTCAAATTGCATGTTAGACTTTTCTAAGTATAGTACTTCTATAATGTATGAAGGTTTTCAGATTATTACACTTTTTAATATAATATAAATTTGTAAAGATTATTGATCCATGGAAGTAATTTGTTTCAGAGATGTAAAACAAAAAACATTATGCTATAATAAAAATAAAGACTAATGAGACAGAGCCTGCCATTATTGCATATTGCCCTATGCAACTTTCTCTGTCCTCTCCCTTCTCCTGCATTATTTGCATATAGCCATCTAGTGAAAAATACAGGGTTATTCAAAAAGGATGGTGCAAAAGTAAAAATGATTTAGTCTTAAATGAACTGACATACCACAACTGTCATGACATGAAAAAATTGAAAAACTGTCCAAGTTTCACATGCACATTACAAATGTTTTGATGTGGGCACTTGCGTAGCTACAGTGGAGCAAGGGGGGGGGGAACAGCCACAGTCTTTGCAGCTGTCACTCACCCGGGACATTTGCTCCCCCTTGCCCCATTCAGTAACTGCAACAGTAAATCCACAGTAACTGCAAAATCCACAAATATCAAGAAGTAGGGGAAAGACTTCCAGATCAGAGGGAATGTTTCAAAACAAATTTGAGCATCAGCATATCTTTTTAAGAATGGTGAGGAGCACGATCAAGATATACGGAGTTATGAATGGTGCAGAGAGGGAAACATCTATCCCTTGACCAGTCTAATTTTATTATTTATTTATTTATTTATTAAATTTATACCCCACTTTATAGAACTCAAGGTCACCCTAATGAAGTTAATTTAATGATTTTAAATGTTGGCAATAGTTTCACCACAAAGGACTTCGTTGCACAACACAGAATTCACTTATTGAATTCATGACCAAAGGATAACAATGATCTGCAGAAGTTGCAGTTTGAGGAAAGAAGCAGCAGCTGAAAATGTGATAAGGGCGTGCGTGGGTGAGGGTGAGAAACTAGCTTAAATGGCTTTGAAAAGGATTAAACACATTTATGGAGAATGTTTTTATCAACACCTTTAGCATTAAGGTTGGATGTAATATGCTGTTGCATGTCCCACTTGTTTAATAGATGGGGGGAGAATAGTGAGTTTTGCTACACAATCCTATACATGTCTACTCAGAAGTAAATCCTATTGCGTTCAATGGGGCTTACTCCCAGGAAAGTGTGGATAGAATTGGAGTCTTGTTCTCACCTTTGTATCCGCATGTTGAGTGAACATATGGAGAGGGATTGTGCTCACTGGCTCCACCCTGACCTCTGTACCTGTAATTGAGAAAGTGCTCCATGTTGGAGGATGGGCAGCGTTTAGCTGCTGGACACTGGGGGGTGTGGTGTACTGCCTGGTCACATGTAAAGACCTCCTACTCTAATCTCTCTGTGTTCCAGGAAGGGGTGTGGCCCCTGACCTTTATTTCCTCCTTCTTGCCCCTTACTCAGTCTCTTCTTCTCTTGATGCCCACCGAGCAAGATGATGCCATCGCTGTTCCTGCAGCCCAGTGGCCATCTTGCAGCCTAACCCCATGCAGGGAGCCCCAGCTCTAGGGGGGGTTCTATCTTAAGTCTAGGATGTACCTCTGATTGATGGTCAGATGCAGTGTATATATGCAAACTAAACTGTGAGTAAACTCTTCTCTTCTTCTTTTTGCAACTACAAAGCAATGCCTCGTGTGTATTCATTTAGCTAAGCAAAGCAGTCTGCCTGGGTGGAGGAGGGAACTCTGCTAATAAGTGGGAACGCACCTCCCAATATATGCCTGAGAGCATCTAATTACCCCATCACTCCACAGACTATATGCGCATAGGATTCATACACACAACTGGAACTCTGGCATAATCAGGTTTCCCAGTTCTGCACTGAAACCCTGTGTGTAGTAGCTGCTGTATGCTCATTTAGCTCTTCCCTGCTTGTTTTTTTAGATGAAATCCTACCCTTCAGTCTGCGTAGGCACTGTAAGAATGTCATCATGGCAAAAAACCATAGTTTCCAATGGAAAAAAGTAGTTCCCTAGGCAGAGCTCCCCACCCCCATCCTGCAATATAGACACATTTCTTCTGGAGGATGTTTTTTGTTTGCAGGAAGAAAACAAGCAGGCCAATCAGTGTGAAGTTTTGCAATCTGAAGAATAACGCATTGCTTCCCCTGCGTAGCTAGGCCCTGCCAGGAGCTTCTTCACACTCAACAGCAGCAGGGAGGCTCTACAAACGTTGCAAAAAAAGCGGCATATCGCCAGCCAAAACCTCTTTGTCCAAAACCCCGGATTCACTCGAGTGCTGAGTAAATACTGTAATTTCCTAACTCCACGTCGCCCACCCTCTCGCCACACCCGGAAAAGTGTGAATAAACAAAACAACCTCACATGCGCTGCCTGCCAATCACCAGACACTTTCCAGCGGATCCACTCCAGAGCTTTGCTCTTTCCATCGCACATAGAACAGGCTTGCCCTGCGGCTTTGCCCTTTCTCACGCAAGGAGCCGGCCTTGGCGGGAAGAGCAGCGGCACTTGTACGATTCCTGAGAGGGCAGCAAGGGAAGGAAAAACGCGGAGTTGCCTCCATAACCCTAGGGTACCTCATCACCACCAGGCTTCACACAACGCAACTTGCCAGCTGCACATGCACACGCATTTGGTCCTCGAGTAACCTTTTGAGCCCAAACGACGAAACGTGTGTACGGCTGCATTGCGCCAGACACGAATGCAAGGTGCCGCCTGCTGCGGGTATTTTCACGTGGCTCTTGTATAAGGGAAAAACCGTGCATGCGCACCCCTCTGGAGTGAAACATCACGTCGGCCGTTAGTGAAATCTTTTCCAAGACGAACGGCGGGGGTGGGGCGTGCCCCACCATGAGGGAGGCAAACGCTGAAACATTTCCAATAAATGTTATGTTCTGAGCACCTATTTTTGCAGCACTGTCTCTTGATTTTTTTGGTCTCTACTTCTTGGTGCTTCTCAAGAGACCAGGGGCCATATACTAATTAATATAACGAATTGATTTACAGCAGGGTTTCTCAACCAGTTTGGCCGACTGCTGGTGGTACTCGGACCACTGGAACCTTGCTCCGATGCAGCACTTTCAGTGGCACGTTTTCACTCTGGAGAGGCGCCTGTCTTTGGCCTAGGCCCTAGCCTCTTGGGAATGCTGAGCAGGACCCACCCAGAGCCTCCTACCTGCTGGCCTCCAAAACCTGAAAGTAACTGGTGATGATGTCATTATCCTCACTATCCATGGTGCTAAGGGTCCCAGACAGTTCGTGCGGGACACAACCGCACCTCTGCATCATTCCACTGGACTGAACCATCTCAGAACCCAGCCCACAACTTGGGCAGAGATACTCCCCCCAGCCAGAAGAATGCCAGACCCCTTGGAAGAGTCCCCACATTAAGGGTTGACTCCAGGTGGACAGCTCTCCCAGCAGTTTCCCTTTCCACAGACCACCATTTCTAAAAGGCACTCAATTCCATCCCTTTGATAAGCTGGCCTGTCCTGGGGACTTTGGTCAGTTGTTGACAGAAGAGGGCCCCACAACTGCTTGCTGGCTCCAAAGGGAAATGAAGAAGATAAGAAAATGAGAGGAGGGACCCCCTTTGAGACTCTAGTGATAAGTGAGCCACGCTATGTTCTCTCTTGTTGGAGCCGGACCAGCAGCCCTGCCAACCCAGGTAACCCCACCTCCACCAGCTACCACTTTATTGAAGAACACAATCAAGAGGCTCCAAAATTCACCAGGAGCCACGGGGCCCTGAAATTCACCAGGAACCACGATTTCCACCAGGAGGAAATCATCTTTGCCACCAGAGGGAGATGTTCAATCAGAATTTACCTGTCTGACTTCCATTGGCCCCCACATACCGAAAAGGGAGGCACTGCACAGCCAACATGAGACCAGGGGGCATATACTAATTAATATAACGAATTTGGCACTGCACAGCCAACATGGTTCCTGCGATGAAACCACCAGAACCACCTCCGTCTGAGGCGGAATCCTTTCACAGGTGATTCAGAGGTGCTTGACTTCACAGAGGCGCTTGGCACCACACGTCTGCTCCTAAACGGACAGCAGCAGCGAACTCTGAAAGGGGGGGGGGAAGGTGAGAAACAGGCTCCTCGGCTGACATTGGGGGGAAAGGGGGACTACGGGGGGCAGGAACTCATGGCGGAAGAGCCAGAAGGTGAGGACACCGAGCCTCCTTGACTTGCATGATGACTTGGGAGAAACTGGGCAGATAACTGCCTGCATGATTTGGCACACGCACATTGGAATATTCGATTTGGGGGGCAGAGCGAGAGACATTCCCTCCCCCCCTGCTCATCATACCCAAGCTTGAGCATCATCTAGCTGAGGTGGGGGGCTTCCCAGGAACCTTCTGAGCAGGATCAGGGATAAAACCCCAAAAAGAAGCTGCAGGGAACTCGGACCTACCGGTACACTGTCACCATGTGGCAAGTTGTTGCTCATGATCCCTCACTAAACCTACCCCTGACCCTTTTAAAACCCATGAACAAACAAAAATAAACAAAAATTGATATCTAGAAATAATTCTCCTCTGCTTCCTCTAGATCACTTGCTCATGCTGTCACTCTTCCTTTAACTCTCGGAATCACTCACATTTGACCAGTGAGTTTTCTCTGCTCTCTTCTGTATATACCTGTGCAACAGGTGATGTCACAAGAGGTGGGTGTGTGACTTCAGCCTCCCACCTCAATGGTCACCAACTGTTGCTTGGACTCTAGAATTGTCTTCAGAGCTTTGGGGCACCTCTTATTCTGTCCAGGCTCACTCTCCATGTGTCTCACATATCTCTTCCTTTAATAAACTGAAAAACCATTGATTCGTCCCTGTTGTCTAGAGGGTCTCCATCATAAATAATACGTAATCCACTCATGCTTCCATAGGTTGTCAGTGATTGGAAGAGATGCCCCCTATAAGTTTAAAGCAGACATAAGTGGCAGAAGGAGAAAACACTATAGCACAGAAGTTTAAAGTTGTTCTGCATTTATGTTGCTGCTGTTTTTGCATTTTTAATCGGCTGCAGTATCCTTTTAAACTGTCTTTAGTGGTTTTATGTAATATTTTAACTATTATCTGTTCTTTTATTCTTGTTATACTTGTATAATTTTGTTGCCTTGAGCATGTTGCTCTTATGTTGCCTTGAGCATAGGGAAGGCATGGATGACTGCATGCTGATGTTTAGACAGAAACATTTATATCCAACTCTTATCATCATCATACTGAACGTCTCATTCACAATGCAAAAGTACCTGTTATTGTTGCATTCCTTCTCAGTTGCATGACTCGGAGTCATCTGTAGAAATACATAGTCCTGCCTGATGGGCATCTTGTGTATAACCCAGCTCAGCCCAGCCTTGTTTCTCTTCATTCACCTCTGGGGTCCATCATAGGTAGGCTTACCAGCGTCCTGGAATCAACTCTGGCTTCGGCCTAGAGCGGACCTGAGCTGCTCCCAACGGTGCACCGCGGCTGCCCAAAGGGCTTCCGGAACTTCTAGTCAACGACGCGACAGAAGTCGGAACCCCGTTGGGCAGCCGTGGTACACCCTTGGGAGCAGCTTGGGTCCGCTCTAAGCCAAAGCCATTGTCGATTCCAGGACACTGGTAAGCCTAATCATAGGGGTGACACATTGAGGTCTCACACCGGGTGATGCAAACCTTAGTGACACCTCTGCCTCCACACTTCCTATTTCACTTCTTTCCCCCCTCTTCCTTTTCCAATCGAGGGAGTGGGAGGAACAGGGGCTGGTACATCACCAGGTATGGGCAGCATTTAGCACACCACCTCAGGCCCTGGGAGGACTTGGGGCTGGCCCTGCATATCCACTATGTAACTCCCCTCTTTCAGAGGTCTGCAAAGCCTGAACAACTCCTAAAGAATGGGAAAGACCTTTTTATTTGGACAATGCTTTTACTGGGCATGGGTGGTCAGGGAAGGCGTTTGTGTGACCCTTTACTTTTTAATATATTGTGTGATATTGTCCAGTTACTCTTAAAGCCAGGAAATGTCCAGAGAAAAAGACTTGTTTTACTTTTATTTCCTTCTTCAGCCTTGATAGAATTGATATTGACCTTTTACACCTCTTTAGTGTAAAGAGCTTTTATGCAGCATGCAAAGCCAAAGAAACCCCCAAACAAACATGTCATCATTAGGCTGGTTACACTTTCACATTATTGCAGCTATTTTCTTTGAGGGGCGCTTGCATCCTTTATACAAGTTCAAATGGTGCGGTGAGCCTCCCCCCCCCCCCCGCAAAAGCTCAGAGATGCTAATAGCTGCAACAGATTTACTACCCCTCTTCATCAGAGCAAAGTGTAACACAATGGAATGAAAATGTGCAGAGCTTTGGTCTGATAGTATACCTCCTTAGGAACAGTCAGCGTATCCTAGCAACCGCATGTATCAAGGTTTGCGGTCCCTGAGCAGGTATTAGCAGCAGCGGAAGTGCCTCTTTCTGGAAACACCTTTTGTAGGGTGAAGTCCTTGAGGAAAAAACCTGGGATGAAACATACACAGTTCAATCCTAAGTAAAACTACCCCCCCCCCCTGCTGATGGAGCACGTGCTGCATCCTGCAGCAGAGGCAGTCCCAGAGACTCCCGAGGTAAAGGGACCTTCATTCCTTTACCCTGGGGCAGACCTTTGCTGCCCCATGGGACTCCTTAGATCTGTGCCATCCATTTTGCTGACACAGAACGAAGGAGAGTAAGGGACAAGGAAGCTTTAACGCTGGGGCAATGGCTATGAAAATGTCTAACTCAAAGCAAGAATAGCATTCTCCAAGACCCAGGTATATATGCAAGATACATTGATCAATAGACCAAATGATATTATATAATATCCCATTGAGAATACATGTGTACCATGCATGGGCCAGGAAATGTAGCCACATGCATCAACCATCGTGCTCTAAGGGGCAGGGGCATCCCATGCAGAGGAGGAGCCAGACCATTTTTGATCTGGAGCCCAAACCCTTGACGCCCCCGCCCATAAAAACGCGCGGCCATAATCCTTTACGCCCCACGGCGCAGCCGCGCCGCAAATTTTTGGGATTTTTGATTTCAGTTTGGAAGCCTCCTTGTCCACTTTGTACCTCATGTCTCCATTTCCAGCAGCACACATGATGAGGCATTCATAATGATGTGAATTTTGTAAATTTGGCAGCTGCAGCGGGGGGTGTGTGGCAGCTGCAGCGGGGGGCGGCAGCTGCAGCGGGGGGGGCGATATTAAGAAAAAAACCCCAGAAATTGATAAAACAAAACGGAAAAAACCCAAAACAATGGAGCTTTTACGGAGGCCTGCGCCCCCCAGGGGGCCCAGTGCCCTGGGGCCCACCGCACCACCGCCCCCTATCAGCCAACGCCCCTGATCCCATGCCAAGAGATCTAAAGTCCCCTAGGTCAGGGGTTCTCAACCTTCTTTCCTTAGGAGGGAACCCCCTATCACGGTCCAATTTTCTGAAGTACCCCTGCTAAAGGTAAAGGTATCCCCTGACAATTAAGTCCAGTCGTGTCCAACTCTAGGGTGTGGTGCTCATCCCCATTTCAAAGCCGAAGAGCCAGCGTTGTCCGAAAACACCTCCGTGGTCATGTGGCCGGCATGACTCTCCTTGCCGCAGCACGTAGCATGCAGCTGGAACACGGAGCACTGTTTACCTTCCCGCAAGCGGTACCTATTTATCTACTCGCATTGACATGCTTTGGAACTGCTAGGTTGGCAGGAGCTGGCCAAGCAACGAGCGCTCACCCCGTCGCGGGAATCAAACTGCCGACCTTTCGATCAACAGCTTATGGTTCAGCTGCTAATTAATTGGATTAATCAATTAATTAATTAATTAGGTAATTAATCATTAAATAAAAAGTACTAAAACAATTTTAAATGTGAAAAATGTCTTATTTAACTCTCTCTCTCTCTCTCTCTCTCTCTGTGTGTGTGAGAGAGAGCTCTTTTTTTTCTCCAAGTCACACTTACCAAATCAGCTGCTCCCTCCCCCACCTCACCAAAGTACATTTTCCAAAGTACAAAAATAAGCCCAAAACCAAAATCAGAGACAGAAGGGCTCCAAAAATAATTACAATTTAAAATCCATGTTAATTAAGACTTAATTAGCTGCTAATGGGGCAGATAAGGGGCAGGGCTTGGCGTACCCCCAGCAAGAGGACTGCGTACCCCTAGGGCAGGGGTGGGCCCACGGGCCGGATCCGGCCCGCGAGGCCATCGGGTCTGACCCCTGGAAAGATTGCCAGGAGGCTGCCCAACTGGCCCCCGGAGGCTCTGCTGGGTCCGCGCGGAGCCTTCGGAGGCCAGGAGAGGGCCTCCACACGTCCTCCCGGGCCGCTGGCTTGGCCCGTTCTGACCAGGCCCTCGTCGGCATTGTACACATGTGCGAAATCGCCGACGAGGGCCTGGTCAGAACAGGCCGAGCCGGCGAGCGAGGAGGACGTGCGGGGGCCCTCTCCCGGCCTCCGGAGGCTTCGGACGGTGAGCGCGAAGACTCCGGAGGCCGATGGGGGGGTGAGGGCCCCCCAAAATTAAATAATTAATTAAAAATGGCAGACGGACTTATGGCCGGTCCGCAAACAAATTTGGAATATTTAAAACGGCCCTCGGTGGGGAAAAGGTTCCCCGCCCCTGCCCTAGGGGTACCCATACCACAGGTTGAGAACCTCTGCCCTAGGTATTTTACATACCAAAGTGCATCCTGCTATCTGGGAAGTGTCCTAGGATCTCTGCTCTTCCAAATCCATCTTCCAAGGTTTTGAGCAGTGGCGTCGCCAGGCGCCCCCGCATCTGGGGCGGCACCAGTGGCGTCACTAGGGCGCACGCCGCCCTGTGCGAGGGGGCGCGCGCCGCCCTAATGACCCCCGTGCCGCCCAACAGCCGGCCGGCGAGGATGTTTCCGGAGCTCCAAGGGCTTCTGAGGGAGGCCCAATGCGTGACGTCATATTTATAAGGTTTCGCGCATGCGCAGTACGTTTCTGAGGGCAAATTTGCGCAAATTTTATACCTTATGCAAATAAACCTTATGCAAATAAGGTTTCTGCGCATGCGCTAAATATGACGTCGCGCATCAGGGTTCCCTCAGAAGGCCTTGGAGCTCCGCCGAGGGCGGACGCTGCGAGGCCTCCTCCGAGGACCGCCTGCGCGTGATGCGCGGGTTCACGCGTGCGACCGCGCGTCACCCATTGCGGGCGTCGCCCCCAGGCGGTCCGCCCTTCCCGCCGCGCTCCAGCGACACCTCTGGGCGGCACCCCAACGCCCCCCCCCAATAAAACTGTCAAAAATTTTAGGTTTCGGTTTCGAAACCTATTTTTGACAGTTTTGGGGGTTTTTTTTTAATGATTTTTGGGCGATTTAAAGTGTCAAACCGGGATGTTTAAAGTGAATGTTTGCTTTGTGGCACTTATCTTGACTATGGGGCGTTCCAGCGACGTTCCAGCGACTATCTTCTTCCTGCACCCGGGCACACAGCTTCTCTGTGCACCCAGGCGCAGACTCCGTACCGCCCCCAGGAGTGCTTTCTGGAGTTTGCGCATGCCCAGAATGTCCCTGGAAACTCCGAGGGTCTGCGCATGCGCAAACTCCGGAAATCGCTCCTGGGGGCGGTACGGAGTCCGCGCCCGGGCGCACAGAGAAGCTGTGTACCCGGGTACAGGAAGAAGATCGTCGCTGGAACGTCGCTGGAACGCCCCATAGTCAAGATAAGTGCCGCAAAGCAAACATTCACTTTAAACATCCCGGTTTGACACTTTAAATCGCCCGAAAATCATTAAAAAAAGGAAAAAAATCAAACTTTAAGGAGGCCCGCACCCCCCCCCGAGCCTCAGCGCCCCTATGCCCTGGGGCCCACCGCACCACCGCCCCATATCAGCCGACGCCTCTGGTTTTGAGATGTGTATTTTTTTCCAGGAACAAAATGGCCAGGCTCTGAAGCAATGAACAAAGGTTAACAAATGTTAATGTCCCAAGAAACTCCTTGAATGAGAGTCCCTATATGGGTGACCTCAAGTACATCTACTTGAGAGGAGGCATTACTAGTGCATAAGGAGATTCCTCTTTCTCTGAGTCAGCAGGAAAGACAAAGCCATCATGTGATGAAGATTTTGAAAGAGACAGAGAGACAAAAAGTTAGAATTTGATCTGGCAGAGACTGGAATGGAAGCCAAGATGAAAAGCTGGTACATACCTGATGTTGCTTGCAGGAGCCTCCGACTACTCCATCCAATGCTCAAACCTGTTGATTTATAAATTAAGCAAATATTGCAAAGAAACAATAAGCCTCCAGTGATTTCTTCTTCAAAGGAGGTCTGAACCCAGGTTATACCGCAGCTCCTGGAATTTCTCACTGCTCAGAGCATGTAACAATGGTGTGCTAGCACAACTGCATCTGCTGTGCTGTGGGTATCTCTCTCTTCATTCCCAGACAGCCATTGTTTTAAAATGCAATTGTTGTTCATCTCTTTGGCTAGGCTGTGCTGTAATGTTCCTCTTCCTCTGAATTGTTCTAATTAACATTTGTGCTGGGTTCATTTTCCTTTGGTTGAATAATTCTCATCACAGAAATGCCGACATTCACAACAAGAGGGAACACACTAGGCCTATTCAACTTGAGTCTATGTTTTCAAAACAGTGTCTCTGTTTCTGTCTAGAGTCTCTTTTGATGAAGCCATTGTTCTTTTTTCTTTCTTTTTCCCCTCAGAGATTTATTGGAAAAGAAAGAGAGCTGCACGTTTTTCTCAAGAAAGAAAAAAAGAGTTGATTATATGGGAAAGAACAAATTATATAGACCGTATCTGTCCAGATCTGGTTTATGATAGAAGAAAAAACTGCATGAGGGAAATTCCTAAGATCTTAGCATTATGAGTCACTGTGAAACTTCATTCCTGGATCCTACATATTTCTCTTATGGGGGGGGGGGCTCCCCAACATAGAATTGGTGGGGTTATGATCTTGATGCGTTTAAATTTATGGCAAGTATAGTTCTTTGACGTTGCTTTCAAGGCCAGCCCATTCATGAAATAGATGGGCAGCCCAATCCTACCTAACTCCCCTGGCGCCGATGCAGCCAAGCCAATGGGGCATGCGCTGAATTCCGTGGGGGAGTTTCAGGTTCTGGAGGCCTCTTCAAGGTAAGTTAACATTTGTTCCCTTGCCCCAGAGCAAGCCTCTGCTGCCCTGATGGGTCTACTTGGATCTGTGCCAGCTACTTTTCTGGTGCAAGTCGAAGTCTACGTGGATCTGGGTAGGTGGATTGAGGCTGGGAAATGGGGATAGGTTATCGGCGGCACTGCTGCCCTGTTAACTGCCCTCTTCCTGCCCTTGACACACACCGTTCCCCTCCCCAGTCTCCGCCCTGTTTCTCTCCCTCCCCTCTCCATTCTATGTTGCAGGCTGACCAACCTGGAAGGCTCTGATCTGTCTCTATATACCCCATTCTATGTCTTTTCATTTCACAGACCTGATCAGCACTGGATATCTTGCTCAGCAGATGTTTTCTCAGACTAGCAAATGCAGTTTCCACATATCCTCCCAAAATCCAGTGCGGCTTGATTAATGTCAAAGTTCCAGAAACCACATCTGGACTCTTGCCTCCCCATTGGTTACATTAAAGGGAAGCTAAAATAACACACTACAGAGACATAAATGGGCTCTTTTCCATCTGACAGTATTTTTCTCTCCTGTCCTGAAATAAACGGGATCTTTCTTTCCTTAGGAAAGGACTGAGTTCTCCATCATTCTGGTGATGGGGTGACCCAAAGAAATGATCTGGTCATGAATACAGTATGTCTGCTAGTATTGGTTGATAAATCAAAAGCACTGGAATTTTTCTGACTGTTGAAGCTGCATTTCAGTGCTGACTACTGGAAGTGGAAGAGGGAAGGGAAGAGAAAACCATCTCTGCCCCCATCCAACCCCGTTGAATGGTGATATTTCCCCATTTTGGTTAACTAAAAAATAATCATAAACAATCATACAATTAGCAACTGGATTCAAATTCTTTTACTTCTCAGCCCTGAATAACTAATTATTTATGCCATGATATGGATTCTATATAATTATGGGATTCAAATGTTGGGCTTCCTGTAGAAAAGTAGAGGCAGGCAATCTTAATTTTCTACTAACATTTGCTGAAGTCAACTCAGGTTGATATGTTGAAGTAATAGTGTGATTGTTTCAAGATGTCTTCAAATCATACGCTTCAAATCATGTCTTTGCTCAGATCTGGTTCAGATATCAATAAACCATGACTATGCATGATGGCCCATAGTGCACTGCATCCTGCTTTGTGTGTGTGTGTGGGGGGGGCAGTCACAGAGTTCTCCTCAAGGTAAGGGAATGTTTGTTCACTTACCTTGGGGCTGCATCAGTGCTGGAAAGTTGGATAGGATTGGGCCCTTAGTCAAATTTTTCTTTTGCTCCATCTACTGAGAGGATGCTAACATAGAAGATGAAAGTGAAACAACCACATACTGTATTCTTTAGGAAAGTCCATCCTGGTTCAACTCATTGTGTCAGCAATGTGGTACATTTTGTTGTATGTATCATGATGAGTATCTTTCTCAAGGTGATGGAGGTGTGTGGGTGGAAAGCGAGAGACAGCAAGGAGTGTGTGTCTGTGTATGGAGATAGAGGGGAAAGAGAGAGGTGAGGGAAATATATGGAGAGGAGAGAGGGGGAGGAAGAAGCTGCCAGGAGGCTGATAGCACCTTGAAAAGGGGAATTGATGCTCATCATGTACCAAGGTTCTGATCCTGATTGCACTCCCACCAAGCTTCTATTTAATGTAAAAAAGAAAATAAAAGGACTTCTAACGATGCTTCTAGTGTCTCATGTGGTTTGACCCTAAGAGAGCCAACGTGGGATTGTGCATGCTATTTTGTATTGGGTATTGATTGAGAGGGCGCACATAGTAAATACTATAGCCAGGTCATAGAACATCAGTGAATTACAGCTGTATTTATCCAGGTCAAAGCTCAAGTCCTAAAGTCTGACTGTGGATACTCTAGTTTAGCTGTTGTCCAACTGTTGTCGTGGAGGAAGAATAGATTGTGAACTTACAAGAAAACAGATCATGATGTTTGCTAGGAAAACAGCTGTTTGGAGAAAAATGAAAGTGAGAGTAGTACATTGAAAGGAGGAGGACTGGGCAGGCCATCATTTAAAAGGCTGGGATGTGAGGAAGGGAGAGGGCGACAGCATTCCTCTTAATGCCCTCGGTCAGCAGAACAGGAACCTTACATCATTAGAAGGCATGAGCTGGCTCAGCTGGGTGGGTGAGTAGTAGCTAGATTCCCACATAACTGCAGCTTGATTTGCTTCATGCTCCCAAACTCCTCAGAGAGAGAGAGCGAGAGAGAGCAAATGCCTGTGAAGAAAAGGAGACCCTCGGACCAATCGTATTGCTGGCCTGCGCCAGCGGAATGCTGACTGTCACAGTCGCTAGAGGACCCAGAGTCTTGTCTATACAGGTCCCAGTACAGTGCTGGTGATGGTTCTTCAGGGCTTGACCATGACCTGCAGGAAGCACAAAGAAATGACATTGCCTGTGGGTACCATGGGGTGACAGATCAAGTGGGGGAAAGGGCCAGACATGAGGTGGGTGGTGGTGAGTGGGATGTTTAAAGCTGTGAATTGTGCGAATGCCGGCAGTTTTAGTTGTTATTTCTTCCTTTCTTTTAACACTGGAGTTTCCAGTGTGCCTGGGGCCAATGGAGGTGCTTGCCAGAGAGTAAAAAGGGAAGAAATTACTTCAAATGATACCAAAGGGAACCCTGTTCTGGGAATCCCCAATCTGGGCAGTTTTGAGATGTCAAGGAGCCTCACTGACTGCTATGAAACCCTGTATGTGGCTTCTTCATATCTTTACCATGGGTTACATTCAAGATCAGTTTGTCAATATGTGCAAAAGACGCCCACCACAATGTGTTTGGCCCTTGTTAAGAACATAAGAAGAGCCCTGCTGGATCAGGCCAAAATCCCATCTAGTCCAGCTTCCTGTATCACACAGTGGCCCCACCAGATGCCTCCGGGAGCACAAGACAACAAGATAACCTGTTTTTATCTTTAAAACTTTGTTGTTTTTAAACAAATAGCATGGCTCTGTGTGTGTGTGTGTGTGTGTGTGTGTGTGTGTGTATGCGTGAGCATGCACACTCATGCAAAACTGCAGCTGGGGGGAGTATGGGAACTTTAGCACTTAAACCACACCATGGTTCCTATCCTGATCATGACCACCCTCCCACTAAAGTCCTAAAAAAGCTTCTACTGGCTCTCAATAGAAGTTTTTTTGTTTTCATTTATTTTACTATACATAGTGTGTGTGTGGGGGGGGGGGGGTGGAATAGGAACCAAGCCTAAAGCCCCCCACTGTGTTTTCAGGTCGTTACTCACTCACTCACTCACTCACTCACTCACTCTCCCGAAGTGGGGAGGGTGTGTGTGTGTCAAAGCCGGGAAGGGGGCAGTATAGATGACAGCGGCACCACCAATATCCTATCCACCTTTCTGGCATCGATCCAGTTACCTGGGTCCAATATCTGGCACGGGTCTGAGTAGACCCAGTGAAGGCCTACCCTGGAGCAAGACAGCAAATGTTCCCTTACCTCGAAGGGTCCTTTGCGGCTCAAAATTCCCTCGCGGGATGCAGCACGCTCAATGTTGGCTTTGGCACTGGGGGAGTTAGGTAGTATTGGGCTGTCCATCCTATCCCAGTCAGTTTATGGCATCAGAAAAAATTGCAGAAAAGTTTCTGGAAAGTTTTCTAATTCAAATTTTTCCAGAAACCCAGCATCACTGGTTTCTGCCTGCCCAAACTAAACAGCACTGTTGATGAGTGACTTTCAGCTGAAGAGTATAGCTTTCCCTTACCCCTGAAGGTAAGGGGAAGAGCACCTGAGCTGGGATGCTTGCTTGTGGGAAAAGGAATTAAATGTGAGTGGGGCATGTATGGAAAGGAACATATGAAGTGCCTTATACAGTACTTGCACTGTTGGCCCATCTGGCCCAATACTGCATATCCAGATTATTAGCAGTTCTCGGACCTGAGAGGCTATCCTAGTTCTTTTTCCTGAGATTCTTTTTCAAGTGAAGATGCATGGGATTGAATCTGGGGCCTGCTACAGGAAAGGTATATACTCTACCAGGGAGCTATGGGTCTCTTGCCAAAGTGAGAGTGCACAAAAATAAAATAAATAATAATGTTCCCCACCAGCAAACATTTGTAGGTTTCTACTTGTTTGTCATGAAATGTTTGTTTGAAATGAACGTTCAGTTGGATAAACGTCTCGAAGCACCTTACATGCCCCCACCATAACCCTGATGTGGCAGTTCACTGCTCTAGACAATCTTTTCTACTTAGTCTTGGATTTTCCCACTGACATGAAGGAACAGTCCTTCTCCTGAACAGAGAACTTATTACTTCTGTTTCTCTCAGAAATTGGATCTTTTTTAGGCTCTGAGAAGGTTAAACCCCTGGAGAACCCAGAGGAAGCAGCCCAGCTGGGGCATCCAGTGGACTCTACATGGAAGCCACAAGGAGACTGGATCATCTCAAAAAGCAAAGACAATCCAGGTAAATTGATTTGGTTCAAATGGGGAGTACAGGAGTGAGTTCCTCGTCTTATGCCATTGGCTACATCATGTTGGGGGGGGGGGAACAATAGCTGTCAGAGTTGGGAACCCTAAGTAGAGGGCAGGTGACTACAGAAGAAAGTAATACGCAAGCAGCCGGGCCACCCCAAGCAGGATGAAGTGGGCTGTTTCAGCCAGCAGATTGTGGGCTGATTTTCAGGGGCAGGATGGCAGCTCATCCAGCACCCCTGCGATGTTTGGCCTGCAGAGGAAGGAAGGTGAAATGACCCAAGACTACTTTTCCTCTTGTCAGGAACTGGCCAGGTAGGGCACTGGCCAATTATGACCCGTGTCCATCAGGGGCCCCACCTAGCTGGGCCAACCCCTGAAACTTCAGTACTGATGGCTGTGGGAGGCTCCAGTGCACCACTAGGAGTGGGCAGCAGGGGGCACTGTCAGGGTGCTCAGCAACCTGGTGCCAGCACTGCCTCTTCCCTTTCTAACAGAAAAGGAAGAAAGCAGGAGAATTTGAAAGATGGAAGAAATTGGAGTGTGATTTTAATAGAAAAAAGAAGAAGAGTGGGGGCGGGGGGAATCCTTTGGTGCTCTGCTTCAGACAGCAAAATATCACGGAATGGCAGGTTAGATAGATGTCAGCTGCAGTATGTAATGAGTCGGGATACTGCATGGCTTGGACAGTGACCCTTAGGTTATCACAAGTGTGTTTCACCTCTGCAATGTCAGGTCTTTATAAGAACAAGCATCAAAACGCTGATTTGAACTTGATCACCTTTCTGACACTATTACAATGAACAGCAGTGCTGTGCAATGAAAGCTTCTATATGGTGTTAGGATACCTCCCAGTGGTCCAATGCAGGCACTGTTTTCATATCCTTCAAATTAAGTATAATTTTTTAGTTATGAAATACTTTTCAGAGTCATGGGAAAAGGCTACCACTTCAGTTAGCCTTACGGATGGGCGAGGCCTGTAAGCTGCAACAAAAAAGTGTTAAAGATAATTTGCTGTGATTATTTTCTTGTTTATAACTAGACTAGAGGAATGTTATCAATGGCAGATAATCACACCCCTCCCTTTTAAATTTTGGCATACATAACTGGTTCCTAAGACCATTTAATTGCTCTGCCTCAGGGCCTCAGCAACCTGGTGCCAGCACTGCCTCTTCCATTTTTAATAGAAAAGGAAGAAAGCAGGAGAATTTGAAAGACCGAAGAAATTGGAGTGTGATTTTAATAGAAAAAAGAAGAAGGGGGTGGGGTGGGGGAGTCGTTTGGCGCTCTGCTTCAGGCAGCAAAATATCAAGGAATGGCAGGTAGATGTCAGCTGCAGTATGTAATGAGTCGGGATACTACATGACTTGGACAGTGACCCTTGGGTTATCATAAAAAGAGCCAGGATGGTGTAGTGGTTTGGGAGTTGGACTTAGACCTGGAAGATCCAGGTTCAAATCCCCACTCAGCCACGAAGCTTCCTGGGTGACCTTGGGCCAGTCACCATCTCTCAGCCCCACCTACCTCACAGGGTTGTTGTGAGGACAAAAAGGAGAGGAGGAAATATGTACACCACTCTGAGCTCCTTGGAGGAAGGGCGGTATAAAAATGTGAAAAATAAAAATAAATAAATAAATACATAAATAAATAAGGCCCATCCCACATGAGCATAGGAAAGGGACTGATGATTAGGGTACCTTGGCCCTCACCAGATGCAATAATGCTGCAGAACAAGATCATTCTACCCCCTCCCTCATATTAGAACTAAGATTTCTTGTTTTAGAAAGAGTGAAATTCAAACATTCCTGAAGACCAACGTTCCCTCCAGAAAATGATCAGGCTCCTGTGCTTATTAGAACCTCACTGATGCTACAAAAAGATTGCCATACTGCCTCTCTATCCATTTTCTCCACATCATGCCTGCTTGTATAAACCTCAGACAGGTACAACTGCGGTATTCCAGTTGGTTGGGAATCAGCACTGGAAGAAGACTATTTGCCTCCTCCATGTCCCACTTTGGAACTTCTCAGAGGCATCTGGTTAGCCATTGTGGGAAACAAAAACTGTACTAGGTTCAACCTTTTTCCTCCAAATCATTTCTGCATTGGCTTCCTGGAGAGGAGGAATTTATGGTCTGATCCAGCCTGGCTTTTAAAAAATGTGCTTAAGTTCTTAAAATGACATATTCACCAATAGCCACCAGAGAGCAGTCACGAATCAAAAAAGCTCGCCTACAAATCCTATAACTTTTTTCTTTTTTAAAATTAAGGTTGAGAGGTGTGGCCTCTGCCCTTAAAGAGCTATGATTGGCCTGAAAAGGGGATGTTTCTGATAGGCTGAAAAGAACAATTGCTTAGGTAGTTCACTAAAGAAGCTGGGTGCCTTACCTACCAGAAAGGTAGTAAGAACAGGTCAAGATCTTTCTGGAGTTGGGTGCTGTCCTTTGAGGTGAGTCCTGTATGAAACAGAACAGTACCTTTTGCCTGTGAGGTCGATTTTCTTGCTGAGGATCTTGGGGTTTTAATGCCTGTGAGAACTACAGTAGGTTTTTAATTTGTCTTTTGCTGCTAGTGGCTCTAATCTCTACAGGTTTTTAACCCTCCTCCTTTAAAACTACATGTTTGCCTGAGGGTGGCATGTTGCTGTCGTATTCCTGCTGAAAGTTGTCAGCAAAACTTGTAAAAAGGATGTGAAAGTCTTGACTTCTCTCTTTTTTTTGCTGCCTTTGATCAGTAAAAATGACCCTCTAAAGACTGAAGTAGGGTATTCCCTTAAAGCATCGGTCTGAATGACTTTTTGGCTTGGGATGGTGGAGTGCTTTAGTCTAGCAGGTAACTTGTGTTCCCCAGCTGTGTAAGGGTCATATTATTTTAATTCCTCTATGTGGCATCACAAGTGGTATGAATGTCACCCAACATATGGTCTATATGGCAACAATCCTAATCATGTTTACCAGAATGTGAGTGGCATTGGACTTCACAATGAGACTGCAAAGATTTGTCTAGGTCAGATCATGAGCTGGATTCTATACCAATAGTCCTGAGATGTGTGTGTGTGTGTGTGTGTGTGTGTCCCCATTTTTTTTCTATAGCTTCTTGCCTAATGGTTTATTATTCCCCTCTTTAATTAGGGGAGGCAGGGAAGGTGACTGACCCCTTAAAGGGCTTGCCTATATACTTGAGATTTGGGGGTAGTTTCCCCTACGATTGTTGTCTTGAGGAAAACCGTCATCTCTTTCTCCAAGAATGAGGATTTCCAATCCAGCCATCCCCAAAGGTATCGGGGCATATCTCCCATCACTGTAACACATGTTTGAAAATTGTTTTTAAAAATGTTATCACTTGCTTTGGGTACCAGTATTGGTAGAAAGGCGGGGTATGAATATTTCAAATAAACAAAACAAAAATTTCCTTTGCAGATACCAAGATGAGTTGCTTCACTTTCTTGAAGGTCATGATGATCTTGTTTAACCTGGCCATAGCTGTAAGTACTTGGCTTTTTATCTCAAATTAGGAGCCATATGGGAGTTTGTAGCAGTAGTGCTGGGGGAGGCTGACCCACCAACAGGTTGAGCCCTTCTTTAGAGGTAGCTCTGCTAAAGACTACTCTTGTCTCTGTGTTGAGAGGCACATAGACAAGAGGCTGAAATCCTAGATGTACATATTTCTGAGTAAAATTGTTAACTGTGCTGCATGGTGGTCTTCAGGCTGGAGGGGACTACGAACTGTTCCAGATGGAAACAAGAAAGATCAGGTCTTCTTCGGCTTGATAGCACTAGCCGTTATTATTAACGTAATGTATGTTGATGGTTAGATATGTTTATCTTACTGCTAATCTCTAGTGATCCAGTGTTTACAGAGGCCTTTGTCAGTTGAATTATTATGAACTCTTAACACTGCCTGAGGACTAGGAAGGGTTTAAATGCGAACTTTGTAAATCTGAGAACGGTGAATATGCTTATTACAACCATGGTGTGTGAATAATTATGGGGCACAGGTCGATATGATGGGAGGAATTCCAAGTTACCATACAGATTTTCTCTATGGGGCAAGTAGCAGCTGGGTGTGTGGAATGTTTTTATTGTGGGGGAAAATGGCCAGAAGCGCAAAAAAAAAAAAAAGTGTTCATAAACCTTCCTCTTGTGCTACGATTACTCACACACACACTTTGAGAGATTCAATTGAAAATGTCCTGTTATCTAGTCATGCCCTTAGTCTCCTGGGAAATATATCTGGAGTCTTCATTAGATGACCTGCTGGCCTCTTTGGAATTCATGTTACGACGAGCAAACAGTGACTTTTTAGTGTCTTTCACCTAAGGGAAGCTGACTCTGCCAACCCATGCTAGTTACAGCTGTGTTGGCTCATGGATTAATTTTGTACTGTACAACACGGAATAGTCACTTAATACTAGGGTTGGCTTACGAGGAACTTCCTTTGTGGCTCTGGTTGCTTTCTGCTCTGACACACCCATAGGGCAAATAGACGTAGAGCCACAAGATCCTATTGGATTTATTAGCTTTCATGATGGGTGTGCCTTCATGTGAAGGCAGGCTAAGTCCACAAAATGGCAATGGGTAACTTGAAAGCAATTAGTGCTCAGTCAAACGTATTCACTGACATCTAGCCTGTGACTGGACAGGCTGAGTGGGTTTTATGGTTTCTGTGTTGCGTTGGTTTCATACTTGCACTGTTAGCAGTGTTGCAACAAGCAGTACAGCCACCCTCCTACGTGCTCCACTGGTGCCTCTATGGAAACCTTAAAGGAAGTCTTGCATACCAGCTCAAGCAGATTGATTCTTTTTGCATAGTCTGATCATGAGAAAAGCAGAACAGTTTGCTCTCTCTCTCTCTCTCTCTCTCTCTCTCTCTCTCTCTCTCTCTCTCACACACACACACACACACACACACACACACACACACACACAATTGAAGTAATCACTGGTGAGGTGATCCAGGATGCTGAGCACATCAAAACTGAACAGTGTCAACCGGCTGTTGGTGATCTAGGACAGGGATGAGTGGAAGGTAGCTTGGGATCTGTACGTAGATATCTGGGTACCTTTGCAGTACACTGTCATAGCTTTCCAACTCCCAATTGTTTAATGATTACAAGTTTTTTTAAAAAAGTTGTCTGCCTTGACTGGCCTCGTGCTAATTACTAATTGTTTATCTCTGCCTTCCAAAATCTAAGTATTAATTGGCTGCCTCTGAACAGGCCTTTGTGCAACTTTGCTGGCCAGTGGTAGAGTTATATCTTAGAATCTCTGATCTGTAGCAGCTTAGATATAGATTTGTACTTGTACATATCGTTTATCCCAGTGTAGGGTTCTGTGTATATGTAATTGGCACTGAACCCACAAGCCACTATTTTGCAAACTTACTCTGCTTCCAGTACTACAGTATTTTGCATTGGCACCATCCAGTTGGTGGAGATCAGGGTTCTCTTAAATGAACAAACAAAAAACCAAGTGGATTCCACAAGGTTGCCTACCCTTGATGAAGGTTGTATAATATTAATGCAAATAAATATGTATTCAGGTGGATACTCACATAGAAACTTGCAACATATGTCGCAGTGATTCTGAGTCAATACTCCTAAGTGCAGGAGAACCTTAAAGTTCCTCCATAAAGAGTGCAACTTTAAAAATTGATTTGAGCCTCTCAAAGCACGACCATGTACCCAGTTGGTTAATGCTTACACTTTGCTGGGCCTTAGAACAGGACAACTAGAAGCAAAGAGACACTTCTGGAATGATATAGGGCTTTTCCAAGGCTTCCTTGCTAGCTTTGGCTGCAAGAAGATATTTGTCTAATAACATCTGAAAGACAGATGAGATAATTTGTTTACAACCCTGGGTCTGCTGCATAGGTGTTGCCTTCATAGTTATAGGGCAGGAATGACACCAGGTTGGTCCCCAAGTGAGGGTCCATTGCCATCAGAGGGTACTTCTGGATGGGCCAATTCCTGAACTGGCAGCAGTGGTGCCCAATGTGTATTTGGGGTAAGGTGTGTGTGTGGGGGGGAGGGCCCCCTTTGAGGGGGGTTATGTGCTATGGCAAGCCGAGTGCACAGCCTCCAGCAGTCTAGTACCAGCACTGCTATTGATAAAAGGCTATACTGTACTGTATATGTTTGTGTACAACCTTATGAAGAGTACATTCTCTAGGCTCTCTAGGCATGTATGCATAGTACTCATTGTGTGATGCCCGTATGTGATGGTGTACACATGACATTCCTTGCATCTGTACAGGGAAACGGTCATGTGTAAATCAGTCTGTAATCACTGCCCTGGAAATGTCACATAGGTTCCTTCCCTATATTCGGGACAAAGCTGCTCATTCTGGGAATGGAGTCATTTCCTCTTTCGAGGAAGATGTAATAAAGTGTTTTTTGTTGTTTAAGGCTAGAGTATTGAAGTCAGAATCATTTCTAAACAAGATGACAATATTTCTTGTTGGTTTTTTCTTTTATGGGTCATGGCAGACAATTACTTGAAAGCTTAGGTTAAAAACCTGGCTGTCTTTTTAAATAGCTCTGATGGATGTTTATGTTAACTTTGCTTGGCCAAACTGGACATGACTATAATCACATCATTGACCCTGGCATGGTGGCTTTTTCTTATGTAATAGCATCCAAATGGGGCCCTGGTGGTAGAGGGGATGTTTAAGCCAACCCTTGCCCCAATGTCCCAATGCAGGTAGGACTTGCTGCACATACTGTTTGCCTTTGGGGAAAATGTGCCCATTGGAGTCCATGGAAGCTTTTTTCCTAGGGCAAGTCACACGTGTAGGTCACTGGAGGCCAAGTGGTGTACGGGGAAGTACCTCTCTGGGGTGCTGCATGCTATGGGTTGGTGGGGAGTAGGCTTGGGCCTTGAATACCAGTTGCTGGGGAGCAATGGTGGAAGAGACATATGCCTTTCTCCCCTGTGTGTGGGCTTCCCAGATGCAACTGGTAGGAAACAAAATGCTGGACTAGATTGATCTTTGGCTTGATCCAACAGAGCTTTTCTTATGCTCTTGCAAGACCTGACACTTTTTCAACTCTTGCCATCTGGCTGAGTTAAGCCCAGGCAGAAATGACTGGTGGGTGGTGGCACTTGCATGCTGGCTGGGCACAGCCTATCCACGTGTTCACCTGGCCCTTGCATGCCAGCTCCCAAGTCCTAAAGTGCTGTGGAGCCCTTTGAGCGTGGCTCACCACTACTGCCCATCCTGTCTTCCTACAGCAGCAGGATTGCCTTTATGGCAGTGTTGGGGGGGGGCTTGAGATTTCCTCCCCTCTTGCTTTTCTTGGGCCTGGCTGCCTAGTGACTGAAATGGCAGTACGTTTTCAGCTGTAGCTGTCACTGGAGCAGTGTGGAACAACTTCATGAGGAGTGTTCTGCCTGTGTGCATGCATTTGCGCTGTGCGTGCCTTTCCATGTGTCTCACTGACTTTCTGGTTGGTCGGGTGCTTGAATGCTCTGCCATGGGTTCACTGCTTGTCTTTACGATTAGACTCTTGGCTTTGTTGTTTCCCATCTATGGAATGGGTTAATGCTTTCTAGGATGTCTTTGAAATGTGCAATTCCTTAATGATATGATGCACATTTGCATTTTATACATATACATTTTAACTTGCATGTAGTTTATGTCTGGGCATGCCTGCTTGAATTATGTACTTTGCATGCACTGTTACCGGTAGTTCTTAGCAGAGAATTTAAAGCACATGTGTGTCTTAGATGAAAGCTGGAGCATTTTTATGGGTTCTGTCCCTGACCAGTTGGGCTGTGTGCCCCATCTAAATATCAGAATGTTGTCTTTCAAACATTGGCAACCCTTGTATGCATCTCAGCATGCATTCCTGTTCCCTCCCTCTGTAATATGGAAAAGGTATATGCCTGTGTGACAGGGCCGGCTGAAAACCTCCTGGCATCTCCTCTTCTGCTCCAACCCCCCTCTTTATTTCCACTCCAGTGAGTAGGAGGAGAATAAAGAGCACTAACGGCGCAATCCTGTGTAACTTTCTGTGGCCGCGGAATACTGAGCCCGTTCCTGGGCCGCACCGGCACGTCCTGGGAACACCTTGGGAGAAGGGGACATTCGTCCCCTTCCCCGAGTGTAGGGCTACCCGGGGCCAATGGGCCTCCTCAGATGTACACCCGCTCTGAAGCTGACATACATCCAAGGTGGCGGAGTAAGGCTGAACTGGGATGGAAAGGGCTGGAGATATCAGCGGAGCGCACTCTGCTGATATTCCCGCCCTCTCCCCGCCCTTTTCGGCCAATGGCCCCCTCCCTCGCTGCCCAGTCTGTCCTCCCCCTGGCCCTGCACCAGTCAGAGCAGGGCTTACCTTCACTGGCGGGTGCAGGGATGGTCTGCTGGGGGAGTGAGGGCTGCCAGCCTCCACGCCGGTGGCCCTTACTCCTGAGTAGTTGCAAAGACGCTTTATGGCGCATTTGCAACACTTTAGAGCGGCAGAGAGAGAGAGAGAGAGCTCCGCCACTCTAAAATTAGTGAGGATCGGGCTGCCCAGGTGAGTAGACGGATGCAGTTGGGTGCCCCCCACCACCACTCTGCTACCTCAGGCAACCACCTCCGTTGACCTCATGGTTGGGCTGGCCCTGCTGTGTGTATATTTTGCGGCAAACTCTTGGCTTGTCTGAAAAGCACCTTCTCTTGGATAATGCATTGAGGCTCTTCTTTCTCACATTATCAGAGTATGTGAAATCAGCACACATCATCTGGAAGCACCAAGGGATACTTTCCCCAGCTTCCCGTTAAAGCCCATTTTGATACATCAAGCTGTTCTTACTTGTGGCGTTCTGGAGATTGGTTGGTGGTACCTTCAATCTCAGGGTCTTTCCTCTTTGCTGAAGAACCATAATGGAGGGGGGGTGGGAGAGACTAGTGAATGGGTTTTATTCTTCCCGCCCCTCACAAACATTGCCCAGACTGGCACCTGTTCTTGAATGTCTACTGCTGAACCAGTGCCTGCTTTGCACTATCTTTATCTTTATTTCTATAGTGCCATTCGTGTACATGGCACTTTACACAGAAGGAGAGGATAGGTCCCTGGCCCAAAGGGCTTACAGTCTAATTCTAGATAGACGCCAGGTAAACCACCCACGAAAGAAAGGAAAAGAAATGGATGTGGGGTAAACAGGAAGCATATGTGATTAGCTTAAGTGCAGTAGGGACAGCAGTCTAAACACAGGCATTGCGTTAAAGGCTTCTTAGCTGAAGGCAAATTGGCACCTGCAGTTAAGTGCTTTGAACCTGTTGGGAATGTTTTTATAGGGTGCTAAATACATAATTTGGATGTGTGGTGGTGGTTTTTGTTTGTTTGTTTGTTTTAACGAATGACTGGGACGAAGCTCTTGGTAGTTTCTGAGAAAACCTACCCTTTGTAAAAAGAAGGAATCGGGAAGTTTACTGGCATCGGCACCATACTGGATCCTTCTACATCTCACCTTGTTGAGCTTTTGTGAAGTTTCTCAACAATGATGACAAGGAGACACTAGCGTGACCAGGTGCAAAGGAGGACAGTGCTCCTATACCTCTCGTGCTTGTGTGATAGAAGGAGGCTTGACAGAGTGCACCGTGCCATGCAGGAACGGGAAGCTGTACTTGCTGAAATTCCATCTTCTACCCAACTGTACAGCGTTGCTGAATTTGGCCCTAGTTCCCACTTCCAGGAGTATAAAGTCCTGACTGTTTTCAACTCTCTCATTCTAAATCTAGAATCTAGATTTCTAAATCTTATCTAGAAAGCTGACCACTGAGAGCATTTCACTGTTGTTGATCTGGGGTGAGCCACTTGTTTTGATATTCTGTTCCTCCTGACAGCATAGTGCCGAGGAAACATTTATAGTGCAAGGCAATAATGGAAGGAACCACTTCAGTTATTTGCTCACAGTTTCTAGTACTGTACGTTTATGGTTTCTGAGCACAAGAATGTGTGCAGAGATTGTCCTTCTGGACTTCTAAGACATATTTAGAGGGAAACTCACCTATGGCGCAATCCTAATGATGGCTTAGGCCGGCGCAGCACTGCTGCGCCAGCCTAGGGTGTCGCAAACGTGCCATAAAGCATGTTTGCGGCACCTGGTAAGTAGGTGGTGCTCGCGCTGTGGACTGCACCACCTGCCGAAGAACCTAGAGGACTGTGCCATGGAGCGGGTAAGTCCCACTCCGAGTGGCGCAGAGGGCAGGGAGGGTTCATAATGGGGCAGGGGGAGGGTGGGTGTGGGCAGATCAGGCCTGGGAGGGGGGAGGGATTGTCGACACTGTGCACGCCGTATCCTATTCCCCCCTCCCCAGGCCCTTTCTGCCAACATGGGGCTGCTTGGTTCTCTGCCGGCTAAAGAGTTGGCAGAGACCGAGTAGCCCCATTACAGCAGCTGGGGGTTTACCTGAGATAAGCAGACAAATGTCTGCTTCCCCCGAGGAGACCTCCAGCCAGGACCTTCCCTGGATAGGATTCAGCATAGGCTGCGCGGCCCACGCTGAAGAACCTACGCTGGGGGAGGATCGGATTGGGCTGTCCGAGACATAGATGTGTCTGTTTCTAGAAAGAAACAAATAAATTAAATTGAATCTCTCAAGTAGTCACTAGTGTAACTGTCCCTCCATGTCACATGGGTTGAGTTAAAATATTATCTCAGCTTGGGTGATCTAGAATATACAAATGGCTATAATTCTAGTTTAAGCGGTCGAACTTGGAGGAGGAAACTGGGTGGCACCTTTTTGGGCTTGACTGAGGCCTCCTCCCTTGTCCCACCACCTCATAGTCCCACCAGGAGCCTTCAGAAGGAAGCTGCTGCTGGAAGACTCTGGTTGCCAGTAAACCAGAGGTGGGGGGAAATCGTTGGTGAAATGTTGGTAGTATATTTTGAAATGAGTTGTTGAAGTGGTCACTGACATGGTGGCGATCTTGTGTTTTGCTGTTGCATTTGTTGGGTAGTGTGAGCTGCTGCTTTGAATATAATCTCTTTTGTGGAAAATTAGCATATAAATTAAAACCTAGCAGTTCCAAAGCATGTTAATGCGAGTAGATTAAAACCTAGCAGTTCCAAAGCATATTAATGTGAGTAGATAAATAGGTACCGCTTGCGGGAAGGTAAACAGCGCTCCGTGTTCCAGCCGCATGCTACGCGCTGCGGCAAGGAGAGTCATGCCGGCCACATGACCGGCATCTTCAGACAACGCTGGCTCTTCGGCTTTGAAATGGGGATGAGCACCACACCCTAGAGTCGGACACGACTGGACTTAATTGTCAGGGGTCACCTTTACCTTTTAACCTAACCTCAGCATCTTATAGTGAAATCCAATGCATGTCTACTTAGAAGTAGAACTATGTCTACTTAGCCTCATCAAATAGGAATTTACTCCCAGATAAGAGTATATAGGATTGCAGCCTAAGGATATTTGTTTATAGAGAGGAAAAAATAGCAAGTTGGTGGTCCTCATGGTTACAGCAGGGGTTCCCAAATTGTGTGTCGCGACGCGCAGCACAGTCACAGGGGCATCATGAGATGTGCCCGGTAGCTCCTCCTACCTGTTCTCATGGGCACCGCCATCTTGGATCTCGTGAAATCTCGCGAGATCCAAGATGGTGGTGCCCAAATCTTGTGAGAATTCGGCGGCGCCATCTTGGATCTCGTGAGACTTTGTGAGATCCAAGATGCAGATTGCTGATAGAAGTGATGCTTGGAAACCAGGCATGAGTGCAGATCACTGATAGAAGTGATGTTTCTAAGGAAGTCGGTAACTTAGGGCCAGGGTGTGGTAACTGAGGAAGACAGCATTAGAGGATGAGTGCTGGTCAAGGGAGGATCGGAGGAAGTGGGTAGCGTGGTGTTATAGTTAAGTCAGACTGGCCATTGCCCATTTTAGGATGACAGAGGTTATGTACTGCTCAGGTTGATAACTGACTTGCATAGTAGGAGGACAAATTAAAGGGAACATTGCTTGGCAGAAGTGGTGCTGCTGAAAGGACGGCCCACGTGATAATTGGTCTCTTATATCTTGAAAATATGATCAAGATTTGCATATTTTGTATCATTTGAAGTTAATGAGTTCCTAGGTGAGAACAAAGTGCTTATTTCTGGTCATTACCTGCTTAATGATTTCACTTCCTGCTTAATGATGTCACTCAGTGGAGTCACTAGGGCGCGCCCTGCCCCAAAGCAGGGGGGCGCGCGTCACCTTAGTGACTGCCCCTGATTTTTTGGGGGGGCGACCCGACGGGACGCTGCCCTGGGTGCCCCTCTGGCTCTGCCCCCCGTTGCAGCCGGCTCCGCTCCAAGGCCTTCTCCCGGCCTCGGAGGCTCCAAGGCTGGGAGAAGGCCTTGGAGCGACCTCCCCGGCCAACGGGCAGGGCCTTCTGACGACGTTATTTATAATGTTTTTATAACGTTCTGACGACGTTATTTATAACGTTTTTCGCGCATGCGCAGACTGTCCCTGAGGGAAAAGGGCTGCCCTTTTCCCTCAGGAACAGTCTGCCCATGCGCGAAAAACGTTATAAATAACGTTGTGACGCAGTGGGCCTTCGTCAGAAGGCCCTGCGCGTCGGCCGGGGAGGTCGCTCCAAGGCCTTCTTCGGGCACAAGACCAGGAGAAGGCCTTGGAGCGGAGCCTCTGGAGGGCGTGTCGCTGTGCGTCACCCGCTCCAAGGCCTTCTCCGGGCCTGAGACCGGGAGAAGGCCTTGGAGTGGAGCCTCTGGAGGGCGATGCGCGTCACCCTGGGGCGGGCCGCGATGCGCGTCACCCTGAGGCGGACCGCGACGCAAGTCACCCTGGGGCGGACCGCCAGGCGCGCTTCGCGCTAGCGACGCACCTGATATCACTTACTGCTTAATGATGTCACTTCCGGCCCTCAGCATAGATGTTAACTTTGGCCCACTGTATGAAACTGTCTGTGGTTCGCCCGGGCAAAACCGCAATTACTTTTAAATCGGCTGAATCACTATACTCATTTTAGAAATATGACCGTTTTACCCGTCTTAATTTCTTCTTCTAAAATTGTATGAAACGAGTTTGACACCCCCCGTTTAGATTATAGTTTTGATTTGGTTCTTTGTGTTTTTTTGTCTGCCGAACATCTTTAGTGAAAGAGTGTACACACTATCTACAAAAATGTAGACATTCAAAGGATGGGTTTTTGTATATGCCTTTCTCCTGCGTCCCCCAGATACAGGGATGGCCCATCCATGGGGCCAACTGAAGCCGTTGCTTGAAGCAGCAGATTGGTGGGGGTGCTCATCTCTGTCTGCCTCCACTGTTCCCTCCTTTTCCTTCCACTCCCTGGATTGGAAAAGGGGGACAGAGAGGAAAAGGAAATATGGAGGGGGGGGGGAAGACTGTTGCCTGTCTTGGGACTGCAAAAATGAATAGGGGCCTGTTTTCAGCTTGATGGATCGCAAGCATTTTAATGTGCTTAACTGGTCCCAGATTGGTTGGTTGCCATGAGAGTTCTTGTCTTAAATGCTGCTGTCTTATTTAATGTTTTACTGCCATTGTTATGACTTGTGTGCAACTCTGTATTTTTATCATTGTAATTTTGTTTTATTGATCAGTGCTCTGGTATCTTTTGATGAATGGTGGTATAAATATATTAACTAAAATAAAGTTGTACAGCTAAAGTGTAGCAATTGTTTGTGTTCCTTCCCCATTCCCCAAGCCCTATATTTGGAAATAATTCCTTTTAATTTTCTTTTCTAGCTTGGTGGAGCAACACTCCTGGGCATTGGAATCTGGGTTAGTGTTGACAGTAACTCCTTCGTTGACCTATTTGGTCCTCTGTCCTCCAGTGTCTTGCAGTTTGTGAACGTGGGCTACCTCCTCATTGCTATTGGAGCTGTCCTGTTTTTCCTGGGCTTCCTAGGATGCTGTGGAGCTCAGAAAGAGAGCAAGTGCCTTCTAATCATGGTGAGATACAAACACAAAGCCGTTTCCATCTGTCTGCTGAAAATCTGCCTAGTTGTGTTCTTTGTTTTGACCTGAAAGTGACTAGTGAAGGCTGCCCTATTGAAAGCTGTCCTCCTAATGGCACCAGAATGTGGGAGGAAGGGAACTGGGGTCACCCAATCACTTAACTGTGGGGTAGAATTTTTCTTCAACAAATCCCTCTTGCCTTTCTTCTGGGTGGTAGGTGGATCTTTGTGCTTTCATATGTTGGGAAGCTCATGGATGGATTTGATAGCTCTTGAATTCTTATGAAGAAGAAGAAGACCTTTATTGGCACAACAACAACAAAACAAGACATACCGTATTGGTCCGAGTATAAGACTCACTTTTTTCTCCTAATTTAAGTTTTTAAACTAGGGGTGCGTCTTATAATCAGGCTGTTGCAATTTAATGCCAGTGATTTAATTAAAAATTTTTAATAGCACCAAACTTTAAGGGTGTGTCTTATAATCAGGTGCGTCTTATACTCGGGACAATACGGGTATATACATACAGAAACATAACCATAGTTGCCCCAATTCCTAGCATGAATATTTAGATCTGTCCCCGCCTCACAACCATCAAATGAACAAAAGCAGCCACTTTTCTAAGAATATCACCCTCCGTCGTAGATAGAAGAGCACGCAGTATGGTGGGTTCCATCCACCCCTGTAGATTAGACAAAATAGGGAATTTCTTGCGAGCCTTCTCATGAAGAGAACAATGCAGTGACATATGTTCGAGTGTCTCCACCCTACCCGCTTCACAGGGACAGAACATCTCACAATGCGGAGTTCCTTTGAAACGGCCCTCCATCAGAGCTGAGGGTACAGCATTGCATCTCGCCATCGAGAATGCTCTTCTTAACTTTGGGTCAAGCTGCTGATAAAAAAAAAAATCTTATGCAGATAAAGAGTCACTTGTTGTAAAAACTGAAATTCTCTTATTCATGGCCCTGATACTTCCACTACATGTTTGTCTTCCTGAGTTTGTTATAATAAAACCAAGTTGCTGTTGGGTAAAAATAAAAACCCAAAATTTTAACTATCCCTGGTAGATGCTTATTTTCCATTTAAAGACGACTGCTATGCAAAGAGGTGCAACTTCCCTGGTAACTTTGTTCCTTTTTCTTGGCAAGATTGTAAAACTGTTCTGCTCCCACAATTTAATCCCTTGTTGTTGTTGTTGTTGTTTCTTCCTCTGATGGAAACCCTTGTGAGCAAGTGATTTCCTGTCCCCAATGACATCCTTGGTGATATTTGGAATTGCCGTCATGTCTGACTGTCTTTCTTCTTGCTGAGAGAAAACAGCAAAGAGCCTTGTGGTAGTATCCTTAAAAACTAACATATTTATTGTAGCATAGGTTTTCACGTATTAGAGTTCACCTCATCTACACCACAGTCTATCAAGACAAAAACAACAAAACAACCCTTTTGAAAGCAGTTACAACGAAATAGGCATTCTCAAATGGCCAAAACAGGCTTATGTGTCCAGCTTAAACTTCCACTGAATGAGGAAGTTGTCACCGTAATATATGCTCTAAAATGACCTGGGATAGATCAAAGAAGTGTTCAATAAAGCAACTGGACTGAGATGAAAATGTATCCATATGATGAATCAAAGCAAGAAAGATGCTGTGGAAACAGAAGGAAGGATCTGAAGAGAAATCGCTTTCTTGTGTGAAGGCCCAGGCTGTGTCATCTTCCACTAATGAGGAGGCTCTCAGTTTGTGGAGTTGTGGAAAGTCCCCACTAGACTATGCTGTAGAGTAGATAATTCTGCCACCTAGGGCTTCTGAGAGGAAATTTATCAAGGGGTACAAAGTTTCTTTTGGGCCCCTTCTCAAAGGGGAAGGGGGCAAAACAGGGCAGGGGGTGGGCAGCAACGGCCGGAAAAGTCTCTGGAGCCCAGGTCTACCAGGCTTCCCGATGTGGCACTCAGGTCTACCCACCCAGTTGACCTGGCCTCCTGGTTAGCCCGGCCTCCGTCTTTCATTCTCCATAGGCCAGCTGAGATCCCAGGAAATTTCTGGGACCCCTCCTTTGGCTCATGGGCCACCTTTTTGACCCTGGGCCTGGGTAGAATGTACCCCCTTTACCCCCCCTCTCATGGGCCCTGCTCCCACCCCCACCCTGCTTTGTCTCATTTGCAAACTGATTAAGACTTCTAGTCTTGTGATCAGGTATCTTTCCTTGAAGCTGAAAAGCATACTCTACCAAGCGTCTTCCACTATTCTAGCATTATTTTGGCATTGATACTGTACTTTGAGTAAACAACAACTTGACACTGTGTGTTCTCTATTCCCAGTTTTTTTCCATTATCCTGATCATCTTCATCATTGAAGTGGCTGCTGCAGTGGTGGCTCTGGTCTACACATCACTTGTAAGTAATGTGGAGTAGGAGGGATAAGTCTTGGGCAAGAAAGGGAAGTTAATGGCAAGTGAATATCGGTCTTCTTAGGCCTTTGATGTTTCTACTGCTGGCTTCTTAGTGGTATCTGGCATAACAGATGCTATTTGGCAACATGAAGAACAACTATGCCAGTTCTCGCTCTCCTCCGTTGATACTGGTGGTCATTTATCTGCTAGCCTGTGTTTCAAAATGCTATGGCTGTGTTGGGGAAAGCTTTACAGATGAAAAGCTCTATTCTTAAGAGCCTATTTTTCATAACAATTACTTGCAAACATAACAGAAACCCTACTTTATTTTTTTTTTGAACTTTAATTTAAACTAACACACAATGACTCGTCGTATTGCAGTTGGGAACTTATGTCTTAATGGAATTATTTAGATCATTGATCTATTGATTTGATGTTTAGAATGAGTTGGGAATTTTAAGGGGGAGAGAAATCCACCACCTCTGGGTAAAGAGACTTGCCCAGGTAGATCTTGAGAAATGAAACTCCCTGGCTCCATTCCAAATGGACCCCCATTGATACTTTTTGAAAAAGACATCCGAAGCTGCAGTTCTGGAACTCTCAATCCATGTCTTGTTGGGTATCTTAGGACTAAATAACGTGTTTACTGCCAACATCACTTTGTATATGAATGGGACAGTGATTTTTTTTTAAGTATCAAAAGGGAGTTGTGGGCGAGGGAAACCTTCTTTTCCCTGTTCCTGATACAGTGTTGACTCTTCAGTTTTCCATGTTGGAGTAAATATAGTCTGTTTCATTTTTCTGCTTTTTGGGAATGTGGCACTTGCCAGGAAATGTGCAAATCCTTGACAAAAGGATTGTTGCTCATCATATGGAAGGTAGAATGCATTCCTTGCTTCAGAACTACCTATTGGAAGGAAGCTCAAATACATCTATTAGTTAGTTTAACCTTGTAATTCATATGTCTTGTTGAAGTCTGACTTTAACCCTAAAGGGTGCTCCATCCTCTTCTTCGTGTGCCCCTTCAGGCATTTTTCTCTCAACTTCCCTCCAATATCAAAAGTAATCCAGGCTGGAGAAATGTGCCTAGGGTGAAGAAGATGTGCGTGTGTGTGCGCAGGCGTACAGGGCTGGCTCACTAATAACGCGGACTAAAGGCCTTGCATCAAGTTGGGAGGGTGTCAAGATGTCCTGCACCCCGAATCTTCCTGCCTGCCACTAGCAGAGGTGCTCCAGTTCACACTCCACTTCCTGCTTGATCAGAGCAAGCTCGAAGAGGATCTGGGCAGCAGTAGCAGGAGCCCCTTCTTCCTCCAGTTTACTGCGCAAAAGGGGGAAAGCCCTGCTGTGGACTATCCCGTCTCTCCATCTCCCTGTCCACCTGCCTGAACCAGTCAAGTGGGCTGGCAGATGGAGAGGTGGAGCGCTGTGCCCCTTTCCTTTACCTTCAGGTTCAGTTGCCCTGGGCACAGCCTCGTTGCGCCACCTGGATCCTGTTTGAAATAGCCTGGAAGAGTGAAGCCTGGGCTTCCAGCATATTCTGCTCTTCCAGATCATTCCAGGCAGGACCTGGGTGGGCCAAGGCGGCTGTGCCCAGAGCAGCAGAACCTGAAGGTAAGGGAAAGGGACGGGGGGGGGGGATCCCTCTCCCTCTCAGCCACCTGGGGAATGGAGCACACACAAGATTTTTTTTAATGGGTGTGGCGAAGAGGAGAAAGGTGGCAATTTGGGATTGGCTTCGGTGGTGTGCGAGCACCACCTGTGTGTGTGTGTGTGCGTGTGCTACCCTCACTTGTGTCCCTTTTTGATAATGAAATTGGACTCCATCACTTTATACATGAACAGCAAACATGACTGCCCCCATCACATCCAGTCTAATTGCCCTTAGGCACAAAGTTAAGCTAATAGGTTTACTTGAGCTCCCCAAATATAGTTATTTTTCAAGAAATCCATGCTATTCTCCGAACGACTCCTTTTGTCAAGAAATCACGCTGACTGCAACGTGGCACTTGCCAGAGGAGAAGCAGGAAGTGAAATTGACTATATTTACTTGGACAAGTGAAGCTGAACAGCAAACAACTTTACTTTGCTAATACTTTGCTCGTGACTGAAAAAACCTTCAGCACCCACACAGGATGTGTGTAACACATCTTCAGAAAGAACAGTACTATAATAGGAAGTGTCTCATATACATCACAGGACTGAGTGGAGATATATCACAAATGTACAGTGCAATCCTATGCATGTTTACTCAGAACTAATGGCCCAATCCTACTGAAATCCCCCTGTGGATGCAGCCGTGCCAACGGAGCGTGTGCCGCATCCGGGGGGGGGGGGGAGCTGGAAAGGTCTCCTTGAAGTAAGTGATCTTTTATTCACTTACCCTGGGGAAAGACTCCACTGCCACCATGTGACTCTTTGGATCTATGCCTGCTGTTTAGCAGGTGTAAGTTCAAGGCATGTAACAGTGGGAATAAGGGAGAGAGATGTGGATAGGATATTGGCGCACACGAGTGCCGCCGATACCACCCCGTCTGCCTCCCTCTCTGCCCTGCTTGGGACCACTCTCATTCCTCCTCCTCTCTGTTCTGCCCCCACTGCCGTTGCATCTACCTTCGCTGGTCCAGTGGCAGGCCTCCTGTGCTGCTGCCAGTTGCAGCAACAGGCACAAAATGGGTGCTGGCAGCACGCTGTGCAATGTGCATGCTGCTAGAAACTATTTTACGATGTCTGCTGTCATAAACTCCTGCGCATGCCGGCCCAATCTTGGATAGGATTTGGCCGTTAGTATCACTGAGTGGAATGGGCCCTACTCTCAAGTAAGTGTGTATAGGATTGCAGGGGGTTGTGTGTGTGCATGTGTGTGGGGGGAGAAGATTTGTTTTAATCCTTGTGAAGAATTGGGTGAAATTGAGTGTATCTAACTGAATGGAGCTGTAAAATCCTGGCTTTGTCAGGAGCGCTGTGTGGCTCGCATGAGCCTGCTCTGGTTGGCTGGGTGGGTTCAAGGCGCCCAGGTATGATGCTATCTCCAGGTGTCTTGGAGCCAGCAGTGGTGGAGAGCTGCTGGTCCAGGAAGCTGATTGGGAGGGGATAACGCCATGAGAGGATGGGAGCTGCAAAGGCTGCTGGGAAGCGGCAGAAGGGGGAATGAATGAAGCAAGAGAGGAAATCTTGAGCAGAGAATGGGGAAGAAGGACAGGAAAGGAGAAGAGGAGCAAATGGAGAACAAGGTGGATGGAAAGAGATACAGAAGAGGGAAGGGGAACAGGAAAAGGTGAAGAAAAAGAGCCAAGGAGGGATTAGGAGATGAAGAAACAGACCGCTGAGACAGGAGAGAAGAACAGTGATGGCAGCAGGAAAGGAAGGGGGCTGAAACAGAAGGGCTGCAATGAAGGGAAGGACCAGGAATGGGGAGGCTTGGTTTCACCCAAGACTCCAGACTGGAGATCCCCAGAACTTGGGTGGCCACAGGGCTATTCCTCCACCCCCTCACTCTGTTGTCTGTCACCTCCACCTTGAGGGGGATTCCCTGGTGGGAACACTTTTTCCTCCTGAGTGACCTTAGCTCCCTGGTCAGGAAGGGCTCAGTTTAAGGGGCACTTGAATGAGAACCCCAGTGAGGATTAGGGGCTCGAAGAATCAAGGAACTTGACGGACAGGACACTTAAGTCCCCTTCTTACAATATTTTGACTGTGTAGAGTACTCCTTGGAGCCAAGATGAAGCCGAACCTACCATTCCCCACGCCCTTTGAGGTAGAGCTCCCCCCTTATATGGAAGGTGGAAGGGGCTGAGGCCTTGACAGGATCAGATCAAAATGACAATGCAAATAGGACTGTACTGTGAATCTGCAAGTCTCCTGAAGGTTTCTGTTGCTGGTGTAGGGGCACCAAGTGTATTAGCAACAATAGTGACAGTGAAAACAGGAGCAGTGTGGGGTTGAGTATTTGCTTTGGTTATTCATGAAACTTCCTATTGTGTTTGGTTGTTCTGAACATCCTTCTTCCTTGCAGGCAGAGACTATATTGGGAGCTACAGTAACACAGTCCTTGAAAAATGACTATGCAAAGAAACCTGACATTACCACAGTTTGGAACACCACAATGATTAAGGTAAGTTGTCTGCAGAAAAACTTCTGCCTATGCAGGATGATGAAGCAAGTAACAGTGGTTGTAGTATAGTCTGGTAAGCTACCGAATGATATTTCGCTTGTGTTGGTTTCTATCTCAAAATGTCTGGTTTCTATCTCAAAATGTCTAGTTCCAGCTGGCAAACTATGAAGATGGCACAAGCAGGTGATTTAGAGGAAAACATAAAAGATAGGAGGTTTGGAACCTCATCTGGAAGCTGGAGAAAAGACTTTGAGAGGGGAATAGTAATTTTGTGTTAAATATCTGAAAGATTGCCAGAGGATTGAGCTGTTCACCAGGCCTGTAGAGGGAAGGACAAGAGTTTCATGTTGCAGCAGAATAGACGTAGTGAAATACCTGGAAAAGGAGTGGCTTTTATAATAACTATTGGGAGCAGACCAGGTAATCCAGGAAGTCCTTTCTGAAGATTTGAGAGCTGTTGTTAAGTTCAGTGACCAATGAGCCAAAATTGCTATTCCAGTGTCACAACCAAAACAGACTAGATAAGAACCTCATGGCTCAATTTCAGCCTCGGAACCTTGTTGGAGTTGGAGCAATACCTCAAGCATAGGAGGAGGTCATTGGGTACAAACTCCCCTGTTGTGTAGATGGGGGCGGGGAAAGGATCTGTTTGCCTCGAGTGAGAGCTGGGAGGTATGGTCCTTTGATACACATGACCAGGCCACCAACTTCCCAGCTCTCGCATGGGGCAAACAATGTCAACGTACACAAAGGCCACCAGCAAGGAAGTTCTAGGTTTTGAAAAGTCTCACCTTGGAATTAGTGATTGTCCTGATGGACCCCCATGCATCTGTTTATTTTAAGGTCTAATCAGATGTGCCTCTGAGCACACAATGTGACCTGATAGGCGGCTAGTTTGAGATTGTGACCCAGGGATTTTTGTGAATGAGACTGGAACTGCGGCAGAGAGGTTGGGAGGACTTTAGAAGTTTGTCCTTGCTGCAGTTTTGTTCTTGATGGTGCATGGGGCATACGGGCATTGTTTTAAACAGGAAAAAGCCTTTATTGCCTTTCAATTGAAGGTCTTTTTTCCTGTTTTAAAAATAGTGTGTGCCGGGGGCTGTGATTGGGAGTACAACTGCAGTGAGGCAAACTCCGAAAGTCTTCCTACGTCTCCACTGCATTTTTGCTCCCAGGCCACTATTTAAAAAATAAATCCTCCCAGGCCACTATTTAAAAAATAAGCAAGCATCTATCCACTAGGCCACCTAGTATGCTAGGTGGCCCATCAGAGGCACATCTGAATCAGTCCTTAATATGTACCCACTCCACTCCACTTTGAATTTTGCTGCAACTCCTCTCCTGGGAGCTAAAGAGCTTTCTTGAGACTTGCTTTCAGTATCCCTTAAGTAATGTCACAAGCAGCTATTGCATGCTGCCCTTGGTGTCTCTTGAGTGAAACCTCTACATGTGCCACATTTGTGAATTCTTATTCTAAGCAGTAAAATTTAAAATGGCACTAGAGGAGTCCTCTGCAACTGAGGAATATGCAAACAAAGGTGGCTTTCTTTTAAAAGGGGACAAATTACCATAGCTATTTTGTCTCTTTCCCATTGCATTGCCTTTTTTTGGGAACTTTGCTTGATTCTATTGCTTGTCTTTGTGGGAGGCCCTGAGGAGTACAATGTCAAGCCAGCACTGAAGTGTGCATCAGTGCCATTGACCAAACATTGCAAGGCGGTAGCGTGGCTATTATCCCACATCATGTGGGGACCAGATATTGCAACTGGTTGCTTGACTGAGGCTGAAAAGGCACTGAGCTATAGATAAAACTGGTAGTCTATCTGGAAAGGTCCAATAGTTGTGTAACTTCTTGCAGGTATTGTGTGTGTGTGTGGGGGGGGGGGGGGTCAGGCAGGCAGGTAGATGGCCTTCTGCATCTCCTGTATTGGCAGCAGAGCTAAAAGTGGACCAGTGGCACCCCACTAGCTGTATTACAAGCAAGATGGGCAGGAAGATTTTGCAAGCATCCCTGATCACTAAGCAGCTATGGGGGTTGCTTTTTAGGACTGATGTGTAGTGCAAAAGCTCAAGGAAGAGGATCCTAGTTCCAGTGAGATTCTAGTTATTGTCTAACAGCACAGTCTTAGAATGGCTACTCAGAAGTAAGCCTCACAATATTCAGTGGGGTTACTCCCTAGTAAATGTCTTTAAGATTTCAGCCCAAGTTACAGAATAGATTCTTCTCTGTCCCATAGAAAAGGTCCTCATAATAGGACACTGGAATTTTTTTAGCACATAAGTAATCCCCATTTAGGGCTATAGCATGAAAAAGCTACATGTGTGGTAAATAACAACTCTCTGTTTTTGCTCGTAACACTTTCCTCTTTAGCTGAAATGCTGTGGCTTAATGAATTACACAGACTTTGATGATTCATACTACTTCCAAACATTCAAAGCGTACCCATCAATGTGCTGCAACACTACTAGTGTACCAAGTGAAAAATGTACTGCTGCGCTTGCCCAGCAGAGCAATGTAAAGGTATGATTCTCATTATATATTTGGGGAGAAGAGGATGGACAGGACAGCAGTGTTGTGAGCAGAATGCCCCTTCCTGACTCTTGTATCCAGCCTGTGTATTGGGGAATGTAGAGAGGAACTTCAAAAATGTAGATGTTGGCCTTTCTACTGCTATAAAACAACTTCAAGGACTTTACTCTTCTGAGTAGAAGGCTAGATGCAGATTTTGATGAATTTGCTGAATCTTATGGCTGAGGAAGCGTCTTACCCAGGAGGATTGCTGGTGAAATCCAACCCACTGAGAACTTGTGGGCAGATAGGGCTGCCTCCTGAATTTTGGGCATGGAATTTCAAGGGATAACTAGCTTTCCAGTGGATCTGTTGCCTCCCCCCCCCCCCCTTACAGGTGATGGCTAAACTGGCATGGAGGCTTCCGTCACTGGGATGCGCTAATGACACTGGTCTGTGATGGTACCTAGAGGTCTGCGTAATGTGGATTTGGCCCTTGTTGCTGCTGGACAGAGCTTGGTGAGGCAGGGAGGGTCTAACATGATTCTGCTCATGCAAAATGCATTCAATTGCTGCATCACGACAACTTTAGCATGTGATATCATTCAGGGCCTCTGCATGGTGCAAGTTGGTGATCCCTGATGTCTCTACCTGAGTAGAGAGTAACTTTGGTAGTGTCAGGCATCACAGACCTCATCCTGTACAGCCACCCTTTGATGTCGGCACTGGCTTGAGATATCACTGCCCCAGACTGGCATCTAGAGGCCCCTATAGTCTGCATGCAGATTATGCCTTCTTCCCAAGGGAGAAGAAAGGGGAGAAGAAGGAAGTACATTTGCTAAATTGCTGCCTCCAGGAAGGGGAACTGCTGCCTGTTTCTCATGTGTATGTTGTCATGACCATGGACTGTGCTGTAATGGAAATGATTTTTGTTTCTTTAAAAAACAAACAAACCCTAGGGCTGCTTCGCACAGTTGCTGTCTGAAATAAGAACGCATGCTGGCGTAGTAGGCGGAGTTGCAGCTGGGATCGGTGTACTGGAGGTATGTATGTTGTCCGAGCCCCTAGATGTGCCTTCTCAGAACTGATCTGTGCCACTGCTACTTCTGTTCCATTGAACTTCCCCATGTGGCCATGAAAAGGGAGTTGCCCCATCTGTCTACTGAGACAGGAATGTGATTATATCTACGATGCACCAGAGGAATAACATAACTAGTCCTGTTGCCCTCAGAACTTGCCACAGGACACTGCATGCCACAGAAGAACTTGCATGACACAGGAGCATTATTGAACCCAAGGTCTCGAGAGCCACCGTGCTCTTTCTCGGCCTCCAGAAGCATGTGAATTAGAATTAGTGGAATTAGTGGCAACTAATTTCATTCCCCTGGATAGAACACAATCAGGATTATAGGAAGGTGCCTTAGATTGAATCAGACCATTGGTCCATCTTGTCAACATAGACTGGCAGAGGCTTTCCAAGGCTTCAGACAGGATTTTTTTCCTCTTGCCGGAAGATGTCAGGAATTGAACCTGGGATCTTCTGTATGCAAAGCAGATGCTCTACCACTGAGCCACACCCCTTCCCTATGTTGCTAGAGGATGAAGAGCATGTGGTACTAATGAAAGGACGCAACATGTTCACCATAGGATTCTTAACAGAGGCCTGATCTCTTATTTCTGAGCCCACACTGAAAACGTTTTTCCAGATGGCTGCCTTACTTGCCATTTGGCTGTGCCATGCAAATCGGTAATATTTCAAAACGAAGTCTTGCCCCAACCCTTATAGTGATTGACTGCAGGAAGTACAGAGCCCAGTGCTGCACCGATGTCATGGTAGCTGCTTCGGCCTGGAGATGTGAGATTGTTGTTTTCTTACATTGAGGAAATTGGTCGTTAATGTGTGGGCAGGAAAGGTAGCTGATTGCATCCTAAAAGTCAAAGATCCTCGGTTCACACTGCAGCCAAGAGTAAAGATTAGAGAGACTTGACTAAGACTTTTCTCCCCTATGGGGGAGAAAGGCGGGATAGAAATTCAATAAGTAATCAACAGTTTCTTGTCTCTTGGGCTCTGTCTTAAAAACTTAAATCCTGCTCTTCCTACTACATTATGAGTGCAAGAGTTACTGAGAATATATGGCCTTTTATTTCTGCTTTAATTCACTGATGGCTCTGTAAGACATTTAAACATAAAAACTCGGCTTCCCCCTCTATTTTTTTTTCCAGATTGCAGCAATGGTTGTAGCAATGTACCTCTACTGCCGCCTAGATGAGAAGTGACTGGCATAAAAGGCATGGAAGATTATCCTGTCAAGAGATGAGATAATGGTGCACATAGCAACTTTTTCTTAACCTCTATCCACAACAATCAAACATTCCTTGGGCCTGAGACATGTCATGTGATTAACTGTTTGACTCTACTGAGCTGGAATCTGTAGTGTGTACATAATGAAAAGTGGTTTGCTATAGGAAAATGTTAGAATGCAAAGTGCTCTTCTGTTGAAATTCACAAATAACTGAACCAAAGACAGAGAGAAATAGTGTTTCTGCTTCCCAGAAATGGCCTGTGTCAACTGCAAATTTTGGGGATCTTCTGCTGGCTTTGAGACTTGGCACCCTGAGACCAGTCTGAGGTCTCTCTAGGAAAGTAATGGTCCAGAAGACTGCTGATGGTTTGGAAAGGTTCCCTATGCAAATAATAGAATTCTTATCTCCATTTGGGATCAATGGCGACCATAAGAATAGTCAGCCTTTTACTCTCTGGCATAAATACCAGCATAACATAGGAAAGACCCACAGAAGCTGTTGGAAGAAAAAGTGAACAGCCATGAAGAGTGACAGGATGGTAAGACAACCCATCTCTTCATGTCAATGTATGTGAACGTGGTTTGGTCCACCCCTTCTCCCTCCCCTCCTCACCTTTGGATGCCTGGGATAACTTGCCAAGTCTGTATGGGTGTCTGATTTAAGCTGGCTGTATCTAAAGCAGTGATGGACAACCTAAGCTAGTGAGTGGGTTGCATGAGTGGACTGCAATATTGAAATTGGGCATGTGCATTAACCATGATGCTACAAATATCATGGGGGAATCTGACAGCCCTGCATGTGGGCAACAGTAAAGAAAATGTCTCGTGGGCCACACAGAATACCCTGATGGCTGCAGGTTGCCCACCACTAATTTAAACAGAACCCCTCATAACTATCTATTGCACATTGAGCTATTTTTTTTAACTATTTGTGGATATAATAATTTATAATCTAATCGTAAAATTATATTGTTTGCACATTATCTATTGACTATTGCAATAAAATCTTTTTGTTGTTGTTAAGTCGTGTCCGACCCTTCGTGATCCCATGAACCATATCCCGCCAGGTCTTCCTGTCCTCCACTATCTTCCTGAGTTTGCTCATTTTCATGTTCGTTGCATCAGTGATGCTGTCTAACCATCTCATCCTTTGCCTTCCCCTTCTTTTGCCTTCAATCTTTCCCAGCATTAGAGTCTTCTCCAGAGAGTCCTCTCTTCGCATTAGGTGGCCAAAATATTTGAGTTTCAGCCTTAGTACCTGTCCTTCCAGGGAACAGTCAGGGTTGATTTCATTTAGGATTGACTGATTTGATCTCCTAGCAGTCCAATAAAATCTACTTTTTAATTACCGGTAAGTCTTGTGAATGTCTTGCTATATAGTAGGGAATGAAAACGATTAGTTTGAATGTTTGGAGGAACACAGCCGCTCCAGGGAATGAAGCCCAGCTTAAAACCACTGAACATTCTTCCCCAGTGCAGAGCTTTTTAGAGGAGAGCTCCATCAAAGAAAAATGGACAGAATTGGGTGGGTGGGAGGGTCTTTGCCTTATGTGGCCGGAACTGCTCTGAACTCTGCCCCAGGAATGGCCCAGTTTAGTTCATGCACTATGTATAAATTGTCCCTAAGTAGTACAACTTGTAGTGTGAGGCTGTCAGAAAAAGGAAGGGAGTGAGCCTGCATGCATGACCCTTCCAGATGAATATTAGGATTTCTGTAACCATAGGATGACTTATGTCATGCCCAGAGGAAACAAATTGAAGATGGAAGTATAGATGCTGTGGCAAGAGGGTGAAGGGGGGTGGGTGGCTGTAGATGTGAAATTTTGGAAGCGAATAAAATGGTGTCACATCATTGTGGAGAACTCAGTTTCTCTAGGCATTTTCTTGCTGCCTGTTAATTCCCTTTTGATGCTTGTTCTAGGGGCAGCTGTGTACGCACACATGTAAAAGAAGACAAAGGACAAGAGGTGTGCATTGCCTAGCAGTTAGTGACTGGCACTCACCTCCCTGCTCTCCACTTAACCCTTTTTAATAGGGTGATATGAGAAAGGTAATTGGCTGCTACCACCTACAGCAGCGATTTTCAACCTTTTTCATCTCGCAGCACACTGACAAGGCATGAAAATTGTCAAGGCACACCATCAGTTTTTTAAGGATATATTTTATCATTTAAAAAACGAGCATTAAGATAGTGTTTAAAGTTCAATAAATACAATTTAGAGAGTTTTATAATTATGTATTCAATCAAAAGTGGCAGAGGGCCACATAAGGGACTGACAGAGTACAGGTAGGGCCACTTCACATAGTCCTGCCTGAAGAAGGTACACATTTCAGCTTCATCACATACACGTGTACCTGGAAGCCTTGGCCAATTAGTTTCCTATAGCAAAACTCGACAGCAAATAGACACATAAGATAGGTGGCAGCTAGGGCAAGGGTCACAAACACAAGACTCTGGCACCCCAATCAAGGGCCACTGCCAGTTTAAGGCAGTGTAGTACTGCGCGTACACTCCGCCAATGGCTTCCCCCCCTTGGAAACTTACCACCACCATCTTGGCAAGGTAGCAACCAATTCAAAAGAAAGTGCCTTCCCTCGCAGGCGTTTTTATAGCTGCTCGTCGGTGACTCAATTACGTGGGACGCACAATGGCAAAGAGGAAGATGCCGTAGGCCCCAGGTAGCCCTACACTGGGGGAAAGGGATGAACATCCCTTTCCCCCAAGGAGACACCAGGCCACACGGGAGTGGCCCGGGAAGGGTGTAGGATCCTGCGGCCAGCCCTATGGGCCAGCCGTGGATCTTTATGCAGGTTTGGACTACAAATCTGGTGAAAAATAGGCAAAAATCCAGGATTTTCACCACAATATGAAAGATGCAATCCTAATCAAGAAAGCGGTTTTCACAAAAAGCAGTGCCAGCCGATCCTGTCAGAGTGGTGTTGATTTGGGTTCAAGAGCAAGGTGTGTACAGTACTTCTGTCTGCTGTTTTGCAATGGCATCGCTCGTGCCTACAAATGTGACTTCATTGCCTTGTAAATATGTGGGAGCTGCATAATGTGTTTACTTCTCCTGGGTTGTGGCTACTGATGTTTCCAGGAAGCCTTGCCTATATCACTCTGGAGAAGGAACTGTGGTGCTGGGGGGGGGGGTACAGGAGGGGAGATGTACTGAGAGTTATAGCATAAATTCCTGCCAAGGGAAAATTCTCTTGTCAATACAGTATTGCTGAACTCTGCACCACTGAGATACCTTAAGCACCTGAGCTGAATCAGTTTATTCTGTGACTTGGGTGCTACAATGCCTTAGGCTTGATGATCTCTATATGAAGGATTGCTATCTAGTTAGGGTACACTCCATACTAAAGTGTGCCCACATCCATCGCTTCAGGCTCTATGTGTGTGTTGTGATCCTTGCTGATGACTTAATAGATGGTTATCACCAGAGTCAACTTTGACAGCAACAGCTGCCTTTTGGGTGGGACTGAATCCAAATCAGCCCTCCCACCTCTAATTGGTCCTGTTGAAATTGCCAGCCTGGGGATCTGTTCAGCAAGGGTGGGTGCAAGGATCATCTGTGGATGGGGTCAACAACGTGTTTGAAAAGCAAATTGTAAGTTTTCATTTACTGTGTTTTCAATTTGCTTATTTTGGTCTGGTATCTCTTTCTTTTTTTTAATATATTTAATTTTTATTAATAAACTACAAAACAAAAACAAAACAAAACAATACAACATACTACGAAAGATTACAGCAAGCGCGAAGCAGTAAATCCTACTTGTATACAATTATCTATTTTCTACTTCTAATATCTAACTAAGCCTATATCTCTAATATACTATTCATTAAATTTACACTTCATCACTCCTCTCTCTCTCTCTCTTAAAGAATCTAAGTGGTATCCAAATATTCATAAAAAGATTAACTAACTTTTCTTTTATCATCCAAAAATCTTAATTCCCACTTCAAATATTTTAATATATAAAGCCACCCCATTTTTCTCCAAATGTGTTAAAATAAAAACCTTCAAATGTTTCTTAAAAAAAACCTATATCCCCTTTTTATATAAAATTCTTAAAAACAAATCAGATCTTACTTAAGTCTTTTCAAATAATAAAACATTATTTTTCTTTTATTCACAAAAGGGTTAACTAACCTTTCCTTTATCATCTAAAAGTCTTAACTTCCACTTCAAATTTTTAAATTTATTAAGTCACCCCATTTTTGTCTTCAAATTTGTTAATTCATCATCAAAAATTTTCCATCACTCTTAATATAAGTTCCTTAAAAACAAGTCATATCTATTTGTTTCTTAATAATAAAACATTTTTGACAGTTTGCCATTACCCCTTCTATCCCTCCCCTTCCTCCTTCCTCTTCTTCTTCTTCCTCTCCTTCCTCTTCTTCATCTTTGAATCTTTCCCAAAAGTCCCTTGTTTTTTAAATTGTATCCACTTTGCAATCTTTTCCACAGGATCATTCACGTCTTCTATATTCCTCTCCCGAAAGACAATCTTCAACATTTTTAGTAAAGTACTCTGCTTCTCTTTCTCAAGTCTTGGTTTAACTCTTGCTACAGTGTCTTCCAATAAATCTTTCTCTTTATTGGGAGCAAGGGAGGCCGACGTAGAGTCTTTTAATTCATCATCCTTTTCCTTCCCTGCTTGTTTCAGTTCTGCAATCATATTCTGAAGATTTTCCTCCAAAATTGTCATCTTTACATCGAATCTCTGTTCCCATTTCTTAAAGCAAGACAATATTGTAGTCATGTTGCAATTCAATCTCTCTTCTCTTAAAAAAAAAGAAGAGGTAATATAAAAAACTTCTGCGGTCGATGACGTGAAACAGAAGGATTAATTGCCAGGATCCATGAACTCTAACACGGAAGGGCTCATATTCTTTTAGCAAAAATGTCAGGAATGTCAACAAAGTCCCGGACAATTTTCTCTTGCCGAAATAATCTATTAAAAAAACCTTTTTACTGTTTTAATCTTCCATAAGTACAAAACAAAAAAGTAATTCAATAAAACTCACCACTATTGTAACTTTAACTTCGTCTTTCCAACTTCAGTTTCGGATGTTCAGTTCACCTTATCGCAACGTATTATTTTTAGCGTTAACTCTTATCTCGGCTAATTTCTCCAACTCATAAATCATTTCTACGCCTCTTGCCTAAGTAAAGCAAAGCATGTGGGAGGTGGCTTGGCTTACGCTTCATCTGCGGACGGAGCTTCGATGGTAGTCCAATTCTTCCTCACCGACAACCCAAAACTTCAGAGCCTTTGCCTTGAAGTGTCAGAATGAGGGCGATTGAAAGAAATGTGGTTTATCTCTTCATACTCCCTTTTAATCCAGGGGTAAAGTAATTAAGTCCATCAGATGTACTCCGTCAATACAGAGCGATCGGCGGAGTTGTCAGCCAGCCATGTCCTCCTAGCCGGAAGTCTGGTATCTCTTTCTTTTGAAGACGCCTCAAAAACCTTGCTGGTACAACATACGAGACTTTATGACCATGTTTCACCTGTATTGTTTGAGCACCATTGGTTGCCAGTGCTTTTCTGGGGGCAATTTCAGGTTCATGTTATTACCTTTAAAACCCTAAGCAGCTTAGGACTTGGGTCCTTAGGTACTTGGAGGACCATCTTCCTCCATATGAACCAAACAATCCTGTAAGGTCTGGAAAGGAAGCTCTCTTGCTTGTCCTGCCACCCTCTGAGGTTTGACTGGTGGTGCCACCTGAGCCAGCCTTTTCAATAGTGGCCCCCTTTGTGTGGAATTCCCCACTATGTGCACTTGGCTGCTTCCTTGCTAGTGTTCTGCTGGAGGATAGACCTGGCTGTTTTTGTAGCCCTTTCCTGAATTTTCATTGCTGTTCATCCCTCTAATTTTGTCTCTCTTTCTGCTTTTTCTATAATAACTTGAACCTGGAATTTTTAATAAGGTAATTATTACCTGGAAAGGTAATAACTTGAACCTGGAATTTTTTATGCTTTTGTTAAGTTGGTTTTGCTGTTGATCTGTTTGTTGCTCTTGCATTTTATACATTATATTTTAATGTTATATGCTGTTCGCTGCCTTGGCACTCCTTTTTAGAGAGGAAGGGTGGGATCTAAATATTTTAAATAAATAAATAGCTGTCACTTGGGTTTTATGTGAATATGATAGTGGTTGTTTTTATTCAGTAGTCATAAGCGGCCTTGCATCTCCCAAAAGGAGAAAGGCAGGATATACATTTTTAAAATAGGCATTTTGTGATTTTGAGGATAGGCTTGTGAATTTTGAACATTGGAAAGGAACAGCTGCTGTTTGTACATATGCGTGCTTTTGAACCACTTCCCATTTCATAGGAATTTGAAGGACGCAACATTATGTGGCACGCAAAAAAGGTTAAGTGCATTCATGGAGGATGACTATCCATGGCTTGTAGCTGGGATAGCCAGATGGAGCCAGCCACAGTGTTCAGAAGTAGTATATTTTTGTGTATCAAGTGCTTCCTGACCTGTTTGTGGTCTTCTTTATTTAACTAAAATATAATACATTTATATTTGTTTGGCCACTGTTTAGGGTGCTGCTGGAATAGCTCTGGTCTGATCCAGCAAGGCACGTCTTGTGATGTTACACAATTACCAAAGTCCTTTTTGGTCTTCCAAAGAATCTGATAAACCTGCATTAGGTTTGACTTAAACAAAACAAAGCATGACTTCTATTACTGTGGTGAAGTTATGCATAAACAAACTTGTAACGCTAGTCTTCCTTCCCTCCCCCAGCTCGCTGCAGAACTGGGAAAGGTGATTTGTCTTAAAAGCTCCAGCGTTCTAAGGCTTTTAAGACAAATCACCTTTACTCTGCTAGATGAAAACCCTCCAAACGTTCTCTGTAACCTTTTTACTTAAGAACATAAGAAGAGCCCTGCTACTAGGAAGAAAGGGATATCTAAGAATTTAATTCTATCCATGCTGTTACAGTCTTGGGCCCCTGGGGAATTACTGAAAATCCCCTACTTGCATTCATTTCATCTAATTTCAGAACCTTTTATTGGCATGTACAAATAACAAAATACAGTACACCAACTTACAGTAAAATGAAACGCATAACACAAAACAGATATAACAAATATATCCCTACTTCTTGCATGTTGTTGTTGTTCAGTCGTTAAGTCGTGTCTGACCCTTCGTGATCCCATGAACCATATCTCGCCAGGCCTTCCTGTCCTCCACTCATTTTCGCTCATTTTCATGTTCGTTGCATCGATGATGCTGTCTAACCATCTCATCCTTTGCCTTCCCCTTCTCCTTTTGCCTTCAATCTTTCCCAGCATCAGAGTCTTCTCCAGAGAGTCCTCTCTTCGCATTAGGTGGCCAAAATATTTGAGTTTCAGCCTCAGTACCTTTCCTTCCAGGGAACAGTCAGGGTTGATTTCATTTAGGATTGAATGATTTGATCTCCTAGCAGTCCAAGGGACTCTCAGGAGTCTTCTCCAGCACCACAGTTCAAAAGCATCTATTCTTCGGCGCTCAGCCTTCCTTATGGTCCAACTCTCGTGACCATACATTGCTACTGGGAACACCATCGCCCTGACTATACGAACTTTTGTTGGCATGGTGATATCTCTGCTTTTTATTATGCTATCTAAATTTGCCATAGCTTTCCTTCCAAGGAGTAAGCGTCTTTTAAGTTCATGGCTGCTGTCTCCGTCTGCAGTGATCTTGGAACCCAAAAAAGTAAAATCTGTTACTGCTTCCATTTCTGTCCCCTCTATTTGCCAGGAATTGATGGGACCAGATGCCATGATCTTAGTTTTATTAATGTTGAGTTTCAAGCCAACCTTTGCACTCTCCTCTTTCACTCTCATCAAGAGGCTCTTTAGTTCTTCTTCACTTTCTGCCATTAGGGTGGTATCGTCTGCATATCTGAGGTTGTTGATGTTTCTCCTGGCAATCTTGATTCCGGCTTGCGATTCATTCAGCCCTGCATTTCTCATAATGTACTTTGCATATAAGTTAAATACGGTAAGCAGGGTGACAATATACAGCCTTGCCGTACTCCCTTCCCAATTTTGAACCAGTCGGTTGTTCCATGGCTGGTTCGAACTGTTGCTTCTTGACCCGCATACAGGTTTCTCAGGAGACAGGTAAGGTGGTCTGGTACCCCCATCTCTTTGCCACAGTTTGTTGTGATCCACACAATCAAAGGCTTTTGCGTAGTCAATGAAGCAGAAGTAGGTGGTGTTGTTTTTTTTTGGAACTCTTGTGCTTTCTCCATGATCCAGCGCACGTTGGCAATTTGATCTCTAGTTCCTCTGCCTCTTCGAAACCCAGCTTGTACTTCCGGTAGTTCTCGGTCCACGTACTGCTGAAGCCTAGCTTGTAGGATTTTGAGCATAACCTTGCTAGCATGTGAAATGAGTGCAATTGTGCGGTAGTTTCAACACTCTTTGGCATTGCCCTTCTTTGGAATTGGAACGTAAACTGACCTTTTCCAATCCTTTGGCCACTGCTGAGTTTTCCAAATTTGTTGGCATATTGAGTACAGCACTTTCACAGCATCATCATTTAGGATTTTAAGTAGCTCAGCTGGGATATTATCATCTCTGCTAGCTTTGTTGTTAGTAATGCTACCTAAGGCCCACTTGACTTCACTCTCTAGGATGTCTGGCTCTGGGTCAGTGACCACACCAGCATGGTCATCAGGAACATTAAGATCTTTCTTGTATAGTTCTTCTGTGTATTCTTGCCATCTCTTCTTAATCTCTTCTGCTTCTGTTAGGTCTCTGCCTTTATCATGCCCATCTTTGCATAAAACGTTCCCTTGATATCTCCAATTTTCTTGAAGAGATCTCTAGTCCTCCCCATTCTGTTGTTTTCCTCGATTTCCTTGCATTTAAGAAGGTCTTCTTATCTCTCCTTGCTATTCTCTGGAAATCTGCATTCAGTTGGTTATATCTTTCCCTTTCACCCTTGCTTTTCGCATTCCTTCTTTCCACAGCTATTTGTAAAGCCTCATCTGACAGCCACTTTGCTTTCTTGCATTTCTTTTTCTTTGGGATGGTTTTCGTTGCCGCCTCCTGTACAATGTTACGAACCTCCGTCCATAGTTCTTCAGGCACTCTGTCTACCAGGTCTAATGCCCTAAATCTATTCTTCACCTCCTCTGTATACTCATAAGGGATATGATTTAGGTCATATCTGACTGGTCTAGTGGTGTTCCCTACATTCTTTAATTTAAGTCTGAATTTTGCAAGAAGAAGCTCATGATCTGAGCCACAGTCAGCTCCAGGTCTTGTTTTTACTGACTGTATAGAGCTTCTCCATCTTTGGCTGCAAAGCACATAATCTATCTGGTTTTGGTATTGACCATCTGGTGATGTCCATGTGTAGAGTCGCCTCTTGTGTTGTTGGAAAAGAGTGTTTGCTATGACCAGCGTGTTCTCTTGACAGAACTCCGTTAACCTTTGCCCTGCTTCATTTTGTGCTCCAAGGCCAAACTTGCCTGTTGTTCCGTTTATTTCTTGATTTCCTACTTTAGCATTCCAGTCTCCTATGATGTAAAGGACATCTTTTTTGGGTGCTAGTTCTAGAAGGTGTTGTAGGTCTTCATAGAACCAGTCAACTTCATCTTCTGCGGCATCAGTGGTTGGGGCATACACTTGGATTACTGCGATGTTGAATGGTTTGTCTTGGATTCGAACTGAAATCATTCTGTCGTTTTTGAGGTTGCACCCCAGTACTGCCTTTCCCACTCTTTTATTGACTATGAGGGCTACTCCATTTCTTCTAAGGGATTCATGCCCACAGTAGTAGATATGATGGTCACCTGACTTAAATTCGCCCATGCCCGTCCATTTTAGTTCGCTGATTCCCAAGATGTCAATGTTCAATCTTATCATCTCATTTTTGACCAAATCCAGCTTGCCTTGATTCATAGACCTCACATTCCATGTTTCTAAGCAGTATTGCTCCTTGCAGCATTGGATTTTCCTTTCAACCTCAGACACATCCACAGCTGGATGTCCTATTGGCTTTGGCCCAACCGCTTCATCCTTTCTGGGTCTACTTGGAATAGTCCTCCGCTCTTCCTCAGTAGCATATTGGACACCTTCTGACCTGAGGGTCTCATCTTCCGGCGTCATTTCCGGCGTCACACTACAAAACTTTTAGCCTTTTGGTACGGTTCATGGGATTTTCTTGGCAAGGTTACTGGAGTGGGTTGCCATTTCCTTCTCCAGTGGATCACTTTTAGTCAGAACTCTCTGCTACGACCTGTCCGTCTTGGGTGTCCCTGCACGGCATAGCTCATGGCTTCATTGAGTTACGCAAGCCCCTTCGCCACGACAAGGCAATGATCCATGAAGGAGCAATGATCCATGAAGGAGACTTTTTGCATACAAGAACACAAACTTCTTGCATACAAGAACGCAAACAGGACATCATCAAAAGACCTAGCCATAAAATGTTCAGGTGAAGGTTTGTCTCACTGTAGAGGTGGAAGTGCATTGGGCGTAGCCTCAGACTGTTTTCTGGGCCTTGTATGCTTTGTCTGCTCTGCAACTCCATCAGCTACATTCCTGGAAAACCGCAGGGATGACCTGTGGCAAGCAGAAAATGTGTTTTTGGCAAATCTCTTACTGAGGCAATCTTGATTCTGTATCGCGTGCCCTTGGCCCAGAACTGAAATTATGGAAATGAGATTTATCGAATGCATCTTCCAGGAAAGCAATAAGAGTTTACCAGGAAAATAAAAAAATATTGGCAGACATGCGCCAGGCATTTGATAGGAATCCTCCTACAGGTGGAGATGTTCCTTAAGAATTCTGCTAGCTAGCAGTGTAGGCTAGCCGTTTTGAACAGGGAGAATGTAAGCAAGGCTCCTTTTCCTTGCTTGAATTGCACGCTATTTCGTTCATGGGCTGTTTTTTTGGCCAATAAGTGGACTGAACTGTAGTTTTCTTTCTACTGTCTTAACACCATTTTAGTACTAATTCATAGCTACACCTGTACCACAATACCTGTACTATTCCCTGCTTGGGCACTCCCTGTATGTGTAGACAGCAGTACAGCAACAGAAATCTTGTGGTATGCAAGGGACTGTTTCCACCACAAGGAACATTTCCTTGGAACTGATCGTGCTTATATAAGTATTTGGATGTGTTTACCACAGTTGCCATTAGCTTTTCCATGGTCGTTATCGCTTCAGGAGGTAAATATAGCTTCATTGTGTTTTTGTAATGAAGACAAAAGGGCTCCTGAAATATAACAGGAGAAAGGGGAGCAGCAACAAGGTAAGGCAGGGGGGATTGGCTGCTTTACCTCTTCTCTAGTGTCATAAAGGAACTGTTAAGCAAAAATGTGGTTTTATGTTACGGAGGCATACATTAATTTAACACTGGTTGTACTTCCTTGTAGAATGCTGTTTTATTACAGCTTGCTGCTAGGTGAATTCCAGTTATTATGATCTTTGGTCATGCATGCCACAGTTACAAAATTACTGATTTACTAAAAGTAGGCTTACTTACAGATGCTTACATTTTGCTTTTGTGTGTGTTTGATAAGCACCCAGTCTTGCTACTCTTTTGCCATACTGAAATGAACAAAGCTAGCTAAGGTGCCAGTGAGTGGGTGGTAAGAATTAGTTCACGCAAGCCCCACTTATCTGTTCTAGATGGCTGAGTGTACACATGCATGATAGTGTGTGTACACAAAGGAAGATTTAATAATAGACCAACAATACTCAAAGGGGATGGCTGCCATTTGCATGATGAGAGTAAGACATTTTCCCCAGTCATCATGACCACAAGAAGTTGTCTGACTGGAGAAAACAAGCAGGGGTTGAACGTGTGAACCAATCATCTGAAGGTTTTTTTTTCAGTTCTAGGGAAACAAATGTTGCACAGACTGCATGGCAGGAAAAAACAAGCTGTGAGCCACTTTCTCTCTCTCTCCTTCATTTTTAGAGGGGAGAGAGAGAGAGAGAGAGAGAGAGAGAGAGAGAGGGGATTCATATAACAACTGGATTTCTATAAAAACACACCACCTGTATGTGAATTTCTGAGATGCTAGGGGTGTCCATGTATAACAGCCTGCCCAACTATTATATTCCCCACACTTCCTACAAGGAGCTCAAGGTTGTGTCCAGGGGGTTTCCCCACCTGATCGTGGCAGCAATCTTGTGACGCAGGTTAATCCTATTACATAGTGGCTGGTGAAAGATTATCCAATGTCACTGACTGAGAAGGGATTTGAATCTAGCTCTCCTTGGTCCTTGTCCAATACTCTAACCTGCACCCCACCCTGGCAAGTGTGATCTTGCAGCCAAATCCCAGATCAGACAGAGAATGAGTGGTCATGACAACCCCACCTGTCAGTCACACATGGGCACAAACACTTTTTGGAGTGGTGATTTTTTTTTTTATCATCACAATAAAGCAGGAATAACGCTCCTCATTTCAGGCTGTAATGTTATCCAATCACAGTCTTAGTCAATAGGTTCAAGAGTCAATTGGCAGAAGGGGGGGGGGTGTCATTCCAAAGCCGGCCAGAGTGCATCTTTCTATAACTTGTCACAACACTGTGTCCCTCTCTGCGGCTTTTTCTCACATGTGACACTAAAACATGTATTTGGTACCCTTGACACAAGTAGTGCATATTTATGAATGTTGCTAATGCAAGATGGACTGAGGAAGGGATAACAAGTCTGCAATCCTCTGTGCACTTACTTGGGAGTAAGCCCTATTCGATACAGTGGAACTTCCTGCAGAATAGGCATGCATAGGACTGGGCTGTAAATGTACATGCCAGCCTATGTAGGTTTTATACTTGCATTATAGACTAATTTTAAGCTTCATGTTTGAAAATGCCTGGAAAATGTCCTTGTGTGTTAGACACTAAAATATTTAACTCCATCACTTTGGCAGGCCTTGTAACATTCCTTGTCAACTACGGCTGTTCAGTTACATGAAATGTTAAGTACTGTTGAAACCAGCAGAGAAGTATGTTGTGACTATCAGAAATCCGATTGATTTCAAAGGCCTTGGGCTTGGAAAACGTTCTCTGGATTAAGGCTTTTGCCTTTGGAGGAAGGTGGCAGAAATAGATGCCAGGGGGTCCCCACATCACAGAACCTGAGTCAGGAGGCCATCATGCCAGGACAGAACTCTGCCAACTGAAGCGTGGAAGTTATCTTGGAGTTACTCATTAACGCTGCTGCCGCAGAGCCAGGAGAATGTCACCTGTGTCCTCCAGCACAGTTTGTGCCTTGTCACTTTGCAGCCTTGATTTTGGCTGCCTGCCCTGCCCTGGCCAAGCAAATGAAATAGTGCTGTGTGGTCATCGAAATGGCCATCTGGCTGGATTGTGCCAGTCTTTCAAATTGCTTTGCAGGTGTCTATTGAGGGCCAATAGTCTGGCTTTGTAAACATCCCAGGATAGTGTACAGGAGGGCAGGGAATATGGCTGGAAATAGATAACCCTGCACTGTGATGCAGCAACATTTCAAAATGAGCAAAAGGTTAACTACCTCACCTCTCAGGCATTGCCTTGCAATGACATTTGCCACTCAACCAATTGTCTTTTGGAGACACGCTTGATGAAGTTGTCATTGAATGACCCCTTTCAACAGGGGGCACTATCCTTTTCCTCTTTGTGATAATGATATAAAAGCATAACGCCATTACACCTTATAAGTCACTACGGCAGTGGTAGTGGCCCCTCCAAACTGGGAGGCGTGGCTCCCCGGGGAGCCACGGAAACCAGCCAGGGGAGCTGTGGAATGCCTCGGAATACTCTCGGAAAACAATGCAATGACAATTGGCAGGCATCAACATAATGTAATGGGGAGCCATTGGCCAATGGTCGCCAATGGTCAAGGGAACTGCAGGTCGAAAACCTTGGGAAACACTATACTACAGTGAAGTTAATTTGAGCAGGTACACTTTATTAGACAATTTTTCCAAAATGATTTTACACCTACAGTTGCAATGAGTCAACCTGACAGCCTGGGATGGGGAATACTATTGGATTTTGAACTGTCTTAAGTTGGGGAGACAGCTAAATCTATGGGATCCCTCTGTGAGGAGTGGGCTATCTATTCCAGGGTGGCCAAGCTCTATGCAGATTTCAATGGCTTCAGTCCCAAATCCACACAATCACATACATAGAGACTTTGTGGCCACCCTGTACTTGTTCAAAAAAGGTACACAAGCTAGGTGCAAAATTATATGTGATTGTTACCAAGTAGCAGATGCATGCAATGGAAATGCTATCCAGGATAGTATAGCATGATTTCTGTCTTCTGATCCTGGCTTGAAGCTATAACACCACAAGAATAAGACATGCTAGGGACAAGAATTGATTGATACAGGTTGATTTTCCCCTTATCCAGGCATCCGAAATAGAGACTATTCCGAAATCCAGACATTTTTGGGGCTATGACAACCCCCCCACACACCTTTTTCCAACACCTGGCTGGCATAGCGCAAGGCAAATTGGGGCACAAAATAATTAAAAATATTGTGTAAAATTACCTTCAGGCTATGTGTATAAGGCATATATGAGATATAAATTAATTTCAAGTTTAGACTTGGGTCCCATCCCCAAGATATCTCATTATATTTATGCAAGTATTCCAAAATCCAGACAACTTCCTGTCCCAAGCAGTCTGGATAAGGGATACTCAACCTGTATTTCTCTATGGGCAAAACCTGGGGGGGGGGGGGCGCCTTGATTTTAAGCTGGAAATGGCATGAGGGAAAAAGGATTAACCTCCCTGCTGTTCAGAATAGGCAGCCTCCTGCAGCAGCATACTGATGCAAAAAGAAAAAATAGGAGATCAGTCATGGATTTCCCACATAAGACGACCTTCTAAATGAACTTAACTGCCTCAAGATTGTAAACAGAAGTCTCTGTTACGCACGCGCGAACGTTCAAGGGCTCTTGTTTCTCTGTTGGCCTGGCCCCGTAATGTTCTTGCACAGCCCAACGTGCTCAGCCACACCCACACTGAACAGGTTTTCAAAGGCACAATAAAGCTACTGTGGTAGCCTTTCCTGGTCTTCTGAAGGTCACTGCTTCACAGATATCACCTTGACTCCAGCCAGACTTTATATTTGCCTTCTCAGGGCACCACCTTGAATGCTGATGCCCAGACAGAGGCAGCAGTGCCGCGGATGGCTTCACAACAAGGGTGCATGACAAACTGCTCTGAGGCCACTTTAATGAATATAAATATATTAACTCCTCCCCCCAGGCCCATTGCATGCACTTTTTATCTCACTCTTTATGCCAACTCTCTCTCTCTCTCTCTCTCTCTCTCTCTCTCTCTCTCTCAGCAACCTCCAAAATCCAGGGATAGGGGTCACAATGCAGGCATTCTCCCCTCTCAGCATACATACACTCTTGCTGGGCTTAGGCAGATGTCCCCACAAAGATGTCAGAAAGGGCTGAATTTAATTACCATATTGTCCTGAGTATAAGACGCACCTGATTATAAGACGCACCCTTAAAGTTTGGTGCTATTAAAAAAAATTAATTAAATCACTGGCATTAAATTGCAACAGCCTGATTATAAGACGCACCCCTAGTTTAAAAACTTAAATTAGGAGAAAAAAGTGAGTCTTATACACAGACCAATACGGTATTTGGAATCTCCCCCCCCCCCCGGAGCCATTGTGCAGAGCTGCTCAAGAACACCAGTCCATAGAATTAAAGAAAAGGCCAGAGGGACCCACGGTTTGCCCTCAATAATCAATATGAAACCAAAAGTTGCTGTTTGCCTGATGCTCTGTGGCTAAAGAGAACATCCTGCGTTCATTACAGTGCAAGCCCTGTATGCCTGCCATTGTCAATTGGAGTGGCCACCCAGTTCACTGAAATGCCTGTTAGGGTGGCACTTAGACTCAGTGGACCAGAATCACACACAGAGTTCAGAGGCGATGACAGCCCTTTATTGACTCTAAGAACAGGAAATAAAAGGCATCCCCAGTGAAGTCCAAACAGCAATAAAAGATACTGCTGCCTACAGACATGTGAGGGCAGCTATGAGATGACAACATTACTTAATTTGGGCTTTAAAAGTCCTTGTTGGTTTTGTGTAAAAAGCAGCAGCCTGTGGGGCACCACAATGGCCACTTTCGAAGATGTGTGCCCCATGTTGCAAAAGGAAGTGAGTGTGACAAAAAGGTTATTCTGTACAATTTCTAAATTTAGCCATCTGGAGTGGGTGCGTCCATGAGGTCGCTGAGGTTATGTGACTGCTAAAGAGCGACAACTATCATCTCTCTGACCCTGACTGCTAGGGGTGAAGGGCAAAGTGATTTAAATGGCATGGCCGACTTCCTAGTTGGTGTGTGGCTATACTTAAACATACATTTTACCACATATATATTTTTTTCCTGTTATGGACCTTGTGTGTCTGGGAATTCCTGACTCTCTGTCAAAAGCCTCAGAGATTACAGACAAGAGGCAATGTGTGGGTCTATTAGGCAATCAGACTTGTAACCTCTTCGTTGCTCAAGCTCTCATGAAACATTGCCCAAGGACTGGAATCCCTTAGTCACCATGGCTCTTCAGATCCCGACTTGTGGTCCAGCATCTGCTAGCGTCTCTCAAGCCAGAATGGTGTAGTGGTTTGGGAGTTGGACTCAGACCTGGAAGATCCAGGTTCAAATCCCTGCTCAGCCATGAAGCTTCCTGGGTGACCAGTCACTATCTCTCAGCCTCACCTACCTCACAGGGTTGTTGTGAGGACAAAAGGAGGGGAGGAACTATGTACACCACCGTGAGCTCCTTGGAGGAAGGGCGATATAAAAATGTGAAAAAATAAAAAAAATTCATCATAATTGGTGTACTAACAAGATACTGAAGAAATCAGTGCTTGAAGTAAGGTGGGATGCCATCCCTCTTCTTTGCAGACAGACCTAAATCTATCCCACTCCCTCCTTTTCAATGGTTGTAACTCAGTCTTGCTCAGCTTGAAATGAAACTATCTCATTCCCTTTTTTAAGTTTATCGGGGTTTAACTAGAGCAGTAATGAGTAGTCTGTTCCCACAGGGGATACGAAAAGCCATGCAAATATTTATTCTGAGATAAAGATACTATTCATTAGTTCTGTACACCGAAGACTGAAGAAGGTTCAAATAGTCGCCGGTAGTGTGACTGGATGTTTATAGAACTTTTGTTGCATCATGTTCTGTAATGGAATATCAGAAGACTGGGATAATGTTTTGTGTATTCAACTGACTCACCAAGTAACCTTTTGCCTTTCTATGCCCCGCCTGTGTCATGCTATAACTGTCCTTAAACACTGCAAACCAGAATGTCCCAGAGACATTCAAAATAGGAAGTTGGGATAGATGGACCTTTGCTCTGAACCAGGCGGGCTAATTCTATTCATTGCAACCCAAGACCTCCCTTCTGTAAATATGCAATTATGAAATTGAGTTTCTCTTTACACTCACAGCTATTGCAGTCAAAGTGGGTCCACTTTGTCCTTGTCAAGAGATAATTTGTTATTCATTTACTGACTTGTGTTGGTAGTTCTCAGGCCATTGTTCCTTATTTCATAAATCACAATTCATCGTTTTATTTGCTATTTTACCCAATCGTTGTCATTTATTAGATTGGCATTTTTTGTTTGTTATTTGTGAATCAGGGCACTTGTTTGTTCAAGGAGTGATTCGCTTGTTGTTTTACTGCTGAATGAACAAATCAATTACCATTAGGCATGTTCAGTATAAACTTGATTTAATTGAACTTCATTTAATTAAGCTCAGTTAAAAGTTCTAAGGACTTATCTGAAGACCAAAATGTAACTGTGGGAATTCATTAAAGGAATCCATCCTTTGTATTTGATTCACTAATTGTAAATGCTCCACAAAAAATTCCATTAAGTTTCCAGCCTCTGCTGGATTTTATTACTGATAACAGAATAAACCCCTCACACTTGCTATTAAGATTCTATGGTGTGACCACTGAACATACTGGGTTTATCTTTAAACCAAAAAAAGTTACTAATTAAAATAGCTACGGTTGTGCATTGCAAGGGAAAGAAACACCAACAATACTACAAGGAAGTTATGGCATGTCAGGGGAATGTATTAATTAGCATTGATGTTAAACTCTTGTTTCTGTGTGAGTCTGCGTCCTTTGGAAACAAGTTATTTACTGAAGAGGCTTTGAAGGAATATTATGGCAGTATGCAAGATACTGCTGAGACATCAATGCCTTACAGTAGTGTTTCCAAAATGTTTTTAACCGTGACCCTAAATACAGTTTTTCTCATGGAGTTGGTACATGTAACATGTGAATAATGATAACAGGGAACACTGCCTTCCTCTGACCCTCAGAGCATCCACAGACCCTCGTTTTGTTCCCTGGTTTGGAAACCACTGCCTTACACAGCTGTGTGTACCCTGAAGAACTTCATAAGAAAAGCTAAAGTTCTGAAACTTGAATAATCTACATATTTGATTCTGCCAAGTCATCAAGAGGGGCAAGGCATAACTCAAGAAGAGGACTGCATTATATAACACAGTAGTAAAGAATCCTTAAATCTGTTGAATTCCCAAAGCTCCCTGTTCATTTTCAGCTTTGAAACCTGACAGGATGCCATGAGCTGTTCTGCATCAGGACTGGATTTTGCCCACCATTAAAAACTGACTTTAATATTTGTTTGTAAATTCCAGGATTAAATTGTTAGTCAAGGGACAGATAATGAATTTTAATTTATGAAACAAGGAATAATGGCCTGAGTCAGTGCAAAATGGTCCATTGATGTAAAAAAACTTCATGTTAAAAATAGATTTCAATTCATGTCCAAGTTTAAAAGCCATGCTAATTATTTTTTTTTAAAAAATGTCTTTATAGTTAAAATCAATAAAGCACTGATTAAAAACAACAAAATATAATGACATTAAAAGGACAACGTTTCACCCAGACATCCAAGGGCAGCATCAGGTCATAAGAGCCTACTGGCTACTGAAGATGGTTCAGTATCTACAGTATACCATTATCAGTATACCAGTATCAGTAAACAGTATATCAATATACCAGTATCAGACCATCTTCAGTAGCCAGTAGGCTCTTATGACCTGATGCTACCCACGGATGTCTGGGTGAAACGTTGTCCTTTTAATGTCATTGTATTTTGTTGTTTTTAATCAGTGTTTTATTGATTTTTGCTATAAAGACATTTTTTTAAAAAAATAATTAGCATGGCTTTTAAACCCGGACATGAATTGAAATCTATTTTTATCAGTGCCGGCCATGAAAGCTTTTGTTCTTTTTTAAACTTTGTGTTAGTTTGCCTGCACCGACATACTTCCATGACAGTCCTTAACATGTGGCTATTTGGTTTTCCTCCACAATGTGAACTTTTGCAAATTCAGTAACAACTAAAGAGTTGTTCACGTTATGTCCGCGCCCAGGCACCTATTTCTGTGTGAATGCCTATACATGCGTTGGCCCAGGTACTGGAGTCCTTGAAACTCCCATGGTCAGAATGGATAGTTCTACTTGGCATCCCTTTACTCAGGGTTGATTGTCTGCATCATTTGTAAGTTGTTTATTCTTCTTTTGTTAATCTGTGGGTTCATGGGTTTTTGTTTTTTTTTGAGATTGTGCCACTTTTTAACGCAACCACACACCCACCTTTTTCATACATTGTTGAGTGTGTCACAAAGCAAACATATCTGAAAGAGGGGGGAAATATAAACTAGACGCAAGTGGTGATGAAAGTGAATCGCATCCCCCTTCGGCCCAAATTCCCATAACGGTATATCAGTACTCTAGTGGTCGGTTCTCTCATTATCTTGACTCGTAAAATGTGAATGGGCTCCACTGAAAAGCATTGTGTTTGAGGTGATAGGGAATTTCTTTCAGTAGATATTTTTGTAGATTTTCACGATGCGACCATATCCTTGAATTAAAAATCCGCATGTTGCCCGGAAACTCCGTCGTTATAGATATAAAAATCAATTTATTTCAAAAATAAATTTCACAGATGTTAAAATGTACTTTTGACATTTCGCACACGTCACATTCGTGGCATCATCAGAAATGTAACATTTCTGATAAGAAATTTCTGATAAGAAATTTCTGATGATGCCACGAATGTTACGTGTGCAAAACGTTAAAAGTATGTTTTAACATCTGTGAAATTTATTTTTGAAATAAATTGATTTTTATATCTATAACGACGGAGTTTCCCGGCAACATGCGGATTTTTAATTCTTTCAGTAGAGTTTGGTCGGTGGTGGCTTATGCACATGTCCAAGTCACCCCTTGATGGTGTAGTGAGCAAACAATGAGCACCAGCAGCCCATTTAGTGATAGATGATAGAGTAGATCTGAGTAAAATGTTTTGCTGGTGCTCCATCCCTGCAAACCTCACTAGGTGGATACTTGCAAAAGGTGGGGGGAAACATGGAAACAAAAGAGGTCTCTAGTTGCAAAATCTATTAAATAGGTGGATATACTGTATGCACAATCAGCTTAACCTTACAGTGAAGATCACATGGATATATTGGGGAAAAAAACCTGCATTTGCTGCAACTGAAGACTACTTTGCAAACAAGAAGTGCCTGATTTAGCCACACAGCCTTCTCGTGTGCTTAGTATTGTTATTTCTCTGCAGTGAGTGAGCCCAGTTGTTCTTGGCCACAAGACCTTCCTTTGGCTGGCGAGGTGATTGTCCAAATGCAGGTTGCTTCTGTGTACAAATTGACTCGTCACTCTGTGGTTTGGCTAGTTGGTATTTCCACTTCTCCTGTCTTCTTCCTCAATCATGTTCCTGAGCTGCAACTAGTGGCAACAGGGAACTACATTCTTCCTTAGCTTTGGGCTGCTGATTTGCTACACTGATCACTGTCTTGGAAAAATATGTAGGGCAAGCCGGAGGTGAATGAAATCTTCACATACAGTCCTTTGGATTCTAGCCCTAATATTCATTAAATTGGAGCAATAACCTTTTGATTTCATTCATACCTTCTCTGGCATAGATAAATAGGGATGAGGATTTACCTGTTGCTATTACAGGTGCAAGAGCTATGTCAGAAAGAATAGATGGCAGCAGTTGTTCTCCCTTCCTTATCTGGGCTGGGCCATCATACGACTGCATGTATGATCAAGACTTGCAGTTCATGCAAGATTTAAAGCTGGTTCTGCAAAGATAAGTGTCTTGGATTAAATTGGTCATCATCAGAAGTTTTCTCACATGTTCTGGCTGGACTCCAGTGGAGCCTTTAAGAACTACATGGCAGGGGAAATTCAGCATGTAAATACAGTGATAGGAAGAGTCACCAGATGCATTTCTGCTTGTCACCCAGTTGTTAAAAGCACAGGAGGCTTGCCTGAAAAGTGGAATTGGCAACTGGAAAAGTTGTGCACTGGTTTCTGGCTAGGATGAAATACACCAACATTAGATACCATGAAGCACCAACAGTAGCATTTGTCCTCTGTAACACTCTTTCCCTTAGCATCCATTTCAATTCTACAGTTGAAATTGCATTTTGAACTAATTCAACACGGTCCCATTAAAGCCACATGTCCCCCTCCGAGAATTCTCTCACCACCCAGTCACCCAGCCTTCTTATGAACAAAGTGGATTCATGTAAATTTATGACCATGTTTACTCTGCTCCTTGACATCAATGAAAGAGAGGGATGAAGGTCTTCCCACCATCATGTCTGTATAAAATTTGGTTCCCTGTGAATCTTTCCAGGCTCTTCTGCCTCCTAATGTTCTTTTATCCTGAGATCACGTACAAGAGGATGATATCCTTGCTGGTTTAAACATCCTTCCTCAGGAGATTCACCAAAGCCAGGTGAAGTCTCCATGTTCCTGAAATGATGCAGGATCTCTCTCTGTCTTTAGGTCTATATATAATGAATACAAACCCATCTGAATCTAATTAATCAGAGAACAGCTCTGGGTCTCCTTTAGAGGCAGTCATTCAGCCAACTCCTAATCAGGAGAAACCACCCCACCCCATTGTAGTACCAGCTATGGCACCTGTGCCCTTGACTTCCTTCATATGTTGCCCATCTTATCTAAGCATCTGTTATAAGTGCCCTTAGGTGCAGCTCTCTCACAGTGCCAGTAGCTTACAAGCCATTGATTTGATGCTCCTTATCTCCCGTTTCACCCTCTGTAGCTATTCTTGCCTTTTAATGACTATTTGCGCTGATTACAAGTTAACACGATGTTAGGAGTGAAAGTATAATCAGCAAATAGTATCCACAGCGGGTGTGGGGAAAAGACTGCACCCTTTTCCTATGGAGGAGGTGAACAGTGTGTAAAAGAGACTGCCTAAAAACTATCAGTCTATCCTCACTTATCAGCTTGTCCTCACATCCCAACTAAATTGGGCTTAAGATCGGTTTGCTTTTCGGCAGCCTAAAGGGATGGTTCGGAATCTTATTTCCTCATTTTGGCATGCAAAACATTCCACTGGTGACCCCTCTCCACCTTCAGTTGTAGGCTTCATCTCATTTACTGGCCAATTTCAAGTGGCAGTCAGGTAACACATTCTAAAACATACCTGCAAGCTCCACTCCAAAAAGAAAAGGAAACAGGAAAAACCAAAATGCAAAATATATTAAGTGTGTGTGTGTGTGTGTGTGTGTGCGCGCGCGCGCACATGCGCGCAGAGGAGTAGCCAGACCATTTTTCAACGTGGCCCAAACCCTTGACGCCCCCCCATAAAAACGCGCGGCCGTAACCCTTGACGCCCCACGGCGTGGCGCCGCAAAAATTTGGAAGCCCACCAAAGTCCTCACCCACCCTGCAACAATGTCCTCCCCCCCCCCCCAGGTACTCTGGAGCCTGCTTTCCCACCCTCTCAAACTCCCTGCACCCTCCAGAATCCCACCAGGACCCCCACCAAAGAATCACAAAGGAGCCTATGCAAAGATTCTAGAGGAGTAAGGACAACCTTGAGAAGCGGAGAAGAACCAGAGAAGGAGGAGGCCAGCTGAGGGAGAAGAGAACAAAGGGAGCTCTGGAAGGGAGAGTGGGGCAGAAGATCCTGGAACAGAGAGAGAGAAACTGAAAGGGAAGGGGAGTCTTTTTTCGGGTTTTAAAAAGCTTTTTAGGGTTTTTTTTTAGCACTAGCGCGGGGCTTGTAATCTTTAGTGTATGCTTTGCGTCACTTATCTGTATTCTAGGAGCCTCCAGCGACGACCTACTCCAGCGTGACGATCTCTTCCGGGGCGCAGATCGTTCCTCTGCTCTGCGCTGCTGGGCGCTTTACAGAGTTCGCGCCAGGGGCAGAGGAACGATCTACGCCCCGGAAGAGATCGTCGCGCTGGAGTAGGTCGTCGCTGGAGGCTCCTAGAATACAGATAAGTGACGCAAAGCATACACTAAAGATTACAAGCCCAGCGCTAGTGCTAAAAAACCCCTAAAAAGCTTTTTAAAACCCGAAAAAAGACCAAAACAAAAATGAAACTTAAGGAGCCTCCCGCCCCCCCCCTGGAGCCCTTCCGCCCCTACGCCCTGGGGCCCACCGCACCACCGCACCACATCAGACGACGCCTCTGTGTGTGTGTGTGTGTGTGTGTGTGTGTGTGTATTTATAAACACCTACGCCTTCCTTGTACTACAAGGAAGTTATGGCATTTCAGTAAGTTTGTCAGCAGAAATATAAGAAGTCCCTCCCCATTATAAAAAATTATGACTATTACAGGAAGTCCACAGTTAAATGGAGTTCAGTGTTTTGCATGATCTATGTGATCAAGTAATCTAGGTAGAACCATTTGTTCTTTCTAAGCAAAGGGCTCCATTATTGTCTACGTCAAAACCCCATAATGTGCATGCTCAATGTGCATGCTCAAGAAAGCAGCTAAGTGAACATAAGCAAGTCCCTTTCAAATCACTCTGGGATGTGCAAAAAAGTCAATCGTCATGATTAACAGCACAATGCTATGCATGTCTACTCAAAGTAAGCCCCATTGAGTTCAATGGGACTTACACCCAGGTAAGTGTGTTTAGGATTGCAGCCCAAGTCATTTTGAAGTTAATGCAACTGAGGTTAATCACAATGAACTTGCACTAATTGATTTCAATGGTGCATAATCATGACTAGCTTTCTTTGGATATAGCTCTAAATGAGGATTTACCTAACTGCAGTCATGTTTGCACCATGTGATCAAAAGTTACCAGGTTGCATCCTAAAACCAAAAAGTAGACAACATGCCTTTTGTAGTAATTGTATAGTTGCAGTTATTAGTTTCTATTTGCACCATGGGAAAATATAGGGAATTTGACCATGTTTCAGGAGAATAAAAGATTATGCAAATACTGTTTCCCCAAAAATAAGACAGTGTCTTATATTAATTTTGGCTCCAAAAAATGCAGGTGGTCTTATTTTCAGGGAGGTCCTATTTTCCCAACCTGTGGTGCGACCCCTTCCCGGAGACCCCCCCGGCACTTACTTTGACCGATTAAAGCTTCATTCTTTCCCGAGGGTGCAAGGCTCTGCAAGACCTGCACTTGTCCACCATGGAGAAGACGTGCTAGAGAGACTCTGCAAGGTTGCAACCTCCTTGCTGGCCTCTCTAGCACATCACCTCTATGGTGGACTCATGTGCAGGCCTTTCAGGCCTTGCACCCTCGGGAAAGAATGAAGCTTAAATCTGACAAAGTAAGTGCTGGGGGGGGGGGTGTTGCGTGCGTCTGGCTGATGATTCTAGCTAGGTCTTATTTTCAGGGGAGGTCTTATAGAGTATTTATAAGTGCCAGCAAAAAATCACGCAAAAAAAAATGACGGCAAGTCTTACTTACTCCTTGCCACAGGATGTGGTGATGGCATCTGGCCTAGTTCCCTTTAAAAGGGGTTTGGACAGATTCATGGAGGAAAAGACCATCACAGGTTACAAGCCATAAGCAACCTCCTGGTTTTAGAAGTGGGTTTTCTCTGTGCCAGGTGCAAGGGAGTGACAATGGGAAACAGGTTATCTTGTGCTCCCTGAGGCATCTGGTGTGATACAGGAAGCTGGACTAGATGGGCTTTTGGCCTGATCCAGCAGGGCTGTTCTTATGTACTTTCGGGGGAGGTCTTATTTTCAGGGAAACAGGGTAATGCACAGAGAAGAAGAACAAGCAATTCTCCCAGCCTCTGTAATGCTGCAAGGGTCAAGTGTGTTATGTGTGTCTATATATAATATGCTTTTATTTTAATTGTTTCTGCTGCTTTCATGACATGACCATTTTTGAGTAGAGCAATTACTCTATCCTAAGGCTTCCACTGAGGAATTGTGAGGTGGTATATACATATTGTCATACAATATATTGTAAAGTATTTTAGACAGAGAAGACTAAACGTGTGGACTTTATTCTGGATACCTAATGTCCATGATTTTTAAATATGTAAACATCATGCGTAGTGGGAAATATATTTCTGACTTTCAGAGAAGAGCAGATTCTGGCAGTATGGTCTTTGGTTGGGGCATATGTATGTAGCCCAGGCTTTTGTACCCTTTAAGAATGGGTACAACATACAACACAGCTACACCTACCCAGAAAGCTGGTCCTTCAACATAGGACATACTAATAAGTGTATATTGCCAATAATACTGTTCCCACTGTAATACCCTGAAAAACTGATAACAGCTGATTATATATATTTGGTTTTCATTTTTTTTTCTGTCCAGAGTATCTCAAGGGCAGTGTTGGCAATCCAAGCTCAGGGGCTAGGATTGCCAACTGCTGAAAGGTCTTGTTTTGAATGATACTTTTTGGTCAAACAACAGCTTCTGTTGGCCACTGTCCACATACTGATGGCATGGATGGTCTGAAGCATATCTAGCTTTCCCACCACCAGCAGGTACAGTGTGTCTATGAGAAGACCGAGGCATTTGAGAAGAGCAACCCCCCCCCAGCCTTCTGCAGGGATACATGCTACAAGCAGTAAACTGTACACATATCATATTGTCCTGAGTATAAGACGCACCTGATTATAAGACGCACCCTTAACGTTTGGTGCCATTAAAATTTTTTAATTAAATCACTGGCACTAAATTGCAACAGCCTGATTATAAGACGATTATAAGACGCACCCCTAGTTTAAAAACTTAAATTAGGAGAAAAAAGTGAGTCTTATACTCAGACCAATACGGTATAAGAGAGCCAAGGCTATTGAGAAAGAAGACATATGCACACTGTTCTCTCACCCAAATAAACTGTTATTTGAGTATCATATCAATAAAGGCCTATTAACTTTAGGGAGAAATGTTTTTAGTCACCCAAACTATTTCCCCCCATTTTATGACCTGCATTTCAAAGTCTGCTCTGTTCTGTACCCATTTGCCCAGGCAGGGTATTTATGGCTCAGCAGTTGTTCCCAGCCGCTCAGCCACAGATGAGGAGGAAGAGGAAAGCATTAAAGAAAACAAATGACCTCATAACCACACCCAACAAACCTATGTCACCCACTGACATTTTCTGGTGATAAAAACGTACCAATCATTGAACACTAAATTGGTTTTCCTATTTACACAAATAGGCTTGACTTTGAATGGAAGTCGCTTTTGGACCTTATGAGTGACCGAGGACCTCTGGTGGATCTGCCTAGTAATGGCCTAGTTTTGTACACGGAGCAAAGAGCTTGGCCGTTAACTTTATTCAGCAATAAATAAATAAATAAATAAATCCCCTAACTTAGTCATGATGACAAACTCCCACTGAGATCAATGGGACTTATCTCATTAAATTTCACCTGATGCTTAGTCATAATTTTCTTTGGACACCACCTTTTAGAATAGCTAGTACCGGTATTTGAGTTTAGCTTTCCTTGTTCTTTGGGCCAAATTCCAAGTTACATCAAGTGTGTCATTAATGCATATATCCTCCTCCCCCCCCCCCCCAATTAGGAGCTGTGTGATAGAGAGCCCTGGATCAAGGCTGTGATAGAGCAAAGCCCCTCTCTACCCCTGCTACAGTCCTTATCTGGATTGGCATCCCTTGTGGCTCCCTCTCTACCCCTGCTACAGTCCTTATCTGGATTGGCATCCCTTGTGGCTCCCTCTCTACCCCTGCTACAGTCCTTATCTGGATTGGCATCCCTTGTGGCTCCCTCTCTACCCCTGCTACAGTCCTTATCTGGATTGGCATCCCTTGTGGCTCCCCTTCCACCCTCCAAGCACATCAGTGTTAATGATGTACTTAAACTAATGTCGTTTGGCTCTTAGCTCAGATGGTGAACATGTGACAGGCCCTGAATAGAATTGACATTACCTACCCTATGTTAAGGGAAGATGGACTGACTGAGAGGCACAAATCCAACAAGTGCAGTCTCCCCTCTTGACTGATGATGGATAAGGCTATACTTCCTGAGTTTCTGCCTGTCATAGGCTAGAAACCTTTGTTATAAGAAAGCAAATTGCTGAAGGTCACTTTCATGCTGTATGAGCAAGCTCAATAACAAAAATGTGTACCATTTCATGAGAGAAAACCTTCTGCAAGCGAGCAAACCATGCAGAGAGGATTGGTGTTAATCATCAACCATGATCACAGTCCCAAAGGCTTCACAACCTTTACTTTCTTCCTCTCCCACCATGCCCAGAGTTTTCCCACTTTCAAAACCAATGTGTCAGTCTACTTGCTGTATTGTCTATGATCAAGGCTGCCAAGTCTGAAAGATGGTATGGGAGAAGGGGGGCTTTAACCCTTTGCCAATCTGACTAGAAAGGCAGCATACTATCTATACTAACTGTGCAATCCACTGTAAGTTTAAGGTGTCGCAAGAGTACTGTAAGATACTTTTGCAGCACCTCTAGAGTAAGCGCCACTCTGCTGCCATCCCTGGACCCGGCCACTGACCGCAGGTAGGTTCTGGGCGGCGGAAGAGCGGGCCATTGGCTGGCCAGGACTGGGAGGGGATATCGGCGCTGGGTTGCGCTGATATCCCAAGCCCCTTCCTGGGCCGGGCCAGTCTGCTGAGTCGGCTGCAGAGCTGGCACGCATCTGGAGGAGGCACACTGGAGCCTCTGGCGCTTACACCGGGGGGGGAGGGGGTATTTGTCCCCTTCCCCCAAGGTGAGCCCTGGCCGTGCTGGCACGGGCTGCATCCTGTGCAGGATACAGCGGGGCCAGCCATTTAGGCCAGCTGCTGCAACTTGTGCAGGATTGGGCTGTAAAGGGTACAGCCAGCCTCTATTTTATGTTGCCATGCTGAAAAAAAGTGGGAGAGTCCAGTTTGATAAGAGTGGTCTCTTACCCTTCAAAATAGGTTTACTGGTAACTTGTGAACAGCCCTGCAGCAGATCACGGTCATAAGAATTACAGGCAGTGGACCAGGCAGGAAAGTGTCTGCAAATGCGTAGGGTTGATTCTTTTAGACCAGCAGTTGTTAAATTTTTGGGTCTCCAGAGCCCTTTACACTCCTAAGTGGGGTTTCAGGGAACTGCAGAGCACTGGTGCAAAACAGACAGGGAGGGTGGCCACTTGTAGTGTGGAGCCCCTGAAGGGGTCTCAGGGAGTCACAAACTGTCCTAGATTCTAGAAGCACACTTTGAGAAACGCTCTTTTTGATCATTAATGCGCACGCACGCGCACGCGCACACACACACACGCACACACACACACACACACACACACACACACACACACACACACACACACACACACACACACAGAGAGATGAATTAGCATACATTTTCCTGGGCTAGATTTACTGGCAAGAAATGGGTGATGTGAGCATTCTATTCCAAAGCCATTAAAAGAGGTGTGGCCTTACTGGAAGGGCAAAAGATAACACTGCATGGAGACATGAAATGTAGCAAGTTTTGCCACGTTTATTTTTGGAAAAACACAGCCAAAACAAACCCACAATTGGATTCCCCACAGCAGCCAGTACTCCTACAAGTAGCCACCACTCTCTTACCAGCTGCATGCAAGAAGAGTCTCCTGCTGAAGAGCCAAGAACAAACCAGCCCATTTAAACTGCCCCATTCTTGGCACAAAGTTAGAAGAGGAATTCTAGGAAAGGAAACGGGGGAGGGGGAGAGAAAAATGACAGAGAGGCAGGTAAGAGAGAAACCAAAAAGACAGAAAGAACTTTAAGTCAGTTCCAGACAGGAGCTTTTAAGAGGAAGGTTACACCAGTTTGAGTCACCTGACATTGCAGAGCCTTACAGATGTACGAGAATCCATGGAGAGACCACAGAGTATGGCAGCTTTACATTCGGAAGTCAGGCACTGCAATGGATAGTTTGATAACAGGGGAAGCATAAATGGTAAAACAGTATCCAAAGATGTGATACTTTTCTTGGAATCCATATGCCTGGAAAATGTTCGATGCTTCAAGGCAGAACTCATTAGGAGCTAAATTATCTTCTTTTTTCTTTAGGTTTAAAGTACCTCCAGTTTGCTTTTAGCTTTGCATCCACACAAGTTTAAACGTCTGAAATCAGCAGCTTTTCAAGGACCAAATTCTTCATGGGTTACCCTTTCAACTAGAAAGTTTTTGGCTGAAATAATGGGTTGGTGAGTTAAAATATTCAACACTTAGAATGTCATTCTGCTTACCGGTACTTTGCTGAGAAACAAATCAGGGGTGTGAGATTCCCAGATTTGTGGGGAAAAAAATACATCATGGGGTATAATTTTTGTTTTACACACACATACAAATTTAGGGCCAAATGGGAAATCGTAAGGGGGGGGGGGGGAAGGAGATTAGCCTTTTCATTCTATTCGGATCACACTTGCTCCCAAGCATGTTTACCCAGAAGTAAGTCCCCACTGAAGTCAATGGGGCTTATTTGAGAAGCATGAATAGGACTTCTGCAGCTACTGGGTGCAATCCAGAGAAAGTTGAGCCTGTGCCATTGAAATCCAGTCCCAGTTAAGTGCACAAGGTCCAATGGTCCATTTCTGAAGTGTAGCTCAGGGTGCAGTATACGTATACCTGCCATTAAAGTCAAAACTGCCATTTCTTTAAATTGAGCTGGATTGTGTCCCGAAGTTAAAAATGTTAGATTTAATTTCTCCAAAGCCTAATTGTTTTTCTTTTTTATTTATAAGTCTCACAAGTTAGAAAACTTCTAAGGTTTTTAAAAATGGGAAGAGAGAAAAACTGAATTAGCCCTGTAAATATTCCTGTAGGGTTCCTGTTCTGTTCCCAAAAAATGGTCCTTGTTTTCTTGTAAGTTACTTGGCAATGGAAGGCAGTCCCCCCCCCCCCCGAACAAAATAAGTTCCTGAACCTGATGCTCCATCTACCCTTTGACATATCAGTCTAGGAAGAAGGTAGGCAGATTAGTCTTATACATTTTCTGTAATATGCATGGCTAAATTGCTTTTCTTGCCTGGGAAAAACTACCCCAAACTATCTCCAACATCTTGACTATTTGCCTCCCCACAAGCCAAAAAACAAAAACCCAACCAAATCAAGTCAAAGTTTGCATTCATACAGACATCCCCAGCAAAAAAGAAAAAAGGCTGCTGTTCCCATGGTATCTTTGATGTCATAACCAAAGATGTTTTGCATTTGATCAAGCAGGACAGATAACACCAAGAGCAGACAGAACATGGTTTCTTTTCAGACAGTACCTCTACGTCGTCTGCTCTTTGATCATCCTCTCAGAGTAAATGGACCATGTAAAGTGACCCAATGTTTTGCACGCTGGATGACTTTCTAAATACGAAAAGCAATGATTTCCCCCTCCCTGCCCCATATAGAAGGAGGAAGGAGCCTGTGCTCTGGCTTTAAGAGACAAGCGTTGCTTTCAGTCTCAGGTATGCTCTTGCTATACTCTCACTTTGGCTCAGGCTCAACTGCAACTGGAAACAACCCTTGCATAGCAGATTCACTTCAAGGCTGGTAAGCAAGGCCAAAATAAAAAAAACTACCGTATTTATTGGCGTATGACACACTTTTTTGTCTACATTTGTGACCCAAAATAGTAGGGTGCGTTTTATACGCCAATACTAAAAAAATCCCTTTCCCCCCTTGCCCGTTTTAAAGCATTTTCGGGCTTACCGCGTTTTTCCGGAGCCAGAGAGCTCCCTTGTGCTTTCTTCCCTAACTAATCTATCCAATCTACAGCTGTTTGTCGGGTTTAATTTATGCACGTGCATGAGTTGAGCTTCTCAGCAGCCAGCAGAGGGCGCTGTGCTCCTCAGTTAAGTTCAGCTGAGCTGCAGAGGGTGTGGCCTTCTCAGCTCTCCTCGGAAGGGTAAGCTTCTGAACTGGGCCTAGTTGGGGAGGCTTTGGAAACTGCATAGGTGGGGTGGGGTAAGAGTTGAGTCTGGGTGTTTTTTTTGTACTTTTATGTTGTTTACTTTGGAAACTGTGCATGGGTGGGGTGGGGTGGGGTGGGGTGGGGTGGGGTGGGGGAAATGAGTTGAGTCTGGGTTTTTTTTTACTTGGGGTAAATGTTTTTTACTTTGGAAACTGTGCATGGGTGGGTTGGGGGAAAAAGAGTTGAGTCTGGGGTTTTTTTGTACTTGGGATTTATGTTCTTGTGCATTTTGTTCATGTGTCTTATTGCTGTGTGTTTTAAAAGAGATCCTGGTATTTTTGTGCAATTTATGTAAATTAGCTAATTAAGCAGCCAAGCAGTAAGTGGCCAAGTGGCCCAAAAATGCTTTAAATCTTTTTTTTCTTGAAACCCAGGGCCAAAAGGAAGGTGCGTCTTATACGCCGGTGCGTTTTATACGCCGATAAATATGGTATATACCTTTTGCATTCTCCTGAGTTACCAGCTTGTTTTATATGGGCCATGAGCCATCTGGCTTCTAACAGCAATCAATATTTGGAGGTGGAATGTGAATCTCCTTTTCTTGTGGGCAGAAGCATCCACCAGTTGCCCCATTTCTTCCTTTAAGACATACTACTGAACAGACACAGGTCTGAGGTCACCTCTGTAAATATCAACTCATGTACAGGTGTGTAATAAATAACTCCACCTAAGCCACCTCCAAAACTCTGCCCGTCTCTTCGTCAATCACAGAAACCCTGGCGCTCTAGTCTGGCAAATAGGAAGCCACAGAGTTTAAACGTGTACACTCTAATGGATGTTAAGCAAGATTCTCCAATTCAAGAGGGATTCCCAGCACAGGTACAGAGAGAGCCAAGAATGCACACTGGCTTTACAGACAGATTAAACATTGCTATAATTCAGCAATACTGTGCTGCTTAGCCCGACTGCCTAATCCCCAGCCCCCACTCCATTCTGTCACCTAGTGTACCCTCAAAGAAAGCATCAACTCTCCAACGTATCCAGTTTAGAGGTTGGGGGGGGGGGCAGGAGAGAAGCAGAGGGAAGCCCCACCACCAACCAAAGGGAAGGGCAGGTCTAAACTAGAATCTGTTGTCCCTTATTGGGCAGTTTTCCTTGCCCTTTCAGTGAATAGCTAATAGTTCTACTGAAAGTTACATTCTTGATCCTAGGACTCTCCTCACCTCATAAGGCACAGGAAGCAGACGAGGAAAGTACTATTCCCACTTTATTCCTGAATTGATGTCAGAGGTGTCACTACGGTGGGGGCGGTACTGTAAGTTTCGTGCCGTCCTAGTCCCTGTTTACTCCCTGGTATGAGGTGGCCCCGCCCCCTCACCTTCAGAGCCATTCAGTGGGGCGAAGGCAACAGGCAGGAGACTCCCTGCCCATTGCCTTTGCCGCACTGAATGGCTTCGAAGGTGAGAGGGCAGGGCCACCTCGTACCGGGGAGTAAACGGGGACTAGGACAGTGCGGAACACAGTACCGTCCCCACCGTGGTGACACCTGTGATTGATGTCCCTTTCTATCACTTCCACTCAACCAATCTGGAGTCTAGAAAAACTACCCACCTGGCGCTTCTTTCTGAAGAATCCTCACTACCTCCCTGGTGGCAGATGAGCACCCCCAGATCTTCCCTCTGAGCAACATGCTTCAGCAACCTGTACCTCAAAAACCAAAACAACAAAAAAACCGACAACCACCACCAGACTGACTAAGAAACAAGACCCAAGTCTTATTGGCTCTACACTGGGGCCCATCCCCCACAGGCATGTGCCACTGCTAATCAGGACAGCAGGTGGCCTGCCACTGCTATAGCTCCTCTGCACAGCAGGCCAATGAAGGGACAACTGTGCCCCTCTGTTGTTTTCAAGCCTGTTGGAAGTCTTGTTAGATTCCTTCGCTTCACCTCTACCTTTAGGAACTGGCAGACACCGAGGCATTCTAGGCCAGCACTTGCTCGCTCAAGGCACTTTTGGAACCCACTGCTGCTGCTTGACTCTTGTTCTGGGCATTGTACAATACGTGACTACAGTGACATCATAGCAACATCAACCTCCCACATCCTCAGCCTCTGCATGCTGTTGCTAGTCTGACTCTTGGCGAGAGTTTGAGTCAAGAAGGGTTGACTTAAGTTGAGTCAGGAGAACCCACTGGGTAGACAGAGGCCAGAATTTTGAAGTATACCTTCTTGCATGACCTGTTCTCTGCCCCCCATGCAGGGAAACGAGGGAGTTCAGAGTCCGAGAGTCCACAGTACGGAGACATGCAGTTCCTTTGCGGTTTGCCGCCTTCATCCTGAAGCTGCAGGTGGAGACCAAGCCTCCAACTCCAATCTCAAACCTGTGTGCAGGTGAACTGTCGGCTCTGTAGCCACCGGGCTATGGTAGGGCGATTTCTCTGTTTGACAAATGGTAAACCCCCCCCTCCCACGTGCTTTCAAGGGAGTAGATTCTCATCAATCCCCATCTTGGAAACCACCAAAAAGCAGGACATCAGCCTAGAAGAGGATGCTGACCACCAACACACAGAGTTAATAAATAAAAAATATGTCCTGAAGCAGCAGTGTGGGAGGAGCTCCTAAAAAGGGAACCAATCCCTTTCAAACAGCTCTTTCTGGTCCAATCCCCAATTTGGGGAAAAAGGGTGGTTACAGTTAGTAAGCATCCATGTTAAAGATGAGGCAATCGCATTGTTGCAGTGGCTTAGAAAAATACTAAAAGGTGCCTGCTACGACTTTCCCAATGCAACTGAGCCACACTCGGCGGCAGCCTCTGAGAAGAGGGAGTCCGCAGCCCATTGGTCTCGTCTCCCCCCAGTTCCTAAATCCTTCCAGAGAAAATAGCACAGATCCACAGAGCTCCATGGCTGCCTGTCCCCTTCTTGCCAGCAGACTGCAAAGGTGATATGGACAATGCTCCGAAGTCCTGCCTCACGTCTGCTCTGCGCCTGCCCCCATGGCTCCTGCTACCTCATCCTTGGCTTGGGGTTCCATGTAGATTGGAGTCACTGAAGCAGGTTTCTTGGATCTAAAGAGAAGTAAGAAAGAGACATAGATAACCGGAGGCTTTTGACATTTGAACTCGAACACACACACAGCTGTGTAAGCAGCTGAAGCTTTATGGATGGAGAAAAATACAGGACGATTGCCTGGGTGTCTTGGCACAATAGCTTCACAGCTACACAAAGCATACCCCCCCACTGTACACTACCAGCTGTTTCTCTCCCCACTACCTGGTAGTTGTCTCATCTCAGCTGTCTTTTGTCAGACTCTTAGAGTCAGGTGCCACCAGTCATCTCCTTCCTAGCTTAACTGCCTCCACACATCCAGCCTCTCAATGCCCACAGTCTCCTCCCGGCTAGGGAATTGCTATCCAATGGAACACTATGAAGCATTATGACTATTTAAATTCTTCACAGTGTTCCACTGCATAGCATGCCACATAACAGCATCTTGCCAAAGTTCTCTGCAACTTTTGCTTTGTTAATGAGAAATGAATTGGGCACCAGGTGGCAGCAGAGAGTAGCTATGACAAGACCTCAGACTAGGGGACATTTCTCCTCCTGTTCAGTCATATCAAGCTCATTTGATGAGGAGGTGGTTAGCAGAGGAAGCACAGGAGAACATCAGGAGAGGAAATGCCTCAACTCAGCAGTCTGGCAGTGAACCGGTTGGGAAGAAACAAGGTTTACATGGCGGGGGGGGGGGGGGGCATACGGACACCAATGCAAACTTACGAATATGGCGAGGCAGGGACTCCTACTACCAAGAAGTGGTTTTTCTTCCGGAAGAGCCGCCACAGTCCTTTGTGGTTTCCACGAACATCCAGATCCCAGACATGGAGGCACTAAGGACAGTGGAAAGACGACACTTTACATGCCAGTTTGACCGAGTCAACCATGTAATGGAATCTCCAGAACCCAAAAAGGCTGAGTTGCTTTAATGACCCATTTTCTGCATTGGCTTTGGATTCGGGTACTGTCCAGGATGAAAAACATCTGATGATACATCAACAGGCTGCGTAGGAGGAAAGTTTGGAAGTTACCTTGGCAAGTTGAGTCCAGGTGGTGAAGTCTGCTTCCTGCTCCATCTTAATGTACATCACATAGATCTTTCCTTCAGTATCTGGCACAAAGTAGTCTTCACAGGGGTTCTTGCTGTGATCCAAAACTTCCGCCTCACTGAAGGAGGAAAAAAGAGAGAGGGCATGAGCAAAAGAAGAGTCAACAGACTCTCATATGCATGCACACACACACACACACACACACACACACACACACACACACACACACACACACACAAAGAGGAAACCTGCAATTCAGGAAATCTGCAATTCAAGAAATCTCAGGTGGCTTCATGTACATGTCAATTTATTAAAGTGTGGTGAAAAAATCTAAAATTAAAGAGACAGGAGTCATAACAGTAAGTCTACTCTAGAGGAATGGCCTACGATTTTCTGTTGTTCAAGGACATCAGGTAAAAATGACAATTTTTTTTCATTCCAACACAGTTTGCTCGGCCTTTTCCCCCCACGTAAGGGATAAGGTATTGCAAAATCTCCCCACCAGGAGCTCAGCTTCCTAGCACACGTTACCTGAGCAGTCGATGAATTTCCATCTCATATGCATCTTTCTTTAAGCTGCATGGTGGATAAGGAGAAAGGGTGTGTCAGATAAACGGAGAGAGATTGCCATTTTCCATCTTACGGGTGCAATAGGGCTCTGCTAAAAGGCAGGCCACTCTTGAGCCAGAATCCAACTTCACTAGTAAAAGGCATTCAATAAATGTGGTTAAGACACCAGCCTTTTAGCCCCACTGTAGGAGAGCCTAACCAGGTCACTGGTCCATCCTTCCCCACTGCCTCTTCTTTCCTATTGGCCAGCCTCAGAAAATGCACAAGAACAGGGTTTTGTGTGCACCCCTTCCTTTCACCTTCCTACCCCCCCCTCCAAATGTAAGAGGGACATTGAAGATGCTATAATCCTGAGAATGCAACTTGCAAGACAAAAAGAGGAATGTTCCTATTTATATGCTACCTTTCTGCACACTGATCACATCCCTGGGGTGGAGGGTTTTCTTCCCCCTAAAAATGATGGAAGTACTAATATGGTCACGTTTAGGGGGCTATGGTGTGGCTAAGTGAACAAATTCACCACTGATACACTGGAGAGGTGCATCAACAAGAAGGTTATACTCCTTGATTAGACCAAGGGATGAAACGCTGGTTCTACAAAGTCTACGAACACTCACCTCTCCACGTTTTTAAGCTGAACGTTGGGGACAGTGTTGAATTTGTGCTTTTTGAAATAAGCTTCCTGGGGGAAGGAGTGGAAAGAAAATATTTAGGAATCGCTTACCTCTGTCAATATTAAACCTAGGTTTCCATGCACCTCTATGGCATTGGGGGGGGGGGAAATCAGGGCCTATGCACACAGAAAAAGAGAAGAGGGCCCTCCCCAACTAGTGAGCAACTTCATCTGAATGACGTGCTGCATGGAGGCAGGTGACCAGGGAAAAATTTAAATCTGGTATTCAGAGCGCAATGCCTCTGTGTGAGGAGGTTTCATTTAGTTCTCATGACGCATGGATTCTTCTCTAGCTGTAATAAATGGTCAATATGGACCATGAACCACTTCTCTGAAGGTCAAAACTGTGGTTGGTAAGCCACAGTTCTTCTGCAAGCAGAGAAGGAGCGGAACTGCTGGACCATGCTCTGCCTCCAATTATCGTTTCAATACCATGTGTTAGATCTCCGTGAGAAGTTGAAGTGGGGAAGGCAACAGAGGCCACAGCTAATGGATCCAGGAGCAGAAGATGCAGAGGCTGCTGTATCTCTGTGTGTGTGTGTGTGTGTGTGTGTGTGTGTGTGTGTGTGTGTGTGTGTGTGTGTGTGTGTGAGTGAGAGTTAATATGGGTCACTCACATGGAAGTAGCCATTCATGTTGAGGCCAACAATGCCAAAATGGTAGGAGCGCGATACATCCGGGATGATACATTCTCTGCCTTTTCGCTGCTCTGGCATTCGCATCCACATGTCCCAATCCCAAAGCTGAAGGGAAAAAAAAGACCAAAAAAAAACATAAAACATACAGGGCTGCATTGTACAGTGTGTAAAGCTCAGCATACCCGAGAATAATCTACTTCCTCTAACCCCCAGGGAGCACTCATACGATACGACTTTTATCCCCAGCAGAGTCTGAAGTCAAATGATCCAAGTTTAAAAAAACAAAAACAAAAAAAACTTAAGATGCAGCAGAGTTTCACAGTGGCGTCGCTCCGGTAGGGGCGGGGCCGTAAATATCGCTCGGTCCTAGACCTTTTACCGAGCGAGCAGGAGGCGGCCCCGCCCCCTCACTGTCGGAGCCATTCCCGTGTGGAGAAAGCAGCAGGCAAGAGACCCTGCCTGCTGCTTTCTCCGCAGGGGAAAGGCTCCGACAGTGAGGGGGCGGGGCTGCCTCCTGCTCGCTCGGTAAAGGGTCTAGGACCGAGCGATATTTACGGCCCCGCCCCTACCGGAGCGACGCCACTGGAGTTTCTTGGTATTTTCAAAAGTAAAACGTGACCTCCAAAGCAGGTGCAGAACACACATTACAAGGTACTATGAAATATTGTTAAAAAACCCAATGGGGTTGGGACTATACTCAGACACTTCATCTCAATGTGTGAAGCAACAGGTGTGTGGGTCAAGTATGAAAGTACAGTAGGACCCCCATATCCATGTGGGATGGGTTCCTGGCCCCCCCCACAGATACCGGGAATCTGTGGATGGGGGGGGAATACTATCCCCCATGGCCCCCTGTGCCCATTACCTTAGTTAGGCTTCCAGTGCTGGTGATAAGCAAGCATGTCTTTTTCTTTACAAAAAATGCTATAAACCAGCATGTTGGCTTATAGCACAGAGCAGGCTTCCTGCTTGGGAGCCTCTCTAGTTTGGGCAGGAGGTTTGGCTCAGTCGGGAGAGCTGCAGCCTTACATGCCTGAAGATCAAGGCCAAGGATGGCAGACTCCGTCGCCACTGACAAAGCTGCAAAAAAACCCTCTGTGAGAGAGAAAGAGAGGAAACTGCAGCTGGCACTCTATGAGGGGTTGTTGCCTGTCAGTTAATGCATGCGAGGGGAATGCCAGAAAGAGGCCAGACCGTGAAAGGAAACACCTGGAAAGAAGCATTCTACAAAAGATTAGGAGATTTATTGTATTGTAAAAACCATTTGGTTTAGAATTAATTGCCTGCCTATTGTTAACCACCTTGAATTAAAGTCAAAGGAGAAATCCAATGACAAGAAAGGCGGTATATAAATACTGGAATTATTATTAATTATTTTAGTCTGCAGGCTGCTTGCCTGCTCTGTGCTGTCTGACTTATAGCTCTGTGCATGGTGGCTTATAGTGTTTTTGTAAAGAAAGAGATGGGCTTGCTTGGCACCAGCGCTGGAAGTCTAACTAAGGTCATGGATGCAGGAGGCCCCTGGCAAACAGTGGGTAAGTGAATCCGTGGATATGTCCCCCCGCATGCAACAAGAAGTCTCCCCCTTTCCTACTACTTTGCCATTCACCACCCAACTGCTACACTGACAACCCAATCCTAACCAAATTTCCTGCACCGGCGCAGCTGCAATGTAGCACTGAGATAAGGTAACAAATATTTCTTTTCCTTGAAGCCTCCTTGACTGTCCCCCCCCCCCCCCGCATGAGCTTGCGTCCCATTAGCACAGCTGCATTGTCGCTGGAAAGTTAGTTAGGACTGGGCTGCGAGTTCATCTACTGTATAGTGTGCTCAACACTCATATTTGATTACTAGGGGACTATTGTGCTAATCCAGGGCTACTTGCCTGGAAAATTCAGGAAAACGTTAGGCTGTGGTGCAGGTCTGATGTTCTCTCAAAATAACTTGCACCTTAAAAAGTTTGTCAATTCAAAACGAAAGATATCTAAGTGGTGTACTAGAGGTTCCCTACAATCCCAATGCTGCAAGAAGAAATACTGTGCGGCATTCACAGTCACTGCATGTGGTCTCCTACTCAATATTTGGCAATAGGTAAAAAAAAAAAAAAAAAACCAGGCCTTGTTCCATAAGTAGAGACAAAGAGAGGACACTGACTTTTTCTGGTGTTGGCCATTTGGGCTCCAATTCATCCTTGTAGAGGGTCTTCCTCAGTACCCAGCCCAGGCCTGGCATGGTCTCCACACGATACAAGAGAGAGGGGTCTTCGGCTGTGTGCTCATAACCCTAAGGGCCCAAAGAGAAACACTTCAAAAACACTCCTACCTGAAGTGTGTGTGTGGGGGGGAGGGGGCCAGGAAGGCTTCTGTTGAGCACCGAAAAGGAGGGCAGTGAAGGCAAATAGACAGGGCAACCTGAGGGCAGGAAGAGTATTCAAGAACCAAACCATGCGCACCTGGTCGTTCCAGGCAGAGATGCAGTACAAGCTGTCATCTTCTTCTAGTAAATAGATAGACTGGCTTAGGAAGCTGAATTAAAAACAAAACAAAAACCAGGTTTTTTTTCCCCAGATACAAGTAAGTCAACCTCAGAGCAAGTTTGCAGTCAGCAACTGTAGTAGCCTCATTTTGCAAAAGCACATGGAACAAAGTCAACATTGGTAATTCAGTCAAGCGAGGGTGGACATTCAGTAAAATCAATGGAATCAAAAATTAAGCTAGTGGGTAGCCTGAACGACTTCAGTAATGTTCAATTTGGCTATACAGTATAAGGTTTGGTCCATCCTCTTTATTCAAACAATGCACAGACAGACCGACAGACTCTTTGTTGACGAAATGGAATCAAATAAATGTAGAGCTTAGGTTACAGGTTCAGTCAATACCTGAAGAAGTCAATAGAGATGTCCAAGTCTTCTTCCAGCACCACAGCAAATTTGGCATCCTAGAAAGAAGGGGGGAGGGGAGAAACAGATGAGGGATGAGAACAAAGCCAATGGGAGCCAGTCTTCTTGGAAGGAATGTTCTCATCCAAGTGATGGGGACATTCAACAAATCCCAAAAACCTCATTCCTGTCAGTACCCCCACTGGCAAGAATCCAATATGGCATTTTTAAGATGAGCCTACCAAAAACTGCATTTCAGTTCAAACTATGCATTACTTCATATAGGATGAACATGACTTTTTCTAGCTCCATAAAAAAAAATCACATTTCCAAAAACAGGTTCAGAGACAGAATCCCTGCCCATTTCCATTACTGCTTCTATATTTCAAACAATGCTTCCTCAACAGGTGATTACTAGCCTCATTTTCTCAGCTACTAAAACATACTCCCCAGCAAATGCACCTCTAAACATGATCAGAATGAGGGTTCTTCAGACCCGAGTGAACGAGCCCACCAAGAGTGAGAAAAGACAAGCGAGCCAACACATACCGGGTGCAAGCTGAATGTTGCAGTCAAACTGGCCTTGTAGTGCTATGAAGAAGGGAAAAAAAACATGGTCACACATTGCAAAGAATGTAAGCATCTCTCAGAACTTGTTTCACTCTCATCAAATGAATGTGGAATTCCAGGACTGTACTCTGGAATTGCTATCAAGAGTACTACTACGGTGAGCAAGTCATACAGCTTTATCCCGACCTCATGAGTCTGGCCCATCTAGAATGATACTCCACAGGCAGAGTGGCACTATTTGCCCTGCTGCTATATTAAGAATACTGATATATCATTTTTCAACCAAAAGTGGTTCACAAAGCGACTTACATACCAGATACATAAACGTCCCCAAAGCTATATAATCTATAGCTCAAAGTTCACTAGTTTTGTGTCTAGGGCTATAGCAGGTTGATGGTTCAAGCTGAGATCCCTAGACATTTGTACATACAAGCAGAAACTTATATGCTTGTGCACGGACGTCGCTGGAGCGTGGCGGGGGGGCCACCATGACGCGACGCGCGTCACCTCCATGACGCGCGTCACCTCCATGACGCGCGTCACCTCCATGACGCGCGTCACCTCCATGACGCGCGTCACCTCCATGACGCGCGTCACCTCCATGACGCGCGTCACCTCCATGACGCGCGTCACCTCCATGACGCGCGTCACCTCCATGACGCGCGTCACCTCCATGACGCGCGTCACCTCCATGACGCGCGTCACCTCCATGACGCTCCGAGGCCGGCCCGGGAGCCAGCCTCGGAGCGTCCGGCCCCGCCGGCGCTCCAGGGCCCCAGTGCGTCAATACGGGTACTTTAACGGTTTTCGTGCATGCGCAGACTGTTTTGAGGGCAGGAGGGCAGGCCCTTGCCCTCAAATCGGTCTCTGCGCATGCGCGAAAATTGTAAAAGTACCTATATTGACGCAGCGCTTTCAGAAGGCCCTGGAGCGCCGGCCAAGCCGGACGCTCCGAGGCCGGCTCCTGGGCCGGCCTCGGAGCGTCCGGAGGGCGATGCAGGGCAGGGGGGGGGCACCCGGGGCAGGGTGCAGCCGGGTTGCCCCCCCCAAATCACGGAACATAATCGGGGCCTCACTAGGGTGACGCGCGTCCTAATGACGCCACTGTGCTTGTGACAGGGTCTGCAGGGACCATCTGCTTCAAAGCGATGGTCCCTGCAGGGTCTTTTAGGGTAATTGGGACAAACTGTGATTTTTGACAAGGTGCACAGTTCAACAGAACAGGCAGCGAGTCACTACAAAGCTGTCACTACAAAAACGATTTGTGAGAACAAAGAGGAAAGAAAACTCACCTGGGAAACTCGGGCATTTTTAATGCTGATGGGGGTGTGCTGAATTCCCTTCAGTCCAAATAACTCCACCACATCCATGGGCTCCTGGTAAGGAAAGGAGATACATGAGGCTTGCATATAGCTTTTTGGTCCCCATCAACCTTTTGATCCTCATCATCAACTACTTCTTCCAAAGAAGAACATGACAATAAGCTTCAGGTATTTAAAATGCCACCAACAAAGATAACGGAGAACCTTTTCTTCATCGTCACTAAAGTAACAAAAAGGCTTGCAGAGTTACATTCATGGGGGAAAAAAGTGTTTCAAAAGGCACATTTCCTCATTCTTGGGAAGAAAACAACTCTGACCATTCTGCTGCATTCCTCTCTGAAGCCAAGTACAGTACATAATACATCAAACCCCATTAAGTAAACAACCCAGAAACACATTTTGAGATGGAGAAAAATATGCCTCTGGATCTCAAATGTTTTTGGTATCCCAGACTATGTGATCAGTCTTCACCAGGAACGACAGGAAGAAGCCAAAGTTAAAACCAACTCTAAACTTCCTGTTTAATGCAGTTACGATCCCAAGTGTCTCTGACTTTGGTTAGCCAGCACTTCTGCATGCTTAAGATTTGCACTCCGCAGCTCAACAAGCCAGAGTACAAGATAACATGACGAATCTTCTTGCAAAAAACCCAAGTCAGGCACAAAATCACCTTCTTAGAGGCACCATAATTGCTGAACTACAGGTCTATTTATTTCATTATAATTTTTTTTAATCCTTCAAGGACTAGGTCATCCCATAAAAGCAATTACACTTCACAACAATTGTTGCAATTAAATGCTTTAATGCTGCAATTAAAAATGTTTAGCATTAAAACCACAAAAGCCAAAACAACTCAAGCTAGGCCAAGTAACAACTGCAGCAACTTCAGACCAGATGACTCAACACTTTCCTAAACAATAAAGGTCTTGCTGTCCTCTGAAGGAACCCAACAGAGCAGCCAAATTGACTTCTCTAGGCAGAGCATTCATAGGGAGGGCAACTGCTACAGAACAGGTCCTGTCCCTTACCATCACTGTCCTTATCTACCTGCAATGGAGTCTCCCTGAAGATTTTAAACTGGGGGGGGGGGGGAGGGAGGAAAAAGGGACATCTGAACATAAGAGACTATTTAAAGCTCTGAAAGAAAAGGAGGGTCCAAACCCAGCACGCGTCTCAGAAACTGGTAACCAGTATGGGTTGTACCAGATGTTGTGAAACATGGCTGCCACATTCATTTCAGAGGAAGCCCCGTCACCAACTGCAATTCCATGACATTTTGCTTTCATCAAGAAGGAATCCCTGCTCTTATGAGACAGAGCATGAAGAGAAGAAGGATGCCTCCCCAGCATCCCAACAGAAGTGGATTTAAGCCCTATTCCTGGGTCAATCATGGCTGGTTTTTCACGCACATATTCTGTGACCAGAAAGGTTGAGATTCATGAGCCAATGGGAAGAGCAGGCATGTCAGGGGAGGGGAGGGGAGGGAGTAATCATCCTTGGCCTTCAGAAAGCCACCTACTGGTACTCTCTGGCAAGAGCTCCTGCTCCTGCAAAGATAGCCCTTGGAGCATACATAAAATTGCAGTCTTAATACATATACCTTGTCCACCCAAGCAATACCAACAGCACGAAAGGCTACTGATGAAACAGATGAAAGATAGCACTTCCCTCTGTCCAGTTCCTTACCTCATAATAGCCATCAATAAAGACCATAATCATCTGTGGATTGACTCCTTGTGCCGATAGGAGGGACCGTAGCATCCTGCAGGAGAAAAGGTCAACAAATGTGCTGTGGCTCACAATGAACTAATCCAATTTCAATAATATAAATGTTAGCAAGAGTAGCAAGTATACTTGATACTTAAGTAGCAAGTATAGCATACATTTTCGGTGCTGTAGCAGTTTTCTTTGCCATATAGTTTCTCTAACTAGTGATTCTTAATGGCAGTTTATACAAGTCAGCAGAATCAAGTGTCAAAGTGAATTATACCACTTCAAGCTGTGGATGGGAGGCATACAGTATATTTATTTATTTAGAGAATTTTTAGCCTGCCTTTCTCCCGATAAGGGCAATCAAGGCGGCTTACAATTAAAACATGTTAATACAATATTAAAATAAAATACAATAAAAATGATTAAAACAAAAACAAACTCCAGTGGTTTTTTTATTTATTACACACACACACACACACACACACCTATGAAAAAGGTCTCCTTTCACACAGAAAGTTGTCATGTCACAGAGAACTCTAGCTTGAATTCTTCCTGACATACTAGATTTCTACATGCAGGGAATTATGAGTGTAGAAAACATTCAAATCCTTCAACCCTAGAGTGGTACACTCCAGGAAACACTTTATCTCAGTTTTCTGGATTGTATGAAATGGTCAACACACTCTTTAGAGAAAACATGACGGGATTTTCTTTAAACATAAAAGATGGGGCTCTTAGGATTCTGAGAAATCCACTACCTGTTCCATCAAAAGGTGAATACACTGCAAACTGCCCCCCACCCACCCATGGAGATGCACACCAGGAAGCTACCCAAACTGTGAAAGGCTTTCCTGGATGTTCACCAAGGAGGGTCTCCCGAAAGGCATGTTCATCTCATTTGAGAATCTGAGCAGAATGCCTTCAAAAGCTTTTTTTCAACGAAGTAGGATGTACGAGTAAATCAGCCATGTACAATAGAAAATCCAGCAAAGATAAAAACAATGTCCAAAACCACAAGTGTCTTATCCAAATCATTAGAGTCAACACTCTAATGATTTGGATAAGACACTTGTGGTTTTGGACATTGTTTTTATCTTTGCTGGATTTTCTATTTTTGTACATGGCTGATTTACTCGTACATCCTACTTCGTTGAAAATAATTGCTGGCCATGAAAGCTTTCGATCAAAGAGCCTTCAAAAGCTCTTTCACCTTGAAACTTGTTCTACCTAGGGATTTCGTAGTGGTTGAAGGGGGATTTTCCCAAGTCTGACTGCTGCTCTTGTCATAAGCAAACCCAACCTAGCACTATGTCAATATGAACAAGCCCAGCTGAACACTCACCTGTACAGGTAGTTGGGTCTGTTCCCTGCAATGACAGCAACGGGCACATCAAAAACTTTGTTGTCTTTGAGCTAAGACAGAAAGAGGAGGAGAACATCAGACAGAGTTTTAGGAGAAAAACAAGAACAAAACCTTCTTGTTTTCTTCCCACTCTTCAATATTGCTTCTCCTTGCTCTTGAATTTCGGTAAGGGAAAGAAGAAGAAGAACATTCACAATGCACACAGAGGCTCCTGAGCATGCCCACGGTAGATAAAAAGGAAGCACTTTATCAGCCAGCCACTATTCTAACTATTTTAAGAACAAGAATCTTCCCAGTTAATTTAAATGCTGCATTTTGAAAGCAAATGGACTAGAACGGATAAGAAATCTCTCTTTGGTCAATTCTGAAAGGTAAGCAAAGAGGCAGGAGGTGAAAATATCTCTGTTTGAGGACTGTAATCAAGTCACTGGGAAGGAAAACAGATGAGAGAAGATCAAGCAGACTGGGGTGAGCAGAGTACAGTACTCCCCCCATATCTGCTGGGGATATGTTCAAGGCCCCTCCGTGGATACTTGAAACCGTGGATAGGAGCGAGCACCCCCTCCATGATTTCCTGAGGGCCCCCCCCCCGCCCTGCATCGCCTGCAGGCAGGCGTGCGCACCCCCCTAGCTCTTATTTTTCTTTCAGCAAGCTTTGTTTCTTCCTTAAAACAGAGAAGCAGCCTCCACTGCAGGCAAGTAGAACGAGACTAAGTCCTAGAGAGGCTCTGCAAGGTTCCTGATAACCTTGCAGAGCCTCTCTAGGACTTAGTCTTGTTCTACATGCCTGCAATAAGCAGCCAGAGTTCTTCTGGCAGCTTCTCCGGTTTCTTTAAGGAAGAAATAAAGCTTACTGGGGGAAAAATAAAAGCTTTTCCTGGGGGGGGGGTGTTTCCCACGATCCGTGGATAACTGAAACTGTGGATAGCGGATCCGTGGATATGGGGGCCCACCTGTACTGCTGAGAGCTATGTCACCCTGCCACGCACAAATGTGTGTGCAAGAAGTCGCCTCTCCAAAACAAGAGCTCTCATTACACATTTTGGAAACCTTCAGAGGCTACATCTAGTGCTCACCACAGGTTAACTGGGGAATATCAGAGGAAAGCTCTTGTGCAGTCTCATCAACGTCACTCTTCCCTGGAAGAAGGGGGCTCTCATTCAGATGTACTTACGGGGTCAGGATTAAACTCGATAGGTGTGGGGTCCTTGCAGCTGCAGACGCTACCGTAACCTTCCACCTTGCTACAGAAGCGTTTCCTCCGTCGGTTCAGCTCAGTCTCAGGCCAGTGGCATTCGGCATCTGTAAGCACAAGGAATTTCATGCAAAGAGTGGGGAAGTCTGAAACCAGTTAAGCCTCCCAACAGGCCATTGCTCCCATAAGCCAGACTCTCATTACAGATGGCTTAGAACACACCTCTGTCAAGCACCAAAGTCAAAGGATGGATGGAGTAGAGAACTCATCCCCAAGAAACCCTTTCACTCTGTTGGATTTGCCTCAAGGCAAGGTGGACGCAGTAAGGAGAACGCTGCTCTGAGGCAGCAACATGGCTGAATGAAGCAGTCCCCCAAAGAAGCCCTGCTCTAGGTCCAGCAGCCCAATGCCAGATGAGAAAGTCAAGGCAATGGCTTATTTCCTTGGCCCAGTGGGTGCATCGTAATAGACCTTATGCATCCTGCCTTAAATCCGCGAAATGGAGCAAAAGCAGACTCTGGGTCGTAAACCCTGGCATCAGAAATGACCACCAATGTGAGGCAGAGACAAAAGTAGGTAGGCAAAGTATTTATTGACTGGCTTTCAGGAACATACTCCAACTTCTGAGAGTATGTTGATTTACTTTGAACATGGTTCAAAAAGGGAGGCTTTCGACTCCTTTATTCCAGTCCTACTCTTGCTCTCCAATTGGCGAGTCATTCCACCTATTATTTCTAGGGCTCTGTCCTTAACAAGGTTCGTGCAGAATGGCAGCATTCCTTGGGATGAATCTGCATGCCGTACCTTCCACAGAGGTCAGCTGGACTTCAGTTTTCAGCAAGACTGGCTCGCCCCATGTGGAAAGTGCTGGAGACTTGGCATGTTTTTCACCGTAGACCTCACCTGTAGAGAAGAGATAATCATGTCAAGGCCAAAAGGCACAAGTCACAAATGCCACACTACCAGCAGAAGCTACTCTATGAATTCTGCTATATCTACCCGACTCAGCAAGGAAAAATCAAGCCACATCTGACCCCTTGAACCCTTTCCGAATGCAACATCAGCAGGATTAACAAAGCATCCCTCTAGGCTCACCAGACACCTGGAGAAGGAGGTACCTGTACTTTCAACTGTTGTGCAGAAGAGAGAATGTTGGCAGGCACAGCATTTCCCTTCCTTGCAACATGGATGCGAAGGGTGACACCTGTCAAAATTCCCTCTCCTGTACAAGAGCCTGTCCCCTGTTTGGACACCAGCTAGAAAGAACACATATCTTCCTTGGATCTTCCTTTCAGCACATTATAGCCTCCTGTATCCCTGTAGATTACCAATTCCCTCCTGCATCCCTGTAGATTACCAATTCCCTCCTGCATCCCTGTAGATTAATGCCAAAGCCAGATTCTGACCTCCTTTCTTCCCCACAAACGTCCACATGTCCCTCCAGCTGAGGGAAGCTGCAATCTGGCTTCCTAAGCTCTTCAGAAGACTCTTTGCAGTATCCTTAAGGTGGAAGGAGCCCTCATCCTGAAAAAGAACAAGTATGCTAGAAGACAGCATTTTCTAGTCATCATCAGCTTTTAGTAGCAGTCAACCTGCAAAGGACCTCCTCCTTTCCGAGTTAGTAAAAAAAATAAAAAAGGCACTTCCAATAGTTTCATAATATTTTTTTACTTGTAACTTCAGAAAAACTGCCTGTGATCAATTACAGAGTTTGAGAGCCTATTCTAGGCATCATTTTACCATTCTTTTTAAACATGGGAAATACAAACTAATAATACTATTCTCAAAAGGAAAAAAAAAGACTTTCAAACTAGGGAATTCTGACTGGCAGGTGCTAGCTTGGGTTACACTGTGAAAGCTGGAGAGAAGTCCGAGGCCAATGCAGCTAGCCTTCAAGGATTTTTCACTAGCCTCCAACTATTCATGGGTTAGCTGCTTGGACTACATCAGACACAGAAAGTCTAATGCCCTAGTTTATTCTGAAATTCTACTTAGGGTTTAGCAGATTTGGAAATGTGTTCCTGATCCAGGAGAAGCGTTACACATCCTTGGCTAAATAAGTGCTGAAGGTATTCAGAAGAATGGCTGGTATAAGAGAACAACAGTAGTTAATTCCCTCCAGAGTGCTTAAAACCATCAGGAGGGAAGGATATACAATAGAGACTACTTGGTTCAGCCAGCCAGGACAGAAGTGGATGACTAGACAGATTCTTTTGTCGCCTCTTTTCCTCTGATGTTTCATAAGAACATAAGAAGAGCCCTGCTGGATCAGGCCAAAAGCCCATCTAGTCCAGCTTCCTGTGTCACACAGTGGCCCCACCAGATGCCTCAGGGAGCACAAGACAACAAGATAACCTGTTTCCCGTTGACACTCCCTTGCACCTGGCACAGAGAAAACCCACTTCTAAAAACCAGGAGGTTGCTTATGGCTTGTAACCTGTGATGGTCTTTTCCTCCATGAATCTGTCCAAACCCCTTTTAAAGGCATCTAGGCCAGATGCCATCACCACATCCTGTGGCAAGGAGTTCCACAGATGAATTACACGCTGGGTAAAGAAATATTTTCTTTTGTCTGTTCTAACTCTCCCTCCACTCAATTTTAGTACATGTCCCCTGGTTCTGGTGTTGTGCGAGAGGGAGAAGAATTTCCCTCTATCCACTCTCTCCATCCCATGCATAATTTTATAAGTCTCAATCATGTCCCCCCTCATGCGCCTTTTTTCTAGGCTGAAAAGCCCCAGACGCTGTAGCCTTTCCTCATAAGGGAGGTGCTCCAGCCCACGAATCATTCTGGTCGCTCTTTTCTGCACCTTTTCCAATTCAACTATATCCTTTTTGAGGTGTGGTGACCAGAACTGGACACAATACTCCAGATGTGGCCTTACCATCGATTTGTACAAAGGCAGAATGATATTGGCCGTTTTATTCTCAATCCCTTTTTTAATGATCCCGAGCATGGAATTGGCCTTCTTCACAGCCGCCGCACACTGGGTCGACACTTTCATCGACCTGTCCACCAGCACCCCAAGATCTCTCTCTTGATCCGTCACAGACAACTCAGAACCCATGAGTTTCCTGCTTTCGAAGCAGGATCAGGTGTGTAGCGATAGGGTGGGACCAGCTACAGCAATCATTTGGCTCTGCTTGACCATGGCTGCATTATCTTCCTGGTTTGAGAACAGCTTGGTGGGAAGTTGGCATTACTTTTTTATTAAAAAGTTGTTGAGCCACAGACATTTCGGTTTTCACTGTTCTGCATTTGTCACGATGCCCCATCCACTATATCTTTAGGACAGCCATCAAAACATGTCTGGCTACTAGCTGAGGAGCATTCAGCATCGTTAGTTTAGATTTTCCTAATAAGAAGTGTGGGGAGGAAAGAGCTGCAACTCCAAGCTACTTACCTTAATAGTGAAGATAAGGATGCGGCCTCTGGCCACCATGTTGAGGAAGAGGACCATAGCTTCATCCTCGTGTGGCGAGTAGGTGTCAAAAACACGCTTTGCCATCACATGACCCTATTGGAAATTTTGACAGAGGGTGGATTGCATTACAACGACAACACAGGCACATTGAACATCAACGCTGAACATGAATGAGCCCTATTCAATACCAGGGTACATACTATGGCAACACAGGCAGAGTTAAAACTGCATCTTCCCTAGTTGGCTGATTCAGCAAAATGCTGAAGCAAGTGCAGACAATGTGCATCTTCCCTGAGAAACACTGTCCACATTAGGGAGACTCGCATAAACACATCCATATCTTAGTAAATAGTCTTATTTTTCCAAAGTAAAAGGAACATGAAAGCAATGTTGAAATATCTGAAAAATCTGCAGGGAAATAGTAGGAGAACAAGACAGAAAAAAACCCATTCTGTATTGCTGCAACAATATCAGAATGCAAACAAGATGTTGGCCAAAATACCTCCCTAGAAGGTGCCTCCCTAGAAGGTGCATAAAGCATCACCATTTCATACAGTATTTGCAAAGAACAGACCAAATAAGCATTTAAGTAGTCTGTGTTATGCAAAAAAAAACTTTGCCCCATGACTGCACTACATTGTCCCATGTTTCCGTTAGGTTCGACAGTTAGGGACTCCAGATACTGTCAACCCTAACCTCCCCCTGCTAATTGGGAAAGAGGCACTTTTTCAATGGGTGCTCCTCTTATATTTAGCAGGGGGAGAGTAACTGCCCCCCTTTCACCCCAGCACAGTATCTTTTCTGGTGGCTGTTTGCTGGTGCTCTTCTGCATCTTTTTTAAGATTGTGAGCCCTTTGGGGACAGGGAGCCATTTAATCATTTGATTTTGTCTGTAAACCACTTTATGAACTTTTTGTTGAAAAGTGGTGTATAAATACTGTTAATAATACTGGGTCCAGGAACAATAGGAGCCCAATGCCTAGAAATTCCATCTGGAACTGTTCAGGAAGCCTGGATGATTTCCAGACAGAGGCCCCTTCTTGGGTCTGGATCCTAGTCAGACACATACTGGGCCACCTCACAATTCAGGTCAAACAAAGCCCCATTTAGCTATTAAGGCCTGTGGAATCTTTTCGGGAGTTCTCCATAGTCTGGCCACAAATTCAGAAGAATGGATTCCAAAGTACCCCACTGAAATCTGGTTTTGGTGGTATCCCTATAATTAACAGCTTTTATGCAAAGACCCTCTTGCAGTGTAAGCAAATGGCTTCACATTTAGCTTCTGATAAAGGGACACAGATGAACTCTTAAAAATTCAAGGGTCATTTTCCACCTAGTCACTTACCGTAGCCTGATTTAATATGATCACATGGATGCCTCTTCCTTGCTCCCGGGCTTCATCTTCCAAAACCTGTACTATGATAAAGGCAATTTCAATAATATTCCATTCCTTATCACCAGCTCCTGAAAACATCATTCTATCAAGTTCCCTCAATAGTTGCTAAAAGGTTCTGTAATCTAGGAATTGCCTTAGATTGAATCTGCTCTTTACCATTGCCTTTCTTGCCAAGGAAAGCAATACAACTTGTAGCTAAGCGATACAATTCTACTCCAAAGAACCTGGAAAATGAAATGCAACACTACCAGACTGGCAAACGGAAGAACCTCTTCATTTGAAAAAAAGACATTTTGCTTTAGGGTACACAAAAGGAGATTTCTAGTGCCATGACTACACCCAAACTGCCTATTCCATCTTCATTTATAGCTCTGGCAGAGGCCCTCACCGTCGTGCCATCCACTGCCACGTAGACCTTGGAGCGACTGGAATACACCTCAATATCCAAAACCTTCCTGCTGTTGATGGGTCGTCGCGGGAGTTCCAGATTCTGCAAGCCTTCATCTAAAGGAAAAAAAGGCATAATTGGCATCGAGCCACTTGCAAACACTAGGTGCAGAAAAATCAGTAGGTGCAGAAAAACCAGTAGGTCTTTCATCTCCAAATACAGAGCATCTAGACCTTTAATTAGTGACAATTTAATGCACGTTGAAGCCTCTCTCTCTCTCCCCCCCTCCATTTTGAAGTTTTCATAACAAAAAACACATTTAAGAAGATACTGTTCCTTCCTTTATCAAAGAGTAAGGATTCTTGGATAGGTCTGAAGACCTGAAAGGTACCACTGTGCTCTTTCACCCACCCACCCTTTGGAAGATCTTTTTCTCCCTCCAAGCCACCTGAAGATCACACCTAGAACCCTGCGTTCTTACAGACATATACAACAAAACTGTGGCTAGAGAGGTGTTGTGAGTCAAGAGATCTCAGCATGGTAGAAAATACTAGGAGAACAGTCTACTGCCACTATCCAGCCACAACGCTTCATACTCACCATACTCCTGAGCAGACTCCTCCTCTTCACTGGCTGCTCTTCTAGTGTCCAAGATCAGCTTTATGTTCACTATGACAGTCACCAGCAAGAAAAGAACAGCCCCCGTCTGCAATGCAGAAGTCTCCACATTAGACCATAAGAAGCAGAGTACTGGAGGTCTGATGCACAAGTCTCTCGGTTTGGAAAGATGCTGCAAGCAAAATCCCAATCAGACCATGTTAGCCCCAGTGAGGAAGTTAGGCAAGGCACATATGCCCGAAGCCAGTCCTACATCTTGGCCTAACAACTGCATGTGGACTCTCACGGTGAAGAGAAAGGTGCTTAAGAAAAAAGTGCAGCAAAGGGGAAAGCTGGTCTCAGCCACTCCCATTCACACCCAAAGGTCACATCCTCCACTGCAATACTTGCATGCTGATGAGGGATTTTGTACTCTTAAAGCAATTCAGCCACAACTGCATCTTCCTTTGCCTTTGCATAAGGTGCAGCAGGGTGAACCGACTATTTTAGATGCCTCCAGTTTTCCCCGGCAAGTCGCCAGTCATTATTTAAATTCCTTAGAACTCAACCGCTGGCATTTGGAGATGGAAATCAGTTTGGGGTTAATGGCATGCGGCACAGACTCTGCATGTCTTTTCCCACTGGATAATGGGAATATCATGACCCACAATTCTTTAAATGAGCTGCATTCAGAAGAGTCCAGTGGCACATGACTAGGTCCTAAGAGCATCTGTTCATTTAAACCAGCGGTGGGGAACTTCCGGCCCCAGGGCCGGATCAGGCCCCCGAGGCCATCCAGTCCGGCCCCCGGAGAGATTGCCGGGAGGCCGCCGAACCGGCCCCTGGAGGCTCCGCCGGGTCCGCGCGTCACCTCCGGAGGCCGGGAGAGGGCCTTTGCATGTCCTCCCCGGCCGCCGCCTCGACCCCTTCTCACCAGGCCGTTGGCCATTTCGCACATGTGTGCCACGCCGATGAGGGCAAGCTCTTGCCCTCATCGGCATGGTACGCTGGAGGTGACGCGCGGACCCGGCGGTGGCTTAGGACGGTGAGCGCGGAACCTCCGAAGGTCGATGGGGGGCGGGGGCAAAAATAATTAAATAAATAAAAATCGCTCCCAGCCTTATGGCCGGCCCTCAAGCAAATTTCTAATATTTAAAAACGGCCCTCGCCAGGGAAAAGGTTCCCCGCCCCTGGTTTAAACATATGCAGCATAAGAAGTCTGTTTTTGACATTTAGATATTGCAAAACATCTGCCGGCTAGGCTTGATTTTACAAACAGGAGCACCCTTAGCAATTCCCAGCCTCTGCAATAGGACCAACCAGGAAAAGCAACTATTCTGACCGAAATCTTAATCCAATTTAGCAGCATTACAAGGACAAGCTACAGTACACCAGGTAACAGTGAACACCTAGGGCCTAGGCCAATATTAATGCAGACCCTCTGTAACTACAAACAGCATTAGAAATAACTGCTTTCTCCTGCCTCACAGATTCTGTATTAAACTGGCGATTGCTGAAAATTATCTATATAGCTGTGACCACAGCAGGCAGCTTACAAAACAGCAGTTTAGGATGCAGGAGCATTGTTGTAAATGCATTAGTGGTCTATTGTAAAATGGCAGACTGCCATTAAAGCTGACCTGTTGCTAACATTTGATTTTGTCTGTAAACCACTTGTGAACGTTTTGTTGAAAAGCGGTATGTATATAAATACTGTTAATTATTATTAATAATATTATTAATAGACAAACCAAAGCTGATTCCAGTTCACTGAAAATTAGCTGCTTCACAGGAATCAAGAAAACTGGTGCCTTTGGTCTGGTTGAGATGGTTCAAAAATACAATAAAGTTGTTTCTTGGATCACAAACAAGCCCGGCATGTGCCCGACTGAAATAACACTTCCCAATTTCTTAAACCACAGTTTCCCATGTTGTCCAGACCAAGGAACTGTGGTTGAAGTTATCCAAATGAACCAGGATATCACTGATTTGTTTGGGCTGTCGTGGGAAACTATAGTTTAAGAAACTGAGAAGCGTTCAACCCTGTGAGCATGCAAGGAAAGAGGGTGGCATGTGGTCATTCATTATCCAACAAACCATATTTGTTAGATTGTCTCAGCCAGGCCGTTGTGTCTTCGCAAACAGTTGAAGACTGCCAGAGGCTCAGGTAAAGGTAAGCAGAATGGCGTAGCCCTGCCTTCCAGCCTCTTTCTTCTACCTATGAGCTCCACCCGTAGTGTTCTTAAAAAACAACTGCTTACAACTGGCTGGGTTGGAAGTACCGAGTGCTGAGAGGTATAGCCAGGGAGAGTAGAAAAAAAAAGGGAACTGCTTGGCCTAGACAAGGTTTTAGAGCTATACTTTGTAATGTTCTTTGTCTCAGTTACCCATCAATACCTTCCCCTCTCCTACAGCACCCCAGTCCCTTTCAAACATTTCAAAGTGCAGCAGCAGGAAAAGATGAAGGTTGAAATAAATGTCTTGCATGGGGCCTCGCTTGCAAGACAAACTTCCACTAATGGAATCCAAGCCTCTTGGTGGCAGCAGCTGCAAGCCCCAGCACCTTCTAGAATTGCATCCTATTTATTATATATCTCTAAAAAAGAGAGACATAAGCAACCCTGCCCCAAAGTGTACTAGTCATGTGACCTAAAATGTCAACACTTATGTGGTAGGTTTTACTTCGTATAAAACATAAGATGTTTCTCAGAACAGAGCAGTACAACTTTTTCTGCATGGCCACTCAGATTAGCTTTTGGGCAAAGACATGTCACCTGGTCCACTCTGGTGGGAGCAGAAGTCCTTCCTTTACATGATTATGGCACTGTGGTTTGCAGGGAATGTCACATTGCCACAATATGTACAATGGTGCTATAACGAACAATTCTACTGTGACGCAGGAATACAGGGCAACGTGGGTTTCTATGGGAACCTGAACTCGAAGAGCCCTGCCTGTGTGCAATTAAGGTGTCAGCTTTCTCCACAACATTGACAGCTTTGTATTAAACTTGCTATTTTGAGACATGGGATCCAGACAAGATATTGAAATACATTTGTCATGCCTTTCTGCCTACTGCAGTGCCAGGTTCTTGAAGGCAGCTGTATGGCTTCTTTCCTTTGTGGCATTCTGAAATACAACACCTGAGAAAGTCAGTATTAACATGTACCTTCCGAGATCAATGTGTATTTTTAAAAAGCTGAGGGTTGGGGAAACCAATTTTACCTTCCATGCTGTACTGCAGTAGTTTTATGCCCTAGCCTCAGGTAAGTCATGCAGGGGGAAGTTTCAAATGGAAGTGCCAAAAATTCTCTTAAAACTCTTGAAATCTCAAACTACATTTGGTAATGAGGGAGCCAGTGGCGGAGGCGACAACTCCATGTTGTTCACAAATCAGTTCAGATTGTTTTCTGGCCCTCAGATGAATTCCCATAAGAGCAGATGTGAAGCCACCAATAGGCTTGCAATGTCTGCCCTTCATGTGATTGTGGGCACACTTTGCTACTAGGGCTATTGTGATCACAACAGCTGTTGCAATCATACCACTTACAGAATTTGCATAATACGCCTCCAAGCAAGATGGCTTCTGAGAGCACGTGGAACCTCTGGCAAACAAATGGGGCCCAGAAGCGTTTGAACTGGGCTAAAGTCATTTTCTTCATCAGGGGTTAGCACCTTCATTTCTCGGGACTAGGTAGAGAGGTCTACGGACCAGGGCTGCAAGCTTTAAATAGGCAAATCAACCAACTAAAATGGAAGTTAAATTGGTAGAAGCAAAGTTAAATCAGTAAGCTGATGTTTACTTTTTGGCCACTTTGATTTCAGTGTAACACATAACGGGGAAAAAATACTAGCAATTATCTTTCCTGCTAATAATGCATAGTAATGTTTGCCTATTTATATGTACCTTTTTAAAATGTGAAAATGTTTATTGAAGGTCTGCCAAAACACATTTTATCCAATTATTGAAATACATGATTCTGCTAAAAGGGAGATGATTAATCCACGAACATTCTTTCATTCTTACTCCCAAAATATGTTTTTGAAACAGTTGTTCCAAAATGCAGGCTAATTTAAGCAAAACCAGCACATGCAATTGTCATGGAAATTAAGTACATTTGTGCAAGAATTGGATTTTTTTTGTAGAGATGAAAACTGGTCCCCATCCCCCTTGCACACAGAATCCCAGTTACTACTCAGAATATCTCTTGAGACTTTAACGGATCTGAAGAGCCAAAAACCTTACCATAACATATGGACATTACAGAAAGACCTCCCTGCCGAATTGCTGCCAGAGCAGACTGTACAGAAGCCAGAGGTGATAAAAAGGATTTTCTTTTATTTTTGAGAATTCTGTTCACTAATGCTCCTAAGGCCAGGGTGGAGGGAGGAGGACAATGCAAGACTGACAGAAAACATACTTTCTCTGCATAGTATTAGAAGAGAGGGGGAAAGCAAACTGAGCTCTGGAAAAGGTATATGATTGTCTGTTTTCATGTCTCTGTACATTGCCTTGACTGCCAGCACAGAAAGAGACAGGAACACAGGCTTCTTCCACCAAGAGCAAGACAGATCTAGAGGAATTCAGGCTGCAGATATGGTGCTAGGCTCAGGCTGCGGTCCTTCAGGTGGAGTTTCAAGGTTGATCTATTCTAGACAGAGAGCTCATCATGTGAGAAAACTGGTCTTCTACTGGTATCACCTCAGATTGCAGGTGGGAAATTTCTTGACTCAATGTTTCCCTATGAGGAGAAAACCCAACACAGAGAATCACATATTGGAAAGGAAGATTCTAGTCTAGGCTTTCCCCCCCAAGATACTAGTCTTCTGTGGAAGCATCTCCCCTCAGAGGATCATTTAGTCATGCAGTCTCCCTGCACTCTTAATGGTTTTATCACACGAAGTGCTCTTTGTCGACATTAGGCCTCCAATTCGTTTCCAGAGTGGACTCAGCTGCTCCTCCACATTGGTTTGGTTCAGCTGCAGCTCCAAACCTCTGCCTAGGTGCTCCGATCCCATCCCTCACTTCTGATGCAGCAGCAAACCAGGGTGTGATGCTAGTTTGCCTGTTTGAGGCATGATGTCAAGGTGTGCCATATCTTGGATGCAAGGGAGGGATTCAGAGCATGAAAGGGGAGGAGGGAGCAGATAAGCGGACGGCTTAGTCGGATAGTGCCAACCCATGGTTATGCATCACATCGGAATCAATCCATTGTGTGTTCCACAAACAAAAACTAGGAGGGGATACTGTACGGAAGTAGCAAAAGCACGTATGAAATAAGACACGTGTGCACTGTTGAAACAAAGAGCATACGCCTGGGGACTGAGAGGTGGGGCTTTCTGGGCTACAATTCTAAAGAGAATGGCTCCGAGAAGGCCAATATCAGACTACCATTTTCCATATTAGTCCTTAACGATATATTTCGGACCAAAAATGAAGACAGTGTAACTGGCTTTCCATCCCCTTTCCAGGGAACATGCCTTGTTCTTACCTTTAGAAGCTCTACACAGCCTAACCCTCACCCTGTCCTTAAGGCTTGGATGCTTGCTTTATTCCCACCCGTGACCTCAACGTCTCCCAAGTCTAGTACTTTCAGCTACCTGAAAGTCTCTTGCTCTCCAATAGGACTCCAGCCATTCTCCCCCCACTGGCCCCTACAGATGGAACTCCCATCTTGGACATGCATGCAATGCCACTCCTCTCTCTTCTTTCAGATCCCTCCTTAAAACCCATATTTTCTGCACACCCCTTGGTTTACCCTATAATGCTCACTTGCAACTGTTTTGCCCCATTCTCAGTTTTAGGCTGCAAGCTCCCTAGGGGGAGGGGCTAGTCTATTTTTGCCTATGAAAACTCCAATACACCCTGAACACATGATACTGTACCATAATTAATATTGGGCATAACGGGCCCATTTCCCTGACCTCTCAACCATAGCCCACCTGGGATTCATTGAGGCTTCCACATGGGGCCTCAATACCTTCCTGGAAGTCCTGTTCCTTCCTTCTTCCCCTGACTGTGCTTACTCCACTTTTTGCTTCTGCACTCCAGCACACAGAACTACGAGAAGGTGAATCACACTTCCTTCTTGCACACTTTCACGGGCTTCCACTCGTTTGTGTTTTAAGAGCAAGCTCTGTTACATAAACAGATCTGTTCTACAAGCCATGCTGCAGGGAACACAGAGCCAATTAGAGCATCTAAAAATATATGGCAAAAAAGAAATAAACAGAAGCAGCATCACAGAGAAGCATGATCCAGCATGAGGATCTGCCTCTGGAAGCCCATCTCCCCCCCTTCCTGTTTCAGCTTTTAACTGAAACCCATTCAATGCCACAGGCAAAAGGAGAAATTGATGGTTTGAGAGAACTTGATGCACAATGCTGCAAATCAATTGTTTTTGTTTTTAAAGGCACCTGCATTGCCACATTTGCTCAAGATCCTGTGAACAGCATTCATATTTACCCATCTCTCTCACTCCCACACCTGATGGAAGGCAACAGAGGTTGCCTCTGGCCAGAGAGTATGATAGTTGTTGCAATGGCTGCATTAATTTGGGTCTGCATTATGCAGTTGTACATTGAACCATATCAAGATTTAAATGGCATTTGGTCTTCCTCAAGCAGGCACTATTAAATGGGTACACTGCAACACTGGGAGAAGTGCAGCCTGGATGCTGTCAGACGAGGTATACAGGCGCAGGTATTTTCACAAAGTAGACTTCAATTGCTCTGCATGAGAAAGTGCTAGTACACAGGAGGTGACTCCATCCCTAAAGGGATAGGGATAAAGGGATAGGATTTCCCCCATCCGACAGCAGAACTCCTTCAGCAGATGACATTTTTCCTGGCTTGGACAGATATGGAGACATTTAGCAAGTGAAACTTTTCCCTTTGGGTAGCTCTTAAACGCACAGAAGCCCTGCCAAGAAAAAATGGTGACAAGCCTAGGAAAGATAGAGGTTGTTCCTTCTTCTTCACTGACAATTCAAAATTTGGCGCGGAGGACTGGAAGCCGGCAGTGATGTTTTTTTTCTAGGGACAGCCAGCCTCTCTGGAAAGGCTCACAGGTAAGGGTAGCTCAGCACTAACCTCCAGTCCCTCACACTGCCCAACTCCTCCTTTTTGGCCAGACAGCCTTTAACACTGCTTGGCCATGCTTTAGAGACATGGAGTGGCAAGTCAGTTTCTAGCTATGTTAAGGACACTATTTCTGGGACCTCACTAGTCTGAATCAGTGCATTCTGCCAGAGCAGCAACTCAGCTGCTTTCAACACAAGTGGCATGTGCCGACACACCATCATGTGAAAAATTCCATTATTTAGATACAACGTTTAGCCATTTAGGGTCAAGGTCATCTCTACTGGACAGAGTTATACATATAGATCTGGGAGACTTAGACTCAAATTTAATCGTATCTACAGCTTCCAAGTAGCTTTGCTCCAGGTTGCAATCCTAGCATATATGCTTATCTGAGAGTAGATCCCATTGAACTCAACTCCTGCAAACATGCATTTACATGCAGACCAATCCTGTGTAAGATACGGCAGCCGGCCTAAAGGGCCGGCTGCTGTATCCTATCCAGTTCCCGGGCTAACCTAGGGCAGCCCGGGTGCACCTCAAGCGAACGGGACGATCGTCCCCTTCCCCAGGTGTAAGCGGCCCGAGGCCCAATGGGCCTACTCAAACGTACGGCAGCTCTGGAGCCCTCCGTGTAAGACTGTACCGGGCCAGGAGAGGGCTTTGGATATAGGTGGATCTTGCCCTCCCTCCTCCCACCTGGTAAGGCCAATGGCCGCCCTCCCTCACCAACCAGTCCGCCTTCCCCCCACACCAGCTGGTGCAGGACCTACCTTGCCTGGTGGACGTGGGGATGGTCTGCATGGGGAGAGAAGGCTGCCGGCCACTGCGCCAAGGGCTCTTACTCTCTGGATGCTGCGAAAGTGCTTTACGGTACTTTCGCAACACCTAGTGCCGGGGGAGCGCATGCTCCCCTAGTGCAATTGTACACAGGATTGCGCTGTTGGGCTGTAAATATTTAACCTCTACTCCCTTTTCGCGAAAACAAAAACAAAAAAACAAACGAAAAAAACCAAAAACACCAGCAATTCTTAGATGAAACAGTTGGAACCTACATGTTGTTACCAGAAGGATCCCAAACCTTGGATTTTCTCAGCTTAGAGCAATGAATAGCCCTTGGTGCTTTTCATCATATGGCTCTTCTGGAGAAAGTGCAGCTGGCCCACTGCCAAGATATTGGACTAAATGTAAAATTATCTCTATTAATCAGTTTCAGAAGAGATACACTTGTCTCTTGCAGCAAAAAAGCAAAGAATCCTGTGGCGGCTCGTAGCCCAATAATGAGTAGAGCATGAACTCTCACAGGCAGTTGCCAGATGCATCAAGTGAGCCCCTGCCTAAATAAGAGGTTTTGCTGCAATGTCAGCTAGCTTGCAAAAAGTCATAGGACTCCGTCTTTTTAATTACAACAATGCAGAAGCTACTTGTCTGCCTCCATAAATAATCACTCTACCACTCCTCCTTCCTTCCATTTGTAGAGGTTTTTACCTCCTCAAGCACAGAGATTTAAATAATCCAGCAGCATTTCAAGGGAATCTTCTTTTAAACCTAGGCAAACATAATGCATGCTGTATCTGTAGCAGCCCAAGCAGGAGCTGTTCTCACCTGACACAGCCTCCTTAACGCTCTCGGATTGGTCAGCTTGTACTTCCAGGCCAGATTCCAGCTGCGTTTCTTCCATGGCTTGCCTTGCAAGTTGGGTTTCCACTCATCCATCATCATAGGGCAAAAGCGACAGAAGTGGGGCGCTACATGAGGTAGCTCTCAGCATCTGCTCTTCTTGGGGAGCATTCTACCACAGAGACCTGCCAGGACACAGAAAGCAGGAAGAGTCTGAAGGTCAGAAAAGCAGAACGAGACATATGTCATCCCCAAACTCCACTTTTATGTCAAGGACGCTCAGGCTCTGAACAAAACATTTTAAAAGAGCAGCTGTTTATAAATGTTTCAATTCTTTCTGATCACAATATTTGGAGTTTGCAAGATGAAAAATAATAAAGACGGAGGAGTTCTTTGCTAGAGTGTATCAGAGCAAAGGAACAATGAATCAGAAGAAGAAGGGGCAGAGCCCATTCAAACACAGAGTGTCCAAGTCCCTGGCCAACCCCCACTCCAGTTTTGTGGCCTTCAACAGATGACGTCAACATGATTTAACATTCATGTAAATAAGACTAATTTTCAGCTCTCGGTTGTGATCTAGGAAGCCAAACTTGGCACCAGCTCCAAAGATCCTAATGTCTCCAAGCCTGGAGAAGAGGAAAGAAAACATACAGGTGTCCAGATTCCCAACAGACCTGAGGCGGGAGTCAACTGCTGATTGGTCAAATACCACACCAATGAAGTTTGTCTCGCAACAGCCATGGGCATTTGTCTCCAAATCACTCACTCCGATCATTCATAAGCAACCCCTGAGAACTTCGCCATATGTTAGTGTCCAGCCAAGCAGTACTCTCCTTGAGGAAATTGCAGTAGGCGTTGCATCCCCACTACAATCCAGGTAAGTAATTGCTAATGGCTACAGGAAAGACAGGCCAGCGGGTGGCACAGTGGGTTAAACCGCTGAACCATGAGCTGTCGATCGAAAAGTTGGCAGTTCAAATCCGCGACGGGGTGAGCTCTCGTTGCTTGGCCAGCTCCTGCCAACCTAGCAGTTCCAAAGCATGTTAATGCGAGTAGATAAATAGGTACCGCTTGTGGGAAGGTAAACAGTGCTCCGTGTTCCAGCCGCATGCTATGCGCTGCGGCAAGGAGAGTCATGCTGGCCACATGACCACGGAGGCGTCTTCGGACAACGCTGGCTCTTTGGCTTTGAAATGGGGATGAGCACCACACCCTAGAGTCGGACACGACTGGACTTAATTGTCAGGGGTCACCTTTACCTTACAGGAAAGACACAACAATGCCCTTATACAACTCCATAGTATAGCCGCACTGCATACTGTTTTGATCTTGCGGTCAAACACAAGAAGGAGAACAGAATCCAAAATGATAAAGAACCACTCGAGGTCTTCAGCGATACAAGACGGCACCTGCAGATCGACAGGCTAAAGAGAGTTAGATGCTGCAAAAGTCAAGGATAAGGAAGGGAGATCAGAATCATTGAGAAAAAGAGAGGAGATCTTACACCCCATCCCTGTTCAGTAGGATTCACACAAGAGGATTCACCTCCAGCATGTTTTTTAAGACTCCAGCCAGCAATCCTCCATAGACAGTGGCGCATTTCCCATTCTGGAGCACTCCGACACCTTTAGTAAGGAGAAAGAAACCCTGCATGTGGTACCTGATCACTACAGATCACATTGGATTATTCAAATATGTGAATGCTGTAGCAGTTCTCTCATCACTCTAGACAGCCTCTGTGCGCAAAAAGTCCCCTCTCTCCCTCCCCTTGACCTCACCATGCTAGGAAAAGCTGGGAGATGGACACTGGTTGGCCACTGGTTGGCCAAGACTTAAACAGATTAGCTGTACTTATCCAGAGGGAGACGAAGCAGAGTGTGTTCCCAGACAAATGGGCCGGAGCAGCAAATAATCCTTTAACTGTTCTTCAGTAGCAGAGGCTGGAACCCCCAAGCATATTTACTTGAAAGACCGAGAGTTATGGTAATTTCAAGTAGGCAATGATAGAATCTCACTGAAAGTTACTGTTCTTGTGTGTATCACACACTAAACCAAGCAACAAAAGTGTGTGTGGGGTGGGGGGGGGGGGGAAAGAAAGGATGTACTACACTAAAAAACCAGCATCTTCTCACAGCCACCTTCCATACCATCGTGACTCATCTCCAGCTCGGTGGAAACCAACTTTTAAATCTGCATTGTTCATCCACCCATATACACGGATTTCATACATGACATTTGGGAGAAGGGAAGGATGGCAACCCTTTTAAAAAGAAGAGGCTGAAAAGTGGCTGAAAATAAGCTTCCAGTAGTCAACCTGGGAACGCGGAAGATCTTCCTAGCCCCTTGGAGCCCCTGCATATTGTTAGCAAGGGCAGGCTGAGTAGACGTGCCGATTTGCAACAGCGTAAACTGGAGCGCGTTCCGAAGGGAGAACCGACTGTTGCCAAAGAGAAGGAAAAAAAAAAGGGGGGATGATGCAAAATGGATCGTAGAGTGTGTGTGTGGGGGGGGAAACCAGCCGATTCCCAGAAGAGATCTCTCGCGCACTCATACTTCAATCACGCCACTCGTCGCCACATGCAACTCTAAAGGAACGAAGATCTACTTACTGCCTCTAAAGGGGGCTGAGACTGGAGCCCTGTCCATGGCCAGGCGGCACCCTGACGGTGCTCCAGCACCGCATGCAACAGCAGAAGCTGCTGATCTCCTCTGCTCGCTCGCTCTCACTCTAACAGGCACCTTCTCCGCGAGTCTAAAATTGACGTGCCTCTCTGCTTCCGGCGCGGGATATACAGCTAGAAGCCTCCTCTTAAAGGAGACGACTCAGGCAAAGCGGCTCAAAGCCAGGTCGGGAGAAGAGATGGAAGGGCGGAGCACCTTGAAGGGAGAGGCCTGAGCTATGTAAGTGCTGGGCGGTAAGACGAGCGGGCTACTGCAAAGTGCGATTGGCTATTTGGACGACGGTATATTAAAAGGGTGCCCCCTCCCCTGGAGGAAGGGAAACGGAGCTGACCACCCGCTTGCCACGAATTGCTCCTAGCGACACCGCAGCAGCAGGCTGGCGGCGCTTCCTGGGTTTGCGGTCTGAGCTACAGACGCACGTTGCGTCGCCGGTGACGGTCACAACTGGCTCAAGAAAAGGAGGCTGGCACAGAGCTGGGGCTGCTTCCTATCCTACGTGATGGGTTTCCCTCCACAGAGACCGGCTTTGCCGAAGAAAACATATGCATAGCATATGATGAATGTACTGTATGTATGTCCATCGTCACTCGTTAAGAATTCCTTTGCACAGCACTAGGCAGCTATCTAGTTGCTTTGGGGCTGAAGGACAGCAACGGGCAGATTACCTGGACACTTTTCCTGAGCCCAAGCCCCACAGAACAACAAACTTGCTGAAGAATCCTGTGTGACTGTCTTCAGAACTTTGCATCCAGCATTAGTTGGTCCAAAAGGATAGGCTCGTTTATTGTTCTGGATAACAAGTACAAAAATAAATACTGTATCTGAAAATGGCCACGGATTGAAAGACTTCCTCTGAGTCAAGAACCTGACGAAATGTGGGAATGGAAGATAACTGAAACACATAGAGTAGCTGTTTAGAAGCTAATGGCATTATGGCACAATCCTGTGCATGCTTACCTGGGAGTAAGCTCCGTTCGTTGAACAACATTGGATCTGTGTAAACGTGCATAAGCTTGTTCTGTAATTGCTTGTTCTGTGATAATCTGTAGCTTTTGGTCTTAGGAGGAAGCATCAGCCCTCCACAACCATTCAGAGATTCTGCTGGGTTCAGAGGGTGGATGAGATGCTAAAGAAGACAGAACTTCAATTTGTCCTATTAGATATTATTTTATTAGATATTATTTGAATTGTTATCCTACCCTGTCCTGAAGGCTCCTTCACACATTCACAGTGCAATCCTAACCAACTTTCCAGCACCAGTGCAGCTGCAATGCAGCCCTGAAGTAAGGGAACAAATGTTCTCTCACCTTGAAGAGGCCTCCATTGACTGCCCCTGCACTGCAAAATACAGTGTGCAGGCACCCTGTTGGCACGGCTAAACCGGTGCTGGAAAGTTGGTTAGGATTGTGCTGTCAGTGGACAAAACATACCAGCTAGGAGAGGATCTAAAAATAAAAATATCCACAGTACCCAGATTGGGATTCCATCAAAAACAGAAGATCTCTTGCCTTGTTTTGATACAGATCCCACTAAAGCCAGGCAGTGTGAGAGGCGGTTGCCAAGTTTAGGGTGGCTTGAAATGATTTACGACTGTAGCCCTAAGGGAGTTTAGCTGAGCACTTGACTGACTGCTGTTTCAGGAGGGGTGATAGATCCCTGTGTAATGGCTGCTTACAGAATGAATATCCTTGTGGGTATATAGTTTATGGTTTTGAGAAGGGAAGGGTAAGTGGGCAGCCTGAGCCTGGTGGGTCAGTGCTCTATTTGCCTCAAATAAAGGTGATGGCTATCCCCTGTTTGAATGCAGCATTTAATATTCAGAGATCTGTTGCCCCTGAACAAAATGCAAGGACTAGAGTAGGGCAATATCTTTATTAGGAATAAGTAATAATATAATTATTATTATGAATAAGTAGCAAGCAAGCTTTTGAATTCTCCAGAATTCGTTTTCAGACTGGGTGTTAATCAGAACAAAAGGAGTGTGGGGAGGTGGGTGCGGGAATAAAGTTGAGCATGATGGAGAAGCTGCAAAGGTCTGCAGCTTGTAGCAGACCTAACAGTGAAAAATTAGGCAGGGGGATGTCTAGTGGAGATTGCATTACTGCACCACTAGGTGGCAGCACAATAGCGTGGGTGGAATTAGAACAGCCTTCTGTGTCCTTCAAAAAGCAAAGGCAAAGATAAATACTGTAGTATGGTAGGCTAAATTTTTATTCTACTGCCCTATGGGTTGGCTACAGGTGTGTGGAAATACTTTTTTTCCTCTAAGATCTGTGCATGTGCATTCTTTTTTTCGCTTTTTATTCTCCAGGCATCAGAGAAGTCATAGCTTAACGTTGGGTGTCAAACGTTGGGTTTCAAATTTTGCTCATGCAAAAGAGTTAAGCAAATGTTCCACTGAGAAGTGGTAGTGGTGTTGTTTGCACACGTGGTTCATATTTTCAAGGGTCATATTTTAGGAGCAGACAGGAAATGTCCTGCACGTCAGGTTGGTTGGTAACTGGCGGGTAGCAATGAGACAACCGGGGGAGGGGGGGCACTGCTTTTGGTCCTGATCCACCTTTCTGGATGGCATGGTGATGGGCCAATGTATTGAGCATCAGGGAAGTCCCACTTCACTGCAGGAAGTTGGCCTAGATGACCATCCAGTTCCTTAAGAGTCTGATCATTCTCACAGTGGCTGTGTGGGCATATCCAGATGCCCCCATGTTTGGATTGCTGTGGCAAGATTTTATTTGGTTTCTACGAAAGAGTCATTTTTCATTGAGAGATACTTGACAGTAATGCACCCCCCCCTTACTCCTTGTATCACCTGAACTTCAGGTTCTCAAATTATAGCTGAAGAGGATTGATTTACTGGTTCACAAGTTCACTTTCATGTGATCCACGCTGACTTCAAGGTCTTGAAGTCAGAGTTGAAACTAAATTCTTTACTGACCACTGCACGTGACAGGTATGTACTTATGGCTCCAATATTAATAATTTTCAGTTAGATATAGAACAAGGTATCTTAGTTGGAGTCAAAAGTTATACTTTTTTATTGCCTTTTTGCCTAGCTTTCTGTAAGCAATTTTATTTATTCAGAGATTTTTACCCTGCCTTTCTGCCCCCAAAATGGCTTGCAAGTCAGTTTACAAAATATTCAGGGGAAAAAATAGTAATTAAACATCCATCCATCAATAACAGAATATTAATATACCCAACAGGTTAAAAACCAGCTCAGAGACAGAGAACATCAATTTGAGGGGTATCAACTTAACTGAAATGCCTGTGTGACAAAATGGAGAGATACAGGGGTGAGTTAAACAGACAGGTTAGGCAAAATCCACGGTTCTTTAAACACCATGAGGGAATTCCAAAATCCCAACCACTTTAGTCACATATAAGGAAATTCCTTTTTAATAAAAATGGGGGAGGGATTCCCACAACATTCTCCTCCCCCCACTATGGACTCCTTTATTAACCACTCAGGGCCACCACATACTAAAAGGCTTTCCCTGCCCTGATATGGCATAGGCATGGGAAAGCAATCACACAACCAAATGTTAAATTGAACCAACAAAACAAACTTTATTTATGAAAAATAATAAACAAGTTGCTTTCTTTGCTAGATGTTCCATTACTTATAAGGTTGCACTACCAGGTCTCAAACAATTTAGGTAACCAGTTACCCCTTCCTGTCTCCACCTTATACACTGGAGGGCCTCCCTGGAAAGCAGGTAGATTTATTTAGGACTCTGGAAGCTCTATCCTGAAGTCTCCTCTCAGGTCCTCACACCAGAGGCCTCAGGACACTCCTGCTCCTGCTGAGTCACCACCCAAAGATGCCACCAAATCATGATTCTTCATTCAGAAGCAGCCTCCATGAAGACTTCCTTAATTAATTAAGCTCCCTCTCCCAACTCCACATGAGTTCCTTTTCTGGTCTTCTGCCTCTTCTTCCTGGCAATACAATGCCTCAAATTCCAGCCACCAACCACAACCAACACCCCACTTGCTCTCCTGTCCATTTTACTCCTCGCAGCCGCCGCCTCCATGACCAGTCATAAGATGCACCTTCTTCTCACAGCCATGGACCGTTGGTCCATTGTTAGAAGCCAACGATCATTCTTAGAGGGAATTTTGAATAACCAAGAGGAAGTGGTTGCCTGTTAACCAAATCAGAACTGCAGGTGTACAAGGCCTTTTGGACTACTTATTTCAGGGGTCTCCAAACTTCCAGCTGCCAGAGCCACATCAGTCTTGCTTATGGGGGGGGGGGGCTGGAGCAGGTCAATTATAGAATGTAATATACAGGAAGTCCTCACTTAACGTCATGGATAGGTTCTTGGAAACTGCAACTAAGTAAAACGACATATAAAGAAACCAGTTTTAGGCATGCTTGGTTGTAAATGCCCCCCACCTCTGCTCTGCTTCGTTTGGGTCCTCGCTTCCGCAGGGTGAGCACTCACAGTGTCTGAGCACTCACTATTCAGGGTGAGACACAGTGTCCGAGCCCCACAGTTTCATCAGGAACTGTTGACAGTGGCTCCCAAGGGGGTCTCTTCCACAAACCAATGCAGGCTCAATAGCGCTTGGACTGCGGGCTAGCTAGCCAACCTCTGTATGTTGTGCATAGCATTGTTAATGCCCTGCGGAGGCGCCGCAAGGCATTCTGGGGCCCAAAAAAACAACACGGAAGTGGTTGTCTGGCTGGAGAGACCCGGAAGTGGCTGCAGCGGCAAGACTGACATTGAAGTGAAACGACGTGTATTGAAACGACGGTAAGTGGAGACTTGCTGTATACTTTTTGTACATAATTCTTAAGAATGGTCACAATAGCAGAAAAATATCTGCAGCTGCTGTGGGATTGCTTGCTCCATCTCAGTCAGAGTGACCCAGCCAGTCTCTTCATCCAGCAGGAGGACAAAGGTGCACGGTGGCAAGCAGTGTATGTGTGTATTGGGGGGGGGAGCAGAGGAAGGAACGGGGGCACGTAATTGTAATGCCAGTGGGCTCAGTGGGCCAGTCAAAATGTGCTGGTTGGCTGGATGTGGTCCTCAAGCCATTGCTTGGGAACCCTGAGCTGGATAGTCCAAGCACACCCCAATCTCCATAGTTCTGCGTAACTTTGTTACTCAGAGTAACTTAGTAACTTTGAGTAACTGGTGTGCATTATACTGTGACTGACAAAACTCCACCTTCTCGCTCCCTCAGCAGAGTCTGTAAGCAGTAAAGGCCCATACAATGTATACAGAGTAGCCAATTTCAGACTCCGCTTTGAGAGGTCTCTTTTCATAAAAGAGAAATACTCTGAATCACAGCCTGCCTAAACAAGACAGGTTTGAACACTGAAAATGAAGATTTCCAATGGCTACATAAACTACTTACACTCTTTTCAGAGACCAGTCAATACTCTTCTTTCACCTTTAAATACTCTTAAGTATTTTTGTACTGGTAACTGGCAAACCCCTTCCTGCTGTCAATGCCTGTTTTCCTTTCCACGTTTATTTCAAGCTGAGAGCATTTGTGCCAAAATAGCCCCCTAGAAGTTATTTATTATGAGGAGCTATGAATGTTTCTTTCAGACCCACCTGTACGTTATGTGGCATACTGAATTTGGGTTAAGACACAATCCTTTGCACATCTACGCAGAAGTGCCATTTATTTCAAGGGGTTTTACTCCCAAGTAAGCATGTATAGAATCGCAGCCTTAGAGACTGGGAAAGTGATGGTGATGGAGAGCAAGGTTTTCCTTTTGATTGATTAACGGGGTGGAGGGGGTCTCCAAATCAGATGAAGGCTCTTTTTGGGGGGGAGGATAAAGTCAAAGTGACACATGTAAATGAAAAAGTACAAACTATGCCCAAATACAGCTTTCCAAAATGAACTGATTTGGGGACAATGGCAGAATACATGTGTATGAGTCGCCTAGGAATGGCTGCAGCACCAACGAAAATCCAGAGCTGTAATTTCTCTCAGGACAACCCACTGTGCTATTTGTGAGATTAGTTATTGAATGGCTCTGAAGTGCAAATCAAAAGAGGGCAGTTTCACTCATCATGTGCTGCTAAGCAGTCCCACCTGTATGCCAGTTCACTGGAGATCTGCTTCATTCTTTGTGTCACACGGTCCATGTAAGAGAAGGGGCAGAAGCTTTCTTACAGGGCAAGAGGTTGGAATTACCTTGTTCTGCTTCCAAGCAGAGGCCAGATACAGGAAGAGTGACACAGATTGTCCCATATTTTTTAATACAGTAGTTGTATAGACGGGGGGGATTTCAGCAAGTGCAGCTGTTTCTGGGCGGGAAGGGCTGCACCCAAAGTGTCCTCATCGATACCACAATTAACGTCCGGTCCAGGAGCCCTGTCCTCCTTTGCATGTGGTCATCCTAGGGATGGAGACAGACATATCTGCATTCTGTTCCACGTTGGATCAATGCAAAAGCAGACAGACTATTCTTGTCTCAGTAGTGTACTAGAAGGAAGATTAGGCACTGGTGGGGAAAGTTACACCGGCTGACATGTTCCCTTCTACAGATCTATTCAAAGTATTGGACCCTTGCCCTTTTGACCCTGTTTTCCCTCCCTACTCCTGATGTGCATGGGTGGACTGGAGTCTCAGTGAGCCTTCTGAAGCAGATTAACAATTAAATGGCTGGTCAGCTCCTGCCCACTACATTATAGGAAGCAGCTGGCTAAAGATGCAGGCTGATTTCATTCTGGGCCAGAAGGAAAGCCTTGTTGTGCTAATTATATGCTTCTCTGATTCCTATAACTGTCAAAGAAGAAGGTGGGGGAGGAGATCACAACATCAAAAAGGATGAATAGGTTCACCAGGTCAGGTAAACAGTCCCTTTGGCTCAGTGTCCTATCTTGGCAGTAACCATGATTGGGTGTGTTAGACACACACTTCTAGCAAAGTCAACTTTCCAGTACTATCTACCTGTTACATTTTTATTTGTTTATTTTTAAACATGTTTATCCCACTTCCTCCCTGAAGATCTGCAGTGGCTTGCAAAAAAATAAAACAATTCATAAAACCACATTTAAGACATCAATAATTATAAACGGTACAAGTCCAATCGCAGAGCAAGTGCAAGAGCAATTTTCATAGGAGACCATTCAAAGCCCAATGAAAACAAGGAGGCACCAGAAGCCTTTCAGAAGAGCCATGTCTTCACAGCATGCCTCGAGGTGAGAGTGGTTGGCTGACCTCTATAGGGGGGACATGCCAAAGAACTGGCGGTACCACCAAAAATGCCCTGAATGCCCTCTGGAAGGTGCAACCTGGGGGTACCTTGAATAGAAATTATGTGCTTGGTGTCTTGGTAGCAATAGATGAAGGAAAATGAATATGACTTCATTTAGTTGATATGCTGCAGCGTTGAGTTCTGTCTGCCTCCCTCCCAAACAATGGTTTCAAAGGAGGAAGGATATGCACCCAGTGTCTGTCTATTTCCTATTGTGAGCTTGTGCTCCCCCCGCCTTGCTTTCCCTCTGCTGCTATCCATGTGTGGAAACAGCTCAGGCTGTGCTTTGTCCTGCATTCCTCACCCTGTTCAGATGTTGAGCCTGAACCAGGTAGAGAGGAAACAGGAGCATGTCCTATGTCCAACGCTTGTCAGCCAAGGCAATTGCTGAACACAGGGAGGGAGAGGTTCTTTCTTTCTGGGTTCTAGAACCAGAGGTGGCCAGAATTTGAGAGCATTTCCTGGGCTCAGTGCTTGCCACTGGGTGATGGAAGGGTATGGGAAGGGCAGAACAGGACGTTTTGGGTATGGGGTGGGATTGGCCAGCCAGGCCCAGGAAGGGGGTGGGATAGTCAGAGGCCTCCTCTGCCATATCCTATCTCCCTTCCCAGGCCTGGCCGCCATTACATGGGCCTCCTGGATTTGCGCCAGCAAAATAGCTGGCACACATCCAAGGAGACCCATTCAAGTGACTGGGGCTTATACTGGAGGAAGGGAACATTCCCTTCCCCCTAGGTGACCTCCAAGCTGGCCTCTTTGCACTCTGGATGCGGCGGAGACTGTGCTGGCCCCGCTGCATCTCAGGGTGCAGAGTTAGACAGGATTGCGCTGTCAAAGTTAGACGATTCATTGATCCAAGTTCAATATACCGTAATAAAGTTGGTAAACTTACCTCCCACTGTAAGGACTGTGGACTTTGTAGCAAGTAATGAGTAGAATGTCCCAAATGAAATGCCAGGATTTGGTGCATCTGGGAATTTGGGAGATAGTGTGTGCAAAAGGTGCAAAGTTTGGGGTACAAGATGATAATAATACTGTACTAATTAGATTATCATAAGACCAGTTTTAAATCAGCCTGGCAAATTTGTTGCTACCTTGGTTTTTCCCCCTCCCTCAAACTCAGCTTCAATAATAATTCCTAGAAATATGTACATTTACATATATTTAAATAAATTTGCACATGGGCTTTTCTTCCAGTGAGGGTAGTAACAACTTTGAAAGGTATTGGGAGGAAGATATATCTGTCTGGTATCCATTGCTGCTTGGAAATCTTCCCACAGGAGTTGCGTCAATGGGACGTTGCAGCCATCTGCTAGCTCTGCAGTGCTTGCCATGTGCCAGCTTGCTTCTTGGAGCATGAAGCCACAGAGTGCAGTGAACTGAAACTGACCCATTATGGGAAAGCTGCCACCTTCATACATTATATATTCTTTCTGTGTCGGGGCTGGGATTATGCAGAAGGAGGAGGAGGAATGCCCTTTTACCACCACCACCACCACCACCACCACCACCACCACCTTCCACCTGATGGCTCAATCTTGCTATTGAGCCTGTCAAGGGTGTTGTCTTAGAGCCAAACTAGATGTGACATTAAATGTGTCATTGCCTAGTTGGGGGGTTGTTTTTACTTTAAAATAGCAGCTGTGTGTGTGAGGCCTCTGTTCAGATTGGGACCATCAAATGGAAGTAGCACATACTTAACTGACTACTATGCAGTAACTTGTTTTTCAGCACAATCCTATGCATGTCCCACTGTGTTCAATGAGGCTTGCTCACAGGAAAGTCTAGGATTGTAGCCTTAGACATGGTTTTCCTGCTATCACAGGTAGTTTGAACCTGGCATATGGATTCTAATGGATTTCCCAGAATGTAGTCTTCCCAGACTCCACGTGCTTAGAAAATAAAGCTTGTTTCTTAGACAGTTATTCTCCTGATGAAGGGTGTTTACTCAAAACATGTGATTTGTTTCCTCCAATAAACGTTGCTTGGTACCTGATTGGACTTTCCCCCTCTTCCTTCACATATTTGTCCATATGAAATGCTTAATACAGTCTCATTCTGTGGCACAGAAATGTGGCACAGAATGAGACTGTATTAAACATTTCATATGGACAAATACGGTATGTAAAGGAAGAGGTCCTCCTACCATATTTCCTTTTGACAAAGGGATACATTTGTTTGTTTGTTTGTTTGTTTGATTGATTACAAATAAGTATTGCTGGAGCACACATCTTCCAGGAAGGCACATGCTATGACCCAAGTCCTGTTCCTGAATCCAAAATGAGCAGGGTTGGGTTATGAGGCAGGAAACGCATGTCTTCTGCGCATGAAGCACTCTGCTCTTTCCAAGAGACATGAGAGGAAAAAGAAGCAGAAACACACAGAGAGGAGGCAATTCTTCAAGGCTACACTGCAGGGTGCTGGCAGAGATTGGCACAAGTCAAGCCTTGCTTTGATGGCTGATGTACTAATGATGAGTACGTCATTACTCATGGGCTAACACGGATGCTGCCACAGTGCTTCATAGGTCTTCTTGGGCCAACAGGTGCCCTTCCCCATCACTGGTGGACAGCGGCATACTTACGCCCAGCAGGAGGGGGGGCGCAGCACAAAATGACACCGCCTGTGACGTCGCACCCGGAAGTGATATCGCCAGCCCACTCCCGGAAAAGGTGCCCAGCGGTGTGAAAAGGTACCTGGGGGTGGGCGGGCGGATCATTTCGCACTGCCGTCCGCCTGAAGGAGCGACTGAGTGCCACGGTTTTCTTTCTTTTCGCCGCTGATTTGCCACCGATGCGGTCGTTTTGTTAACCCCCCCTGCTTGTCAAACACCCCCCCCCCCGGCGATGCCTCTGCTGGTGGAGCCGTTCTGGTGACTCTGCCTTGTTCCAATGCCTTCGTTCTCAGACAGGCTTAGATGTATAGCTCCTTTGCCTACTGCAACAGCCACCTTTGCTGCAGGTGTCCTCTGGGTTCAGTGGTCAGTTTCATGCTGTTGAGTAAGCCTATCTGCCTGGTGCTATCTCAGTCTAATTTTAGACTCAATAATATCTCCAACTGGTGTGGGGAAAAATAATATGACAAAGGTATCTTTCAATGCATATAAATCAAGAAGGCAAAGTCTGCTGGTGGGGCTTTGGCAGCAAATGGCTAAAAACCTTCCAAGATATCACAGAAAGGCATCAGAGTGATGCTTAAATTTGACAAATGAGATCTGTGACTGTAACACCAGCAGAGATATTCAGCCCTTTTTCAGCAGAGGATAGTTAAAATCTTAAGGCTTTATGCTTACTCCCAGATAACTGTGTACAGGATTGCAGCCCAAGTCCAGGGGAATTTTCTCTAGGATGGAGAAAATGGTTGTATGGGAGCTTCTGCTACTTTCTGAAGGAAAGGCTTATATTATCCACCCCTACTGGGTAGTCCTAACTGGGAGAAAAGCCTGCGGTGTGATTATCTCACATGGAGGACTCGCTATATTAAAAGGCTTGTTCACAGAACAAGTTTTCTGAATCACCAACTCAAATGATTTCTTTCCACAGGCTCTTTTGTCTTTAACAGCTGCATGATTTGCAGGAATTTAGCAAATGCTGCTGTTTCCAGCATGGAGATGCAGCAAATGGGAGGTGGTGGTGGAAATTGAAGGCTCACCTATTGGATTTCTGCCTGGCTTGTCATTCATTGTTAGGAGCACAGAGGCCCCATACAGATGATAACCCATGCTATTACCGGTATATAATATACATGCTTAACTGGCATGTATAACTTGCTGTTTAGTTTAATGAAGTCTTAGGAGGTCAACAACTGCTAAGACATAATTAACTTCAGTAGCCTGGAGAGAGGCTGAATACAAATGATATAAAATGGATAAACTCAAAGGACATGCCAATCTGAGTAAGCCATAGGAACTTGTCCAAGTTCACTCGCAGATTTGGAGATGTGCAAAGATCTGAACCAAGATTTCATTGTAGCCAAAAGGGCCCCCTCCTTCTGCAGTCCTAGGACATGGTCCCTTACAACACGCACACGCACACGCACACGCACACGCACACGCGGTCCCTTACAACACACACACACCTTCAAAACATATTCTGTTAGCAAATCATTTCAATATAATCTGTCTGTCCTAATAACAGTATCTAGTAAAACTTGAATTTGGAGAACCTGCCCTGGTATTGTGTGGTACATTCAATAGATTGCAAACATGGTAGTGCGTCTGATCACAGATTGCTGAGACAGACAAAATGCTGAAGGGACCCAAATGCCCAAACCTGGGGCTAGAACTAATGCTGGGCCCTGATGGTATGGAGAGAAGGCATATTGTCCTGCATTGTGATGCTGTTTGTGCTCTTAAAAGGACTGCTAGCTATTCGGGTGGAGATGGGATGGGGGGTTGACAAAGGAGAAGCATGTAAAAGCATGTAAAGTGATGTCAGCCTGGATTCAGTTCCCAGTGTCTCTGGCCAATAATCTACCTGCCAACAATACATTACACTGCTGAGTTGACTCATTTGGGCTGCGCTCCACTCCAGGAAATAAGGGGATGAGGTGTGCGCTTATATGCTGCATTTTACGGTAGATGGCTGGCTTGGAGCAGTTAGTCTCTCTGCATTGTGCTTTTCCTATCCCAGGCAGGTGGAAGAGGCGGGAACAGCGCCGCGGGACGTCACTCAGAGCCCTCTGTATGCCGGGTGGCTCCGCAGCAGAGACCCCTTTAAGGAGAAGAGCGGGCAGGCGAAACCTGCCCTTTGGGGGCTGGACGGAGAAGGGACAGCCCGGCAACTCCGGCTGGAGCCCCTGCTGCCCCGCTCTCCCGCTGTTGTTGTCCCCAGCAGCCTAGCGTAGAGGCGGCAACTTTGCCGGGCAGTCACCGGTGCTGTCTCAGCCCACTGACTGACTGAGTGTCAGCCCATCCAGGACTGGCTGCCCGCCTCCGGACCGGAGGTTCCTGGAACTATAAGGAGACATCAAGGGCGGCTCTTGCCCTCCGCCGCCTCCTGTGAGCAAGCAACGGAGTTTTACAGCAGGCAAATAATCCTGCAGCGGAGAGTGGTGGTGGGCTCGGAAGGATGGGCGAGCGAGCGGTGGGCAGAGTTTAGAGCCAGGGCATTCGCTGCATCTCTGGGGTGGGAGGTCCTGAAATCTCAGGCTCTTACCTGCTGAAACTCCCCCCCCCCCATGTGTGGGTGCGGGGTGCTCCTCCTTGCGATTCCAGGCCGAGCCTCCAACTGCCAGTCCTTGCAAAGAGACGTCGCTCGTTCATGACCATTGGGATTTGGAGCGTCCCTGCGATTCTAGAAGGCCTCTACCCCGAGGCAGATCCAGTCGCCCTCTGGGGATGGAGGTTCCAGGAGGCTGCGCTGAGCTCCCCCTGCCCCCCGACTTGAAGGATCTGGAAAGCAAAGTCGGGCAGAAGCCCCCGGACGGGCTGCTGCGCTGGCTGCGGGAAGACCCAACTGCTCATCTGCTCCGGGGCAGCCCAAGCCGGGGGCTGCGCAACGGGCTGGGGGAGAAGATCAAGGCGCTCAAGCTGGAGCTGGTGAGTCACGGGATCCAACCGCCGTCTTCTTGCCCTTCCCGGGAGCGCCATTCCCCACTGTCGGGGGTGGGGGTGGGACGGGACGACGACTCTCTCCCCTTGATCTCTATCCTTCCCAACGGCTCCCTGGGCAGAAAAAGGCTTTTCGATGAACAATCAGCCTCTTGCAGTTCCTTTCCTATTGTATCTGCCAGCATCATCGCTCTCCCCTCAAGGGACAGCAGTCACACACACACACCCCATTCACTTGTGTACATCCCATGGGTCTTTTTTTACCTCTCTTGGTCACATCCACCTCCCCACTTTTTGCTGCTAGGCAGTACAGTACCTCCTTATGCCCACCCCAACCTTGTCTCTGGTCCCCTTTCCTGGGTGACATGTGGTGGTGTGCAATTAGCAGACCTCAGTTCCTCAGTGCTGCTCCTCTCTTGCCTGTAGTGCTGCCTGGAGCACTTGCTGCTGCGCCGCCCCGAAGGGGTGGTGCCGCTCCGGGGGGGGGGCGCCGCCGCTCGGGGGGACGACCTGGCTTCCGCGGGCGCTCCAAGGCCTTCTCCCCCGGCCTCGGAGCCGGAGAAAGCCCCGGAGCATCCGCCCCGACCACCGGTCGAGGTGGACGCTCCTGGGCTTTCTCCGGCTCCGAGGCTGGGGAGAAGGCCTCAGAGCGCCTGCCGGGCGGCATGCGCTCCGTGGAAACACTGGAGCGAGCGGAGCAGTGCCGCCCAGGGCCGAGGTGCCGCCTGGAGCCGCTGCTCCGCTCGCTCCAGTCTATCCACGCCTCTGTAGATATCCCATGTTTATTATTATTAACAACAACAACAACAACAATACATCCTATGGGTCCTTCTTCTTCTTCTTCTTCTTCTTCTTCTTCTTCTTCTTATTCTTATTCTTATTCTTATCTGCATTTATATATCGCCTTTCTTGTTGTCAGATTTCTCCTCAGACTTTATTCAAGGCAGTTTACACAGGCAGGCTTTTCTAAAACCCCATAGGGGTTTTTACAATATTGTTCTATTCACATAGAACTCTTTTCATTCTCCAGATGTTTCCCTTTAAGCGTGTGGTATCTCTCTGGCTGCACAGTACACACCTTCCGAGTTTGCTCGACAGCGACTCCTTCCTCTCTTACAGAAGGTTAACACAGGTTATCTTCAGCTTGTCAGCAGCTTTCGGTTGTCCCAAATTGGTGTCGTCTGTAGCTTTTCTTCAGGCAAGGTGTCAGCTCAGCCAATAACCACACTCCAATAACCACACTCTATGGATAGTTCCCCCAGGTTGTAGCACAATAGCAGAGCACCTTTTTGTGCAGAAGGTCCCAGGTCCAACCCCCAGCATTTTCCGGTACAGCAGTGAAAAATATCCTGTCTGAAAACTTGGAGTGCTGCTGCTGCCAGTCTGTGTCAGCCAATGGCCTGACTCAGTATGGTAGTTTCCTATGTTCAGTCCACTTCACCGTTCTAATGATTAATAAAGCAGTTTATCTCTAAAGTACCCAACACAGTTTTGTCTTTTGCAGCTACAGATTAACATGATGACTCCACTGGAATTTGCACTCCTAGTTTTGGCCACTCTGTTTCTCCCTCTGCATTTTTTCAACACCTCAGATGCTACAGTCACAGAAAGAAAAAAAATCCTAGACTGTGGTTTTTGGATTGGCATTCCAGTGTCCATCCAGGCCCAGTTTCATAGGCTGACATAGGGCCAAACTACCTGTGGGCTTATTACCGTAATAACATCATTGCAGGCAGGCCTGGGCTATCTTTTTTTGTAAATAGTATGTGGGGGGAGGGGTTGATCCCGACTGGGGCCATGGCAGGACTAAGGGGCTGTAATGCTTTGTCTCTGCTGTGGTCCCAATCTGGATGCTGTTTTACAAGGGGGGGGGAAGCTGCCATGGGCACTCGGATCTCTTGTATCAGTTCAGTCACACTGCTTGGCTTTTAGATTGACTATATACAGGGGTAGCTGAGAGGGAGGAGGGAGACGGAAATGGAGCTCTGGAACTTCTCTTATCGCAGGGACAATGAAGTCACCAGCAGAAGCACTCAGGTCTGCCTTCGAAACATTTTTCAAAGAACTTCAGCCAGAACAAAGCTTTGGGCTCAGAAGGTGGCAGACGGAGAAATTGCTTAGGGACATATGTTAATATCTAGGCCAGAGGTTCGCAACCTCGTCGGGGCCATGTACCACCTCCAGGATCGCCGTCCCACCGTGTACTACCAGAAGTAAGTGGCGATGAAATATTGCCACTTGCTTCTGGGTTTTTAGGTGCGACGGAGCCCTGAAAACGACGGTAAGGGGATCAGGGGGGGGAGGGAGGGCATTTCCCAGCACGGGAAACCTGTGCGCTCGAGGTCTGCTCGCCACGCAGGTTCACTTACCATCATTTTCAGGGCTCCAACGCAGTGCAGTGCAGCGCGGCTGTAATGGCAGCCACCATCTTGTGGGGTGAGTGTCGGTGTATCACCGGCACTCGGTTCACGTACCACTAGTGGTACACGTACCACAGGTTGTTGGGAAACTCCGGTCTAGGGCATTGTCTTTCCAAAGGTTACCTGAGAGACAGCATGTAGTTCATGTTACATTAACAGCACAACCCTATGCACATCTACTCAGAAGTAAGCTCCACTGAATGCAATGGGACTTACTCCCAGGTAAATGTGTATTGAATTGCAGCCTAAGGCTACAATCTGATGCAAATTTACCTGGGAGAAAGTCCTATTGTATACAGTGGGACTTCTTCAGAGCAAACATGCAGAGCTTAGCACTCTAATACTGTATATATGTTTTCTATTTGTGTGGGATATGTTTTAATTCCATTTTTCAATTTTTGTACATTTGTTTTCTGCTATGGAAACCCACTCCAAGAGTTTGGGATAAAATAAGCTAGCTCTTTCAATGAAGTATAATAAGTTTCAAAGTAGGAAAAAGTGGCAGGAGAGGATTACACGTTCATTTAATGACAAACATTTAAAGTGTTGTTGTGTAGTCTTAGTGGGGTGTGGCTATGGGGGCATCACAACAAGCTCCTGCACTTCAGAATTTACTATTACACCACTGCTTGTATGAAGTGCTTGCACTGAAGTAGTCAGTAGGACTTAATTGGTTTCAGTTCATCACATTCTCAACTAGGTTTGTGAGTTTTATGCAGGGCTGACATTTGATTAACCAGCTGGTCTCTCCCCCTTCCTAGTTCCTTGCAGTTCCTGCCGAACAGGTACAGCAGGGCTGGCTCAGGGACGTTTTATCAAGAGCACAAGAGAGGCAGCTGGTTTCACTGCCCCTTGCATCACATATCTAATTTGGCCAATTCAAACAGTCGCACTGGTGTGTTGTGAATGTGAGTTGACTGGATCCATGCAGCTTGCTCAAAAACTGCAGTAGTGATTGCTGTAGCATGTGCCCAGATTGCCTGGCAGTTGTATATTAAACTGCATTGAGTGTTGCGCTGGGTATCTGCTGAACCATTTGGATGTCTGCCTTGAAGCATGCTAGGTAGTTCGTGGACCTGTTCCACCCAAATTCCAAGTACAGTCAGCACATTTGATTGTGAAAATTGGCCCTTAGAGTAAGGTGGGTGTAAAGCAGTGGTTCCCAGCCCGTGGTCTGTGGACCATAGGTGGTCTGCGGGACCCTGCCAGATGGTCTGCAAGGCCTCTGGTTGTTCGTGTGTGTGTGTGTGTGTGTGTGTGTGTGTGTGTGTGTGTGTGTGAGACACAAGCACTGCCCAAGTCTTCGGTTCCTGCTGCAGTTCTGCTGACAAGGCTTGGAGCGCGGAGCTGGGGAAGGCCCACCCACCCACACCATGGACTGGTTGGTTGTGAAATCCCAGCATTCCAGAAGCAATTGGCAGTGACGTGATGATGTGTGGCATCATCACGTCACCGCCAAACTACTTCTGGGTTGCCAGGGTGGTCTGTGAATCTCTCTCCTTATCTCAATGTTGCTTCCCCCTGTTTCTGCTTTCTTCTAGGTAATGTTTACGAAGGGTTATCACTTGGCTGACTGATGCCAAAGAGCTGAGAACACCCTTAACATGGAGAGGCTGGAGAGGAGATGCTGGTATAGTGAAATGACTCCAGTTGTGAACTATGAGCTGAGAAGCTTGTTGTTCAAGCCTCACCACAGCCATTATCTCACTAGGTGGCCTCAGGCAAGCTCCCAGAGGGAGGGCTAAATTACACGTGAGGTTAAATGCATCACCGTGAAATGGGGCATGAGTTTACTTGGGAGTAGCAGCTGCATGGGGCTGCAGTTTGGATCAGGACTGCAACGTTTGGGTCAAGGGTATTTAACTCTTTACTTCTGCACTGTTTTCCCACCAAAGATGCTTCCCCTCAAAAGCAGTAATTTAATTCCCAAAAAATGCTATTTGCATATTGTGGCACATGGGGGGGGGGGTTTAGACACTTTAGTAGGTACTTTTAGCAGGAAAACAGTGCATAAATACCCCCAACCTGTGTGCTGTGTGACCCCAATCAGAGATGTGGTTACTCATAAGTAAACTCATGCCCCTAACTACACAATGATGCATTTAAAGGCACACATGGTTTGGTTCTTATTCTCTCTGCAGCTGGGGGTCATCATAGTCCTGACCTATTTTATAGGGGCGTAGTTAGGATGGCACAGTGTGTTAAACGGCTGAACCATGTCGATCGAAAGGTCGGCAGTTCAAATCCGCGACGGGGTGAGCTCTCATTCCTTGGCCAGCTCCTGCCAACCTAGCAGTTCCAAAGCATGTTAATGTGAGTAGATAAATAGGTACCGCTTGCAGGAAGGTAAACAGCGCTCCATGTTCCAGCTGCATGCTACGCGCTGCAGCAAGGAGAGTCATGCCGGCCACATGACCACGGAGGCGTCTTCGGACAACGCTGGCTCTTCGGCTTTGAAATGGGGATGAGCACCACACCCTAGAGTCGGACACAACTGGACTTAATTGTCAGGGGTCACCTTTACCTTTTTTTTTTTTAGTTAGGATTACTGAGATAATGTATATGAAGTGCTTGAAACATTTGAAATGTAAATGTTAAGTGTGTTGTGTCTGCAAACTCACTAAATCGCTGCCATTGGGGTGGGTGGGGAATCTGGGAGGTGCATCCCCCAAATTTGATTAATTGGTGCCTTGGCGGTGGGGCACAGACGACTTGTCTGTCGCATTTGGGTCTGTTTTACTAAACTTCTCTTTGTCCTGTAGGCACCTCTGGCATGGTGCACGCTGCTTATTACTACCCTTTCCTTGCAGCACTCTATAATCTGGATATGAGTTAATCCATTGGGAATATTTATAGAAATGGAAGATATCCACCATGGGAGAAGGTAGCCTTCAGGTCACATGTCCAGTTTGAGAATTCTATGCGTGTTCAGAGCATCCTTAGCTTTAATGTCTAAATATGATGGTCAGCAGCCTTTCTCAAAATCCCTGCAAGTGTGAAAGAAAGGACTAAAGATGGAGCACATAAACACCAACCTAGCCCATCAATATTGCCAATCAAATTCTGCCAAGTGTTTTATTATCTCCCATCTGTCACTTGGCCTGCAAGTGGCACTGTCCCAGAAGTTGACATGAAAAAGAGCACATCGGGAAAAGTGGTTTATCTTTAGATTGTTTCCCCAGGCAGAAAAGAGTAGACAAGGGAACAGCCCCTCTTGCGCTACACATTGGCTGGCTCTTTGCCTCGGGGCACATCTGTTCCCCAGCGTGACAAGGAAGCTCTTAAGATCTCTGAGTCTGTAGAGTGACTGGAGGGTTTGGAAGACTGCTTTCAGCATCACAGATCGACTGCTTAGTTTAGAATTCTTTATTTAAAAAGATGCTGAGAGAGATGTGGAAGCCAGGAAAGCAGTGGGGATACATTAGCTCACACCAATGACACACAGTGATAATTTAAGAGACTTTGGGTGCAATCCAAACCTACTTAGGCCGCCGTTGTAACCAGCGGCCCAGCAAAAACAGGAGGCCCCAGAACGGAAAGGGGATTCAAATCCCCTCCAAAAGGGGAATTCAAAGGGGATTTGAATCCCCTTTCCGTTTTGGGGCCTCTCGTTTTCATAAGAACATAAGAACATAAGAAGAGCCCTGCTGGATCAGGCCAAAAGCCCATCTAGTCCAGCTTCCTGTATTACACAGTGGCCCCACCAGATGCCTCAAGGAGCACAAGACAACAAGATAACCTGTTTCCCGTTGACACTCCCTTGCACCTGGCACAGAGAAACCCACTTCTAAAACCAGGAGGTTGCTTGTGATGGTCTTTTCCTCCATGAATCTGTCCAAACCCCTTTTAAAGGCATCTAGGCCAGGTGCCATCACCACATCCTGTGGCAAGGAGTTCCACAGGTGAATTACACGCTGGGTAAAGAAATATTTTCTTTTGTCTGTTCTAACTCTCCCTCCACTCAATTTTAGTGCATGTCCCCTGGTTCTGGTGTTGTGCGAGAGGGAGAAGAATTTCCCTCTATCCACTCTCTCCATCCCATGCATAATTTTATATGTCTCAATCATGTCCCCCCTCAGGCGCCTTTTTTCCAGACTGAAAAGCCCCAAACGCTGTAGCCTTTCCTCATAAGGGAGGTGCTCCAGCCCACGAATCAATCTGGTCGCTCTTTTCTGCACCTTTTCCAATTCAACTATATCCTTTTTGAGGTGTGGTGACCAGAACTGGACACAATACTCCAGATGTGGCCTTACCATCGATTTGTACAAAGGCATAATGATATTGGCCGTTTTATTCTCAATCCCTTTTTTAATGATCCCGAGCATGGAATTGGCCTTCTTCACAGCCGCCGCACACTGGGTCGACACTTTCATCGACCTGTCCACCAGCACCCCAAGATCTCTCTCTTAATCCGTCACAGACAACTCAGAACCCATTAGCGTATATGTGAAATTTTGGTTTCTTGCCCCAATGTGCATCACTTTGCACTTACTTACATTGAAGCGCATCTGCCATTTTGCTGCCCATTCTCCCAGTTTGGAGAGGTCCTTCTGGAGCTCTTCACAATCCCTGCTGGTCTTCACCACCCGGAAAAGTTTAGTGTCATCTGCAAACTTGGCCACCTCACTGCCTATCCCCGACTCCAGGTCATTGATGAATAAGTTGAAAAGCACCGGTCCCAAGACCGATCCTTGGGGCACACCGCTTTTCACCTCTCACCATTTTGCTGGGCTGCTGGTTACAACAGCGGCCTAATTAGGTTTGGATTGCGCCCTAACAGCCCAATCCTATTCTCTCTCTCTCCCCCCCCCCCCCCGCTGATGCAGTGGCACCAAAATGGCTACTGCTGCATCCTGCAGGGAAGGGGCAGTTGTGGAGGTCTCCTCTGGGTAAGGAGTAACTGTTCCCTTACGCGGGGTAAGCCCCGCGGCGCAGGTGGGTCTACTCAGACCTGCGCTAGCGAATTCACTGGTGCAGGTCTATGTGGACCCACTGCAGGATTGAGTCCAGGAAGGGAGGTTGGATTTGGTGGCTACTGCTGCTGCTGCCAAGCTCGCCCCTTCCCAGACCCGATCTGCCCATCCCCTGCCCAGAAGGAATTGTTACTGCTTCAGATGAATGAGCAAGTGCCCAACTTCAAGGCTGCTGTACTGGGCTCTGGGAGGATTGGCATCTTTACCCAGTTTAATTACCTTCACATTCAGATGGGGGAGAAAGATGAGGCTTGATGATGCTCACCTAGTGAGTTACAGCTGAAGTGTGATTTGAACTGGGGAGTTGGCAACTATCTTGTACCAGCTGTGGCATGTTTGTAAATTCTGTTGAAGTCAGTGGGGTTATGTTCATTTAAATGTCTCTAGGTTTAGGGTGCTAATTTCATAGGCGCTAAATAAACCTTGATTCAAGTACTTTCCATAGCTCATGTTTGGTTCAGATGACAGTCTTATATGACAGAAGGACCTATTTTTACTACTTTTACAAGGGATAAGTCGAAATAGGAAGTTTGCGCCTGTCCTTAATCCTTGGGAAAGTTGAGATTTGGATTAAACAAGAAAATGTGTTGCCTGATCTCTTGTTGTTGTTGTTGTTCAGTCTTTTAATTTCATGGCTGCTGTCTCCGTCTGCAGTGATCTTGGAACCCAAAAAAGTAAAATCTGTTACTGCTTCCATTTCTGCCCCTTCTATTTGCCAGGAATTGATGGGACCAGATGCCATGATCTTAGTTTTATTAATGTTGAGTTTCAAGCCTGATCTCTATTAATGACTAATTAATATTAAACAGCCCCTGCAAAGTGCTCTTGGCACAAATGCAGCATGTCACTGCAGCAGGACTTGAGAGACAACAGTTAAGGAGAAATGAAACCCCAGCCTCTTTTTTCCTGTGTTGCACCACAACATCATTCATAGGATTTGAGTCTTAAACAGGGGCAACACAACCCGGAATGCTGCCTGATGCCGCCTCGGGTCTGCCCCCTCTGCATTCCAACCCCCCCCCCAAACCCGTACTGTGCTCCTCACGGGCTGTTGTGAAACCCACAGTTCCAGGCTTGATGACGGCACATGAGGAACCCAGGAAGGAGGGGAATCTTCTGCTTCTTGCTCCAGTGAGTGGGAAGTAGATCGTTGCAGCTTACATTGGCAGCAGGTTGGAGGGAGGTGGTGGCGGCAGTGGCAGCAGCAGCAGCAGCAGCAGACTCGGGGTGAAAGGCACCCTGAATCTGCTGCCCCTTTGGATCCCTTGGAATCTGCCACTGACGGGCTGGCCCTGACTGTAAACATGTTGGGTCAAAACTGGCCTGTTTTATCATTTGCATCCTGGGAAGCTCTTCTTGGCATTCTGCTTTTCAGCAGATAACCAGGCAGATATGGTGCTTGTCAGTACAGGAAAGCAGGGGAATTTGGCAGATCCATAAATATGGTGTCCAGGAGAACCTGGCACATGAAACTCAGGGAGCTGTTAACCTGTTTTGGTTCTACAGTCTTCCTGTCAGATCCAAAGCGGAATGAGGCAATGAACACATTGGGCAATGAACATCCTTTTTTGTATTGGCAGAAAATAGTTAAGTTGCAATGAAAACAGTTGGAAGCCTTAGCAGAGAGATTCTCAGACATCTTAGGAGCAACTTTCTCCCATTGGGAAACTGATGTACCAGTAATGATGGGCTCTATAGATACAGGATATTGTTCATATTCTTCCAGGATGTGACAGTATCCTACAGTAAAATCCGTGAGCCACGTCAAGCTTACACACAAACCACTTGGTGCATATTGGTTTCAAAAGAGTTAAGTATCTACAGTATAAGATGAGGTGTTTCTAGACTGCATCTTGGGCTCACCCAATGAAAAACTGCACATAACCAAACTTGGTATGGATATACAGTAGTATATTTTGAGAGTTCAAAGCACTTCACGTACATTTTTTAAGCAGTCCTTGTAATAACCCTAAAGGGAAGGCGCTGTATTGCAGATCCGAGGTTAAGCGGTAGTGACTTGCTGAGTGAGTTCATGAGAGCTAGTATAGTGGTCAGAGTGTTGGACTTTGGCCAGAGAGACCTGGGTTCAAATCTCCCCTAAGCCACAAAGCTCATTGGGTGATCCTGGGCTGGTCATATCCTAGCAATTTTGGATTGTTGTGAGGACCAAATGGGGATAAACCCACATCCATATGTACCACCTTGAACTCAATGGAAGAAGGGTGGTCTTACCAATGTAGTTATTTATTTGTTTAGAATATTTATATACTGCTTCTCAACAACAACAACAACCCTCAAAGTAGTTTACACAGCAAAGAAATAAAGACAGGTTTCCTGTCCCCAAAGGGCTCACAATCCCTCAGCAAACAGTTACTGGAAAAGACGCAATGCTGGAATGAATATGGATAGTTGCTAAATATAAGAAAACAACCACTTTGAAAGGTGACCTTTACCCGGGTAGCAGGAGGAGTAATACTGGATCTTGCTGACTTCCCCTATTTTGCCTTTTAGTTTTTATAGTGAAATACTGCTGTGTCACTTTTTAAATTGAAAAGAAAAACATTATGAGAGAAAATAAGTAATTAAATGCTCCCTCTTCTGTAGAAACAGACACTGACAACAAGAGGTAATTAAGAAAGGCTATTTGTCCCTAATCTTACTGCTGCACTCAGCAGGAAGCAATACAAAGGCCTGAAGTTGCAAGAAGCTACAAATTCATGATGCAGGGGACCTTTGCTGAACAGGACTTACTTATAGGCATTAAGGAAGGATAATGTTTTATTAAGTGTTGTGTGGATCCTCCATTTTAATTCTGTTCTCAGATGATTGGGGGGGGGGGAGGAAAAAACACACACCTGTGCATATGCAGCAGGGGTTCTAGTGTGTTATGTGGTATGTACATAACATGTATTTATGTAAAGAATGCCAATAATCAATAAAAAGAGACCCTTTCAATGTTCTCTGTATTTTGCTAACTTCTTTTACTGTTTTTAAAAATGTAAATTTTGCTTCTCCTTTTGGGGAAAAAATGAAACAAAACTGTGAGCAAGTAACCACAGAACAAACAATGGGTTGTATTCTAAAAATCCTATGCATGTTTACTAGGAACAAAGTTCCTTTCAAAAAGGCCAGCGGGTGGCGCAGTAGGTTAAACCGCTGAACCATGAGCTGTCGATTGAAAGGTCGGCAGTTCGAATCCGCGATGGGGTGATCTCTCGTTGCTTGGCCAGCTCCTGCCAACCTAGCAGTTCCAAAGCATGTTAATGTGAGTAGATAAATAGGTACTGCTTGCGGGAAGGTAAACAGCGCTCCGTGTTCGAGCCACATGCTACGCGCTGCGGCAAGGAGAGTCATGCCGGCCACATGACCACGGAGGCGTCTTCGGGCAACACTGGCTCTTCGGCTTTGAAATGGAGATGAGCACCACACCCTAGAGTCGGACACGACTGGACTTAATTGTCAGGGGTCACCTTTACCTTTACCTTAAGTTCCTTTCAGCGCAATCCGACTTAACTTTGTGCCGGTTTAACCAGCGGTGCAGTGAGAACGGGAGGCCCCAGAACAGAAAAGGAATTCAAATCCCCTCCAAAAGAAGAATTCAAAGGCGATTTGAATCCCTTTTCTATTCTGGGGCCTCCCGTTCTCGCTGCGCCGCTGGTTAAACCGGCACAAAAGTTAAGTCGGATTGCACTATTTGTGCACTTATTCCCAGGTAAGTATGTATTGGATTTGCAGCCTTATGGCCTAATTCTGTGCTGGGGCTTACAATGGTGGCCTGCTGAATCTCTACCATCCTTTGCTGCCGCCAGTAAGTTGGCGGCGGAAATGGTTTTGGGGAGGATCATTAGTGGTTCGGGGCGGGGAGTGGGCTGTGGGCAGTTTGGGAGGAAGGAGAAGGATCTCTTCGACAATGGTGCATACCGAGATTCTATCCCCCCCCTTCCTGGCCTGGACCTGCCCCTGGGAGTCTCCTTGGACTTGCACCAGCAAAAGAGCTGGCGTAGGTCTGAGGAGACCCATTGGAAGATTTGTATCTACCTCTCTTGGACTGTCTGATCCCCTCCCCCCCCCCCCCCCCCCCGGCATGCAGCACATGCTGTGTCAGTGGCACTGTGTACTATGGGCTGGCAGGGGATCGGATTGGACTGTCTGTTAGTTATTCTCCTGTAAATGGAAGGCACTTCCATTTGCATGGGGGGGGGGGCTTGCTTCCTGAGGATGTTATTACTATTGTCAATAATAAGAATATGTATGTACCATTTTTCAGCAACAAAAAGATCACAAAGGGGTTAACGTAGCAAAATAAATACAAAGGTGGCTCCCTGTCCCCAAAGGGCTCACAATCTAAAAAGACATGGAACAAGCACCAGCAAGCAGCTGCTGGAAAAGAGGCTTATATTGCTGGATGAATAGGGACCCTTGCTCTCCCCTGCTGCAATATACAAGAGGAAAATCACTTGAAAAAGAGCCTTTTTGCCTAGTTAGCAAGGGGTTCTGGTCTCCTTTCCCTCTGCAGCCTGCTGTGCCTCCCAAGAATCAGCTCCTGGCGGTTGGGGGCACCCTCCATTGCAGGATGGCATGTGGCACAGGGGACGGCTGCAGGAAGGGGAATCAGATAAAATCTCTGCCCCCTCCTTGTGCAAATGGAAATGGTAGTACCTTCTGTTTGCAGAAGGATTGAAGATACACAACCTATTAAAAACAATGTTTAAAGTAAAAAATAACCGACAAGATACGAAAGCTGCATATAATATATGTACCAAGTACAGGTATATGTAATATATACCTGCATATACTTTCTGCAGGTTTTGCAACTTTGGCACTTTTCCAATGACCTGTCATTCTGTTAGAGAAGGTGCATAAGAGCTCTGCTATTTTATTGGCTACTAAAATCTTGGCAGCTGCTAAGAGATTCCAGCTTAATTAGAAAAATTGGCACCTCTTTGGGTTAAGTAACTAACGAGCTCTTAGAAAACAGAACTCGTGGTACTGGAAAGCACAAAATATTGATTGACTTGCTTGCACAGAAAACCCAAAAATGCAGTTCTAAGTGACAGAGTTTCTCATAAACTTTAATTTATTTATTTATTTATTTATTTATTTATTTATTTATTTAATGGATTTCTACCCCGCCTTTCTCCCAATAAGAGCAATCAAGGCGGCTACTTTAATGTTTGCAGCAGGATTTTTACCTTGCCTTTTGTCTCATGTACCTATGTTGTCACATGCAGAGATCAGGGATATCTGATTCTGGCTCTCTACCATAATGTCTCTGTTTTTTCCAGTGCTTCAGTTCAGATTCCCACAGCCCAATCCTATCCATTCCCCCCTCCCCGACATTGTAGTGGTACCAAAATGATGACCACTGCATCCTCTCTCTCTCTCTCTCTCTCTCTCTGTGTGTGTGTGTGTGTGTGTGTGTGTGTGTGTGTGTGTGTGTGTGTGTGTGTGTGTGTGTGTGTGTGTGTGTGTGTGTGTGTGGAGCGGCTGGGCTGGGAGGCTTCAGCAGGGAAAGGAGATGTTCAATCCCCATATGTAAGCCTCCTGACCTGCAATGGGCTAGCGATTTTGCTAGCGCAAGTTTGAGGAGAGCAAGGGGGTGGTGAGGCTGCAGGAAAGGGGGATAGGATCTGTTGTGCACCTTCCATGATGGTTCCCCCGCACAGCCTCCCCACCCCCATCCTTGCCCCGTTTTACCCCTTCCCCACCCATTCCACCCTCCCCCCACCCTCTCCAGCCTCTCCGGATGACTTACCAAAGTCGTCCAACGGCAGGAGATGCATCTTCGCTGGTGGGAAGGCGCAGACCTTCCCATTGACACTGCCAGCAGCACGCTAAGTTGCGCGCTGTTGTAGCACCTTTTATGACAGACACTGACTGCTTTATGCAGTCAGCACCATCACAAGCGGGGAACAGTGGACGTGCGATTCCCTGCTGCAGGTATAGGATTGTGCCCTAAATTAATCAATTTCATGGAGCATTCCTGTACATCTCTGCCAGTATCAAAACTGGAAGTGTTTAGAGAACAAACTGATCACAAAGGGATTTGTCTTCCTCATGAATTTGTGGTCGGTTTTTGGTCCTGATTATCCAACCAAACATAACTAGATATTTTGCCATCTCTGGTAGTTACCATTGAGCATGTGTTGTGTAAGCTGGTGAGCACAGAGGGTTTTATAAGGTCCATATGGGCATCTCCTACACATCTCTGAAGTTCCAATTTCACCCTGACTTGCCTGACTGCAGACAAAGCAATTTCATCTAAGCCCAGCCCAGATGTATGCTCCATCTATATCATCTTTTCTTTCAAATCCTAGCAATTGTAGTCTTAATGTGTTTTTAATAGATACAAATGAACGATGGAAGTGAAGACTCAGGAGAGCAATTGTGAAGTCTAGCCTCATCTCTTGCACCAAGCTCTCCATCAGATTCCAGGCAGAACACATTGATTTGACTCACGGGAAATGCTACTACAAAGCACTGCAGTCACAGCTCTTTAAAGCACACCTGTGGTCTATTTGCTTTCCCCCCAAAATAGAAGTATAACTTTGAGCAGTAAGATCCATGTCCTGTAGACCAAACATTTGTTCTCCGGTCTCTTCCTGAATCATTAAACACACACACACACAACACTTCCTGGACAAATGTTTCCTTAGACACAATTCCTCCATTTGTTCATTCAAACTTCCCTTGTCTGAATTCAAGACACACAATTGTGATGGAAGCACAAACATGCTGGAATGTTATTGTTCCTTTGCTCACTGCCCGCCTTCCTCCTCACACCACCAAACCCTTGTATAGGGCCTCGAAATCTCAACCCTAAACCAATTGTAGAGAATGATCAAAGAGGGAAAATGCTGTGATTACTTTTCTCTGACTTCCTTTAAGTGGACATCCAGGCACCATGACCAACGTTCCTCTCCTAAAATTGAGAATTTGTTTTGAGATCAAGGGCTTGAGCAGACTTTGGCAGAGAGAAATACATATAGATCTGTTGTTAGCCATTTTGGTTGCGCAGAAAAAGAGCATGAAGTAAAGTACTGTAAATGTTTGAGGCTGCAATCCTATGCACACTTTCTTGAGAGTAAGTCCCATTGAACACAGTGGAATGAATTTACTCTGAGTAGACATGCACAGGCTTGTGCTGTAAGTACAGTAGGGGCGCATCTAGCAAGCCCGGCATCTTAGATCAGCTCTACACATTACAAATACTGCAGGAAACACTGGGGTGACAACAGAGAGCTACTGAGGTGCAGTGGTTAGAGTGTTGGACTCGAACCAGGAAAGCAAAAAGTCAATTCCTTATTCAGTCCTGAAGGTTACTAGAGCGAGTCACTCTCTCCCAGCCTTACCTACCCCACAAGTTTTTTTTGTGGGGAGAAGAGAACCTTGTACAGTACTCTGAGCTCTTTGGAGAGGAAGCATGATAAAATTGTTATGTTTCCTAAAGCAAAACATGTAAAATTTGGAATGTATACATCCTGCTAAGGCCGGGCTTCCAGAGGTATGTACAAAAGTATTTAACAATGCATGTATACCTGAACATTATATCCACACTTTATGTGCTAGCTGTGGGAAACACTGATGCTACGTATTTCAGTTGCCACGTGTACAGCCAGTGGCAGCACCAATCTGCTGGGGGCCCTGGGGCAAAGCTCTGCACTGGGCCTGCTGTGGCATCTCCCACTCCCCCCAACAGTCCATTGGGTGCTTCATCAGTCCTGAGGGCTCAGGGGTTGGCCTGGCCAGGTGGGCCCTCTGACAGGCATGGCTCCTCGGTCTGCCCAACCTGGCCAACCGCTGATGTCACCCTAGTGTCCTTTGCTGATGACTTTCAATGTCCCCACCTCCCAGTGTTCGTTGGCTTTTGTTGGCAAACTTGGTCTCTAGGCAAATACATTTCTCTGCCTCCCCCCTTCTAGCTACATCCTTGTCCATGGTGCTCAGATACCTCATCGATTTGTCCAATGGTGTCTTGTCCAGCTGGAATCATTTTGCAATTCTGCAGTCCTTGGATCAAGTCTAATAAATCAAACTGTGCTGGCGACGTGCACGACCAAACACACATTACAAATGTGAATGCTTTGGCAGGTCAGCTTTCCTGCTCATCAAACTCTGGGGTGGATTCATATAGCCAAACAGGTGCTTTAAACCTAGATAAGCTGATGATGTTATGGACTGGGGGCTATTTGGTCCTAGCCTCTCACCGTGTGAAAACCCCCAGTCCTTACCAAGCTATTGTATGGTGACCTCCAGGACGAATGACCAGTAGTGGCAGGATGACAATGGAAGGTTCTGCACAGTGAGCAGCTATAGACAAATTGCTTCTCCATGAAGCGGCCTCAGTGCTGTTTTGATACTCGATGATGATACTCAATGCAGTGAGTATCATATGGCTGGTTGGTGGTATGAAACTGCCTGGGAAGCAAAAGCTGAAAGCAGATTTAACTGCAACCATCATTGGCCAGTATAATCAAAATGTTAATGATTGCGAGCATCACTTCCAGCAAACCCAGGCATACCTTCCCCTGTTGATGATCTTCTGTTGGTTTTTCATTTCTTTCCCCTCTAGTTTATTGGTATTTGCTGCTGTGTAGAGTTGTTCTATGTCCTTCTCCCCGTCGCTTCAGCTGAATTCTTCAGGAACTAATTGAAATATCACTTGCTTAATAATAGTCCAGGGCCTGAAGTTATTTCTGTGCTCTGGATTATAACTGTGATGAGGGGGACTAAACATAATCCCAGTGAAGGCTGCACCTACGCATATTGACAGATGGTCTCAGCTGCAATTTTAGAAGGGATACGTGACAGCACAACTTTCTACCACTCAGACTAAAAGTGTAGATCAGAAGCCGGATCAGCAAGCAACTGAAACTAAAGTAGAACAAAACAGTGTGATTTTTCTGTTCTTAGTGCTCCCTTAGAGGGGTTAGGACCCAATCCTATCCCTCACCAATCCATAGCACACAATTCCACTGCCGGAGAACACACTGCATGCTGGGGGGGGGGGGGGCTGCAGCGAACAGACAACCCTGGAGAGGAAAGTAAAAATCTTTTTTACCTCCCCATAGGCTGTCTGGCCTATAATGGGTCTCCTTGAACCTATGCCAGCTTTTTAGCCATCGTACGTCCTAGGAGAGTCAGGGGGCAGGTCTGGGCTGGGAAGGGTGGATAGGATCTCAGTGTGTGCTAGTGCCACTGAGATCCTCCTCATCCTCCCACCCCCAAATTGCCCCTGGCCTGGCCCAGTCTCTACCTCCAAACTGCTCACGATTCTCCCCCAAACCACCCCTGCCACCGACCTACCTATTCCAACAGAGGATGGAAGGTTCAGGAGGGGGGCTGAGGTGGGGGGGTGACCTGGAGGCAGTAGAGGAAGGAGGTGGCGAGTGGCCACATACGTTTTCCACTGCCGCCTCCAGTCTCCAGCTCCATTTTAAAAAAGTGCAGGTGCGTGTGACATCATTTTGGGGGGTGTCACATGGAGGAGGCCCCCGGGGTACCACAGTGGCTAGCTACACCAGTGACTGGTGCTGTGGAGTCCATGGGGTGCTGCCCTCCAGCTCCTCCAAGTCCCCCTTTTCCTTTTCTAATCCAGAGAATGGAAAAAGGAGGAGAAGCGATGGAGGCAAGTAGGCAGATGGAGAGAGTTCACTCCTACCAATCCGCTGCCTGAAGTGACCATTTCAGTTGGCTTCGTGGATGGGCCGGCCCAGCTTATTCTTTTTATTTGATTGCATTATCAAAGCATTTTGATGGTACCTCTTGGAGGCATTGTGTCATTGTGTTGAGTGCTGTACATATATAAAGTCAATTCTGCTTCCAGAAGGTCCCCAATTCAGTACATTCTACAATCAATTGTCCTGACATCTATTCTGTTTTTCTTTCTTCTCCCACAGGCCTACCTAAGAGCAATAGACATCAAGATCCTGCAGCAGCTAGTGGCTGTGAATGAGGGCATTGAAGCAGTGAAATGGCTACTAGAGGAAAAAGGGATGCTGACCAGTCACTGCAGCAGCCTCACCAGCAGCCAGTACAGCCTGGTCGAGAGTCAAGAGACATCCCGACGGGGCAGCTGGAACAGCCTGCTGGACCCCAATGACAAGCTGGACAGTATCTCCATTGGAAGCTACTTGGACACACTCGCTGACGATATGGATGAGTATGGACACGGCTCTTCCATAGAACCCATACTATCATCAACGCCGGGCAGGCCACTGACCAGAGCTGAACTGGAGAGATCAAAGGCTGACTTAGACAGGGCTCTTTCTGCCAAGAGTGTTGTCACAGAGCAGGAGAAAAACAAAGCATACCATGAGAGGGTTCCCAGTGTGGTTAAAAGTCAAGGCTCCAATGAGCAAACTAGAGCTGCCACGCAATCACCACCAATGGCCAATGGGCTTTTGGGCAGACAAGTCCCAGGGATGGAGCAAGGCCCAGAGGCCAACTTTGCCTCAGCAGCTGCAGAAAGATCAAGCAAAGGTAGTCCAGCAGCAAAGGCCTCTCGGAATAGCAAAGGTGACTCGGAAAACTGTAAGCTGGACAGCAGGCGACACCTGGAGTATGATGCCCACTGGCACTGGGTTCAGTCTCAAGATGACGTGACATTCTTGTAGCCTCCAAGACCTGCTGTCTAGGTTAAGGATTGACGGGCTCAGGGCCTCGCACGACGGGTCTCTTGCACTTTGGGCTGCAAGCACTACTTCCGTTGCCAAAGTGGCTGCTTTGGTTTGACCAAGTGTGTGAGCACACTTGATAGCAGGCAGAGCACAGGCATACCAAGCATCGTTCCTCTTTCACATTCACCGCAATGACCGTGTCCAATCAAACCACTCCTCTGCAAGGAGCATTTGGGATGCCCTTGGTCTGCCATCCTTGCATCCTGCCTCAGCCTGGTGCAATAATGAAATAGTTTCCAATTTCAGGGGAGCTTTATGATGGTCATGAGTTGCACATAGCTACTTCTGGACATATGCTTAACTACCCAAGTTTCAGAAAAGCACATTCACCTTGGTGGCAGTTACGACCCTCCTACTTTCATACAGCCACCTGCTTTCTGTGGGAAACTCTTTCCCCAGTTCTTCTTCAAGTTAGCCACTTGAGGTTTTTTTTGATGGAACCAGGGTCACTATGGTTTTCACCCTTTTCACCCTTATGGTTTTCTCTGATGGGACTTCATCTCCCTTTGCTTGTTGTTTCAGTATAGTTTAAGGTTTAAGACAGAAACAAAAAAGGAACAAAATTTCACATTGAAGTCTGTACAGTCATTCACCGCACTCATGATGACAAACATTCTTCCTCTCTTCTGGCAAGTGTGAAGAGCCCCAGCTGTCCTTCTGAGACTGAAGCAGGGTGTGTGTGTATAAAGGATCATTCTGATCTGGGGTGGTGCAATCCGAAATGCCGCCTCGGGTCTGCCACTGCTGCCTCTGCAATACTAAAAAAAGTCCCTTACCACAGTAAGGCCACTTGTGTGGTTTCTTCAAATGCAGAAGCGTGCTACTTCCGGTTTTATGTAAATGGACCATGCAAATGAAAAAGCTCCTTTGTTCACACAGTCCCTGTAAATAAAGCGGGAAGTCCTGCACTTCTGCACTTGAAGAAATTGTATGTGGAGCAAGGTAGGGAGATGGATGGTCCACTTTCTGCTTGTTTTTAGTGGGTGGAAAGCAGATAAATGTGGTTCACATCTGCGGTGGGCTGGAGGGAGGTGGTGGCAGTGGCAGACGCAGGGTGACAGGAACTCCAAATCCACCAGCCTCTTTGATTCGCTGATGCAACCTGCAATTGCCTGGCCTCATAGATGGGCCGCCCCTCATTTTGACAATTGCACTGGATTTCAGAGGCACTTGGAGCAGGACGTTTGCATGCTGTGATCCTCTTCCAAGGCACTCAGAGCATATGGTGTCTGCAGGGAGTACCCCTATGCCCAACTCCAAGCTCAGGAAGAGGGCTGGAGCTTATTCACATTTGTGCTTCACTTTGGAGGCTTTGGAAGCACAGGAGGACATGGGTGAGTCCTGTTCCTGGTCCTGCTTCTATGCTTGGAATTGGTCATCTCTGTAGGTCATGATGACCAATATCTGATTGGTCATCATCATCATTTTGACTAAGAGCACAATCCAGTCAGATTTCTAGCACTTTTAAATCTCATTTATTTCAGTAGAGTTAAAAATGCGTAATTTTGGCCGGATTTTGCCCAGTTCTGGACTGTGTAGTTCCGAAAACATTTAAATGTCTGTCACATTTTGTTCCGTAGCATAGAGGACATCTGATTGCCTCCAGAGCTCAACACAATGTCTCACAGTCCAGTTGGGTCGGTGCATTGGAGGGCTTTACAACAGCAGAACAGTGTTCCGCTGTTGTAAAATGGCTGCTGATGGCATGTGCAGCATGCCACCGGCAGCCATTTTGCAAGCACCACCACAAGAGGTGGTGGCATCACAGCCTTGCTGCTGGAGCCCTCTGCCCCCACCAGAGCCAGTAAGCCAATGGTGGGGTGGAACATGAGTGGGGGGGGGGAGGAAGTGGGAAGTGTCTGGGAAGGGAAGGGGCAAAACGGTGGGCAGAATGGGGCTGATATCAGGGGCAGTGACCTGCACCAATATCCTCATCCCATTTTTTCCCCATTCCCTCTCCGTTCCTTACCTCAGCCCTGCGCCAGCAAAGTTCATGGCACAATCTGAGGTGATCCATTGGGCTAATGGAGCCTTACCCTGGGTAAGGGAGCAAATGTTCCGTTACCTGGAGGAGACCTCCATGACTCCCCCCCCCCCCGTAGGATGCAGCATGTGCTCCAGTGGCATGACTGCATCAGCGATGGGGATTTAGGATTGTGTCCCTATGCCTGCCCTGGTGATCTCAAAGGTTGGCTGGCTGCCATGGCCACCCAACACTTACAGAGCCCTGGGAACGACAACGGAGAGTGTGCTCAATTTTAGGTATCAGTCCTGCACTGGGTTGCAAACAAGGATTCACATTTTTGGGCACCAACATCAGGTTTTGAAGAACCCGGGCAAGTTGGCAGCCAGGAGCCAGAGCAATGTGTGCTTCGTTTCTGACATGAATCCAAATAAGCTGCTTAGCTGATTTGCCCTATCAGAAGAGATGAGGCCAGCTTTGAATCCTGTTCTTACCTTATCAAGTGAGAGGAGGAATAGGACTGAAGAGGTTCTGGATCTGTTGAAAATAGCAGTCCCTTTAGGGCAGTTTTGGGTCAGATCCAAATATGACTAGTTTGAGGCTTAGATCCAAATCCTCAAACTTGTTCTCAGAAAGGTTTACTAATTTATATTCTATTACCCCTCCTACCTTTACCCCCATTGCTACAGTTTTTGAACTGCCAGCACTGTAGACATACTGTCAAATGCATAAATAGCAGAATTCCAAGTGAATATAGAGGTGCTTGAATATTACATTGGACATTACTCCTTGAATATCTGGCAGACATCCAATTTTGCAGTGGTTCCGTTTAACCCCATTGTACACATTCATCCTGGAAGTGTCAAATATTTTGCACAAAGTACAGTCTTATATGTTCTGAATCCTCATGCGATTTCCTTTGACATCCTTATGAACCAAAGTTCCCCATTCTGTATTTTTGCAATGCCACATCCTTGGTATATTTTCTTTGAAAATGTTTTGTGCCAAATGCTGATTCAATTGTACCATCTCTTCCGGTGTAGGCCCAGTTAATTTTTGCACGTTTGTTGTCTGCCCGTTAGCCTTAGAGACTTCAGATCATATACTGCAGTGCAGCTTATAGCAAACATGCATCCTCAACATGAAAGTGTATGTGCAATAACTTCTGGGGCTAATATGCAACGAAGAAGAAGAAGAAGAAGAAGAAGAAGAAGAAGAAGAAGAAGAAGAGAGAGAGAGAGAGAGAGAGAGAGAGAGAGAGAGAGAGAGAGAGAGAGAGAGATCACATCTGAGAAATTTCATCATGGGCCTCGAACTTCAGATGGAAGTATAGATCCATGAAAATAGAAAAGGGAATGGGAATTTTGAAATAACATGGCCTCAGTAGACTTACACACTGGCAATGAGAAGAATGCACCAGCTGAGACCAGACTGTGCCTGATAGTCTCTTTTGTTTTGCAGGTGTCAAAATCTAGTCCTTTCATTGTAATTAATATAACTTGGGTTTGTTGCTCAGAACAGGAAAACAATCACATCCTCAGGGTTATATTATACTGTAAATAATGCTAGCTTTTTTCAGTTCAGAAAAAAGGGAAAGGGGGGATCATAAAACAAAAACTAGAATTGTGGATCCTTACAGGCTTTTTACTGGCTATTAGGGAGGCTTCTGATGTCATATTCTATTCCAGGTGATGAAGATCTGTCTTTTCTATATGGTCCTTCTCTGAGCTGTTGTGGTTTGCTACGATTTGTGATAAAATACCAGAAGAATACCAGGAGGAAGGAGCCTCAGAAGAGGAGCAATGGCAGCTACCGTCTGAGAAGAGACCTATGCTATTTTATCTATCAGTATTGTATCACCTACTAAAGTGGGGGTTTTTATGTCAAAATACAGGCACTTTGGCTTAAGGAGCCAGCTGGTAAAAATGGTATGGGTCAGGGAATTAGATGAAGATTAGGAAGAGACCATAGCAATATCTGAATTCAGAATTGTGATTTTATATATATATATATATATATATATATATATATATATATATATATATATATATATATATATATATATATATATATATATATATATATATATCAATGTTGGAAGCAAATCCCAATGTGAAACCCAATTTTTTTTAAATCCTGAATTGCACACTATAAAACCTTTGATTTCAAATCTCAAAAAGCAGTTTCATTCAACGAAAACAAATCTTGGCATATTTCATTTCATCCACCAGAATTTGCATTCAAAATCTGTGAACATGAACGTGACAGTTTCCTTGAATTTGGAATGGGCACATTTCCATTCAAAGCAGGTCCTCCCCATCACAAAATATGTTTTCAGTTTGCACAGCACACATATGGGATGAATTCAAAGTCCATGTCTAACTTCCACTCCTATAAAGCCTGCACTGTATGTTCACAATAACAGAACCAGAGGATTTTATGATTGGGGGGCTGGGAGGGGTAATGGGAGCTGGGGAGGCTGCGGGAGGGGGTAGCCCGCACCAGATCCTATCCCCCTTCCCTGCAATGCAGCCTCCTCACCTCTTTTTTCTCCTCAGATTTATGCTAGTAAAATTGCTAGCGTAGGTCCGAGGAGACCCATTGCGGGCCATGAGGCTTATGCAGGGGTAAGGGGAGTAAACATCCCCTTTCCCGGTGGAAGCCTCCCGGGCCTGCGCCCCCCCCCGGACCAAGATTCAGCGGCTGCTATTTTGGCGCTGCTGCATTGGTGGGGGGTGTAAAGGTAAGGATTGAGCTCTCAGGGAGGGAGACAAACTATTCTTTTCTTCTCTCCACGTCATGCATTTTAAAAAATATATCTCAATCATGTCCCCCTTTTTATCGCCTTGTTTATGAGCTAAAAAGCCCGAAATGCTGTCGTCCTACTTTGTAAGGAAGGTGCTCCAGCCCTCTGAACATTTAGTTGCCCTCTTTTGCACCTTTTCCAGCTCTACAGTATCTTTCTTGAGGTGTGGTGTCCAGGACTGTATGCAATATTCCAAACGTGGCTGCACCATAGATTTATATAGAGACAATATAATATAGCAGTCTTACAGCCTGTTCTTAATCAGTGGTGTCACTGGGTGCGCATGACCCCAGAGCAGGGGTGTGCGTCACACCCCCGGTGGGAAGCCGCCACGTTACCCCCCGCTGCCACCGTGTCACCCCCTCCCCCCTGCTGCTGCCACGCGTCACCCCCACTGGCCCGCTGACGCCTCATGTCACCCCCTGCTGATGCCCGGACCCGGTATGAGCCAGAAGAAGGTTACAGATGCATCTTCTTCGGCCGGCCGCTCGGCCGCTTCTGATGAGGCTTCCAGCGGCCTTTTCGCACATGGACACAACGCCGCTTGAAGCCTCTTGCCCTCAGCGATGTTGTGCGCATGTGTGAAAACACCGCTTTGGACCTTGTCAGAAGTGACTGAGCTGCCGGCCAAAGAAGACATGTCTGTAACCCTCTCCTGGCTCGTATTGGGGCCGGGCGGTAGCAGGGGGTGACACACGGCGGCAGTGAGCCAGCAGGGGTGACGCGTGGTGGCAGCGGGGGTGAGCGGTTCTCCGGGGGGTGATGTGCCACACGACATCGGGCGCATCACCCCCTCCCGCCGCGTCAGGCGCGTCCCTCCCCGCCGACCCGCCCCCCCTACCACGCATCAGTGACGCCACTGTTCCTAATTATTTATGATAGTGGAACACAGTTCCACTGTTGGAAATGGCCATATGATGGTGCACGCAGTCTATTGCTAGTGGCCATTTTTGAACTGCCACTGCAAATGGCAGTGGTGTTGGCAGCCCACTGCCGCTACTGGCTACCCATGAGAATGCAGGTAAGCTGATATGGGGGCAAGCGGTGGGAGGAATGAGGTGGGGAGGGAAGAAATGGGAGGAGTTTCTGGGCAAGGATGGTGGGAGACGGAACGGGAGAGGGAGGGGCAGTGACTTGCACCAGGATCCTTTCCCCATTTCCTCTCCCCTTCCTTCTCCCTTACTCTCCTCGAACCTGCGTGAGCTACAGAGCTGTCATAGGTCTGAGAAGACCCATTGGGGAAATGGAGGCTTACCTTGAGGAGGCCTCTGTGACTGCAGGATATAGCGTGTGCTCCATTGGCACAGCTGCATCAGTGCTGGGGGAGTTAGTTAGGACTGGGCCCTTATTCTCAATCCTTTTCTAATGACCCCTAGCATGGAATTGGACTTCACAGCTGTCGCACACTGAGTCACTGAATTATCCACTACAACACCTAAACCCCTTTCCTAGTTTGTCACCAACAGCTTGGACTTCATCACTATATACGTGAAGCATGAATTTTTTGCCCCAAGGTGCATTACACTTACTGACACTGAACTGCTTTTGCCATTTGGTTGCCCGCCCGCCTGCCCAGTCTGGAGAGGTCTTTATGGAACACGTTACAATCTACTTTGGATTTTGCCACTCTCAGTAGTTAGGTGTCATCTGCAAATTTGGCTACCTTACTATTTACCCCTAAGTCCAGATTACTGATGAACAAATTGAAACACATTGTTCTCAATAGTGTCCATACCGTGCCTACTTAGCAGAGAGAAGAGTAGTTTATAATGAATGAAAATCTCTCTTGCTGAGTCTGGAATGATGTTAACCCCTTTTACAGTGGTGATAGGGTTGGCCTCTTGAGGTTGATTCTTTAAAAACCAGAAGTACAATTGCTCATAAAAACACAAGATGTTCCAAGGATAATGAAAATCATATTATCAAATAAAATCTTCCAGCCGTAACTTCCATGACATTTCCATGCTTTCATACATACACAATGATTTGCAGATGGAACTTCAACTACGAAACGCTAGTAGAATTATTTGGGGCTTCCTTTTTTCCCCCTTTTGGATAGGGGACGTGAAAACAGCACGTCCTTCATATGTTAAGTAGTGCTGCACTGAATTATCACAATGCTCCTTTTTGGGAAGTGGCATAAAATGTTTGCAGAAAAGTCCCAGCCTGCTGCTTTTTCACACATTTTTTGGGGCGTGACAGTTTACAGCCATTGTTCCCTAAATTTGCTGCTGTTTGGGTGGTGGTGAGGGGGGGGGGGAGAAGAAAGAATGCATCCCTGTCACCCAAGCAACTGGGTCTACACAATTCTTGCCTTCTCATGCTGTGCAGCAGTTTTAGATTGCCCTCTAGCACACCACTGTGCAGCAAGCAAAGCCTTTGCCCCAATCTAGCTCTCAGGCTCAGTTACTAATGAATTGTTATGGCAGAACAGGGACAGGGACAAACATTTGGACGTGAATCTAAATGTGTGTCCCACTCAAAGTAATGTGGTGTTGATGGATGTCAGCACTCAGATGCTCATCCAAATGTGAATGTTGACCATCCAGACTGTGTTAATTTCAGTGAAGTGTGCTTTTGGATGTACATTCAAATGCACATTGCCACCTACATTCTGCTCCAACCAAGAGTGATTGGAATGAGGACGGAGCATTAGCTCATTTGCCTTGACAACAGGGATGTGCTTCCTCCCTTCCCCTATCTACCTTCTTGCAAACATTTCCACTCTTCCACAAAGAGGTGTGGAAAAAAAATCAACGGAAAGACAGCACATTTTTCATGGTGGTAAAATAGTAATGAAATTGAAAGGTGCCCCCTCCACTTCGGCTCATCAGTAATGCAAAGTGCTGGGACTAGACAGATGATCAGGAAGGTCATTCCTTGGAAGTGGCCTTGTGGATCCTGTTCTTCAAAAGCAAAATAAGAACAGTCATTGTGAAGAGTATATCCATGCAAGCAGTCCATTCTTCCCATGTTGCATTGTGAAGAGTATATCCATGCAAGCAGTCCATTCTTCCCATTCTTCCCTTGCTTCAAGTTTTTTTTAAGTTAAAAATAATTCCACCCACACATCCTAGGGGAGCCAAAATGCATTTACATTTACAGTTAAATGAACACTGAAGCAGCCTCGGATGTTTTTCTATGCAGTACAAGGGAAGGGTGTTACAGCCCAGTTCCTAAGCAGCTGGGGCCTAGGAAGTGTTCTCACGGCCTAGCTGGGAGGAAGAAGAGACAATGTTCCCTGTGGGCATATATGACTGTCACTTGGATTGCTGGTAGAAAAATACGGGCCTCCCTGCCTCTCAGCTTGTGAAATTCCTGATCCAGCTGGACATGGGAGCACCGAGATGGGGTGAATGGGAGAGTTCACCTCATGGCTCACCACCAGTCAAACTTCTGGGAAAGAAACAGTCAGGTTTGTCTTCAAAATACAGAAATAGGAATAAATGCATCCAGCAGAGTAGAAACATCAGCAATCACAACTTTCAGAGGCACTGCTGTCCAAAAACCCCTCTCTTCATTATTGAATTTACTTACAAATATAGAAGCATTCAAGCAATGTAATGTGCATTTCGATACAATATAAATTGGTGCTCAGTTATTTCACCCCAAATAGTGCAAGCAGAATAGGACGGTTGCAAAGGCAAAGAAACCTCAGTCTGACATAGTTTTTGTAGTGATCAGCTGGACGCCTGAGTGCCACTTTCTCTCTCTCTAGTTGTAGCCATTGCAGGTCCAGAGAAATTTTAAGGGGCTACTCAAATAGAGAGAATGGAAAATGCAAGAACTAGCCAAGTCAGACCATCTCTCACCAGGCTTCTTGAACACACAGTCTCCCCCTCCCATGAGACAGGGTCCCATTTGCATGATTCGGGCCAAGCTGGTGCCAGGGGGTGTAAAAAGCACAATTGTTTAGGTTATTAATGGAGGGGGCACATTTGGAAGCATGTCTCTCCCTAATGTGCTGACAGTGGGGGCATTAGCCTAGCTCTGTACAGAAGCCCCTTGTCTCTGGCTAATTGGATGAAAAGGAAGTGAAAGAACTCCTTTCAGCAAAAGAAAAGCAGAGGCTGGCATACTAAACACATCCACGCTGTCCTCCCCCCCCCTCCACAATATTCCTTCTAAGCCACCTCCTTTCCTCCCCACTCAAATAGTTCAGATTTCTTTTCTTTTTTCCCTTGGGATTGTCCAACTGGCAGTTGACGAAAGCAGAGCTGAGCTCCTGTGCATTGCGCTTTACATGCCCGCCCACCCACATATCCATGGACCTGTGCCACTGCTGAGTCCCGCCACCTGTCTCATGACTTAACCAGTCGATGAAAAGGGAACAATTGTGTCCCTTTCCCTCTTGACTACTCAAGCCTGGGGCTTGAGTCAATGGGGCAAGACTGCTGCATATAAACAGTGTGCCAATAGAGGAAAGGCATACAACCATCAGACTTAAAGTGAGCAGAGTGAAGAGTAGGAAAGTCGGGAGCCATCTTCAGTTGTGGAACTCGTTTTCCTTGGAGACTCACCAAGTCCAAAGCTCAACTCCAAGCATTTCTCAAGGGTGTTTGTTATATAGACTTTTATATTTGGGCTGACTTATAGCAATCAGGACCTGGGTTTGTATGAGAGCGGAATTTTAATTGCTGATGTGATCTACTTAATGGCTGCTAAAGTGATAATAATCCATGCCTTCTGGGGGGGTGTTATCCGCCTCAAGCAAGAAATGTTAAGAAATAAGTAAACAAACAAATGCTAGCAGGAGAAAGTACACACTATAGCCCTCACTAAAAGCAGGATCGTGTGTGTCTTGGCATTATCAGTTTCTCGCAAGCATGAAACTCCTTGCCCTGCTCTGCATGCCATCACTTGCTAAGGCTCAGTTGGCAAGCACAGGAGGCAGTGCCTCCTCTGTGGTGGCCTCCAGAACTCTCTTCCAAAAGGGGTTTATGGTTCTCCCTCTCCCCTGACTTTTAAAAAGCCCCTCAGACCTAACTACTTCAATTCGCTTTTGGTGGGTGAGTGGATGCTGTTGTGGGGTTGAGGGGTGGTATAGTTGTTTGGCTGGTTGTGTTTTTGTTTTTGTTTTTAGATTATCTTAGGTTTTGTTGCTTAGCTTCTCTCTGTTTTAATTGTTTTTGTATTCACTTCGAGGCATGGTGATAAGGTGGGACATAAAATCCATAAACCAACCAACCAACCCACCCTCTTGCATTTTTACAAATCAAATGCAAATTATTTGACTTGAACTAATGTTTAAACCAGACATAATGCTATCTGAATCCATGTGAGCTTGAAGCTCGTGCCAGGTGTCCATATCAGGTTTGCACGTGTACCTCCATGTTTATGTTGGAGTATTGGTTCCTGTGCATATTTCGTTCCAGGTACTGGTATGCATTTGCAACACAGTTCATAGCTTTAAGCAATGTAAACCAAACCTAGCACAAACATTTCCATCGCAGTTGCTTTGTAGCATTCCAGCCCATCAGCTTGGCACTTGTTTGGCTTTCTGCTTTGCAGATTTATCACCCTTAATGTAGAGAATGGATCTCAGCAACACAAGCCAGCATATAGTGCTGCACAGTCATGGGGCATGAGGTATTTTATACTGAGAACTGTGGCCTTGCTGGAGTTAGAAGGAATTAACCGTCTTCATGGTCTCATGAATCCGAGGCTGCAACATCATGCACATTTACCTGCAAGTAACTGAAATTAGGGGGACTTTGGGGTTAACATGCAGAGGAATGGGCTATAAGGGTGACATCCAAAGTCATTCTAATACGTGGGCTTTAAACTTTTCAGTAGAGGGTTATTTAAATCCAGGAATTCCAGAGTAACTAATCTGATAATTACGTTGCATGACAAGCAGTTTATTTTTAATTTGACGTGGGTTCTTATTATGCCAAAACTGGCTTTTTTGCCTATACAGCTAGATTTCATGTAGATGGGGAAAATGAATGTCACAGTGATTTCTTTGTCACACATAGTTCCACAAAGGAACCCTGGATCCTGTTTGGCCTGATCTAAACCCTCCAGGAGCTCTGGAGGTGGTGGATGGGAGAATTGCTACATGACTGATGGCATTTGTGTATTAGGGCTGAAGTTCAAAGTACGCTCAGATGCAGTGGCGTAGCTAGACCGGGGCGGAGGCAAATAGTTCTGCAAGTCTCCGTTACACCGCAGACAGCAGTCACTCCCCCTTGCCGTCAGAGTCATTCCGGTGGCGACGGGGGAGTGTCCCGTGTGTTGCCTTCGCTCCGGAATGGCTCCGATGGCGAGGGCGAGGGGCTGCTGACTCCGGTGTAACAGAACTTGCCTCTGCCCTGGAGGTAAGTTACCTCCGCCCCGGTCTAGCTACGCCACTGCTCAAATGTAAGTCCTAGTAACAATCTAATATTTACTGGTTACATTTATTGATTTATTTTGCTATGTAAACCACTTTGGGAACTACTTTTTGTTGAAAAGCACTATAGAATATTCTTAATAATAATAATAATAATAATAATAATAATAATAATAATAATAATAATAGCAACAATAGCAGCAGCAGCAAATGTAAATGCTAGTTTCACTAGCTGGGCAGCCCTGTCTAGTCTGTGAGTCTAGTTTGGGCTGTGAGTCTAGTTCTTGTTGAGTGGAATGGTTTGTCAACATTTTGATCAGATGTTCCTTGCTTTGTTTGAGATTATTAACTCACTCTTTTGATCCTAAGTTGTATTTCTCCGAAACAATAGCTGTAGCAATCACAGCAAACTGACTGGCAAAAATATTTGTTAATTTAACACATTTTGCAGCAGCTTGTTCACTTTTGTTATGTTTCTTTTCTAGTATTTGGTATCTAGTACAACCACCATTAAACGGGGGGGGGGGATTACTTGAAAAATGCTATTGCCGCATTGCAAATGGTATTCACTCTTGCAATTACCGATTGCTGTGTTTAGGAACATTTTTCTGCACTCTGTATAGGTTTCCTCCCTCCTCGCCACCAGCCAAATTCAGGTTCTAGTGCAAGTGGGAAACCCCAACAAGCCATCCAAAGCTTAACACAAGAGGCTTTTTGCTAACACTTCCCCATGTACAGTACGGGCAGCGCAATCCTATCCAACATATGCTACCGGCTGAGCTCTGCTCAATCCTATTCAACATGCCACCGGTGTAACCAGCGGTGCAGCGAGAACGGGAAGCTCCAGAACGGAAAGGGGATTCAAATCCCCTTTGAATTTCCCTTTTGGAGGGAATTTGAATCCCCTTTCTGTTCTGGGGCCTCCCATTCTTGCTTCACCGCTGGTTACACCGGTGGCATAAGTTGGATAGGATTGCGCTGTAAGCTTTGGAGTCAAAACCACCAAAAAGGCAGTTCTTTGTACTCTGCAAAATAAAATAGTTTTTAAAAACCAAGATTAACAAATACAGTACCAGATCCAGACAAATGGGAGCTGCTAACAGTTAGAGCACTGATTTACCAGAGCATGGCAGTCAGTTGATCCCACTCTCCCAAACATTTGGCAAACGAGTGCCGTTCACGAGAAGACCTACAGAAGTTCTTTCCTTCAAGGCCCCAAAGCAATTCCATTTTATCTTCTCCAAGGATCTCTCTTATTTACTGTTAAGCAGTTTATTTACTGTGTCTATTTACTGTAGACGTATACCCCCCCCCCCCTTTTCAGCCTCTAGGACCAGGTGGAACAAAGCTTGGATGTGGATGCAGGAAGGTGGAGAGGTGTTTTCTCTCAGGTTCTGCGCTGTCCACTTCCTATTCTAAGACAAAAGGATCATCAGATGTAAAGTGGGCAGTTAATACCTCATCACGTTTTTCAGCATTTTCCAGATGGAGAGAAGAACAAGGGATCCCAGGACCTCCAGGGGAGGACAGGATGAGCAAATTTAATTCTAAACTGCCCCCCCCAGGGATCACATTCACAATACATTTGGAAAGAATTAAGAAACAAAGTGAAAGGAACACAATTTACTTGGGTGTGTGTGGGATGTTGAGTGTGTGTGTGTGTGGGGAGGAGTTCCCCCATCCACACACAGAGTTATGTTTAAAAATGCCTTGCTAGGCATACCCATGTCTTTCGTGCAAGGGGACCTGTGCAAAATTTCTTCCCACCAGGGCCGGCCAATCCACGAGGCCAACTGTAATGGTTGCCTCAGGCAACAGATTGCTGGGGGGGGGGGGAGGGTTTGCTCATCTCTGTATATCTGCTTGCATCCAGTGCTCTTCCTTCTCCTTCTACTCCCTAGATTGGAAAAGGAAGAGGGGAACAGAGAGGAAGAGGAAATGTGGAGGGGAGGAGAGTGCTGGGCTAGAACACTGGAGAGTGGGAGGAGCCAAGGTTGCAACATCATCAGGTAAGGGGGGCAGCATTTGGCATTATACCACCTCAGGCGTCAGGGGGTCTTGGGCTGGCCCTGCTTCCCACATAATGAGTTTAGACCAGTGCTTTTCAATTAGTGGCACTTCACAGTGTGGCAGGTGGCACTTGGTTCAACTGTGATGGTGACCATGATGGCTTAGGAGCTAGTGGTATACCAGTGGACAAGATATGGTTGTACAGCTGCCTGGCCCTTCGAACGAGGCACAGTTTGGGGATGCAGGGTTGCAGGGCAGAGCACAGCTGGTGTCTCTGGGGACAGTGGTAGTGCTTGGAAAGGTGATACCCACACAAGGTGCTTCTTAGAAAAGTGGTACTTGCGGAAAGAAATAAGTTGAAAAGCCCTGGTTGAGGACTTTTCCTCACAAAAAAGATACTAGGTCACTGTGTTGGTCCATTAGAAAACAACACAAAAGTCAAAGTAGGGTAATACCTTTATTATGACCAACTAACAGCACAATCCTATCCTTCTCCCTCACAGTTGAAGCCAGTGGGGGAGGGCAGAACGGGAGGTCCCGAAAGGGAAAGGGAATTCAAATCCCCCCTAAATTCCCCTTTAAGGGGGATCTAAATCCCCCTCCCCTCCAAAGCCCCCTGCCCTGCCCTCCCTCACTGCCTGCACCAGTGGGAGTCAGAATTGGGCTGTCAATTTTATGCTTGCAAGACATTTATTAGGACTGTATCACAAAGTGATGAGCATGCTTTTGAGGTTCTGGAAAGATTTGTGAAATAGTACTCAGTACCTCATACAAAAAGTGCTTATACAGTATAGGAAATGCATGTGGAAACTACTGATGGACAAGGAACAGATTTGGACTGGTCTTGGACACATAGAAGAGGAGAAGGAGTGGGGACTGTTCAGGACTACATAAAGCCCTTGGCTTTCACCTTTCCCTATCCTACCTCAACAGTGAACATCTTGGCTACCTTGGTAAGGTATATCTGCATCACAGGCTTTTATAACTGAGCCTTTTTCTCTGAGTTATAAAAGTCTGTGATGCAGATATACCTTACCAAGGTAGCCAAGATGTTGTTGAGATAGGATAGGGAAAGGTGAAAGCCAAGGGCTTTATGTAGTCCTGAACAGTTCCCAGTGTGTGTATGTGTGTGTGTGTGTGTGGAGGGGGGGGGGGAGGCTGTGTGCTGGCTGGCTATGGATTGCTAACATCCCTAGAGAATTGACAGCTCCCTGACCAAACTACATTTCTCAGGATGCATTGTGGGAAGACACACTAATAAAACGCTCTCAGTTTTGTTATATAAATAGTTGGGTAGTTGTGAGTGTAAATAAACAAGCAGTCCAATCTTAATTAAACCTCCCTGCCAATGTTGCTGCACCACCAGAGCACACATTTCATCCTGCAGGGGGTGGGGAGTCCCCGAGGTCTCCTCTGGGTAATGGAACATCTGTTCCCTTGCCTGCAGGTAAGCCTCCACTGCCCGAATGGGTCTCCTTAGACCTGCACAAGACTGAGTGGACCCAAGAAGGCAGATCAAGGCCATGAAGGGGGACAGGATATTGGTGATTCCGCCACATTCCCTGCCTCAATCCACCCCTCCCTGCCCTGTTCCACCCCCCGCCTCCCTCCTACCGGGTGCCGGGGCTCATTGGGAGACCACTGGCACATGGCCGGGTGGCTGCTCTGGCACATGGCCGGGGATCATTGGGAGACCACTGGCACGACGTACAGGTGCCGGGGCTCATTGGGAGACCACTGGCACATGGCCGTGGCTGCTCACTGCTTGTGGTGGTGACCTGGCTGCACAAAATGGCATGTTGCCTTTTGCAACAGTTGTAAAGGAACTCGTGCTGCCAGAACACTACTTCTGGCAGTTCAAGGCGGCCCCCGTAGGATTGGGCCGTTTATCGTTTTTCTTATTTTTAACATGTTGCTCTAATAGCACTCACAGAGCTTATTACTTGCTTGCTGTGGTTAAAGTCCCCAGCTGACTCATTATTTATTAGACAAACAGAATCTTAATCATCTTCCTGGAAAGCTTTAAAATAGACACGGAGCAACCAAATTGTTCATCCCTACTTGCAGATGATGCTCTCCAGCCTCCCAGGCTCCATAGTCCTTACAATGAGAAATATACTTTCTCGCCGCATTCTTCCCTTCTTTTTCAGTAGCTCCTATTCAGAGTTCTTGTGAGAATGTAACTTTCTGGGGAGCAAATGCTAAGGGAAAAGCTTTTCACAAGTCTCTGGGGTTATTGTAGGCCTTATGCCAGGAAGGAAGGAATTTAGCTCAGGGGATTCTCAAGGATTATCCCAATAACTGTCTAGCAATGGGGTCTAGGATCATAAAGTTTGGATATGTGCTGACATTAGTCATTCTCTCTCTATTACATCAATGAGTATATCAGGCCTAGTTTCAAAACAAACACTCCTTTTTTCTTAATTAAAAACAACAACAACTCTCCCTTGAAGTCTGGCTTCCACATCTGGGAATTAGTTGCAGAAATTCAGAGTAGGCAGGCTTTGTCCCAGGGTGTGTAGAGTGTGGATTTTCATGCAACAAGAGGAAAAGGCCACAGTGTGAATGGACTCTGTTTTGCAGATGGGAGTATCCATTCATGTGATGATCCTTGCCTTAGGCTCCTAGTGGTGAAACTTCCATGTGGAGCCTCATTTGTAAGAGGTAGTAGACCACAGAATACCAACTGGTGGGGGGCAACAGCAGGAGAGGGTTAGTGCCTTCATGTCATGCTGGTAGGCTTCCCAGGGGCATCTGGTTAGCCACTGTGGTTAACCAGAGTGCTGAACTTGATGGATCCATGGGATCCAGCTGGGTTCTCATCTTTTTACTGGACAAAACAGATCAGGTGTGTATGAACTTACATACATCTGAAACTGGTGGCACCAAATCAATAAAACCCTCAATGCAGTTATGACTTGTAGAAAATATATATATATAGATTGACCTATTCTGCTTTCAACAGATTCTGGGGCAAGAACTTGGTCTTCATGCTTCCATGATATAAGCGGCAATTGCAAAGTGGTTTAAAGGAAAAAACACAGAAGTGTATTTTTCTAAATTCCTTCCGTGACTACTGTTATTTTATTACAAATATTATATACCACTCTTCAACAAGAAAGTTCACAAAGCAGTTTACACAGCAAAAAGAATAAAAAAAAATAGGTTGGGGTTTTCCCCATCATGACCAATGTGTTCTATAACTGCTTGCCTTTTTTGTTGTTGTTTTCTCAACATACACCTTGATAAAGAGCCCTGGAGAACTCAAAAGCTTTCTCATTTCTTGGTGAAATTTTACTTGGTTCATAAGGATAAAGGTATCCAGGGGGATACTTTTGGGTTTTTGAGGGTTTTTTTCCTAACAGGGTTGGATTTGGGATTTTGGAGTTTTTTTCTTGACAGCGCAATCCTATCCAGCTTACACCACCGGTGGAACCAGCAGGGGAGGGCAGGGCGGGAGGCTTGGGAGGGGAAGGGAGATTTAAATCCCCTTTGAATCCCCCTTTGGAGGGGATTTGAATCCCCTTTCTGTTCTCTGGGGCCTCCCGCTCTCGCTGCCCTGCTGATTACACCGGTGGTGTAAGTTGGATAGGATTGCGCTGTAACATAGCTACTTACAATTTTTGAGTTTACAATATTAATTTACCCATTTTGAGATTACAATATCAATTAACAGTTCAAAAATGTACATCAGCAGCTGCAATGTGTGTAGATTGAAAGACTGCATGCTGCATGGTGTCTCAGTGCTGATATGCATGTTTTTGCATGGTTGCGTATGAGAGAAAAGATGCATTCATTCCCCACCCAGAAATGTAATTTTTAGACGCCCTGGGGAGGGAGCTGAATCCGGAAGAATGATGATCCCAGCAGCTCCTGTTAAAAAGTAAAAGTATCCCTTGACAATTAAGTCCAGTCGTGTCCGACTCTAGGGTGCGGTGCTCATCCCCGTTATGAAGCCGAAGAGCCAGCGTTGTCCGAAGACGCCTCCATGGTCATGTTGCCGGCATGACTCTCCTTGCCGCAGCACGTAGCGTGTGGCTGGACATGGAATGCTGTTACTTTCCCGTAAGCGGTGCCTATTTACTCGCATTAACATGCTTTGGAACTGCTAGGTTGGCAGGAGCTGGGCTGAGCAGCGAGAGCTCACCCCGTCGTGCGGATTCAAACTTCCGACCTTTTGATCGACAGCTCATGGTTCAGTGGTTTAACCCACTACGCCATCCCGTGGCCAGCAGCTCTTGTTAGCAACAGTTTAATAAGGCATTCACAGAAGACAAAAACAGGGACAAAATAGGGACAGTGATGTACTAGGGACAGGGACTAGTAGGTAGGGACTGTCCCTGGTAAATAGGGGCAGTTGGAGTATATGGAGAGAATGACTGAAATAGCTCATGGAGAAGACTTTGGATGCTTGAAACATGTTCTACAAATCCTACACGTTGGCAGACGGACAGTTCCCTTTTTGCTTTTGCTTTTTTTAAAACTGGCTAATCATCATGTGGAACATATCTTTGTTCGCTCATCCACCTCTGCTACCCTCCGTGTTTGAGTGACTGAGTGACTGAGAGCGAGAATCTTGGCAGCAGGGGGAAAGGAGGTATTTTTAAAGTTTGGACTTGAATTCCCTTTCAATGAGCTCACAACTGCCTGTTCCACTTAATCTCTGACCCACATACGCATACTGTCCCTCTGTACCGTGATGGGTTTATATGAGCTCTTGTATAACAGCGCAGAATGCAGTGACTCTCAAAGCCAACAAACCTGCCTCCAGCTCTTTGTGGGCAATGGTGCAGGATGACTTCATAACACAGGCTGCAAACCTTACAGAGAGAACTAGCCACCCACGCCAAATGGTCTCTTTGGCAGAAATCAAAGCTGCCTCACTCAGAACAAACATATTTTTGAGCTTGGGGGCAACTCATATAACTATCTGGATGATCGCTACTTCCAGAGAATCCCTGTGCTGAGGGTTCTCTCATATTCACATTTCATTTGTTTAAATACAGATATCAACATTTCCTACAGACAAGCGTTGAATTGGAGTTTTTAACTCAATCTAAGTAACCGTGTTAATGGTTAAACTTTAGGGTTTGTTACCCTAAAGTAATATGTTCATCATCACTGTCAAAATAAGGTACTGTACTGTACACACAATAGCATAATCTTGCTTGAACTCTTGCAAAGAATGGGTTAAAGCACAGCTAACCAATTAGCCCAGACTCCAAAGTACTGAACTAATGGATGGAAAGACTTGCAATTGATTCAGAAGAATTTCTGAATGGTGGCTAAGCTGAACAGCAGGATACTGTATATATTTTACACACAATCCTATGCATGTCTACTCAGAAGCAAGTCCCATTGTGTTCAATGAGGAAAATGTTATAGGACTGCAGCCTAAATTCACAGGCGAAAGCCTTTTTGTGTGCAAAATCTATCTATCTATCTATCTATCTATCTATCTATCTATCTATCTATCTATCTATCTATCTATCTATCTATCTATCTATCTATCTATCTATCTATCTATCTATCTATCTATCATAATCACTTAAAAAAGCACATAGATATTTTCGAGCGGAAACTGTTATAACCAGCAACAATCTTGGAGTAAGAAGTTAAAACGGGTAATGCGGTCATAGTATCAGGTGAAAAACAAAAATAGCGAACCAGCCGATTTGAAACAATAACAATTTTATCTGGGTAGGCTGAAACAGTATACCACAGGCAAACAGAAATTCTTTAAAATCATAACCTGGAACGTTGAGGACCCGATGTTTCATGTTGGAATCTCAACACATCTTCTGGGGGCTTCCAAAGAACTTTGGAGGATGTTACACTGGAGGTGTAACATTTTTTCACCTGATACTATGACCGCATTACCCGTTTTAACTTCTTACTCCAACATAGATATTTAATTTGGTCAGTATCTCTAGAATTGCAGCACAGCTCAAAGAAGCCTGCAAAGTGCCTGGAGTCTTTATTATTATTTTAGAAAGGTTAAGCATTCATTCTGTGTTTAAGCTCAGTTGGACAATTCTTATTTGTGCAATGCTAAGCACATTAATAGTGATAATGTGTACTGTATAAAAAATAAATGGAATCTTTCCAAAAGAACTCAGAAAAAGGAAATATACCCACTTGGCTGAGGGAGGCTGCTAACCCAGATGGATGTCTACTGGGGGATCTCAGATGTCATGGATGTTATTGGGTATTTGTTGTGCGTTTCTTTTTATCAGTGTGAACTTTTAAGGACTTGTTGTTCTGCCCAGTCTGACACCTCTTCTATGCTGTATGGGCCTGCATCCTTTCTAATGTTTCACAACCAGGATTCCATCCCCTGATTTTTACTCACACTCCAGGCTGTGAACTCATGTGCGGTATTCCTTCGGATCTATGCAAAGGCCAGGGATGTGGATCAAGTCTCTGACTCCAAGTCTAGAGTCAAGTCCCAAGTCTCTGGGTCCAAGTCTCAAGTCAAGTTCCAAGTCTTTGCCCCCAAGTCCCAAGTCTTTGGTTGTGAGTCCCTATCTATTTAATGGGGAAAATGGGTTTAAACCTGAATAAAATTCGACTTGTCGTAAAAGGCTCCAAGTCTCGAGGCGAGTCTTTCTAGTCTTTTACAATTGCTGAGTCAAGTCCGAGTCAAGTCATTGACGTCACTGTCTACATCACTGGCAAAGGCTCCCTGAGAAGCTGTTGGGGCATAGCTTCCAAGCCACAGTCTCTACTGGCAGACATGCTCTTAGGTAAGATAGTTCCATAGATAAGTGTGATTGGACTGCTGGGTTCAAATCCCTAATTTGTTACATGCAACTGATAATTCCTCCATATCTAGTGGTTTCTCCTCTCATGGGTGAAGAAAAAGGCAAATGCTTTCCTCTGTCTAAAAACTGCTGTGAGCCAAAATGAATTGGAGCCAACCTGGTGTAGGAACAGCACAACTGTTGATTCAGTGGGGAGCTTTGGGTAACAGTTGAGATGTAAAGGGAAACCGGGTTTCCTGCTAAATGAATGAGACTCCTGCTGCTTCTCTTTTGCATGAAAGAGGAGAAGAGGAAAAACCTTTCATCCACGTTGATACTTACTGTAGCAGCAGCTGCCTGCCCTGAGTGGAGGCTGTGCTAGATGACCCCCAAGGTTCCTTCCAGCTCTAACATTCCATGACTCTACGATTCTATGAAACCACAGTTCTACATTACGTCTGAACTCAGGAACTCTTGTTTTACTTCCAATCACAGCTAGGGAAAAACAAATCATGATCAAACAGTGGTTCAGAAGAAAACCATAGTTCCTGAGTTCAGACATAATGTGGAACTGTGGTTTCTTTCAAAGAAAAAGTAAAATTTTCCCCTCTCCTCTTGCATGTGAAGGGGGGAGGGAAGTGTGCGAACTTGCAGTGAGCAGAGGTTTATTCATATACAATGGAAAAAACCACTATTTCCCATTATGTCTGAACAGAGCCTTTCTCTTTTGCCTTAATTCCTCTGTCTGTGAAATCTCATAGAACACTATTTATTTGTTTATTTATTTAAAGAATTTATACCCCGCCTTTCTCCCGAGGGCACTCAAGGCGGCTTACAACACATTAAAATACAGATATACACATTAAAATAATTAATTAAAACAATTTAAAATAAAAACCCCAGTGGGTCACCTGAGTTTACATACGTTAAAAGCCATTTGTTAAAAGGTTAAAAGGTGATCTAATGATCATTCACACAAAGTAGGCACGAGGATGAACTGGATATCATTGCAAAGCACTTTTGCAAATAAAAAATGTGTTCAGTGAATGATAAAGAACCATAAAGCTTGCCAGGTGAATATCACAGAAGCACACCAGTGCTGGTGCCCTACATACATAATTTCCCACGTCATGAGATATAAATGATGTACATCTCAGTGCAATTTTCAGGCCTGAAATCCACCTTGTACAGCTTCATTTTTCTGTTTGTATAAGTACACCAAATCATGCCAAGGAATAGCTGAGTAGCTGTATCAACCAGCCATGGTTTGCAGACTGCTGAAATAAACTACATAACGTATTTGTGATCTGACTTGCACCATATATATTTAGCATCAACTGGATCTGAATTCCCAGGCAATTTCATTTCAACGCATAGGTAGGAAGTTTTGTAAAGCAAGATGAAGCAGAGGTTTCAGTGGGCACATTCCAGACAGAACCTTATTGACCTGCTTCCAGCTTTACTCCCAATATGTCATAGCATAAGCAGGTTTCCTGCACTGCCTTGATGGCTGTTTATCAATGGACCCAAAGTTTGGAAGTCCAGTCTCAATTATTGTAGACCTCCTGCTCTTCTAATGCAATATACCACTGATCTTTCCTCTTCTTCATCAAAGACCCCCTCCCCAGGCTTACTCCTCTGACCTTTCATCCCATGCTTATCCCCTCCTTGTCCCCATTCCTTACCTTTGGTGGCCCACTCATTCTGGCATCTCCTGGTGAGGGTTCCAGGAGGCCAGTTGCCCTCCCATCCACCTACTGTGGATAGCTACTTTGGCTTCTCCCCAGCCTGCCACACTGTCTTTTCAAAAGGCAGCACACTGGCCACGTACCAGAAAAAGGAAGTGGGGACTCTTCCCTCTCTGCCTTTTCAAAAGGAGGGTGGCTGGAGTAGGAGGGCATTGTTCTATGGTAGCTCATCATAAGGGGGAGTGGCCCAGCTGACCCCCCATGTGCCACCCTGCACCAGTGGCACCACCAGGGCTGATTATAAAGCTGTTCCTCGGTTGCTTTGTGCCATCTGTGCCCAGGAGCACTACAGTTGCCATAGAAGGGCCCTATGCCTTTAACAACTGCATGATAGCAGAAAGCAACAGATGATGAAGCTTTTCTCCTTGTTGCATTGCCATGCTGGGAAAATGTTCACCAGTTGATTTCTTCGTGCTGTGAACGATGCCTAGCCTCTGGCTGCCCATACAAAAAGTGACAGCAAACCTTCCCCCAATCTCCTGGCTTTCTCCACAAAGGTTGAAAAAGGGCAACTTGAAATGTCATCCTTGGGTCTCCCAATTCATACCTGTGACCAAACGTACTGGTTCCATGGACTTCCTCTTAGCCTGATCAAGAGCAGGCATTTGCTACCATGTTTGCATAGTGTTTCCTTATGTTGGTTTGCCAAAAACGGCTGAGGTTTATTTTGAGCTACGATAGACTCACTAAGCAAAAACAAACAAATGGGCAATACTGAAAGGCAACGTGGGTAATTAGAGATAGATCCTTCTGGGATCCCTGGCCTCATCTGCTCTCATGTGGGTGTTGTGTTTTTTCGCTGCATTACTGGCAAAACAGCTGCATGCCCATCTTGGCACAGGCACCCAAGCCCTTGGCAAAGGAGCAGACAGCTGGGGAACGAGGCAGCAGAGACAGTTCAAAATCAACTAATGAGTCCATGAGTTTGCCTTTGTTTACAACATTCCCAACTCTTTTAAATACTTTGTGGCTTTCTCTGCCAATGTTCCAGGGCCCAGCCTGGGGGAATATCATGCCTGGGCAGAGAAGGGGGGAGTGGGTGGGAAAGGAAGTCTAGTAACAAAGCAAAGAAGAAAGGAGATGAAGTGCACAGACCTTGCTGTGCATGAAGTGCTAACTGACGCAGGGGACTGGGGTCTCTTACTGCCCCATTGTTGGCAAAGGACTTTGAGACTTTGATTCTGTGTTCATCTCTGCCACTGCCTCTTTGAATCTAAGCCTATCTCTCTGCCTCTGTGAGTTTCTATCAGATGACACGCCCTTCCTGAGCTTCCAGGGAAGAGTGGGAGGAGATAGAAAGAGACGGAATTGGGCAAGGACTAGCTCAGTAGCTCACGCTTGGCTATAGCATGCCAAGACAAATGGAGTTTGAAATGAATTTTGGATGAGTCACTGTGCTGCTGACTTCCGTGGAGAGACGTGTGGTCTGGTCTGAGCCAGGCATCTTGATAAACACATCCCTGTCAGAGAAGTCAAGGGAAATATGAGGCTTAATCTGAGCCAGGGCTCAACTGCGGAACATGCCAGGGATCTGACATAGAACATGTGAAGTGCTAATCAAGAGGAGAGACTGCCTGGGAGTATGGGCAGGCCATGGTGACTGTTCTTCACTGCAAAGTCATCCTAACAACCTCTTGTACATTTGGGATTAAGTAGACAGCCATCCCACCAATGTGGGCCCCCAAGGCCAGGTATCACTGTCAGGGGGGGAGGTGGCAGAGGCCCTGTCCCCTACCATCTTTGGGATGGCTGCCCCATCTGCTTGCACACTTTTTCCTCTGCTTCTTGCCTAGGCTTGCTGGCCTCGCTCTGCTCCTGCGACCTGCTGCAACACCCAGCAAAAGGCAGCGGTAGCATGGAATGCAGTGGTGGTTGCTCTACCTACCTAGAGCAGCCTCCCCTGCTTCTTCCCCTTTCTCCTGTCATCTCTGCTGTGCTTTTCAAACAACAGGAGCAGGGCAAGGAGGTGGAGGTGGTGGCGTCCCAGCACGACAGGGCAGCGGCAGCAGTGCTGGTGGCTGCTGTGACCAAAGACAATGACAATGGTAGGGGAATGGTTAGGTCAGGGTGCCACACTTTGCACACCAAAGGAATAAAAGGGGTGCTGTGGCTCCTGGGCTCAGTCCCAGGCACGAGAAGGGCTTCAGCTGAGCCTGTAGCTAGGAGCCGCAGGTCAGAAGGTACTAGGACTTCAAGGCAGGCACGTCTCTCACACTGGAAATTAAGCACCAAATTGACCACAGACAACAGTGACGGTAAATTTGGACTCCTAGAGAATTCCTACCGTCACATAGTGATTCTAGAGGAAGAAAAAGGGGCAGTGAAGTGATTCACCTAAAGCAGAAAAGGAAATTAGTGGCAGCAGCAACAGAACTAATGAGTTGCTCTAGAACAGGGCTGAATCTCAGGCTGCTTCTAGAAGGCTCACTATACCAGGGTTGCCAGCCTTGCCCTGCACTGACTTGAAACAGTTGCATAGAGGGGCACCGGTCGAATCCCTGGCATCTCCAGGTAGTGTGGGAAAGATTCCTGTCTCAACCCCTGCAGAGCCATGCCCGTCAGTGTTGATCATACTGAGTTAGGTGGACTGAGGATTTAGGATACGACCGTTTCCAATGTAACTTGTTATTCAAAGAAATGAGGAGTCTTCCTTCTTGTGAGATTCTCTGGAAACAGAAAAAACAGCAGCCACAATGGTGAGAACTCTTGAAAATGGTTACCTGTTCCAGCTCAGGGAAAACATTCTCTTCAGCTGGTTGCCCGGAGGCCAAAGAGAGCACACAACTTCAAGCTGTGTAAGAAATCCAGAGCTTGTTACCTTGTATGTTTTCTGCCTCTCCACCTCCTAAAAGGGTTCAAACTCACGTAACATAAGAACATAAGAACATAAGAAGAGCCCTGCTGGATCAGGCCAAAGGCCCATCTAGTCCAGCTTCCTGTATCACACGGTGGCCCCACCGGATGCCTCAGGGAGCACACAAGACAACAAGATAACCTGTTTCCTGCTGCCACTCCCCTGCACCTGGCACAACACTCAAGTACAGTCATAAATGGACATGCCAAAGGTTTCTGTGATATTCCAGGGCTCAAGGAAGACACCATATTACAGCATGTCTGACACTACTCCTTTAGTTGGACTTGGGGGTCAAACTTCAAAAGTAGAATATTGTCCTGAACATGCCCACCAACTCTCAGCCCGAGACTGCAGACTTCGAGGCAACTATCACTTTGTGGAGTGTTTTATGTTGTTCTCAGCCTGCTTGAAAATGAGCATCGGGATTGAGCTGGTATTATTCACATGTGAAATGTAGAACCGTGCCTGTACACATGTACCACATTTTGTTCCAATATCTCAAATGAACAGCATGCCGAAAGGTGGAGTTGAACTAAAGGCCTCGCTTTGCTTACCAGTCACTCCAGTGGGAGACAGCCAGCTGGAGCAAGTCCTTGAAGATTTCCAGAGGACAGTGCTGAAAGGAGAGGGAGGAGAATCCCTGCTTTTCCCATATCCTTCGCATCCTGGAAATGATTAGAGCAAGTCTGTGTTTAGATCTGCGAGTCTGTAAAATGCAGGCAACCAGCTCCCCACAAACTCTGGCTAATTCACCAGTGATGGTCAGTCCCACTTTTCTAGTATCTGTCCCTGATAAATCACCTTCCCTGTCTGGTCCCAGCCATGTCTTTAGGAGACATTTGGGAGATGTCATTAGGTTTTTTAGAGCACACACTTTGTGTGCAATATAGCTTCTCTGAACTGCTACCATGACATGTTTTTGTAATTCATAAATTCTTGGATAAATCTGTTAATTTAAGAAGCAATCCTTTATGAAGCAATCCTTTATGAAGCAATCCTTTAAGAAGCAATACGTTATGGCAGCAATCCTTAGAATGGTCCTGAAAGTTGCAGGTGAGAAGCTGAGAGAAGAATGCCTTGCCTAAGGGCACCCAGAGGGTTTGTCAGCGCAATTATTATTATTATTATTATTATTAGTAGTAGTAGTAGTAGTAGTAGTAGTAGTAGTACTTTCAGCGCAATTATTATTATTTATATACAGCTTTTCAACAAAAAGTTCACAAAGCGGTTTACAGACGAAAATCAAATAACTAAATGGCTCCCTGTCCCAAAAGGGATCACAATCTAAAAAGATGCAGAAGAACACCAGCAAACAGCCACCAGAAAAGACACTGTGCTGGGTTGAAAGGGGGCAGTTACTCTCCCCCTGCTAAATATAAGAGGAACACCAATTGAAAAAGTGCCTCTTGCCCAGTTAGCAGGGGTTAGCAATCCCATCCAACTTACACCACCAGTTTAAGGGGGGAGGGGGAGGCTTTGGAGGGGAGGGGAGATTTGAATCCCCTTTCCATTCTGGGGCCTCCTGTTCTCACTGCACCGCTGATTATACCGGTGGTGTAAGTTGGATAGGATTGCGCTGTGTGTCTGGTAAGATCTGAACCCGGGACACCCTGGTTCCCTATGCTGCATCAGCTCTCTAGCATTTAACTTTCAGTTGGAGAATTGAACCTGTCTCCTATGTGACTAGTGGGGATGTTTTATTTGGTTACCACAGCTGCAGGAACAAAGAGGAGAAGTCGCATTTACCACTGCAGGTGTGAAAGGGAGGTGGATGAAAAGGCCGGGCAAGTTCAGGCAGAGTGACAATGGCCAATTCATCTCTACTGGTATATTAAGTAAAGTCACATTCGCTGGGGAAACTTGGCAAACCTACCTGGGAACTCTTCCTGTCATTTTAAGAAACCAGAGATAGCAAGACAGTCTCTCGCAGCAGGTCCTCCTGACTGCTGGGAGCAGCTCGAGTTTTGCAGGAAGGAGAGACAGCCAAGGAGTCCACTCCCTGGAACAACAAGGTGGGAAGAGCTGCCGAGGCGGCATACTCCCAGTCTTTGCCATCTTAACGTGGAGAGCAGAACAGGCCAGCTGCCTTGTGCCTCCGAATGGGCCAATCCCTTTTTCTTCACACTCTTGCCATTTTCTGAGTCTTGCGGGAAATGAATGTTGGGAGGAATCCTGTGGGAAGCTTGGATGATGAGCCCTTCCACATAATTAGATCTCCTTGCAGCCTAATGAGATTAGATCCCCAGGTGTCTGGATCATTAGATAACATTTCCTGGTGAAACTCAGGAGCAGATCTGGAAACAAGTTCAATTGTCTCATTTTTCTCATCTGATGCTCTGCCCCACCTGCAGCTCACACCAGCACATCTTACTCATGACCATATTCTCCAGCTGCTACATCACTGCTTTCTTCCTCTGTGACATTTTCATAATCAGAGTATTCCTTATTTCCTGGCTGCAGCAGGCAATGTGCCATTGCCCATCATCACCTGTTCCTCATTTCCTTTCACTACTGTGATGAATGCCCTGCCCCCCCCCTACTATTTTCTGCCTAATTTCCCTTATTTTTGGAAACTTCTAACTCCCCAGAAGCTCCTGTACACGTTTGGCAGTCTAAAAAGCTGCTGAGACACATCCTCCTGCAGCAATCTTTGTCCTTGGTTGGAAATGCCATGATCAGCCAGTCATGTGCGTTTGTGGATTCAGAGTCCTCCAGACTGAGAGGATGCTGCACTTACTGATTGGGCAGTCAAACCTGTCTGTCTAGAGAGCAGGATGGAGAGGCCAGGTGGGCTCCACTACTTCAAGTAGGCAATAGTATGACACCATCATATCATACCTAGGATCCTTAAAATCAAGCACAAGGATGCTCTGTGTGTTTCCTGCCAGATCTGCCATGAAATCTTATCTTGGTTTGTGGAAGGTATATTCACTTACTCCCCAGTAAGTGCAGGGACCAGGATTCCTTCCCTGCTCCTTCTCTCCTTTCAACAAACTCTTAACCAGATCTCTTTGGCCTCAGTCATCATCTTAAACCAGCCTGATCTCATCTCAGTTACTGCCCAGACATAAAAGGTAAAGATTTTACCTTGCTGTGATTGGTTTAGAAGACTCTCTTACAATTGTAGTGCATACCTAACCCATAAGCAGAGTTTTGACTTCCAATCTCACAAGGATACATTTTACAGCCAGCTTAAGTTTGAGCAAAAGAGCAAAAATAATTCATGTAGCTGTAGCCTATTCTTTTCCAGACTGCATGCCCTGCAGTGTTTTAAACAATCACTTTAGCCACAAATTAGCATTTATTCTGCTATACATATATTATACGTATATTAATATAATATTAATGTAATATTAATAATATAATATTAATGCAATATTAATGTAATATTAATAATATAATATTAATATAATATTATAAGTATATTAATATAATATTAATATTAAAGGCATGGTGAAACATATAATATTTCACCATGCCTTCATTGATGTGACCAGTAGATCACAATCACACACTGAGAATCTGTGTCATCTTCCTTTCTAAGACACTATTTCTTCTTTTTAAGGAAACATTAAATACAACAAGAACGTTTAAAAGTCGGGTCAAAAGCCATGTAAAAATACTTTATAATAAAAAATGTGTTTTTTTTTAATTATAAAGTATTTTTACATGGCTTTTAACCCGACTTTTAAACGTTCTTGTTGCATTGTCTCTGGCCATGACAGTTTCAGAAATTTCTTAAACATGAAACAAGAATTCTGGTGAGCAATGTAGCAGGGCTGCTGCCACAGAGTCGAGGAACATTTGCTTTGCAGAGGGCTGGGGCAAATTGTGGGAACTGTGGGTGGAAGAACTGATGTGTGTTCTTGCATAAATTTGTGTGCCTGCATGTGTGCACGTAGTTGGTTGTGGGAGAAGGAATTGATGGATGAAACCACTTCCAGATTTTTGGAACACCAGCTCTAGATGCTTGGGGAGTTCTCAACAAAAGTCCTACACGACTGGGTGTCTCTCCTCTGTACGTCTCTTTATAAATTTAAGTTGGTTGCATCAAGGAGCAGGAAGCGCTTATATGAGTAAATTTTATCCAGCAGGGACACTGAGTCTTCTTGGTGGCATCTTTCCAGATTGACAACAGAAGGTGCCTCTTTCATATGGAAGCCATTTCTACCCTGTTGCCAGATGAGGGTTTTTCTATTTATGTCTTTTATGTGGGGTTTCTGGCAATCATCTTAGCATCTCTTTCTCTCCAGAAAACCCCCAATTTACAAATGAGGTCATCATCCAGAAATTGTACATATACCTTTAAACGGTCTGACATGCTAGACAAGGATGCAGAGTGAGGTAGAAAGCCAGTGTGGTGTAGTGGTTAGAGCGTTGGACTTTGGTCAGGGAGATCTGGATTCAGATCATCATTCAACCGTACAGCTTATTGGGTGAACTTGGAGCAGTTATTCTCAGTGTAACCTACATCACAGGGTTGTTGTGGGGATCAAATGGGGTCAGGGCCAGCTGAAGACCTCCTGGTAGCTGAAACGGCGTACCAAATGCTGCCTCCCTTAACTGGTGATGTACCAGCCTCTTGCCCATTACTTTCCTGTTCTCCACACTTCTGATCTGTCCTCATCTTCCTTTTCCAATCCCGGGAGTGGGAGAAGGAGGAGGAGGGCCAGTGGAGGCAAGAGGGGTGGACAGAAGTGGGTGCCCCCACCAATTTGCTGCCTGAGGTGACTGCTTTAGTTGGCCTCATGGATGGGCCTGCCCTGGCTGGGGTATCTCACATCCCATCCCTGTACGCTGCCTTGAGCTCAATGGAGGAAGGATGGGATAAAATCTGAAGAATTGTATTCAGTGTTCCTACATTGGTCATATTGACCATACCTGCTTTGGGGGGAAACTAGAGTCCTGCTGGCTACAAGAGGTATGAAAGGAGTGTGGGGTGAAGGAATGGGATGGAGATACAACAAGCCCAATCCTCATTGTTGCTCTGGACTGTTTAAAGGAATTTGGGCCATCCTTAGGCAAGGACTCAAACAATATGGGTATAACCTTGAGATGGGGGGAAAACTTTGTGGGTGGCTAGTTTCTTGGTACTGCATACCATGAAATGGATAGATTTCAAAGTATGTTTCAAATATTTGGTCCAGCTCTCTGCTCAGGAACCTTCCCAAGGATGGTGTCAGGACACTTCAGGTCATTGTCTTTCAGGTTTGCCCTTCCTTTCCTCTCCACTTGATAGGCATTAGCCCACTTCACATGGTGGCACTAACTTCATGCTGCAGTAATCCCAGATTGCTGAAATAAAATGATAAGATTAGATCTCTAAACCAGGATGTTTTAAGCAGATGAACAGCAGGGACCTGGCAAACCACATTAGCAAACTAGCAGAAGCTAAAAGTTGAAGTTGTGCTGCTTTGTTTATGTTTATCTCTTGGAATGATTGTTAATTCACCATTAATGAATGAGTGTGTGTGTGTGTGTGTGTGTGTGCGTGCGCGTGTGTGTGCGTGCGTGTGTGCATGTATACAATGGTGGTTTTTTTCAGCAAATATAAGTATGGCTTTGCACATGCACTTTTGTTCTTAGTTTTGCCGGCAGGGTGCTCCCTACCATCTAGCCAGGCCGAAGTATGTGCATGCAGCTCAGAGAAATTCACCATGTCCTGCTAACATGGTTTCAGTTATAGTGCCAGTAAAAAGCAGCTGGAATTGGTTACCTTGTTTGCTACCAGAAGCAGAATCACACGGTGTGGCAGAAATAGAATTTTGTATACAATTTTCTTCCTAATTTGAACCTTCTGCACAGTTGTGGTGGGAGGGGAGGATTCCAGATGAGCCTTTGCTTACTCTCATTATCATAGTCACCTGTCACCAAACTGTCTTTTCTCTTGATGGACAGAAAAAGCTGTTTTCCAGATTTGCACATCTGGCTTCTAAGGGCCACTTAGAATTCCACAGAATTCCTTTATGGGAAGCAAGTCTAAGCTGGGAACGCATACAGCCTGTTTGCATTTAACGCCATGTATTTAAGTGCACATAAGTAAGAAGCTGAAACCAACCATGGCTTATAGAGTCAGTGCATGTCGATGAAGCACAACACACATGTGCATTCGTTATACACAACACACACGTGCATTTGTTATACATAATGATTAAGATGTGGGTTGCACGCGATTTCCCACATGGAATTATTAATTTATTTAAAAGATGTATATTCCACCTTCCTTTCTTACAAAAGAGACCCAAGGCAGCTAACAAACAAAAGAATAAAATACAATAATAATCATAACAAATACAAAGCATAACAATAAAAGCAGCAATCAACCATAAATCACTAAAGAGAAAGCCATCTAAAACAAATAAGGCTTAAGCCCTTGCTTGAAAGCCAGCAGCAGCGAAGGTTCAGATCTTAATTCCGTCTTAATGTTCCACAGAGTAATTTTGATCAACTGCGAAGCAGCAGTTCTCTTGTTAAAGCTTCAGTGATATGATCCCTGCTCAGTGGTTAAGAGCCTGGCCCTGTTCTGATGATCAGGGAATAGTGGGCAAAAAGCCCAAAGAACTGTGGTGAAAAAAGAGTGAAGAAATATGATGAAGGATGTGAATAAGTCAGAAGAAGGGGGCCTAGAACAAAATGCTAGGGAGGGGCACAGAGATCCATGTTCACCATATGTTGTGAAAATGGAAGAGGGTCCCACATCACTCAAAGTTAATATAGTCACAGCCGGCTTTAAGATCTTATTGGGCCCAAGACAGGACACCAAGAGTGGTATCCTTTAACGTTTGACATAGAAGGGATAGATTGCAAGGTGTATGATATAGACGGGATGATATAGAAGAAGGGATAGATTGCAAGGTGATGGCGTACTTTAAAGTCTTGTGTCCAGATGACTCATGCAAGCAAGCCAAACCATACACCCACAGAACTGAAAAGCATCCTCCTGCCAATCTCAGTGGACAGAGAAGTGGAGCAATTGAGGCACTTGCAACTTGCCTTGCAGCTGAGGGTGGCAACAACCTTTGTGGGCTACGAAGATGGCCAAGACAGCCAGGTTGCTTTCTTTATAGGTCTTGTCCAGTTTCTTCCAACCTTCTCAGTAGGCCCTGCCAGTCTCAGGATTCTAGCAATCCTTCCGCTTTGCTAGAATTAGCCATGGGAAGGGGGATAGTTTTTGTTTCTATGGGGTTGTATCAACCCTCTGTGCAGATGGTGATGTTGCAGCAGGTTTGTAAAAGAACCTGGGAGGAGAGGTTGTGTTGTTGGAATGGAAGACAGCAGGCGCATCAACCTCACTCTGTATGTGTCTCCTCGCCTCTGATATTGTATGATTTGTTTTCTCAAACCTGCTTTTTGGTTTTCATTTTCAATGTGATGTGTTTTCCAACTGCAAGTGCATTGCCAGCATGCTTAAATCACTCTGTCTGAGAAACATAATAGCTGAGCAAGGCAGAAAGCTATTTTAAGGTGCTCCTAAATCCCTGAGATGTACAGGGATGTTTTTCTTTTTCTTTTTAAGGCTGATATTGTTGCAAGCCCTTGAGCTAATCTGCACTGAGAATCTTCCAGCAGGCCCTGGGTTTTGAAGCCATAGTGGCTTTAGCAAGAAGGAAAAATAAGCCTAAGGGCTTGGATTTTTCTTAAAGATCAAAGAACTCCGAAGTACAAAACAGCTTTGAGTCTTCAAACGAAAGGGGCAATTTTGGAATGGGTGGCATCAGGATCAATTACAAATACCACTGCCTCAGGGTTGTACATGTTTGGTACTCACAGATAATTCTCAGCTGTGCCCAGATGTACCCAGTGAGTTGTGCAGTGCATTGTGAAGCAACATAATACTGTATTTTTAAAGATGACAAATCTAATCTAGTGACACACATATTGGGGCTATGCCCCATCACAATGGGTAGGTGCAGACAAGCACTCCAGAGAGGGTGGAGAGGGAGACAGGACGGGGGATGAAATGGAAACAAGCAAACCTAAATCATCTTCATTCACATATGCCTCATGAGTCATGTGGGGAGCAGCCAGACCTCTTACTTCCTTAGGCTTCTAATGAAAAACGTGGAGGCCAATCCAAAAAGCTCCTTCTCAAGGTCACCAAACATCCTATCATGGTCTTGAGCACAGAAGGGAACTTTCTCTCCGTCTCCTGTTACAATCAAAAGCTCCCTGTTTATCTGTCACAGGCAGATCAGCTCCTTTGGGATTTGGAAAGAGGCAGCACAGAGAGCAAGGAATCTGGATTAGGCTGTTAAAAATAACCTTGCCTTTCTCTCCCACATTCCTGTAAGATGCTTAGGACAGGAAAGGCAGACTCAGAAACCAATTGCTTGTATTTAATAGCCCCTTCATAGAGAAGGTGGGACAATGATGGATGATTTGCAGCTGGGATGTCAAGAGTGAGTCCCCCCATGACCCTGGTTCCTAGGAAGCTTTGCAAGCCTCACTTCTTTGTTCTTCTGACCTCATTTGCATTGTGAATGTAACCTGGCCTTGAGACCAGCAAGAGGGGAATTATGTCACAGGGTTATTACATCACAGGGTTCCCCCTGAAATCAGGGTTGTGAAGTTTAACGTGGGCAACCTATCCCTATTGAAAATTATTCCCATTTGGTTATTATGCCTGTTATTCCCCTATGCCTTGGATTGTCATAGCCTAACTGGAGTTCCAAGCTGATTGTGAAAGTCATCTGTATATCCACAAATCTCCTCTGAGATATTCTACATACTGCATAGTATTTGGATCACCTTCTTTCCCCCATTCCTCTGTCAGTCTCCAAGCAACGTTTCACAATTTTCAAGCATCATTCTGATTTTATAAAAGGTAAAGGTATCCCCTGACAATTAAGTCCAGTCGTGTCCGACTCTAGGGTGTGGTGCTCATCTCCATTTCAAAGCCGAAGAGCCAGTGTTGTCCGAAGACGCCTCCGTTGTCATGTGGCCGGCATGACTCTCCGTGCCGCAGCGCGTAGCATGCAGCTGGAACACGGAGCGCTGTTTACCTTCCCGCAAGCGGTACCTATTTATCTACTCGCATTGACATGCTTTGGAACTGCTAGGTTGGCAGGAGCTGGCCAATTTTATACCTTTTTGCAAAGGTTCTTGAGCAGTTTATTTGAAAGGGAAACAGGCAAACACTCCCTTTATATTCTCCCAGAAGACACTGTATTTCTTAAAAGAAAGATGGGAACCTGTCCCATAGTCGTTGGTGGGTCGCAACCTGATGTGTGGTGGGTTGCGACCCAATGCTTGCTGTTGTGCCGCAAAGCATTACTGGTAGCCACCAGAGACTTTTTCCGGGTTGTGCCGGGTCTGCGACTCACTCCATTGGCCTCCGTGGGCACCAGAATGGCCTGCAGAAATGACTGGAAGCAACTTCCGATTTGTGCCTGCGGTTTTCAGTTTGCTTCTGCGACTTCTGGTTGCTTCCGCAAGGCATTCTGGGGCCTGCGGAGGCCAATGGAGTGGGTTGTGGGCTTGTCACAGTGATGGGGCAAAGGGGGATACTTGCCCCTTCATCCCCCCTCTGGCGCTGCCTATATTTCCTCTAATGTAAACTGCCTCCTTATATATTCCCACTTTTCTGATTGCAGAACAGGGAAGTCACTTCAGATATTCTATAATCCCCTGGTTCATATACACACTTGCAAACTGTCAAGCGGCTGTGTGCTGTTCTTCAGTCTCTGTGCCCACCAATCCAGCTTTTAGACTGAATTTCTCCAAAGAGGACAACTATTCCTAGTGCAGGTCTGCCCCCTCCTGGAAAACACTAAGCCATTCAGCAGGAGATTCCTTTACCTTGTCTTATCACATTTACACTTTCCAGGCAAAATGCCAGTTAATAGTTAAACTGACCTACAATACAGCTCATCACCAAAAACAGCAAGACAGGATTTGAATGAAAGGTTTCCAAGCAGGCGTCCTCATTCAGTCCCCAGAGCCAATCCTTTATAGGCTGGCATTATGGAGAAAGGAAAAGGAAATGTGGTGGTTTTTTCAGTGCTCTTCCACACGACTTTACAGCAGGTCTTAATGAAGGCCAGAAAGTGATGCAAAACTGTAATATGAATTCCTACCCTTCAGGACCCCAGTTTCTTGTTTTAGAAAAAGTTACTTTGACTCATTGAAAGCAGCCTTATTTATCTTCTGAAGGTGTGATTTAGATGCTTCTGCCAGTCTTCTGGAGAGAGAGCGAGAGAGAGAGAGAGAGAGAGAGAGAGAGAGAGCGAGAGAGAGAGAGAGAGAGAGAGAGAGAGAGAGAGAGAGAGAGAGAGAGAGAGAGAGAGAGAGAGCTTATTTCTCAGAAAAAAACTGTATTTGGAAATGAAATACGGTACTTTTGTCAGATGAGAGTGCCTGTATAATACAGGTATATTGAATACACATCCACATCTTCCCCAGCAGGGGATGCCAAAGAGATGTAAAGTTGGACATTATCTGCATATTGATGATACCTCCTATCAACTCTCCAGACAATCTCCTCCAGCAGTTTCGTGTAGATGTTAAACAGTATTAGGGACAGAATTGAACTCTGGGGAACATTTTAAACCAAAAGTCAGAGACTGGAACCTACCCTCATCCATTAGAGCAGAGGTTCCCAAACTCCTGGGAAGAGCCTCCGCAACCCTGAGTGGCAGCGGGGCCTTCCCAGGAGTAGTGCTGCCGCCGCCGAAGGTGAAAAGTGCCCGTTTTACCTTCGTTGGTGGCTGTGGAGGTCCTGCGGGGGGGGGGGAGCCTGTGGGCCCCTCTGCAGGCCTCCCCAAGTGTTGGAGCGGCCCTCTGACGTGATCACAACCCACTTCTGGTTTTATGGTGAAACCTGCATAGGGGCCCGCAGACCCCCCCCCCCGGAACCTCCACAGCCACCAATGAAGGTAAAACGGGCACTTTTCACTCCCGGTGGCAGCGTGACCCTGGACGCGCTGTCGATGCCACTGTGGGTCGCCACGCCCCTTAAGGGTGTAGCGACCCTTTGTTCCCGGCTAGGGCGTCATGATGCCCCAGTTTGGGAACCTCTGCACTAGAGCATCAAACTGGTAGTTCACGACCCCCCAGGAGAACCGGATGCTGTCCCCTGCCACCTTAAGGGGTGGGGACAGCATGGTGGCAGCGGTGATCCTGGGGGATTTTTTTTTTTGGTGGGAAAAAAATGAAATTTATGCACTTACCAGGGGTCCTGCAGCCCTCTGGATGGCGCGTGTGGAGGCCTGCGGCCCCCTCCATGGGCCTCCCTGAGCTTTAGGTCACCGATCCATGGCAATTACAACCACTTCCAGTTTTCATCCAAAAACTGGAAATGGTCATAATCACCGTAGAGCAGTGATCTAAAGCTCAGGGAAAATCTAAAGCTCGTCCGAAAATCGGAAGTGGTCGTAATCGCCACTAGAATGATCAAAGCTGTTTCAATTCCAAAGCCAGGTTGCAACCCAGACTGAAACGGGTCAAGGTAATTTTGGTATCTCCAGGCAGAGCTAGGAAAGACCCCGTCTTTAACTATGATGAGTCGTTGCCAGTCAAGGTAGACAAAGGTGAACCATAGTTTCTGCCCCCTTTTCTTTTTCCTACATGTGCATTCACTTGCCCCCACCTTGCCTGCTCTTTACCATCACCTCCTCCAGTGGTCCCACCATGATCCTCTTCCTGGCTCTCTTTCAAACAGGCTGGACAAGTAGAGCCAGAAGTAGAGCTTCTGCCCACCCAGCCTGTTCAGAAAGAGAGCCAGGAAAAGGATCGTCATGGTGGTGGGACTGGAGGACAAGACAGGTCCTGCTGCCATGATCCTTTTCCCAGCTTACTCTTCTTCCAGCAAAGGAAGGGAAGCATGGAAGAAGAGGATTGCATCATGCAGTGCCAGTGCCAGTTGCTTGGGGGGGCCCTGGGGCAAAGCCCTGCAATGGGCCCCCTATGGCACCCTTAGCGTGAGGGTTCAGGGCTCAGCCTGGGCAAATGGGCCCTCTGATAAGCATAGGCCCTCGGCGTTTCAGTTACCTACCTGGCTGACCTCTGATGGCACCCCTAGCCTCAGTGACAGAGGCACCCTGTCTCCTCCTCCAGTCCTACAGACACCTCCACTGCAATCCTTGCTCACTTCCCTTCCCTGTCATGTGTCATGTCTGAAACTTTACCATTCAGTCACAACCTCATTGAATTCCAAGACTGGACAATGTATTAGGGCTGTGAGAACTGCATTCTGCTGAGCATGTGTGAAGCTTTTACCATAAAGTGGCAGCCGTATGGAAATCCTAGTGAGGACATTAAAGGATTAACGGTGCAATCCTGGTCTTCGGGCGGCAGAACGAGCGTTCTGCCACTTGAATTAGTCGAACGAGCGTTCTGCCACTTCAATTAGCCGTAAAGCATGTTTGCGACTACTTTCGAGCAGGGAAGGACGGCGCAAGGACTGCCTTCCCTGCTCTGCCGACAGAGCCCTCGCCCAGCCGACAGACACAGGAAAGGTAGGATCTGGCGGACAGGGGTGGGCGGATGGGGGGAGGGTCGGCGGAGCCGGGAGGGTGGCCATAGGCCCAGCCACCCCGGGCAGGGGCGGGGGCATGGCTCCCTATCCAGGCCCCCTGCCGGGCTGCTGAGCAGTTACATGGCCTCCCCGACTTCCGCCAGCAAAATAGCCTAGAATTCTTTAATCTCCAATATTTGTAGAAGAAAAGACTGATGTTTGTTAGGGCTCAGTCTTAAAGCGATACCATTTTCTCTCCTGATGCATTGCAGCAAATAGGAAGAAAAATTAAATTCTCAGGGCTTTTAATGTTATAAGACTGGAAATTGATCAAAAAGCTTCTCAAAGTCATACATTGTTCTGGAAATGAAAAGTTCCTGTTTATTAGTCTCAGCTCCAACACCAAAAATTTCTTCGCTCTGAATAGCCCGAGGCTTAAGCATGGCTACCTGATCTTGCCTATCAAAACTCAACTGTTTGGTGGGGCTGCGATTAACGTGTCAAGACTTTAGCATCAACAGAAGCATTTCACAGGCATGTTTGAAAGTAATTCCAAGACTGAAGCTTGGTTCCGCGGCAGTAGGTTAACCTGATTTGCATATTATTACCCAGCATCCTTAGGGTTTTGCATCTCATCTTGCAATAATTATGCCGGGATCAGTTTTGAAGGACAGACACATCTGAGATATATGCTTGTGGCAGCTGCAACTGAGCAACTGAGAATACATTGGGGATTATTATATATTGAAGCAGCTTCTGTGGGATATTTGTCATGACAGCTTTATATTAGAGCTGTGGATAGCCTTATTGGTTGCAGAATTCAGTCAACAAATATTAAAACACTTATACGTTTGCAGTTTGTATTATACGCTACTATGAGTTTGGAACACAGCTGCTAATTCCAAAGAAGAGATTAATTTTTTGCTTTGTCCTGCAAAAAATGGCAACATCACAAATTTTGATCAAAATGTGCCTTCAATATTTCCTTTGTTGACAAAACATGTTATAGCACAAGCCTGTGCATGTCTACTCAGAAGTAGGCTCCATTGTATTCAATGGGGCCTACTCCCAGGAAAGTGTGTACAGGATGGTACTTTTGAGTAGACATGCATAGGTTTAGGCTGAAAGTTGTGGGAATGGAGAAGCATGTGCACTGTCCTTACTCCTTCAAGTAAGGGTGGGATATAAATGTAATAAATAAAGTCAATATGTTGTGAGTAGACATCTTGGGGGCTGAAGAGGGTAGTAGAAAGACAGGACTGGAGACTCCTTACTATTGTAAGAAATATTAAATGAAATATAATAAAATAAATTTCCCCTCAATCGCCTTCATCCAGCACTCTGGTCTCACTGATGAAGGTTCATGGATATTAAGAATCAGGAAAATGGTTTGGGATATTATAGATGCATGTTGGAGGTGTCAAAACCATAGAAGTACATTTGGTGTTGTCTGGTGGAACTGCCCAACTGCACGGGAATTTTGCAAGGGCATTGCAGCAGCTATTGGGGCAAAAACTGGCGAGAAGCTCTTATGCCACCTACAGCCCATTTCGAATGAAAAAAACTGCCAATGCAGCAGCGCCAAGGAGGCTTGTGCTATATCCAATGGGGGAGCATAATGAGATAGGAGAGGAAACAGGAAGTAAGGTAAAGTTTTATTTGCTCTACTCTGCCATGCCATAGTCTCCTATGGGTCTACTCAAGTCTGAATGACCTGAGAAGGCATTGCAAAGCCATGCAGGAGGCTCAGGATATTGGCAGCACCTTTGTGCCCGCTCATTCACTCACCCAACCATCCTAATGGGTTCTGAGCTGTCTGTGACAGTTCAGGAGAGAGATCTTGGGGTTCTGGTGGCGAACAGGTCGATGAAAATGTCGACCCAGTGAGTTGTAGCTGTGAAGAAGCTGACGGGGAACATGATTGAGATGTATAAAATTATGCATGGGATGGAGAGAGTGGATAGAGGGAAATTCTTCTCCCTCTCGCATAACACCAGAACCAGGTGATGTGCACTAAAATTGAGTGGAGGGAGAGTTAGAACAGACAAAAGAAAATATTTCTTCACCCACTGTGTAAGTCATCTGTGGAACTCCTTGCCACAGGATGTGGTGATGGCACCTGGCCTAGATGCCTTTAAAAGGGGTTTGGATATATTTTTGGAGGAAAAGACGACCATCACAGGTTACAAGCCATAAGCAACCTCCTGGTTTTAGAAGTAGGTTTTCTCTGTGCCAGGTGCAAGGGAGTGACAACAGGTAACAGGTTATCTTGTTGTCTGTGTGCTCTCGGAGGCACCTGGTAGGGCCACTGTGAGATACAGGAAGCTGGACTAGATGGGCTTTTGGCCTGATCCAGCAAGGCTCGTCTTATGTTCTTATGCTCATTGCAAACAAAAATGGCCTGGAGTGGGGAGGCTACATAATGCAGTCTTTGTAAGTAAAGCAAAGAGGAGGAGGGCTCCAAATCTATTGTCCCTGCCTACTCGGCGTTTTGTAACCACTAAATTGGTGGGGAGAAGAGATTTGAAGCTGCAACAGCGTGTGTGTGTGTGTGTGTGTGTGTGTGTGTGTGTGTGTGTGTGTGTGTGTGTGTGTGTGTGTGTGTGTGTGTGTGTGTGTGTGTGTGTGTGTAATTTCCCCTTGGCAGCCACTGCTGTAATCTCCTTCCAACTTGCTCTCAGCAAGTTGGAAGAGGATTGGAGCACCTAGTGGAGTGGCAGGCTGGAGAGGGCAGTGGATAGACAGGCAAGGGTCCATTCACAACTCCTTCAAGGGTGCTGCTTCGGCAAGCTATTCACATTGCCTCATGGTTGGGCTATCCTGGAACAGCTGCATGTCTACAAATCTTCTGTGTATGATGACATGCAAAGATGTTTTACTGAACAGCCACGGGAAAGCCATGCTCCAGTCACCCTTTCCTATCTTGCAGTTCTATCTCTCTGGCATAAGTGCAAATTGACAAATTCCTTGATGTAAAAAACTCAAGCACATTTGAGGACTAGGATCTAGGCTTTGGAAGGATTGTACCACATATTTGTTTGAAACAACTCCCTGTGGACACAATGTATGTACATCTGAATCATACAGTTTCATGGACTGAAGTCATTCAGGATCAAAAGAATAAAATGACTCTGCGTTTTAGAAGTTCCACCTTTTCAGGATATTAACTTAGCAGAAGTATTTTTTTAATCATAGCTATGGATATCAACATAATTATCCTGGCATTGTATCTTCCAACAGAGGGCACAGGTGTTAAACCCTTAGGTAAAGGTGACCCCTGACAATTAAGTCCAGTCGTGTCCGACTCTAGGGTGTGGTGCTCATCCCCATTTCAAAGCCGAAGAGCCAGCGTTGTCCGAAGACGCCTCCGTGGTCATGTGGCCGGCATGACTCTCCTTGCCGCAGTGCGTAGCATGCAGCTGGAACACAGAGCGCTGTTTACCTTCCCACAAGCAGTACCTATTTATCTACTCGCATTAACATGCTTTGGAACTGCTAGGTTGGCAGGAGCTGGCCAAGCAACGAGAGCTCACCCCATCACGGATTCGAACTGCCGACCTTTCGATCGACAGCTCATGGTTCATTTGTTGTTGTTCAGTCGTTAAGTCGTGTCTGACCCTTCGTGATCCCATGAACCATATCCCGCCAGGCCTTCCTGTCCTCCACTAGGAAGGGTGGAAGAAGGGTGGTATAAAAATGTGAAAAATAAATAAAATAAAATAAGCTACTATGCAGGGTAATTCATTCTTTGGCTTTTGCCGCATCAGGACTGAACCCTATACTTTTCTGCCATATTAGGCATCAAAGAACCAGTAATCAAGTGAGATCTCCCTTTCTTTAAAAACATCTGACAGAAGTCTGTAAATAAAACTGCCATGGGACTGAATATATTTCCTGTCCCTATTCCAATGCTAACTTTAAATTAGAGATGGGTCACAACTACCTTCTTTCTTTCACTTGTAACAATACTGGTCACGTTTCTTTCATTTCCAGATAGCCCCTCAATGATCTGCTACTGTTCTTTGTGTGTTTCCTATACAGACCTTCTCCCTTATCTGTTGGCGGGCCTCCTTGGCAAAAACTTTGGAAACTGCTGTTCAGGCTAGACTAGCCATTATGCCAAGTACACTGCAGAACAGGCTCCAACTGCTATACATTTAATTTTCTGATTTGTCCCAAGGTGACAAGTAATTTAAAAGTAATTTAATTTGTTGAAAGTAATTACAATTCTCCAGAAAATCAAAACAGGGTGGCTGTTATGACAAAAGAGGAGTCATGGGTGCCCTGTTCCCATCAGAGTTAAAATTGAGAATATTGATAGCCTGTCCAGCAGGAGGACTATAGAAGTTGATAATACTGTGGGGGTTTGAGTGACTGGGCAGGCAGGAGTGGAAGATACCATGTGGGGAGAGGGATTTTTTTTGTTTCCATTTAGAAATTGCATCATAATAAGGTTCTGCATAGGGTCCCCATATTTTTTTTTCATGTGGTCTGATCACTGTTACATCTTGTAAGAAGTCAGATGGGTTGGAAATTTTGACTTGGAATACCCTCCCTAAACACCTGCAAGGCAAATTATTACAAACTCTCTTCCAAGCTTCTGCAGAGCAAGAAAGAGCTGGCCCATTTATGAGGCCAACTGAGGCGATGGTCTCAGGTGGCAAATTAGAGGGTGGAAATGGTTGCCTGGCTCCAACTGCCTGCCTGTGGGCTGCTGCCCCCCCCTTCTCATTCCCTGGATCTGAAAAGGCTCTAGTCTACCACTTTACATTCCTCTTCTTTTTGGAATCCAGGGACCTGAAGGAGGAATCAATGCGGTGGCTGGCATTATCCTAAGTAAGGGGGCATTTGGTATGGCACCATACAGGGTGGGGGCGGCATTGGGCACATGTCCTCAGGTACTGGAAGGCCATGGGTCAGTCTGACCAAGAGCAGCAGCACAAGGGCATCTTGCAATGCTCCAATGGTCTCCTTGCAGGAAGTCAGAAGTCAAGAGGAGCTGTTGCCTTTCCCCCATCTCTGATCATGGAAAATATAATTCCCCCAAGCTCCTTCTGTCTCATTCCCCCAAGGTGAGCACATGACTCTGGTGGAAAATGCTCTGAGTGCATAACATATCCCTGCCCCTTTGTTCTGGATGTCCCTTGCTGTCGAGTTTTTGAAACACAAATATCAGTACAACAGGAAGGAAGAAGCAGCAGCAATGAAAAAGAAAGGCTGAAAATGGGGGAAAGGGTTTCCCATTGGTGCACACACAATTCATTATTTTGGTAAACAACAGCACAAGAATAAGCCACCTCTGATAACAGACTGTTTAAAATCGTTTTACTATTGCACTAAAAATAGAAAGCAACAGAGACTGAAAAATCAATAGGGACAATGAAAAACCAGTTCTTATTTCACACAGAAAAAGGTGTGAATGTGGGTCTGTATGCACATTCTAGATCATTGAAAAAGGCAGACATTAAACTACCCAGAAAGAGAAGCAAAAATTAGGAGTGTGGTGCACACATTGTTCTTTTGCATTTTGAAGATGCTTCAGTTAGGACTGGCAATGCTTTCTATGGATGCAGCCAATAGCTCCACTTTTGCGAGGTAATAGAGTTACTGTGCATTTTGCCTCCCACGTCTCGTCCTGTGTAGGAAAGCTCCAGACCAAACTCCAGATCCAAATCAGGCTCCTCTGCCTTTAATATCTATGTAGCAGTAAAACGTTCAACTGGTGCAGCAGGATCACCCATCACAGCACTGTACTGCAGTAAGAGGAGTAGTGCGCCAGCCAATCACCTGCCTGTTAAATGTGGCCTCTTCCAGCAAAAGATAAAATGCCACCCAGAACGAAACAGCAGAGCTTACACGATGCTGTGGAATCACAGAGTTCATGGAATGTCCTGCATGGTCACTTCTGCTTATGTTTTCCATGGGAATCCTGGAATTATTTGTGTGAAGAGTCTCATGAAATTGCAGTCCCTGGTTTTATACATGTTGCAGTGGTTACTGGGATAGAACATGTAGACTGAGGATTGTCTGTGTTTAGTGGTATCTGGATGCAGTGTGGGTTGGATGTCCCCCCGCCCCCCAAAATGGTACATTTACACCTCAGGATTGGTTTAAGTCTCCCAACAATATGTAGACTTCATCAGAATTGCAAAAAATATCTTCTTGCTAGAAACATATCTTCTAAAAATGAGAGCCCTTCTATCTTTCCCCTCCCCCCCAGTATACTCTGCATGTCTTCAGGGATTGGCTTGTTCATGTCTGCTGGGGTAGATGGCAGGAAGTTTCACTGATAGAAATGACCACATCCTGGGGCTGGTGCACCCGGTGGACCTGTGTCCCACCATGAATCTCACCCATCTCATTCATGTTATTGCTGATGCAGTTGACGTCACTCTTGTTGCTGTTGTCATCAGGGTTGGGGCCAAACAACCAGTCTGCAAGCATGACAAAAGAGAGGTGAGTGATACAATGGGACAAGGTGTGAAAGACCTGTATCGTTGACCTGGTTATAATGACAGTATAGCACAGGGGTGGCCAAACTTGCTTAATGCAAAGAGCCACATACGAAAAACTTCAGATGTTTGAGAGCCGTAAGAGAGATGTTTGAGAGTTGCAATATTTAAGAAGCATTTAAATTCTTAACTACCGTATTGTCCCGAGTATAAGACGCACCTGATTATAAGACGCACCCTTAAAGTTTGGTGCTATTAAAAATTTTTTAATTAAATCACTGGCATTAAATTGCAACAGCCTGATTATAAGATGCACCCCTAGTTTAAAAATTTAAATTAGGAGAAAAAAGTGAGTCTTATACTCAGACCAATACGGTATATATATTTACTCACCATGAACATTAAAGAGCCAGTGGGTGGCGCAGTGGGTTAAACCACTGAACCATGAGCTGTCGATCGAAAGCTGTCGGTCGGCAGTTTGAATCCGTGCGACGGCTCCTGCCAACCTAGCAGTTCGAAAGCAAGAAATTGCAAGTAGATTAATAGGTACCGCGTCAGCGGGACGGTAACAGTGTTCCATGCGCCTCGGTGTTGAGTCATGCCGGCCACATGACCATGGAAACGTCTTCGGACAGCGCTGGCTCTTCGGCTTTGAAACGGAGATGAGCACCGCACCCTAGAGTCGGACACGACTGGACTTAATTGTCAAGGGATACCTATGAACATTAAACCTACGTTTTAATCCAGTGGACTCTCAGTTTATACCTGATAAATAATTATAAAGCTTGAAACTTTCTTATTTACCTTTTATATTAATTGTAATGCAAAAAGAAGCTCAGCCAACATAGTTTATGTCAAAGAGCCGCATCTAGCTCAGGAGCCACAGTTTGGCCACCTCTGGTATAGCACTTACTCAAGGTTTTCTTTATAATTGGTGGTCTATCCAGAAGAAGACTTGGATCATGATATTGAAATCCCTTCTGCCCACAGAAATAGGTTTCTGTAGGTGGAGCAGATAGTGTTTTTCACACCCAAGCCTCCCACAGGAAACCTGTTTGAAGAGGAAACCCCACATTGTATACTGGGAATCTGTTACACATATAGTCATTCATTAATTTGTATCCTGCCCTTCCTCCAAGCAGCTCAGAGTGGTGTATATGGTTTTTTTTTTCTTTAATCCTCATGACAACCCTGTGAGGCAGGTTAGATTGGGATAGAAGAACTGACCAGCTTAAAGTACTTAAACTAGCTTCATGCTTGAGCAGGGACTTGAACCTGTGCCTCTGCAGTTCAGTTCTGACACTCTGTGTGCTACACCACATTGGTTTTGCACACATAATCTGTCTCACATCGCTAAATTGTTTGCAAATGATCTCAATGGCATATTAGTGCTTGCACATCTGTATGCAGACAAGCAGGAGTCGTTTATTGTTTTGACACAGTCATGGCCAAATGGTTTCCATGGGTGACTTTGGTGTTGCTATTGGATTTCAAAAGAAACATACTGGATAATGAAGCATCCATCAGAGATGTGTGTCTTGTTTTTACCTGCCTGAGCACAGAGACTTGAACACAAAGATCTCTTGAACAGCTACATTGAAGAACTTTGCATTTCCATTCAAACCTTGACATTTTTTGTCTCCCCACGGGAGGCCCCGTTGCATACAGGCATGAGTTCTATATCTGCACCAGGCTTGTGGGGGTGGGGGTGGTTGAGCTGCTGGGAAATTCAGCTATTTTTAATATTAAAAACTTTCTATAAGATTAGACAACAAATTTACTTTTATTTGCCTATATGTAAGGCATGAATAAATACAGATGTACAGATCCATGCATACAAATGTAAATGGAGTGAATCATGCATGCAGATCTTGCTTCATGAGAGAGGATACAAATGCAATAGAAAATAAGGTATTCAAAAGTTGAACAAATGGAGGGGGCACTGAAAATGCTCCTTGCCTGGGTCACCATCTGCTCCAAGGCTGCTCCTGAAGCGTCTGCCTCATACTGATAAATGACAGTAGCGTAATTCCTAATGTAATTCATGGAATGCAGGATATTTATAGCTTTGGCAAAAGATGCAACATCAGTGGAGTATCATCAATGTTGCTTACTTACGGCGCAATCCTGCGTAAGTCCAGGGCGGCGGAACGAGCGTTCCACCGTCCTAAGCTGTCACAAAAGTGCTGTAAGGCACTTTTTTGATGACTTAAGAGCAGGGAAGGCCGGCGCAAGGCCTGCCTCCCCTGCTCCACTGACGGAGCCCTTAGGATCCAGCTGATGGGGGAGGGGTTCGGCGGGGGAGGGAGGGCAGCCATAGGCCCAGCCGGCCCGGGAGGGGCGGGGATGGCCTTGGCCATATCCCGGTCCCCGGCGGGCGGCTGGGCCGTTACATGGCCTCCTCTTACTTCTGCCAGCGATTTCACTGGTGGAAATCCGAGGAGGCCGATTGGCTGAGCCTGCGTTTACACTCGGGGGACAAGCGTCCCCTTCCCCAAGTAGACTTCCGGCTGAGTGGGAGCCTGCCCGCGGTTGAGCACGGTTTCCGGCGTGTGGCCTGGGCCGCCCGGCGGATCCTTAAGTAGGATTGCACTGCCCGAAGTGTATTCTGACCAAGAAGTACTGTGGCCCCTACCACTAAGTTGTAATTACTCAGATACATGGAGGTAGTTTTATGGGAATAGCATTGTATATACTGATGTTATCTTGCCTCTGATTAACTGCTATATGGGAGAGCATCTGCAAACCATGCCTCTGATTGATATATTACTGGTGAATATCGATCTTATTACTCTGCATTAGATGAAGTTATAACTCCTGGCAGTGAACAGAAACTACACCAATAGTATTCCCTGGCCTCTGGTGGCAAAGAACGTGGTCACACGTATGTAGGCTATCAACTCTGGAGATCATAATCTGCCTGAGCTCACATATCCCCTCTCTCACTTTACTCCAGGGCTTACAGCTGCCATAATCTGCCCAAGTAAGAATGCATTGGAATCTCTTCCCTAATTAAACATCCCTGGGTAGTTTGAATCCCTGGATCCCCAAACACCTTCCATCACTCGGAATTTATTCAGCTTGCCAGCTGAAAAACCTCTCAGCTTTGCGAGGAAGAAAATTGACTCTTCAGCCATAGCAGAAAGAAAAGAAAATGTAGAATGTAAATTAAATCGAACTGGTAATTCCCACGATAAATGTAAACTAAATTAAGTCTGTCAGAAGAGACTTGGCACTCCAAACAGTCTTGGCTGGGAAGCAAGTGGCCTAATACTTTTAGCAGTGCTGGAAAGCAACATCTTCTTTGTGAGCCAGTGGTGGCCACTGCACCACAAACATGATTCATGCTGTAGGCATGCAGGAAAAGGCATTTGTTTTGTATTTAACTTGCAAGATGTTGTTTGGTCAGTACTGACCCAATCAAAGAGGCAAACTAGGCACTCCCTAGACTAGGGTTGCTCAATTTATTTATTTATTTATTGCTCATGGGATGGTCCCATTCTGAGCCTCATTTAACTCCATCCCCCCCCCCCCAAGCTGCTGTTAGTTGGAAAAAATGTACTTTACCATCTGCCCTATTTGTTCTAATAATTGGTACTTTATTTGTAAGTAACAAAGTAAATTCTTAAAAAGACTTGAAATTATATAGTGGCAGAACATGGCCTGCTCACAAAAAAATATTCTAATTGTCACTTTATTCAGGGTGATGCCTGTGACAAATTCATCACACACCTGGCAGTTAAGTTTGGGTGGCCCCCTCAGAAACTTACTGTAGCCCCCAATGTTCATTTTTTCCATGTGGCCCCATAGAGGTATGGTGTGGTCCCTGGGGGTGGGGCATTTGTCCCACATTGAGAACCACCGGTCTAGAGGGCCAACATTCCAGATGTACCTGCCTACCTAAATTGTGTGGATGTCTTGTACAGTTTGTTGCTATCTGCACTTTTGGAGAAGGCATCCAAAGACTGGTGATCAAATGTGTGACATCAGTTTATGCACTTAATGCACGAAGCAGAACCTTAGGGACAGGGCAGGATATAAATGAAGATGCCAATTGATCAATTAACTAGCCAACCAACCAGAATGTGAATATCTGTAAATGACTAGAAGAACTGAATGAAACCTGGTCTTCAGGGGCACATTCTTCAAACGTACTAGAAGGCTTCCAGATAGGCCATGTGATATCCCACCCCATTATGCTTCTTTAATTGCTCAGGCAGCTTGCTAATTGCATGGAGTTCTCAGGAATCCAGATGCTGCTCTTCCTGGGGAAAGTGCACAGGAAAACTGCAGTGACCAATTAAGCACATCCCTGGTGACATTGCCAGAGTTGATCCAATGATAAAAGCAAACCAGGCTACAACCCAGGGTGCCAACATTCCAGAGGCATCTGCTCTTCAGCAATGCTGGTGTCTTGGAGAGGGAGAACCAAGGCATGTGCTTTGGGAAAGGGTGTACAGAGGCAGCCAAGCTAGAAGCTCCTTGGGGACAGGAGTGAGATCTTCTCATCTCCATCATCAGCTGTTCAGAACAAAGAGGTACTGGACAAAGAAGTGTGAAAAGACATTAAAAATGAACATGAGGAAATAACATCCCTGTCAACTCTTGATCATCCAGCTGGTTATTATATTCAGCACACAATAAGAAATGGGAGGGGAGAGGGAGAGAAAAATGTTAATTTGCCTAGGAGAGCAAAAAGCCTGGGGCCAGCCCTGGATATATTTCATGTGAAAGGGTCACCCTCAGATAGGCCAAAGGCATTAAAGGAACGAGCTGTCGAGGAGCAATGAAGGTTGTAGGACAGGATGAGAAATAATCCCAGGCCCATAACATTAATTCCTTTGGATCTTTCAGGGTTTGTCTTGTGGTCTGCAACATTCCTTTCGGTGGCCCAAACTGAGTTGTTGGGATTACGCAGATGGACTACATACAAAGACACCCACTGCTGGACTGCAGTATTTAGTGCATCCTTTCTGGACTGGACAAATGATTGGATTTGGCAAGCATATTGTGCAACAACTCAGCTATGTATGTTGTCTGACACACTTTGCGCATACATGTGTAGGTGGTGCTGGGTGCATGCTAGGAGAGCAGGAGGACCCAGGCCAGTCTCATGACATTTTGAATGGAGCTGCTGATGGCAGGAGGTTTCTGTTCCCACAGGCCTTAAAGAAAAAGCCAAGTTTTGGCTTTTCAGAGCAATACCACCACCACAACCACCCCAGTTGGCTGGCTTAAGGGAAGCCTTTTGTTTCTTTTGGGAAATTCTGTACGTGGACACACCTGACTTGTGCAGCAAGTTTTGACCTTGTGAACAAAAGTCACATTCTGGGAGCTTCCTGACTTGGAGTTAACAAAGTTATTAGTGACACACAAAAAAGGCCCCCAACCTTAGCTTCCTTCACCAGCTCCATGGCCAAAAATCTAATCAAGGGTTGCATGCTAACGGAGGCACTGGCCGGCAGAACCACCAAGAAGCTCTTTGCCTCGCCCTCAGCAGGGTGCAAAACAATAAAGGCACCCATCTCAAGCTGGGAATGGACAATGAAGGGCATCAATTGTAGCATATTTATCCCTATATACTGTATATAGCTTGTATCTGTCTGTTTCCAAATGCCAGAAAAAAAAATGAATGTTTCAGAATAGCAGACACCTTCCTTCCCTAATCAAGTAGAAGAGTGACAGGCAACTTACCAAGAAAGAGCAGACTAGTGGAAGGCAGGAGAACAATAGTAGCTTAATTATTTTCAAGGTGTAGAGAGGGGGTGTACGGAGAAAGCTCTGGAGTCTGATGTGCTGGCAAGGGTGTTAGTTCCCAGTGAGGAAACAGTATCCAGGCAGTGCCTTGAAGTGACAAAGCTAAAGGCTGGAATCTCTCAATCTGCTCATTGCAGATAAGGAGTAAATCTGGAAATGCTTCCCGAGAGACAGAAACTTGGCCTTAGTAATAGACTGTAAGTGACAAGATGCACACTTACAAAGACATACCTATTATTATGATTCTGCTCTCATACATGCTGTCACCAATTTTATACACACACACACACACACACACACACACACACACACACACTGCAATACCTGTATGAAGTGTTTAATTTCTCTCCGTATTTTTGGTTCAGTTTACATGACGTTCAGTAACACTTTACTGAGAGACTTTGAGCGCAATCAGTGCCAATGCAGCCACACCAACGGGATGCACGCTGCATCTTGCAGCGGGGAGGCATTCACAGAGGCCTCCTCCAGGTAAGGGAACTCCACTTCCAAAATGGGTCTCCTCAGATTAGTTTGCTGACGTGAGTCCAAGGTGAGTAGGGGAGAAGGGGCAGGGATAGGATCCTGGAGCAAGTTGCTGCCACTGGGATCCACCCATCCCTCCCCGATCCCCTCCCCACCCATCCCCCTACCCGTTCGCCCCCCTTCCCGCCCCCCCCCCACTGATTTCCCTGCACTCCCATGGGTAGTGCACTCCCATGGCCTGATCTGTGTTGTTCCAACCCTTTATCTGCAAAACTATACCTTGCATTCTATATCTTGCTCAGCGTGGGACTGAGTGCAATGTAGCGTAATTGTGTACTCCTGTGCACAGGGGCATATTCCACCCCTGTGGTGGCCATATATAATGGGGAATCATGGTTTGATTCTTGAGACGGAGTTATGCAGAAATTGTTACCACATCCAAGGACATCCACAAGGATGTGAATTACCCACTCCCAGTTCAGGAATGAATGGCTAAAAATAGCAGTGCAAGGTTCTTTGGGGTTCCTGTAATGAAAGGAGTAATGAAAGCCTTTGAGGAAAACGCTTTTGCTTTGGGGGTGACTGATGCCAATAGCTGAGGTGCTTCCAGCTAAAGTGAATATTAAAACTACAGTACTGCAGTTCTAATGGTGGTCTGAGCCCTTGCCTTTCTCTGCTCCCTTGATGCTCTTTACTTTGTTTCCTAGAGGTGTGCTATTTAAGTCAGAGTGTTAAAAACAGACCAGTTGCTGGAATACTTCAGTAAGGATTCATGGAATAGGACTGCAGTTCTATTTTGTTGGTTTATGGAAATAGAGAAATGATGTATAGGACATCCAGGCCCATTTGTATTGTGCTGCTAAAGGAATGTTCTTCACCAGTGCAAGACAAACCAGATCACAGGAATGTGCCAAAAACATTTTCATCAATCAAGAATGAATGATGGATGACCAAAGATGATCAGAAAGTCATTGCAGTTCCTACTATTGATGAAACATAAAACTTTTCCAAAGGTTTAACAATCTTGCTAAAACACTTTCATGTGGGGCACTTGTACTATCCCCTATCCAGCACCAACAATGGGTTTTCTAGTCCCAACATAATGAGTAGAGGGGAATATACATTGTATTCTGCAATTGTGAGAACAAGGATAACTTTGTATGGGGGATAACTGCACTATGGGGTATATTTACAATCCTACTTGCTGGAGGTTTTGGAGTGAGGCTGATAGATGAAGTGTGCGCTTTAGCACTACATATTATGAGCAGGCTTACCAGATTGTTGCCGGGATGGTGGCCCCCTTAAGGGTAGATCGCTCCCGTCCCGGCAACGATCTGGTAAGCCTGATTATGAGTCTACTGCTAACTGGGCAAGAGGCACTTTTTCAATTGGTTCTCCTCTTATATTTAGCAGGGGGAGAGTAACTGCTCCCCTTTCACCCCAGCACAGTGTCTTTTCTGGTGGCTGTTTGCTGGTGCTCTTCTGCATCTTTTTTTTAGATTGTGAGCTCTTTTGGGACAGGGAGCCATTTAATCATTTGATTTTGTCTGTAAACCGCTTTGTGAACTTTTTGTTGAAAAGCGGTATATAAATACTGTTAATAATAATAATAATAATAATAATAATAATAATAATATACACAAACCATACAAAAAAAAAGGAAAAGTATGAAAATCTTGTGTGTGTGTGTGTGTGTGTGTGTGTGTGTGTGTGTGTGTGTGTGTGTGTGGAGTTCTTCAATATCCCACATTATCTGAAACCACATTATCTGAAGAGGCCCCAGACTAGAGGCATCAGGCTAATTTGTCAGCTACCCAGCATGCACGTGCACGCACACACGCATACACAGAGTAGCTATGGTTGTGGTAAGTGCATGCACACTAGAAATTGCTCTGACTTTTTCTTCTCTTTTTTCTTCTTCTGGAATACATTTTTATTCTGTTCTATTTAACCACTTCATGAATGAACAGTGGAGCCTTTAGATGTGCGTGCGTGTGAGAGAGAGAGAGAGAGAGAGAGAGAGAGAGAGAGAGAGAGAGAGAGAGAGAGAGAGAGAGAGAGAGAGGAGGGTATGGCAGTTTATACTAATCAGATGGATGTATAGCTCCAATTGTCTTTGTGTAAGATTATCAGGTCCATGGTACCTCACTCAGCAGTTATGAAGCTGGAAGACGGTGGCAGATAAGCAAAATCCCAGTAAATGAAATAAAACTGAGCTTGCGATCATGTAACCCTGCACAATGGATCCTGACCGTTTTGGGAAGATTTTGTTGCTAGACAATTCCTTATTTCATTCTAGAAGCTGAAATCTCCAAGGGTGGGGTGGAGTGTATGCTTTCGTTGCAGTGGGCCAAATTTTTGAATTACTACAGCTAATGCCTCTTCCTGGGCAAAGCCTGGTAACTTGGGCCTGGGGCCACAGCTCAATGTAACAAATGCTCAGTTTGAATCAAGTCCCAGCTGCAATCCTTGGCACTTCTATTGAAAAATACTTCCTTAGCAGGTCTGGAAAAGACCTCTGCCTGAAATCCTGGAGGTAGCTGCCAATCAGAGCATGCAGTTCTACTGAGCGTGATGGCCCAAGGCTCCCTTGTAAACTTATCTCCAACTTGCTAAGACAGCATCTACTACAGGGGAAGGAAATTACCTGCTACTGCATGATTGTGCCAAGGTTTTGGCTCCTCCTGGGCCACTCCAGAAGCCTTTGGGACAATGTTCTTCTCAGAGTGGTTGTTGACCCTACTTCTCTTGACCCTGCTGGTGTTCTGGAAGACTCAGATCACCCTGTCACTGTTACAACAGCCAGGATTGCTGTCACCTCAGCAATAGTGCTGTGGTTGTCGAGTCCTTACGTAGGCACACTGATCTTATGAGCCACTGTGACTGTGCCAGTATAGGAGCTCATAGGATCAGCCAGTTAATATGGATTAGTTGCCCTTTATCACTCTTCTAACATACGCAATTTGAGTGGGGAAAGGGTGGATTTTCCCCACTTTCTGCCTGTGTGCGCGATGTGACGGTTCTAATCCCTCTTTGGGCTTGTGATTATAGAATAGACAGAGGAGAGATGTGGGATGGGGATGGGGAGATGATTTGTTATTTGGGATTAATCAATCTAGGGAGGAAGAGTGTTATCTGGAGAATGAGCCTTCACGTATCATGCAAATTGGAAATGCTCTCTCTGTGCCTGCAACTCAGCTGACCTCGTTCTTTCTGCTCACTGCACAGGATTAAAAGCTTCTTGTGTCTGGAAAGGCTCCAGTTGGGAGCAGGGGACAGTTGGGTACCTGCCTCTTGTCCCTTGCTCCCAGCGTGCTTTAAAAAGAGATCACTGTGGCATTTGGTCAATCTTTTAAACAAACAGTGTCACTTCTTCATGGCTTTTCTGGGAGACTACTTTAGCTCTGGCTATTTAAGACATCAAGGCTGCTTCCTAAACTCACTTACCAGCGCTAAGCTAAGCCCCATTTAACAGTGGGACTTGCTTTTGAGTAAACATGCTTTACACTGAGCTGCACAAATAGGGGTGTTTTTGTTTGTTAGGCAGATTCAGGAATTGTAGCCAGTTGCTGAGATAATTGTAAGAAGGGACTCTATGCTACACCACCACCACCACTGTAACCCAGTACGACCACGACATCTCAAAACCTAATTGGAACCAACTAATGACACAAGCCACCTGAAAAGCAGGCACTTGTGCTCTGTTTATTGAATTCCAAGTTCTTCTTGTGTTTTATTTTTTCCAGAGCATTCTTCCCTTTGGTGCTTTCAGACATTTCTCTTTAGCCATAGAGGGCTGCTTGCTTTGCTAGCTCTGGGTGCAATTTTGAGACCACTAAGATAACTTCTAAAAATCATCTGTCTGTCTTCAGCCTTCTTATTGGGAAATCTATGCACCATATGCAACCCTTGAGGTTGTTGCCTTAAGTACAACGTACCTATCTGCTTTGGGCTCTTGTAACCTTTTCTGCCTCTCTCCAATAGGAACAACAGGAAGTAAGGTGGGAGGATGAGGGTTACCATAATGAGATTGCAGATGCTATTAAGGCTCATTGACGTCAGTGGGTTAAACATGATGGGGGACAGGTGGGACATACAGTGATGGCAAATAAGTCAGGCCTCAGAAGGTATGAGGACAAGGTCCAAAAGAAACCAACAGAGACCTTGGAGTAGGTACAAGTGGAAAGCTCTTAACATGAAAACGCTAGCGTCTTCCATGACAAGGAGGATATTCCAAGGTCAAGGGATCACAGTATTAGTGGAACTCATCCAAATCTACGTCTTGTCCAAGCTACCTTCTGACCTTGAGGAAAAAGAGCACAGAACTGGGTTTGCAACAAACCCCTTTCTTTCTGCACTTTTCTTTCTGTTGTGTTTTCAGGAAAATTTGACTTAAGTGCACCATCTGGCGAGAAGTTGCGTTACCCTAGCATAAAATGCACACAGCATAATATGTGCTTTTTTGGTTTAAAAACATGGCTTTTTCTGCAATGTAAACAAGCCAACAGAATCCTTTGCACACTCTGTGACCTTCATTTATCACAGAAACGGTCACATTTCTCAAATCTCATCGTGCTGCTGAATCTCACAAAAAATAAACAAATAGGTAGATACATTTGTAGACTGTCACGACGTTCCAAACAAATAGTAAGTTAAGATTCAGCAGGTGGAGAAGCATTCATCCTGAGTGGGAGGGTAGGGAATGATGACAGAATAATACGCTCACTGGGTGAGACAACAGCCTTGGTAGATTGTAAGCAGCTGGGAGCCACCACTACCCGGACACAGAACCACAAATGCAGAGTTAACCTGTTGAGCACATGTCCTGGAAATATTTACAGATAGCAGGAGGCAATGAACAGAGTGGGAGGTGAACCCAAAGCAAACATGATTATGATGCCAATTGTCAGCCTGGTTTCATGAGGCAAATTTAAAGGACAATACAAGAACTGAAAGCATTGGACCAATTTTGTCCAAAATATCCTACACCCAGGTTTTAAATTCACTGAACTCAGCTTCTTGCAACAGGGAAAAGCATCTCGAAGATAGCAGCAGATGCATCATTGTGTGCAAGTTTCCTCAAGGAGTCTTCTAGACCACTGTGGAGGAAAAAGGGGAGGCCTCAGATGGTGAAACAGCTAAGGCTAGCCTTGTATAGATTCATAGAGAGAGGACAACTAAGTGAATGGGGCACGCTCATTGTGTTCCAACCATAGGCCCTGTGCAGAAGAAGAGCCAATGAACATATGAAGGAGTGGTGCCTGCTGTTGCTATTTTCTTCCCCCATTTCCCCTGCCCTGCCATCACTGTTCCCAGTTGATCATGTGTACAGAGCTATTTTCCCAAACTGCAACATTTCTCTTGCGCTCCTACAGAACATGTGCATGGTTTGCAACCAAAATAGGTTCTGATTTCAACATGGTGGCACAGAAAGAAGTTATATAACAGAAGCCTCATTTAATTCCGAAGTAAATAACAGGATGGCTTATTCCTTCACAAACTAATCCGCAAAATGGTTGCTTTGGGGATTATTTTGGGACCTTCTGGATTTAATAAGCTAGCTATCTGCAGGAAGAAGTAATTAGGATGTTGTTAGTTTGTACTTAAGGAGATACTATTAGAATTTTTCTCGGTGAGTAAGAAGGAAAGGGCATCATTAAGGTTTGTTAGGGCCCAAGGTTCTATAACTGGGCCTAATGATGAGGTCTTTCCTAGCAAGGTCAGGGAATGCCTTTCTGTGGTGAAAATCCGTGATTTTTCTCTGTTTTCCCCCTATTGTTTTCCTTTGGGGGGATCCTTCTTAGTCCCACCCCACCTCTGGCAGCCATTGTCCTGGGATGCTTCCCTGAGACTATTTAAAATGGATGCCATGCAGGAAGGACACATGGCAGACAGGCAGAGTGACCTTGGAGATTGCTTGTTTCCATATCTCACTTCCCCAAGGACAATAGACTCTAGCCCCCTTTGCTGTGGTGGGCATGCAATAGCTGATTGGTCATCCAGATCCACCTGATCAGGGCAAGGAGCAGGTAAAGATGCCCAGGTGGTCATATAAGCCATCGAATTGGATGGACTCAGGCCATCATCAACCCTAGTCTTTTTAAGGTTACACAAGGATGCTTAGGGGAGTGTTGCCCTGATCCATTCTTGAAACTGCCTGCTGTTATGTGAAAGGGACACCCACTCACCATGTGAATTAAAGGACCAGACCTCCGGCGGGACCTCCTTTTATTTTTCACGGATTTACCTGCCTGGACCAAGTTCACAGATTGCCACAGCTTTCCAGGCTGTCATGATCTGCCACTGTTTGCTTTGGACAAAGGAGACTTTGGAACTTTGGGTTTTGGAACTCTCTGTTAACCTGGGAGGGAGGCTTCCCAAGGTGACTTCCTCCTGTCTGGGCTTCCTTGGTGGTGGTGGGCATGGCAGCAGGAGAGCTACCAGTTTCCCAGAAAATGTCAGTCTGACCCCAGTAAGAAGAGTGAAGCAGAGAGCAAGGAGGAAGACAAGGCTGCTGCTAGGTGCTGTGCTCATTTTGCCTTCCATCCGCCTTTTCCATCATGCCTTCTTGCGGGGGGTGGGGGTGAGCTACTCCAAGCTGCTCCAATAGGAATACAAACATCACGCGCTTCTTTTTTTTGCTAACCTTTGGTGGCTGCTATTTTTGAGTTTCTGTCTCACTTTTCTTTTGTTACAAACGATAACATTTCACCTGAATGAGTACTAACAACAGCTAACTGAACCAGGAAATAGCAGTTCTGAATCATAGGATTTTATCGTACTGCAATGTTTCTACTTCGAGTTTAAGCCACTGAATAGACCTCTCAAAGCCACATTAAGAGCATCGTCATAAGAGCCCTGCTAGATCAGCCTAACAGCCCAATCCTGTGTAACTCTTGCACTAGTGTAACAGTAGATCCCCCAGTGTAAAAGCATTATGCCAGTGTAACTTGCCGTACGCCGACGGGCGCAGGACGGACACCTGCTTAATCCCCCTCGGACACCTCACATGCGCAGTTCAGATGCGGAATGGATGCCGGCACAACTCCACCAGCACAGGGGGCATTCTGGGGGCGTCTGAGTAAATAATTCAATAATTCATCCGTCCTGCGTCCGTTGGCGTATGGCAAGTTACACTGGCATAAGTGCTCTTACATCAGGGAATCTACTGTTACACCGGTGCAAGAGTTACACAGGATTGGGCCCTAAGTGTCCATCTAGTTCGGCAACCTGCTTCCACAATGGCCAACTGGATGCCTCTGGGAAGCCCACATGCTGAGGATGCTCCTAATTGCTCTCCCTCACTGTTGCTTCCCCAGAAATTGGTATTCAGTGGCCCTGAATATGAATTATGGTTAATAGCCATAGTCATCTGTTCTGTTAACTATCAGATTTTTAAAATGACAGTGTCACCCTTTTTTATTTGCTGAGTTTTGAATAGTGTGGAAAATATTTTTGGGATGAGGAATATGGAATAAGGTCAGAGGAGGAGCTAGGGTCCGGTGCACCTGGTGCCCATGAAATGTTTGCACCCCCCTCAAGTCCCAACAAACTAATTATGTATAATATTAACTATGATAATAATTAATAATTAATTAGTAATTAATAATTAATAAATAATCCCAAAACATTCACAGAAATGTAACATTTCACCCCCCCAGACCCTTACAGTACAGTACACACCCTAATAAAAATGGGCCCCCTATGGGGGAGAAAGATGGGATATAAATTCAATAAATAATTCAATAAATAATAATTTATTATTAAATGGCACCCCCATGGCACCCGCCAGAGGGCCCCCCTTAGCTACGCCACTGAATAAGGTTGTGCACTTTTAAGGGGAAGGGACAGGACCATACAGAGGGTGTAACTCTGACTCCTGATAATGATGTCCAAAAACCCTGGCTAGTCAGCTGTGCATACTGTTCATATCCTATGTTAACAAGTTTTGCATGTGCATGGTGTTTGGAATTGAGGATTCTGATAATAGATTAAAAGAATGGGGGAGCTAGGTTAGCAAAAGGTGGTGCACAGGCAGCAAGACTGGCCCATCTATGAGGCTGAATGAGGAGGTCGCCTCAGTGGGGCAGATTAGTAGGGCGGGGAGTCCACCTCCACCCACCCCCTCACCTCGGCTACTTTTCAACTTCTTCCCACACTGGAAAAGGAAGAAGGGAATGGCATTTCTAAATAGTTGTAGGCAAAATCCTTAGTGCATTATTATATAAACTTAATAGCATTGCTACCAGGCAAATACAATATCTCAATGCATAATATCATGGATAAATGGATGGTACCTTGTAAACTCAAGATAACGATGTGCTTCCACTTTGTATCATTACACCATCTTCACACAAAGAGCTTCCAATTTAAACAGATAAAAGTATCATAAAAGAAAGGAATTACCTTATTATACGGTACCTACTTAGCCACAGTAAAAAAAATAAGATAATGTGAAGAAGCACTGGTAGCACAGCCAGAAAATTAAATGAAGTGGAGTTGAACCAGATGCCTTAAATAGTCTTTAGAGTCAAACAAGTGTCAATTTTGTCCTATTTGTCATTTTGAAATCAGCAAATTTATTATTTTGAGTTTGTGAGTTTGTAATCTGCTACTAATTCATAATTTGTGGAACTCCCAATCATGTAATTTGCTTACACAACGTTAGTTTAGTTTGCTGCCTGCCATGTCTGCCTAGTGACGGATAACTTAGTGGTTCGTTTACTTAAAAGGGGAGTCAGAGTTTACCCAGGAAATCAGTTCACAAATTGTGCATTCAGTTTCAAAGGATATCAGTGCACAGTATTGATTATTCCTTTCAGCTCCATATAAAGGCAGCTGAATGCTTGTTCATTACCATAATCACACAGCCAGACTTTTTATCACAGTTCTGCAGCCTCCAAAAGTGTCTCTGAATATGCTATTATTTCTGCTGCCATCCTATCCCTGAGCATAGTGCTTATACCGATGGAAGTACATGTTACCTTGGAACTCCGAACATATTTTTCTTTTTGTAAAAGCAGCCTCCAGGGGGTAGGGGCAATTTTAATCAGGGCTGTGGCATGGGGGATTGAGGGTAAATCCCTGTCTCCCATGCCAGGTCTCCAATTTAATTAATCCAGAAATTATTAGCCAGAAAGGAGAAAATTTATGGGGCACAGCTGAAGCCTGTCTGGAAGTTTTGCCCTTTGATCTGGAAGCTTTTCTCACAGTATGTATGAATTGATAGTTGTTACTCAGTGGTGAGGGGAAAGGCAGTCTGCACATGCTAAAAGGTATTCTTTATATTACTTTGTGAGTTGAGCATTGACAGGGCTAAGTGTTAAGGCTGAACTACACCGCACGAATTCTGGTGCGTCCCGGGCATGTGCGGAGCGGTGTGCCTTCCATTTTACCTGATCGCAATGGAATGTGGGAGAACTTTGCTCTCCCGAGTTCCGTTGCATCCGGACATCAGGCACACTGATGTCTGGCCATGTGGGCAGGACGTAGAGTGACGCGTTCACCAATGGGAGGAGAGGGGGGGCTTTCAGCCAATCGGATGACACATGTGCGACCAATTAGGAGGAACATGCAGGGACATGCAGGGACACTTGGAGGGGAAGATATCTGGTGGAGCCAGGGCAGCGTCTCGGGGCAGGGTGTCCCATTCCCTACTCTCGTGACCCCCCGGACACGAACAGATTTGGTGTCGTTCCAGCCTTAGACCAAGTCCTGGTGGATCTTGCCTCAAGTTTGTATACATTTGTATACAAATATACAGTGGGTGGCGCAGTGGGTTAAACCGCTGAACCATGAGCTGTCGATCGAAAGGTCAGCAGTTTGAATCTGCGACGGGGTGAGCTCTCGTTGCTTGGCCAGCTCCTGCCAACCTAGCAGTTCCAAAGCATGTTAATGTGAGTAGATAAATAGGTACCGCTTGCGGGAAGGTAAACAGCGCTCTGTGTTCCAGCTGCATGCTATGCGCTGCGGCAAGGAGAGTCATGCCGGCCACATGACCACGGAGGCGTCTTCGGACAACGCTGGCTCTTTGGCTTTGAAATGGGGATGAGCACCACACCCTAGAGTCGAACACGACTGGACTTAAATTGTCAGGGGTCACCTTTACCTTTACCTAAGACATAGATTACATCACTGTCTGGGTGATGGCCAAAGCAAGCTATAATTATTCCTTAAATTCCATAATGGGGTAATATATATTTTCTTTTTAGGCCTTGAGTTCTTTCATTGATGACTTGAAACTGAAGACTGTTGCCTCTTATCCTCTAGAAGAGCAAATCTTCTAAATTAGCTGTGACAGCTGATGTGGGAAATGACCTGCAGAGGAATAATGCCAGGAGCCTTGTAATTGTTTAACAAATGGCTTTCCCAAACTGACAGGTAGGGAGATAATCCATTTCTTTTACAGGGGCTGTCACAGTCATAGCCAGAAAATGGCCTTGCTGGAGCTTCAGAGAAGACAGGAACAAACATACAGTCTGAATTGTTATTCGACTCACTCCCCTCTTAGTCTCTACTGAAAATCCTGAAAAGGCAGATTTAGGACTCTTCCACATCTCATGAGTGAGTACAAAGTGATAGGTGACCCAATGCAAGCCAGGACAGGGTTTAGGTGTGTATGTAGAAGAAGGAATTTCCTTAGCAGGCACAACTTGTCATGCAGAGGTGAAAAAAAAAAAGCAAAGCCAGGACTTTCTTGATCACCATGCTGCTGGCTGAAATACTCAACTGGTCAAACAGAACTTCCCAAAATGTAAAGGAATGTTTCCAGCAATGCGCTTCTCTCTCAGTCAATACAATGCATTTGGGAACATCAATTTCCATGGCTACACATTAATGACCATTAATTGAGTCCCAAGTTTATTGGCAACCTTTTGCAAAATGTCCTGCCAATTCTAGTCTTTCACGTTGGAAATATTATTAATTATTAAAAATGATTTTAGATTTTCATGGCCCACAATAATTCTTGATTGTACTGAATTAACGGGTAAAAGGCCATGGCATAAAAACTTAGAGTAATAGCTAATAATAAAAACCTGGAAACTTGGCCAAAACGTCAGAAACTGTATTGGTTAAAAATTAAACAACCCCCGTTAAGAACCTTAAGTAGAGATCTCCCCGCTATATGAGGGTAATGCTTGAGAATACTTAATGAAATTAGAGCGAAACATCACATTTTAGATTATGGTTTTAATTTTTTTAAAACTTGTGCTACTTAAGGTTCTTAACGTGGTTTGCTGTTGTTTAATTTTTAACCAATACAGTTTCTGACGTTTTGGCCAAGTTTCCAGGTTTTTATTATTAGCTATTACTCAAGTTTTTATGCCATGGCCTTTTACCCGTTAATTCCAGCACAATTATTAATTATTTATTAGATTTTTATTCTGCTTACCCCCTCCCCCAATAGGGGTACCCATATGTACATGATTTGTTCAGATTGTGCAAATATGTACAGATTGGCATCACAGTAATGTTACAACATAGCATGCAAATATGTTAATAACAGCGCAATCCTGCATAGGAGGCATTGACTGTCCTAAACATCCGGCCACTGCATCCTATACAGGATGCGGTCCGCATGGGCAGAGCTGGTGCACACCTCAGGGGAAAGGGACATTCGTCCCTTTCCCCCGGTGTCAGCCCCAGCGGCCCCAATGGGCCTCCTCGGATGTGCGCCAGCTATTTTTCCTTGTGGCCCCAATGGTGGTCCCCCTTGCTCATTACAAACCCATTGTATTTCATTCTGGTGTAAGGTTGTCTAGGCCTGGGAAGGGACTTTGGATATCGGTGGAGCATGCCACCGATATCCCCACCCGTCTCCTGGACCCAGCGGCCCAATCACCCCTCCTGCTGCCCGGCAATACAAAGCTAAATGGTCTAAATGTATAAGACAGCTGCTGTGTTTTTCCCTTTCGTCTTGCTAGCTGTGTTTAGAACTGGACTGAATCAAAGGGCTTTGGACATGAAGATAAAAGGATTTGATAAAAAGGAGGAAGTGTGGCTAGAATAGGAGTAGATTAATACCATGAGAACATAGGCTATCTACTGAGTTCATAGCTGAGGGCAAAAGCTGTTTCATAGCTCAGTCTCTTCACCACTTGACTATAAAAGCAGTAAAAATGCATACTCAAAAGTGTTTGTGTGAGAGGAGGACATACAAGGTCTATATATGAAGAAATGGCAGACAAATCTGAAGGGGGCATCTCCTACTCCCAGGGGGATGCTTTAGCATGAAGACCTTAAGTGCCAAACTTAAGGATTGATTAGTGTGGAGGTCCTGGATCTCAGGCTTAGGAAGAACCTGTAAAAAACTGTCAGAGACAAGTGCTTCCTTCCACTTTCAGGTGGGTCCATAGCAGGTAATTTATTCCATGCAGATGTTAAAGGTCTCTAGTCTGGTTTCATTGTGTATCTTGGTGTGAATAGAACAGAGAATCCTCTTCTCCACCTAATCTGGTGCCACCGGCACTCACTGATCAAGAAAATCCAGAATTGAATTACCACAAGGGTTTTCAGGGTCAAAAGAGAGGTCATTCATTCAGGCCCCAGTTAAATGCAGAACTATCAGCTGCTTTCAGAAGTTCCATATTCACTCCGTTTCACTCATTAAAAAAAAAAAGGTTTCTTGTTGAAAGAGAAGCCTGAAATGTGGTTTGTAGAGATAAGGCAGAAAAAGGAAAATGCAATAAGCAGGTCAGGAGGGCAAGGAAAAGTAGGGTTTTCTTATGGCAGGGTGCTTGGATCATACATTCTTATCATTTATGGACCAGATCTGAGCTTGTGTAAATGGGTGCATATGCATTGAATTAAATAAAATTTCCAATGCCTTTTTAGGAGAGATATTCCCATCCCATAGGGTATATGATATCTGTTTCTCTTCTGCATTCATTTTACAAAATTTCATCCCACTCCATTCCCTCCCTTTGAGGCAAGGTTGAATAAGTGCATCTTCTCCAAACTCTGTCCCCTTCTGTAACTCAGAAACACATTATAAATGCATTTGTTTCTTCTAGAACTCCCCTTTCCAGGAAAACCATGTGTCTTTGATCCCTTTTAAATGTTCCAAGGCAAACAAACTGAGTACTGTATATATTCATCTTGAAAATTCAAAGGAAATTTTTCCCTCTGTGTACCATCCAATGCAGATTCTCTTGGAAACTTACAGTACACTCAACAGCACAATCCTGTGTAACCTTGCACTGGTGTAACAGTAGATGCACCAGTGTAAGTGCACTTATGCCAGTGTAAGTGCACACCGGTGCATCTGCTGTTACACCGGTGCATCTACTGTTACACCGGTGCAAGATTACACACGATTGCGCTGTTACTGGGAAACCCAGTGTAATATTGTACATGTGAATGCATGTATATGTATTTCCTGCTGTCTATCTGACTTGTATAGAGTTATTTCAAAAGCAGGAAAATCCTCCAACTCTAATGTTGCATATTTAAACCTGTGATTTTTCTTACCCTAATCACAAAAAAACAGGCTGTAGCCCTCTAGATATTGCTGTATGCTTTATCCTCAGAAACTCTTTTAGGTGAGAACTAATGTTAGAGAAAGGTCATACCACTGGCAAGGGTATAAGCATGATAATTGTGTAAAAAGAATTCAGATAGAACTAAGTGTGGTTTGTTCTGTCCCTTTCCACTTCTGTCTGATCCCAGAAGTCATTTTATGCTAACTCATTCAAATGAAAACTCCCTCTCGTAAAAACAGATGACTCACCTGACAATGTTAACAAACACAATCTTGGTCTACCTCCTTGGAGAATTCAATAATTTGGAGTGTCTAAATACAAGTAATACATGTGTGGCCTGCTAAGGAGGAGCTTTCACTCCACTTGAGGTGCCCCTGAAACTCATTTCCATTTTCTATTTGCATGAGGTGAAAACAGACATCTTTTTTTGTTCTGATCATAAATAAAAGATTTTGGGTTCCAAAATCCACTCCTTAGCACAGCTATTATTTGGGACAAGACGAAGGATGCGAGACTTGTGAAATGAATTGAAGAACAGTGTGTCATCTTTTGGAAGTGAGGGAGCACCAGAGGAGATCCAGGAAGAATTATTGCATCTCTAGCATGAGAAATTGTTGTTTTTTATTGTAACTTTTGAGTTGTCAATTACAGCTCAAGTAAAATCAGTGGAGATTTTGCCTTCAAAAGGGTGTGGATCACACCTAATAATATTGAAGTAGGTTACTTTTTCTCAACCTAACCTACCTCACAAGATTGTGGTAAGGATAAAATTGTGAGTGTGCGGGGAGCGGACCATGTACGGTGGGTTATAAATATGACAGAAAAATAAATCATTCAATCAATTAATTGCAATTATACACATGCTTGGGTTGTTGTTTTGCCAGAGTTGCATTAATAATAATGCTGAGCTTTGGCATGACATGACATGTGTTGTGTAAGGGTTCCAAAGGATTTTAGCATCTGTCTATGTAAAGGGAAAGTATGTACTGTATATACAGGCCATTTGATCAAGGTCACACATTGTCAGCAGACCTCCTTAGTCTCTAGTGGGATTGTAAATATTCCGTGCATTGTCCTCACTCTGGCAAATGCTTAGACTTTCTACTACTGAATCTTTCTGCATGAGTCTTCCAGATCAGACATGTCTCCTTGTCTGTGCTTGTATAAGGTAGAATATAATGCACACTTGAAACAAGTTTTTTTTAATGGGATAATTCATCATAACAAGATGAGCCACGACTATAGTAGCATTCCATATGCAACTTGGCTTTTCCCTTTTGACTGATTTAGCAAGTGTATGTCCTTCTAAAGACTCATACAAGTTTGTGAACAGAAAACGTATTTGGTGATTTACCACCAAGTAAGTTTAAATATTCAGAATAAGTTACCTAAGGTACTAAAAGAGCTTTAAGATGAGATCATACAAGCTTATTGAAAATTATTTTAAAATACGTTATTTAAGGTACCTTTCCCCCTTCTTTTGCCCTTCTTCTTCCTGGTCATTTGGCTACCCTGTCTCCAGAACCTACAGTAATAATATGGACTGTTACTGGTGTGAGTGTTACTGGTGTAAGAATTGTTCACATGCATTCTTATTTTTCTCATGAATTGATTAACTTCTAAGGACCTCAAATAAAGATCATAGGGCTGAAGAGTCTGGCATAGTGGGGAGAGCTGCTGCCTTCAAAACCCGAAGACTGGTGAACTTGATAAGTTCGAGACACGCCGCTGGCAAAAAGCTGCGGAAGCCTCCAGAAGGAGAGATACGAGCTTCCAGCTGCGTCGGTCGAGTGTGGGAGGCACCAGCCAGCAGAAAAAAGTCAGACTGTAAAAGGGTACCACCTGGAAAGTAGCTGTTCATGAGAGATTGGACGTTTATATATATTGTAAAAAAAAAAAAACCCAAGGGGGGTTAGGACAGCCTGCCCATGTACACCGCCTTGGATTAAAGTCGGAGGAGAAATCCAATGACCGAGAAAGGCGGTATATAAATACTGTATATTATATTATATATTATTATATCGGACAATGCATCAAAGAAATTCAAAGTTTCTGTTTCAGAGTACTTGCTGTCTAACACAACACATCAACACATATAAAAATAACTGAGCCTAAAAACGTATAATAAAACTTGATCAGGTTGCTTACACAGGGGATTCAGGACTCCATTCATTCAAGCTCCCATTCAACAAAAGATGGATCCTCCACAGGTTATTTCTATTAGGCTGCAATCCTATGCACACTTTCATGGGAGTAAGTTCTATTGAATTTAATAGTGTCAGGTGCAAGGGAGTGGTGACAGGATACAGGTATCCTGTTGTCTTGTGTGCTCCCTGAGGCATCTGGTGGGCCCACTGTGTGATACAGGAAGCTGGACTAGATGGGCCTTTGGCCTGATACAGCAGGGCTCTTCTTATGTTCTTATGTTTTTTAATGGGAGGGACTTACTTCTGAGTAGATATGCCAAGGATTGTGAATATCCTGAGTAGATATGCCAAGGCTGTGAATACTGATCCAACAGTTAGGCTGCAATCCTATCCACACTTACCTGAGAATAAGCCCTATTTAATATAATGAGACTTACTTCTGAGTAGACATGCTTAGGATTGGGCTCTTAATCACTTTCAGTGTTAAGTGTGTGAATTTCCACCTGGATTTGTCTTCCATCTGGAAGACATGCAGAACACTGGCATAATCCAGAATTATATGATGTACCATTTTAATTTGCAAAGTGCTTTGAGCTCTATGGTAAAGTAGGGTATAAATTCAATACAGCAGCAGCAAAAACAAAGGGAAGTATTCAGATAAATGAGACAGAAATAAATGAAATATACTATATGGGACCAGACCACATGGTAAGACACAAAGAACACATTGCTTTGGATAACCACAATTTGGGTGATGGGGGCTCTTCCTTTCTAGCATGGATTAATATTGATGGATTTTTTAAAAATATGAATCCTTGTAATTTAATCCTTTGTAGTTTTTGAAAAGAATTCAGTCCAGATTCAAATCCAAATAGAGTCAATGAAGAAGCCTAATTGATATCACCCTGTCCTGAATTAGATTATTTTCTGAGTTCATGCATAACACCAAAACTGCCCTTAAGGCTCTCTCACACTTTTGATGTACACATCTGACTGCTGTGCATGTGGGATAGAAAAGAAAAAAGAGTGATTTTAGCATTTAATATTACAATTATTTGAGATTGTAAGCTCCTCAGGGCAGGGGACCTGACCTTTTTGTTATGTCATGAATGTACACTGATGGCCCTACATAAAGAAATAACAAGAACCACAACACTCAAATGGACATTTTATGGTCAACGTAGTAATTAGACAGACGGGAAATACTCGAGCATTGCTTGTGAAAATGACTATCGTTATTAACACTGCCCATGGTGGAAGAGAAATGTGTGTGACTCTCGCACTCACCTATCAAATCATGAACAAGATCCTTGATGAGATGCCCAACAATGGCATAAGCCACAGCCACCACCACGAGTGCTGCCATAAGAAGGTAGAGCACTGCCTTGGGCAAGGGGATGGCATCACGAGGAGGGGGTTTGTACTCCTTGTAAAGCTGGTCATTGTCTGAATACGAGTACTGAAAAAGATGGTCCAGGCCAGTGGTAAAATTGCTGGAATTCATGGACTGGCTGTTGGACAAATAGCTGTCTTGTTCGGGATCCTGCAGAACACTCATCACAGAGCTGGTGGTGGCTTCCACTTGCTGCACCAAGTTGAGAGTCTTGTTGACACTGGGGAGGAGCTGGGAGAGAAACGTGCTCCAATCTTTAATTGCACTGATGTTGCAAATGATCATAATGGCAAAAGGAACCGCCACAAACCTGGGAGGTTTAAAGCCGCAGAAGCTCAATGCACCTTTTCTCTTTCTTAGCCCTCCATACACACAGCATGAATTTCAAAGGCAGTGAGTCTGTCCAAGGGCAGTTTGCCATTCACATGTTACATGGTTGTGATGTGGGTCCAGTGGTGTTACATTATTCTTGAAATGTGAAATGCAGAAAGCCAAATTCTAAAATAAGCAACAGTTCCTGGAAGAAGAGTATCCTTGTCCTTTCCACTCGTCATTGGGGTTTTCCAGCTTCCCTGTTCTGATGCCAAATGGGAAAAGGTGTAGAGAGAAAAGTTGGCTGCTGGCTTCAACCATCTGAGCAGAAACAGAGTTCCCACTTCCTCCAGTTTCTGTGGATAATCCTTCAAGAGAAGGGGGAAACACGTCACGCACAAATGAATGGAAATGTTCTTTCAGCTGCTTTCTACTTTCGTAGCACCGCCAGTGTGCTTGGTACTGTACAAAACAGAGACCCCCCCGACCTAATATGCTCACACACAATCATATTGCAGACGAAAAACCTGCACACAAAGCAGCCGAAACTACATTGCAAAGCGCACTAGTTTGCTCATCGCCAAATCTCTATTCAGAAAGCCTTCCGATCACTTCTTGAAAGCGGAGAATTCCCGCCCGCCTCCCCCGCAGTCCCTTTATAAAAAGCATTCATAGGATGTCGGCATAAAATGAACAAACCTGTCCCAAAGGGATGCCTCTGTTCCACACAGCTGATCTATCTCGAGAGGTTTGGTTGCGGAGGGAAAAAAGCACACTTCACGCGTCGCTTCGCATTCCTGCTGCTTTGCTTCTGCTGTCCTCGACTGCCAGACAGCCCAAGATCGATCCATCCAGTGGAGCTGCTGCTGTCTAGCGAGCGTCTGAACGCGCGTGTCTCTCCCCACCTGTAGTTCCTCTCGTTGCCTTCGCAAGCCAGGCGCGGAGGCTCCCACCAGTGGAGGAGCTGCCCGAGGTGCTGAACGCTTTCCCCGAGATTAACGGAGAGCCTCGGGAGATTTGATGATGCCAACAGATTTAAACCCCTCCGCTACACTTAAATCGGGATAAAAATCAGACAGTGACATATGATCATCAGCGTCCTCCTCTCCCTGTCTTTTGCTGTGTTCCCTCCCCTTTCCTCTCGTCCCCGCATAAACTCTTTCCATGCCAGGACACAGGACTATAATAATGCAAACACCGCTGGAAGTTGGATCTCACCTTGGAAATCAGCTGATGACGAAGGAAGGATTTTTGGGCACAAACACAGAATGCCTAGCACGGAGGGAGGCGAGCCCGTCCCCTTGCTGGGGGAAAATCACCCCTTCCTTCCGTTTCAGTCCTTTGTTGAAGGGCGGGTGATAAGCTTGGGGAAGAGAAACTGGACTCCCAGGGGGAGAAAATGACACGCATAGTCCAAACCTTTACGTACTCACTTGGAAGTAAACCCTGTTGAACTGTAGTGCTTTCTCCAGGTCCCAAGTAAACAGGCATGTGATCGAGTTTTATCTGTTTCATTTAATTATTGTAATGATTTGTATACAGTAATGGCCTTCAAAGATATATTTTTATGACAGTTGACATCATCATATTAACAATAAGATCAGGAAACAGAAGCATCAGACATCAATAAAACACTGCAAAATGATAAGACAGTGAGTGAAAGCAGCATTAAAACATAATGCCGAAGATTAAGAAGTGTGGGAGAACTAAACTGTTTTAAAATTTAAACCTCTGAAAATACATCAAAGTAGTTGACAGGCAAGCTTTTCTGGCCAGAGAATTCTACAGGTTGATAGACCATAACCAAGAATGCCCTCTCCCTGGTTTCCACTTGCCTTTTTCCAATATTACTTAGCATTTAAAGGGTTCTTTGGGGTTCTTATTCAAATCACCTCACATAATATTATCTTGTTAAATCCTCACAACCTGTAAGGTAGGTCCATATTAATATCCACAGTTACAGATGGGGTAGGTGAGGTGCTGAGACATAATAGCTTGCCTAACAGTCCAATCCTATCAAACACCTCTGGCAATTCAGCCACTCCACTGCATCCTGTGTGTGTGTGTGTGGGGGGGAGTCTCAGAGGTTTCCTCTAGGTAAGGGAACATTTGTTACTCTCCATTCTCTACCCCGTCCCTTCCCCTCACTGCCCCATTCTGCCCACCTCCCACCAATTTTCCCTGTAAGGTGTGTGGCAGTGTGGCCGCGTTCCTCCCAGCTGAGCTCTGCGCAGTGCAGAGTTTGGCAACCCAGATGTTTGGTGATGTTGTGATGACATTGTTGCTGAACATCCAGAGGCAGCATTGTGATGAGTCGAGACGCTGCAGGTGCCAAAGGGGTCTGAGGCCAGCCACACTGAAGGGCATGGCATGTTTAGTGACAACTGTAAAGAATCTTGCACTGCTGGAACACTAGTTCCGGCAGTGCAAGAGCCTCATAGGATTGGGCCACAAGACCCCCTAGCTAGTGAGTTCATGTCTGAATTTGAACTAGAGACTTTCTGATTCACCCAGCAAAGTTCTTGCTGCTGCTACACCATTCCCTCACCATTGGTATTAAATCTGCTTTTCAGGGCTGAGTCAGCTGGTGCAGTTTTTGGTGTTGTAAGAAAATTTGGTGTTGTAAGAAAATTGGTGTAATGTAACAATTAATTGATGTATAACAGCAATTGTCTAACTTAGCAATAATGTTAAAAGTAGCATATTTTAATGCTACCTTTGTCATTTGATACATCGTTTGAGTCACTAGGTTCCAAGGAAATTTATGTGGTTGCCATCTAACCTGATATCCGCATGAAGTTGGTAAAGAGACTGCAGATAGCTCCCTCAGTTCTTACTATCTTCTGGGGAAGCCAAGAGATCCCTGCCACTATTTAACTGCCAGATATTCCAGCTGAGGCTGGTGAAGAATAAGGTAAGCTCCTCCACTTCCTGGCTGGGTCATTGTGAGAGGTTCTCTGGTAAAAAGCGGGTAGAATAAGGGGGATGCTGGCCAAGCAACAGGGACCCAACCAAGCCTCAGAGTTCAGTGGTGGGTAGGGGGTTGCCACACCCTCCTTCCTCCTACACCAGTCTTCTGGCTCCTTCCCTGAGCTTGGCCTGGTCTCAGCTGCAGTGGGAGCTGCTACTGAGCAGCCCTCAGGTAGGCCGTCCAGAGACTACCTCATCATCAGCCCTGAATGCCTTATGTAGCTCGGAGCCCTCCCCTTTCTGGGCCATCTCTCCACCCCCTGCTTTACTTTACATGCCCCTGCCCCATTGTTAAAGAGGCAACACTGCCCCAGGGTGGAGTGGCCCTCGTCCTGCAATAAGCAGTCAAAGATGATGTTTCGGCCTCCTCCTTCTTGCTCATCAAAGATGCACTCGGGGTCATTTCCCTCTGTGTCTACCACCAGCCTACTGACTTCTGGTGATGTGGCCCCTTCTCCAAGACTTGGCACATATTGATGATGATTTGCAGGAGGCTGAGAGTTGTCCCTGACATTGTGCCCTGGTGGCTCAGGGGACTGTGGGTGGGCCGGATGCAAATATGTGCTTTGGCAGCACGGTGCCAGTTGCTGCTCCCCTGCTGGGCATTTGATCAGGTACCTGGAGTCCCAGAGGTGTTGCAGAGAATCTGGAAGCAGATAAATGACAGTAAATCATTTTAATTAATATCAGAGTAATTAACCCTACAAAGCATCTGGGTTACAAGTGGGTTGGCTCTGCAGTGCTGTTGCCCTGGCAACTGTACCACTGCCTATGTCCTCTGGTAGTTCCTCCAGCACCCTGTCTCTTTCTAGAAGCTGCTGTTGGTCATGTTTGCTTCCTGCCGGGGTGGCCTTGGTGATAGACACTCTTCCAGCCAGGAGAGTGCCCGCTACTGGAATGGACTTGAAGCTCTTGGCTAGAGTGGGCAGGGCCACTTCTGGACACTGAGACATGTAGACACAAACAGCCCAATCTACAAATCCTCTACAAGGAGCATTCGTACAGCCTCTGGGACAAATCTGGACAGATGGATGGCAGCCGGCTAGGCTTAAAAGAGTCCCGGCGCCTGCCCAACGACTAAATAATAATAATAATAATAATAATAATAATAATAATAATAATAATAATAATTTTTTACAGGCTGCCGTTCGTTATGGGGGGGTGCTGCTGGGATGGGCCCCCCAAAACCGGGGCAGTCCCAGCCAAACCGGGACAAATGGTAAGCCTATTCAGGAGGCCCCTGGCAAACTGTACTCTGTGGACCTTCTTATCTGGGTGGGCCCCAAGAGAGTCACTCCACCACCACTATAGAAATGCTATGAATACAGAGATGATATCAGGAAACAGCAGTGGGTGCTTCTGAGGGCCTTGGGCCCTCAGCTGCTGCCTGACAATGCAACCCATGGCAACAGCCTTGGGAGGCACTGTACATCACTGCATCTGTGAATGAAGGATTAGTGTTCAACACATTATTAGATGCCGGAGAGTTAATTGAAGTACTGAGTTGCAAAATAATAATAATAATAATAATTAATTAAAAATGAAAAAAGTAAATCTCTTCCTTAGACCCGGAAGGCATGCACATGAGTAGAAAGCCTTCAATCACACAGGAGATCACATGCAAAGCTTTTGCCCTGCTGAGTCTGCAAAATGCCTAACCTGGTATATTAGTCACATTATTGCCATTAATTTTCCATAAAGCAGCTGCTAAAACCTATTTTATGCGTTGCTTTAAACACCAGGAGGGAGGATCTGCATCGTTAAAGAGCGAAAGCATCATTACCCCTCAACCTCTTTTGGATGCAAACCTAGCATACTGTATCTATTGATTTCAATGATGTTTGCCTCCTTAATCCCCACTCGTTCAGTCCTGGAGGCCATTCATCCTTTTTTCTTTAACATAATAGCTTCTAAGACAAACACGTGCATTTGTTTGAGACACCAAACCCCATGATTTTTTTTATAATTGAAGATCAGCCTGAGGTATTGTTTTATCCAACTGTTTGTCTGCAACATGATGCCTGATTTTGAATCAATCACTGGGAAATAATTAAGCAGACTAACGAAACTCATTTCTACAGAGGGTTGGAGGCTGGATGGTACTCATGGATTCCAAGACATGTGCTGCTTTGAAAGAGTTACTTCTCTTAAAAAGAGTTGTTTAATCCCATTCCCTTAAGGCCTCACCATTTTGAAAAAAGTTCAGTCTATTTGAAATTTCACACACATTTACCAGTTGATTATTAAATACTTTGATGATCAAGCTTAATGCAACACCTATCCTTTGAAGATTAGAATAGAATTCCTTACATGTACAAATAACAGAGTATTATATGTGTACACAGCATGAATTGTTCATTTCTTAGTGAATTTAGCCTAGCACTGTTAAATGAAGTTTTTTTTCAGTGTTAGAACTGAATAGTAAGTATAAACTAATACAAGCAAACCAGTACTATCACTACCAACCCAGCCATGAGGTGACTTGATGTGGTTTGCATCAGCGGCAGATTATGGGGGCCAGGAGTTGGTGGATTCAGGGTGCTCTTCACCCGAGTCTGCTGCTGCTGCCTTCAAGGACCCAGGGCGGGTGGGGGGGGGTCCAGAAAACGCACTAGTTTGGGCGCATTTCAGCTCCACGGCTGCAAACACAGCCCTCTGGCTGCAAAAAAAAACAGCCACTGAGTGAAAAATCCTGCCGTGACTCCTCCTCGTGAGGAGATCGCTGTTGTCACCCGGGTTCATTGCATCCCCCTCCCCCCCCTAGCGACGCCACTGATAAGTACTAAGAATTGCATTCCGGCTTAAGTGCTATACCCGGGATGGTCAACACCTTTCTTGGGAGTTTACTTAATATGAATTAGCACCTAGATGCTTGTGGGTGGATGAGTGAGGAGGTGTAACGACTCAGAAGAAAATGAATAGAAACAGGAACAAAATACTGACATAACATTTAGCAGAAAAGGAGGTGCCAAGGCTGAGACCTGTGTGGAAACATTTGTTTCACCAACTGTTGATGATGGATGCAGGCCATCATTTGTCCTGCAAGGAAGCCCTGCTGCTGCGTAAATGCGAAGAGAGACACTGCAATTATGAGGGAAAGGAATTCTGAAACTGACAAACTGTGTTGAATTATCTGTATTCTATCAAATGGTATGGCCAAATAACCAGAAAAAGTAAACACAACTTCCTTATGTAACAAAAAGTGGATTTCCTTACAGTTACCATATGAAAATAAATTACATTAATGGGGTGACACCATGAGTTACTACATCGGGTGACACTAACCCCAGTGACACACTGGGGTGACATGATGATCTCTCACACAGGGTGATGCAAACTCTAGTGACGGCTCTGGGGCCCATATTTTTTCTGAGTAGACATGAATAGGCTTGGGCTATAAGAATCTTAAGAAAAGCATTAACTCCCTTCTACTTGGCATAGGCAAGCTCAGCTTGAGAGTGAGATGTTTGGTTTCGGAAGGGGTTGCTTCTTGTTCTCTTGGCAGTGAGTATCTGAATGTTATCTCCTATGACTCCTAGGTCGGAGAAAACACAGGCAAAAAAGCTCACTTGTTTAGTCACACCACCTTTAGCTAATCTCACTTGGTGGGGAGCCTAATGCCAATTTATGTGTGACCAGAGTGGTGTGTTTGCTACTTTTCCATGGCATCAATTTATCCTCCTCTAGTAGTGGCTAACTGGCCAATCCTATATAAATCCCTGCATGGTGATGCAGCGGCGCAGGCATGGCTACCGCTGGGTAAGGAGTAAGGAAATATTTGTCCCCTTGCCCTGGGGTAAGCCCCAGCAGCCGCTATGTGTCAACTCAGAGCTGCACAAGCTTGATCACTTTACTGGCGCAAGTCCACGTTGACCCAGGAAGGCAGATCAGGCCCAGGAAGGGGGTAGGGATTCGGCTGTCCTGCCCCCTCTTGGGTCTCCTTCCCGCCTCCATCACTGCCCTGTCCCACCCACCTCCTCTCCCATTCCGCCCTCTCCCACCTGTTCAACCCCCTCCCTGCTTCCCTCCAACTCCTTGTGTGAACTTACCTGCTCCAGTGGGTCTCCATGGTTCTGCCAGTGCGCGGGAGCTGCTCTGGCCTCCCGAGGCTGCTTTCCGACTGCCATAAAGCAGCCTCCGCTGGCACAACACTAGTTACACCAGCAGGGGAGCAGGATAGGATTGGACCATAAATCTAGTAATTATCTGAGAAGAGCTGAGAATGTAACCACAGTGATGTTGTACCTCCCATGATCAGCTGGGTGGTTCACACAGTCTGTCCACAAGAGTACTAAATTTAAACATGAACAGCAAAAAGTGGCATGGAGCTCTCAGAGATAGTGACAGCACCAGTACAGATGGCCATTGTGAGAGCAACTCCCTCATCTTATGATTAGATTAGGTGAAGCAGAAGATTGGATGGCTGTTCCTGTCTGACAGATTGACTGCATAATGTTCAATCTACAAACAGTTCTAGCTAACTGTTATGGAGAGCTGATGATCTTTGTGTGCAATGGGGATTTTCTCTGGAAGAATAACGGCTCGAAGTTAGAATGTCTGTTCCATGGGGATGGTAATACTGAACTATAGTCCCTGCTTCTAGTTGGGTGGAGATGGGTTCTGCAAGGGCCTGAGCATGTGCTTGCAACTCCAGGTTTGTATGGTCACTCATTTGATGGAGGAATAAACAAAACACACCATAATATATGGAATGAATAACCAAGGTTCCATGGAATGCAAAATTTCCCATGATCCTCTGGGTGTAGATTTTTCATTCCCAAGTCCCTTGATGTAGGACAATATCCACTGCCAAGACAGTGATCTGAGGTACAAACGTCAATCACCTTCTTTCCTTACTCTTGCAATTTTATTTTGAGATAACTATCTGCCCACACAGGGGAAAGCTGTCCCTTCAATAGGTGTGATTGTTTCTCAAGCTCACCTCTGGGTGTGCATGTTTGTTTTCAATGCCATTTGCTCTGGCCAGCCAACCTTCATCTGAAAAGGTTTCCTTTGCCTGTTATGTTGTACAATTGTACACTGGGATGAGATAAGCTTTAGGCCTGGCCAAGGTGAAATTGCTATCAGAGACCTCATTGTTGCTGCTTTGATTTTAATTGTGGGAGGCAGCAGCCCCAGACGGTGAATTGGGAACAGCTGCATTGTCTTTCCACATAAAGCATTTGGCTCAATAGCAAAGAACCGGGGGGGGGGGGGAGTGGCTGAGAGAGGTAACCAAATCTGTGAACAGGGTTGCTGCCTTTTCATGGCAGGCTTCTATGAGTTTAATAGCTTTGTGGCCAGCAGAAATTTAACAGCTTCAAGGTTTTTTTCAGCTTGGAAATGTCATGATGGGAAAGCTTCACCTTTTGACTTTCTGCCTGTCACCAAGGCACAGGAAGCCGAAAAACATGGCACTCCTTACCGCCAACAGACAGCCCAGATAGGGAGATCATGTAACACTTCTAGATGCCCAGGATTTGGCAACATTGCAATGGCAGGGAGTTTCATAGCTGGGAGGTGCCACTGTGAGCCCCTCTTGATGCCTCTTTGTAGACTCTAGACACAGTACATGGCTGGTGTTGTTGAGAGTGGGACTGTTCTTTGCTGCCCTGAAAAACTGCAATGGCAAAGAGATTAGAGAGCACATTTAGCCCTGTTCAGTCCTGGATCCTGTGAAGTCATCATAATAGAGTGCTTTTGAACATGTACAATGTACCTTTCCCTCCCCTGGTGCTTGCCTTTATTTTTATCCCACCCTTCCTCTAAGGAGCTACATGGTCTCCCATTATCCTCAAAACAACCCCGGGAGGCTGGCTAGGCTAAGAGAGAGGTACTGGCTCAAAGTCAGTGAGGGAACTTTATTGCTGAGTGAGGATTTGAACCCAGGTCTCCCCAGTCATAAACGAACCACCCAGTACACCACACTGATTAATGGAGAATACACTAGAGTCGACCAGTGTTTCCCAAACCTTTTCAACCTACGGCTTCCTTGACCATTGGTGACCATTGGCCACGGCTCCCCATTACATGATGTTGATGCCTACCAATTGGCATTGCACTGTTTTCCGAGAGGATTCTGTGGCACTTCGTGGCTCCCCTGGCAGTTTCCGCAGCTCCCCTGGGAGCCGTGCCTCCCAGTTTGGGAACCACTGCACTAGACCACAATTTGGAAATAGGTGGACAGGACAGGCTTCTACATCAGAGTGTGATTCTTGCATGCTTGAACCCTTCTGTCTTTCATTCTAGCAGTTGTTATATTACTGGAGTCCCAGGGCATAGTCTGATGATACAAGCACCTTGCTGAAGCTAAGCAGACCCAGGTCTGGTCAGCACTAAGGTAGCTGCCTGGCGACAGCATGCATGAATGTAAATAAAGGACTGAGACAAAACCATCTCACTCCCGATGGATAAAAAAAAAATCCACTTTGTGCCATAGGTGGTGACATTTTCAATACTAAGGGTGCAATCCTGTATAACTCTTGCAATGGTGTAACAGTAGATCCCCCAGTGTAAGAGCACTTATGCCAGTGTAACTTGCTGTATGCTGACGGACGCAAGATGGACACGAGCATAACCCCCCTCAGACAACTCACACGTGCAGTTCAGATGCAGAATGGACACCGGCGCAATTCTGCTGGCGCAGGGGGCATTCTGGGGGCATTCAGATGCCCACAGAATGCCCCCTGCGCTGACGGAGTTGTGCCGGTATCTGTTCCGCATCCGAACAGCGCATGTGAGGTGTCCGAGGGGGGTTATGCTGGTGTCCGTCCTGCGTCCGTCGACATACAGCAAGTTACACTGGCATAAGTGCTCTTACACCGGGGGATCTACTGTTACACCGGTGCAAGAGTTACACAGGATTGGGCTGTTAGAGTAATTTGCCATTGGATCATCTCACTTCAGGGTGCCGTGGACCATTGTAGAGAGATCCTCACTACAAAAGAAGGGAATTTGAAGGGAAGAGCGTTACAGTTCATGCACAGTGCAGTATGAATTTCCAGGTTTGTTTCATTGAAGACTCTGAAGTGAATGAGGGGATTCAGCGCAAAGGCTGCAAAAAATGGGCAGAGAGTCTTGGAAGCTGTTGCAGCCTCCTCTGCTTCAAAGTGAAAGTGAATTTGTTCCTGTCTGACAATATATCTGAAAGAAAATTTAGAACCCATCAGCATGAAAGAAGCACTGAAATGACAACCCGCTACGGCTACTGGCTCTGTCTCTTTTCTTTCATTTTGCAATTTGGGATTGAAAATAACAAATTATCATTAAAGGCCAAAACTGAAAGGGAGATGTGTGCAGCAGTCTCCCTTCCTCAATTCTTCTTTGCTACTGTATTATTCATGCTTTCACAGACAAGAGGCATGAAGTCCAGATTATAATAACAAATGCCAGTAAGGACGCATTGCATGAAAGATTACACGAAGGAAGAGCCTCTCTGTCTCTCACTCCCTCTAGTGAGGTAAACAGAGTCTTAGCGTGAGATGAGTGACAGACCCGAGTTCCCTTTTCTTCACCATTACTCTTAAAACCACAGATTTTAGTTGGCAGGAGGAGAAAGGGGAATTTGTCATAGTGGGGGGGGGGAAGCCCAAGGAACTGTCACAATCTGGTTGATTCCAGAAAAGAATGGGAAATGCTCGATAGCAGAGCTTCAGCTTCTAAATACTAGTCAATCATAATAATAATTATGACGATGGTTAATTTCCTGGATTTGGTCTCTTTGCAATACATGAGTGTTGTCACACCTGAGCGTGACCAAGAAATGGAATACAGGAAATAGGAAGGAGAGAGGGAGGCAATGTGTCAGAGATGAAATACCATTCCCCACCCTGTCTTCACCCAGCCTCAGTGATTCTCTCTCACTACCCCTGTCACAGCCCAATCCTCACTAAACCCCTCCCCTGCTGATGCAGCCGTGCCAATCGAGCACACACTGTATTCTGCGGGGGGGGGGGGAGTCCCGGAGGCCTCCTTAAGGTAAAGGAACATTTGTTCCCTTACCTCGGGGTAAGCTCTGCTTCCCTGATAGGTCTACTCAGACCTGTGCCAGCTCTTTGGCTGGCGCAACTCCGAATGACCCTGGGGAGGTGGATCAAGCCTGGGAAGAGGGAATAGGATATTGGTGGAGCTGCTGCCACTGATAACCACCCACTTCTCACCCTCAACAACCCCCCATCCCCTCCGTAGTCCCTGCCCCATTCCACCCACCCCTGTGCCAACTGACCGGTGTCAGGGCATCTTCGCAGGCCACTGTCATGTAGTTGCCACCACTCGCCATTTCCGGTGGCGACCTTGTTCAGTCTGGAACGTGAGTTCTGATAGCACAGCGGCCTCTTAGAATTGGGCCCTCAGTCTTGGTGTACTCTAGCACATGAGGGGTCCACGGAAAGGGCCAATGATAGCCGCATACAGGACCTGATTGTAGAGAGATCAGCAACTGGTGGCTTATGGGCAGAACCATGGAAGGCCACAGCTAACCCTTACTGTGATTATGAACCAGTGCAGTTGATGTTCTCCCTGCCTGTCTGCTCCCACATAATAAAAGATGTGGTGGGTTGGGGGAGGTGGCAAGGTGCCCAGCAATGTGCACCCACCTGCCAGCCACCTCCTCTCTCCTGCCGCCTGCAGGGCCACTGCACTTGGCTGCTACTCCACACTCTCCAAGCATGTGAGAAGGGGGGGGGGGCTGTCACTTATGTCCTTTCCCACCTCTGCCACTACAATCCTTTTTTCAAGAACTCTCCCAAGTGCCTAGGGAAAGGGCCACTGCCTTTCTTCCCCTGCCACGTCTTGTAAGTTGGATGCTGGGAAGCATGCTGAGAGTAGAGAAGTTCCACTGCTAGTCCCAGGATCCTCCTGGTCCGGTACAGGAAGCCACGGAAGAGGTGGTGGTGGTAAAGGATGAGAAGCTATGTACTGGTGTGATGTGTGTGTGTGCTGGCTGGTGCAGGTGGTGGTGCATGGACATAGGTGTGTACCTGTGGGGGTAGGTGGTGGAATTTGCAAAGACGGGCAACAGCAAATCAGCCGTAATTTTGGGTGGTGGATCAGCTTGGACCATCTGCAGTTGAGAAATCTAATGGTCAATTCTCAAGTTTGAATACCCAATGGTAGATAATCCTATCCAACTTTCCAGCACCGATGCAGCTGCAATGCAGCCCCAAGGTAAGGGAACAAACATTCCCTTACCTTGAGAAGGCCTCCATGACTGCCCCCCTCCACAGGATGCAGCACATGCCCCCCCTCACATGGCTGCATCAGTGCTGGAAAGTTACATAGGATTGGGCCCATAGTTAACTAAAACAGAAACCAAACTTGAGATGACTTAGATTTAGCTTACTAGAGCCACAACAATTTCAAATAATTTTTAGTAGAAATTATGGAAAGAACAACTCTCCTGTTGTGTCAGTCTGAGTAAAGGGAAGAAAAAGGCAGCAGGAGAAAGTTCTCTCTCTCTCTCTCTCTCTCTCTCTCTCTCTCTCTCTCTCATATGTGTAAAAAATCATATGTTGATGAATGCCATAAATTAGATCCTAATCAAGTCCACATTCTCCTGGGACCCAGCCACTGTTAATGAGTGAAGTGGGATTTCTTTGAAACAGCAAATAACTTCTAGAAAACCCACTGGCACCGTGGCTGAATCACCAGAATTAATAAATAAAGATATGGAAAAGGAAGGAATTAGGTGTAAGTGGATTTTAACTGAGTTGGTGGCAAATGCATTTTGTAATTTCTAATTAGCAGAGGTGCTGAAAAAATTATTTACAGGAATTCACCCCTTGATTTGGGTGTCAGTGGAAAGTTCCCTACGGGGGAGAAAAAGAAGGATAAAAATTCAGTAGTAGTAGTAGTAGTAGTAGTAGTAGTAGTAGTAGTAGTAAATAATAATAATAATAATAATAGTAGTAGTAGTAGTAGTAGTAGCAGTAGTAAATAGTAATAATAATAATAATAAGTAGTAGTAATAGTAGTAGTAGTAGTAGTAGTAGTTAGTAGTAGCAGCAGCAGCAGCAGCAGCCCTGGTGTGGCATCACAGTGGTGTGTGCCACTGTCATGCACTGTGGGACCGCTGGTGCAAATGACCAGAGCATGCACACCATCAGCTTACCTAGACTGCGCCAGAGCAGGTAAGATGGTGGCGCATCGTGATGGGTGCAGTTCATCGGTGTTTTGGAAGACGATCAGGGGAGAATCATAGTGGGGAGTGGGGTGGGCAGGGGGAGGTTTGAGGGCGGGAGGGGGTGGATCTCAGTGGCAGTCACACACCCCGGGATCCTATCCCTCTTTTCCCAGTCCGACATGCCCCCTGAGGCTCCTTGGACTTATACCAGCTAAATAGCTGGTGTAGGTTTGTGGAAACTCATTGGGAAACTATGGGGAGGTAAGGAAAAATATTTTTACTTGCCTCACCTGGGCCATCCTGGCGCACCCCCCACAATAGGACGCAGTGTCGCTGTTGGTGCCACTGCATTGTGTAGGCTGGTGGGGGATGGGATTGGGCAAAATAATTGTCCAAATAATCAGTGATTGACAAGCACTGCTCCAGCCTTCCCTGGTCACTCTCTCCTTGTCTCTCTTCTTCTTTTCATAACCCTGCAGAATCTATTTACATATTATTTCTAGTTTGGCCTGAAAGGTGTTCCATGAAATAGCCAAATACAGAACATTATGGAACAAAGAAGTATTCACCCCTTCTTCGTTGCTAGCATACCTCCCTTTGTAGGGTCAGTGTATATGCTAGAAAAGTTCCATTGTGCCAGGTCCTCTCAGTAACACAACCCTTTCCATTTCCCTTACTGGAGAGAAGCTCAGCACTGTTCTCGAACTGTCTTTCCTCTGGGAGGATGAGGGAAATGAGCTGGAGCCAAATTCTCCAATAGTATCTTGTGCTTTGACATACCACTTGTACCTATATGTAGGCAGGCCTTGGATAGTACAAACAACACCCACCCAGAATATTGTTTAATGGGAGTTATGGCAGATTGCACACTATTTCTTATTTCATCTTTGTACTTCACTGACTCTTGGCTGCTTTACTTTCAAAAACCACTGAAATGTGTCTCTGCTGTATTTCTTTGGGCCCTATAGATGCTCTGGTAACACAAAGGCTTGTAAGTGCCCATTCATAGGTATTTCACCTATGAGTATAAATAGAAGCATCAGTTATGAGGCAGCAAGCCACTGTGCTGCCTGTAGGCTCAGCACACCAGTTGTTCAGCCCAGAGTGGAACTCAGTCCTAGGGGATGAAATTGTTCTTCTTGTCGCTTTGAGAGAGGGTGGGGAAGAAAGAAAGAACAAAATGAGGAACAGCTGGAAAACTCCCACTGCCCATTATCAGGCTACTGTTCAAACATAAAAAACCAGCAGGAGAAAGATTAAGCAAATTATTGCTGTAGGGAAAGAAAAGGACAAATGGTTGGTCTTCAACAAGCTGCCATCTGTAGCTGTGTGGTCTCACTTTGAGTTGGGCAAGCAAACAGAAAGGCAACTCTGATGAGGCTGCAGACACTTAAAGCCACAAAAACACAGCTTGAGCCCTGTGAGGAAGGAGAGAAACAGCGTTTGATACACTAACACATGAGAGGAGTTCCATTAGTGGTGGTCAGTCCTGTTCTGGCATTAAACGGAAATATGACATTTCATTAAAGGAAGGGAGGGGCTGAGAGAGAGAAGGAGAGAGAGAGAGAGAGAGAGCAGGCTGAAAAACTTCCTCTGACTCTCTCAGCAGCTTCATTTACTTCTTGTTTATTCATCTGATTTAGGGTTGCTTTGTTTGTTATACTGTATATGTATGAACCCATCTCCATATAGGAAAATGCATTTAAACTATTTGAAATGCGGCATATTTTTTTTTTTTGTACCTGGGTATGTTAACACCCCAATCCTATCTTAAGCCCCCTCAATGCATCCACTCCACCAGAGTGTGTGCTGCATCCTGCAAGGAGGGGGGGGGAGAGTCACATTTGTTCCCTTGTCTTGGGGTAAGACTCTACTGCCCCGATGGGTCTACTACTCAGACCTGTGCCAGTGATTTTGTTGGCGCAAGTCCGAGTGGACCTGCGTAGGTGGCTTGAATACTGGTGGAACTGCTGCCACTGATATCCACCCCATCCCACCCTTGACACCCACCCATCCATGCCCAGTCCCCACCCCGTTCCACCTACCACCCGCCCCCCCCATGCCAACATATTGATGCCAGGGCTCCCGGGGAGGCCACTATTACCTGCCTGCCACTGCTCACCATTTGTGGTGGCAGCCAGGTCACTGTTTATGGTGTGTTGCATTTGTGATGGCTGTAAAGTGTGCTGCACCAGGCTCACAAGATATGGAGCAAGCTCATAAGGTTGGGCCTTGATCACTACGGTAGATATCCTTTGCCCATCTAGTATACTCTTATTTTAAAAAACACACAACTATACACAATCACATTTTACACTGTGTATGTGTTTTCCTTCATAGAGCCTATTTCTGTGTAGGAAAAATGTAACATGTGATGCAACCCTCAACTGGTTACTCTTCAACCCACTTTGCAGATTCCCAGATACTTGGTCTGTTGCCTTCTGCCCGGAATGTTACCAAATTAGGGGAATAGCTTAAATATGGCAATTTGGTATTAGATGGGGACCTTTAGACCAGCTATACCAGAGTTGGGCTTCCAGAGTTCCCCTTTTAAATAATATTGAGGACACACATAGTTAATTTCAATATTTACTAAATAGTTCAGGCAAGAATCATACAAAAAGAAAATACAGTTCAATATGCATCACACAGTTCTAGGAACTTAGGTAGAAGTAGAGATTTAGAAGGGATCTTGATTCATTTGGGTTATAGTCACCTAAATCCTGGAGAATTCACCTCTGATGCTGTAAATGCTGTAATTCTGGCACAACAGTGAGCATTGGATGAAAAGAGGATGAACCAATTGGGTTTGAAGTGGTCAGACTAGCAGTCTGTAGAATGACTGAGCTGTAGAATGACTGCGAAGTCAAATTAAGAGTGGGGGGGTATTGGGAGAAGGGGGAGAAATAAAATGATTCCCAGGTTCTGAACAAACTGGGTTCAGGAACCACATCACTGACTAACTGAGGGGTAATGCAAAGAGAAGGGAGGGGGGTTGCAAGAGAGAGGGAGGGGGGCAAAAGGGGGGAAGGGGAACAAGATAGAGAGAGCTCACCACCAGTACCAGTTCAAAGCGCAGGAGGAAGAGAAGAGAGCGCCTTCCAGTCTGTTCCTGCCTTTTATAGCGAACAGAGCACATGGGCAAGAGAAGGGGATGATCCCCAGGTACACAGAAAAACAGGAAAAAGAGTTCCTAGAAGGGACACCTCAGTGCACCTTGGGTAAAACAAACAAGTGGGAGGGGGGTGGAGGAATCTGGCTTGATGGTCCTTTACTTAAGAGACAAAAGCAAAGGCTGGGTGGAGTCATCTCAGGTAGCAAGGTATTTGTCTTCTGTCTGGAAGATGTTTAGCATCACAGTGGGGAGTTCTCCTCACTGGCAGACTGTCACTTAGCAAGACTTTGCCTATGTCCATTCTGTGGAGAGGGGGAAGGGAATGTAATGTGCGTACATGGTGCATTTTGGGTTCATGGCGTGCTGAAATGCTGAATGCAGATCCTTCTCCTGACTTCTCTTGGCCTTCTGGAGTAAATCTGTTACAGCCTGGTTGCAGGATCACAAACGGCATAACCTTCGCTTGTGTCATAACACAGTCCAGCTCACAAATTCAGCTCACAAGTTCAAAGTCTTTTTGGCACATTCTAATTTTAAAAGTCATTTCCTAACAGGAAGTGACACAAACCAGGTCCTTTTTCTCTTCAAGATCCCACACATATGTGATGTGGATGAGTAGGGGCAGGAGAGGGTCAAAAATTGGCTGTTGTCCTCACTAGCCTATTGGGATGCAGGAGCCAGCTATATGTTGGATGCAGAATAAAATAACTACTCATAACAATCCCAGGCACAAAGAAATGCTAGTTATGGCTCTCTGTGTGGCATTTGCTTTATGCATAGTTACACAACAGGCAAATCCACACAATGCATATTTTGACACTTGGATGCATTCTTAAACTGCATTCAATCTATGCAATCTATATGCACTGGCGTAAAAGTGCAGACATGCACTTTGCAGGTGCAGCTTGCCAAGTTCTTGCAGTACTGGCTGGGACAAGCCGAACTGCATCTGTTGAAATTTTCTCTTTTGCACACCTATGAAAAGGTCAGGAGTTACAATGCTGAATGGTTGGCCATCCTTGCCAAAGATCATCATGATGATTGCTGCAGCCCACTGGGGTTTCCTCAACATGCCAGCTCATTTTAAAAAGATCTGCATAACTGATGAGGTACATTTCTATAAATGCTGAAGATGCTTGTTGATTTTATTTGATAGAGAGTTGGTATAGCATAGACCATACCTTCAGTCTGCTATGAACGCATTAGATGACATTAGGCAAGCCACTCCCCCACAGCAAAAAAGGGACTTGGGGGGCAGGACTATAGTTGGGCTTGGGACTATAATCCCCCCAGTGTATCACCCCCCGCTTGCCACATGCATCAACCCATCACCCTCCACTTGCCGCATCACCTCCCCGCTGCCGCCCGGTACTAATGGCTTGCCCGCTACTTCTTTGAGTCCTCTTCTTCATCGGGTCAGCCGCTTCTGAGTAGGGCAGGCCAAGGCAAGGCTAAAATGGTGCTGGCGCATGCGCAGAACGCCACTCAAAGCTTTGCCCTCAGAAGGGCCGAACGCTCGGCCCTTCTGAGGGCAAGGCTTTGAGCGGCGTTCTGTGCCTGCGCTGCTTTAGCCTTGCCTTGGCCTGCCCTACTCTGAAGCGGCCAAGCCGCAAGAAGAGGACTCAAAGAAGCAGTGGGCGAGTCATTAGTACCGGGCGGCCGCGGTGGCAAGTCACTGGGCGGGCGGGGCAAACAATGTTGGCGGCCCGCGGGACGTAGTTTGAGGACCCCTGCCTTACAAGGTTGTTGTAAAGATTGCATCAAGATAATACATGCAAATAACTTTGCATACGCAGAAAGCACAATATAAATGCTAAGTATTATAGTGGTGAATACTGGAACAAAAGATTACTTAATTCCACTTGGTGTTGTAATGTGGCAGTTGCTCACAAATTGGATATTAATCTCAGGGGTGTTTGCATGAAGCTCATTCTGAGAAGTTTAGAACCAAAATTGTAATCAGAATACATTTTGCAAGTTGTTTCAGAATGGTGTGTGTGTGTATGCATGCATGTGTGTGTGCGCACACACACACACACACACACACATCTGTGTGCATAGATTGTGACTCTAAAAGAAATATGCATTGGGGTGAAAGAGATAAATCTATGGCATATCTGTAGTGGGATCCATTAAGCACAAAATCTGTGCTGGGCAAATGCCACGTCCAAGGGAAGAAGCACACTCACAGTGCTGGATCTAGTAGATGACAGAGAGTTCCACAAGTCAGATATATCAGGCAAGATGCATTGATAGTGTCAGGAATCCTCTATCATAGAAGATACCAGAGACCAAGAGCTTGCTTGAGGGCTAAGAGATCCAGGAGCTGGTCGGCAAAGGCTTGCTGGCCAAGACTCAGAAGTCCTGTTCTCTAAGAATCTCACTTGATCCCAGTGATGTGGGTTTACCCATGGTAAACATGTCATGGGATCTGGGCTGCAGAGTGCTGACATTGGATCTAGTTCTTCCTCAGAGAAAGAGACTTGGGATGTAGTCACAATCCAGGCAGAAGCCTGTGAAGAAAGGATTGGAGAGCTCAAGGAATGGAAGGAAACCTCTCTCTTAATCAAGCTATCCTGAAGCTGCTAAGCTGTGATAGGCTAATCAAGGCTAATCAGAGAGAATTCCCAGCATAGGCAGAAGCACTGATTGCAACAGAAATTTGAGCTTGGATCCAATTGCTGGAAGAAACATGCTGTATGCTCAGGGAAAATGGTACCTTAACGGAAAAAAGATCCCCATTCTTTGGGGCACGGGTGTGTTCACAGGCAATAATGCTAAGCCAGTCCTAGCATTCCTATCCCAGATTTCCTTTTAAGACAGGAAATACTACAGTTCTGTAGTATTGCCACTACAGAAAGTCTTACAAGGTCTTTGATCATTCTAACATAGGGGATGGGACTACACATTACCTTAGCAAGCAGCATGGTCTGAGTTAATGCAAATGTGAGGGTAGGATGGCATCTCTCCAATGGTCTGTTTCCAGCTGCCATTCAAGGTGTTGGCTGTTAAAGCCCTAAGTGGTTTAGTATGAGGGCATCTGAAGGACTGTCTCCCCTCTTATGGTCCAATGCCTGCATACCTACAGTAGGATAGGAAACAAGTGCTTTGGGTTACAAATGGGCCACAGTTTTATTTCACTACAGATAACTTGCAGTAGGTTCTACCTACTGTAAGGCCCCCTGTTGCCCTATGGGTCTACTTGGATCTGCATCAGCTCTGTGGCTGGTGCAAGTCTGAGCAGTCCCGAGAAGGCATGGCAAGGCCGGGCAGGAATGTACAATGTTGGCAGTGCCATTGCCGCTGAGATCCAGTCCTGCCCTCCCTGACATACCTCCCAACAGCCTCGACCCCCACCCTGACCCTCCCCCCTCTGCTGCTACTCCCCCTCCCCACCCACTGCCCACCCTTCATGCCAAATTACTGGCACTGGGGGATCCAGGACAGCTACTGCTGCACAGCCAGTTCTACTCGCCACTTGTGGGAGTGGCCTGGCAGCACATGACAGCATGCTGCACTTTGTGACACTGCAAATGATGCTGCGCCACCGGAATGCGAGTTCTGCAGCACAGCTGGGGGATAGGATAGGATTGGACAGTTAATTATGTTACATCATATTGGGGGAAAAATGTCTCCAGGAATAGGTTCAATTAGAGTTTGCAACCATATGTTTTGTTTACAGAATTATGGAGCAGTGACATTCTCAGAAAAGGTACTTTTATCATATATCCCATGGTGCTTAGATGTTTCATAAGAAGAAATAACTAAGGGACATCTAGAAGACTTACTGATAATGCAGCCTACCTACTAATTTTTGTCAGCTTTTCTGTATGTTAAAAAAAGTCCTTGAATATGCTGTGGAGAACATATATCTCCCAAGTGCATTTATTTAACGTTATGAGACAATTTTTGAAGGCTAACATTAAGAAAATGGATGGAGAGAAAAGACAAAGTGCCATATGCACCAGCAACTGAGAATTAATTACCCCTCAGGCTGAGCTGAGGGCCTCAGCTATGAATAGGAGAAGGTGAAGGGGATCAAACCAGGGGAATAAAGTATAGCTTTGAAATGTTGGAATGAAGATCCACAGAGACAATGGAATGATGGTTAGTGCTCTAAGAGACAAGCTATTTTCTTCATCTCTGAGTGTGCTTAAAGTGGGAGCCTTAGCCATCATGCATTATTTCCCAGTGTTTTGGGGGTGGAGTAAAATACCTTTCAGTTAGTTATTGACATTGCTATTCAACCTGCACAAGCTATAAAATGACACACTCATTTGAATAATCTGATATCCATTCTTGGAATTCATAGATTTTTTAAAAACTTAATTTGCAAGTAGCTCAAGTGATGTAAGTGATGCAGTTATGGTCCAAAGTATTATGGAAAAAGAGAGATGGGTTTATGAGATGTCAGTCTTCCCAAACGTCTCCCAGAGATCACCCACTGGGCCAATGGATGTTTAACCTCGGTGATGGATCTTGACAAAAGGTCCTATGAGCGCAACAGCTAGACAGGGCCAATGTCTTCGGAGACATTCTGTGCTCATGACTCAACTACATTGACTGCACTAATTAATCCATATCAGGGTGATAAGAGTAGCCAGCTCTTTGCTTTCCATTGAGATCTTTGCCAAAACAAGCTTGTGAGCCTCAGCACTTTCAGCTGCCTTCCTTCGCCCATGAATTTCAGATTTATAAGAAATTGTACACAAGACGGCAAATACTTGAATAATCTCACCATTAGAATTTGACATTTTCCCTCTCTTTGGGTTAAATCCCGAATAAGTAGCAGAAAAAAAAAGAACTTTCACGAAAGGGAGATTTCCCTGTGAATCCAGGTGAGTTTGTTCAAACCCAAGAAATGACCAATGCTTCATTGTGTTGAGTGTTTTTCATTCCCTTAAAATAAAAAAAATTATGACAGACACCTGAATGTTAGTGCCCTTTTAATAAAAGGTTTGTAAAGGAGGATAATGAGTTTATTTACTTACTATTTGACTCAATATGGAAATGAGTGCTAATCAATCAAAGCTGCTCACAATGGAAAGAAAATGTGACAGGAAGAAAACATTCTCTGGAAAGACCAGGATTGATTTCTTTTTTTAACCCAGTTTTCTTTCTACATAAATTTATTTATTTATTTATTTATTTATTTATTTAAAGAATTTGTAGCCCGCCTTTCTCCCGAAGGCACTCAAAAACCCCCGATGTTCTGGGAAAAAAAAACCAAACTAGATGTGACTGAGTGATGATGATATGTTATGGAGAAAACAAATATTTCAGTGAGTTTCAAATTTACAAATGTAGTTACATTGAAATTCTATTTTTCTTTGTCATTTAGTAAATGAAATCAACCCTGACTGTTCCCTGGAAGGACAGGTACTGAGGCTGAAGCTCAAATATTTTGGCCACCTAATGCGAAGAGAGGGCTCTCTGGAGAAGACTCTGATGCTGGGAAAGATTGAAGGCAAAAGGAGAAGGGGAAGGCAAAGGATGAGATGGTTAGACAGCATCACCGATGCAACGAACATGAAAATGAGCGAACTCAGGAAGATAGTGGAGGACAGGAAGGCCTGGCGGGATATGGTTCATGGGATCACGAAGGGTCGGACACGACTTAACGACTGAACAACAACAAAAAATGAACCTTAAAACACTTTCTGATGTAAAACTCATATTGATGTGAGTGAATCCAGGATGATCAGTTGAACATTTGGTAGGTAGCCTGATCTCTCGTAAGGGAATGAGACTGTTGCATGATAACATTGCAAATTGATAAGACAATAGGGATGGGAGAGTTTTAAATGATTAAGTGCCCAATCCTATCCCACCATCTGCCATCGCAGCCGCCTCTCCGACGTCTGTGGAGCACAAGCGCTGGTGCAAAGCCTGGGACTGGGAGACTGCACACCAGCAGCGGTGTCATGCAGACTGGCCATTGGTGCTGTCATGGTGGCAGTGGGGGAGGATCGGGGCAAATCGGGGCAGGGATCAGGCTGGACTGGACGCAGGACAGAGACTGATCTTGGCAGCAGCATAGTTCACCAGATCTGGAAGCCCTGTCCAGAGCCTGACACGCCCCCTTTGCCCTAACAGATCTATGCCAGGCCAGCAAAAGAGCTGGCATAGATCTGAGTAGGTCCACAGGGGACCAGGGAGCACTGGAGGATGTAAGTTAAAAAAAAAAAAGTCATCTACTGAGTTCATAGCAGAGCTGAGGTTCAACCTGGGAAGTCCTGATTTGCACCTCAGGCTCTTAGCCACTTCACTGTACCAGACCTCTGGTATATCATACTGTGTAAATAAAACTTGAAATAGCCTCTACTATACTTCTTCTGATGACCTTTACAGAAGTTTGTTGTCTTTCTTGGCTTTGTTCTTCGTAAAGGAAATATACTGTACTTACAGTTCTTTTCGTCTTTCCTATTGTTGTCGGCATTGACACTATGTTCATTTTCATTCCCACAAAGCTCCCTAATGTGTCTTCCAATACTTCTTCTGTTTCCTTGTTCTGTGAAAGATGGTCCATCAGTTTTCATGTCTTTTCTGTTCCCTTCATACCCAGTATTCAGGAGGTAAGTAAAAAATGAGACATCCATGCACAGAAAGCATCTTATCACATCCTTCAGTTGAAAGTAGTGAAGCTGGCACCTGAACACCCCTGAGGCTACCAATAAAACAAAACAAAATTTGAACACAGCATGTTCTTTCCAGCCTTCTGGACAGGAATGATTGAATCCTAACTGAGTACAATTGCACACTGAATGCAAACCTGAGGCTAGTTAGCAAAGAACATTGCTGCCTTGCAGGGAATATTCATGATCAAAGGCAACATGAGGACTGTGTTCTTTGATGTTAGACTCTGGCGCTTGGTTTCCTTCCCTCCCTTAGGTGTCCCTGTGCACATCTCACTCCTTAAAGGTTGACATTATTCCAGGCTACCACACCTTGTGATCTGCTTATCAACTCAACCTTCAAGAAAAATCAGTCGCAGCATCTGTAATACAACTGAAGCTATCATTTCTGTATCACGTCCCATAGGGTTTGTCATACTACTCTAAGTCCAGCTGATTTTTTTTTCCTAAGCTGATTTCTTTTAGAAAGCAAGATGTTGTCCGGGAATGCATTCCCCTTGGGTAAACAAAGCTCCCTTTAAAGACCCGGCAGCAGGGTAGTCTCACAAATCAAATTGCCAGGTCCACTCCCTAAGAGGGCTCCTGTTACCCTCAAAACTGAATTCTACATGCACTTAAGATGCATTGAAGTCAATGGGAGTTACGTGGGAGTAAACATGCCTTGGATTGTACTGTCAGTGTTGCACTGAACAGAATATTACACCTACATGGCTTCTCCTGTCTCAGTGTTAACAGGGACAGGAGAAACTTGGATGGAGCCATGAATATTAAACAGGTCTGAAATCGTTTTAAACGTGTAGTATAAACATGCCTAGAGAGATATAGGAACTCTTTCAGAGTCTGAGCCTGGCAAGTCTATTAACATCAGTTATATATGAGGCTGAAATTTAGAAAAAATTTCAACCCTCCTGACACTTTTTCCTTTTTGCTACCTGGTGGAATTTTTTTTTAAACTGCAGAGCGTTCAATCCCTAGCAGGTTCAATCCCGAGCATCGCCAGGTAGGACTGGGAAAGACACCTGTCTGAAAACCTGGAGAGCCACTGCCAGTCTGTGTAGACAACAATGAGCTTGATGGGCCCGGCGGCCAACTCAGTTTGATGCAGGTTTCCTATGTACTCTTCTTCCCCCTTCCCCAAGAGCAGAATGGCCTCCACATAGTTCCATTCATTTCACACAGCACTTTGGTTTGTTGTTCTTCAAGGGACTGTGTGCCCTGCCATGTTCCAGTCTGTTCCCATCTCATTTCAGTCCAACGCTGATTAATTGCTTTGTCGTGACACCGTCTGCTTTTGCTAATAAAATCCTGGTCTGCTCATCTGGAGTTTTGTCAGCTGAGTTGTGCCTGTTTTAGTTTATTGATTGATTGATTAATTGAGGATGGCTTGTACTGAAAAAGACACCCCCCCCCCACCGCAGCACAGGCAGACTGAAAGACCTGGGGAGGATGAATGGAACCCTTTGGGCCAAACGAAATGTGATAGTGGCAGATCCATATGCTTAAACCTACATGTGTCACATGGCCCATTCTGATGAATGGATTTATGGCCGTAGGACACTGTCCCACTTTTGTAAGTCAGCTGCCAATGATGCGTGTAGTGCACCTCCAGTGGACATTTCTGAGCCACCACTGCAGGGTAGCAGCAGCGTTGGAGGCCTGCTACCATGGCGGGCGGCATGTACCGGAGCAGGTAAGCCAGCGCGGGAGGAGGGTGGGCTGTGGGCAGGGAGGGGAGTAACAGGGCATTTGGGGGAGGAACCAGGGGGCTTGTCAGAGGAGGGAGGGGTGAATTGTCGGGCACAAGCCAGATCTTATTGCCTCTTTTTAAAACCTCTCCTCAGACATACACCACCAAAATGGCTGATGTATATCCGAGGCTTACACAGAGGTACATTAAAACATTTTTTATTTCTGGATTGCCCTCAGGTCACCCCACCATAGCATGCAGAGTGCACCTTTTTGGCACACACTGCATGATATAGCGTGGTGGGGGATAGGATTCGGCTGACAACCATGTTAAAAAAAATGGGAGTGAGGATCCAATTTTGAGAAGCAAAAGGAAGAGCACAAAAATCCCTCCTGCAGCCCTACCAACTACATCTCGCCTTTCTGCAGTTCATCTCCCCAGGCAATTTTCTTTAGTGCTTCTCTGTTGAAAGAAAAGTGGTACCAGTGGATAGAATGCATGGAGATAAGCTGAATGTGAAGTTTTGAAGTCCTCACCATGCAGCCCTTTTGTTTTTAATTTACCATATATACTTATGTATAAGTCTAACATTATGCCTCAGTTAAATTGACCCTTAAAACCTGGGTCGACTTATACACAGGGATTCTAAGAACAGCTGCTTTGGGGGGACTGGGCAGAGAAGCAGGACATATTGGGGTGGGTTAAAAAAAAGAGCAATTTTACTTTTTCTGAAGCAGCACAGAAATGGAGCAATTCTCCAAACAGGAAGGAAGGTGAAGGAGCTTATGGGAGTTGTAATCTTTATGAAGGTTGCTGCTATGGAAGTACAGTACTGTATTCCTCACAAAGCCTACAACTCCCATAAACTCCTTCGTCTAACTTTCTTTCTGTTTGGTCTTGGAGAATAGCTCAGTTTCTGTGCTGTTTCAGAACAAGGTAAAATAGCCTGCTTTCTTCCTGTTTAGAGAGTTTCTGTTGCTGCTTCAGAACATTCAGTGGTCATTTTCAAGAATTAAAATAATTCCATACACCCTGATGTTCTACCCTTGATTTATCCATGGGTCATTGCAAATTTCATGATTTTTGGCTTAAAAGTTGCCTTCAACTTATCTGTGATGGACTTATACTCGAGTATATATGGGTAAATGCATTGCTCTGCCACTGTAGCACCTATTTTGGCCCTTAAGACTATTTCAGGCTAGCTTTCTCAACTATTCCCTATTTCATCACTTTAGGCATGTCTATACCAACCCTGTGTAATTCCTATTGTTCCCCACTAATGAATGATGTTCCTTTGTTCAAAGACAATTGTATTTCTTTGAGAAGTCTCAGTACAGTACTTTCACAAAAGTCCTTTGGGTATGTTTTGACTGTTATACTGGTGCCAAAATGGTTTTAATGTATAATATAGCAGTGTCTTTAGTGAAGAAAGACCCAGTAGACATAAACTCCTGCAAGCATTTTATTTTAAATCAACCACTTCTGTTTTGTTCTCAAGGTGGCGCAGTGGGTTAAACCAGCTGAACGGGTTAAACCAGCTGTCGATCGAAAGGTTGGCAGTTCAAATCCGCGACAGGGTGAGCTCTCATTTCTTGGCCAGCTCCTGCCAACCTAGCAGTTCCAAAGCATGTTAATGCGAGTAGATAAATAGGTACCGCTTGCGGGAAGGTAAACAGCACTCCGTGTTCCAGCTGCATGCTATACACTGCAGCAAGGAGAGTCATGTCGGCCACATGACCACGGAGGTGTCTTTGGACAATGCTGGCTCTTCGGCTTTGAAATGGGGATGAGCACCACACCCTAGAGTCGGACACAACTGGACTTAATTATCAGGGGTCACCTTTACCTATATATCCATAACAAGACTATCTTTAGAAAAACTGGTGCAATTCATGCAAAATCTGGTTGGAGTAACTTGTTTGTATGCCAGTTTGGGGGGTTGGTTCTCCTTAAACGAGTTCCTCATTCAAGAAGACTTCTGTTCTTTGCAATGACAGGGATTGTTGGGAACACTGGCTGGTTTGCTGGCAGGCAATGGTGCTTGCTTACTCACAAGTAGATTCAGAGCAGAGAGGGATTCAGTCTGCTTTTAGGCTATCTGTTAGGCTATATCTTCAGCAGGTATGGATGGGGTCTTTGGGAAGGGCTCTGTTTCAAATGGAGGCTGGCGTTTTGCCTGCCTGCAGTTAAAGAACTCTGTAGTGGAATATAGTACAGTATGTGGAAAACATATTTTAAAACATTGTTGTTCTAGCAAGCGTTTTAATTCTGTCTTGTTGCTTTCCATGCCCTCCCTATGTTTTAGTCTGATTGCTCATTTTTCTGGCTTTTGATGGTTATCTTTTATTCTGTTTTTATAGCTTTGATTTTATCTTTTTAACTGATTGTTAGCCACTCTGGATGCCTCCAGATTTGGAGGGGAAAGTGGGGTTATAAATTATTATAATACAAACATAAATGCTGCTCACCGTCTAGCAATCCAGCCTGCTGTGTGAAGCAGGCAAGCTGAAGTTCTGCCAGCCATTGGATCTATTCCCGAAGAAGCACGGCTCCAATTGCCATTTGACATGACAGGCTGGGGTAGTGCAAACCCACAAGAGCAATTGTTTCTGCTGTCCTTCATCGGTATGAACTGAACTGCACATCCACACAGTGAGAAGCGGGATAAAGAGAAGGGAGCATAAACTCATGTCTGGGGGAGAAGGGTTTGAACAAGTGTGCAGTGGGAAAAGAATTAAGCACCCTTCCCTCCTTCTTCTCCAGTCCAAACTCCTGCAGCTGCTTTTCTTTCTTTCCTTCTTTTTAGCTTTTGGGGTTCCTGTTACACATGATTGAATGCAATTTCAAGACATAGACCTTCAGGACAGAGGGCCTCCAAAGAATCTGTAAACCTTGTAAAAAATTGTGAATTACTATCAACCCCTTGCTTTTCATTACAACATATGGGTTTCTTGTCTTGCATGAGCTGGAGGGGCTGTGGGCTTTGTCTTCTGGTAAAATTAAGGTGCATTTAGGAGAGAAGAAGACACTTGTGCCAGCCCTGGTAATGCTACAGAAGCTTGCCTGATGCCTTAAGAACCGTAGTGCTATAGTGATGCTTGCACTGGTTCTCTGGTCTGGCAGAAATGAGACCATTCACTATTCCTTACTGCAGGGTGTATCATACTGGGGTAATTCATTATAAAAAACAGCAGCTGAGGAGACGGTCTCTAAGCCCTGAACAGGATGATGGACTGAGTTTGTCACAGTTTTGCTTTTGTGCATCGATGAATCAAAGATGCTTGCTTCTCTTCCCGGGAACCCCCTCAGAAGCACATCATGTTGAGGTACATGCATAGGCTTACCATATCGCCGACTGGGATGCTCCATTTTGCCCTTAAGGGGCGGGGCGGGGGGAAGGGAGCCAGAGCGTCGCTCTGGCTCCCTTCCCCCCACCCCGCCCCTTAAGGGCAAAATGGAGCGTCCCGGTCGGCGATATGGTAAGCCTATACATGCAGGTTGGTGGCAATGAGCCAGGTTGATCTCTTTGTATGTCAGGCACACAGCCTTCCAGGCTCCAAAGTCTACACTAAAATATGCAGAGAGCAAGACGGCATCAACGTATACGAGCAATAAATGGTCCAAGGCAGACACGACAGGAGTCAAGATCACTTGGAAAAGTCATTGTAGGTTCTGGAAGCTGGCCATGCATGGGTCTCAGTGTTCCAACCTGGTGATCAAAGGGAAGTCGGTGGAGGCGGAGTGTGACCCAGTTTTTCTAAGGCTGCAATCCTATATACACTTACCTGGGATAAACACTTATTCTTGAACTCAGTGAGACTTACTTCTAAGTAAACATACATAGAATTACGCTACAAGACAGGATTTCTGTTGTTGTCCATGTTTTTGCAGTGTAGAACCTAAGGAGAGAATTCTTGTAGCAATATTCTGTGTAGTCACTGGTGTCATCTCAGAAAAAGTCTGCTGATCTACAATTTCTTTCTAAAATGTTTATATTATTTTTTTTCCATTTGTGCTATATTGTGTTCTCTTGGTATTGGGCAGCCGGTCAGACCCTTCTAAGCAGTTTCATTTCAGTTTGTAAGATGTTGCCATCTGTAAGGTGCATCACCATCGGGGATTAATTTTTTTTCATCCTTACCAGCTGATCTTATGGAAAGCAAAAGCATAAGGAGAGTAGCCTGAATGATGGATGACGCTACCTAATATTAGTCACCATAAAATATCTCAGTGCTGTACAATAAAGTCATTAGGTACCATAACAGACTTAAACATGGCAACTTATCTGAAATTTGACACCACCAATAGATATACAAGCTTTAACAATATATTAACTGAGATGAAAACTTGCCTTCTTTATCAGAGGCCCAGTTCTGTTTGGCCTGAGGTTTTTGTGCCTTCATATCTTAAGAGTAGAGCAATCAATCGCGATCTTTACCTGTACAGAGAACAAGACCACATAATATTAGACAGATGCTGCTGTGTTGATTCTGGTTGTGCCATGTTACAAAAGACTGAACACATTTGTTCAGAAATAAGCCTCATGGGCTTCTATAAGTCCATAAGTGGACATAAGATTGCAGCCTTACTTTGGAAGGTGAGAATATGCTCCCACTACTAAGCCTTGCTTTCGTGTGTGTGTGTGTGTGTGTGTGTGTGTGTGTGTGTGTGTGTGTGTGTGGCAGCCAATCATGCTGCACAGGGATGTTAAATAATTACCTGGTAGCAGCTATGTTTCTAATTAGTTTTCTAAATATGTAACAAGGTGCTGCTTGAGCGCTATGAATGTCGTTGACCTTTGGAGATATTACAGTGTACTTATTAAATGCCAAGCTGCTTCTGGAACATGCAGAGGATAATTTCCTTGGCTCTTTTCTATCATGACGCCAGTATGAGTGGCAAGAGCAGCAGAGGAGAGAGTTTTTCCCAGCCAAGAGAGTTAAGAATATGAGGAAAAACAGCAGTGCCGCCACCCCCACCCCCTAGTAAAGCATTTCAGAAAAGGAAGTGGAGGAGGAAGTGACCTTCTTGTTGGTCTAGTGACCATTAGCTTGTGTCTCATGTTCTTAGTGCAAACTGCAGGGATGAAAATCTCCTATTCCTTTGGCAGCTGATGTACCACTGTAGGTGCAGCCACTTTTTCATGACCTTCTTGAACTTCAGCAATGGTTCTCCTCCACTTGTCTGGAGAGCACCTGAGCAGTCCATCATCTTGACATGAGGATGTCCTGCCAATATTTTCAGTCTAAGTAAATGTCCTTGCAGTACAGTACTTTAATCCCACCCTTGCCATGTGCTGACACTTGAAGATTGTGCTCAGTGGATAAACACCCAACAGCACTGAGGCAAGGAATAGGGATGGCTTGAAGAGGTAGCTCAGCACGAATAGATTTTCTTGGGGTTCAAGAAGTCTCATGTTCAAATGCTAGCTATGTTCTGAAAGTGGCAAAGAAGGATGTCAGCCATAGGGAAAGTGGCTGAATTCCCCAAGTCAAAGTCCATTCCAGCTCTGTCAATAGATCTATGGCTATTTTAGATCTGTTGCTTCTTTCTCCAATATCTAGGTTTCCTTCATAATCTAATAAGCATATGCCGGGGCCCTGCTAATCTAGTGAATTAAGAACTTCTGCCCAAATATGTCAGTTCCCCTTCAACCACCCAGTAGTCCAAAACCATGCTTTTCTAGCTTGCCAGTAATGCTTGTATATTGCCCTAATATTCAGAAGAGAGGAAATCAAACTTGAAGTAAATGGCATTAAAGCCAAGGTAAAATTTTGCAAAAATAAATACATAAATCTCAGATTTCATCATGTGACTGTCAAATGTGAAATTTCAAGTTGCTGGCAAAACTGGCTGATGCAAAGGCCTGGGCTTCAAAAGACACATGCGCTATACATTTTAAACAGAAGGCTGCAGTGAAGGAGGGTGTAGACTCAAGAACGCAGCAGGAAGCATAGAAGCTGTTGCCCTATGAAATGAGAAGGCTACCAAAGTGACTTTGTATGCCAAGGATTTGTGAGTTGGACTTGTGAGCTGGACTTGTGAGCTGGACTGTATCACACAAACGCGATGCCCATGCCGCGTCTCTGTCCCAAGATTTCCCCCAGAGAGTTAAGAGTAGCCCTGAGGGGAAGGATCTATTCAGAACTTCAGCACGCCATGAATCAAGGTGCTCACCGCACGTAGCCACAGAAGCACATTCCATTCTCCCTCCTCTGCCAAAGATTTGCAAACTACTCTGCCAGGAAAGAGAGAATTCACATACATATGCTAAAAACCAACTGTCTGGCTCTCAAGGAGGGCCAATCCACATGTGCAGCAATGAAGTCATCTGCCCTCTCCCTCCTCCCCTGACTCCCCACTCTCTCCTGTCTCCTCCCACAGATTTACCTCCAGCCCAATCAAGGTATTTCTTTTTGTAGCGTAAGAGCCAAAAAACTCCTCCCCTGTGTGCAGGCTTAAGAGGGCAGGCAGCCAGCCAACTCTCTCTCTTGACCCTCCTGAACTCCTCCTGAACTCTGACTCTTTGCATGCCCTCTTTGTGTGCTAGACTGTACAACATTTTTCAAACCCTGGAGATGGGTTCAACGGAGCATATCTAATACGCTGCCCTAGCAGAGTTGCTTATTAGTGGTTTCCTTCCACAGCCCTTTATTGGCTTATTCCATTTTGCTCTGGAGCAAGAGTCTTCGGAGGGTAATTAAAGCTGCAAAACCGAATCCTCTCACAGCGTGGGAAACTGAAGTTGATACAATAAGTAACGAGTAGACTGCCTGATCATTAGCTTTGTGGCAACATTAGAAGGATGGGTAGATATTTGAGTTAAGCATATCTTGTATAGTGCTGCACGCACTTCTGAAGTCTCTCTCAGGGAAGCAGCAGGAGAGAGTGATGGGCTGTTCACATGTACAGAATATCTGGGTACACATTTCCATGCGATTGTACCTGGGTTCATTTTTACAGCTCAGAAGTCTGCATACACCAATTGTACTTGCATTGAATGGAGGGTGTGAATAATTGACACTCTCCTCCACACTTCCTCTACCATCTCTCTCTCTCTCTCTCTCTCTCTCTCTCTCTCTCTCTCTCTCTCTCTCTCTCTCTCTCTCTCTCTCTCTCTCTCTCTCTCTCTTTTTTAAATCCAGAAAGTGGGAAGGGCAGAGGTGGGCAGACAAAATGGGCCCTGTCTCCCTTTTTTGTCTCCCTTTTTAACTATGCAAACAATACATATAAACATATACAAAACAAGTCCAAGATTTGCATTATAGTCCATGGCATGCCGTAATGTTGGGCACACAGAATTCTATCTCAAGGCTTTTAGCATACAGTCCAAATCATTAGCTTGATCTCTAATCATTATTCTTTGATAATGTAAAGATTTACTGTATAGGTCACCATAACTACCTGATCATCCAAAGTCTATAATAAGATTTCCTAACAATTATTAGTTTAACGTCATGATTTCCACTACTTCCAAATACCATTCTTTTTTGTTTTTGTAAGTTCTGATGTCTTTCCATAAAGCAATTATATAGTTCATTTCACATGTGTAAAGTTCACATATATTGACTCAGTAATCCTTACATCAGCCCTATAAGGTGGGTTAATATTATCCCCATTCTAGAGATGGGGGCTAAGTATGAGATAACAGTAGCTTGGAAAAGGCCATCCTCATCATGGAGATATTTGAAGCTGGAATCAAGAGGATCATGTTCAGTGAGGTATACTGTATACTCTTAGTATTGGGCTACACCAGCTCTCATGAATCCTTCAGTGCTAATATGGTACCAAGGGAAACGGGAGACCACAGTGGTTTTATTTGGACTCACCTTTGGTGGTCTAGTGTCCAACACACACACACACACACACACACACACACACACACACACACACACACACACACACACACACACACACACACACACACACACACGATAGAGGCAGTTGCCTTGCAAGCCAAGAGGACGAGGAATTGTCCATGACGCAGGAGTTGGAACCACTCCTCCTGCCACCCTCCATGCTATATGAATGGGTACTTGAGAAAGTAGTGTTTCATTCAATGAACACTGACAGCCAGCACATAATCTGCATGTCTCCCCTTGTTCTCACCAGCCAGCAGTTAGACAGATACAAATTGGCCACAGGACAGTGTATCATCAGCTTAGTCACAGCCTTCCCTACCAGACAGATGGAGGCACTGAGGGTTTGTCTCAATTCAGTAATTTCTTAGAGAAGAGTCTTAAATAATAATAATAATAATAATAATAATAATAATAATAATAATAATAATAATAATAATAATTATTATTATTATTATTATTATCCGATCTGTGCCCTCTTGTGCTTCCAGCTTCAAACTGTATTACTGTATGACAGGGTTGAAGACAACTGCTATCATATTGGAGCATATCTACACTAAGGCAGGCTTCAGATGTTGCAGGTACCTCATGGTGTGAGTAGAAACCATGGCAGATGCAGGAGACAGAGAGAGAGGGAGAGAGAGAGAGAGAATTTTACTAACACACACACACACACACACACACACACACACACACACACACACACACACACACACACACGAGTATTCAAAATTCAAATTCACAATTCTCCATTCAGAAAACCCAGTTGAGTTTCTGCACTCACACTAAAATAAAGTATGCCAGTTCAGTTTGCATAGTTTTGTTTTATTTTGTTTGAAAGTGGCCTATGCTGTTGGAATCTTACAAAGAGTTTTGGTAATTTGATATAGGGTAAGGGACAGAGGACAAGGGGCAGATGTGACCTGGAAACATATAGCAGCTAAATGGGTGTTGGACAGGAGAGGCAGCTGCAACGTCCATGTTTTTTCATTACCAGAAACATTCCATAGTATTATTACATGATGGTCTCACAAACAGAAATGGCTCCCCTGGCTTGGGACATCCTATGTTACACAAACTCTTGCATATTTAAAAAAAATAAAAATAACACCTTACGTCATTGTCATCCCCGCCATTTTTTCAGGAGGTTTATTCTGAATGCCATCAACTCTTTTTTATTGCCCTCCACAACCTCTGTGGGCATGAAAGTCTATCTAACCTTCCGTCTTCATCATGCCCATTCCTCTCATGCAAGTAACTCTGCAAAACAGCTAGGCACATATGCTGAGTTTTTAAACCTGTTGATTCCCACACCAGTCTGGAGCATCAGGATACAGGAAAGAACTTTGACAAATGCTTTTTTATGCCTGTGTAGTATCAAAGAGAACAGTCAACTTAAGAAGAAACCAAACACTTCTTCTATACTAGAGCATACTGATAATATTATGCCGAGTTGGTCCTAACATTTAAAAGTTATCCAGTGAGGAGACTAATTACAGTACTTACATCTCTGTTGGCAGCATGGAGGACATTGTTTCCCCAAGGCACAGCTGACCCATCTGATAGGCAGAATCTTTCTTTTTTAAAACAGATTCTGGAGGGGGGGTATGGCCTTTGGGGCTGGATCAATTTAATATGCTAATTTAGCCCCAAGACAATATTTGAAAGTACTTGCTGTCTTGAAAACATGCTTGCTTGTTTGAAAGTTTGTTGCTAGCTAAACTTCACTGAATGCTAAAGATGCTCCAGCTGTGATGCCTTGTAAGAGTTTAGAGTAGTAGACCATCATCATCTATTTTATCACGTTAGAAAAGGATACATTTTTCAGCCAAGAATGATCATTTTCCAATTGACTAGCTACTATGAAACAAAGTCCATTTGATAATTAATCTAAATACACAATTGATGGCTTATATGACCCTGTGTATGTGACTCTCAAAAGAGGGCTTTTCTATCACTGACAAAGATAGGAGCAGAATGGGGTAGGGTAGGCACTTCATTTACATGTGATGGTTGGGAAAGATCACTACACTGCAGAAAAAGAAAGGTTATGAACTGAAGAATGGAGCTCTCAATTCCCAGTCTGGTGCTTTTCTCTACAGGAGAAGATCATTCTCTTTTCTTAACAGGCTTCTTGGCGTATCTGCACTTTGAACTGTCCATATATCATTTCTAAATTGCTAACGGTGTCAATGTCAATTCGCAGGACTGTTAAATTTCAGGAATCATCCATTTTTCTACCCCATGCCACTTCTTTTCGCTGTTTTTACATAACTTCACTCTCAGCTTGCCCTCTAATCAAATAAGCCCACACAGTGCTTTCATTATTTTTATTGTCTACCTGATTATCTGTGTTCCAACACAGACTGATTGCTGAGAGCTTTCCTAATGTCATCTCTAAGTTGTTCCCCTGGCCCCAAACCTCTTGTGGCCTAATCCAATGCTGTCTGGGTTCCGGTGTAACGCGCATTGTGCTGGCAGAAGCTGCTTTATGGCAGTCACAAAGCAGTCTCCGACAGTGCATGTTGCCAGGCCAACAGCCTCCTGCACTCTGGTGGACGGCCAAAGACCTGCCAGAGCAGGTAAGGCCACACAGAGGCTGGGATGGGGTGGGAGAGGTTGGACTGGGGGATATGGTGGGTGGAATGAGGTGGTGATGGGGGCAGGGAGGAGGGTGGATCAGGCCCAGAAGGGGGTGCGTTCAGCGGTGGTGTCATATGTCAAATCCTGACCCTCTTCTTGGGCCTGAACTGCCTTCCCGGGTCAATGCGGACCTGTGTCAGCTATAGAACTGGCACAGGTCCTAGTTGACCTACTGGGCCCACAAGGGCTTACCTTGGGGCAATGGAAAAATGTTCCCATACCCTGAGGAGGCCTCCCAAGGCCAAACTCCTGCACGTTGCCTTCGCCACACTGAATGGCTCCGACGGCGAGGGGACAGGGCTACCTTGTACCGGGGAGTAAACGGGGGCTAGGACGGCGTGGAACTTATGGTACTGCCCCCGCTGTAGCAACGCCTCTGCCCCTGAGATCTTCAGAGAGGGCCCTTCTGCGTGTGCCAAGAGGAGGATGATGAGAAGTAGGGCCTTCTCTGTGGTGTTGCCGCACTTGTGGAATTATCTCCCTTGTGATTTAAGTACCGCCTTGTCCCTTGAGGCATTCCAGTGTATAGTAAAACCTTTTTTGTTTTGGTTGGTGTTTGGGTTGTAATTCTCCTGCCCGTTGCCTTCACCGCACTGAATGGCTCCGACGGCGAGGGGGCGGGGCTACCTTGTACCGGGGAGTAAACGGGGACTAGGACAGTGCGGAACTTACTGTACCGCCCCCACCATAGTGACGCCCCTGCTCAGGGGGTGAGCTGGCACATATAGGAAGAGGAAGTCCTTCAAGTACCCTGGTTCTAAGCCATAAAGGGCTTTAAAGGTCACAGCCAGCACCTTGAATTGGGCCTAGAAATGAACTGGCAGCCAGTGCAGCCACTGGAGTAGCAATCTGATAGAATCGAGCTGCCAACAAGTCAACAGCCCAGTCCTTTTTCCCTGCTGTAGCACACAGCTACACCAAAACAGGCTGCACTGCATGCCGTGGGGGGAGGCCTTGGGAGAGGAAAAGGAAAGTATTTCCCCTTATCCCTACATAAGCCCCTTGACAGCCAATGGGTCTCCTTGGGCCTGTGCCAGCTCTTTAGTTGGCGCAAGTCTGACACTGCAATCCTAACCAACCTTCCAGCGCCGGTGTAGCCATGCCAACAGGGCGCACACTGCATTTTGCAGTGCAGGGGCAGTCATGGAGGCCTCTTCAAGGTGAGGGAACATTTGTTCCCTTACCTTGGGACTGCATTATGGCTGCACTGGCCCTGGAAAGTTGGTTAGGATTGCGCTGTGAGGAGATTAACAGGGCATTTCAGCTCAGTCCAAAGGGAATAGCATCTGGCACAAGTCGTCCACACTAGATGCTACCCCCCCTGCCTCCGACACAACCCCGGCCATCCCCCGGGGTTCTGCCCCATCCTCCCACCCCACCTTGTTCCACTCATCCCGCCTACTTACCAGCATCAGCGGGGCTCCTCTTCGCCACCACCGCATGCAGGATCCTCCCCTCTGTCTGTGACGGTGTGGAAGCACGCAATTCTGCACGCTTCTGGAGTGGCTTTCACAATGCTATAAAGCATCAATAGCCACTGGAACACCAGTTCTGGTAGGGAAGCTGCATATTAGGATTGGTCCGTAAATGTTAAAAGTGCCTGTTAGACACTGTTGATATGAACAGTACTTTGTTCAAGATATGCCTTTTACTTTTCTTTCCATATCTCTAGTGTATTTTTCTAATTTTTCATTTTTGATCTCTCTCTGTTTTCAGTCATTTCTATTCAGATGACTACATAGATGAAGATACTAGGTTTCGAGTACGATATGTATCTGTCCGGGTTCGGCGGACACTCGCCCAATCGCGGCGGCGGCTGGGCCGACGGCCGGACGAGCCGCCGAACCCGGACTCCGGCTACGCCCCCTTGCAACCCGGGCCGGAGCCCCGGGGTCGCGAGGCGCTTGGCCGAGCACTGACGCCGCTCGGCCGACGACCGGGCGAGCGCCAGAGCCCGGACCGCGGCCCCGCCCCCTTGAGGCCCGCGCCGCAACGCTGGGGCCGACAGGCGATCTGCGCAACGCCCGGCATGGCCGGCAACGACTCCCCAGCCCCGCCAGCAACCCCACACCCGACCCAGCCACCCCAGCTCAGCGATACTTACCGGACGATCCCGACACGGCTGGCATCCAGCGAAGAGAAGGCACAGCAGCTCCAGCAGGCGGCGGATCTAGGGGAGAGAAACCAGGAGGTTGGAATCACGACCAACCGATCACGACGGGGGCGTCCCGCCCTGGCCGCGCTCGGCCACGCCCCAGACAACAGAGACTGCCTAACGAAAGCAGCTGCAAGCCCTTAGTGGCAAGCAGCACGGACGGCGCGGATTGGCCCCCAGGCATTCCAGGAAGCCCAGCCTCCTCCCTTCTCTCCCTATTTAGTTTCCCCTGGGCCAGTGATGAGGAGGCTAGGCAGAGCGTGCCAGAGCCTCACGAGCGCTGACCGGTGTGTCACAATCCTACCAGCTGACCCACCCCAAGGAGCGGTGCTGCAAGGTGTCCAGAACCTGCACCCTCCTATACCCTCTGAGGCCCTTCCCCCTCCCCTTTCCCTTCCCCGTCCTGTGCTCATTCCTACAGTGCTCATCGCGGAGCAGGCGCGCTGGACTCCTCGGAGTCAGCCAGCGGAGGATCGGAAGAAGACAAGGCGTTCCAAACCCCGCCGTGGGCATCACCCGTTAGGAGACCCCAACAGTATCTAGATATTTAAACATTCAGAAAGACTGTCTCTCTAGATATTGTACATTTGGGCAAGCAACCCCCAAAATAGCATCAAATAAAACCATAGAATCATCACACCAGAACAGATGTTTGGGTAGAGATTTATCAGGTCGTGGAAGTTGTGGTAGGGATAAATGAGCCACAGTCATGGCCCAGGGCCTGGGTAACAGAATAATATTAGGAAGGAATAGTGAATAATTCTAGGGAGTACGGCAAGGCTGTATATTGTCACCCTGCTTATTTAACTTATATGCAGAGTACATTATGAGAAATGCAGGGCTGAATGAATTGCAAGCCGGAATCAAGATTGCCGGGAGAAACATCAACAACCTCAGATATGCAGACGATACCACCCTAATGGCAGAAAGTGAAGAAGAACTAAAGAGCCTCTTGATGAGAGTGAAAGAGGAGAGTGCAAAAGTTGGCTTGAAACTCAACATTAATAAAACTAAGATCATGGCATCTGGTCCCATCAATTCCTGGCAAATAGAAGGGACAGAAATGGAAGCAGTAACAGATTTTACTTTTTTTGGGTTCCAAGATCACTGCAGACGGAGACAGCAGCCATGAAATTAAAAGACGCTTACTCCTTGGAAGGAAAGCTATGGCAAATTTAGATAGCATAGTAAAAAGCAGAGATATCACCATACCAACAAAAGTTCGTATAGTCAGGGCGATGGTGTTCCCAGTAGCAATGTATGGTTGCGAGAGTTGGACCATAAGGAAGGCTGAGCGCCGAAGAATAGATGCTTTTGAACTGTGGTGCTGGAGAAGACTCCTGAGAGTCCCTTGGACTGCTAGGAGATCAAATCAGTCAATCCTAAATGAAATCAACCCTGACTGTTCCCTGGAAGGACAGGTACTAAGGCTGAAACTCAAATATTTTGGACACCTAATGCGAAGAGAGAACTCTGTGGAGAAGACTCTGATGCTGGGAAAAATTGAAGGCAAAAGGAGAAGGGGAAGGCGAAGGATGAGATGGTTAGACAGCATCACCGATGCAACGAACATGAAAATGAGCGAACTCAGGAAGATAGTGGAGGATAGGAAGGCCTGGCGGGATATGGTTCATGGGATCACGAAGGGTCGGACACGACTTAACGACTGAACAAAGTGAATAATTCTGTTTGATGTAGTTGCATTTCAAGGGAAATTGCTATACTCTTCTCCCCCCCACACACTTTGAAAACATGTAAGCTAAAAGCATTTTTCCTCACTTTGGGAATGATCTATATACCTTGAACTTAGCATGAATATGAAGAAACACAAACCCTGACAACCCTGGCAGGCTTTCATAAAGTACTTGCTGACCAGACAACAATACAACACATGGCAGAAAAATAATGCTGAATGTCAGCTGTACCTTCTGTGAGCTATTATTTACCGGTTAATAACAGGGCAGCCCTGTTCTCCAAATTGATAGCCCTAGACAGCTTGGTGCTGCCTAGGCAGACAAATTCTAAAATACGTTTTTCTTTTCACTTTGCCTTGTTGGCAATTGGAGTTTAACTTCCTACTGCAATCTGCTTTTTGTTTTCTCCTATGGTTAAATAAATGTAAAAAAGAAAAGAAAAAAAAGAAAACCCAAAAGGAATTTAGATTCTGCAAAACTTTAATATCATACCCAAAGAACAAATTTTCCCTGGTCTACTTTGCCCCAGGCCTGACATTTCAACCCAACTTCTCATCTGTAAAAAGGATACACTCCAGTTATATTGTCTGTATGAGTGCATGGTATTTTCAGTGCAGCACTTTGATCATTCTTTATTTTCTATATTTGCATAAAAGTTATAGCTATGGTCCTGCTCATGGCTAGAAATGGTCCTATGGGTCCAGAGATTTCACAAAGACAATCTGTTCATGTTGTGTGCTAAATAATGCAGCGATTCAAAGTCAATACAGTACAGTACTTTATGGAACTGCATCTCTAGGTGATATGTTCCAGACATGCTAATAAAGTTCTGCAGTTTTAAAGCTCCATTTGGTGACTGCCCTATTCTGTCATATTTCAATGTAATAGTCAACAACTGGTATTAAAACACCTCTGGTTTTAAAGATTTAATTGTTACGGGCATCATAGCCATGTACAAAAAACAGACTTGAATAAAAACAAATAAAATCCTACTTGCGTCTTCTGTTTCTTTCAGTTTCAACAAGACAGATAAAATTCTATTAAAATCCAAAGTCCAAAGTTCTAAATTCCAACGTTTCGTTTCCTAATTCCTGGAAACATTGTCTAGGAAAACAATCTAAAGGATTTAATCTATAATCCAAAGCCCAATTGGATTTTAATAGAATTTTATCTGTCTTGTTGAAACTGAAAGAAACAGAAGACGCAAGTAGGATTTTATTTGTTTTTATTCAAGTCTGTTTTTTGTACATGGCTATGATGCCCGTAACAATTAAATCTTTAAAACTGATTGCTGGCCATGAAAGCTTTCATGCTAAAACACCTCTGGTTAATTACCTGCTTGTTCTATTGTTTTGCAATTTTCCAGAAGCTTTCTTTCTGGTCTTCTGAGTGATTTCAGTAGACTTGCCGTCTTTGGAACAAGGATTTCCTAAATCACATAATTAGGAACCTAGCTTACAGTTGCCCTTTCAGTGTTCTGACCCCTTGATCTGTAACATTCATATGTCTAAAATGCACAGGTGCAGACTAGCTAGTTTTCTTCCCCAAATATTTAACCTCCTCAAGACCCAAACCTTAAGCCTTTGGAGGAAACTAAGAGACCTGACAAGTCTATAAGGTAGCAATTACCATACTCAAGTAGCATAAACTATGGTTAGTATAGGGTAGCAGTGCCCAGCAAAGTGTACAAAACAGAGACGGTTCATGAAGGTCTGGACATGAGTGGAGCAGATTTTTCTAGCACATGTTCACTGGTGTCACTACAGGGGGGGTGGAGCTGTAAGTTCTGCTGAAATCGGAGCCTCCCTTACACGGAGCAATGAAGCAGCCCCACCCCCTCACCTTCGGAGCCTTTCAGGGAAGCGAAAGCAATGCACAGGGAGTCTCCTGCACGTTGCTTTCGCTTCCCTGAAAGGCTCTGAAGGTGAGGGGGCGGGGCTGCTTCATTGCTCCGTGTAAGGGAGGCTCTGATTTCAGCAGAACTTACAGCTCCGCCGCCCCTATAGTGACGCCAGTGCACATGTTCACAAGGCTTCCAGCCAGTTGGAAAACTGATCAGAGTAAGAACGCAATCCTGGGTAAATCCGGAACGGCGGAGCGAGCGCTCCACTGTTCCAAGTCGTCGCAAATGTGCCGTAAAACACATTTGCGATGACTGTGGAGTAAGGGAAGCCGGCGCAAGCCCGGCCTTCACTCTGATGCCAGACCGAGGATGCAGCCGCCAGAGGAAGGTAAGCGCTACCGCCGGCGGCTGTGTGGGTGGTCCAGCGGGTGGGGGAGGGGTGGCCATTAGCCTAGCCGGCCCGGGACGGGGCGGGGGATGGGGCCCATCATATCCCTGTCCCCGCCGGGCCGACTAGGCCGTTACACGGCCTCCTCCAACTCTGGTAGAAAATCCAAGGAGGCCCATCGGGCCGGCCTCGGTTTACACCCAGGGAAGGGGATGAGTATCCCCTTCCCTGAGCAGACTTCCGGCCCGGAGCGTGGCAGGCAGTCTCGGACACAGGATCCAGTGGGCGGCCCTGGGCCGCCGGCCAGATCCTTACACAGGATTGCACTGTTAATCATGGCCTGGAGGACCAGCAAAGGATGGGAAGGTGTGATTACTCATCATAAAACTTCTATGTTGATTGAACTTCTATGACATTTTTACTTGAAGAATTGACATTCTGACCCAGCGGGGGACCAAACCTGACAGTACCTGAAAAGGCTGAAAATTATGATCCATCTACATTGAATTATATCACAGGACCACAGTTATACTGAAGAGTTAAACTAGGTGAGAGGCTAGTAGATCCATGATTGGATAACCCACAATTTCTTAGTTCAAAGCAGCCATGCTCTCCTTCCTCCCACCAAATCAGATCAGGGGAGTGACACTAGGAGATGGGGTATTAATTTATGTCTGCCCCATACTCATTTCCTGATATAAATCCCTCCACAGCTGCTTTGAACTAACCCTCCCCCCAAACACCGGAGATCTAATCACAGAACTCTTTGTGTTTCGTCTTCTTTGTCCTCCATTTCACTTACTTCGGTTTCTTGAAAAATATGTATGGGTTGTATCTGCAAAGTTTCAGAAACCAAAAAAGAGGTTTAGACAGAGATTCCAGTGGTCAACTGTGGGGCATCAATGCCTGTACAATTCTCTTCCCCATTCCTAGTACTAACCAATACTGTGTCATGGTCCTTGTGCAAAACAATCTGAATTAAAAAAACAAAATCTTGCACTCATACTCATATTTACTCATACTCAAAAGTACATTATAAAGTTGCCCAATAGTACTAGTTCAAGGCACAGAATATAAGTTTCTTGATGTAAGATTTCTGTACACACACCCAGTCATGCAGAATTGACAGACATAGCCACAGCTTTAGAGAGGCTCTTGCTTAGCTTTGTCATATCATTGTAACAAAAGTTATTATCTAATGCATATGAAGCATGGACTGATGTATCCAGAATGATATTTAAGGAAATATGATGTGTTCCTAGCTCAGCGATGTTTCTTGATGTGTGCTGCACTATTGCACTTGCCCTGCAATCTTGGATAGCTTTTTCAAGGGTCTGTTTATGCCTCTGCCTGGAATTCATTGTCAAGGGAAAGTAATTTTTACTGCAAGTCATCATGAGTGATGTAGCACTTCATCAGTTTGGGAGACATAAATGTTGAGAGATGCAAACATTGAAAGAACAATGCAGGCTCTACAGCCCATCTCCACAAAACAGTGCAAGAGTATAGCAATTCATTTAAATAATGAAACTATTCCCAAGAGAGGTCAGTGATATGGACACTCACTGCAGGGTACATCAAAAAAGAGAGTCATTATGGTTCTCAAGTTGGTGTGTCTTCCAGTTGCTTCAACATTAATTTTTGAAAGCAGAAAGGAAGCAGTATATGTGTGTCAGTTAATGTTTCAATGAAAACAGGACATTGTCCTAAATGGTTTCTGGAATCCAAGACAGTCTGACCATGTATAACTAGCTCCATTGCTGATTAGTTCTTACCCAAGCCCCCCAAATTCAACCCTGCTGTATAGACTACAAAAATCTCTAGGCAGAACTTTTCCTTTGTCTTCTACCAGTTGCTGTGCCTGTCATCCTTGTACATATCACTTTGCAAAGTCTAGCTGCAAAAGCTGACAGTTCTCTGGAACATGGGGGTCATAAGTACTTTCAGACATTACCTTAACTAGGTAAAGGTGACCCCTGACAATTAAGTCCAGTCGTGTCCAACTCTAGGGTGTGGTGCTCATTCTCATTTCAAAGCCGAAGAGCCAGCGTTGTCCGAAGATGCCTCCGGTCATGTGGCCGGCATGACTCTCCTTGCCGCAGTGCATAGCGTGCGGCTGGAACACGGAGCGCATTATACTAATGTACATTTTGGGACCCCACATTTCCCTGAACCATAAAACGTTTGTCATTTTCGACAGGCATGTTGCTAGGACATATGCTACGATACAATGCCTACTCTTAATATATTATACTGTATAAACTTGGGCAATAATCCTAAACTTAGACATGTTGCTTGACTCTAAGCATCAAGGCAGAACATTGCTCCAGCAAACATTGTGTATTTTATTGGTTTCTTCTTGTAACTGGAGGACACAGGACACCAAACCAGTTCTAGGAGTCAATCACAACAGAAAGATACATATATATCAGGCTTACACAGCTCAGAACTCCTACTACTTGGAGGCTAGAGTAGTTGGAGGGATCCTGGGGAATGCCCCTCGGCAAGAGTACCATCATGAAACATTGACAGCGCAATCCTGTGTAACCTTGCACCAGTGTAACAGTAGATGCACCAGTGTAAGTGCACTTATGCCAGTGTAAGTGCACTTACACCGGTGCATCTGCTGTTACACCGGTGCAAGGTTACACAGGATTGTGCTGTGTATCCTGGAAACTTCCTTGCTCAGCCAGCCTCCAGTCTTGTCCCAGGTGTGCCTCTCTCTCCCAGTTAGGTTCTTGAAGCTGGCACGTTTTGTTTCTCTCTGCACCTGTGGGTGCTGAAAGGAGACCATTAGTTCTGTGGCTGCACAACTGTTATCATCCCATATCCAACATGCTCCCCCCCCTTTCACCAAGACTTCCAAACCCCAGATTCAAGGTTCTAATTCTCAAAAAGAACCTTTAAAAGATCATAGGATTAAAAAAAAAAAAACCCTCTACCCTCCCCAAGAAATTCAAAGACCACTGAGCAGAGCCCCACCATATTTCCAGGGCCCATTATGGCCACAAAGCTCAATATTATTACAGCCATATATAACTGATGTGAAATATTACAGCCACGTATTTATTACAGCCATATACTGTATAACTGATGTGAAGTATTTCACAAGGTAAAACAACACTGATGAAATACCACTGGTGTCACTATCAGCACAGACAACTGTTTACCAAGTGATACGTTTCCACAGCAGAACTACAGCCACATGGTACAGGTCACCTGTAGGTTCTACCTGTAAGTGAGGAAAAAAATGACTATGTATTTACACCAGACCAGTGCAATCATGTCTTCCTGCTTGGTTATAAAATAAACTCCCTGGCGGATGCTCCACTACTTTTGTAGTGGTAGAGCGGCGCTGGCCTCAGCGTTGAAGCTGCCTACTCACCGGGTGCCACAAATGTGCCTTATGGCACATTAGCACCACCCCTGGACCAGTAGAGTGCTGCTCCGCCAGTCTACTTTCTACACAGGATTGTGCCGTTAGGGTGCTTCCTCCACCTCCCTTTTCTGAATTTAAGAAATAAGGGCCATGCCTGAGAGTTACACATGATCTGTGATCTGATCCCCATCATCAACATCCCTGATTTTAATCAGCCTGAAAACCAAAAGAAACAGACGTGTGAGTTGAAGAGTGACGAATAGTAGCAGTACACTACTTTCACGTTTAGCCTGCTTGTTGCTCGGGTCAAGATGTTTTTCCTTGCACTGCTAAGGAGGTTCTTCATTTTGAAAATGAGAAGCACTGGCACTTCAAGCATGCTTGGAAGTCGTATTCTCTGACCTGAAAGCCCTTCAGAAAGTGATGTTGGCTCCTCAGAGGTGAGAGCAAGTCACTTTGTACATACTCCAAGATGATGTTATTATTTTCTTAATAACCTGAATGTGCTAGGGCTGGGCCCTGGTGTTTAAAATAGTTTTCTGACTAAGCCCTGGTGATAAGTGAAGCAGGACTTTAATTTGTTTTCTGTCACATCTGCAAAGCAACAAAACATGACCCTCCTCTCAGTGACTCTCAAAGAGAAGCTATTTACTATTTATACTCGTTCAGTTACAGCCCAATCCTACCTAACTTTCTGCCCAGCGGTCCAGCGAGGCTGGTGCAGGCAGCGCTTCATCCTGAGCAGGAAACGGGAGCTGGGAGGTCACCTCGAACTCGAGGAAATTGAACTTTCGTTCCCTTACCCTTGGTAAAACCCCAGCCTCTGCTACGGGTCTCCTCAGATCTGTGCCCACTTTTTGGCAGTGCAAATCTGGGAGCTCCATGTAGGGAGAACTAGCCAGGCAAGGGGGATAGGATTCAGAGCACACCAATGATCCTGCCCCCTATCTCATGTCTGGTCTGACCACCCCCCACTTCCATCACTGGTGAAGAATGGCTGATTTATAGCAGTTTTTAAATTTTGCTTTGAACCAGATGCCTTTGTGCTGTTTGCAACCTCCTCCCCCCCCCCAACATATTTTAAATTTATTTTTTGGGCTGTTTAGATTACATCAACAGTTCAAGATTGTCAGTGGGCTTAAGGAAATTCATTATGTGTTTTTAAGTTATGAAGCTCTAAAGACCCTGTTTTAAATCACTATTTAATTAACAGTGCAATCCTATCCAACTTACACCACCGGTGTAACCAGTGGCGTTTTAACGCCTTCCGGCGCCCGGGGGGGCGGGGGCTGGAGCGCCCCGTTGCGCCAGAGCGCGGCTGCCGCCCCCCCCCCGGAAACGGCCCGTCACCGGCTTCCGGAGACGCTTTTCTCCGAAGCTGGGAAGCCCTCCTCCTTGCGACCGCCCATTTCGGCGGTCGAGGGCTTTGTGAGCCGGCCGAACGCGTCTCCCGCTTTTTATTGGGTTTTTATTTGGGTCGCAAGGAGGAGGGCTTCCCGGCTTCGGAGAAAAGCGTCTCCGGAAGCCGGTGATGGGCCGAGTGGGCGCGCTGCTTCCCGGGGGCTTGGCAGCCGGGCTCCAGCACCACGCCCCCCGGAAGCACCGTGTTCACTCCGCACCTGAGGCGCAGCACACCAGCACCCCCGGCGTAAGAACGCCTCTGGGTGTAACCAGTGGTGCAGTGAGAACGGGAGGCCCCAGGATGGAAAGGGGATTCAAATCCCCTTTGAATCCCTCTTTGGAGGGGATTTGAATCCCGTTTCCATTCTGGAGCCTCCCGTTCTCGCTGCATTGCTGGTTACACCAGTGGTGTAAGTTGGCTAGGATTGTGCTGTAAGAGTGCCACCTTGCAACTCATGACAAACTGAAGCTGACCTGGTGGAAGAAGGTTCCCCAAACAAAAAATGGCTGTCAGTGAAGTGAGTGAGCAGTAGCAGCGTGCACTGGCAGATGGGGAAGGGGAACTACTGCATCTGTGTTTGTGTTATGTGCTCTGTGCCTCCTTATATGGTATGCTGCAGTACACTGCATCTGTGTTGCATGTTGCTGCATGTGTTTGTATATGACAGGGGTGACCAAACTTGCTTAATGCAAGAGCCTCATACAATAAACTTCAGATGTTTGAGAGAGACAATATTTAAATTCTTAAATATATTTACTCACCATGAACATTAAACTTATGTTTTAATCCAGTAGACTCTCAGTTTATACCTGGTAAATAATTATAAAGCTTGAAAATTTCTTATTTACCTTTTACATTAAATTGTGATGCAAAAAGGAGCTCAGCCATCATATTCCTGAGAGCCGCACATTATACGTCAAAGAGCCGCATGTGGCTTAGGAGCCACAGTTTGGCCACCCCTGGTATGATATACTGTGTATGTTTTGTGTATAGCATGCTACTGGATGTTCTGTATGATGTACAATGTGTTTTTGGACAATAATTACACAGGCCTGTCAAAAAAACATTTTTCAAAATGTATGGTGGTTTTATATGAATTTGGGGCACTGATTCCAAAAAATGGCATTGGTTTTGCCCTATCACATCTAGTTTTGGGGGTATGGCATCGCCACCTCATAATGCGAGTCAAGCAGCTTTGTCATGAGGAAGCTATGGTGTCGGATTCCTCACAAGGAAACTGCTTGACTCACATTTTTTGAACCAGCGCCCCAAATATACCCAAGTATACAGTAGGTATCACCTTTAAGAAAGCAAAATGTGCACAGGCTTGTGTTATATGTTGTGTGTTTGCGTGTGGGCATGTGAATTTGTGTGTGACATGCTTGACATGCAGCGCAATCCTATCCAACTTACACCACCGATGTAACCCGTGGGGGATTGCAGCGTGGGAGGCTTTGGAGGGGAGGGGAGATTTAAATCCCCTTTGAATCCCCATTCAGAGGGGATTTGAATCCCCTTTCCGTTCTGGGGCTTCCCATTCTTGCTGCGCCGCTGGTTACACCAGTGGTGTAAGTTGGCTAGGATTGCGCTGATGATGTGGTACATTGTCACCATAGTTGCATGCATGTGGCAACTGTGTGGCATGTTGCAGTGCCCATTTGCATGTGGCATGTTCTGGTATGTATGCGGTGTATGGGTGTGTGTGCAGCACTTATTTGTGTGCAGCATGCATACAGCGTATGGTGACAACATGTGTCTGACTGTTGTGACACCCATATGTGGTGGTAGGCAATATGTAATTCCTTAATGAGGAATGAGTTTGAATGCAGGAGATGCCTGTTTAGACCGGGGTGGTTTTACCTGTGTGCTCTGCCCTGCTGGCAATAGTGCCTTAGTTGTTGCTGGACATTTACTAGACATTTACTATAGTAGGTGGCATTTGGGGGAAGCACAATGCCTTGTAGAGATGTATCAGACACAGTATTCATCAGGTGCATCTCAAGCAAGTGATTGTGAAAGCATCACCTCTTGAATTCCTACCTGCATAAATCCCTTCCCAGCCCAACTTTGAGCTACACGTATGGAGCCTAATTTGTAGTCAATATCATACAGTACATAAAACTGTCCAAAGACTTTACTGCTTACATGGCATGGAATCTATAGTGACCACTTTAAATTGGTGTGCTTGAACACTGAAAGCGCCTTAAACATTATTTTAAACCAAAGGTCTTTGGATGCTTGGACGAAGTAGAGTGTTTGTACAATATAAGCCAAAGGCTACAATAATATGGATGCTTACTTGGGAGTAAGCCCAACTGAACTCATTCATATTTACTTCCAAGTAACCATGCATAGGATCAGGCTGTAAGAGAAGTTAAACTTTTTTGGGAATTGAGTGACAAAAGAACCCAATCCTATCCAACCTTCCAGCACCGATGCAGCCCACAATTTAACCCCAAAGGGAACAAATGTTCCTTTACCTTGAGGAGGCCTCCATGACTCCTCCCCTCCCACTGCAGGATGCAGCGCACGCCCTGTTGGCATGATGATGTATCAGCGCTGGAAAGTTGGATAGGATTGGACCCAAAGTCACCAGAATACTACTTTCTGCAGTCCCTTTTATTTCTCTGGCAGGATCTCAGACCTCCCACTGCTTAACTGATGCAACTGATGCATCTAGAAAAGAAAGACACAGCTCTCAGGGACACTTCAGTCAGTCTGGGAAGAAAGAGTGTGAAATGTTATTGTAATAGAAACTTTTCTAAGCAACATGCAAATCGGCAAAGTAATAACTTCCCTTCTCTCTAGAGTCCCCCACGTTCTCAGCAGATGCTAAAATGCCATTGGGAACTATGAATCCATTTTATAGGCATTATTTTAATTTATATTTTACAGGAGTTATAGGGCTTGGGAATATCTTCTTCATGGCTGGTAATACTTTACAGAGAAGCCCCACCATGCAAGAGATGTTCCAATAAGCTTGAGTAATATATTTTAAAAGTGCAGTGCGGAGACTAGAGGGAGATATTGCAAATTATGGGAAACTGCTGTGGTGATTGAAACGATTGACGCTGATGTGGTCTCCAGCTGTGCCCTATCTTTGGAACTCTTTTCCAGTGCAATCCTGTCAAAGTTTACCTCGGTGGAACTATAGTTCCACCGGAGTAAGGTGTCACAAATGTGTCATAAGGCACGTTTGTGGCGCCATGAGAGTAAGCGGTGCTGGTGCTGAGGCCAGCGCCGCTCACTCCACTGCCGGGCCACCAGACGAAGGCAAGTCCTGTGCCAGGCAGCGGGAGGGTGTGGGGAGGGTGACAGGGGAGCAGAGGCGTTGTCAGTGAGGGGGCCTTGGGGCAGTGGGCCCCCGGGCAGCAGGATTAGGTCCCAGGCGGCAGGCAGGCGAGGGGATGTCACGGCAGACGGCGGAGGCACGAATCGTCCCGTTCATCGGGGTGAGCAAGGAGCATCGGCGGCATTTGGCCCTCCCACCCGCCCTGAGCCTCGGTATGGTGCATAATGGCTGCAACCGTTATGTCACTTTCGGCGTGGGGGGTGCGGTCATAGAATCGCCACTACAGGGGAGGGGGTGATTGGCCAGCCAGTCCTGGGACAGGGGCGGAGATATCGGCAGTGTGCTCTGCCGATATCCTAACCCCTGTCCCAGGCCTGGCCAGCCTTAAACGGTCTCCCGAGATTTGCACCGGCCATTTTGCCAGCGCACATCTGAGGAGGCCCATTGGGCCTGCTGGGGCTCTCCCCGGGGGAAAGGGACAAACGTCCCTTTTCCCTGAGGTGTGCCCCAGCTCCGCCAGCATGGGCTCAATCCCATGCAGAATTCAGCGCAGCGCAGTTTGCGTGCTACAGCTGATCTTACGCTGGATTGGGCTGCCCCTCAGGACACACTCACTACAAATCAAATCAATATTAAAAAAACAGGAATATATAGCTGGATATGCGTTTCTGTTTTAGCCAAGGATCTGTTACTTCTCTTGCGATTACAATACTCAGTATTAAAAGTCTCGGATGTGAGAACTGGGAGCACATCCTTCAGTTTTCTCTCTCATTCTCACTCTCTTCATCAACCTGTCAGTAGTAGTTTTGTCCCATGGGAAGAGCTCCTGCTAGGTAATAAAATACCTGAGTTCTTGAATACCCTTCTGAGATGAAAGGGGTGTATTAAATGTGGACTGCAAATGATTCTTCTTAATATAAGGATGCTACAAAAAGGAATGTACATAGAAAAAAGGTAACACATTACGGTTTTAAACCCTCTTGCTTAATTCTCATGTCTGTTTTTATGTCATTTCATGACAGGACAAAAGGGAAAAAATTCTCTCCCTTCTTTGCAGTCTGAAAGATCATCATGCAGTAATACTGTTTTCCTGTTTGCTCTCAATGCCATCGCAATGTGTTCTGAACAGCTCGGTTTGCCAGTGCGTTGCGCACTTAAATTTGGCTGCTGGAAGAATTCCTCTGCCTCCATATTCCCTCCTTCAACCTTTTGTCTGATAGTTGCAAATTGACTAGAATTTGGAATGCACTTATTTCTGAAACACCTTGCATTGAAAGAGGCATCATCTCTGCCACAGGCGTGAAAGACTCCTAAAAATAGACCCGGGAGATGCGATGAGGAATGGCAGTATGCCAGAGGAAATACCCACGTTGTGTTATTGACTGTCTCTCTGTCCTGCCTCCTCAGCGGCACTCCACTGAAAGGGCACCTCCAGTCTCATGTCACACATTAAGGGAGTGAATCATGTTTGGAGAAGACAACCCCCTAGACTCCAAGTCTCCATTTTAATAACCGTCTTGCTATTGCTCTCTGCTGGAGTCTCCAGCACCTGGGGTCATCCAGCTCAGAGCAGAATGAACCCACTTTTTCTCTTTTCTTTTTAATTTCTTCATCTTCCCCATAAAAAGGAAAGTTTGTGAGAATGTGCTGAGTCACAATTTATTGACATAGTATTCTCATGATGATGACAGTTTTACAGAATTAACTCTATAATTAATTAGTTTGAAGAAAATCAATGAGAAGTTGAGTGTCATGTGAGAAGCTGGTGACAATTAACTTGAATGGATTAATTATTGGAGAGGCAACAGTCGTGCCACCCAGCATATACTGTATATTCAGCAAGTGTGCGCATGTTGACCTCCATCAGTAGGGGAAGTGGGTCTGTAGCTTCAGGGCTGGTCGCTGGTGGGTTGCTTTCACCTACTTTGGCAGGACTTCTGTTTAGCTGCTTCTTTTCCTGTCTTCTTGTTTCTGCCTTTGTAATAATGTTTGCAGTTTTTACTTTGTCCCAGGAAAGTTCTTCACAAAAACCAGTTTGCTGTATGTGGGACTGCGTTAATCCCTCAGCTCCACTAACAGTAATGCCATGCCAGGGTCCAAAATCTAAGCGTTCTCCCCATCCCTTCAACATCCATATGATGAAAATGTCTGCAGCCCACATAACAAAATACATTAAGTAAATAAAATGCAAACTTTTATTTTCTACATTTGGATGCCATTGAGTTATCTGGTCTGCATTGAGAGTTCAGACTGTCATCATGAGGAAGCAACTGAGGTCTCAATACACACAAACCCTACATATTTTTTTTCACAGCTGGTTAGCTAATACAATACCATGCAGTTGTACGCGTGCGCCGGCACCGCCAATCCCGCCCCCTCCCAGGCCTGATCTGCCTACCCAGCCCCATCGCTGCCCTCCCCCTGCCCCATTCAACCCCTCCCTGCCCTCCTCCCACCCTGTTCTGCCCCCTGCACAGGACTTGCGTGCTCCGATGGGTGTCCCTGCAGCCACTGGCATCAGCTGGAAGGCTTTCGCCTTCCTGCTGGCGCGCTCAGAACTTGCGCTGTCACAAAGCACTTTCTGGTGTTTTTGCGACAGTGTGCACTGGTAGAACAGGTGTTCCGCTGGCACGTCTTTTAGACAGGATTTGCCATTACTGTATTTAGTTTTTCCTTCATTATTATTCATTTGAATAATACAATACAAAATGTATTTATTAAATAATGTATTATCTGTACTATTGTTTAAGTAACCCAATAAACCCCTAATATGTTGGTCATAAGGAATAAATCACAATGGCTGCTCCTGCCCACCGCAGGATGCAGTGCATGCCCCATTGGCACAGCTGCATCACCGCTGGAAAGTTGGATAGGATTGGGCCCTTAATGTCATAATCAGTTTGACCCATGATGAGGGACCTCCTGTGTGTGAATTAAAAAGTTGTCCTGTTTGATGCTGAGAAGGGTGCACAGATTGGACAAGCTGTTAAATATGAGAGACAGTCTGGCCCTCCAATAATTTTAAGTCCCCTTTAGTATTTGTACAATCTGGGAAAAATTATTGTGAGATGGCATTAATGCCCCTGGCACTCAGGCAGGGGTGGGGAAATGGGTGTGGCTGTATTTTCCATCCCTCATGTGGAATTCTCAACTGAAGCAGATGCGCTTCAATGTAAGTAAGGGTAAAGTGATGCACATTGGGGCAAGAAATCAAAACTTCACATACGCGCTCATGGGTTCTGAGCTGTCTGTGACGGATCAGGAGAGAGATCCTGGGGTGCTGGTGGACAGGTCGATGAAAGTGTCGACCCAGTATGCAACGGCTGTGTAGAAGGCCAATTCCATGCTTGGGATCATTAAAAAAGGGATTGAGAATAAAAGCCAATATTATTATGCCGTTGTACAAATCGATGGTAAGGCCACATCTGGAGTATTGCGTCCAGTTCTGGTCGCCGCATCTCAAAAAGGATATAGTGGAACTGGAAAAGGTGCAGAAGAGAGCAACCAAAATGATTAGTGGGCTGGAGCACCTCCCTTATGAGGAAAGGCTACAGCATTTGGGGCTCTTCAGTCTAGAAAAAAGGCGTTTGAGGAGGGACATGATTGAGACCACGGACGTCACTGTAGCGTGGTGGGCGGGGCGGAGCACCCCAGGGTGACGCGCACAGACCTCCATGGTGCGCGTCACCTCCGTGGTGCGCTTCGGCCTCCGGACGCTCCGAGGCTGGGTGCCGGCCTCGGAGTGTCCGGCCTGGCCGGCGCTCCAGGGCCTTCTGAAAGCAGGCCCAATGCGTCAATAAGCGAACTTTTACGGTTTTCGCGCATGCGCAGACCATTTTGAGGGTAAGAGGGCAGGCCCTTGCCCTCAGAAACGGTCTCTGCGCATGCGTGAAAACTGTAAAAGTTCGCGTATTGACGCATTGGGCCTGCTTTCAGAAGGCCCTGGAGCGCCAGCCAGGTCGGACGCTCCGAGGCCGGCTCCCAGCCTCGGAGCGTCCGGAGGCCGACGCGGGAAAAGTGTGAGTTCCAAGGCAGGGGGGGGCACCCGGGGCAGGGTGCTGCCGGGTCACCCCCCCAAAAAAAATCACGGCACGGCCTATGGCCACACTGATACTTCCATTGGGGGGCATAGTCGGGGGGTCACTAGGGTGACGTGCCCCCCCCCGCCTTGGGGTGACGCGCGTCCTAGTGACACCACTGATTGAGACGTATAAAATTATGCATGGGATGGAGAGAGTGGATAGAGGAAGTTCTTTTCCCTCTCACACAACACTAGAACTAGGGGACATCCACTCAAATTGAGTGGAGGGATGATTAAAACAGACAAAAGAAAATATTTCTTTACCCAGCGTGTAACTGGTTTGTCGAACTCCTTGCCACAGGAGGTGGTGATGGCACCTGGCCTGGATGCCTTTAAAAGGGGATTGGACAGATTCATGGAGGAAAAATCCATCACAGCTTACAAACCATGATGGGGATAAGCAACCTCCTGGTTGTAGGAGTGGGTTTTCTTTGTGCCGGGTGCAGGGAAGTGGCGACAGGATACAAGTATCTTGTTGGCTGTGTGCTCCCTGAGGCATCTGGTGGGGCCATTGTGTGATACAGGAAGCTGGACTAGATGGGCCTTTGGCCTGATCCAGCAGGGCTCTTCTTATGTTCTAACTCTGGAGGGGGTGAACAGATGCTTACCATCATTTCAGTTTGAGTGCTAAAACTGAGGAGCTGTATTTCTGTGCCCATGTTTCTAATAACTCCAGCAATGCAATTCAAGCAGGTTTCTTATGCAGCAGCAAGAACGAATAAAATCTTCTTGGAATATCCCACATGAAATGGTGCCCTTGTTGTACCACCCCTGCCTTTACATCCTGTCAGATGTGGTTATATTTATTCCTGAGCATAGAACGCAGGAAATGTTATCTCTGAGAAGCCACCTAATCTCAAATCAAATGCACATGATTGACTGTAACTGGGGAAAACAGAAAGCGTGTGGTTAAGGGCTGATAAGAAATCTGCCATCTTCTACCTGAGAAGCTTATCTCTAGGATTTAGGCCCCATGAAGAAAAGCACTGAGGGCTTCCTTCAAAACACAGCCAGCAACCCTTCGGCTTCCATCAAGAAACAGGTGGGAATTGATGGAGGCTTCTGTTAGATTTGGCTGCCTCATCACATCATCCATCTTGGTGCATAGGAGGCAGCTGACTGCCTTCTTCCCAGCCCCAGGGCTTCTTTTTCAAAAGAGTTGCAAATTGCAGGGCATAACTCTCTAGTCTATAGGGATGTCATTGCTCCTTGAGTGTGCACAAGACAGGCTGCAGGTGGAAGGACTTATTCCTAGCTCTCAGTCCCATCAAAAAGCCCTGAGGTGCCCCGAGCGAGTTACAATAGTTTCTTATGCTGTACGGTATGTCAATCATTTTTTTTTCCAACTCTTCACAACCACTAGACATTCCTGCCCTTTTGCTTGTACAATAGATTCCTGCCCTTGTATGATAGAACCTTTACAGCCCAATCCTGCGTAAAGATCCATGGCTGGCTCAAAGGGCAGGCCACAGGATCCTACCCTCTTCCCAGGCTGCTCTGGCGTGGCCCGGGGTCTCCTCGGGGGAAGGGGATGTCTGTCCCCTTCCCCCGGTGTAAGGCTGAAAGGCCCTGATGGGCCTCCTCGGATGTCCACTGGCTCTTGAGCCAGCGGATATCCAAGGCAGCAGGCCACCAGGAACAGGGACAGGGATATTGCGGCCGACATCCCCGCCCCCACCCGGGCCGGCTCAGCCAACGGCCGCCCTCCCTCCCTCCCTCCCTCGCCTCTGCTCCCACTGGAGGAACACTTACCTTGCTCTGGTGGCTGCAGCAGGTTTCCACCATGGAGTGAGGCCTGCCAGTCTGCACGCCAGCGGGCCTTACTCCCTGGGTGCTGAAAACGCGCTTTACGGTGCGTTTACGGCACCCTCTGCCTTTGGAGTGTGTGCTCTGCAGGCGGATAGTTACTCAGGATTGCGCCATTAATCAAGAGTTCGTTTATTCCATAAAGCTACTCATTTATTCCATAAAGTTGCAAACCTCCACAAAGGAAATATCTGTAAAACTTCTGTGTGACTGACAAATTGTGCTGTACTTTGGAGACGGCCGCTCAAAGAGAAGAACCTGTAGCATGCTACTATTTCCAGAATGTAAATTATCCCGTTAACTTTACCTTGTCTCAGCATTATTTAATCATTCATGCTGCAATCCTATACCCTCTTACCTGGGAGTAAGCCCCATTGAACAGAATGGGACTTACTTCTGAGTAAACATGTATAGGCTTGTGTTTTCCATTACTTTCAACTACCTGCCCTCAGAGGAGGCACATCCAGAATAGTGGCTCATGTAGGAACACATGACTGGGGGGGCTCCTCAGGAGGTGTAGTTCTTACCTTTACACACTTTAAAAGTAAACTTGTGGGGGGTTGGGGGTTGGGTGTGTCTCCAATTTAATTGAGACAAAAATGTGTTCCCAGGACCAGTTCAAGAGCTCCTGTTGCCTGAGGCGATGTGCCAAAAGATGACACTCCTTACCTGGTGATGTGACAGCTTCCGCGCCTCTCATATCCTGGATCAGTGAGGGAAGGACAGAGGAGAAGTGTGGAAGACAGAGGTGTGGTGGAGTCTACAATTCCTCTTCCATTCATTTGCTTCCCCCTCTTTTCTAATCCAGCAAGCAGGAGAAGGGAGGAGAAGCAGTGGAGGTGAGTGGCTGGATGCAGGTGGGTGGTGCCTCCACCAATCTGCTGCGTGAGTGACTGCTTTGGTTGGCCTCATGGATGGGCTGGCCCTGAGTGTTTCTCTCTGCTATCAGACATTTGAGAAACCCTGAGCTAGGGAAACAATTGATGAAATGCTAGTTATGAACCTGGAAGGTAAAGGTAAAGGTGACCCCTGACAATTAAGTCCAGTCGTGTCTGACTCTAGGGTGTGGTGCTCATCCCCATTTCAAAGCCAAAGAGCCAGCGTTGTCCAAAGACGCCTCCGTGGTCATGTGGCCGGCATGACTCTCCTTGCCGCAGCGCGTAGCATGCGGCTGGAACACGGAGCGCTGTTTACCTTCCCGCAAGCAGTACCTACTTATCTACTCACATTAACATGCTTTGGAACTGCTAGGTTGGCAGGAGCTGGCCAAGGAACGAGAGCTCACCCCGTTGCGGATTCGAACTGCTGACCTTTCAATCGACAGCTCATGGTTCAGCGGTGTAACCCATGTGCCACCCGCTGGCCTATATGAATCTGGAAACCAGGGTTCAAATCTTCTACCACCATGGTTATACTAGGGAACCATGGGCAAGTCATTCTTCCTCCGTTTCATCTCTGTAATGGAAATACAGTAATAGGCACTTGCTTCACAGGGTTGTTGCAAAGGCTAACGAGGGAAAGACCACAAGGTGCTTAGAATGTGAAAGATATACAGTATATATGCTATGCCAACAAGAATACAAGATGCCGTTCAAATAGAAAGGCTTTTCCCCCATCATTAATTTCCATGCTTGCCATTTTAATTTATTACAGTTGCTGATATGTTAGCCTCAAGCCCACTGAGGAAAGACAAAGAACGGTCTCTTTATTATAACAAACAGTTGTTGACTATTTGGTGAAATTGCCTTTCATAAAGATTCAGGATTAAGGAACAGTCAGGCAGCACATTTTCTTCAACTCAGGGACGCTTTTGAAGATGAAACCGGTAATAAAATCACCACAACTTCAATATAAAGGAATATATTGTTTGCTCTTCTGGCAGGCTTAAGAGATTAGAGCCCAATCCTATCCCCTGCCACACTATAGTATGTGACTGTGCGAAATAGGCATGTTTGCATGTTGGGGGAGGGGGGAAAGCGACTTGAAGGGAAACTGGAGCCAAGTAAAAAACATTTTTCCTTCCCTCCATGTAAGCCCTCAGGCTGCCGATGGGTCTCCTCTGACATAACAAAGCCACCCATTTTGGTGGCATATGTCTCAGGATAGAAAAGGGACAGGGAGGTTTTAAAAAGAGGGGATAAGTTCCGACGTGCATGAATGCCACTGGATCCACCCACTCTCTCCCCCTCCCCACCCCTGGTTCCTCCCCTGAGATGCCCCGTTCCTCCCAGCATCACTCACCATTTCTGGCAGTGGCCAGGTAACATGCAACAGCGTACCGCGTTTTGCAACTCCGTAAATTGGGCTATACTGCCAGAATGCAAGTTCTGGCAGTGCAGCTCAATGATAAGTTTGGCCCATTAGTCTCAGGCTGAATTTCTGGTCCAAATTATATTTTCAGTGAGAGTAATGAATAGGCAATAGCAACCACCCTTTCTACCTTCTCCATCTTCTCCCATCTGCTAAACAAAACTTTCATCTCTTATTTGACCCACTCTTGTTCTCTCTGCTCAAAACATATTTTCAGTGCAAGAGAGTCAAACATTGACATAAGTGGGTCACTTATCTTGGGCTAAAGGGGAACAATATGACTCTATAGCTTTCTTCCAGCTTCCATTGCTTATGGCAATTTAATGAACATCTCTAGCACCTTGAACAAGTACCTACTTTAAACAGATTACACAGGAGAACAAAAGGTGAAATACTGCCAGAGTTCAGGCAGTGTCATCTGTCTCTGAAGAGGAAAATACCGTAAATATATGAATATGATGGTGAAAAGCAACATTTTGTATAAGAATAAAAGCAGGTAGAGAAACCTAGAACATGAATAATAGGCATGGCATATTGATGTAATTTCTTGTAATGGATGGATGCTCTGTGATGCATTAACTTGGGCAGGGGCTGTAGTTCAGAGCACATTCTTGGCATGCAGAAGGTTCCAGGTACTGGCATCTCTAGGTAGGGGTGGAAAAGCCCCCCCCCCCATCTGAAACTTTAGATGGCGGCTGCCAGTCAGTGACCATACTAAGCTAGATGGATTAATGGTATGTTCATTCATGTGAAAAAAATGGACATTTTGAACTGAAACGTTTGAGGCATCATATATTATCTGACTGCATCTTAAAAGGTAAAGTTATCCCCTGCTCGAAAGCCAGTTGTGTCCGACTCTAGGGTGCGGTGCTCATCTCTGTGTCCAAGGCTGTCTGAAGACGCTTCCCTGGTCATGTGGCCGGCATGACTAATGGAACACTGTTACCTTCCCGCCGCAGCGGTACCTATTTATCTACTTGCAATTTCTTGCTTTTGAACTGCTAGGTTGGCAGGAGCTGGGACAGGAGATGAGAGCTCATTCCGTCATGTAGCACTCAGGTCTCGAACTGCTGTCCTACTGACCTTCTGGTCTGCAGTTCAGCATCTTAACCACTAAGCCACCGCGGCTCCTTTGACTGCATCTTAGCAGTGTGTTAAAAGAAAGAGTGGAAGTATTGTGAAACTGTCTTTCCTGCTTGGTGAGATAAACTCATTCTGGCTTCTGGCATCCCTCTCATAAGTCTGTGGTTTAGACTTTGGTTTACAAATACCAGTGATCTTTTTTCAGCAGTCCTTTGCCATCACTCATTCTGCAGTGCTAGTAAAGATAGCAGCTAGATCTAGAGAGTTGCCAAGGGATCTGGACATCACTGCTGATAAGGAAACATTATGATTAGGGGTGTGGTGGTGGATTACGGGGCCTTGGGAGGGCTTTCCAGGGCAGGGCTGAAGCAGAAGTTATAAATATTGACAGGTGTATATTGAAACATATCTTTCCGTTTTGTCAGCTGAGGGTCAAATTGGAGAATCAATGGGCACATGTGCCATTCTTTGTATACTTTTTTGTTTAAAAGCCATACATAAATATTCTTAATAACAATCATATTTCTAACACCTCTAAAGGTACCATGAACTCTGATTGCTGTATTGCAAGGGGGAGACCAGGTGGTTGAGGGTCAAAGAGTTAAGTGCCACTTAACCAGAGAGCGACGAAAGGTGAAATCATATTGCAATATAAGTAATGGTTATTAAAGGCTGTTATTAGACTCTTTCTGAAGCATCTGCTCATCTGTGGTCTTTGACCATATGCAAATGATAATGATTATCATTATTAGTGGAGGAAATTCTCTCGCTCTTTGTGAGTACAGGCCATTGTAAGGGTTTTTATTCCTCAACTAATTCATAATTTGGATTCAAATAAGAACATAAGAACATAAGAGCCCTGCTGGATCAGGCCAAAAGCCCATCTAGTCCAGCTTCCTGTATCACACAGTGGCCCCACCAGATGCCTCAGGGAGCACAAGACAACAAGATAACCTGTTTCCCTTTGACACTCCCTTGCACCTGGCACAGAGAAAACCCACTTCTAAAACCAGGAGGTTGCTTATGGCTTGTAACCTGTGATGGTCTTTTCCTCCATGAATCTGTCCAAACCCCTTTTAAAGGCATCTAGGCCAGGTGCCATCACCACATCCTGTGGCAAGGAGTTCCACAGATGAATTACACGCTGGGTAAAGAAATATTTTCTTTTGTCTGTTCTAACTCTCCCTCCACTCAATTTTAGTGCATGTCCCCTGGTTCTGGTGTTGTGCGAGAGGGAGAAGAATTTCCCTCTATCCACTCTCTCCATCCCATGCATAATTTTATACGTCTCAATCATGTCCCCCCTCAGGTGCCTTTTTTCTAGGCTGAAAAGCCCCAGACGCTGTAGCCTTTCCTCATAAGGGAGGTGCTCCAGCCCACGAATCATTCTGGTCACTCTTTTCTGCACCTTTTCCAATTCAACTATATCCTTTTTGAGGTGTGGTGACTAAAATGAATTTATAAAATCAATTTTAGTACTTGGCTTAACCTGTTTGTGGGTGGCCTAATGATTAATCTCAAAATCTACACATCCCTGCATTTCTAATGCACAGTAACCATGCTCTACTTTACCAGTACTGGTCTTGGAATACAGAATTTGCCTTGAAGGCAAATTTCTCTCCACAGATGACATTCTCTTCCAAGATATAAGTCAGCCTTGTGATGCGGTTGGGGGCACCTCTCCAATTATTGTAGCCAGCTATGGAGGTTTGGAGGTTGCAATTATTTCTTCAGGAGGAGGGGAAGCTGAGGAGAGATGCAAGGGCTTTGCCATTGCACAGACGCTCACATCAGAGTTTAAGTAATTACCAACCATCTTCCAGTTTGAAAGGGCCTGAAAGGGGTCACTTCTCTGAAGAAATCGTTCTGTCCTGTTTCATAACTTCTTTTTTTCCTTTTGGATATGATTTAAATTTCCTCTGCCACATGAACCCTCCTGGGGTTTTCTGCCCCTCCAGCATTAGCAAGAAAATCAGTCCTGCTTGTGCTAAAGCAATCTTGAGAAATGGGATTCTTTCCAGTAGCTCACCTGCCTCCCTGTGTCAGATGATGAGTGACTTCTTTGACGTGCATCTTTCAGCTTCATGCTGAGGGGCTTCCCCAAGACTGAACTAGATGTGAGCATGCAGATGCATGTGACATTGCTGCAATTACCTTTTTAAACAGGAAGAGTTGCTTCTGGAGGGGCAATCAGGACTTGAGTAGCAGTGGGGGGAAGGAAGGGTGCTTAACCTCACCCACTCCAAATCACCCACAACCAGCTTTTCCCACTGCAGAGCTCCAAGCCTCCAAATGTGGGCAAATACACAGAGTGAGCAGCACGTCTTCTGTGTGTCATCACAACATGACATGCTATACCAATTTTATTTCCATTTTACAGAGAAGCACTAGCGTCGACGGGGGGAAGCGGGGGGGGCGGGCCGCCAGGGGGCGTCACGCGTATAGGGGTGACGCGCGATGCCCCTCACTTACATTTTTGCGGTGGAGGTGGGCCCGCCCGCCCTCCCCTGGGTCCGTTTGGCTCTAAAATGAGCCAAAAATGGAGCGGGGAGGGCGCTCCGCTCCTGCGCGTGACGTCATGCGCGGGGGCGGAGCCTCCCCCTTAAGGGTGACGCGCGTCCCCGCTCAGGGGTGTCGCGCGTCGTCGCGACGCCCCTGCAGAGAAGGAACCAAGCGTGGAAGAGGAGGAATGATTGAACACCGACTTTATGACGTTGCTGTTACAATGAGCTTGAATTTAAACTGTCATAATGTTAAAACTGTGCGATGTCTCTCATACACAGTTTTAGAAAATCTTTTTTGTGCATAAGGCCCAGAAAAAAAGTGCAAAACCCCATGTGGAAATCAGCCATTCTCACGGATGTAGCGCATGTTTGGATGCAAAACTCATGTGGGGTTCTGTATCCATGAGTGATCTGTGGATAAATTATTTATCTCACCAAGATGATCATTCGATGGGCCAGGTACCACCTAATTTCTTGCCTAAGGTTCTACAGCAAAAGGATTCTTTAGATGTTTGTTTCACATATGTATACTATTACAGTATATTGTTTCACTTATAGCACAAGTCAATGCTTTGACTTCTCAGAATTAAGACCCATTCTGTTCAATGGGTCTTACTCCCACAAAAGTGGGTATAGAATTTCAGCCTTAGGAGAAAGAGCACAGCAGCAATGGAACTAACTTTTGCATTTAGCATGTGAATGTGAACTGGCGTTTGCTGCCCATTTCTTGAGGCTACACCTGGAGCATCCCTAAGGATTAGGCTGAAGTCTCCCTATGAACAACAATTCTGGTTTTTTGGCTTCTGCTATATGCTGAGATTGATTTTCAAAGAAGTTGGAAGAATAGCAATCATCAGGCTTTAAAGAGCGACCTCTGATTAATCACAGGAACAGCGAATAAGCAAATCATTATAGCCAGTGTCTATCTTGGGCCTTTCAAATACAAGGCACAAAGCTATAATTATTTCTTATATTCCCATCAGGTAGGATTGTTTGAAAGGTTAGTCTTAAAATGGCAAGGTGGAAGTGTCCATGGAAAAAAGAGAGAAGTGTGGCCTGTTTAGCAGGCAAAACAAAAACAAGCAAAGAAAGAAAACTCTTAACACTCTCCTTGGTGTTAGCTAGTGGCAATTATACCTGAGTGTTGGATCACTTGGATAACTGGCCAGAGCCTTCGAGCCACTGAATAAAAAGTCCCAATGTTAAAAAAATGGCATGTGTTAGTGTGTATACATTATAACAACATTTCTAAAACTTGAGGGGTGTACAAAACTTCTCTTTTCTCAATACAAATTCACATAGCACTCCCATGACTATATCCAATTGTCTAGCACTCTACTCCCAAGTTCTTAAAGGTCAAATTAGTCATCACTTTATTCATGTCATTGGCCCCTTGGATGCTTTTTTAAAAAATAACCCCCCGTAAATAATATGCCTGTGTGGTGGCTTCGCATCAGGGTCATGGTAGGGAATATGGGAGCGTTAACTCTAACTACTGCTGCGGTATTACAATAAAACATTGCAAGAGAGTGTTCTAGTCTGTAGTCTCACTATATCTAGGAAGTTTTAGAAAATAATCTTCAACAAAATTGAGGGACTTAGCGACAGGAGAAACCCTATGGTTTTGCTCAAGTCCTTTGCTTATTGATGTCCACAGGTTTCATTCTTGTTTAGGTACAGAAGATTCAAAGGACTACTGACAGCACGTATGCTGCTACTTACCCATGCACAACAGTTCTGCAAAACTAATGGCCACGTAAATGTCACCAGAAGCTCCAAATGAATTCTTGACCTTGCGCATCAAGCAAGGGCAATGTGGTATACTCACAGAGTACTTCTTAAATCTTCATTTTAGCTGTCAAACATACGTTGGTTTGCCTGCCTGCCTGCCAGGCAAAGCTGGCTTTACCACATCAGGTGACTGGGGGCACAATTTTGAATACTGTCTAATTTTCCAGCCCTTAATTTGACCTGCAGCTACCAAAGGAAAGAGGAGGGCTAGCTTAGCACCTTATTAAGGAGGAGGGTTGGGTCATTATGCCTCCACTGTAGGATCCAGTGAAGAGTACAGAATGATGGTGTTATCAGCCCATGCCTATGGGGGTTGCTGAAGGCCACTGTGGAGACACAGGCTGATATTCTTCCTCAGTTGTGGTTAAGAAGCTAGAGCCCTTTTTTTCCCTGCACAATATATGATTACTGAAGAGGGGCTGTCTCTTATCATGGTTATCAAGGATTCAATGGAAGGTCATGTTGCGTGGCTGCATATCTGCAGTGGCTTCCAGTAATTAGTTCCTGAATCTTGTTTTGGTATTTGAGGTCCACAGGATCAGGACAATGTATATGAGAAACTAGAATTGCACAGGACGGGCAATGTAAGGCACCAGCAGTGAGCTTAAGTCAGGGGTTTTGCAGCAGGACCTCACACAGCAGCAACACTCACTGGGTGAGCTCACAAGTGGAGAGAGCTGCTTGGCTGATCCTTGTGGCGCTATAGCACACCACCCTGTTAATAGCTGGAAGGTATACTGCACCTTCTTAGTCCAGCCAGAATCAAGTGATCTGGGAAGCAAATAGGAGACCTGCTTCCTTACACAACTGCTGCCTCAGGCTTGATTCCTCAGTCTAAACAACTTGACAGTTACAGTAGTTGCTCTCCAGGTCTGTGAAGCCTTACTTTGCCTCCCTTGCAGCCCCATCTCGTGCTGTTGCCTTTGGAAAATGAGCTTCTGTCTTCAGCCCTTTATACATACAGTATAGTTGCTGCCTTGACCAGTCGTCTGTACTACATAACCTGCCTCTGGCCTCTTTGACTGCTATTTCTGGAACTTGATCCATGCCTATTGTGGACTATCCTGTTCATCTCTGGCCTTTTGGATTAAAAACCAGTACACCATGGACCTGAAACCTGCCTGTTGGGGGTGTTGTTGTTTGTGTTCGCACGGGCGCGAGCACCCATGCCCTCTGGGTGATCAGCCACACTATGTGGCTTGGCATGCAGATATCAGGCACACTGAATGAGATTACTCAAGAACCCTTAAACACTTTGGGCAATGCATGCTGTTAAAAATGCTCAGTGAAGTTTTTGAATCTTAATTAAAGATGTTTGCCATGGTGAAGTCAGAACCCCTGATTTGAGAAAGCCTCCTAGGTGAACTACCACACACCAGGGCACTTCTTCAGGTCTTCCCATTCCTGACCATCTTTAAAGCATGTGCCTTGTTGATCGTCGTTGGTGAGCTGTTTGCCCTGTATCACTTCCCTTATTGATTTGTCATGTAATTAGCAGATACATTTCTTTACTGGAATATCAGTGAAGCATACACAAACCCAGTACTTCAGCACAGCCTGAGCTGAAGGCAAGAGTTTAATTAGACTGTGCTAATTGTTGCAATGCAATAATGTCTTCCCCTGCTTCCTTGCTGAGCGCTGCAGGGCTGTGGTCTATAGTCGTATTCAGACTTAATCAGACCTACTGTGACTGGCAGAGACCTAATGCCGGGGAATAATTTAAGCCTACAACAAATGGGAATTTTATTTTTATGTGACCTAAGAAGTAGTAAAGTCTAGCTTTAGATACCTGAATATTTGATATTACAGTGACCTTCCCAAGGTCTGAAAAATCACCTTTCCTCCCTAATTGAGACATATTGCTAGCCACTGAGCTCAAAATGCATGGAGGTATTTAAAGGAGTGAATGACTGATCACTAAAGGAGTGAATGACTGATCATGTACTTTTGACTGACGTTGACTGGACATGTTAAATCAGCAAAAGTAAAACAATACAAAATTCAAGATTGCAGTTTTCTAAGTGCAAGGAAAACCTCATAGAGGCCATCTCAAAAGGCAACGTGCTGTCATTGTGATCTGTTGCTATAGAACAGTCAGTTGGAACCTGGTAAGGTTTTATGAAATGCTATTGCCCAAATCAAAGTTGTTTTTGTGTCAAAAAACAACAACAACAGCGGTCTCTGTCTATCTAAGTGATGTTCAGGTTTGTCAGGTTGTAACAAGTAATTTATGTTACAATTAATGTCTGATGAATCCTGATTACACTGACATTACTGTATATATTTTCAGGGTTAAAAGCCATGTAAAACAGATTGTTGAGACTTTCATGGCCTGATTACACTGTTTGTGGTTTGAAAGTCATGCATTAGTGTTTGCTTCAGCTGTAATTACACATACATTGTTTTATGAATAACAATAATATTTAACATTTAATCGCACAGCGTTGTGTCCGAGGTTCTTCTTCTATTTGTGGAAGAACCTCTATTTGCACAAGAGGGTACCCCAATCCTCAAGAAGAGCTTTTTGAAGGGTTTAGGAGGCTGCAGGTAGTGGTCTGCCTGTATTGTTTTGACGTGGTTGCACAGATGACATGGTTGCACAGATGATGTGGTTGCTCAGACTATTCAAGTAAACAATTCTGGACACCAGGTCTACCCAGGAGAGGACTCAGAACAGGACAGTAAGAAATTGGGAGAGCCCTTGACAAAGTCTTAAGAGATGAAGACAAAAATGCAGAACCAAAAATAAAGAAAGGTATTGGAGACAAGAACACAAGGGACAAAGGAAGAAGCAGGCCTGCAGAGAGGTTGATCAGAGGCTCTCAAGAAACTGCACCACAGAAGTTAGGCAGAGGTGATTGCCGTGGTCTCCAATGGCTATATACGAATGCACAGAGTATGGGAAACAAATAGGAAACAAGAAGAGAGGCTGGAGAGAAGGAGAAGTGGAGAAAATTGCCCCTACCTTTCTTAAGCAAATGGAACTTCTTCCATGAACAGAAGAAATGCATAGGATACAGCCTGTGTAATACAGAGTATTTCTTTAATTTTAGTGAGTACAGTTCAACCTGGAAGCTAGTCATTCCTACAGCTGCAATAGGTCACTGCAACTACCTTTTTTAAAATCTCAGAACTCATAATCTCATAAGTATCACCACCTCATAATGCGAGTCAAGCAGCTTTCTCGTGAGGAATCCAACACCATGGCTTCCTCACAAGGAAGCTGCTTGATTCACATTATGAGGTGGTGATGCCGTACTCCCAAAACTAGATGTGATAGGGCAAAACCAATGCAATTTTTGGAATCAGCCCCCCAAATTCATATAAAACCACTATAAATTTGAAAAAAGACCCACAAATTTGCAGGCCTGTGTTATTGTACATAAAATTGTGCACCAACCCAGTTCAGTTTGCATGGCTGAAACCAATACAAACACCCAGGCTTTTATTCCTCTGTTACACCATGGCTATATGGATTCCCTATACTTTACTCACAGTTCATAGTTGCTTACACACATCTTCTGAATTATCAGAGCTGTTCCCTTTGTGTGGAAGGCTGGGAGGGGGGCGATGTGGTCTGCTGTTATGGAGACAGAGTGCACATCCCACACATCCTTCTCCTGCAATGGTCTGGAAGGAAGAGAATGGGGTGGAGAAAGAGCAGGAAGGAAATAGTGTTAAGGACCACACCTCCTGCAGAGACCATAGAGGGGCAGGTAGATGATCTCAGGTGACTGGACAGTTCACTGCTCTCCAGAGTCCTGCAGGTGGCGTCTCATCCAAATTCTAACATCCAGCTCCCCAGATATTTGACCTGTTGGTTGGGCCTGGCCTCTCCTCTCCCTGGTCTCCAGAGTGGGCTTGCTGCTTTCCCTCCCAGGCACCTCTTCAGCCCCTTTAGGGCTCACTCCATTCTCTGGGCTCCTTGACGCTCCTCCTTGGACTCTCGACCTCTTTTGCTCTCTCCCCACCTCCCTTCCTTGTCCACCCTGTCCTCCTTCTTGCTTTTACCTACCTCCTCCTTCCCCTTCTGATTTTTGTCCTGGTCCTCTCTTCCCCTTTGATATTTCTCCTGGCTTGCTTCTCCATGCTCCTGGTTTTCCTCATTCTCTCCTTTTTCCCCACTTGATAAAACATGATAAATGTTTCCCCCCACTTCATAAAAAGGAAGCTGGGCACCTGTTTCTCTGCAGGAGCTACTTAGCTGCCTCTCTAATTTGCTTGAGAATCGTTTCTGAAATGTAAAGAATTTTAACTCCTCACTTTCTCCCCCCCCCTTTCCAGGCAGTACTTTAAATGTCTGATACCAGAGGCTGGGTTCCACCCACCTGAGATCACTCAGTTGGATGGCTGACAATATCTCTCTGATCCTCAATGTTGGCAATGATGTCATCATCACCTGGCATTGCGCTGTTAGCCTCCTTTTGTTTCCTGACAGGTTATTGTAATCTGGAGATGTGCATTAGAGACAGGGAGGGGTGCAACATTTTGTGGCTGTCTCACTTGTTAGTTCCTAATCCTAACATCTGATTATCTCCCCCCCCCCCCGCCGCCATTCCTCTCTCCTCAGCTGGAATCTTGGAAGCATACTCAGTAATATGTAGAAAGCAAATAAAAACAATAAAATCTAACACATAATTAATTTGATCACAGAATTAGGACTGCTTATAAGCTGGACACTCTGTCACCGGTATGGACGGGCCCACCGCCAAGATGCAGCTGGCCCTGCTCTGGCAGGTGGTGCGGCTGCAGGTTAGGCTCCAGCTTCAGGGGGGTGGGGGTGGCAACCACTTGGAAGCCGAGCAGCAGCTATGGCTGACCCAACCGTGATGGGCTCCAGCTCCGGCCCTGAGCAGCGTTGGCGGCCCTGGGAGGCCAAGGTGGGAGGCTGAGCAGTTGGGCCAATGGGAGGTCGAGCTGACGTCATCACCTTGGGGGAAGAGCAGCAGCACGGAAGCGCTGCAGCACGGAAGCCGAACTGCTGCAGTGGACAGGTCAAAACAAATTTAAATTTAAAAATCCTGGTCCGGTCGCCAAGCTCAGCAGATTGGCGCTTTGATAAGGGACAGCTTCTGGCGTACCCCCACCTGACAGTCCGGGTATGCGTACTATGAGTTGGGAATGTCTGGCCTAGATGGTGATCTTGGCTACTGACTGGAAAGAAATGTCTTCCTGGAAAGGTGGAGCTTTCTACCCTCCACTTGGCACTGTTGATGTCTGTTGGCACTTTCTGCTATCTCGTTTCGCTGCAGAACCCCATCATGCAGGAAGAAATAGCGCTGTCTACTTCAGTCTCCTTACAAGCTTGCCTCATGATTCACAGAAGATTATTCCTTCGATAAAAACGAAGCTGGGCACCTGATTCTCTGCAGGAGCTACTTAGTTGCCTCTCTAATTTGCTTGATAATCGTTTCTGAAATGTAAAGAATTGATTTTTTTTAAAAGAGAGAAGAGGAAATAATTCTCTCTCTCTCTCTCTCTCTCTCTCTCTCTCTCTCTCTCCAGGTACTGAGAATTTATACCAATATCTGAAAAGCTTCAAACTTCTCTAAAGTTTGAGGGAACTAACTGTGAGACTGAGACAGAAAGACAGTCATGCATGTGGGATTAGTGGATTTGACATCCACAATCAACCCAATCAGTTTGGGAGAATCATGGTATTGTAAGGCTGGATGGTACTTCAGGGTTCATGTAGCTGATCCAAAGTACTGCGGCAAGCACTTTGAGAGGAGGGGGGGGGAAAGCTGTTTGGTAGTGTCATGGAAGGATCAGCTACAAGGGTATGGATCTCCCTTCCAAGATAGAAAATTGCTGTATACCAAGTCAGACGATTGGCTCATCCAGCTCAATATCTACACTAACTAGCAATGGCTCTCCAGAGTTTCATATGGCTATTTCCCAGTTCTGCCTACAACTGCCAGGGGTCGAACCTGGGAACTTCTGTATTTGAACTGCATGTATTCAACCACTGAGTTGTATTTATTTATTTATTTAAAAAATTTATATCCCGCCTTATCCTATGCCGAGGCAAATGCAGACCCCTCTCTGGTCTGCCCTGTAGTTCACAAATGACATGGATGCTCAGTCTATCCAAGTAAACAATTCTGGACACCAGGTCTACCTTGGTCCTAGGAGAATAATTAGAACAGGACAGTTCCAGTTTCTTAACTGGAATGCATGGAGGGTTCAGGTACCGTCCTAGACCAAGAAACATGAAATTTCAGAACGACGTTTGCTCTGAGTTTGCAAAGTGGACATGTTTAAGGTCTATCTAGTTTGACATTGAATTTCATCTTGGCTTCTGATTGGAGGCACAAAAAATAAAGGAAGCAGTCAATCAGGCGTCCTGTAATTGTTCACTGTAGTTCTGGCATTTCCTTTTGACATTAGCAGTGGCTGACAGTAACCCTCCCGGAAGAGAAAACCCTACTAACTTGCCTATCTTTCTTCTTTCAGGGTATACACACAGGTCAAGTTCTGTCGGTTCAGCTTAGATTTCATAAATTAGAATACAAAGAATGAGGGATGGGTGGGGCCAAAAGCTTTAAGGAACATTTCCTAGATCACTGGATTTTAGCTAATCTCTCTTGCCAGCAGTTCTATACCTTCAGATTCTTTTAGTACTGCAGGAGCTGCTTCACACACAACTTTTTCCTTACACAGAGAATCTCTAATAGAAAAATTATGTACGCTGTCATAAGTGCTATCCAAGTGCTTATTTTGCCATAAGTACCTGGGTGAGAGAAGTGCTGTTAAGTTCCTGATTCATATTCTTGTGGCAAAGCAAACACATAGCACTATAAATGTTCTTTGCCTATATCTGCAAAACCACCCATCAGTTTTGAGGAGGCATAGTGTGGAAAGAGTTGAGGATCCCAGCTGAGCTGTGGGACGTATGAAAGGGCTTTTTAGGACTAAGCCTGCAAGTCAATGCACAGTTACTTAGGAGTAAGTCCCCATTTTTGTGTGTGTTTCATATCATATGTGTCATGAGCAAAAGCTGCAAGAATTTCCTGTGTGATAGGAAATATATGGTATTTCCTGTGTTATAGGAAATATATGGTAGAAATCAGTTAGAAATCAAAACACAAGTTTCCCTCTAAAGCCATTTACAGTAAGATAAAAAGTGTGGGAAGGGTAATTTTGATTGAATTCCCCTCCCATTTGGCTAACAGAAAACGGCAGTTCTAGACTCTAGAATCTAGAGTGTATATTGGGACAACCACCTGCCTATTTAGGAAGAGTCTGGAGATGGAGACAAGATTTGGAGTAGAGACACTGAGAGGTAATCACAAAGTTGAATCACCTAGCGAATCTCTACATAGAGTTCCTAAGCTGACACTACCTAAGATGAAGCCTGATCCTGTGACTCCCGCATGTAGTAAATAAATCTTGATCTACTGGAAAGGCTGCATTGTCTCACTTAACCCTCCCCCCTCTGTTCTAGCTGAGAACCAAGCAACTGAAATGCCAACTGGGCACTGGATTCAAGAAATGGAGAAGGAGGTGTCCCTAATTCCTTAAAACTCTGTGAAGGGCAAAGTGTTTGGCAAGCTAGAGCCTGGTGAGAGCAGAGAAAGGACCAAGTGAAGAAGTGACCTCACCACGCGAGTCCGTAACAGGGATCCTGAAATGTCTGGACAGGAGCCTCAAGGGCACCACAATATGCATGCTCCGTATTCTGGACTCATTTAATTTGGCTTTTGGCTGGAGCTTGGGACAAAAACTGCTGTAGTTGCCCTGGTTGATGACCTATACCAGAAACTAGACAGGGGGAGTTTGTGCTGGACCTCTCAATGTCTTTTGATACCACCAACCACAGTATTCTCCTGGGATGCCTAGCTTGGAGGCACAGCTTTATGGTGGCTTCAGTTGTTTGTGGAGGAGCATCCCTAGGTCTCTAGAAGGTGGTACTGTGGGACTTTTGCTCGATGCCATGGCCTTTTGCTTATGGCATTCCACAGAGTTAAATTCTGTTCTCTGTTGTGGTTGCTGTTATTCTGTCTGATTGTTTTAATATGGTGTTGTATTTTTGCTTTTACATTCTGTTGCAAGCCGTCTCGGGAGCCTCTTGATGGGGAGAAGAAAGGCATGATATAAATAAATATCAAGACTCTAGGCTTCTGCTATCTTGGTGTGCATTAGCTCAGAACAAAGCAAGCAGACAAGCAAGAAACATATCTGCCTAGTCAAGTTAACACTAGCTAAAATCTTTTCCCAGCTCTTGTGTATTCCTCCTGCAGCTGTCATTAGTGGCGAGCCCAAGTGGGATAAGCAACAAGGTCAGACAGGAAATTGAGAGAAACCATGAGGCTCAGGATTCCAGGTGACACACCTGCGAGCAGGGTTTCATCTTTGCTAATTCTATTTTAGCAGAGCAAACAGCATCTTGCTTTCTTTGAGGGACATTAGAAATAAAATTACAGTGTATTGTATTTTAGCCTTCCTCCTTTTGGGGATGAAAAGGCAGGAGACAAATATTTTAAGAAATAAATATCATATCACCTGGCTGGTATGTTGTGTACAAACTGGGAGCCGTAAGCTAAAAACAGGCCTGGCGTAGCTCACCAACATGCCTAAAATCACCCATAATTTTAATGGAGTTTGAATGGCAGCTGCCTTAGAGAAAAGTAGAGGTGTGTGTTTTTGTGCATGTGCACCCGTTTCTCCTCTTAAGGTTAAAAAGTTCTAATTTTTCTTTAGCATCAGCTAGTGATTTATCTCTGCCTACAAGTGGCTTTAGGGAAAGGGCATTTCAGGTGTCTCTGACGGTGATGAAAAGGCATTGCCGTTTTAAGTGACACCAGTGCTGTGGCATTGCACTTACCGGTACATTCCCTCTTATCATTTGCAATGGGATTAGCTGGTAAGTACATATAGGTATTACTTTGGGACCTGAATATATCCAAGTCCTGCTTGCCCACGATACAGCTAGCCCTAATCTAGCAAGTGAATTTATGCAAAAGACTGCCCACCTGGGTCCAATAAAACTATATGATGTATCTTTTGTTTATGCTAACAAAAATTGTAATATTAAAAAAAAGGTTTCATCATTATTTTTCTAGGGTCAGACCAATGCTTCCTAAAACCTAGGTAATTGTTTCCAGTGGTGAGCAGACAGTTGCCAAGGAAGGAAATATCTGTAACAAACAGGATACTAACAGATTAGTGTTGTCATTTTCAGCTTCTGCAGCTTAAAGAGATTGTCAGGTGCACCGATGTGATCCTTGGATGGCTCTTTGTTTGCAGGGCAAAGGCTCATTGCCATTTCATCCCAACACTATCAGAGCAACACAAGACATTAGTATAGCAGATCTGTGCAATGCAGGTCTGAGTGAGGTGCTTGTTGATGCAGAGATGTCAATGGCTATTTCTGTGCTTGAGCTGGACTGAGTCCTGGTGCTGGTGCAAGGGGATGAGGCAACTTTCCTTTTTTGAGAGAAGGGGTTTGGAGAATCTGTTTGGCATTCAGGACTCCAGTTTGGAAGAGGTTATTATCCCAGATTTACCTAACCTCATTCTATCATAGGAAAAAGGGGGTTAGTAAATTCCTTGCACTTAATATACATGCTAGGGATGTACAGTATATGCATGGAATTTGGCTGGTGACAATATTAGCCTGCGTTGATTCCCATGTAGTATTCCACGCCACATAGTGCCTGAATCACAGGCTTAGATGGGCAGCAGAGACCACAAGGCAGAAATGTCTGACCTTTACCCATCACAACATCTGATGTCTTTAGCCATTTTGGTTACACATGAGCATTTTGGTTACACATGACCTAAATGGCCAGCTGCTGCATCCTACACAGGATGTGGCCCGCGTCGGCGGGGCTCACCTTGGAGGAAAGGGACGTTTGTCCCCTTCCCCAGTTGTAAGCCCCAGGGGACCCAATGGGCCTCCTTGGATGCAGAGGCGTGGAAAGACTGGAGCGAGCAGAGCAGCGGCTCCGGGAGGCTCCTCGGCCCCGGGCGGCGCTGTTCCACTCGCTCCAGTCTTTCCACGGAGCGTGCGCGCCCTCCCAGTGATGCGGGTGGGCGCTCCGAGGCCTTCTCCCCCTGGCCTTGGAGCCGGAGAAAGCCCCGGAGCGTCCACCATGACCGGTGGCCAGGGCTTTCTGAAGGCAGCCGACTGCCGCGCTGCGCTATTTATCCTTGTTTTGCATATGCGCAGAATGTTTTAGGGAGGGGAGAAGGCCTCGGAGCGCCCGCGTAAGCCGGGTTGCCCCCTGCCCCCGGAGCGGCGGCGCAGCAGCGAGTGCTCCAGGCAGCACTTGCTGCTGATACGCCTCTGCTTGGATGTATGCCAGCTATTTTGCTGGCGCACAACTAGGGAGGCCGTATAAGGTCGGCCCGGCCTGGGAAGGGGGTTAGGATATTGGTGGAGCGCGCCGCCGATATCCCTGCACCCCTCCCTGGCTGGCCAATCGCCCCTTCCCTGCCACCCCGGCCTGCCCTCCCAACGTAGACTGGCCCTGGTAGCAAAGGGAGCGGAGCTGGCCTCCACGCAAATGGCCTCCATGCCTCCAAAGTGCTTTATGGCACTTTTGCAACACCGTAGGCCAGCAGAGCACTCGCTCCACTGGCCTATAGATGTGTAGGATTGTGCCGTAAAGCATTCAGCTGGAGATAAAAGAAGCTCCTGTGTGAACAAGTCCAGGACTCAGCCGCATCCCGCCTCATCACTAAGCACAAACTTTTAATTCTGATTACCTTGTGCTTCTGGGTAGCAGGGAATCAATCCAATCCCTACTCCACAGACTTCACTGACCTGTCTTCGGGATGAACAGTAGAGCAAAGAAATTACCTCCACCATGCTAGGGAGAGATGAACTAGTCATACAATAATTATTCACACCAAGAAAAAATAACCAATTATCATCATAAATAACTATTCTGTGCCCACTAAGCCTGCAACAGAAATGGCTAGCATTACTCACTAACTATAGGAAGCGCTTCTGAAGTGGAATGGCGGAGTGGAGATGATCGTTCAAAATTAAATGAAAAACCAGGGAGGTCATATCCTGGCTCTATTGAATTCAATGATTAAACACCCTCTGACTCCTGTACAGTTGCACTATCCCTCTGTCTGTCATGAGCTTTCAAAGGCAGGAGCACTGCAAGAACAAACAGGTCAACAACCCCATTTCTCTGCGATGCTGCAGAATTCACTCTACGACTGATGCCATTCAATAAAAACCATGACTGTTTCAGCAGTGCTTCCTTTCTTCTGATCATTAGCTGCTGAAGTTTCCCCACAAATGTTTCTTAATCAGAGTATTGGGTGTTGGCCTTGGCCAAACTCAGCAGGTGAGAATCAAGGGGCAAGAGGCAGAAGATGTGGTCAAGGACAAGTGGGTAGTCAAGCACCAGTTCAGGTTAATGAGGAGCAGAAGCAGTTGAGGGCAGTCTGAGAGAAAAGTATGGAAGAAGGCAGGCAGGCAGGCAGGCAAGGCAAGGCAAGGGAGTGTGTGTGTTGCTGCTGCTACTCAGTTGGACAGGTTGCTCAGACTGAGGAGACAGACCTGGAGCAACTGTTATAGACAGCCAGACAGGTTCCTATTAGTTCTAATGTCACCTGGGCTGAAGAGTTACTGTATCACCTCTGACCATTATATCCTTGGTGCCTCAGTACAGCAAAGATCAGGCTGTTAGCTCCCTCTGTCTGGGAATTGTGGCGGTGGTGGTGATGGTGGAGAAAGTAAGGTGTCTGACAGCGCAATCCTATGCATGTCTACTCAGAAGTTAGTCCCATTGTGTTCAGTGGAGCTTACTCCCAGGAAAGTGTGTATAGGATTACAACCTGAGTCTTGCTGCTGGAGTCCCCATTCAGGACCCCTGATGTTCATTGGAACACAGGACATGGGACAAGATGGGACACATGATATGCTCTGTTGGAAAATGACCAGCAGCTTTTGGCAAGCAGCCAGATGTATCCCAGATGTTGGCTGGGATAAAAGGATGGGGCATAACGACAGGCATCCTGGGACTGATAGTTGCCAAGCTGAGGCCATAGGCACTTGGACCACCCATTCTGAGTGACTGGCTATCTCACATAACACATTGCATCTCAGGTGTGCATGTGCTGGTGCGTCTCTTCCAGCCCTTCCCCTGGGAGATTTTAGTCAGAGACAAATCCGGAGTCTCTAGTATATCTATGGTATTCTACTGAGCTAAGGTTCCACATAGTGGTTAGTGCGCAGCTTACACACACACCCCTTCTTTCTCTACATGTTCCCTTTTACTGGGTCAGCAGCTGAATGCCCTCATGATCATTAAGGAAGTGCTACGGTATCAGTATTATGAAACACGGCGTTTTTATGGGAAATATTGCTCCAAAATAAGTTGGTAAACAACTTGCTTTTGACACTTGCAGATGGGTGCTAATGTCACTTGCTTGCCTGGACACAGTGGAGAATTGCCAATCAGGCACACAACAGCAGGAGCTAAAAAAGAAAACATACCTCCTTAGAAACAACAGCTGTGGGTCCTTAACTGTCTAAAGAGCCCCAATGGACATTGTCAGATATACGGTAATTACATACAATTAATGAAGCTCTTCACCAAGCTGCTGTCAATATTAGGAATCAGGTGTTAAGGGGAAAGAAGCGTACCACGTCCAACGCTCAAGCAAAACCTTCAAAACTCCTTCTGTCTGGATTCAAGATAATTTAATTGGTTATACTTCCTTTTCATGCACTGTAATTTGCATTTCAGGTATTTTGGAGTAGAACAAAATATAAGTTTGACTTTGAAAAAGACATTTACAACCTTATCAAATACCATATACGCAGAGGCTCTAGACTCAGAACTTGATGTTAAAACAAGATCAAACTCTGCAACTAGAAATCAACAGTAAACTAAAATTACACAATAAATCCCATTACACAAAACAGGCATAGTTGCGTCAACTGTATTCTTTATCTTAATTTTAAAGAATTGGGTTGTGGGTACTTAATTCTAACCTTAAAAGTTAGAACTTAAGCTAACCTGAGGAGGGAATTTTGAAGGACTAGTACTTGGCACACAGGGCATAGGAGCTAGCTGAAGGAAATAGATATAAACAAACAAATAAACAAGCACATAAAGGTAGCAAGGCAGGGTGAAGCCTGGGAGCTGAGTCTGAAGAGAATTGCAGCTCAGTCTAAAGTGGCCTACTCATGAGTAGGACCAGAGTCTACTTGAGAGTAAGAGCCTACTCGTGAGTAGGACCAAAGTCTACTTGAGTAAGAGGCACTTGGAAAACAAAACTGAGGAGGATAAAGGAAGGGGGGGGGGAGAAAACATTAGGGTTTAGACTTTACGCAGGATTTAAAGTGTTTAAATCCTGCCTTAAACTGTAAGTTAGGACTCCAAGCCAGTTCAGCTCTCAGTTAAACCAAAGCCAGTGTGGGTTAAGCTTAGGTTTGGTTTGAACTTAAAAGTGTAGTTTAGTTAGAGTTCAGTTTAAACTTAAAGACAAACTTTGGGTTTAAAATAGAGTCCAAAAGTCAGCTGTAAAGTAAGAGATCAAGGAATCTAGGAAGGGCACATACCCAGTCAGCTATAATCAGCCAGCTATTGTCCTGCTAATCAGTGGTGTCGCTCCGGTAGGGGCAGGGCCGTAAGTATCGCTCCATCCTAGACCCTTTACTGAGCGAGCAGGAGGCAGCCCCGCCCCCTCACTGTCGGAGCCTTTCCCGTTCTGAAAAAGCAGCAAGCAAGAGACCCTGCCTGCTGCTTTCTCCGCAGGGGAAAGGCTCCAACTGTGAGGGGGTGGGGCTGCCTCCTGCTCGCTCAGTAAAGGGTCTAGGACGGAGCTATACTTATGGCCCCACCCCTACCGGAGCGACGCCACTGCTGCTAATCCTAGTAGATCACTCCAGTCTCAGTCAGCAGAGCAGGTGGAGGAATTAAGTCAGGCTATAAAGCTCAGGCCTGTTTGTAAATGCCTCCTTTCCAGGAGCAGTGACTGCCTCCTTGGGAGTAAGTGCCTTATTGGGAAGAAGTGCCAAGATGTGAGTTTAGCAGCTGTGCGAGTTCAGCAGCAGGGTGAGGAAGCCAGGCCAAGTACTACACTGCCCGTCCCGTGAGAGGAGGTAGAGGCCCAGCTATATCAGCTGTCTAGGTAAACCAAAACAAATACACTAAACTAAACCAACTAAATTAAACAAAATTATGCAGCTAGCTAGCCAGCAGTATGGTGGGGGCTATCCAGTGTTTTGCACTGAGTGTCACATGTATGACTATATGCCTCTTGGGCATAAGTCATGGGTGTGTGCTCGGTGCAAAGAGCTCCAGGCTCTCAAGGAGTGGGTTTCCTCCCTTGAAGCCTTGGTTGCTGACCTGGAGAGGCAGAGACAGAGACAGGTAGAGAGGGACCAGGGTGAGTCTTCCAGGGACGTGGAGGCATCATCCCACTCAGTTGGGCAGCTCCTCCACTTCCAGTTAAGGAAGTCTCAGGGCTGGAGGACGTCATTCTGGAGAACTGGGACACTATCCCTTAGTGGGGACCCCTTCTTTAGATGGTGGGCCCGTATCCAGTCGCACTACGGATACTCCTCTGGGGAAGGGGCCTTCTTGTAGTGGGTGATTCTATAGTCAGGAACATAGAGGGGGGGGTCTGTGATGGATGTGAGGACCGCATGGTGACTTGCCTGCCTGGTGCGAAGGTTGCGGACACCACATCTTGTCTAGATAGGCTGGCAGAGAGTGCTTGGGAGGAGGTAGCGGTTGTGGTTCATGTTGGCACCAGGCTGCTAGGTAGAAAGCTCAAATCCAGGACACCAAAGGTAGCGTTCTCAGAAGTGCTACCTGTTCCACGTGCTGAGCCAGCTAGGCAGGCAGAGCTCAGGGGTCTCGATGCGTGGATGAGACACTGGTGTCAGGAGGAGGGGTTTAGGTTTGTTAGGCACTGGGGAACGTTTTGGGACAAGCCGGGCCTGTACAAGAGGGACAGGCTTCACTTGAACCAAAAAGGAACCAGACTGCTGGCGCTTAACATTAAGAAGGTGGCAAAGCAGCTTTTAAACTGACCCCTGGGGGAAAGCCGACAGGAACCGAGGGGCATCCGGTTTGGGACTCCTCATCCCTAGGGAATGAGGGTGCGGAGGATTGGGAACAGTCAAGTAATAAGAGTAAGAATTAGGAGTGGTAGCGTGATGGGACACGACAGCCAATCTAGCAGGACAGAAGGCTGCAGGGATAAAGGTGCAAACACATAGCCCTCCTTGGGAGAACAGGAATATAAGTGCTTTTATGCAAATGGACGAAGTCTACGGGCAAAGACAGGAGAACTGGAATGTTTGGTGGCTAGGGAAAACATTGATATAGTAGGTATAACGGAAACCTGGTGGAATGTGGAGAACCAGTGGGATACTGCAATCCCAGGATATAAACTCTATAGGAGGGACAGAGAGGGGCGTGTTGGAGGTGGGGTGGCGTGGCCATCTACGTCAAAGAAGGGGTAGGATCTAGCAGAGTAGAGATTGAAGGGGGGTCCAACTCTACCAAAGAATCACTGTGGGTTAAATTGGATTTTTAATTTCCAGCTGTATGAATAAACCGACAGTTGCCAAACGGAGAAGGGGATGTGGGACGAAGGGAAAAGAGCAGGCAGAAGTGCTGAGAATATTTCATGCACGTATACATGAAGTGGCTCAGTTTATCATATGGCTCATGCCGCAATATATCTGCTCCTCTTTAATAAGGTGCATTTGTTCTCCCCCTCATTATACAACGGCAGACACGCGTACACATACTGTATCTACATAAATTGCGGAGCGGCTCAGCTTGGCTTTTCCTAAGCGGGCGCTTCCTTTTTTGCCTCGCGCCTCCCTTAACCATCCGCTTCAGTCCCACCCTTCTCAGCCTAACAGGAAACTAGAGCTACTCGATGGCAGGTTTCTCAATTGGTGTGCGATTGATCGCACCTGGCGCGGGGAGGGGCGGAGCGAGCGAAGTTCTGCAACAACCGCGCGGGAAAATGAAAAAGAGACAGCTGTCCTTTCCCTCTTTTCTGCCTTTTTGCTGTGCGTCCGCCTGAGTCTCGGTGGGGGCGTTCGAATCCCGCCGTCCGGGAGGAGCTCGCGCAGCCGTCGTTCTTTCCTTAACTGCCCGAGCCGAGCCATCGTAGGGGTGGATGGGCTGGCTGGCTGGCTCTGTGTCGAGTGCCCCTGGCCTGACTTAACCTCCACCAACCCCATTCTTCTCCCAGCTGAAGCCGTAACCCCGTAACCTGTCCCCGTAACCGCTGTTGAACACATCGTAGCCACTGCCAGCCTCTTGCACTCTTCCCGTCTTGCTTCTGTTTTTTTCTATACAGCCCCCCCCCAAGTCGGTTTCCCTTCTAGTCTCTGCTCCCCCGCCAACCCTCTCCTATCCCCATCAGTTGCGTCTTTCTGTTTGCCTAAAATGCTGCCATTGCTATCCTGCTAAGCCTTTGGACTGATCTATCCCTCTGAAGCTGTGCACAGATGGGAAATAACTCGCCTGGGAGGAAATGGTAAGGGATAGTGGGAAGGAGGGATGCCCAGCATTGGGGCACTGAAGAATTCCTGCAACCCTTGTGTGTGTGGTGTCACCATGGTCCTTTGGGCATTGTTCTTTCTTGCAGAGGAGAAGCCTGGCTCCTAGCCAGCTGGCCAAGAGGAAGCCTGGAGGTGATGGCTCTGAGGAGGATGAGGACTGGCACCCTGAAGCTGTGAGTGTCTTGTCAGTCAACCCTTTAACTGTAATCTCTTTATACTATAGATCTACCTGTGAAACTAGGCTTTGGATGGGCTGAGATGGCTGGCCTTCTAATGCACCCATCATTTCCTACTTGGACAGTAGAGTGACTATAACTTGCATAGTGGCTGAGCTGTGAACCAGGAAGAAGCCCCCATTTTCAGTTTTGCATCTCCTCTGACCTCACTAGGTGGCCCTATTTCCAGCCCCATGGCATGCCCCCCTACAAAAGGTAGTGAATGCAAAGGGCTTTGAACTCCCTGAAATACTGTACAACAAGTATTAATAAAGTAGCAAGTCAATGGATATTGCAGTTGCTCACTGGCTAACACATTAGATGTATGTTGAGAAATGTGTGCTGCAGTGAAAAATGTTTACTTAATAAAAGTTAAGTGTTCATACCCTTCCATTTCCAGTGATGGGGACTCGAGTCAAATGACTCGACTTGCAAGTGTGACTTAGCCACTTTTTCCCTGACTTGTACTCGTACTTGTACTCGTGACCCACTGACTCGCACTCGTACTCGCACTCGTGACCCACGGGACTCGTACTTGACTTGCACTCGTGGGGGTAACAACTTGCCATTTCTGAGTCATTTTCCTTTAATGGCCGGCATCAACGCAGGCAGGCAGGCGCAGTGGAGACCTCGGAGGAGGAGGGCAGCAGGGAGGAAGGGTTTTCAAGGGGGTGGGAAAGCAAGCCTGGCTCTGAGTCCCCCCCCCCTTTGTTGCTGTATGTTTGGCATTGGCCACAACTCCGAGCGCGAGGGGTAGGGAGGAGTGAGGGAAGGCGAAGCTGCCGCAGCAGTTCCTCCTCATTGACCAAAACTCCGAGCCCAAGGGATGCTTGGCTCAGCAAGGGGAAGGTGCAGGGAGGGAATAATAAATGGTTTGAATGTAGACACCCTTGTTTTTCCCAAACCAGATGGGTGGTGACAAGACTGAGAGGTGAGGGAAAGGGCATAGGGAGAGCCAAGTGGGTGCTTTAAAAGTCTCAGAGGTCCCCCCCCCCCCACACACACACACACCATTTTCAGGGGAAAAGCCATTTTCCCCAAAGTGACTCGACTTGTGACTCGTGGTTTCTGGCCTTACTCGTACTCGACTCGCACTCGTGCAAAAATGACTGACACTTGACTCGTACTTGCCCAAAAATTTTGACACTGACTCGCACTCTTGCAAAAATGACTCGTACTCGCACTCGTGACCTAGTTACTTAGATACATCCCTGTCCATTTCTAACTGAATAGGAAGCTCAAGGTGGCTAACACAAAATTAATACAAGCCAATCAAATTAACAATGCAAATAAAATATAGGGCAAGTCAACAAATAACATAACGTTTAAGAGCCAGCAAAATAAAGAAAAGAAAAACCTACAAAAAAACTACACCTGCAATAGAGGCGCCCCCCCCCCCCGATGATCTCACAGGACATGCAGATTCATATGAGGAGAGATTATCCTTCAAATTTTTAGGTCCCAATCTATTAAGGGCTTTGTAGGCCATCCCCAGCATTTGGAGCAAGTGCAGTGGCTTGTGGCATAACTTAATGAATTGGCATGAAATAAGGAAAAAGGCAAGGATATAGGTGCAACAAGGTATGGCTTTTATTGTGGGATGAATATATAACCAAGGGAGGGGGAATCAAAAGGAGTGTAGTAAACAAAAGTCCACACACACTAGTTATTTGGCAGAGAGAGATTGTGTGTGTGTGTGTGTGTGTGTGTGTGTGTGTGTGTGTGAGTGAGAGAGAGAGAGAGAGAGTCCATACAAGGAAAAGGGGCACATTGTGGTGTAAACCAGAGGGACAGAGAGGAGGGAACTGGATGTTAGTGTCTTAGGGAAATTGGGGAGCTTACCCAGGGGGACCAGGGACTAAAGAACAAGGAGTTGTGCGGTAGGGGGGAGGAGGAGAAGAAGTGGCTGGGAAAGAGAGTGAGAGAAAGCACCAAAGGCTGCAGAGACTGAGGCCATATTCTCTGTAATCTGGAACCAGGGTTGCTGGCAAGGAGTGAGCCCCTTGGTGAGCTGTAAAGCAATTCACTTCCTTGAAAAGGAGGTGCTCTTCTCTCCCACTGCTCAACTACTCCTAACCAATGTCCCAAGCCCCTGAGAAAACATCAGTTGGAAGCGGTGATCTTTCTTTATCTCGGAGTCCTTGATAAATCGTTTAAGAAGCTTTCCACATTTGTGTCCCTCCTTTTTTCCCCCAAGGAGCTGGCCTGCATGAGATTCTAGTTTTGCTTTGATGTGCTGCTTCTGTTTTTAAGTTATAATTTTACTGTTGTTCTTGTCATGATTTTGAGTGTTCTGCTTGCCTACAATGTATTTTTATGATGGTTTTATGGTTACTACTTTTACATTGTATTTTATTGTGTATATTGTGTGTAAGGATTTTAATGTTGAGTGCCCAATATTTGATGGGAGAGGCAGGGTATCAATACTTTGTTAACCCAAGGTATGTATTGTACAATACAGAGTGTGACTTGCCCAAGGTCACCCAGTGAGCTTCATGGCTGAGCAGGGATCAGAACATACACATGTTTTTTCAGGCTTTACTTTAGGGAATGAAACAAGTTACACGCTACGTTGGGGTATGTTTGCAGTTTGATCTATCAAGCTTAGCGTTGTTTTTGAAAGCTCAGTCAGGATGTGTGGTGTTGACGGTGAACATCATTGTAAGAGCTTAAGATGCACAAATCTAACTGGATGCTTAATATATGTTCGTTCAACTTGTCCAATGTTTTCTAGACTCCAAAGAGGCAGAAACGTGGCAGCAAGGCTGAGCACAGAGAATGTTATACGTCGCCTTTCCGGAAACCCCTGGCTCAGCTGACCAATCGACCTCACTGTCTTGATGGCCGCAAACATGCAAGTGACTTTTTAAACTTTCCAACCATAAGACTTGGCACAAGTTACTTACTCTTGCTAGGAATGCAAAATCAATGTTGCTGTGTTTCCATTGAAATAAGGTTTGCATGATAGATAATCTCGTAGCACCCTGTATCCTGAGCCTGAGGTGGTGTCTATTAAAGACAAAAGTCATGAATTAGATGATCACCAGTGCAGTGTGTTTTTCACAACCTGTTAAAGTCCAAGATTTCTATGGGTGTTAATAAGTGGAGGACAGGAAGGCCTGGCGGGATATGGTTCATGGGATCACGAAGGGTCGGACACGACTTAACGACTGAACAACAACAACAATAAGGATCAAGCTTTCCTTGTCCATATCTGGATGCAGGACCTTAATGTGTTGGAATTAGGGTTGTGGGGTAGATGATGTCTTTATGGGCTTTACTTCTGCCTCAATGTAATAAGATAAAAAATGATACCAACTTTATTTTGGAATATGAATTAAGAGAATGGTGGCTGTTAGGCTGGACCTTTTCTTAGTCTCATGTCCTGGGATATGTCCTGGGATATTCTGTGTACTATAAAGAGAGATTTGGTATGATTATGGGTTTTTAAACATTCGGTGAAGGCATACCGAGGGCCCAAATACAAGTCTCCATACAGATTTATGGGTATAATATGCATAACATAAATACACTTATATGGAAGTGCATCCCATTGATTTCAGTACAACTTTGTCTCAAGCCTGCTTATTGATTAACTAAAGTGATTTTTAATGTTAAATTAATGACTGTTTTATGCCTTAATTCCCAGGAGGACTTTATCCGCAGCATTTTGTCAAAACCTTTCAAAGTACCCATTCCAAACTATACAGGTAAAATTGGGGCTTTTTTTTTTTTAAACTTTAAGCTTTATTTTTTGTCTGTGTTAAACTCAGTATGTTAAAGTGACATTTTTGTTTGGTAAGACATTTGTATCTTCATGTACAAACAATTATGCATTAATGAGCAGTGGATCATAATGATCTGTTAGTCATATAGCCTTACTTAATGCTAAGTTCAGATAATACATTTGATAATCAGTCTCCTTTTGTATCTTATGAAGTACCACCGGTTTGCATAATGTACAGGTACAGGGTTATTCAAAAAGAATGATGCAAAAAGTAACGCTGATTTATTCTTAAATGAACTGACATACCACAACCGTCATAACATGAAAAGACAGAAAAACTGTCCAAGTTTCACATGTACATTATAAATGCGTCCCAGCATATCCTCTGATATCAACGACACCCTACCGGGATGTTGGCTTGACCATGCCGGAATTGAAGTTTTGCCAATAGAGCCTTGGCCTCCATGATCTCCAGATTTAACATCCTGTGACTTCTTTTTGTGGGGATTCATCAAGGTTGCTGCATATCTGCCCCCATTGCCACAACAACTGGACAACCTGAAACAATGCATCTCCGATGCAGTGGAATCGATATCTGAGGTTCTGCGTCTAGACAGAACTCAATTACCATCTTGACATCTGCCGTGTCACCAACAATGCCCACTTTGAACATTTGTAATGTGCATGTGAAACTTGGACAGTTTTTCTGTCTTCTCATGTCATGACGGTTGTAGTGTGTCGGTTCTTTTAAGAATAATCAGCTTTACTTTTGCACCATCCTTTTTGAATAGCCCTGTAGTTAGTGGGAACAGTCATGGACAAAAATGCTTGGTTTGGTGGTTGGTCATATTTGAAGCTCATAGATGATTTATTATTATTATTAAGTGTAAACAATATCTAGGATCATATTTTGTTCTGATTAACCTAAAACTCTCATGCAGTTAATATAGTTATCACTTCAGATGATAGCTATGGCTAACCTTTTTGGGTCTAAGGATAATTCCCCCCTCCCCCCCGAGTGTGTGTTCCTGTAACATGCACCATGAGGTTTTTGTGGTTTTTTGTTTTGGCATTTTAGACCTGTATCATAAATAGTTCAGACCACCTGAGCCAGCTATTGCCTCAGTGTTGGGGGAGGGCTCTTGTAGATCAGACTCTTTACTTCTTTCAGTTGGGGGGGATGTGGTGATTGCATGCTGACCACTACTTCCAAGGGTTGAGGAAAATCCTGTTAGTTAAAACTATCACCTTTTCTATATGACTATAGATGTTGAGGAGCCCTGGTTACAATTCATAGGTGTGTGTATGATTGTTTGGAGTCGGGCAGCCCGATACAGTGTAAACTTCAAGTGGTGGAGCGCGTGCTCCGCCGCTCGAAGCAGTTGCAAACTCTCTGTAAAGAATGTTTGCGACGACTAGAGTAAGGGCTGCCAGCGAGAAGGCTGGCAGCCCTTCTCCAGCAGACTGTCTCTGCGCCCGCTGGTGAAGGTAAGCCCTGCACCGGCTGGTAAGGGGGAGGGTGGACCAGGCGGTGAGAGAGGGGGCCGATTGGCCGAACCAGGCAGGGACAGGGTGGGGATATTGGCAGCGCGCTCCACCAATATCCCCAGCCCTTTCCTGGCCTGGTTCAGCCTTACGCCGCTGCCTCGGATGCATGCCAGCTTCAGACCTGGCGTACATCCGAGGAGGCCCATGTGGCCCCAGCTGGCTTGCACCGGGGAAGGGAACGAAAGTCCCCTTCTCCCAAGGTGCTTCCAGGCTACCCGGGGCAGCCCGGGAACAGGATAGGGTGGTTGTTACATTGTTATACAGGATTGTGCCATCAGTCCATAATCTCTGTGAATATCAAGAAACTTCCACCCTCCACATATAACCCAAGTAATATACAATTAGTATCAATATGGCTTTGGGGGAAAGTAGGTTAAGATTGTCTTTAGATACACAATTCTGTCTCATGTTACTGCTAGCTTTATGCTATGCGTAGTGGTATGAAGTTGTCAATAACCTGACAGCAATGATGCACCAGACTTAATGTAATATCCTGCCCTTATTGAATCAGTATCTCCCCCTGAAAGATGGTATGTTGTCACTGAAATCTCATATTTGACAGTCCTGCATCATATTTGACAGTCCTGCATTTCCTGGGAATTGAAGAGTTTGCTTATTGCTTTCTTTGTGTGATCTTTCAGGCTCCCTCGGTTTTAGGGCCCTGGGTATCAAACGTGTAGGGGTAAGGCATGCTCTCCATGATCCTTTTGAAGAAGGGTCTCTGGTGCTATATGAACCTCCGCCTCTTAGTGCTCATGACCAATTGAAAATAGACAAGTGAGTTGTTTGTTTGTTTGTGTGTTCTCTCTTTCTCACTATAACCAAACTTGTACAAACTTGCAGAAGTGATGATTCCTGTTTAATAACAACTTCCTTCAAAATATTTATTTATCAAGTAGGGAACAGAATGTGTTCAGTGCTGTTTGTTTCTCTTTTCTTTGTTCCCAAATTATGTGCCCCCAGTAATTACTGTATGACTGCCTCTGGATGTAACCAAAGCATCTTTGAATTTGTTATAGTTAAGCTGGATCAGTGCCAAGGAATAAGTTCTGAATATGAGAATAACCATATAAGAGCATCTCTGTCTTGTGAATCAGAATGCTACATTAGCATCAGTAGTTCTTGTATCCCTTGGAAATATTTCTCAGAATAGGACATGGACCAGTGTGTTTACTTGTAGCCATCTTCCATTTGTTTCCTGAAGGGACAAACTACCTGTTCATGTTGTAGTGGATCCTGTACTTAGTCGCGTTTTACGACCCCATCAGAGAGAGGTGAGTGTTCTAGAAACCAAATACGCAAAGTAGGCGCTACTGCTGTGATTTAGTATTTTAAAGAGGTTCTTAATTTCTGAAAAAATCTCGAATATGTGAAGACCATGTTGTCTTAAACTGAATGGGGTATATTGTCTGAGCTGCAGTAAATTGCACTATTGGAACCATGCACTATATATATATTTTTGAGCAAATCTTTACAGTGTCTTGTAGCTTGTTTCTCTTAGTTGAGGGGAGGGCAAGGTAACTCAATGTTGTGATCAAATCTTGAATATCTGTAGCATCCTCTACACCCCTGCTGAGTGGGTTTTGAGGTATTCTGCCATCACACATCTCTTGAAAGAAATACATTGGTGACATTCTGCCAGCTTAAATTATTTAGTTTCAGCTGTGTCTGACCTTTTCTTTCTGCTGCTTTTGCTTCTTAGTGTAGGAATTCTAAAGACCTTAAACGATTTGTGGTACTTTGCTTCAGGATTTTTAGCACTACACCATGCATGCAGCAATGCATTACAGCAGTGGTGACCAACCTTTCAACATGAATGCTGGCCCTTTAAATGGTTGCATAGGTTAGGTGAGGGCATTTCAGCAGGTGCAGCTGCTTGAGCAGCACCATCAGCACTTGCAGCTGCCGAGATTCTGTCTTCTACACAACTCTTAAGAACACAGAAGCCCTAATGGTGAAAGGTTGGCCACCCCTGCATTACAGCAATAATTCCCGTGTGGCTCAGGGACGCCACTTACATTTCTGGCCTGTTGCATCACCCCCTCCACAGCGCAGAGGCGGAAATAATTGGCGGAGACGTGATGACATAGAGTTACTGCCAATTACTTCTTCACCCACTCTGGGCTCGGCTTGCTCAGCTTGGAGATGAGCAAGCCGAGCATAGAGTGGATGAAAGCAGCCGTGTGTGTGTGTGTGTGTGTGTGTGTGTGTGTGCTTCTTCTTGCGCGAGACACGCAAGGCTGAGACTCCGCTTGGGAACCTTTGTTATGACCCAGAGGTTTCCGAGCTCAGAGTCTTGGCCTCGCGTGCCTGTGCGAGGCGGAAAATACATTTGGGGCCCCTTGGATGCTTACAGGCCCACTCCAGGTCATGCGTCATCCCCTCCCGCACCCCCCTAGTGATGCCAATGGTGTGGCTTTTATAATTTGGGGTAATTGGTACTGTAAACTGCAATATATTTCAGTTCCATGATGCAGCTGAATACCACAGTATCATTTTTTTAAAACATATTCCATGAGTCTGTTCTGATCTAATTTATTTCATGTAGGGGGTGAAGTTCCTGTGGGAGTGTGTGACAAGTCGTCGGATCCCTGGAAGCTATGGCTGCATCATGGCAGATGAAATGGGTCTGGGTAAGACCTTGCAGTGTATCACTTTGATGTGGACACTCTTGCGTCAAAGTCCAGATTGCAAGCCTGAAATTGACAAGGCGATCGTAGTCTCACCCTCCAGCCTGGTGAAAAACTGGTACAATGAAGTGGGTAAATGGCTTGGAGGAAGGATCCAGCCACTCGCTATTGATGGAGGCTCCAAGGAGGACATCGACAATAAGCTAGGTATGGAGGCTGCACAATGTGGTTTTTTGTTGCTATTGTACTAGAACACAGGGACACTGCATTATCTGAATTGTTGAAGGGCTTCAAACAAAATTAAGACCATGATCACGTTCTTAACAGGCTTAATTTGATTCATGTTGAGCAATTTGTCTCATGGTCTTTAAGATTGTGAATAGAGGAAGAAACAGCAGAGATGGCAAAGGACAATGATTGCAGAGATGGCTACAGAGGAAGCCGTAGTAAGCAATGATTTGTGGGTGGCTTGTTGGATCTCAATGGTCTAGATCAGGGGTTCTCAACCAGTGGTACACATACCACCAGTGGCACTTTGGGGTACCTGTGGTGGTACTTGGACCGCTGGGACCCCTGAAACGCTGTGAAAATACAGCACTTTGGTGCCTTGTTTTCGGTCCCAAGAGGCTTCTGCCTTTGGCCGAGCCTCTTGGGAACGCAGAAAATAACCCACCTGCCCACCTGGAGCCTCTTACTGGCCTCCGGAAGCCTCCTGCATAGCCTCCTGTGTCCTTCTCTTCCGAAAACCCAGAAGTGGTGATGAGGTCATTGCCGCTTACTTCCGGTGGTGGTACTTGGTGCAATGGTGGCCATGTATGTTGAGAACTGCTGGTCTGGACTGATTTCCAACTAGATTGAGTTCCATGGATTAGTAAATTCACTTTGGATGATTGAGATGAAGATATAGTTGTGAAACACTTTGCACACCCAAAGCACTATGTGCCAATATAGGATAACACACATTGTGTTAGAAGAAGAAAAGAAACTTAACTTGTCTTGTTGTATTTAGTGGGGAAATTACTCGCTTGGACTAATTTTTAACACTAGATAACCCAGGCCTGCAAAGCTACTAATCCTTAATGCTTACACCCATCTTTCCTCTGGCTTTCAAATACAAATGGCTTTCATACACTTCTCTTTCTTTGCTCTTTCTCTAAAAGCTGGATTTATGAACCAGCGAGGCCTGAGAGTCCCATCCCCAATCCTGATAATTTCCTATGAGACATTCCGTCTTCATGCCGAAGTCCTCCAGAAAAAGAGTGTCGGGCTGGTCATCTGTGATGAGGTATGTGGACAATGACCGTAGTTTCAGTAACTAAAGTTGATCACCCTCGGACCTCATGTACAAAGCATGTATTTTACCACTGCACCATGGCCATAATATTATGGCACTATTACCATAATAGTGCACTATAGCACTATTACCACTGCACTATGGCACTACTGTTCATAACTGAGTGGGGATTTGATCTTATTTGATCATGAGAATGAATTGTAAGGAAAACACATGTACCTTCAATTTCTTACATACATATGCTGCTTCAGGACATGGAGGACCCCCCCCCTCCCCATTGCTGTTCCTTTTATTCTGAAAACAGGAATTTGGATTAGATTCTGTTTCAATTCCTGCCATAATTTTTCCTAGAGGAGGAAGAGAGAGCCCTGTTCTGGAGCAACCTGATCTAGTGCAGTCCTTTTTGGCACACCTGTCCTGTGGCCACATGTCTCTGGCAGTCTTATGTTGAGCACTAGTGGCACCCAGTGGATTGGACCTGTTTTAGTAAAGGTGATAACAAAAGATAGAGGAATATGTACTGTATCTATAAAGTTCAACTTGATAAGTGAACCAACAGGTTTTGTGAGCAGAGATCACATTGCATTTAGTATCTGTTAACTATTGCTGTAAGATAGTAGTAGTATCCTGGTTCTGTAAAAGTAAATATGAATAGGCAATTGCTTTGTCCACTCAAATACCATGTGATCTATTCTTCAACTTATACTTTTTTAGGGCCACAGACTAAAGAACTCAGAAAACCAAACGTATCAGGCTCTCAACAGTTTGAACACGCCACGTCGGGTGCTCATCTCAGGAACGCCCATTCAGAACGACCTCCTTGAATACTTCAGTCTAGTACACTTCGTCAACTCGGGCATTCTAGGTGAGGATTGTTATCAGCATCGTTATCGAATGCAGAGGTCAGCAAGTGGCAGATCAGCTTTCTGAATTCCCAAATATTCTGCCTGGGCTGTGTGTTGCCCATTTGAATTGATATCAACTTGTCCTACTTGCTCAGTTGCATGCATCTTGGTGGCATTAACCCACTAATTAATGGTCAACGCGTTCATTGGAATATTTGGATGAATCAGGTATCTCTTTCTTTTGGACTTTCAAAAAAAAAAAAGGGGGGGGGAGAAAGACATCATGCAAGTTCATCAGTTTTTTTGCTCCCTTTGGGAGCGGTGACAGCATTTCCAGCTGTGCCATGTACAGACCTTCCGGCTTGGCCAGGAGTGTGTGCTCTGTCTCTTGCTACTTTTGACATTTTATTCAGTGATGGAGGTCCTGTCTGCAGGGGCGTCCCCTGACGTGGTGCCCTGGGGCGGTGGGCCCCAGGGCGCAAGGGCGGGAGGTGGTGCGGGGGGGGCGGGAGGCTCCGGAGGAGAGCGGGAAAAATCCCGCTTTTTCGGCGATTTTTAAGGGGTATTTTTAAAGTATGTCTGCTTTGCGGCACTTAACTTTGTTACAGGAGCCTCCAGCGAAGCGATCGGCTCTCTCCAGCGACGTTCTCTTCCAGGGGCGCAGCAGATCGGCGATCTGAGATCGCTCCTCTGCATCCCCTGACCCGAACTGCTCATCATAAGCTCAACGTTTGAGTTCGCGCATGCGCATAGCAAACAGCCATTCACGCATGCGCGAACTCAAACGATGAGTTTACGATGAGCAGTTCGGGTCAGGGGCTGCAGAGGAGCTATCTCAGATCGCCGATCTGCGCCCCTGGAAGAGAACGTCGCTGGAGAGAGCCGATCGCTTCGCTGGAGGCTCCTATAACAAAGTTAAGTGCCGCAAAGCAGACATACTTTAAAAATACCCCTTAAAAATCGCTGGAGGCTCCTATACCAAAGTTAAGTGCCGCAAAGCATACACACTTTAAAAATACCCGAAAAAAAAAATCGCCTGAAAAATTACATAATTTATGCTAATTAGTTTTAGGGGCGGGGCCGAGGACCGGGCCCCACCCGCAAAATCGGCTGGGTACGGCACTGCCTGTCTGTTGGCTAGATGCACCTCCATGTCAGGGAAGTGGCTCTTGATTTAGTAAGAAGGGCCAAGAGTTTCCAGACCAGTGCAAGGCACTTTTTTTCCTAAAAGTTCCACATGCCTCTCTATTTGTGGCTCTGTCTCATCCAGCAAAAGCTAATACAGAATTATGGTATTAAAACTGTTCAGTGAAATATTGACAACAAAGATGGGACTACAGTAAGTCACCATTTCTTTTTTGCTATTGTTTTTTTTTTTTAGTCTCGAGTTTTAGTCTTTGTTTTTTGTTTTTTTGGACAGGTACAGCCCAGGAGTTTAAAAAGCACTTTGAAATCCCTATCCTGAAAGGCAGAGATGCAGAGGCAAGTGAAGCAGAGAGGCAGAAAGGAGAAGAGAGACTTAAAGAGCTGATCAGCATCGTCAACAGGTGGCGTTCAGCATCTCTTTGTCATAAAAATACATTTATCTTCCTTGTTTTAGCCCTGCAGATAGGGTAGTGCCAGGGTAGAAAGAGTGACATTCACCGTAGAAGCCTGTCTGTAACTCTGTTCCTTGTAGTATTTGCTGTGAGAGCCCCTGACAGTTCATCAAGAAGAGAGTTGCCTCATGGTCAAGTAGGTGTTGACCTAGAAAGACTTTTGTCGTCCTGTATGACCCTACTTGAATTTACTAAGGACAGGCCAACCTCCTAGCATTGGCTGTTCAAGGACTACAAACAGACAGGAGTTCACAATTTGGGGCTGGTTCACAATTTAGCCAACTCCAACCTTATGGTTTTCAAGATCACCACCGCTATCCCCAACCTTGCATTGCAATTCAGCATGTGAGAAACTGTTCCCTGCTCTTTTCCCCACCCCAGAGAGGGAGCTAGAAAGGGTGGCTGGGGCTTGTTGACTTGTACTACCAAGGCTTTCTGGGTTGCTATAGCAACCAAAGAAGCTCCAGCCTTCCTCCCAACTTTGGATCTGGGGAGGTTGCAGGGATGAACTCCGCTTGTCTCTGTGACTGCAAAGTTGAGAAGAAGGCTAGGGCTCCTCATGGTTACCAGAAGACATTGGTAGACTTGTTTGGTGAGCAAAACTGTAAAACTCTGAAAACAGATCTGGACTTTGAATGGCCTCTCTGGTATACTGCTGAAAGCTGGTGATAAGCTTCAGTCTTCTTGTTAGCAGTATTTACCTTGTTTTATTTCTTTCTAGGTGCCTTATAAGGAGGACTTCAGATATTCTATCTAAATATCTGCCTGTGAAGATTGAGCAAGTAGTATGTTGCAGGTACAAGATAAGACAACTTGTAAAATAAAGTACAGATCTTTTTGTACTGAATCTAGAAGTGATGAATTCACAATTGTGCTGAAATACTTGACTTTGGACTAAATCTAGGGCTAACCAAGACTTTGTGTCATGCTGTTATATATTCCCACCTGCCCTTCAGTAAGGGCCAATTAACATTCCATCTTAATTCGACTGATTAATTTAGTTAAATGAATGTCCACATAATGAATTCTAACATTCATCTATTGGAGTTGCTGTATTCTGTTGAAAGTGTTATGATTGATTGACTAATCATAGTACATAGCACTGGGATGTTGTAGCCATTGATTCTCAATATAAAGAAAGAAAATAATATATTGATGTATATAAAATCTAAGGCAAAAAAATCAGCCACAATGGAGCTGCTTGTCTTCTTGTTGAAGAATTGCAATACTCAAGATGTTAGAGAACATGCCTTTCATTAGAATATCACCCATGCACCACGCACCCTTCTGTTTTATTATACATGCAATATAGTTTTGCTTTGTATCTAAACATATTACTGCACTTTTCATTAATGCAGGGAAAACGTTATAATTCAGAAAACTGATGTCTTTACCTACAACGTATGTTAGATGCCAGTCAGCTTTTCTCTACATTTAAAAGCTGTGCCACTCAGACTGTACACGGAACAAGTCATTATTTTGATGAACTTTGTCCTGTAGTCTGTTTTCCTGTCCTTCAGTAGGAGCTCCAGAAGCTTCTGCATCTTTCCTTCTCCTGCATCTTTCCTGGTTGCTACACGTTGACAATAACGTAAGAAAAATATTGCAGCTGGGCCTTGGACAGTTAGTGAGTTTCAAGCAACAGCTTAGTGAGCAAAGAGATGTTTGCCTCAGCTGTAAAACTGAAAATTGACTTCCTGTCAGGAACAGTGTGTCTTAAGATAGCCATATATGCTAGTAGACAATGAACTACAAACGTTATCATGCAAACAAGGCATAATAAAAAATAGACAACTGAAATGCTTCTTTTTTTCTTTTTGGAATGTCCTCTCAATTTGTTGAGCTGAGAATTTCTGTGGGGGAAAGATTTTTCAGAATCATGCTGCAGTTCAGTGTTGGAGCTGGGAATATAGTATTCTGATTCTTGCTGTCATTGAACTTACTGAAAAGCATAAAAGTAAACTCTAACAATAGCAATGTCCACTATCTTACTCTTAGATACTTTGGTTTTTAGCAGTGACCTTAGTACTGTCTCTTCAAGACTGTCTTTTTGGTGCTATTGAAAGATTTTTTTTTTTTTTGAATGACTGTGATTTTTCAATGGCTGTGATTTATGTGAACTGAAAGTAAATCTAATTTCAAAAAGCGGTCTGTGGGGGCTAGAGTTCTTAAAGGTTAGTGCATTACTCTCCAATGAAAGCTATGTGTTTTCTTATATCCCAAGCATTGTGCTGAATTCAAAACAGGACACTTGGTAGCTGAAGTAGCTTATATACTTTAGAAAGTTTGAGCCATTTAGAAATATGTTTCTTTAGGCCTAAATGAGTCCATCATGGACTATAATTTTGGACTGGTCTACTCTTTAGCGAACCTAGCATAATTACTGTCTTGTTTCACTTCAGGCTGACTCCCCTTCAGGCTGAACTGTACAAAAACTTCCTGAAGCAAGCAAAACCAGCGGAAGATCTGAAAGAGGGAAAGATAAATGTTTCTTCTCTCTCCTCAATCACATCTCTGAAAAAACTCTGTAACCGTGAGTAATTCTACCAGTTATTTTATTTATATTATGCCCCCATCCCAAAGGCCTACAACATGTCATGGGAAGCTAACATCATAAATATTTGACCCTGAATGCTTTTCAGTCTGAAGATGAACTATTGGTACTTTTGTATGTAGAGTGTTGATCACTAAGGTGTCCCTTTAACACTCTATGGCAGTGGTTCCCAAACTGGGAGGCGTGGCTCCCAGGGGAGCCGCAGAAACCAGCCAGGGGAGCCGCAAAGTGCCACGAAATTCTCTTGGAAAACAGTGCAATGCCAATTGGCAGGCATCAACATCATGTAATGGGGAGCCGTGGCCAATGGTCACCAATGGTCAAAGGAGCCGCAGGTCGAATAAGTTTGGGAAACACTGCTCTATGGTAAAATCTGCGCTTCAGAGTAGTGACTCTGCATTACAGTTGTTAAAACAATAAATATCCAGGTGTTTTTTGTTTTTTTTAAAAGATGTATAGCCTGCCTTTCCTCCAAGAAAGGTCTCAAAGCAATTCAGGGTTCGTAGTTCATGTCACAGGTATTTTTGTTGTGAGACACAATGAGGTCGTCATCTCTGATGTGGTTATTAGAAAATGACATTGCTGCAGAAGTAAACTTAGACCTCCATGCAAGTATAAAAGATCCAGGTTCTGGGAAAGGACTAGAAGGCTTGCTTTCTTTGTTGACAGGGCAGGCTAGGGGGAACAGACCTGCTGCCCTGTTGGGAACTACTAGGGGTTCAAAACTAAAGGTGTGGGAGAGGAGCCAACAAAGCTGGAAATACAGAGCAAAAGAGCGAACATATGTTGGTTTAAAAACAAAGCAACGTTGTTGGTAATAGGGCTGCTTAGATTTTTTTTCCCCCCATAACTAGGTAGTACATGGTAGTGGAAGGATGTTATTTCCATCTTGCTATAACATATTCTTCTGTCTTGTTAAATGGGAAGTTGTCGCTGCAAGGCACTAGAATCTTGAATTCTGTTCTCCAGACCCTGCTCTGATCTATGAGAAGTGTGTAGAAGAAGAAGAAGGATTCATGGGTGCTTTGCAGTTGTTTCCTCCTGGCTACAGCACTAAATCCCTAGAACCCCAGCTCTCAGGTAAACTTCTGCAAAATCACTCGCTACATTAGTACAGCTATTTGTATTGTACATCACTTTTTATGGAATGGATGCACCATGTATATTTTTTTCTCTTCCAGGAAAAATGCTGGTTTTGGATTACATCCTGGCAGTTACTAGGAGTACCAGTAATGATAAAGTAGTTCTAGTCTCTAATTACACTCAGACACTGGACCTCTTTGAGAAACTCTGCAGAACTAGGAGGTATAATGACTTATTTGTGGGGCTGTCTGAGAGTGTGGGAGAGGGAGAGATGCTGTTGTGGTTTATGTTGCTAGGCTGTTTCTGTAACTAAGGGGAGCTCCTCCTTGGATGGAAATCATGGGGAGGACCTGATATCGCTTCTGAGTCTTAGTTAAAACACTGTGCTACAAAGGTTTTAAAATGCGTTCAGTAGTAAATTCACTTCTAGAATCATTTTATGTGTTGAGGGGTAAAATCATGTTCCTAACGTGTGTGTGTTTGTGCCAGGTATTTATATGTCCGTCTGGATGGCACTATGTCCATTAAAAAGAGAGCAAAGGTAGTGGAGCGCTTCAACAGCCTTTCTGTAAGTGAAACTTCTAACTTGCATTCTACCACCATATAAGCAGGGCGTATTCAGTTATAGTATTCAGTTGAAAGGCCTTTTTTTTGTCATGTGTGTTCATACCATGTTGCCCAGACTGGAACTCAATTATAGTCAGAAGTTAGTGACCTCTGCCTGAAACAGATATTGCATTATAAAGCTACCTCTTGTTAACGGGAAACTATTTTCAGTAGCAGTGTGTAGGAATTGTACACAAGAAATTGCAACATCAGTTGTAGCATTTACAAAGCCATTCATTTTTGTGTAATCGCTTCTCCAACGAACAATCTGCTTTCCCCTCTCTGCATCCCAGTTGCTGAACTTCTAAATTCTCTTCTTTATCCCAGAATTCAAAGAAACCCAATATGATTAGAATCAGAAAAGGGAAGCTGATGGAGGAAATGCAAGAGGAGCTAGCTGCTTGTATCCCCCTTTCCATTCCAATTTAATAAGTAATAAGTTTCCAATCTAATTACTAGCTTCCATGAATCATTGGCTATATCTCTGTTTGGTGTTTATACAACCAAATACCAGTGTTGGCCTGGGAGAAAAGCATTTTGCTGTATACTGTAAATTGAATGAATAAATAATAAACCCAATGACTTTAGACTGAAATGTAGGAGTCGTCAAGCACCTTGTTATGGCCTTATTGTAGAACTTTTGTGTTTATCCTGCTTACCTAGATCACAGCAGGGCAACTAACTCTGAAGTAAGCTTTTTGCAGAAATAAAGTATTTGACAGTCAGCTTCAGCGATATTGCTTAGCACTTAATCTGAGTTGGTTTTGGCACCACAGAATCCTGAATTCATTTTCATGCTGAGCAGTAAAGCTGGTGGCTGTGGCTTAAACCTGATTGGAGCAAACAGACTTGTGATGTTTGACCCAGACTGGAATCCAGCCAATGATGAACAAGCCATGGCCCGGGTGTGGAGAGATGGCCAAAAGAAGACTTGCTATATCTATCGATTATTGTCGGTAAGACCTAAACTGGATTTCGTAATCCTGTTCTACTATTCAGGATATATATGGTGGAGCCTGAATCTATTTCAGGGAAGAAACATGTTTGTAGCAGGTGTCTGATTCCTATTGAACAACGATGGGTGATGTTGAATCACATAAAACTATTAGGAATATTTGCATTGACAGCAGTGGAGCCTTTTTACTCTTGTACATACAATGTTGTAGAACTGGCTAAAGCCTCCTTGGGACACCCAAAAGAAAGATTTCCCAAATGAGCTGTGTAACTGTTGCTGAATCTTTGAAAAAAGACAGCCCTTAATCATATTGAGATGGGAGCATTATTTAAGCAGGAAGGCATCTCCCTCAGGCTTTCTTCTTGGCACTAAGAACATCGCTGGAAAAGGCAGCAATTCGCTGGAAAAGCAGCGAAGCAACTTTGCTGGAAAAGGCAGTCAGGTTGCTGCTACCCTTGGATGAGAAGCATGGCCTATCTTGGGTTCCTGCTTTTCAGCTTAAAATGTCTAGTCTCTGGTCCTTTTATAATACATAAAAATGAGTAAACTTACTAATTTAATGGAATAAATACAAAATAGACCAAAAATTCTTTAGCAATCTAATTCTAACAAGTGACACTGCAGATAGGTATTGTTTTTTTCTTCTTCTAACGGATGTTAAAGGTTTGGTTAAATTTGAGAACCTCCTACTCTTTACAAGCAAAACAGGTTGTGCTGGAATTGTGTTTGGGAGGTATCCAAAAAATGGTGCATGATGAAGAATGGTTGGTACCATCACTCACCTTTAAGCAGGAGCTTCAGTGCATCCATCTTTAGAAGTCAATTTTTAAGACTAATTGACTGCAAATATCAGGTTCTAGCTGAAGAACATGTAATGCATCCTTTCAAGAATCCCCAGATACTTGCCAAGTTCAAATGTCGACCTTAATTTTTTCATTTTGTAGACGGGCACAATTGAAGAAAAGATCTTCCAGCGGCAAACCCACAAGAAAGCACTCAGCAGCTGTGTGGTAGATGAGGAGCAGGATGTGGAAAGGCATTTTTCTCTCGGGGAACTGAAGGAGCTTTTCACGCTCAATGAGACTACCACAAGTGACACCCATGACAAGTAGGTTTAGGAGGGTGTGGGTTAATGAGTAGTCAGGTTGCATCTTACACAGGGGTTAGGTTCCACAGTCAATGTGTAGGCGAAAATTGCATATATTTTTATTTATTTTTATTACCTTGAAAATCCCTTAAATCCAAACAATATGTACTGACTCTTTAAGAACTATGAGAGGCATGTGGAAATTGAGACTGATTGAGGGAACAGCAGATCTCTGGTCTCAGGCTCACTGGGCATATACTCATTGAGTGGAATGGTGGGCGGGAATCACCTGCAGTATGTAAATTGTTGTTTTTCTTTTCTTGCCGAGCACGTATTCTTGAATTCATGTACGTAAAATGCATGTATGATGTGGCGTGTTGTTGCTGTGAGACACAGTTCTAAGAACAAATGTTCCTGTGCACCACTTGTAGTGATGGACCCAAGATTATGCCAATCTGTCCCATCCTTCATGGCATCCTGGCACTCGCATGTTGGACTTGGTGGGTAGGCCCCTTTACAGACAGAGTCCAATGTGTGTGTACGCCCTAAGTGTGGTCTGCATAGCTCAACTTTTGTGGGATAAAGATCAGATGTATTGGGCCTCTGTGAGTGTAGTTCTACATGTGTAGGCTCTTATGCAAATATTCAGTGTGAGAAATCAGGTGGGGTGTGAATGATTCTTATCTGCCACTGGCAAATGCAAAAAGAGCATCTGCAGTAGCTCTGGTGTAAAAGTACAGCTATTTACCTTGAGCCCTCTTAAATGGAGACAGCCTCCTGGATTGTGTCTTGAAGGTTCTAGGTGTGGAACACCATCTTCAATCCATCTAGAAGCAAACAGAAACCTAAACTGTAGAGATAGGGAAAGTAGTTGGATATAGCAGTGATTGTTGCACTGCCTTGTGTATCGGGAAGGACACATACTAGTGTCTTAATTCCACTCTCTGACAAGAGCTCATTTTTTTTCTTTTTATCACTGACTGCAAATGTGGCCTCTGGCATCGTGGATAAGTTGCCCTTGCTCATTGCACTTTGTGAAACAGAGCCTACTTCTAACCCGTATTACTTCTAACTTAAGAGTCTTCAAAATTGCAAACCCTGTAGCTTGCAACAAGAGCCTGGAATTAAGTTGTTCAAAGCACCTGAAGAGATGTCATCAAAATGCACTTTTTTATTGCAGGATCAAGTGTCGTCGCTGTGTAAATGGCCATCAAGTCAGACCGCCTCCAGATGGTTCTGACTGCACCTCTGACTTGTCCCAGTGGAACCACTGTGCTGAAAAACGGGGGCTGCAGGACACTGTCTTGAAGACTGCCTGGGATGCTGCTGTGACTTTCACCTTCCATCATCATTCCCATGAAGAGCAACGGGGGATACCATGACTGCTGTTTTGAGTTGATTTCTTTGAGTTGATTTCTTTGAAATCCAAGTTATTTTCTTTGGAAAACAAGATTACTACTTCTACATGTTCTCCTGATGGGCAGCACTTGTTTGCTCTGTTGGCACACTGAAGAACTTTCCTGTACTATCAGGAGAGGATGTTCCTGGTAACTCTATCAATAACTATCATTATAAAGACTATAGGTCAATTCATTTGATCATGCTATACAACAGAGCACTGGAGAAGCAGGTATTGTGAACATAGCCTATTGTTTCTTAAAAGGAAAGCTTGTGCTTTTTGGCTTTTAATCTACATCTGAAGATTTCAGGCAGGGGAAAGACAATAGATGGACACAACCCCTGATCAGTTTCAAAAAGGCTTCTTACCATGAGATTTGAGCAGGTGAGATACTAGACAAATAACTCCATGTCCCCAAATCAGTCCTCTTCACAAAGCTACTTGTACTTTCGGGAGGCTAGAGAAGAAGTCTAGATAATGGGCCTGTTGCTCACCTAATCATTCTGATAATCTTGGCAATTTTCAACATTTTGTTGGGGCAGGTTAACTCTGCATCACCTTATTTTAAACCTGTTATTTTTATATTGATTGTGTTGGATAATTTGCAATTAAGGTTTCTATTATAAACCTGTTTCCTTCTACAATAAAATCATGAGTAAACTATCTAGAACTAGATCGCCCTAGGGAGTAGGAGGGAGCAAGATAAAATGCCTGTTCGTAATAAGATGCTGTTTGTTACCCTGGAAAAGCTTCGTTACCCTGGAAAAGCTTCGTTTCCCAAAAGTAAAGAGGTTTTTGCTTTGTTTAGCTATTTGATTTTCAATTTGCAAGCATGACAGGTTAAACTGTTTATAAAAACGAGAACTATAGGTGGGGTTGTTCTGATGGTAGGATTGGTCCTCTCAACTCTATTGCTTGTTTAGTTTTAATCTTCATTTTGAATGCATTGGATAAAAAGCTGTTTTGAGACCCAGTGGTGAAAATTCTGCTACAGAACAATTCTGCTACAGAAAAGTAGATCAGCACCATCCCTAACGAAGAGACGTTAAATGTCCCATCTTCCTTTTTGTATACTTAGTAATGTCTTAAGACTTAACCTCTGTGGTAGAATACTGGGCAAGGGTGGGGTGGGGTGGGAGTTTGGATACCAATATAAGAATAATTAAAAAACACTGCTACCCATAAGAGAGGAGAACTTTATGGGTAACTGAGTTACTTTAGTACCATATAAGCAATAACTATATTTTCTCTTATCTAGTAGAAACCTCAAATGCCAGCAATAGTTGTTTATTGTGAAGGACATATAGCAGGGCTTAAAGTTGTTTCTACCCTATGCAAACTAGCCTGGAATATAAAATGAACATTTGTATACTAAGATTTTGCCAGGTGCCATCTGCTATTTCTAGTTATTACTACAATTGTCTAAATCAGTGGTTCTCAAACGTTTTAACACCAGGACCCACTTTTTAAAACAATGCTCGGGGGGGGGGGGGACAGACCCACCTAGCTTAATGAGACTAAAAAAAAAAAGTTTCACTTTACCAGCTGCTCAACTCTCTGTTCTTATCCTTTTTACTATGGTGGGAGGGATCGCCTTCTGGAGCGTTTGAGCGCCATGTTCATTGGATCGGGACCATTCTGGTCACCTTGCGTTCTCCTCAGCCTGCCCTTCGAAGTAGACCGAGGTATGTTTGGCTACTCATGAGTAAACACGCATGTGCTGCTCCATTTTGGTTTCCATAGGGCTCAGTACATTTCCCCTGTCAGCTATCAGCTTGTCAGTTGTGTGACCCACAAAATGACGGTAGGTCATGACCTACAGTTTGAGACCTGCTGGTCTAAATTAAAAAAAGTTGGGAAGTCAAGCCTGGTAAAACTAATCAGCTTTATTAAAAGATATAGTCCATGAAATGCTCACTACATCACACTGATGTAGTCAGCAAAGGCCTGAGAGGAGTCCCATGTGTCGCTGACCACGTTGCACATAGCTTTGAGCCGCCAAAGAGCCTCTTGAGCTGTTACAGTGTCTTGGTCCAGCCAGTTTTGATAGAGGCACAGTTTGGTGAATTTTATCTGTTCTGCACGTTGAACTATGTAACTCTCCAGCTTCTTGGCAAACTCTAGGAGTCCATCGGGTTTGATACAATTAGAGCTGTAGGAGTATAGGACAAGACACATTGCTATTTGCAACTTGAATTTTGCTCATTTTAAAGTTTCCCAAATCAGTTGATGTTTCCTAGGCTAGTAAGAGTTTCTGCACAGTCCCGACCATAAGTGTGTCTAAGAAAATGGCAGAGCCGACAAACATCAGCAATCTGGTATTTGATTCTAGAGCACACTGTATAGATTCAGATGATCTGTTGCCATCTACAAGTGGGTTGTTAGTAAGATCACATCATAAATTTCTTCCCAATGGATGCTACTTTGAAAAAAGAAACATCCCAATGGATGTTTGAAAAAGATTGTCTCATAGTGAATCAACACCTGAAGAGGATTTAAATGACTGGCAGTTGCTATGCAAATAACATGGGTGTCTAAATCCTCCTCCTGATGTGTCACTCAAAGCTGGTGCCTCAAATCATTTTTCCCTGCTCATACTTTTACAATGAGGAAATCTCAGACATGCATCTTTGAGAGCAGGCATGCACAAACACCAACTCTGTATCTTTAAGATACAAGAAGGAAGAAATGACACTGAATGTAACTTTCCTCCACTTAACCAAAGTTATAAATATGATGCTGTACTGACTGTGGAAATTCTCTTGTCTATTGAAGAGGGAGGGGACTCTAAAATTACCCAGATGGTTTGGTTTCAACAGAAATATCTCATGTGCTTGCCTTTAACAAAAATAAGAATCCGGCAGTAAAAAAAAGTATTCCTAGCAAATGAACAATGGGAACTTTGAACTTGCTTGCAAATTGACACCTTTCTTTTAAAAAGAGGACAAAGGAAAATGTGATTGAAAACTGGGGGCTCTAATAATGCTACTTCATTGCCTCTGCCCCCCCCCCAATAGGACTGATGGAGGCAGTATCTGTGTATAAAGGGGTGGTGGTACATACCTTACATCTAGATGACAGATGGAAGAGGATGAATCTTCAGAAAAAATGTCAGCCAGTGCAACTAACCTGTGATTTCCTAATAATGGGAAGAATACAATTTAGATGCAAACTATTAACACTATAAGCTTGTGTCCGTAGGAAAGCAATGACGACACAGCCAGAGGTGAAGGCAGGCCCATTGATGTAATTGCTATCAAATTTACTAAATGGGGAAAAGTTGCCGTAAAGTGAAATGTTCAAATCTGGTTGTATGACACAAAGTCTCTTCTCCACGTCATATTACACTACTGTATTAGAGAGACTCAACAGCAGGTTCCTAGAGCCAAGCCTTCAGCCAGCAGAAACACATTGACAATAAATGTTACGTTCACAGTTGGAGACTGGCTGAAGTTCTAGAAGGCAGGATTTGCCAGATTCAATATGGGGATAAGTGTCAAAAATGAGATTTGAACCAGGTAAGCCCTGATTTCCAGCTCCCTCTCTTAGTCACTAACACCAACTTAATTTATAATAGCCACCTTCCATCTAGCTGTTCTACTATGACCAGTTGGCCTAAATGTTGCTGAGCACAATGTGTCTCAAGCAAAAAGATGTACTTGACAAGGCACTTGCATTACAAGAGTAGCAAAGACCTTTTTATTCCATGGTCCATTGGGAAACATGGTGATGAGGCAGCTGCAATCTTTCAGTGCTTGTGCATCCAGCTGTTTACAGCTGTAAGTTACTTGTATCACTACATTGTGTGTTGTCATTTGATGTGTAAGAGCTGCTCCATGTGAGCCTTTCCCCAAATTTATCATTTTTATAATATGATTGTCACAAGATACAGAAAGCAGCTACTAAACAGCTCAGAAATTTTTTTAATAAACAACCAAAAAAGGCAAGTGAAGGCCAAATGAATTAAAAAAAAACACATTTCCCCAGACCCAAGTTTTGTGATAAGGGAAGCCTGACCTACTCAGCTTCTTTAGCAGCAGTTCTCAAAAGCAGAGACACGTCCATCTCCTCCTGAATCTGGCAACACTCAGGCAGGAGAAACCAGCACAGCTCCTAATTACAGCACCAAATCACAGTGAAGCAGCAGCTTCTAGAAGCCAAAATTCTAAGCAGTACCCCTCTCTCTCTCTCTAAGTTGAATGGCCTCATTTTTGTTATGACTCAGTCAGAAATCAGTTAAGCAAGCAATGTGTCTGATTACTGAAGAACTTGGTATTCAGGTGCAAAGGCTGGACAGCCAAAAAGGAAGGTAAATGAGCAGAAAGACAGAACTGTGGGGCATGAGTTCTGGTAGGAAGGAGCTGATTTTTTTTCAGGTGGAGAGGCTCAAAGAGTTTGGGGGGGGGGGGAGGTGGAGAGGCTCAAAGAGTTTCGGCTTGAAGTCCTCTCCCTATGCCGGTTGGGCTTGAAAGAGAAGACCAAGCTGCAGCCCTCAAAACACAAATCAGGCTGAGAGTGCCAATACTGTTGGTCACATCTGAGTTCCCAGCCCACAACTGAGAAGAGACCAAGCCTCCCAAAGTAGTTGCCACATTTACTTTACATACCAAGCCTGTTTCCAGGGAGTTTGAGGCTCTTCAAAGATGAGTTCTTCTTCACAGCATTTATTATTTCAGACAGAAACTCAGCAGTACTGTTTTCAAACAGTCGGCAAAATGAGAAGGTAATTTCTATTACAAGACAAAGATCAAAACATTATTTTTACATGGGGGGAGGGTGGTTTGCACACACCAGTGAGCAAAGCCATCCAGCCATGCACCTGGTGTTTTATACTGAATGAAAGGGCAAGCACTCTGCCCAAAGGGGCTCATCATAGTAAATAAACTACCACAAGAGGAAAAAGAGAAGGCATTCCTCTTTTCTGTGTATTTCTTGGCGACACTGGTTTCACTGAATGCACTGTAGAACAAGAACTACTACCATAATGAAAGCACAGCACTAACTTAAAAAAGAGAGACCTACTTAAAAACAAATCAATGGCTAGTAAATAGTGTCTCCTTTTCTTTCTCCCACTCTAGGTCTTGTCCCCACCCCATAAATCACCACATGCACTGAGTAACTCTTCTCACAAGCCTCTAGGCCTCTTTTTCTGGCCCAACAACCAGTTTCCACCAGAAAAAAGCACCAGCACTTTGAATGAATGGCAATTTATAATCCACTGTACAGTGTCTTGACTGCATGCAACAGAAATTGTTTAGGGCTGGGGTAGAAATGTGGAGCAAGTGAATTTGCCAGACCTTGGAGGATGGGGTCCTGCAGCAGAAAGAGTACTTCTTTTGAGTGGCCAGAAAGGTTAACATCATGAAAGCTTAGACTCTTCAGGTTTGGGCTATATTCTGCAAGACAAAGAAGATCTGGTAAAAAAACTGGAAGTCACCTGCTCTATGACCAAATAAACCTGTTACACAACATCTTAGCAGGGTGTTCCAGAGCTAAGCTCAGCCTATAAATTCATATCATAATGAATCCTTTACACCTCACTGGCTAGGTGCTGAAGATACTATTACTCTCCTAGCACAACTATCACCACTACTAGCCAGTTGTGCGACAGGCAAACTGTCATTTGCCAGCAAAGGCTCCCATTATACCTTTGAGTGCCTGCAGGAGAAGCCCAACTTCTTCAGGACGTGAAATCGCAACACTGTCTAAAGAGAGGGACTGGAGAGGCTTTGAAGCTTTCAGCACAGGCAGCAGGAGACTTGTTTGAAGAGGTTCCCTGGGAAATCTAATCTCAAGATGTTCCAGATGGCTCTCTTGGGGGGGGGGGGGGTGTCAGGGGAAGGAAAGAAAAAGAACTGCTCATTAACCAACCCTACCTACTTTCCGTAAATATTATAGAACAGCAAATTCAAATGGTATAACACCCCATCAACTAGATTTGTGAATGTCTGGACATGTGAAATACACAATTCTTAACAACTGCACTCCGTTTCATGTTGGATCCTAGACGCATGTGTACACAGCTTGCATCCAACTGCAGCCGCATTTCTGTGAACACAGCAGCAGCTACATCCAGTGGCAACTGCTTCATTTCAGCAGGTTGCTGAGCAGGAAGAATTTACTCCTCTCTGTCCCAGCTCCTGCCAACCTAGCAGTTCGAAAGCAAGAAATTGCAAGTAGATAAATAGGTACTGCTGCGGCAGGAAGGTAACAGCGTTGTTAGTCACGCCAGCCCCATGACCACGGGAGCGTCTTCGGACAGCGCTGGCTCTTTGGCCTTAGAAACAGAGATGAGCACTGCACCCTAGAGTTGGACACAACTGGCTTTCAAGCAGGGGATACCTTTACCTATATTGGCACTGCATAGCACTGAAGTACTTTACTATTATGGTTGCTGCCAGAGTAAACTATTGCTGTTTGAATACCTGAAGATGGTATGAATGCACCCTTAGATGGGGCTTTTAAGACTTTCAAGATATTGAGCAAATGTATATCCAGAAGTGAATAGGAGGCCAGCAATCTTCATGGAATCAAATTACAGTGCGTGTAAATTAAAAATTAAACCAAGCTTCTTGAGCTGAGAAGTACAGATAGGCAAACATCGGGTTACATCAAGCATTGCCACAGGGAGTCTCAAAGGAACACCATAGCCTGCGAGAAAGAATGGAATGAACCTTTCAAACTGTAAGTGGCACACTGTCTCCAGAGAGGGATTTTAGTCAGGCGGCCATCCAGGAGAGGAGGCTTCTCTTTGACTTTTCTTTACTGACAGCCACATCAGTTTAGAAAGCAACACCTGATTTCTTTCTCAGAAGCCCAATTCTCATGTAACCATTTGCAATTCCATTCCCACGATGAGTGGTGGCAAGGGCAATGTGGGAAGCTATGGGAACTATTCACACTATAAAGTAACCATGTGCATGACAGAAATCATATAGATAAGGGGAACCAGAGTGGGACTCTCTTGTCAGAAGTTCCCTCAATGACGTAAGGAGTCTTATGCTCACGCAAGGGATCCTTGTGTGAGTGGAACACTTTGAGAATGGAGGGGGCTTTCGACAACAGGGTCCTGCTCCATAAAACACCAAAATGTTACCCACTCTTTCCGATTAGCATAGGGAACATCTTCACATAACTGACACAAATTTTCTCATGCATACAAGAAGGAAGATCACACCTTACAATGTTACATTAAAACTGGACAACGTCCTACCTGGAATTTCTTCTTCTAAGAATGCGGAGCCCAAGATCTCTTCTGGTCTGTTCCCTTCAATTGGGTTTCTGAGATCAAAGCTGACCAAGAGCGTCTGAAGCAACGGAACCGCACTCAAAAGAGAATGGACAAGATTCATGCAAGGGACATATGTAAACATGTCACTGATGCGCACCACACGAAGGCAGTAGTCACTGTGGCGAGACAGAGCCCGGAGCCCAGAAAGGATGCTGAAGATATTGGGACCTAGGCCTGGAACCACATTTTAAAAGCAAAAATGACACACATACCTAGTAAAAGTATGACATTGTTTGAAAGAGAATTGCACTTTATAGCATATACAAATTTCCAACAGAAGCACTGACACTTTAGAACTTTAAATCTGCCTTAGTTTGAAGGACTAGAACTCTTGGGTCTATGAAGTTTGTTGAGGCCCTTCAGAGACTAAAAACACTAGTTGTAAACCAACGGTTAGGTAGATCTCGCAGTCTGTGCAACAGTTTAGTGACGGTGAAGACCGAACTGGGGCACTAGTGTTTTTAGCCCGATCATGCGTAAGGATTCGCGGCCGGCCCACAGGGCCGACCACAGCATCCTGCACACTTCCCGGGCTGCTCTGGTGCGGCCCAGGGACTCCTCAGGAAAAGGGGACGTTTGTCTCCTTCCCTCGGTGTAGGGTTGCCCGGCCCCAATGGGCCTTCTTGAATGTACGTTGGCTCTTGAGCAGACATACATTTGGGGCGGCAGGGTAAGGGCCGCCGAGGAGCTCACCACCGATATCCAAGCCCCCACCTGACCTGGCTAGCCCAACAGCTGCCCTCCCTCACTGCCTGGCCTGCCCTCCCCCCGCTCCTGCACCGACCGGTGCGAATCCTACCTGCACCGGTGGCTGCAGGGCCAGGCCGGAGGCAGAGTAAGGGCTGCCAGCCTGCTCGTCAGCGGCCCATACTCCTCGGGTGCCAAAAACGTGCTTTACAGTGCGTTTACTGCACCTGGTGCCTGCAGAGGTGGACATTTACGGAGGATTGCTCCTTTAGTCTCTCTGAAGTCCTGAATCTATATTCAGGTGTGGTCAAGATAGTGTGTGCGGTCAATCCAAAGTCAGGAGCAAACTAGTTAAGTTCGCAACACTCCCTCCCAAAGGTCACAAGATGTCACGTTTAATTTACCACTCACCATTCAAAGACAGAACAAGCTTTTCTAAAGACACCCAAGAGCTCAAGAGGTTGCCCAGCATCTGGCATGTATTCTTGGTCAGAGGGATAGAGAACACTTCCAGGGTGGACACGCTTCGGAAGTGGCCTGACGTTTTCAGAGCTGTGATCCCAGGAAACTGAGCCCCATTTGGGCCAATCAAAGTAGTCGTGCTGGCAGCTGCTACTGAGAGAGGCAAATCATTAGCAAGACTCTCTCCTTTCTCCCCACGACTCCTTTTGCTAACCAGGGCTTTCTCTTCTTCTTCCCTTGCAACTGCAAAGAGAAAATCATAAAGGTCTTCTGACTCAGTAGCGGCTTCGCTACGCCTCTGATGGTTTCTGTGCCTCTCAGCCCTGAACCTCTTTGGAGGTTTTCCTGAAGGGCCATCTTCTTGAGCCGTTTTTAATGATCCCTCTTCAGCATTACAGCTCTCTGAACCTGCGCTGTGCTGCGTGCTGCTTTGGAAAGGACTGCTGTCCAGCCTACAGTCTACTGGGTTTTTAAGACTCTTGCTGCTGGTTCTGGCAAGCTCTGCAGCATGTTCAAAGCCTGGAACGGATTCTTGAGACATGTTGGGCAACCCTTTCTCATTCCTCGTATCTTCATCACTACAGGCTCCAGTGGTTAATTTGGGAAACAACTGGCTTGAACCCAAAAGAGGGTTATGCTTTTGATCTGACTTTTGGCTCCAGTCAACAGAATTCTCTTTGCACAGATGGCAAAGGCTTTCTTGGCTCGTAAGCGTTTTTCCTGGGTGCCAAACTCCAGCACTCATTTTCAGAATGAGGACTAAAAGTTCTGAGTCAGGATCAGGCCAAGAGTACATAGACAGGTGATTCACAGCTCCGTGATGAATCAGGCGATGTAGGAATAACTTCAGCTGTTGCCTAGTGGACAGACTGGTCGAGAGGAGGTGACGGAATGTCAAAGATCTAAGTGAGACAGTCAAGTTTTCTAGAATTCTCTGATTGCGTTTAGCCATAAGCTCCAATACTCCCTCAAGCGTGTTGTATATGGTAAGCTGGGTAACATGCTGTGAAGTATGTAACAAGGGCAAAAAGCAAGGATCGCTCAAGCGCTGGTCTGAAGACACATCCAAGATCCCACGCAGCACATTTGAGAAGAACGTTTCAAGGAATTTCTTCCTCCAGCACTTGATGCTCTGTAATGCAATGGAACCAAACAATGGTAAATGTCATGTGCAGCCCCAGCTTAGCTACATTTACTAGAAGCAAGTCCCAATAATTTTAATGCCTTACTTCCAAATAGACTGCAGAACTACACACATACATTTATACCTCTTTTAACACCAACGTGTTCCTGGAAAAGAGTGCTGTGTGAAATGGCGCTATTGGAGGTAATTATAACATTGTTCAAAAGCAGATGTGCTCAAAGTACTGCACTCATCAGCGCATTAGTCAGAGCCTGCTGCATTACTGACCTCCTTGGCCATCACTCCTCCTGCATAAGCAGTGGTGGAAGATGATGGGAGAAGATACGCTCAGGAAGATGAGCCAAGTTGTGACACCCTTTGGAACTGCAGAACTTGTTGAAGAAGGCATCTAGGGTAGATTGCCTTGCCCACTGTTCCCTCTCCTGAAGCATTTCCTGACCCAGTGTTAGCCAGAATACACCCTTCTCATTGGTGCAGAATATTCTAGACAGAATATGCAGCTTCCATTGGCTGAAAGCACAGTACTGGCACCTGTACTTTTCCACACCAAACTTTACTGTAAAAATTACACCCAGGACAAAGAGTGCTATAATGAAACAGTGTTATAGTAAGCAGCTTTGTAGGAGGTATTGACGTATCTAAAAAATGATGGATATACACTGCCACGCCTGGAATCACCCATAAGAACATAAGAAGAGCCCTGCTGGATCAGGCCAAAAGCCCATCTAGTCCAGCTTCCTGTATCACACAGTGGCCCCACCAGATGCCTCAGGGAGCACAAGACAACAAGATAACCTGTTTCCCATTGTCACTCCCTTGCACCTGGCACAGAGAAAACCCACTTCTAAAACCAGGAGGTTGCTTATGGCTTGTAACCTGTGATGGTCTTTTCCTCCATGAATCTGTCCAAACCCCTTTTAAAAGCATCTAGGCCAGGTGCCATCACCACATCCTGTGGCAAGGAGTTCCACAGATGAATTACACACTGGGTAAAGAAATATTTTCTTTTGTCTGTTCTAACTCTCCCTCCACTCAATTTTAGTGCATGTCCCCTGGTTCTGGTGATATGCGAGAGGGAGAAGAATTTCCCTCTATCCACTCTCTCCATCACATGCATAATTTTATACGTCTCAATCATGTCCCCCCTCAGGCACCTTTTTTCTAGACTGAAAAGCCCCAGACGCTGTAGCCTTTCCTCATAAGGGAGGTGCTCCAGCCCACAAATCCATCTGGTCGCTCTTTTCTGCACCTTTTCCAATTCAACTATATCCTTTTTGAGGTGTCAAAAGGAAAGTCACGGAACAATGGTGCTCCTGACCAGGAGTGAAAGAATAGTGTTCTTAAATAATGTTTTGGGGTTGTTGTTTTTTTTGGAGTGTGTGTGTGTGTGTGTGTCTAGCTTCCAATCGATATAGGGGCTCTTGCAGTTAAATTAGGGAACAAAGGCCAAGCCTGAGAACATCCTATTAAAGCTCAATGCAAATAATTACCGTAACTCAAACCAAACCTACAATACAGTTTGTGAAATGTTGATGCCTAAAAATGACTCGACTGTTCTGAATACATATATACCACCAAAAGAATGTATATATGTTAATATATCATTATGAGGAGATTTAGAAGAATGAATTGAACAAATGCAAGTGTTGTTTCAAACTGAACAACAAGTTTTGGAAAGTTTCAGAAACTAATAGAGCAATGTTGCCTCTGTAGAGGCAACAGCCCTGCAGTTAATTCATTGATGTACTTTTCTAATAGACAGACCTATACATAGAATAAAATCTACCAATGAAACTGGTCCAAAAGTTGGAAAACCAAATGAGGCACAATGATGGGCAGCTTTGCTTTTTCAGGTGTGTCCATTTTTAGGGTCACCTTCTTTAACTCACCTCTAATCTGGATGGTCTTGTTTTTATAATGTCAAACCAGAGCTTGCACCATATAGGCTGGGTTGAGAGTCCTGAGCACATAAACAATTTTTTTAAAAAAATGTAATATATGCAGTTAATTATACATACATGATTATACATGGTATATGGTTTATAACACATTAAATACACAGTTAGCAAATTACCTACTTAGAGTAAATTTTCTTCGGGCCAACCCTATCCAACTTTCCAGCACCAATGCAGGTGCAATGCAGTCCCAAGGTAAGGCGACAAACATTCCCTTACCTTGAGGAGGCCTCCGTGACTGCCCTCCCCACTGCAGGATACAGCTCACGCCCTGCTGGCACAGCTACATCAGTGCTGGAAAGTTGGATAGGCCTGGGCCCTTTGTCAGATAATGGCACCTTTTTTAAGATGAGTACAAATTACTATTTTTGCCATCAGCGTTAATAATTATTTGCACTGTTTTTTTTTAAATATTGTAGACACATCCTTTTAGCAATCTTTATCACATATCAGTCTCACGAATTAGTTTATTCTGCCACGAATCTAGTGCTGAGACATATACTCACCCAAGGCTGCAATCGTATACACCAAAGTTTCTCAACCTTTGGGGGTCCGCGTACCTCCTATGCGGCCCCCAAAGGTTGGCGTTCCCCCAGGTCCCCCCATGTCCCACATACCCCCCAAGTGTGTTTTTCCGGCCTGCGGCGCGGCCGAGCGGGTTCTTCTAGTCCCCTAGGGGTACACGTACCACAGGTTGAGAACCGCTGCTATACACGCTTCTATGGGAGCAAGTCCCACTGAACTCAATAGGACTTACTTCTGAGTAGACATGCCTAGGATTGCACTGAGAGTCTACCCAATGAGGCCTCAGCCAAGATAGTATTTGAATCCAGGTTTTTCCAATCAAATTGAACTATGCGCAAGTGGTAAACGAAACTGGGCCCTGAAATGAAAAGAGCGAATCTTTACTAATTTTGCCGTGCTGAAAACAAAAATGTCAATAAAATCTGTTGATTGGCTCTAGTTTAGGAGAAGCAGTCTGCATTACGTACATAGATGTAAGTGCCGTCGGGCATTTGCCAGTACTGTACATGTCTATGGAACTATCTATTGCGGATCTCTCGCAAACCGCAGCCAATTTTGCATTTTCATTGTCATATTCGTGTTCAGCACCTCAATGTCTATAAGAAATGACTAATACAAACTTGGGGGCATGACCTCTGTAAAAATTTGTTGCCCAGTGTTATTTGGGAATAACTTGAAAATGAGTTCCTCATCTGTTCAAAGAGAATTTACTGAAGAAGTCAAGCTCTTCAAAGAGATGAGCAACTAAAGAACCATACACTCCCGCAGTGGATCATGCAGTTTGATGCATGAGGCGTGGAAGTACAAAATGCCAGGATGCTATAATCTAATCTGCTAACACCTTCTGAGCAAAATTCCAGTGTCCCACTGAAATCTTTCACAGCAAACTCAAACTATATATCCATATCCTACTTTCTTTCCTAGTAGCTCAGGGTAGCATTTTAGGCCGCAATTCTAAATACACTTACCTGGCAGTAAAATGGGACTACTTCTGTGTAAACACACATAGGATTGTGCTAAGTCTGTGAAGTAGGTTAGACTGAGAGTGACCTGGGCAAGGCCATCCTGAGACCATAGATTTGAACAGAGGTTTTCTGCAGTTGAAACTGACACGCTAGTCATTTACATGACCACACTGACTCTTATTAGGTAGAGCAGGTATAACCTACAGTAGGGAGGGAAAATAGACTGAGCTGCAGCAAATCAAGACTTCTTAGGTTCAAATTTCACCTCTGCCATGAACTCCCTAGGTGGCCTTAGGTAAGCTGCTCCCTCTCAGCTGCAATATGAGGATAATACTACTGACTCATCTTATTGGGTTGTTGTGAGGTGTGAGGACAACCTTAAAATAATCCATGTGAGGTATTGCACACTCAGAAACTGCTTTATAAATGTTAAGCATTATTGTCCTGCACTCAGAGGTTTTGACAAATTATTTGCTATGTACAATTTTTTTGTACAATTTTTCAACCTTGTTTTTGGCAGTACTATATCACCTTTTGCAGGTATCTCTTTGGCAAATACCATCACTGCCACCAAAGATGGCAGCTGTACACAGGAGTAGGTGGCTTGCTGCCTCACAGTTGTAGTTTTGCTATACACTCTCCTCCTAGTTTTGCTATACACTCTCCTCCCCCAAACCATGCCTCTTTGAAAGGGCCAGGCAGCTGCATAGCCACATCTTGCTTATTGGTGCACCACTGCCTTCTTGATCAAGTGGGGGCAGATCACCAAGGCAGTGGGGCCAAGTGCCACTTGCCATACTGTGAAATACCACACCACGATGGTGTAGTGATTCTGGTGTTGGTCTTAGACCTGGAAGATCCAGGTTCAATCCCTGCTCAGCCATGAAGCTTCCTGGGTGGCCATGGGATAGACACTATATCTCAGCCTAACCTACCTCACAGGGTTGTTGTGAGGACAAAAGGAGGGAAGGAACCATGTACACCACCCTGAGCTCCTTGAAGGAAGGGTGGGATAAAAATGTGAAAAATAAAAATACAGTACCACTGGTTTGAAAGCACTACCCTAACCCCAGTTGTTGATCCTCCTGTCTCAAATGCAACTGAACTTCAGTAAGAACGGTGTCTGAGGTCAACTTACTTCCACAACAGCAAAAATGGAAAACCACTTGACTCAGTTCACTGATGCTATGAGGAAACTGAGGAAGATGACGAGCAGAGCAGGGACAGCCCAAGTGGATCTGCTGCCTGATGCCACCACTGCTGCCCCACCCCCAAAAAGCCCCAGAAAGAAAGAAACATGCAGTCACTTAAGGTCTGTTTAGGGGACTGCGCGAGGAAGGACTGGAGCGAGGTGAGTGGGGAAGGAAGTCGACTGATGCAGCTCTGCCTGTGGTGGGCTGGAGGGAGGTGGTGGCTGACTCAGGGTGAAGGGCACCCCAAATCTGCCGCTCCCGTGCCATCTGCTGCTTAACGCGAGCTGCATTGTTTGCATTGTGGATGCAAACATGGCCCTGTGGTAGAGCTGTGTCTTTGTCACAGAAGGGATTGAAGAGTGTTGTGACATCTTAAAGATTAACAAATTCATTTCAACATAAGACTTTGTGGACTACATCAGAAGCTCTAGAAAAAGGATTATGTTTACTATGACGAGTACAAAAGAAACAATGTTTTAAAATGCATGAAAGCAAAATTAGTCTTCCTTGGACAGCAGAAACCACTACTGTAAAACGTTATTCTACCCCATCCCTGCTCCCGTAACTGACCTTTTTTTACAGCTGTCTCTTCAATTCGCTCCAGGTAGTAGATGTTAAGCAGAGGCAAGATACCCTGGAGTATTGGGCCTGGAAGTGCTTTTGGTGGGAGAAATGGGTACAAAACAAAGCATTATTTCAATTACAGAGAAAGATGAATTTTAGGCGAGTAGGTGATACAGGGCCTATTCAGACCATGCTTTGCTTTCGGATTATACCTCAGAGGATTGTACCTTAGGATGTGCTGCTCCTAATCTTCTGAAGTCCCTTGACGTTTCCCTTACTGCATAGTTTCTGTAGTGCAGAATATGCTGGGAAACCCTAGCAGCAGCAGCAGCAGCAGCAGCAGCAGCAGCAACCCCCCCCCCCCCCAAAAAAAAAGAACCTTAGGCTAATTCGCCCAAGCTTCTTTTTGGTTTGAGAAAGCTCTGTTCTTCTATGAACTTCACCATTCAATAGGATGCACCTGTCAATAGGATGCGGGTACAGTTGTCGCTCCCACTCTTCTCTCTGCTGGATCTGCAATGGCACTATACCATTAGTGTGCATGTGGTGCTACCACAGGATTCCAACTATTAAATGTACTCCAATATCAGATGTACAGCTCAGTCTTGAGCTCAATGGGACGGGACTTACTTCCAAATAAGAATTGCACCACATGTACACTGGGACAATGGAGGGAATGCAGAAAGAGAAGAATGAACACAAAGAGATAGTCAACCAAATACTAACAATTGTGATCAGGGGCCCTATTGTTGAATCCCTATTCAACACCAAGGATCTTAGGAATCCTCCAGATGACAGAAGGAACATCCATTTGATTTCTGTTATGTAAAAAGTTATTTGAAAGTTCTTTAAAATAAAGCCCCGTGGAAGTCCTAGGCGCACTCCCGAATGTCCTATCGGGCAGACTTTGGCATTTAGTAGATGATGGAATAGATACGGGAATCAGGATCATCATACTCATATACATAAGAGAGGCGCGTACGAGTGTGTTGGAAGGAAATTTGGGCTGGATCCCCTCCCACTTCTTACCCCAGACCTCTTTCTCCAGGTGTCTCATTGCGGAACTGACCACCACCCCACTTAGCTCAAAGAGGGTGCGGGGACTACGATCAGCAACCTCCTCCCCGGATTTGGTCTCCATACTCCTTTGGCGGGGGCTCTAATCTGGATGAATTACGCCATCTTGGGAAGGTCATTCATTGTAATATGCGTGCTATAATAATGGACGTATGATGCTGCCATACTGAGTAGGTCGAGCGTTGTCAGTCCAACGTCATTTTTGCGGATCCGGTGGCCATATTGGTAGAGTCGATATTATCCAGGGGAACCCCTACCATATTCGGTGCAGAAAAAAAAGACTTTCGTTACTATCCTTACCTGGGAGTAAGCCCCGATGAAGTACGGGTGTGTTACTTCCAAGTAGATATGTATGTATCGGCTTGCGGTTAGGCACAGGAGCCATTTTAGGAAGGTCGGGTCGAACGAAGCACCATCTTGGAACGGGCTCTGCGAATAGACGGTATTTCCGCTGAGTGTGCCGGTGACCCTTGAGCGTCCTTCTGAGGAAGGTAAGCGAAGAGGGAAGAGTCGCTAAGATGGGTTTGGAGGACGAGAGGATGTTAGAAGGCCGCAGTGGAGATCCTGAGGTGAGCTCTTTTCTTGCTGCCGTGGGACTTGGGAGAAGAGCGTGGTCTCTATTCTTTACGTCTGCATTTTCTTGCATGGTTCTCTGCTCTTGTCTCTCCTCCTCCTTCCCCCCTCCCCATCTATATTTCGATTAAATGGACCCTCATAATTCAAACACTGTGCCTGAGTGTCAAACAATGGCAGCCCGTTGTGCCCTGATTCTGGGAGCTGGCTATGAATGGAGGAGGAATGCTCTGAATAATTTGTTCTCCGTTTCCATCTCTTCTTGAATCGTGGCATAAACATTGTGGCTGAGGCTGGTTATCTCCACGTTGCGTGACAGTGCCTTCTTCAGTTTAATGCTCCCTCTTTACTTACCTGTAACTGCTTATAATGCAACTTGCATGCTTATTTCATCAACCTCTATCAGTCATGTCTGCTCCTTAATCCTCCTATAAATCTAAGAAGCTTCAAGGCCTTCTGCGACTTGACCATGTTGCTTTCTTGGCACTCATCTCTGTGAGGAGCTACCTACACTGCCTAGGAAGGTGGAGATTTTGCCTCATGGCTTTTGGTTCCAGTTAAGCTGTGACTTTTCTCCAACAGCGAGAGCTTTGTTGCATAGTAATTCTGTGATCTGATATATATCTCATCTGACAACTGCTTCAAAAAGAGACAATGGATGTTCTCGTTCTGCAGCACTGTGAAAGGTTTCACCTCATGATCTAGGCCTGTTAAAATGTATATCTTATATTGGTTTGATGATGAGTTTGAATGAATATGTGGGTATAAACAATATGTCATCATACTAAGCAAATACAAAACAAGCATTGTGAAAGAAAAGCTATAGAATGTGGTTAATGTTGCTGTAGCTGAATATGCAACATAGCAGTAAACTCATGAATTTGTTCTTTTCCTTGTTTATGCAGGAGGAGGAAGAGGAAGAAGACTTGGTGGTATGTCACTTTTTATTATACTGAAAAAATGAGAAGCCTTCAAAGGTTCCAAAGAGGCAACAAACATCTCTAGAAATCCTGTTTCACATACTCTTCCATTATAAGATGAATAGCTAGCATTTGTACAAAGGTTGTGTTTGGGGAGAGGATGTAGTTGAAGATTTGGGATCAAAGCTGAAAGTTCATTATTGAAGTATTCATTAATGCATTTTTTTCCTGTGTGGCAAAACTAGATACAAAAGCGTAACTGCAAAGCAACCTTTCTTGAAATTGCAGCATAACCATTCTTTATGGTACTTAGGGCGCAATCCAAACCTACTTAGGCCACCGTTGTAACCAGCGGCCCAGCGAAAACAGGAGGCCTCAGAACGGAAAGGGGATTCAAATCCCCTCCAAAAGGGGATTCAAATCCCCTCCAAAAGGGGAATTCAAAGGGGATTTGAATCCCCTTTCCGTTCTGGGGCCTCGTGTTTTCGCTGGGCCGCTGGTTACAACGGCGGCCTAAGTAGGTTTGGATTGCGCCCTTACTGTGATAATTTGTAAATTCTGAATACTGGTGGAATCTTAGGGCAGCTTCTACGTGACCCTGGGTGTAGATTTTGAAACAGAGCATTAATACTTTACATTTAGAACTCACAAGCACACTGGGATTTTTGTGTATCTAGGACTAGAAATGGCAAGCTTATACAGTATATTCCAGCCGGTGGGAGTGGGTGTGCTGGATAAGGTTGAATCCATTTCTTGGTAATCATTGTTAAGAGAGGGGTTAAACCCATCATCATTAACTGTTTCTGTTGTTTGTTAATTTTTCTTCCAGGATCCTCTAACTACTCTCAGGGAGCAATGTGAGCAGACAGAGAAATGTGTGAAAGCTCTGGAAATCCTAGAGCAGTGTAATACCCGAGTGGCATCCAGGTCCCATACAGAAGAGCAGTGTACAGAAGAGCTCTTTGACTTCTTGCATGCTAGAGACCATTGTGTAAGTTTGCTTGAGAGTAACTCTTAACTGCTATTATTGGTTTGTGGTTGGTTTGAGAACTTCCCCCCCCAAGTGTTGACCCATAGAAACTTAATTTGATATTGATAAGGTCTGAATAGGGAGCAGCTATAGAATTATGAAAAGTTGAAATGCCAGTTTGATATTTATCCCATGGGTTTGAAACCAGTCACGATAACAAAAGAAATTATGCCATTCAAATTTGTCCGTCTTTACATCTTGTTTAGAAATACAGTGGAGTAACTGTTCAAAGTTTCTGAAGAAAGTATTATGGATGAATCTGTTGCTCCTAAAATACAAACATTTTAGGCTGCAGTAGGTGAGAATATAGCAGTTTGCCCAAACAGTTGCAGAGGGAGTTTTAGAAAGTCTTGCACCTTTGTTAAAAGCTCCTGAAGTCACATTTCACTTAATGTATTCTTCTCTTGGGTTTTCAGGTGGCTCATAAACTCTTCTGCAAGTTGAAATAAGTGTTCATATAAGCCTATCTCCACTTCCTGCATCTCTAATGAAAACCTGAGCATGTTTTGTTTGAATAAACTTGCTAGTTTACATCTGTGACTTGACAATGAATGGAACTGGCGCTGTCGATTCTGTAAGAATTCAGGAATTGCAATCCAGATACTTCAGTTTTCTGTGGATGATGTGCAGCTATTTACAGTTGTTTCTGTAGCTTGCTCTATTAAACATATTTCCTGTGAAAAGTGTTTTGTTTCTTATAAGTATCCTAGCGTGTTCTGAGATTAGACACAAACAAAATTCACAATCTTAATTATAATTTTTTCATAATTTCAAAACTAAATTACATACAGGTTAACTCTGACTCAAGTAGGTGGAGCAGAATTGGATCTTAATGGGATATACCATCAATATCCTATTAAAAAATGAAATCTGAAGCTCTGTAGTATAAGTGTTTCTGTGAGTGTATTGTATATAATTTATGACTTGCTTCCTTCTCTTACCTCCTGCTTTATTAGAGCTCTCCTGGGATAATTGTCATTAGAGCTCTCCTGGGATAGTATTTGTCATGTGTTAACTAGATGCTTACAAGGCATAAACATGGGAATTTGGTGATGGAGTATGTAGAGAAGTCTTAGGTTCTATGGGAAAAGTATTAGCTCTAGATTCTAGAGCTAATATAGAGTCTAGATTCATAGTCTAGAGCAGGGTTTCTCAACCTTTGGGGGTCCACATACCCCCAAAGGTTAGCGTACCTCCAGACCCCCCAAAGTCTCACATACCCCCTCCCCAAAAGTGTTTTTCCCCAGCCTGTGGCGCGGCCGGGTGGGTTCTCCCGCTCGTGCCACAAGCCGGAGGGAAAGGCTACAGCCCTGCCGAATCAACAGGGCTGTGGCGCGTCACTAGGCGCGCGCCGCCCCAGAGTGGGGTGCGTGTGCCGCCCCAGTGACCTCCCCATTCCCCCCCTCAAAAATTTTTGCACCGCCAAAGGCGGCGCAAAGGACCTACTCCCCCCGGCCAGCCTGCTCCACACATCCACGCTGGCCAACTGTCCGAGGCCTAATGACGAGGCCGCTTTGTGAACTTTTTGTTGAAAAGTGGTGTATAAATACTGTTAATAAATAATAATAATGCATTAATATGTGATTTATTACGTTTTTCGCGCATGCGCACGAGGAACATTCTGCGCATGCGCAAAAAACATTATAAATTACGTATCGCCACATTGGGCCTTTGTCAGAAGGCCCTGGAGCGCTGGCCGGGGAGGTCGCTCCAAGACCGCCTCCCGGCCTCGGAGCCTCCAGAGGGCGACGCGCGCAGCGGAGGTGACGTGCGTGTGTGCAAGCTGGAGAACCCACTTGGCCGTGCCGCAGGCTGGAAAAATGGCTAAATTGTCCCCCAAAACTCTCCCTACCTCTTCTCACGGCCGCTGCCATGTTAGATCTCCTGAAATCTCGTGAGATCCAAGATCACAGCGTGAGATTTGGGGAAACTAATAAATTAATAATTGAAATTGAAATTAATAAATCCCTTCTTCAACCAAAGCCTGGTTTTTTTTTTTAAACAAACAGCAGCTTTGAATGACTGGTCTTCAGCCACCAAACTAAACAAGACTTGCAAACAACACCACATTGCGTGGGAGTGATAAAGCGAGACCCCGCATTCTGAAACTTGACCAGGGCAATAAACAGTTTTCCGAAATAGAGCAACCTAAATCACTGGCCCCATTGGAATAATTGGGACTGAGATAGATAGCAAGTCACCTCCGCTCCCCTCCAGGTTCCAATTATTGTTATAAATAACGTGGTCTCATTTTATCACTTTCTCCTAATATGTTGTATGCGAGTATTGCTTTGTGTGATGCCTGAAGACTAGTCAGTCAAAAGCTGCTATTAAATATTTAAGTTCAATTCGCTGCATGGTGGGTGTCATTTCTAAAAATATTGTTCTAGAGTGAGAGTGTCTAATATGCCACTGTTTTGCATGATACCGAGTTCAAAAATCCCTTTTCCTGCTAGTTCCTAATGGGTTTTGGCTGGGAAGGGGTTAATAAACGCATGCTTGTGGAACGGTTCAGATCTAAAATACAGTATTATTCTGAAGTGTCTCTAACACATCCAGCTGCTTTCTGCATCCGTTCCTTTATCAATAGCCCGTTCCGGCTTTTACACCGTCCTTGATTTGTTGTGCTCTCAGAGAAGGGAGGCAAAACAGATGAGAAAGCAAATGGGGAAGCTACCATTTCACTATTCCTTCCCGACCGTAACGGTTGTGATATGCATCAGTGAGGCTACGGTAACTTCTTTATGTGCAAAAGAGGCGCCTCTCGTGGCCCCCCCCCCATCTCGTGGATTGTCCTACATCCGTCTGGTCGTCGGCCAAAGAGGCTGACTGCGGTGGCCCCACCACGTGGAGAAGGAGAGGCGGAGCTTGTGCAGCGGCTGGATCCGGCCCGTGTCTCTCTCCTGCCGTTGGCGCAGAGGGATGGCGATGGCTGCTCCCGTAGGGAATGGACGGCGGCCGCTCCTGCAGTTACTGCGGAAGGAGGCGCTTCTCCTCCCCGGCCCGATCTCCGCCTCGGCTCCCTGCCGGCATCGACACCAGCAGAAAAAGAAATGGGTGAGCGCGGCAGGGCAAGGGAGAAACCACCCCGCCAGCTCCTAGGTGAGCTCGTCCCATTTCCCCGTCCTCCGACCAAAGGGCACTCTATGAATGTTACGCACACAGCCCCCCAGGAAGGACGGGCATGTCCAGTCCCATCAGGATAGCTTCTTGACTCTTCTGACTTGCTCGTAGCGTCTTTCGCCTCCCTCCCATGATGTTTGCCTTTCTTCCCGCTTAGCAAGCAGACTTCCCCCCCCCCCCGACTTCTTTTCCGTGTGTTATATTACCGCCGGGAAATGAGATTTTAAGGAAACATCCCGCCTCTTCCGCCAGTCCTGCTGTGGATTCGCTCGGCTAGAGCAAAGGAGTTTGTCAGGAGGAGTGCTTTGTTTTGGGGGCTTTGTTTTGTTGTTGACAGCAGTGGGTGGGTCGGACTTGTACAAGAAGAGCCGAATGGAAAGTTATTGAGGGGGGTGCCTGGCAACGTGAGGGCCAGGGATTGGATTTAGCGGTATATAAGAAATACCTACATATCTGAGCTGTGCGCAGTCAGTGTTGCTGTCTGAACAATGTGAGTTTTGCAGCCCAATCCTATGCAGTCAGAAATAGTTAACAAAACTTATTGCCAAACAAATGATGCATGGGATTTCGGCCTCAATTCCTATTTGATTGCTTGGTCTCTTCAGAAGAGAGGTTGTTGGCAACAGAAATGGCTATCCTTGGAAAAACCATGCACCCTGAGCCCACAATAGTTTGGGCTGTAAGCCCATATATATGTGTGTGTGACAACAGTACAGTACTTGTCTCCTGCAAGTCTACACCTTCCACTGTTCCTTGAGTTGCACTGCCACACTTTGTCCCCTTGATAACAATCTAATCATATTCTAAACATATGAATTGCATATGTTTTTCCCTTCTGGGGCCTTACATGCATGATGCTAATTGAAAAGGTACTTATGTGATATTTGTACAGGCTTCTCAACAGTGACTGCATCATGGGAAAGGGTGTGTGTGTGTTGATATAAATAAAGGGAGCCCACAGTCTCATGCGAGATCAGCTCCAAACGATGGAAATAGAAATGGCTGTTCTTTCTCTGCCATGGGGAGTACACATCTTTTATATGCCATTGCCTGAAATGTTCATTTTTTTTAAAGGCGGCCACCACTCCTCAGATCTCTGCCACCAGACGTGCTCTGCAGAATTTCGACATGATATATAGTGTACAGTTTGGCAGCCTGTGGCCATCAATTCGCATTGGACTCCTCTCAGACAGGAAATACGGAGCCCTTTTCAACAATTTCTCTGATGTTGAACAAGTCAGCAAAAACTTGGGACTGCTGAATGTGGTAGATTTCATTTGGGAATCTCAAAAAGTATTGCACGATGTGAATTCCACAGCAGAGCAGAAGGCCAATGAACCAACTACATCCCCAGAACCAACTGCATCCCCAGAAGCTAGGACGGAACCTGCTGAGCCCCAAACACAATCCCTTTCTTCTCATTCTGCCGCCATTAGCCCCAACATCAAATGTTACACGTTCCCCAAAGGAGACATCAGCCTCTTTCCTCCAGCCAGGTGTGTAGCTGGTGGGCTTTTGGGAGTACTCTTTAACATTTGTGGGATGAAAATAAGAGTGTTTCTTGTAAAGTGTTAAAATATCTGGCTTCTGTCAGAAGTAACAAGTGGAATCAGTATCTCACTCTTTTAAGTTCTTGATGTGCTTAGTTTTTGCTTCAGAACTGTTTTCAGTTTTGGTAAAGTGGATGATGGGTACTATGTCTACCTGGGCAAAGACAGAACCGGTGAAAGAGAAGCAGGATGGTGCTGGCAGGATCCTATATCCTCACTGCTGTTTATTTGCTTGGAGCCCCACGCATACACGAGACCTTGAGCATGAGTGACAACCAGCATATTTTAAGTAGGACCCTTTGTAGAGCTTGCACTTCCTGGGTGCATCCTTTCATGCCTCACTGTTCTTGTAGGCCAGATGCTTTAGGAATCCTGGGCTATTATCTCCTGGATGCTGCTTCAGTCTTGCCTGTGTTGGCGCTCAACGTACAGCCTGGTGACCTGGTCCTTGACCTTTGTGCAGCACCGGGTGGGAAGACTTTAGCACTTCTCCAGACTGGGTGTTGCCGTAAGTAAAATTATTTTCTTGCTTTTGCCCTTCCATTTACAATTGGTATAAGCAGGACCAGTTACTTATTGTTTTTCCTGTTTCTGCTTGAAATCCATTGACAAGAGTAACTTCCAAAGAGGGGCTGAGCTGCGGGATAGCAGCCATATCCATGGTTAATATACAGTATTCTGTCTAAAAAGGCTCTTCCTCATCAAACATTGTAGGATTTATGGCATTGGGGACATAACTGCACAGTCCTAAACACCTTTGCTTAGAAGTAAGCCTTTGGAATCCTGGAGGTCTGGAGGGCTTACAACACAATCAGTAATTTTCCAGTTCTGACATAAAAGCAACCTATGATATTATTAAAGCAAAAAGTAATGATAGAGAAGGAAGGGTGGGGAGATAGGAGCATGCAAACACAGTGATTGTTCACAATTTGTCTGAATAGACCCACTGTGACTTAGATTACATGGATTCATTTTTCAGAGGGGAGGGGGCTTTTTTTGATGCAAAACATTGAAGGTGACCTCTAGTCCTTTGCAGTTCTGTTTTATGAACATCCCTTTCACTCATTCCAGTGAGAATAAATAGCTAAATTCCTGAGCTTGAAGTGCCTATGACTGTGTATGCGAGAGCGAGAGATAGCATGTGCACATGCTCCTTAGCAACAAATCCAGCATTTCTCAATTGTGTGCAGTTTTTAGATTGTGATTTGCAAGAGCTTAAGGGTTTGGCTACCTGTGATTTATGCCATTTGTTGTGACAGGACAGCTTGCAGCCAATGATATATCTACATCTCGTACTGGCCGACTGCACGAAGTCCTCTGCAGCTACTTTCCCAAAGAGCTGCGCAATGTAGTGCAGATCTCATCATGGGATGGGAGGAAGTTTGGAAACTTGGAGGTGAACACTTATGATAGGGTAGGTAACACCATTGGTGCTGCTGCTGGGAGTGGGGACTTCCCATCCCATTGGTAGAGCATGCAGAACATGGAAACGAGCGTTCTGATTTTTCCCCCCTCTCATACATAACACTTGTTCCTTTAGTTGTGTTTTCCTTTCAAAAATCATATCAGTTTAACTGGGATGGATATTTGCCATGCAGGTGCTTGTAGATGTGCCGTGCACAACTGATCGGCATTCAGTCATGGAAGAGGAGAACAACATGTTTGTACACATGAGAAAGGGGGAGCGCCAGATGTTGCCGATGCTCCAATTGGAGTTGCTTGTGTGAGTGATCTTGACTTTATGTGATGTATGTTAACGGTTGAGCCATGCTCATGCAAATTGTAGTGTGTGCCCTGTTGGCACAGCTGCATTGGCACTGGAAAGTTGGTTAGGATTGTGCAGGGAGGCTCTCTGGTTCTGTAAATTTGAATTGTTTCCTCTGGGTGGCAGAAGGGATGGTGGCTAGTATGATATATAGGGGTTGCAAAATACTACCAGGCTGGGGCTTCCATCTCCTCTTTGCTCCGTTCCTTGATGCATGGCCCATAGTATTAAACAAGTGTCTCTCTCTTGCCATCCGTCTTAACATATACTGTACATTCTTTTTCTTTTCCCAGGGCTGGAATCCTTGCTGCCAAGCCAGGAGGGGAGGTGGTATATTCAACATGTTCCTTGTCTCAGCTCCAGAATGAATATGTGGTTGAGAGAGCTGTGGAGTTGCTGACAATCCAGTACAATGTCAGGATACAAGTTGAAGACTTGAGCTATTTCCGAAAGATGTTCCAAGACACATTTTCTTTCTTTCCGGACTGCAGACTAGGGGAGCTCGTCCTTCCCCATCTGACAGCCAACTTTGGACCCATGTACTTTTGCAAATTGCACAAGTTGGCATAGAATGGGCAGGGCAGGGCATGGACGGAGCAAGGGAACGTATCCAGCTTTACTTTGATGTCTGTTTTCTTTAGGCTACAATGAAAGTTACAAGAAAACATGAATATGTTGATTTCATCTGTGAGCGATATACCTGATGCTCCCTGCCTGTAGTTGCCACCAACCCCTCTCTTCCCTGTACAGGCAACCTGTCTTGAGAGCAGTAATGTTGATGCACCTTTACCACAAGCACCTTTACCACAAACGATGGTCTAAGTGTGTGACCATTGGTATGTCAGTATTGTGTAGCCCAGGGGAAGCTGATGTTGCCTTATTAACTCAGCGGGCGTTAAAAGCATGTAAACGTGACTTCTTGCCTTGTGGATCACTTGCAGGGGAAACTGGTTTTTTAAATACAGCCGGACCTTTTTAATCTGCTGGGGTTCTGTTCCTGTAACCAGAGTGGATAAGAAAATCAGTATTATATGAAATGGGGGGGGGGGTCAGGAGCGGTGCTACATTATCTTTTTTTTTCAACATCTTCGCTGCTTCCCTCCTCCTGAGTTTGTTTAAACTGACTGAAAAAACAACAAAAATGCCACTACTGGAAGCAACCTGTAAATCGCGCCAGAGACTTCCAGCTGCATTTTTTCAGCAGTTTGGATACGCGCAGGAGGCTGGAAGTGGCTGGCAGGCCCCCGACAATGCTGAAAAAAGAGGTAATGTAGTGCGGTTGGACTCCCTCTTCCACAGTTTTGCCATCCGTGTTGAGTCAAATCCGTGAATAAAAACCGTGGATAAAAAGGTCCGACTAGATACTTTTTATTTATTTTGTTTCCAGATAGTTAGAAAAAATAAAATACAGGGGGTTTTCAGCAACAATCATGGGCTCTAAGTAGCACATGAATCAGCCTTCAGCTATGTCCCAACACGAGTGAGTACTGTATCAAAAGCCCTCAATATAGATGGTGAAAAAATTCTGTTAACATACAGTATGTTACTGGTTTTTTCTAAGTGCCCCTTTACAAATTTAGGTAAGGTCAGTAGCCTACTGCTTTTCTCTTAACTCTTAAGGGCTAACCATCAGAATAGAGTCTGGACCCCATTGCTCCTTTCACGAATCCACTTGACAACAACAGCAGCCATGGAGCTATGCCTCTACAGTAGAAAATTGTCCTTGTTATCAACAGTCCCTTGGGGACCAGGGAGGGCTTAGCCCCGCGTCTACAGGTTTCCCTGTCACTGCACAAGCATGGCCAGCTTCTGTGAGCAAGAAGGCAGCTGGATCACATCTGTCTTGGCGGGAAGGAAATACGCTCAGATTCAAAATCACTAGCAAGCTGCAGCTTTATTTTAAAAAGGCACACACACAGAACACAGGCTCAGGAAAAGATCTTGCTAATGAGACTCTTTTAAGGCCCCCCCCCAGACAAGCCCCCAGACAAACGAGTAACACAGATAATATCACTAAGGCTGGCTGTTGCCGTGGAAGAGAAGGTGAACACTTTCAGCCGCGAGGTGGGGCTCCCAATAGATGGAAGGGGAGAGACCCTGGCTCAAGTGTGCAAACCTCTTCTGACCAAGGCCCTCCCTCTCCGCTATTGAACTTCCTCTCATCTGGGGTGTTAACAGGGGCAGTTAGGTGAGCATAGAGAGGAGGCTCTGAAGGGCGAGGGCTGAATTCCAAGCTGGAACAAGCCAGTTACCACCACACCCTCCTGGGACTGAGATACCTTCCCGTCTTAACATCCTTGCTTGCTCTTTATCTCTTCTGAGTGGTTATAGCTGCAGCCTTATCTCAACTTCACACGTATCAAGCTATTTTTGCAGGCACCCCAGAAACTACTCTGTCAGCAGTATAATAGGCAGGAAAGGATTTCTAATTTTCTAAAATGCCAAAACTGGCTAAGCGACGTCCTCAACCTTGCCTGGGTCCTGATGTCCTCGCCAGTTTGGAAAGTTCCTTGTGACAATTGTATATCTCTGCTGCATAGTTGCAGTGGTTCTCAAACCTGCTTGGGCCATGGCCCACCTCTTCCTCCAGGGATGAGTCACGACCCACCTCCTGGTGCTGTTCCCTCGTTGCTCCAGCCCAGGGATCTGCCACAACCAGAAGTCATGTTGTCAAAACCAAAGTGACCTCCGGGTCACTTCTGGAGGCTGTCCCCAGGCTGGAGTGACGAGGGAGCTACACCAGGAGGTGGATCAGGTCCCAGAAGTGGGTTCCGGTTGCTTCTGTTTGGCTCCAATTTGGAACCAAACGGAGGCAAGGGTGGTGGGTGTGCCCAACTCCCGACCCACCTTGGGCCGTGATCCACACTGAGAAAACATGGTATACTACAGCGGTTCTCAAAGTTCTCCCCACGAGGCGGAGTGTTTGCATGGGCAGAGCCAGCAGCAGCAGCAATCCAGGGGACTGCTGCTGCTGAAACCGCCCCTGCTGCACTTACTCGGGTTTGGGGGAGCTTCGGCGAGGCCTGCGCAACCCTCTACAGGCCTCCCCAATCTTTGGATTGCCACAAAATGGCGATTTCCGGGTGCTTCTGGTTTTCAAAAACCGTAAGTGCCTGGAGAACGCTGTTTTGCACCAATCCGAAGATTGGGGAGGCCTGCAGAGGGTCGCACAGGCCTCCCCGAAGCTCCCCCCAAGCCCTGGTAAGTGCAGCGGGAGTGATTTCGGGCAATTTTGCAGTGGTGGTGGTGGCGGCGTTTCCCCGGATTGCCACCACCATGCTGTCCCCACCCCTCAAGGGGACAGGGGACAACTAAAGTTCTCAATGTTGGGTCACGACCCACAGTTTGAGAACCGCTGGTATAGTAGATGGGTTGTTGCCATTAAAGGCCTTTTTCATGTATTATGATTTTCATCCTGTCTGAGAATTTAAGAAAGATAATATAGCATTTATACACACTGAGAGTGCTGCAGCCAACTTTCTATAATAAGATATATACAGTATTACAGTCACTCCTCAACTTAGGCTTGTGTGAATTCAACTTCATGCAGTTGGTAAACCAAACAAAACCCTCCCCAACCGTAGGGCAGGCGATTCTGCCCGCCTCTCTGGTTTCAGTTTCCAGTATAAGGCAGGGTAGTTGATATAGCTGAAATTTTGTGGATTCTGAACTTCTTGGCGGAATTTGCACAGCCAGGTGGGTGTGTTCGGGTTGATTACTGAAGAAACTCCATCCCAATCCAATCCCTAGTAAGGTAAATGTAAAGGTGACCCCTGACAAGTACATAAAACATAAGAAGAGCCCTGCTGAATCAGGCCAAAGTCCAGCTTCCTGTATCACACAGTGGCCCCACCAGATGCCTCAGGGAGCACACAAGACAACAAGATAACCTGTTTCCCGTTGACACTCCCTTGCACCTGGCACACAGTTGTGTCCGACTCTAGGGTGTGGTGCTCATCTCCATTTCAAAGCCGAAGAGCCAGCGTTGTCCGAAGACGCCTCCGTGGTCATGTGGCCGGCATGACTCTCCTTTCCACAGCGCGTAGCATGTGGCTGGAACACGGAGCACTGTTTACCTTCCCGCAAGCGGTACCTATTTATCTACTCGCATTGACATGCTTTGGAACTGCTAGGTTGGCAGGTGAGGGCATTTCAGCAGGTACACCTGCCAAGATTCTGTCTTCTACTACACAACTCTTAAGAACGCAGAGGTCCTCATGCTGGAAGGTTGGCCACCTCCTGGATTACATCAGAGTCCATATCAAAATCATTAGCAAAGTCTAAGAAGCCCTCTCGTTTATTACTGGAATCTATTGGGTTTATTGAGGCAATGTTGTTTCCTAATCAGTGTCTAACCCTGGAATATTTCCCAGCAATTTGGTTTTGTTTCCAAACCAGATATGCCAGTGAGTTAAAGCAAACCTGAAGCTCCAGCTCAGCTCTTGATTAACATGGGCTTAATTTGCATGTTTAATACTATACTGTGCATCCCAGGAACCAGTATTAGTTGATAACAGTGGCTGTAACTTCTTACTACTTAACTTCCAACTTCTTCTAATTCTTAAGTTAGAATTTCCAACTTCTTAGCAAAATGTTTAATACCAGGAACCAACTCTCTCCAGGTTTTTTTAAAGTGTGGTTGAACTTTGACATGTGGACAAATCTGGAGAGGCAGAGTATAGAATTCATATGACTGAAACTTGAGGCCTAAAGGCAAAACATGGGAGAGGCTGATGCTTATATTTATTGAAATATTCATGGACCATCTTTCTACTCCATTTAAAGTGTCATCAAGTCAGTTGACAGTAATAAAACACTAAAATAGGATACAATACCAACAATAAACAATGCAGAGAAAAAACAAAAATAGAACTTGGCAAAAGCTTTCACTGCTTGCTTAAAAACAGACGGTGTAGGAGCCAGCCAGGCCTCCTGGGGCAGGGAGTTGTGCAGTTAAGGAGCTGCTATCAAAAAAGCTGTCTTGCATTCTGTCTCCTTATGTGACAGTGCAGAGCAGAGTCTGCAGTGACAAGCACAGTGGATGGGCAGGTGGTTCTTCAGATACAGGCATCCCCCTATATCCGCGGTTCCCATATCTGTGATTTCACTTACCCACGGTTCTCAAATCCTCCCCCCCCCATCCCACTCATAACTCAACTATCTTCTTCTGCAAATGCTGTGCAAAAAGCAGCATTTTTTTACCTGTTGCTTTGGCACAGCAAGCAAACAACGAGAACCTAGACTCATACTCATAGACTCAATTGCTACAGGGGGCAATTGTGAGAATGCTAACAGGAACTGTTTGCTTCTTGTTCAAATGTGAAAGGAAGAAAATGCTGCCTTTTGCACAGCATTTGCAGATGAAGAGAGGTGAGTTCTGAGCCAAACGGGAGGATTTGAGTAGGATTCGCTTTTATCTTTGGTTTCGGTATCAGCGGGGTGGGGGTGGAAGCGTGTCACCCGCAGATACGGGGGGACGGGACGGACGGGCACCGCCTGTATATCTGAGCTGCTGATGAAATCACTAGAGGTGCCAGGGCTGCAGCTGTGATCACAGCATGAACCAGATAGTTTCAAACAGTTAGTGACATGCAAAACATAAAGGAAGATGAACCTTGGAAAGGCCAAGATGTTACCAAGGTAGATTGTTATATCATGTAATTTGTAAGGTGTGTTAGGCTTTATCTTAAGCTACTTCCCAGTGGCCTTTGCAAAGCAGCTTGATCCTGTTTCCATTTTGCCAATGAAGCACTAACTGACTGAGAGCTGTCAAAAACTACCCCTTTGCTCATGGTTGAAGATGAATTTCCTCGAGGTCCAAAAACTATGTCCCTTCCTCTTAAACCATCGGTTCTCAAAGTGAATGAGAACCGGATTTTGTCCCCTGCCACCTTAAGGGGCGGAGACAACACGGCCACGAAGATCCTTGGGATCGCCACTGGTGCCAGTAAAAAATGTACAAAAATAGAATAAAAACAGTAACGGGGGGGGGGGGGCTAGAGTGCTCTGGAGCGTGTGGGGACGTCTACGGACCCCACTGTGGGCCTCCCCAAGCTTTAGATCTCCACTCCTTGGTTTTCTTCCGAATACCAGAAGTGGTTGTAATTGCTGTGGAGTGGTGATCTAAAGCTTGGGGAGGCCCACGGAGGGGTCTGCAGGCCTCTCTGAACCCTCCGGAGTGCTCCAGGACCCCCAGTATGTATTTTAATTCTATTGTTGTTCCCAGCAGTGGCAATCCCTAGCATCACCACTGCTGCTGATCCCACCCCCACAAATACTCAAAGTCCTCCCCACAAAGTGGGGAGAACTTTGAGAACCGCTGCTCTAAATCAGCGGTTCTCAAAGTTCTTCCCATGAGTCAGGGAGAACCGTGAGTCCATACAGGGGCTCCTGGGATTGCACCACTGCCAGAGGAAAAAGAGTTATTTTTAACTTACTGAGGGTTGCGTCAGCCCTCCGGGGGGGGGGGGTTGGGAAGGCCCATGGCCCTCTGTGGGCCTCGCTGTGCTTCAGATCGGCTCTCCACGGCTATCGTGACCCACTTCCGGTTTTCATCTGAAACCAGAAGTGAGTCGCAATCGCCGTGGAGAGTTGATCTGAAGTGTGGGGAGGCTCACACAGGCCTCCAGGATCGCTGCAGCAATCCCTTAAGGGGCTGGTGGCTGCTTCCTGTTCTCTTGCTCTAAACCACATCAGTTTGCATGATGATAATTAGTGCAAGGTCCCTGTCTTGTTGAAACATGAGCACATGCTACTGTAACATTGACTAGTATATGAAGGTAAAGTGAGCAGCAGAGAGTTAACATTGTGGACAAATGTAGGCCAGGATGGTGTAGTGGTTTGGGAGTTGGATTTAGACTTGGAAGATCCAGGTTCAAATCCCTGCTCAGCCATGAAGCTTCCTGGGTGCTCTCAGCCTCACCTACCTCACAGAGTTGTTGTGAGGGCAACAGGAGGGGAGGAACTATGTATACCACCCTGAGCGCCTTGGAGGAAGGGTGGTATAAAAATGTGAAATAAATAAATAAATGGGCATTAATGGTGGTTGAATTTCTCCTTCAGAATCCAGGTCACCAACCAGCACCCATCCTGTCTTTCACCCTGTCTGAACTGTGTGGGAAACTTGAGGATGGCTCACTCTCACCTGAGAGTGTTTTCTACACTTACATGGAGAAGGTAAGGACTGATCAGTACTGTCGAACTGAGTGGAAAAGGATTGTGATTGTCAGAGTAACCTTTACTCAGTAACCAGTTTCTCAAGCAAACAAAAGACATCTGAGACGAGAGTCACTTGAAAATAGCTATTTGAGGAATCTGCAATTAATTATGCTATCATTTGGCACAGCAGATCACTCTCTGTAGCACCAAATCAAATTCTTGTATGGGAAGTGGTTTTGTCAAGCCTGTCGCTCAAACACCACACGTTGGGCCCTCTAAATTATTAGTATTATTAGCATTATCAGTATTTATATACCGCTTTTCAACAAAAAGTTCAGAAAGCAGTTTACAGACAAAATCAAATGATTAAATGGCTCCCTGTCCCAAAAGGGATCACAATCTAAAAAGATGCAGAAGAACACCATCAACAGCCACCAGAAAAGACACTGTGCTGGGGTGAAAGGGGGGCAATTACTCTCCCCCTGCTAAATATAAGAGGAGCACCAATTGAAAAAGTGCCTCTTGCCCAGTTAGCAGGGGATTGTCTCTCTGAACTCCAGGCTGCTTTCCAAAGCGCCAACATGGTCTACTATGCGAAGAGAGGGCTCTCTGGAGAAGACTCTGATGCTGGGAAAGATTGAAGGCAAAAGGAGAAGGGGAAGGCAAAGGATGAGATGGTTAGACAGCATCACCGATGCAACAAACATGAAAATGAGCGAACTCAGGAAGATAGTGGAGGACAGGAAGGCCTGGCGGGATATGGTTCATGGGATCACGAAGGGTCGGACACGACTTAACGACTGAACAACAATAACAACAACAACAACAACAACTAACCCTGTTGGTTAGTACTAACCCTGCTGCCTTATTCTGTACTTATTCAATACTAACCCTGCTGCCTTATCTGAGTCGGAGCAAGTTGCTATCTAGCTCTGTATTGTTGACACTGAATGGCAGCAGCTCTTCAGGGTGTTTGGATGGGAGTTTTTCTCCTGCCTGGGAAAGTTAGGGGGATTGAACCTGGGACGCTTTGCATGTAAATCAGGTGCTCTTCTGTTGAGCTATGGCCCCTTCCAGAAAAAAATACTGTACAAACTAGCATTGTGTAGAAGCTGTCATGGCTAGAAACCATGTTGCACAAAAAAGGATTCAAGGGTAAAAAAGCCATGTAGAAAAATATTTTTATCCAAGCCAAAATGCGTATTAAAAACAATTTAAAATCAAGTTAAAATGCTCCATGATTTTTAAAAGCATTTGTAATGCAAATCATTCCAATAGCGTGGCTGGTCTGACCGACGTTTCGTGCTAAAACATAGCACATTTACTAGGTCTAGAGATAGGTTCAGAATGTTAAGGCACTTCAAAGCAAACATGGGTAGAAATAGCAAAAAGCTGTGAAAGTTAATCAGATAGGAACAGGAGAAGAAATCACCTGCATCTGTTGCAATGTCCTTAGGTAACCTCTTGAGGCAGCTGATACAGAGAAACTTCTTAAAGGGACCAGGCTAGATTTTATGCAAGATTAGATGCCAGATTTTATTAATATACGTCAAATCCTGTTTGTTAATCAGAGAGTTGGCATTCCTCTTGCTGATCTCTATCGCTTCCAAATTGAAGCGGGTCCTATGATTTGCATCACAAATGCTTTTAAAAATCGTGGAGCATTTTAACTTTGATTTTAAATTGTTTTTAATACGCATTTTGGCTTGGACACTGTAAAACTTTAAAAGGATATGTGATCTTCGATGAACCCTCTCTTCCCATGTTACATTGTTAAGGCGATTGTTAGACCACTCATAAGAACATTGGAATCCTGCATCCAAGAGAGTGAGTTCAGGATCACATTTGTTAAGGAAGAGCCAGTTGTCTCTGTTCCTCTTGTCCTTAAGTTGCATGTATCAGATTATTTGTTCAGTCTCCTAACTCTTGGAGAGGTGAGTAAGCTAGAGAGAGAATTTGTGCTCTCTCCCTTCAGTCTTCTGGCCTCTGTGAATGCTGGATCCATCAGTAAAAATTCCTAGCTGTGGATTCTCTCATCTTGTGTGATCCTTGAGCCTTGGTCATTCCACTATCTGGTAACTTTGGTCTGTAGAAATCAAAATAACTATTGTCAGATTAAACTTTCCAAATAAGAGAGTGTCTGAAGTTGTGCTTGGAAAGAGACACTTTCTGAGCGGGTCTCATTTGGAGGGATGTCTCTGGATTGAAAGGACTGTCTTTTCCTGCTTTCCGCAGGCCTTGAATGTGTCTAGAGATGTCAACTGTGTCACTGATTATTTGGAAAATAGTGAATCCCAGCTGCAACACGTGAAAAAACAGACGAAGAAGGGTTTGCTCTATGGAGTTCCCATCAGCATAAAGGACTCTATTGACTGCAAGGTACAGCCAGTGTCTGCCATGGCCTGGAGTTCTGGGCATCTGTGTGGCATACCAGTGATTGGGTATGATGCTTTCTTAATGGCTTGCATGCTCTCAGCTCATAAGATAAGTCTGTGTTTTGGCAAGGGTCTGGTTTCATCAAAAATATGGTTCATGTGTTATATAACTATAAGTATTTAATACCGTAATATCCACACTTTGCAAATATGCTAGTGGCAAACTTGTCTTATTTCCTATCTCTGGTGTTGTATTAAGAGTTTGAGGCAGATAAGCCAAACACAGAATAGAAGAATTGCAGAAGATAAGCTGCTTTTAATTTTGTGGGAATGGCATTGCACCGTGACATCCTCCACATCTGGATTAAGAATGAGGAGTGGATGTGGGGTTCAGATTCCATCCTTGTGGTTTGGTTTCTCCAAGGAGGATATCTTACTGTTCCCTACCCTTCCATGTAGAGGCTTCCATTCTTACCTTTGCCTTTGGAAAAACAAAACAAAATGTTCTTACCTTCTGCGAGGCATTTGTTTTTCACTACGGCCCTTTTTGGTACTTCACTTAGGCTAATTTCATGGCCTTTTTATGTTGGTTACATGCTGGGATCTCCCTTAATTGGTGTGGTGTTCAGTCTTGCGAATGCTTTCATAGTTGCCAAGATCACATCCTAGATTGTAGTCAAGGGTGTGTGTTGGTTGTGATTCATTATTTCTTGATACAGTCCACTACAGAATACTCCTTAGAACATTGTGAGGTGTGATCTTGATGTAACTGAATCATTCGCAAGGTCAGTGGCCAGGCTGATGGCTGTGTAGAACCTCCACGATCACAGACAATAAGCCACAAAGTTTTAGTTGCTGAGGAGCAGCATCTGGAGAAGGCGATTGCTTTCTGGAGACAACTTGCTGGGCCACGGTAATAGAGCTTTGGTCTGATCTAGGCGGACTTAAGAATCCTTTAGGTCAGTGGTTCTCAAAGTTCTCCCCGCAAGGCAGGGAGAACTTTAAGTAGTTGTGGGGGCGGAGACAGCGATCCCCGGGATTTTTGTGTTTATTCGGGGTCCTGGAGCCCTCCGGAGGGTGCAGGGAGGCTGGCGGCGATCCCTGGGATTGCCTCCAAATTAAAAAAAGGTGATTTTTGTACTTACTGGGGTTCCAAACGGTGCGGGGAAGCCTGCGGCCCCCTCTGCAGACCGCCCCGAGCTTCAGATCACTGTTCTGCAGCGATTTATGACCACTTTCAGTTTTTGTGAAAACCGGAAGTGGTCATAAATCGCTGCAGAGCGGCGATCTGAAGCTCGGGTGACCTGTTGAGGGGTCCGCAGGCTTTCCCACACCCTCTGGAGGACTCCAGGACCCCCAATAAGTACAAAAATCACCTTTTTAACTTGGAGGCAATCCCGGGGACCGCTGCCATGCTGTCCCTGCCCCTTAAGGTGGCAGGGGACAGCATCCAGTTCTCCAGTTTTTTTTACCTAAACAGAAACGCTGCTTTAGGTTAAAAAAAAATCTACTCAACAGGGGCTTCAGCATGTGGGGCCAGTAGTTGTATGACCAGGTTTTTAATCTTCAGCATACATTTATTCAAAGATTTTATATCCCACCTTTCCCTTCCTTATTGGGGAAGTACCCATAGTGGCTTACTGTATTTCTCCCCCCCCCAACATAGTACGTATAGCCACAAGTGTAGCCCACTACTAGTTTCTGTAGAAGTTCATTGCCACTTTTTTCAATGAATGGAAGTGTCCATAACCTTGGAGAAATTACTAATTGCTTTGCTGTCAGTTTTACCATTATCCGTGTAGCCCACACCACTACTTCATAGGGTCTCTGGGGAAGCTCATCTCTCAGCTTTGCGTTCTTTTCTTTTTCCAGGGCCACGACTCCACCTTGGGCCTGGTGAAGCATCTCAACAAGCCAGCAGCAGAAGATGCCATTATAGTCCAGGTGTTAAAACAGCAAGGAGCAGTTCCATTTGTAAAAACCAATGTTCCTCAATCTTTACTGAAGTAAATATATTGTATGCATGGACATCGATAGACACAATTGACCACTTCTTAGATGTTTTTTAGATATCGCAGGACCTAAATGTAGGTCCAATTTAATAATATATACAGTATTTATATACCGCCTTTCTTGGTCATTGGATTTCTCCTCTGACTTTAATCCAAGGTGGTTTACATGGGCAGGCTTTCTTACCCCCCTCCCAATGGAATTTTTTTACAATTGTATATATAAATAGTAAAGAAGTACACTTAAGGGTTTTCCAGCCGTGTATTTATTGTGAGGAAATACAGATAGAAAATTTCCTGAGGCTTGCCAGTGGAAAATCCTTTGATGTCTGTGATCGCTTTAAAGAGACAAGCAGCTGAACTGCGTTCTCCCGGACTATCTGATGTTGGCAGGCAATATTACTATCACTTGCTGACGTTTCGTTACACACTTGTAACCTTATCAAAGCAAACACACGAACCAACGCGGCTTCAAGCCGGTAGATGTTACTTTCTGTCGAGGAACATCGTTACTTAACTAAAAAGGTGTAGGTCTGTCCTCGACAGACAGTAACATCTACCGGCTTGAAGCCGCATTGTTCGTGTGAAGCCGCATTGGTTTCGATCGAGAACAAAGTGTATTTGGTGCAAGGAAAAGGGGGGGGGGGGTTAGGGAGAGGATTTCAGGAGTCCCTGCTTCTTCCAACCCAGTTTCTAACAGCTAAGATGGGGTGGGGGGAGAGACTTTCAGCGTTGTCTCATAGCTACCTGTCTTGAAGAGCCTCCTTATTGGAGGTCAGTGGAAACCGTATACTGACACACGTGGAGTAGTAGGTAAACAGGTAATCTCTTGTTGCTTCAACAGTGTCAGCTAAAATGCAAATGTCACTAAACAGTGGTGCCAGAGAGATGTCTAGCACCCTAAAAATGAAGTTTACCTAAGTTAATGCAAACATGCAGGTATAATACAATCAATGCAGATGTTTTGTTACAAAGTTACAAGTTACTGAAATTGCATTCAGAAAGGCAAACATAGCTGTAGAAACAGACAAAAGATGAGTAAAAGATTATACAGTTGCATTCCACGAGGCACAAGATGGGATTATTTTTTCTTCTTCCAGGGTGTGTGTCTGTGGGGTGGGAGAGAGTTCATTTTGAGGCCTGAACCAAAGTTTCTTGAGAGAAAACATGACCTGTAAGAGTTCTGTTCATTTGGTACATAGAGGTTCTGGGAAAACCGTTCATTTTGCACACTAATATTCCTTGATGTTGGCATATGAAATATCATGTTGCTTGATATAAAGAATGGACAATAAGAACAAAGGGGGGGATATACTGGTAACAATACTTCCAGATGGAGCTGTAAGTGATAGAGAAATATTATATGTCTTCCAGCAAAAATGAGATGCCGATTCTCTCCCCCCCCCCTTTCCCTTAGCAGAAAGAGCTAACTGGAGTATTGCATCTAAGGGACTGGGCAAGGGAGCTACCATGGTGGACTAAGCTAGGCCATGGACAGACACCTGATGCGGAGTCAGGGGAACGGGACACGGCTATGCAGAGGATATGGGGCAGCCCTAATTGGTGGTTCTTGTTTCCACTCTCTTTTCTTCCAGCTATGACTGCAGCAACCTAATTTTCGGCCAGACACTGCATCCTCTGGATCACACCAAAACCCCAGGGGGTTCCTCGGGCGGGGAAGGTGCCCTCATTAAAAGTGGAGGCTCCATTCTGGGCATTGGCACGGATATAGGAGGGAGCATTCGCATCCCAGCTGCTTTCTGTGGAATTTGTGGACTCAAAACTACAGGCAACAGAATTAGGTATTGTGTTGGGTCTTCCTAAAGAAGGTGCTTAGCTTAAGTTACTCAAACGGAACTCCTGTTAAAATGTTTTTCTGGCATAGGCATATGGGTTCAAGATCCTGACCCCTTGCTGATAGGATCCTCTAGCAATGGGGTGACAAGTAGCAGAAATCAGCACGTGCCAGCAATGCACATTCAAAAGATCCATGGTGAACGTCCTATATTTATTTGAACAAATGGAAAAGTTAGACTGCAGGTTGTAGTTAACCTGTTCCTGTTCAGTGGAAGGGAGATTCAAAGATGCGTGAAACACCTGTCTATGATTCCGAGGCTCCCATACTAGCCTTTTTCTCTGGAATTGCCATCCTTAGTCCACTCATGTTTTATGGAGCATTCACATAACAATCTTGCCAGATCACGCAGTTGGTGTGTTCTTCATTCTTGTGTGTGTGTGTTTTTCTCCAGATTTGATTAATGGGTGTGTGGGGTCTTTTTGGACTTGCCCCTTTCATAGGCTGTCTGGATTGCTCCATTGTGAGTTTCTGTTCCCATGAAGGAGAGGTCTTCATTTACTCTCGGTGGTTTTTCCAAAATGTTTTTATTTGATTTTCTGGCCACAAAATGTAAAAAAACAATGCTTTAACCAAAAAGGGAGAAGTAGCAGTATATTCTATGGTAACCATCTTCTTGCAGTAGGTGACATTCAGTAACAGTGTCAGTTACTAATGTGCTACTTTAAACAGGAAAATGTGAAATTCTTCCCTGAAATTAACACTAGAACAATTCTGGCAGGCTGTTCAAAGAGTAATTCCTTGTTAGTCCACCACTTGATCAACAGGAAGTAACTCGTTTTTGCCAAGAACTTTTACTAAATGGAATTGTTGCGAGTAGACATTTTGCCCATGGGCATTATTAAATGTCGTTTAGAACCTCCATTTTAATTCTGTTTTCAGCTGATTGCAGAGAATGCTGCCTTAACAGTGATAGTTTGGAAGCATCCTACGTTTCCAGTTGGAGCACTAGAGAAGTGTTAGTGTTAAACTTGGGAGTCTTGCCACTTTTGCTAACTTGTGTTTGATGTGTTATCTTTTCACAGTAAAAAAGGAATGATACCCAGCATTCGTGGGCAGAAATCAGGTAGGTGATATCACTTACTTGAATAGAGTAGGATGCCAAGTGTGGTGGTGTGGTACTCTGTTTTCTGTACATAGCTGGTGATCACATACAAAAAGCAGCAACCTTTTTCAGCCTTTCAAACACTTCAAAATGAGCTCTAAAAGCTTAATTCAAGCTTCCTTTTTCTCGCTTCTTTGTATGAATATTTTGCAGTCATGTTTATCTGTTGCTCTGCAACCATGAGAGAACAGCTTTTAAAACAAACTATTTTGGAAGGGGGGGGGAATGTGGGATTTCTGAGAAGAGACTTCAGAAAGGTGTCTGCATGTTGCCTGTGCTTTCTTGGAGTAAGGGAATATCTCATTGGTTTCTTCCATAGTTCCCTTTGTGGTTATAGTTTTTGCAGATATTTCACTTCATTCAGGTCTTTTGATAGCAAGAACGTGATTCCAGGAAAAATAAAATGAGATTGGGATCCCTCTTTCTGAATTTTCCATAACCTGCTTTGTGGGGGCATGGAGCCACAGATATGATTGTGATAAAATGCGCCCTTCTCACATTTCTCCCAGCTGTGTTTTCCAGAACTGGTGATCAAGATGACTGTTCTTTCTCCTTTGTCCAGCTGTTGCAGGTGCGGGACCAATGGCAAGGGATGTTGACAGCCTAGCTCTCTGCCTAAGAGCTCTCCTGTGTGATGAAATGTTTCAGCTGGACCCCACAGTGCCTCCCATTCCCTTCAATGAGCAGGTGAGAGGTTTGAAGGAATAGGACTTTGTGGGAGTAACAGGTATTCCTTGCCCTGCTAATAGGAAAGATGGTGGAAGATGGGAACAGTGAATGAAACCTCTGTCTCTTTCATTTCTGTTGGTGGGTATCTCTGTGGGTTATTCAGGAATACATTTTTAATTTTTGAAATTACCTCATGTTTTGATTTTGCAAATCCAAAGGCGGCTAACAATGTGTAAAATCACAATATCAATTAGTAACACTCTGGTAAACTGTAGTGGGGAAAAAATTGTGTTGACGCGACACCTCTGAATTAAGTTCCCCTCCTATTCCAGTGGTGCCACATGTGAGGGGTGGGGAAACATTAGCACAGTCATTTTGCATGTATTATTTTAGCCATGTCAGTCGGTCTTTTAAGAGTTCTCTCTTCAACACTTCCTTGCCAGCCCTCACTCATTCCACTTTCTTCATGCCAGTTGCTTTCAGTGTTGCTTCTAGAGAGGAAGTAGTTGATGTCACTGTGGTAGATAAAGCTATCCTGAAAAGTGGGAGAGAAGGCTTTATGTGGCATAACAATTTTTGTAAACCGTTCAGGAGTGGGAATATGTAGCTTTCTTCTAGACATGAACACAGTATGCACACGGAAGAGGTATTTAACAAATCATCAATTTGCATTATCTTCATATGCCATGTTTCTTCTGAAAGGCGGGGCAGCCAAGGCAAATGGTACTTGAGCAATTGGCATCTGTCCTGTAGGCCCTGTGTTCTAAAATGGCTAATTTCCATCAACTTTGTTGACCAATGAAACCTAGTCAACAACAGCAAAAGGACATGACAATAAATGAATAAATGATAAGAAATCTAAATGCACATCAGATGTGTCCAGAGATACCATCTTTGTTAATGGAAAACAAGTTGGACTTGTGGGAAAACTTTGCTGTTTGTGTATAGGTGGTTCTGCCTCTGCTGTGGTTCTGTATTCTTATTTGGCACCACAAAAAAGTTTTGCAGAGTAGGAAGAAGGGTACAGGGCACAGAAGAAGATACTTTACACCTCCTCACCCCATCTTGCATGTTCTTGCCACAGCCCATCTAAGGAGATGGATTGCTTGCTGCATGAGGAACCACATTGTAAGCTTGAATGCACAACCAAATGAATTATCTGAGCACGAATGCTGTCTATCTAGATTGCATTACTTTCAAGTAAATGTGCACCCAGAATCTGCCTCCCCTTTGAAAGCATTGCAGTGTGAATGGAGCCCTTCTCAGCTTCAGTGTAGATTGGATGTGCGTACAACTTAAGTCCGATTCCCAATTCAGCAAACGATGCACTCGCAGAAGTCTGCGATTGAGCACGATATTCTCACTAGGAGTGAGATGCCTGGCTCCTTGAACCTGGTTTGAAGAAAGCCACTGCAGCATCTCTGCTGGAGCTGGGAAGTTGAACAGAGGGACTGTGGTGAATGTAAGGTAAAGGTGACCCTTGACAATTAAGTCCAGTCATGTCCGACTCTAGGGTGTGGTGCTCATCCCCATTTCAAAGCCGAAGAGCCAGCGTTGTCCGAAGACTCCTCCATGGTCATGTGGCCGGCATGACTCTCCTTGCCGCAGCACGTAGCATGCGGCTGGAACACGGAGCGCTGTTTACCTTCCTGCAAGCGGTACCTATTTATCTACTCGCATTAACATGCTTTGGAACTGCTAGGTTGGCAGGAGCTGGCCAAGCAACGAGAGCTCACCCCGTCGCGGATTTGAACTGCCAACTTTTCGATCGACAGCTCATGGTTCAGCGGTTTAACCCACTGCGCCACCCTTAAGGGGATGTGCATTTATGAGATGAATGAAGGCCACAGTGGGGAAGGAATTTAACTGCAGTGTAAAGGATCCTTTAGGAGGGGTTGTGTTCTGAGAGGAGGAGTGTGCCCTTTAGCTACACACATGTTTCTCTTTGTTGCCTGTGTTTTGATTTGAGGGAGATGTAGGGAAAACAAAGGCGACGTGTTAGAGAACAACATCACAAGGCTTCCATGCATGCAGAGGAAAGAGGTTCTCCAGCATGCAAGTCATTTCTGGTGCCTAGCATGTCTGCATTCAAAACACCAACTTCACCAATTGGGGGAAGTCATAACAATGAGAAATGCAAGAGACTGCACAGGCTCCATGTGTGACAGGCCATTTGTGCAGCTGCAACACAGATCTCTGCTGAAACGGAAGTTAGTCAGTTAACCCAGTTGAAATGGTCATGAGCTTGGGGTGGGGGAGAGAATCTCCAAAGGGATCCTGGTACATATTTTTAATGGGGAGAGAAATGGATTTCTTGGCTGTGTGTTGGTCCTAGGCATCAAGGGATTGAGGCAGCATAAAATGCTTATGACTGAAAAATTTACCGCTAGGTAAACTGGGGAGATGTATGAGAAGGGTGTGGGGATGTGTATGGGGATACCAGTTTCATTGTGATTCAGTGATTGCCATGTGTTTGGGCACAGTTCTTGCAAAAATGGTTCTCTTCCCTTTTCTTCCAGGTGTTCACCAGTTCTCAACCCCTCCGCATAGGATACTATGCCAGTGACACCTTCCTTATGCCAAGTCCTTCCATGAAACGGGCTGTTTTGGAAGTCAAGCAGCTTCTGGAGAAGGCTGGCCACACGGTGTGTATCCTCATCTTCTCGTCTGTTCTTCTCACGTCTGGACCAGGGATAGAGATGGAATGGCTTTGTCATTTTAATGGGGCCAGTCTGTGTTTAAAAATAAAGTACAAAAGAACAAATTTGAAAGACCTTGTTGGTCACAAGAAATTTTTACAACATCAACCCCAAAATTTCAAGCCTCACATTTCCATTCTGTTTCTTTTTGTTCCACAATCAAATATTTTTTTTAAAAAAAAATTGATAATTTTTTTTGATAAAATTTGATTTAAATTGAAGCAACCGCTTATTTCCCCTTTCGCAAGTTCTTTGTTTCCAGAATGCAGGATTTGTTGTCAGTTTGTTCCATCAGCATGGCCTTCCTCATCCTTAAAACGAGTTGCTTTTATTTCCAATATCGTGTGACTGAAATCTATGCTTCAGTCAACAAATTTATAACTTAAACACCTATATTTCTTTAGTACAATCCCAGTGCAGCATCAAATGTGACAAAGGATTCCTGCTATGCAGTTGTTTCTTGCATTGTTTCTAGAATGTCCTTCCAAAAACCATGAGTGTAAAAATTCCACCCCATATGTAAATACATTTTATCAGCCTTGGAACCCTTCTAACACAACCCATTAATGTTGTGTTTCTGGTGGATATATGAACAGTGCTGTGGAAACCAAATGAAAACCAGCAGAGTTGTGTAGCTTCAGAGCCGCATGGTCTAAAGCAAGGGTTCCCAACCTATGGTACTAGTATCACCAGTGGTACTTTGGCCAACTGCTGGTGGTACTCTGACCACTGGAGGAACCCCACTCTGATGCGGTGCTTTTGGTGGTGCGTTTTTGCTCCCCAAAAGCTCCTACCTTTGGCAGAGCCTCTCGTAAATGCTGAGAAGGGCCTCCCACCTACTCAGAGCCTCCTCCCTGCGTTTTCTGGCCTCTGAAAACCCAGAAGTAACTGGTAATGTCATTGCCAGTCACGTCCAGTGGTTCTCAGAAGGAGAGTGGTGCCAGAGGTGGTACTCGGCTGGGAAGGGGTTGGGAACCCCTGGTCTAAACGGTCAGGAGACACTGGACCACTGCGGCGACACGTTGAGACGCCGTGGGCCACCCTGGCAACCCAGAAGTAGTTCAGCGGTGATGTGGTGATGCCACACTTCATCGTGTCACTGCTGATTACTTCCGGATTGCTGGGATTTCACAGCCAAATGGTCCGTGGGCGGGTGGGTGTGCCCTTCCCAGCTCTGTGCTCCAAGCCTTGTTGGTGGAACTGCAATGGGGGCTGAAGACTTGGGCGGTGCTTGTGTCACACACACACACACACACACACACACACACACAAAATGACCAGAGGCCTTGTGGACCACCTGGCACGATCCCGCGGACCACCTGTGGTCTGTGGACCACGGGTTGGGAACCACTGGTCTAAGAAAAGAAACCTGGTTTCTGTTAGAACTCTCTAGCTCCAATTGCCTAGTTTTAGAGTATTTAAATTTGGTCTTCATATAGCATTGCAGTGATAGAATTTCTCTGATTCTTTTTAAGCTGGTGCCCTTCAAGCCCTTTCGCATGGAGCACTTTGTATTCAGCATTTCCGCTAGGGGGTTGTTTGCTGACGGTGGTGCCACCTTTTTGGATAGCTTGTAAGTATAGTCGTGTCTGAACTGCTCTTGGGTGTTTGTGGGGGGAAAAGCAACCAAGTGCTCAGGGTTTCGTGATATGCAAAGAGACTTCCTTTGTTACAACTTGGTTCTATCACTGTTGATGTATTGGTGTGGAGGTGACTTGGCTCTGAGTCTTCTGATGCTTAAAAGACCATCTGCCTCTAAATGACAACCCTAAGCATGTGAACTGACATAAGCTACAGGGCTTTATGGTGCATTGCAGCATATGAAATTCAGTTGTGTGAAACAGTCTCCCATTATTGTCGGTTACAGTTGCCACAGCTTTGTCCAAGCCTTTGCAGCTCTTATGGGCAAAAAAGACCTATAGGATGCAACATGAGTGCTATAAACTTACTGTAGTAGAGCAGGGGTTCCTCTGGTGGTACGTGGACTGCTGGGGCCCCCTGAACCCTGCCGGTACACCCCAAACCCAGCAAAAATCTGGTGCTTTTGGCGCTGCATTTTTGCTCCCAGAGGCTCCTGCCTTTAGCTGAGCCTCTCAGGAGCAAAGAAAACAGCTGACCCAGAGCCTCTTACTGGCCTCCTGTGTGGCGTTTGGCGGCCTTCTGTGCTGAAAACTGGGTTAAAAACCTGGAAGTAAGCAGCGGTGTTGTCATTGCTGCTTATGTCTGGTGGTACTTGGTGTGGCGGCAGCCATGTAGGTGGTACGCCGCGCCGAGTAGGTTGAGAACCCCTGTAGTAGAGGATGTCTAAACTGCTAAATACAAATTCCAAAAGAATCTGGTGCTACTAGATTAGGAAGGGTACCAATAAGTCCAAGAGGATGCCAGGGTGGTTAACAAGCAAGACATCCACTTTTTAAACTGAAAAAGAGCACAAACTCTGACCAAGCAAGTGTGTGTGGATAACAAATGAACAAAAAAGGACAAGGAGCACCAGTAATGTTTGGAAAAACATGCAAGCCGTGGATGAGATTAATATTTGGTTAGATCCAGCAGGACTATTCTTATGAGAATGGATTTTGGCTGTTCACTGACAACCTACCAATGTTGCAGCAGCCTCTCTTTTGTAATACCTTTGTGCTGGTCAGCTGCTTTGTCACTTGCATTGGTGCTACGGGCCTTATGCTGAATTTAGAAACTTTTTGTTGCGTACTAACAGTACAATCCTATGCATTTCTGTTCAGAAGTAGATCCTGTTGAGTTTAATGGAACTTATTGCCAGGTGTATAGGATTGTAGCCTGTCTAACAGCCCAGTCCTATGCATGTCTACTCAGAAGTAAGTCCCATTCTAGTCAGTGGGACTTACTCCCAGGTGAGGCTTGTAGCTCTAGTTCCTGCTTGGAGCATTGGATGGCTATAGGCTGGGAAGAGACAAGTGGTGGCCGTTGATGGGGGGGGGGGGGTCGGCGTGGGCTGCAAAATTGAAGATAAAGAGAATATAAAATGCATTGTAAAGCTTTTGAAATCTGTTGTCTTCTCTTTTTTTTGGCCTTTCAGTAAAGGGGAGTCTGAAGATTCCAAAATAAAGGAATTGTTGATGATGACAAAATTACCTGATTGGCTAAAAAGTCTTATATCCTGGATCATTGGACCAATAGTAAGACTTCTCTCTCACGAACATCTCTTGATTTGCTAAAGAGAACTGCCAGTGGTCATTGTGGCCAGAGTTATACTTGCCTTTTGAGAACAAAGTTCTTGTCCTGGTAAATAGGAAACAGTTGAAACTTGTGACCTTCTTGATTGTTTATAAGTTATGTTCTAATTTCTTAGGAGGGTCTTACACCTTTGAACTGTTATGTTAAAAAAACAAACTGCTCAGTAAAAAATAGATGTTGATCTGCAGATATTTACTGATTGGAGAATAAAGAATATGGCTTTTATTTTAACAAATAGAACTCTAGATCAGGGGACTGGAAAGTTTCTTCCTGTTATGAACATCTGTGTGATGCACCAAACTGTTGGGAGGTTGTGTATTTCTGTCACTGGAAGCCTTTAAAATGTACTTAAGGGTATATACAGATGTGCCTGCACATGGGAATAGGAATGTCTGTTTTGTGCTGTTGAGTAAACTTGGCTTCCCTTCCTTCTCTCTATGATGCATGTGCCCTTATTTGTTCTAAAGTGCTTTGACACATGTCTTTTGTTAATGTTCAGTGCTAGAAATGCAAGGAGCCCAAGTCATTCTTATGCCCCTCTTGTCCAAGGTTGGTGCAAGAAATTAATCAAGTCCAAGAGAGATTTAAAAGAGCACCCTTTTTTCCTGTGCCTTGCCCCCCCCCCCCCCCCAGCCGTGCTCAGAGAAGCCATATGGACATTTATTGAAGTAAGTTCACTTGTCTGACTGTCGTATCTACACTTGCAGGGCATGGCACTATCTTTTGGACATCCAGCCACTAGAGTCAAACGAGGCCCTTTTTAGGCCCACAAAGGAACAATAGACGCAAACCTTCAGGGTCATCCACCAGATCTTATGCTAATCCAATGTCTTTGCTATCTTGAGTATTAGAGTGCAGTAACCAAGCCCCTTCTGAGAGGTTGAGGCCTCAGCCACCTCCTCAAATTAATTCGGTTATCTGGCTCCACTTCAAAAAGGTCGAGGGACTAACCCCTGACCCTAATTCAGTTATCTTGCTTGTTTAAAAGACCTTCAAGCAGTTCATTCGCCTTCCACTTTCGTTGGTGTATTTGATAGCCACCTACTGCGCTACACATTTCCATTACACCGGTTCCATCCAGATCTCTGTGCCAACCCAGCATGTAGGAAGGTAACTGGCCTCTTGACTCATCTTGTTGCTCTGCTTACTCCCCTTCTCTTGCCTCCCCCGTTCCTCTATGACTGACCAAGCCGCAGCCTGTGTTCCCTGTAAAAATTACAGGGACTGCGCAGAGCCCTAGTGGAGCTGTGCAGAGGCAACTCCAGAGGTAGGATAGGAGCACAGAGATTTGTTTCCAGTCTCCCTTGGTATAGTTCTTCTTAAGCAATCCCCCATCAAGGCCTTCAAAACTACCTTTTGGGTTTATTTTTGGTTCAGTCCTCCATTCAGAAGATGTGGGGTATTAAGAGCATTGTGCAGTGAGCAGCAAGCTCTTGCATTGATGATAGTGAATTGCTGGCTGGCTTGTTAGTGAGCCCATGTCACATTGTAAACTTCCTTTGTTTCGAGTCGAGGCATAGTCACATCTCGGCTCAAACTTTTGCCTTTTCCATGCCTAGTCACATAATTTCTCCATCCTTTTCTTGCTCATCCTAAAGCCTTTTTTCTCAAAGACTCATTTGCCCTTCCCCCCCCCCCAGATAAAAATCTCACCTCCGTAGAGTGTTAATATCTGGTTTTTATGTCTCCATTCTCTTCATTTCTCCTTCCAAGGAACAAAGCAGTACCATATCTCTCACTCTCTGTCTTTCTCCTTCTCGCTACCCTTCCCCAGGAGCCAGTACTTCTTTGGTCTTTATAGCAACTGTACTGAGAATATAACCACTTTAATTGCTATTTGCCTCTTTCATGGCACACTTGTTCTTGATTCCTCTTCCCTCTCATTGTAAACTTATCCCTTTTCACAAATCTTACTGTGTTTGCATCTTTGTCACTCTTACCTTTTGCAAATACCAGTCTCTTTTTGAGGTGTGCCTCAAGCCAACCGTCAAAGGTCTTAGGGACACATGTTTCGAGAGAGATGTAGGCACACTTCCACATGCCACTGAACAAGTGCGGTAATACCATATAGTCCTGCTGGATTTTGGGGGCACATTCTCTTACTGCTCTTTGCTGAAAGAAATACTGAGTTCTACAAGTATTCAGATGAGAGGTTCAGAAGAAAGCACACATGTTTCAATAGACTTTTACTTAAATCTTTTGAAATGCATAACTTAGTTTTTCAGTATGGTATTTTCTGTTTTGCAGAAATATGAGTTTATTTTTTGTCATTGAGACCATATGGTTTTGGATGGTATGAACCATCCTGGCTTGGAGTAGGGCTTGCCCTTAACTAATCTGAATGAAACACTATAATATATGACGGCTGCATCAGAATAATTCAATTTTAGTAAGATGCTTAGGAGGTCTCGGCAACATAGGGTAGGGGGTATCCAAACTCACAATGCCTCTCTCAACTAGGCACATTTCAACTTACGTTTTTCTGTAATGTTTGTTTAAGCAATTTTTACCCACTTTTCCCTTGCCGATGCAAATACCCAAGGTATTTGCTGATGCAAAAAGCCAAGGTGGCTTACAAAATGTTCAATAAAACATAAAACATAAAAAACAATCGTATATAAAAAATTAAAAACGTACAATATATAAAAACAATTGGGGTCTGCAGATTCTGTTAAGATAACTACGAGTGAAACAAAAACCATCCACAGAACAGCAAAAAGAGCAGCAAATCGTATACAATAAATGTTCTTATTTTAACTTCAAAACCAGATATGGGAACATGTCGTGTCAATTCTTCTTTCATTTCCTCAGAGTCCTCGCCTGTCAGAAGCTCTGAGAAACGTGCGCAAGAGGTAAGGAGTGATGCGCCAAAAAACTTAAGAACGGCATTCACAGGATTACCACTTTCTACACTCCTCAAGGCCAGCGGGTGGCGCAGCAGGTTAAACCGCTGAACCATATGCTGTCGATCGAAAGGTCGGCAGTTTGATTCCCGCGACGGGGTGAGCGCTCATTGCTTGGCCAGCTCCTGCCAACCTAGCAGTTCCAAAGCATGTCAATGCAAGTAGATAAATAGGTACCGCTTGCGGGAAGGTAAACAGCGCTCCGTGTTCCAGCTGCATGCTACGCGCTGCGGCAAGGAGAGTCATGCCGGCCACATGACCACAGAGGCGTCTTCGGACAACGCTGGCTCTTCGGCTTTGAAATGGGGATGAGCACCACACCTTAGAGTCAGACACGACTGGACTTAATTGTCAGGGGATACCTTTACCTTTACCTTACACTCCTCAAATACCTTGATTCAATCCCTTGACGCATTGGGAGAGAAGGCAGCTGTAGCTCCTCCTGCTTTTCTCATCCCGGTCTTGTTGTCCCGTCTCTTGTTGCCTTCTGTGGCAGGGACATCTTCTTGAAGAAGGCAAAAGATAAGACTGGGGAAGGAATGGGTGGGAGAAGTTGTGACATTCTTCCCATTGGATGATATTCAGTGCCCAGAACAAGAGATGCCTACACTATGCGTTCTGTGTTGCAGTTTTTCTTTTTGCTTGTTGCGTGTGCATTTAGTCATGTTTCTGATTTGTATTTTCGCTTTTAAAGGATATGAGATATTTGGCCACAGTTTCATTGTGATTGGATGGGACACTTGGTGGCAGTAGCTTGATGGAATATGGGAATGACAAAGCCCCAACCCTGGCCACTGACTGCCTAGCGCTGTTCTCTTGGTCTGAGCCTATGTCGGGAACTCATCATATTTGAAAACTGTTTATCCATCTGAGAGGGCTAGAAATTTGTTTTTCTTAAATAAAATAATAAAAGCCCTCAGACACTCATAATTTTGAAGATCTTATGCTAAAAGCCAATTTCTGTAACCTACTACTTTACTATGGAAATGTTTGGATTTGGCATGGCAGAAAGGACGTCTTGATCCCTTTTTTTGTTTTCGTTGTGTAAAGCAAAACTGGGGGTGGCACTTTGAAGGGAAAATTGGTGGAGGATACTTAACCCTGCCCTCACCTTTACTGTGTTTTCACTATTCCTTCTTCCCACACTATGTTGGGCTCTAAAACTGGAAGTAAGTCTGACTGAGGGGAAAATAGCCTGGTCTAGGGTGGGGGCAGCATATGTAGGGGCAGGATCTGAGAGCAGGGAAAGGGTCATTGCTCCTCCCTCCCGCTTACCGTTCTCTATAAATGCCCCTTCCTGACCACCATATTCATATTACCTCAGTGATGCACACTTGCCAGGGTATTTTGTGGTTCTGCTCACAATGTCAGCATAAAAGCAATGGTCTCTCATTCACCTACATGTTTTTCTCTTTGAAATGTTAGTTCTGTGAAAGAACTCTGGGAACTTCACCTTGAAATTGAGGTAAAATCCTTTTTAGTATTTAACATTTTTTATTAAGCTTCTCTTTGCTATGTAAATATCTAACAAAGCTTACATAAAATTCTCCCATGACCTTCACCAGCCTTGGGGCACAACACGTAATGATGGGAGAAGGCTAACTTTTCTTGAGAGGCAGTGCCACACATTCTTGGTGTCATGTTTTGCACACAACTTCTTCTTTGTAAATAACTGTAGTGCACATGCTAAAAATTTGAAATGTACAAAGATCTTTCTGTGCACTATTGGCTGGCACACCCTCAGGATGACAGGAGATGTGGTCTCTTGAGTTGCAAATACTCAATTTGGCCACTTTGGCATCCGAATGGCTCCAAACTCCCTCAGTTCTTCTAGGGCCTTACAAACTCTGGGGTATCCATAAATACGTGTGGAACACAGAGACTTGCAAAAGGTCACACAAGAACTGGCCCTGTGGGAAGATACCTTCGCACAGGTGTTCCTTGCCTGGTCACTCCTGTTTGCCCTGTGTAGCTGAAGAGGACTTGGAACTTGAAAAAAGACAGTTGAAAAGCCCCAACAAAACGACTGACTTGTCCTATATTTTGAGAATTGCTGTTTCCATCCATGATGCCCTTATTATAATCTCTCTTGCACGGATGCAGCGGCAGAAGCATTGCAGCATGTTGATAAATATGCGACTGTATCAAGTTGCTCTGAACATAGGACATTGTGACCTTACCTCATATTTAAAACTTAACATGATTCTTGTTCTCTTATCCAGTTTCTGCTGTTTTTGAAAGTCTGGCATTTTTCTGCCTTTACATAATTCAGTGTCTCTGGATCTTTTTACTTTCACTTAGCTGCAGTTGGGCCAGAGCCATGATGGTTCCAATTACAGTATATTCCTGTTTGCTGCCAATTCTGTGCCATGTCTCTAGCTGAAGTATGCCTGCCTTTTCCTATACCCCTATTTTAGGAATACAAGCAGGAATTCATTGCTCAATGGAAGAAACTTGATCTGGATGTTATGCTTTGTCCTGCTCTGGGTCCTGCTTTTACAATTGGATTTCCAGGAAAAGTGTCAGGTACTTACACACTGCATGTAAAATCAAACTTCCGGTGGCCTTTGGAATACTTCAACTTGGGTCTACTTAATGCACTTAACTTGCTAAGCTGGTGATAACCAACTTCTTGAGAAACAGTCTCCAGTGGTCTGGAGACCTGACATATTTTGTTGTACAAATACCGCCAGGCTCTATTTAATAAAGTCAGCTTTTAGTTGCACTGACTTCCCAGTTATGGAACCTGCACACTTGGTGATATGAAGACATAAATTTGGGGCTATGATCCCCTCCAAAAGTTGCTTGGTGGTATTCCTTTGCCTTTCCTGAAGGTACATGAAAGCAATGTAATAAAACTTGTATGAAATATGCCCACTGCCTCACTGTTCCTCAGAGTAGCTATTGGGAATGGCAACTGAAGAGTTGTAAGATAGATGTGTTGTATTATAATTAGATGGACAGGTGCAAGCTTAATGACGAGCAACCACCTCCCGCTTCCAACTTGTCTCATCCTGAAACTGGGTTTGCACTGGGATGGGTGTTTTTATTTCTACCACCCAAAGCCAGGGAAAACCAGACAGAAAGAAGCTGCCTTGAGGAAACCTCCCTACCAGGAGAATGGAGAGCCCCCTCAATCCCTGGAGTCCTCATAAAAGCCAGATAGTAGTGAGGCTGGTGGTCAGGGAAGACAGGGCAACTAACTCACAAGTGAAGCAAGAACAGTCCAGTTAAAATGTAACAATACGAATTTCTTTTTATTTAAAAGAATGAAGAACACCAAAACAAAGGGGGTAAAGTAAAAGCTAAAAAATAAAGTGCTTTAGGGAATCCTGAGATTGCAGAGGGTTCACGTAGATGGGTTAGGATAAAGTTTGGCATGGAGGTCAAAAGGAAAATAAAGCAAAATATTAACATGGTTCACTAGTTACTCCCCTACTCTAAATCATGCTAGTCCAAGATGTTGATCCTTACACCCACATCTACCCGAGAGGGAGAGAGAGAGACCGAGATGCTTTATATAATGCTAACAGCATTAGCCATTTTTACCTATGGGATTGGGTACTTGGAGGAGGGAGTGGTCACTTGAGCATCTTGACTTTCTTGCTCTGGGGAGTCGGGTGGGCATCCTGGTCCAATGAGCTGACTCGGAGCAAAGTTCTGGGTATACCAGTCAGTTGGAGAGGAAGAAGGGCAAATAAACAGCAACAGGACAGACATGGCAACTGCTTCCAAGTGACTCCACTTGGAGAGACCGAGACAAGAGGCTCTCTAAGAGCTCTCTAAGAGCCTCTTGTCTCGGAGCCTCAGACAAGAGCCTTGTACTCTCTTCAAAAGGCCGAGACATCTCTGGAGCCTCTGCAGTGAAAGAAGGTCCAAAATAAAGGAAAATCAGGGTTTTTCACCCCAAGATGTTTGAAGTGGACTAGTAACACCTTTTAATGCAAACTCTTTTTCAGTTGCAGCTTGTATAGTGTAGTTGCTATCAAATCACTTGTGTGATGCGTACTCTGTGCAAAACCATAACACTTTGTAACGGGCTTATCCTATGAATCAACCCAATAGCACGGAAAGTCTCCAGGCCATCAGTGTGTCTTCCTGGAGGGCACTGGCATTGAGGCTGCCATGTATGAACTGATCCATACCAAGTGATAAGTGAATGCCTATCTATAAAATGGGAAGGCAGTTATCTGCCTCTTAGGACTTGTAATGGGAGTTTGGAGTTATCAAGCACATCTTGCTGTAAAAGTGTTATAATAAGCCCAAGTTCCCAGAAAAGAGGCAACTAGACCAAGCTGTAATAACCTGATCCAGTGAAGGCTGCCTTGTATCTCTGCAGTGGGAAGCAGTTACTCCATATTGTATAACTACTTGGATTTTCCCGCTGGCGTGGTGCCAGTCACAGCGGTGACCAAGGAAGATGAGGAGGACTTGAAAAGTCTCAAGGGGTACTACAACGATAGATGGGACAAGGCCTTTGCGAAGGTATGCAGCTGGGCCTGCTCAGCAACTCTGCTGTGTGTGTGTGTGTGGTTGGTTGGTTGGTTGGTTGGTTGGTTGGTTGGTCTTGCATTGGTGGAAAAATCCTCTTCCTGTGTTCTGTCCCTGCAGGCTGTGGAAGGTGCTGTTGGGCTTCCGGTGGCTGTTCAGTGTGTGGCTTTGCCGTGGCAGGATGAGCTCTGCCTCCGGTTCATGAAGGAAGTGGAGAAGCTGACCCAGGACGAACAGAGAAAACTGTGAATGTGTACTGAAGAAAGCAAGATGGAGAAAGTGCTGCCAAGTCTGACAGTCCCATAAGAATGGACTGTTGACATCTATCTTATTAAATAAAGGACTTCCTGTCTGGTAGCAACTACAAGGATTGCTGTAAAAATAAAACCCACAGTGGTTACATTGCTTTTCATTGTATGTCATTGTACGAAGGCAGGGATCCTTCAATCTATGTAGTTGTCAGTTTCGCCGATACATGCATATGCACACTGTTCTCAAAATGTGAAGCAGAGAACTGCTGCTACTGGAGAAACAGAAGGATGAAAAACTGGTTGCCATGGGAAGTTTTGGAGGCCTTGGTTCACACGGGAGAGGAAAACTGCTTACATCCCCATCCACCATGTTGTTGTCATGTCACCCCAGAATTTATATATAAACTGGGGCAGGGTGCTGTGTGTTAATATGCACTAAGCCAGGAACAAGGGTGCATTAATACAGTGTACCTGTACTCAGCAACATGAAAGCTAATCTTGCAAGTTACCTTAGTTTGGAAATGAGTAACTTGCTGGCCTCAATTAAGATGGACCCAAGTTCACCCCTCCCTTTACCCTCCTAGGGCGGTTTTTCCAAACCTCTTGTCTTTTCTACAAATAGATTTGCTGTGTTATACCATTTGCTGTTATGCAACTTTATTCCCCACCCCAATATTTTACAGACTGTTGGAACGTTGTTTTTGTGAGGATATGGGCTTTTATTCTGTTGGTAAATATTTGATTATATTAAGACTTGCAGGGTATCAACTTGGTGGTTACCTTTTGCCAGAGCTAGTTGCTCCACAATTCTTATATTGTACACAGTGCTTTATACTGCATGTTCTGTCATAGCTGGGTTAACGGATGGAATCCTGGCTCTTTGTGTGAGACAATTGGAGCCATTTGTTGTAGGCAAAGGGGTAGAGGCGGTGCAGTTGCAGGCTGACTGTTGTCAGTGAATTCTGTAGGACTATGTATGCAAACTGTACTTCACAGTGGCAACATTAACCCTAGCAGTCAGTTATTGAATGGAGAGAGCAAACTTGGCACCCACCATGCTACAAAACTGTCCCTGAATTGCGTGCCTTTACTTTTTCCCATAGGAATGAAGGAAAAGCCCTGCTCAGGTATTCATTTTCCTGTGGGGCACAAATGTGCGAGGGCTTTCCTATGACTGTGGGCTGCAGCTCTGCCCCCCTTCTCCAATGGTACTATGTACTAGCCCTGCTAGAGTCGTTATATCTTATGCAGGAGAAAGTAAAGTGTTGGGGAACCCTGACCTTGAGAATGCCCAAAGGCTTGGGTGTTCCTAATGGAATTTTGGACGCGTTCCCCTGCTGGCACTCCTCCACATTAAAATAGATATCGTGACTATCTTTTTGAAATGAGAGCCATGGCAGTGGAGTATTTTGAATGTTAGAACTTGGCCTCAGGCATCCTAGGTTTGAATAACAGCTTAGACCTGTTACACTCAGGCCAACCTACCTCAAAAAGTGGGGAAAGTAAAAGGGGGCAACCCCCATCCCTAACCTCCTTGGAGAAAAAGTGATCTAAAATGTGAGGAAAGAACAAATGAAATTTCCCTCAGTTTCACAAGAAGTTTACCATGTGGGGTAGAAGCTGCAAAAGCTCTCATCGGCCTACAGAAGGAGTTGTGCATGTCTTTTGGAGCCCTGAGAGTATTATGTGGAGCGTGGGCAAGCAAACGTGTCTCAAACTGCCTTGATACTGGGGTGTTCAGCTTTCACTGAGAACAAGCACTCCAGAGGGACACAATGGGCACACTCTTGCAGCTCTCATCCCTGCCATTGTTATGCTTTTCAGAATACACAACATGGGCACACAAGGGAAATCTATTGCATGTACCAAAGAAGGACCAAAGACATATGGGCTCCTGTGGCTTTTTATACCTTGCCCATAGAGCCCTATGGGATCTTTTGTGAAGTGAGATCGTCAAGGAAGCCTCCTTTGTAACTTGATGGGCCTTGATTCTCCCCCCCCCAGCTCTAAATGGGTTGCTTCTGTTGGCTTGCACCCTACTAAGGTGCACAAGTAGCACTGGAAGCCAGTGGCTCAGTTAGTAGGAATTCCTTGACTGAATTTAGCCACAGAGTTGGTGAGGACAGCTAGGATTGGGGACCCTCCTTTGGGTGGCGCCACAATTGTGGAACTCCTTGCCAGGGGACATGAGAACCTCCCCTTCTTCCCTCATGACTTTTCGGTGAGGGCTCAAAACGTTTCTGTTTTGTCTAGTGTTTGGGTGATGGGTTGTTGTCTGACTCCTGTGTCTCAAGATGTTCTGCTTTCCTGCTTCTCTGCTCCATATTGTGTCCCCCCTGGTGGATTTTATTGTTTTTAACTTATTTAGTTTTATGTATTGTGTTAAAATATGTATTTTAATCCTTGTAAGTCGCCTTGGGCATTTGCCTTGTCTTAGGATAAGGCGGGGTATAATTTTTTAAAATAAATAAAGGTAATGCCTTTCTTTACTCCAAGTTGGGAAGCTTCTAGGATGTGGCTTTTGTTCACAGGTTTAAATGTGCAGCGGAAAGCATAGCCGCACATGGAATTTTCCAAGAAACAAAAACTAGGCAAGGGCGAGGCTTCTCCTAAGTGAGCCTGCAAGTGGGGGGGGGGGGAGAGAGGGATTGTCCTGACAAATTAAGTGTAGCTTTCCTTCTGGCCTCAGGGATCATCTGAGGCTTCTTATCGTCAGTCTGCTCAAAAGACATGTTACTGTCCTGGGTTGTGTTCCCCTAGTAGGCATCCAGCGACCGCCCCCGTGTGTATACAAATATGTTTTGCATCGTGCTTCTAAGTAAGGCCTCAATCCTATCCAACTTTCCAGCACTGAAGCAGCCATAATGCAGCCCTGAGGTAAGGGAACAAATGTTCCCTTACCTTGAGGTGGCCTCTGTTACTGCCCCCCCCCCCAAGCAGGATGCAGTGTATGCCCCATTGGCACGGTTGTATCGGTGCAAGAAAATTGGATAGGATTGGGCCCTAAATGAGGTTAAAAGGTTGCCAGGCAACACCATGAGAATTAGAGCTGGGGATGAGATTTTTTTATGACATCCTGCTCCCTGACTTTCATATAGATATTTTGCTAGTAAACAAAAGACTATTCAGTGATCTGTCAGAATATCCCCGTCTTCTACTGGACATTAAGCAACTGTGAATGAAGGGGGGAGGAAGGGAAATAAAGACCTAACAAAATAGTGTTTGAAGACACCAAAGTTCCAAAGAGCTCACTGTCTAAAGGTCAGGTTCTGAGGTGCCTGGGGAGGAGTTTAGGCCTGAGTTTTAAAGCTCTCCTATTCTTGGGGAAAGCTCCAGGACTGTTGTTTAAATAGCACCAGCTCCTGCCTGTTTCAGAGAGAGCTCAAGAGGAAAGGAAGAGAGGCCATGATTCAGGAGAAGCTGGGAGAGATTCTGCCCAAAGATGGAATAAGTCCCCCAGTTGTTTTTGCCCTTGCCTGTAGCTCAGCTGCAGCAGTTGTCATATGGAAATGGATGACGCACAGAGGTATCCAAAGGAAGATGGACGAGGCCCGGCGGTGGCGAGATAACAGCCTGGAGCAGATGGAAAAAGTCATTTGGAAGTTTAAACAGAAGGTGAGTGTGTGCATGCAGGAAGTGGAGGCGGTAGTCTGCGTGTTGTCTCTTCTGCGTGGAGTCTCTTCTGCGTGTTGTTCCTCACAAAATATCCCTTTACACAGGAGGTTTTGTCTTTATCAGAGAGCAGTCTTCCAAGTCAGTCACTAGGGCGTAGCCATGGAAACTGTTCTGTTCAGTGGCATTTGAGGATGTGATGTGATAAAATGGTGTGCCTCTGAGTGTACACAGAATGTTTCAACATTGAGTAGCTGGAGCCCATTTATACACATGTAGTGCATGCGTAGCTGTTTCCAGATCAGTATGTATGCTTTTCAGGCAGACTTGACTCTCAGCACCTCTAAAGCATTCAGTTTAGTAATGATGATATTGAAAGTTTAACAAAGTATTTTGGAATGATGCATTTCAGTATGATTCTGTTTTGCCGCAGAAAGCACTGTAAACCATGAAAATGTATAGAGGGCTTTAAGTGGAGAGACTGCAGATTTCAGGACTGAATTTCCAACTTGCAGTTGTTTGTTTGTTGGGCAATGTTAATTGGAAAGGGTTTTTTTTTATGTCTTTTGGGATATGAGGTTTAGATATTTTGGAGACTTGTCCAGGATAACTTAATAATCCACCAAGAAATTCTTGATTGTCCTGGACATTGGGTTGTAGTTTAACAAACTGGGTGGACCAAGTATGCTTCTGTCATAAATGGATTTATTTTTCAAGGCCTCTTTGAGAGTGGACAAGATAAGAAGTTTTCAAATGCAGTTCTCATACCTGAGAGCCTGTGCTTGAGTACGATTTCTGTTGGAGTGCTAGTAAGAAGTTTCTTTTCTTAATAGGTTTTGCTTTGTGCCTGTAAAATTGTGACTGAGCCTTTCAAATACTTGTCGTGTGGCAAGGGCAACAAAGGGAGGGCCCCATTCAGGAGACTGAACAAACCATGGTTTTTAAGGTCATAATTGTGACCCAAGGACTACTCCGCCCATGCGCTTCCTCCTCCTCCATTCCCCTCACTGCCTCAGGACTCTCTGCACGTTGCCTTTGCTTCTCAGAATGGCTCCGACAGCAAGTGGGTGGGGCCACCGTGTAATACTACGTAGACCTGTGAGCAACTTACAGTACCACCACCCCCTTTAAGGACGCCACTGACCCCAGCTTCAAAATATCACAAAAATATTTTTCCCCAAATCCTAATTATGAGTACAGTAGTTTGGTTTCTTTTGACTCCTGAACCTAAAACTTTACAGAGAGAGAGAACAGGAGTTGTCTGGAACTGCGCTTAGTATTCTCTGGCCCCAGGCAGCTTGTGGTATCCTTGTATCTTTCAGGGGCTTGTCATTGAAAGGCTTTGGTCTTTTTCTACCAGCCTGGAAAGGCTGCTTTCCAGTCGTTGCTGGTATTAGTTCTACTTCACTTAATTCAGAGTCTGTAATCCAGTCCAGTAACAAACAACAAGTTGGCAGTCCATAGTCTGCCCATGACCCTTAAGAGTTTAGTTTAGTGTTTAACATACTTGGTTAATATCTCAGCATTGCTTGAGGCTCCTGAATGTTGCCCCTTCTTCAAACATGCATGCTCATTTGAGCAAGTCCAAGGTTTTAGAAACAGTCGAGGCAAGTTGCCCTTTGGACAGCATCAATGGCACTTGCACTGTGCCTGCATTAAGGTCACAATTGGTGCAGGTGGTTTTAATTTGTCTAACAGCCCAACCCTAGGCATGTCTACTCAGAAGTAAATCCCATTGTGTTCAATGAGGCCTACACTCCGGAAGGTATGAATAGTATTGCACCCTAAGTAAATTGTAGCTGGATTGACCCCTTCTGTAAATCAGAACCATGGTGTGGGGTAGGGGGCTTTAAACCTTTGGTCTCCTTATGGTCCAAGTCTAGATCAAGCCTTCCACAGCTGCTATTTGGCCAGGAAGGAATCCTAAGTTTCACTGAAGCCAATGGGAGCTTCCTTCCTGGGTTAAATAGCAATCATGGGTGGTCTGATCTGGATTGGAACTGAAGTGAGGACAGTTAAAAACAACAACAACAACAACAACAACAACAACAACAACAACAACCCTTTTCCCCCATACTGTGGTCCTGATCCATCTGCTTATTTGCTTAGGAAAAATCCAACCTGTCTCCTCATAATGATGGTAATTTGCAGTTTGGCCCTTAAGCCCCACTTTGAACTGCAATAGAGTACAGTATTTGCTAATTCATTGCCCCACTGGAAAATCCACATCCTAATGTCACTGAGGATTTCTTGCAAAAGGCAAGTTCTGTAGTAGGACGAGGGAAAAGGAACGGACTGGGGAAAACATACAAATAATGTCTACAGATGAAGTTCTCCTGAGTTTTCATCCTGGTTTCATCACTTTGACCTTGTGACCTAAACTCTGTAATATCTTTACAATTCAGTGCTGGGGACAGTGAAGCAACTCCTAATGTCTGAAGGAATCGCCTTCTTCCTTTTGCAGAACCCTGGAGTCCAGACTGAATTTATCCTTTCCTTGTCATTAGTGGAACTGGCAGAGAAACTGAAGGAGGATTCTCTTTCACCGGAGAGTGTCCTGTATACCTACATAAACAGAGTGAGTGCAATGGGGCAACTATACTGCTTCAATAGGCAGTCATCTCCTGTATGTCTTTTGAACCCCAGTAACGTGCCAGATCATTTACATTTTTTTCTGCATTGTCCTCGTCAGTTCTAGGGGATCCATGTGTCAAGATAGTTTTTTGTGTCGCAGGAAGGGATATCTAATATATAACAAAAGTCTTACAATAATCCAAAATCGTTGAAAAAAATGTTGGCCTTTTAAGAGCACAGGAGAATTCTCTATTATTATTAACTTATTAACTTATTAACTTATTATTATTATTAATAATAATAATTATTATTATTATTAACAACCTATGCTGTTGTTCCTGCAAGCTCCATGTTTCTCTGTTACTCTTTTCTCCCTGATGTTACCTCCCCTCTGTGGCAAGGCTCTGCAAGTGACCCGGGAGGTGAACTGTGTGACGGATTTTATTCATGGATGTGAGGAGCAGCTCCAGGAAGTGAAGAAGCAGAAGGAGAAAGGCTTGCTGTATGGGATTCCCGTTAGCATTAAGGACCACATTGGATGCAAGGTGATTGTCCCTTTACCCTTAAATGCTTGCAGTAGCCATTTACCTTGTAGTGATCTGTGAGTGTGACAGGTGGTGCTTGTCAAAGAGTTAAAGACGCCTAACAGTAGGCGTCTAGCAGCTTCCGCTAAACCACAAGGCGCTGGTTATCCTGCTCAGGTTTGGTCGTTGGGCGAGTTCAGACAAAGCAGGGAGCTAAAACGGAGTATAGTGGATTGGCATACCCAACTCCACTGTAACATGCAATTTTGACACTCTTTGGCATCCAAATGTTTGTTTGGATCTGAATGCATTCCCATGAATGCATCCCAGAATCATGTTGTTCTTCTGACTGTAGATTCATTTCACATCATTTCAGTGTTAAAACAACTGTGCTTGAGATCAGTAATCAGCTGCTGGTGGCTTCAGTGGCTTCAGGAGTTGCTTTATTTTTATTTGTTTGAACTGTCTGAAAAGGTCCTTGAGGTTGCTTACAGTGAGGCAACAAATCCGCTTGCCTCAGGGTTTCTTCTCGCTCTTAATCCATAATATGCAATGTGGACTCGGTGTCTATTCATCACATGCCAAATGTATACCTCTCTCTAGGGAGAAGCTCCATGGGTACCCTCGACATTTTTCTTTTTAATATTTGAATCGGGGTGTTAGATAAAAAAAATGTTGTTTTTGTCTTACCCTTCTTGTTGGCCACTTTGAGCTTTCAAAAAGAAAAGTGAGGTATAAAAGACAGAGCTGGCCTGCTGATGAGGGATGGTGAAGTGGCCCCAGTTGCCTCAGGATGTGGCTTGGTGGGGGAGGGTGAATTGGTGCCCCATGAGTGCTGCTTCTGTTCACCTCCCCCCTGGTTGGCTCCATGCCAGAAGCTGCCAGTGCTGCTCCTCTTGCTCCACTGATTTCAAAAAGGCAAAGGCTGAGGGAGAGTGGAAGAGGAAGTGTGTCAGGAAGGCAAGAGTGGTGACCGTCTAGAGCAGCAGTTCTCAAACGTTTTGATTTCCGGAGCCCTTTTACTCCTAACAATGGTCTTGAAGAGCCCCAGGACTCTGAGGAGCACACTTTGACAGCGCAATCCTAACCAACTTCTCTGCGCCGATGCAGCCGTGCCAACAGGGCGCACACTGCATTTTGCAGTGCAGGGGCAGCCATGGAGGCCTCTTCAAGGTGAGGGAACATTTGTTCCCTTACCTCAGGGCTGCATTGCGGCTGCACCAGCACTGGAAAGTTGGTTAGGATTGCGCTATGAGAGAGGGTGTTCTAGAGCATCTCCAGGAGACCTTCTAGAATCTAGATCACTACTCTCAGTGGTGGTGGTGGTGGTGGGAGGAAGTACTTTAATCTGTTATCACGTAAAGTAGGGGAGAGAGTGTGCACATACGGTTGACCAGACACTCATGCAAGGATGCTCACTGTGCTATCTAAGGCACTGGGGTGGGTGGGTGGGTGGGTGTTGATGACTTGGGCTGGCCCTAATTTATTTATATTTATATAAAATTGGCTGTTTTACTGACACACCATATGCTGTCTTTGAAGAAGGGTAAATTGTTGTATGAGTGGTAATTTCATTTCTTGCAGTTTCCTTAGATCAGGGAATGATTTTCTTACTATTTCAACAGCACAATTTAATTGTTTTGCTCTTCCTTGGGAAATCAAATAGCTCTCTTGACCTATTAGTCCCATGTTATCAAACCAGCTGTGTGTGTTCTCTCCGAAAGGGTCACATCTCCACAGGCGGTCTGGTGCAGTTTCTCAACAAAGTGGAAGAGGATGACAGTGTGATCGTGAAGGTTTTGAAGAAACAGGGGGCAATCCCATTTGTGAAAACCAACATCCCCCAAAGCATGATAAAGTATTCCTGTCTCTCTCTCTTTGCAAATCACTCTTCCTTATTCCCTTTGCAAATGTGAGGATCATAGGGCTGAAGAAAAGCTTGAGAAACTGAGGCTGTTTAATTTAGGAAAGAGAGATTAAGGAGGACATGATGGAAGTTGATACCATTATGAACAGTGCAGAGAAAGAGAATTGAGAAATTATTTTCTTGGAGTTCAAGAATTTGGGGTCCTTCAGTGAAAGTGGCTGAGGGTTTCTGACAAAGAAGGACTGTCTCTTCACAAAACACATAATTTAATTTTGGAAATTTACTACCACAAAATGTGATGGCAGGCAAATCTTTTCAACAGCTGTTAGTTTAGATCCCTCAGACAGGAGCATACACATTTATGAAAAGCATGTCTACTGGGTGGCTATTTGCCATTATTGTGAAATGAACCTCTCTGCCCCCCAGGATCAGAGAGGACGTATGTCTTTCAAATTTGAGAGAGAGACTGACTGACTGAAGGAAGATAGGCATCTGGCCTGATTCAACAGGACAGTTGCCAGAGTCTTGTCTTGGAACATCGGAACCTGCTTTACCTAGTCATATCATTGGCCCATCTAGCTCAGCATTGTCTATGTTGATTGGCAGTGGCTCCAGGTTTTCATACAGGGGTCTTTTCCAGCTCTACCTGGAGACACCAGAGGTGAACCTGGGACTTTGTGCATGCATATAACATGTGCTCTTCCACTGAGTTGCAGTCCCAACTTGCATTGTTCTAGATCAGGGGTGGGGAACCTATTTGCGGTGAGGGGCCATATCCTCATTGGGGAAATTGGCTGCGGGCCGGCTGTAAGGCCGCTCGAAATTTTGGGGGCCCCCACTGCAAATTTGACACCCCCCCCCGCAAATTTACAGTTCTAAACCGCCCTCCCACCCACCCACGGACCACTCTCTCTCCCTCCCACCCACCCACCCACGGCCGCTTACCTGAGGCTCCGGGCGGCGGCAACTGGCGGCTGCCGCCGCCGCCTTCCCGCATCAGCTCCAGTTTAAATCGACCTTTCTGCAGCTGTGCAGATCGCCGTTGAGGCCGAGAGATTGCCCTCTCGGCCTCAACGGCGATCTGCGCAGCTGCAGAAAGGCCGATTTCAGGAGGAGGCACCAAGGTGACGCGTCACCTCGGCGCCTCCTCCTTCTGAAAGTGGCCTTCCTGGACCTGCGGAGAGCGACGCTCTGCGCAGGTCCAGAAAGTCCGCTTTTAAAGGAACTGGGTGGGCGGCGGAGCCTCCGGTCCTGCGGGCCGGATCGGTCCGGTCCCGCAGGGCCCGGACCGGATTGACCCGCGGTCCAGATCCGGCCCGCGGGCCGGAGGTTCCCCACCCCTGTTCTAGATGACCCCAATCATGTACATTTTATTTATTTATTTATTTTAAAAAATTATATCCCGCCTTATCCTATGCTGAAGGCAAGTGCCCAAGGCGGCTTACAACAAAAATTAAAAAAACATAGTTTTAAATAATACAGAAAATAAGTTTAAACAATGCATACTTAATTTAAAAACAATAAAATCCACTGGGGGGGGCAACAGTATGGAGCACAAAAGCAGCATGGCAGAGCATCTTGAGACACAGGAGGCAGACTACAATGCATCACCCAAATGCTAGATGAAACAAAAACGTTTTGAGCCCTCGCCAAAAAGTCACGAGGGAGGGGGTGGTTCTCAGATCCCCTGGCAGGGAGTTCCACAGTTGTGGCGCCACAGCAGAGAAGGCTCGCCCATGTGTTGCCACTCCCCTAACTTGCGATAGAGGTGGTACACGCAGGAGAGCCCCCTCAGATGACCTAAGAGATACATTTTACTTCTGTGTTGCTGTTTTCTGAATTACTCTTTAATCTTCGTGTCTCCTGATGCTATTTCCATACAATTTCTCTTTGACTGATTACTTAATGTTTTGTTATGGGGTAAGACAAAATGCTGATATAAGATATTTAACAGTCTGCCTGCTTTCTTACTCATTCAGCTATGACTGCAGCAACTTAATCTTTGGGCAGACCGTGAACCCCCTGGACCACAAGAAAAGCCCTGGTGGTTCCTCTGGAGGGGAAGGGGCGCTTATTGCAGGAGGAGGCTCCATCTTGGGCTTTGGAACGGATGTTGCTGGGAGCATCCGCCTGCCTTCCAGCTTCTGTGGACTTTGTGGACTCAAACCAACAGGCTGCCGACTGAGGTAAGTCGTGGAATCTTCACTGGACTGCCAGGAAGCCAAATAGCTGAACACCTAAAATGTATTTTAATAGAAATGGTGGGAGAGACTGGGAAAAATGTGGGTTGTGAATTTGCAAACCAAATGTAGGTACTCATGAAATATTTAACAATTTGTACTTGGACCTTTAGGTAACAACTAATTTTATTTTAATTACTTTGTTATGTTTGTATATATTTCTATATTCATTACTGTACAATTTTATGTTCAACTCTTTCCTTTTGAATAATCAAATAAACATCTTCGCAAAACAAGACATTTCTGAACTGCTTCTAAGTTGAAAATGAAATGACACCTCTTGCCTGATCTGAATGCATGCGTAGGATTCATAAGCGAGGTCTAGCTGTTTTCTTCCATTGTGGTGTTGGTTACAATTTTTTTCTGTCTTGTTTGCATATTTCACAGTACTGTTGGCCTTGTGAGCCCTATAGCTGGCATGAAATCAGGTGAGTAGTTAGAATCCATCCAAACTGGCAAGGAAACCTGTAATCATGACAGGATGTAATTTTCTTGTGTGGGAGGAATTCCTTGTGGTTGCTAAATATCAGGAGAATGTTTCCTTGAGGTCATTGACTTTTATTTGAATTGTATATTAGCTTCTTTGAAACCAACAGAACTATTAGTCTGGAGAGCAGGTGATCCCACAGAATGGACTGAGAGCACACGATGCTGTGATATTGTTAAAATGAAGCAGTTCTTGGCCTGGGTAATGTTTGGCTGAGAGGCTGCCTTAAGATGCCCATGCTTCTTAAATGAAGACCATGACTGATGCAAAAAATAAAACTTCATTCATCTGGTCTTCTGGTGATGAAGGTATGGGTCCTAGCTTATTCCCACCCAGCCTTAATTTCAATAGGTTTCAGTGGGTGTGTTATACCTGACTCTGTTATGGACAGCTTGGGACTATTAAGAATAACTTTTCTTGCCTATGGGAGAATGACCGGGTAATAGAAGTCCTTCCTTTCCTGTGCAGTTACAGCAACAATCGGCCCAATGGCAAAAGATGTGGACAGCCTGGCTCTGTGCATGAAGGCACTTCTATGCGATGAGTTGTTCCACTTGGACCATACAGTGCCTCCCATGCCATTCAAGGAGGAGGTAAGTGCGGCCAGCAAGAAAGCACCTGTGAGGTTCAGCACCATGGACAACACATCCCTGATCAACAGTATCTGATGCTCATTTGAAATCATGTTTTTTAATCCTTTTTAGTAGCATGTCTATAGTCATTATACATCTGAGAATATATTAAGTGGTACAATTTTGAATCTGTCAAACATTGACCATTTAATCTGAAAACCACTGGAGAGTTTTCATCCTTAAGTTCACATTAGGGCTGCACTCCTAAACATACTTACTAGGTAGTAAGCCCCATTGAACACAATGAGGCTTGCTTCTGAGTAAACAAGTGTAGGGTTGTGCTGTACTGTAGATCCGTTAGCTTCTCCATTTGAGACAGCGCATCATAATTTCTGAAGCAACTGACCCATCTTTGATATTTTGGCCAATTTTCAGTGCCTTCTTACAATATTAATCTTGTGCCACTCAACAGATCTGCAAAAATACATTTCTGTCTTTAATTCCCTCCTCTAGCAAATAATCTAGCAAGATAACTTTGAGGCCAAATTCAAATCTGCATTTTGTCATTTTATAAATGTACTGGCCTATACAGAAGAAACTATTGCACTGTAACAAGCCAGCCATAGCATGGTTTATATAAATGGTAGGGGGCACCTGCGGTTTATAAATGACTATCAGTAAACCTAAGTTCCTTTCTTTATTCCAGATTTACACCAGTACAAAACCTCTGAGGATTGGCTACTATGAAGATGATGGATATTTTGAGCCATCACCCAGCATGAGAAGGGCTGTTCGGGAAACCAAAAAGCTTCTGCAGGCAGCAGGGCATACAGTATGTTTTAAAAAAATCTTCATCCAAGTTGTAGCCTAGAATTCTGTTCCCATCATTGACATTTGTGCCCCAATCACAAACCCACAAAGACTTACCAATTTGCAATTCAGACAATTTTCTTCTTCTTCTTCTTCTTCTTCTTCTTCTTCTTCTTCTTCTTCTTCTTCTTCTTCTTCTTCTTCTTCTTCTTCTTCTTCTTCTTGCACAAAAGCAGTCTCCTAGCCTTCCTTGCTATGTGTTCATTTGGCCAAATATAATGTGTGAATTGGGAAATCATGGATATGGTGCAGATTGCAGGAAAGATAGAAATTTGGGTAGTGGTGGTGGTGGTACAAAGATATGCCAAGTTCAGCCACCTTAGGTTCATTTCCTACATGACAAGTGTCCTACATGGGTACATCATAGAAAGCTTCCTTATGCTGAATCAGGCTATTTGTCCACCTGGGTCAGTAAGGTCAACACAGAGCAGCTGTCCAGGGTTCCAGAGAGGAATTTTTCGGACACCTCCAGGATGCCCCCTGCGCCAGCAGAGTTGCGCTGGCATCTGTCCAAACTGCGCATGTGCAGCGTCTGAGGGGGGGGGGTTACGCCAGTGTCTGTCCTGCGTCCGTCGGCGTACGGCAGGATACACTGGCATAAGTGCACTTACACCAGTGGATCTACTGTTACACCGGTGCAAGAGTTACTCAGGATTGGGCTGTAATGGTCTTCAAATTATGATGAAAAACTAGCTGGGAAATAGGAAGAAATAATTTAAAATAGGAGTCTGCTCCATCTCTTTTGAATGCGTGATGCTTTATTGAAACTTTGAATCATTTGTTAAAAGACTTTCTGATGGCTTTCTAAAATATTGGGGAGTGGAACAGAATTATACAATCCCTTCTCATAGCACATAGACCTTGTCTGCTGTCAAATATAAATGGGTATCTCTTTCACACAGCTCATCCCCTTTGTTCCTCCTCGACTTAACTATGTAGTAGATGAACTCTTCACCAGAGGCCTCTTTTCTGATGGAGCAACAACTTTGGTGGGCAAGTTGTAAGTAGCCCTCCTGGACACGACTGGGACTTGATAGCTCTGCCTGGGGAGTTGCTGCTTGTGGTCTTGCAGAGCTTGATGCCTGGGATGGATTTTGAGATATCAGTCAGCGTGTTACTGAATAAATGATTTTCATTTGAATATTTTTAAGACAGAGCCAGGAGACACTTGGTAGATAATTTAATTTTAGTAAATAGTTATTGAAAGAGAGTGGAGAGTTCTGCAAAAACAATACACACATTCAGATGGAGTCAAGCGGGTGAACCAACCAACATTGGCATCAGAAACATTAGAAACTGCCAAATGGTGCATCAGGCCAGTGGTCCATCTCACTGACTTCAACTGACTATTCTGCCTGGCAGTAGCCCTCCAAGGCCTCAGACAAAGGTCTCACCAAGCCCAGCTACCTGAGAATTATTTCACTAGAGATTCCACTATCTGAACCTGGGACCTTTTGCATTTAGAACACATGCTCCTCTGCCATATAATCTAGGAGACTGAGGAGTCATTGACTGAATATGAACTTATCTGGGCCCTTTAAAACACAATGTATACTTCTCAAGAACCTGCATTGTGTGCCTGGTAGTACATCTCTTAGCTGAGTGGTGCAAAGAAAATGCACAGGCCTGTGTACTGGAGTTGGGTTAACTGCTCCCAAATGGCTCCTCCTCTTTTTTGTTTTTATGAATTCAGCCCACACAACCCTGAGCTGAATAGTCTTTGTCTTTTGGCAAATGGTTAGTATATGTCTGGGGTGGCCAACTTTTCAACGTGAATGCTCCTGGCCCCTTAATGGTTGTATAGGTGAGGGCATTTCAGCAGGGGCAGCTGCTTTAGCAGCACCATCAGCAATTGTGTCTTCTACACAACTCTTAAGAACGCAGAGGCCCTAATGGTGGAAGGTTGGCCGCCTCTGGTGTATGTCTTTGGTAATCCCTGTATGGTTGATCCTAAAAATGGACTTGCTTTTCATTTTCTTCTTTCATTTCCCAGCAAAGGAGATATTGTTGATCCAAATCTGAAATCCCAGATTAATTGTTACAGTATTCCAATTCTGCTGAAGAGGATTTTGGCATTTGTTCTAAAACCTGTGGTGAGTAATATTGTATTGTTCACTTCAGTTAGAATGACAGATACTGAAAGATTTCGAGGAGCATGGTGTAGGTCTGTTTAGGGAGAGGGCCGCTGGATCACAGAATGATCTGTAGCTGAGGATTAGCCAAAGCAGGCATGTGTGCACATGGGTAAGCTCGATGTTGGCTGTACTTTACCAGTGGGGATAAAATTATATGATTGTTGGATTCACAACTGAAACAAATGAACTTGTGTTTCTTTCTCCTAGTATCCTCGGATTGCCAGAGATCTCCATGCACTATGTGGAGTTGGGTAAGAGATGACTGATTTTAAAAACGCACGTCACCAGTGACAACTCTGTAGAATGTAAACAATGCCATCATCATGGTACGGAAAATACAAGGAGAAAAATGATACCTATCAAGGAGAAATGTATGGTTGCAGTGATTGACTGCAACAGCTTCAAATCAAGGTCCAAAGACTTAATTATCTACGTATATAGAAATCTGGGTGCTTTCGCATACTGTTTATCCCTGTAGTGTCGGGAACTAACGTTCTGGTTAACACAGTATGTATACTGCTTTACTGCTATTCTGCGTCCTTTTCACATGGCAGTGGGCATCTAGGAAGATATCTGGAGGCTTTGTGAGATTGTGAGACACAGTGTGGGAAGGCCGGGTTCCGCACCATTCCAGATGCTGTGCTGTGATTGATTCCATTCTGGTGTCATCTGCTGTTACTTGATCATGGACCCACATGTAGCCCAAGGACACTCAGTAGCACAGTGCTGGTGGTATAATTGGTTTGCACCTTAAAAGAAGATCCACTGTGCAACTGATCCATGGATTTTTACTCATGTTGACATACTTGAATTATACTCTGCTTGCTGGGTAGATGTCAGCTCACTCATTCTGTTCATGTTGCAGGTCGGTGCAAAATTTGTGGAAGCATCATGTGGCAATAGCAGTGAGTTTCTGTCCTTCATAAAGTGTTAGTGGACCTTTAAGGCTTCATTTTATAACTGAGTTGTTGTCCAGTCTTTCAGACAACGGTTATCTATGCTGCTGTCATCTTTGTTGAATGTGAGATGAATCTACAAAGCAACTCTAAAAGATGCTTCTGATAGCTGTTCTTGTACTTGGGTATCTATATGGTAATACGTGTATTGCCCAAGTATGAAGGACACGGAGAATATTTTATGGTTTTCATTTTGAAATATATTTGAATAATATCTTCATACTGTGGGCAATATGTACATTTTGTACGTGCGTGTGTTTGTGCGTGCACACACACAGGAGAAGTACAGGAGAAGTGGCCATGAGCCAGATTGTGCTGGGCTACAAAATAGAGCTTGTTTCAGAATTGGCCACTAGGTGGCAATGCAACCATATACATTTGCTACAGCTTGGAGGGCAGAACAGATGGCACTAAATAAACTCTCTCTCTCCTTTTTACCAAAACTCACTCTAGACTTATGGTAAAGAATTCCTTGCTCAATGGAGGAAACTGAAGCTGGATGTTGTCCTCTGTCCTGCTTTGGGTCCAGCTTTTAATGAAGGATACCCTGGAAAATTGTTTGGTACTATCCTAGTAATGCGTACAATCCCTTTTGGCTCTTTTTTTTTTTCACATCACTGGCCGAAATGTCAGTTATCCTCTCTGTCAAATTGTAATAGGACCCAAACCACTTTGGAACCATTGACATACCAAAGGAAATAGATTATCCTTTGGTCCACATTGTAATTAGCTTGCAGAACCTGGTGGCAAAGGTCCAGAAATATATAGCCCTGCAACCCTATACACACCTACTTGATAGTAAGTCCCACTGAACTCAGTGGGGCTTACTTCTAAGTAGACATGCCTAAGATTGTGCATATGGCATACTTATTCAGTGTGCTTTGTGAAATGAGAACTTTAATATTTTTGTGAGATTGAGCATTTCAAGTGTGTCACCTGTCAGTAATTTGCTCTTCTTCCTTTGGATCCCCCCCCCAATTAGGTTTCTATTAAGTTTTATAGTATGTATGGCATAAATTAATTAAGCAGCCAGTAGTAGCTTTTCCAAAGGAACCATTAGATCATGGGGGGCGGGGGGCGGGGCAGAAACCAATTCACTTCTCTAAGCGTTGTGGGCCAGGGAGGAGGGACCATAAAAGCCCATAATCTGTATTCGGTTGGCCAAAACTTTTCCTCTGGTCCACATAGCCCTGTTTTTCCACCATGTAGTGACTTACCTTTTAGGCTGACCAATCTGGGGCAAAAGAGGCAGGGTGTGTTTTCCAGGGGGCCACAAGGCTCTTTGATCATCACATTTATAGCTTCTCTGCATTTGCAGCTGCAACATCATACACCAATTTATACAACGTCTTGAACTTTCCTGCTGGGGTTGTGCCAGTCACCACTGTTACACGAGGTGATGAAGAAGAGCTTCAACATTACAGAGGGCACTACCGTGACCCTTGGGATAAGCGCTTGAAAGAGGTGAGTGTTAGAAGTGTCGCTACGGGGGGGGGGCAGTACTGTAAGTTCCGAACCGTTCTACTCCGCGTTATGAGGTGGCCCCGCCCCCCGCCGTTGGAGCCATTCAGAGCGGTATAGGCAACGTGCAGGAGACTCGTGTGAAGGCAATGCGCAGGAGACTTGCGCAGGAGACAATGGAGTGTTGCCTTCACCGCTCTGATGGCGAGGGGGCGGAGCCTCCTCGTAACGCGGAGTAGAACGGTGCGGAACTTACAGTACTGCCCCCCTGTAGCGAGTTACAGTACCACCACCACCCTGTAGCACCTCTGGTGAGTGTGCATAGTGACCAAAAGAGTCTGTGTCTTTGCCTGTGCTATTGTTACCCGAGGATCCCTTGCAACTTTGAAATGTTCTTATTCTCCTCTGCAGGCTGTGGAAGGTGCTGTTGGGCTCCCAGTGGCCGTCCAGTGTGTAGCTTTATCTTGGCAGGAAGAGCTGTGCCTTCGGCTCATGAAGGAGGTGGAGACTGTTGTCCATGCATCGTGAGGAGAATAACAGCATAACCTGTCACACCTGATCGCAGCAACCATATAAACAGAGAGAACAATTGAACTTGAGCCAGTGGCAATGAGAGTATCTTGTACTTCTCCATTTCTAAAATTTGTTAAATTGCAGTTTAGGTTATAGTAGTTTGGTAAGCATAATGTCTCATACCCAGTGGGAAGCTGTTTGTAAGACTTAGGCCTTAGTCATAAACAGCAGATGTAGTGGTAAACATGTGTCTGGACTGTACCACTTCAGACCATAAGTAGAGATTTGCACAACTGATTGCTCCTCCACATATAAAACTACTGGTAGATGTCAAAGATGAATGCAGGGACTTCCTCTTGTATGGCAAAGCATTCAGTCATGTGAGTTCCCAGCTGCACTCTGAAGTAGTACACACAAACACAAGTTTGCCATCTCATCTGTGGCTTTTTTTTTTTGAGACCTGGGCCCAAAGGTTCTCACAGATAAAATTGCTAGTCCTAAAGGGAAGGTGGAAAGTTATATCAAAAGAGAATGGACCCCATTAGCAACAATACAAACAGGGGTGGCTAACCTGCTGCATGGGTTTCCACAATGACATGATCAGTTAGGGCTTATTAACTCCTGGGCAGAACAGCCCATCAAACAGGTTATGGCACAGAATTGGGCCTTACAGGTTTTCCCAGGGCCAGTCGAATACCTCCTGACACCTGAGGAAGCGTGCTAAATGCTGCCCCTCCTTACTTGATGTGCCAGTCTCTGCTCCTCCCACTCTCCAATGTTGGTACGACCACATCCAGAGTATTGTGTCCAGTTCTGGTCACTGCATCTCAAAAATGATATAGTGGAACTGGAAACGGTGCAGAAAAGAGTGGCCAAAATGATTAGTAGGCTGAAGCATGGAAAGGCTACAGCATCTGGGGCTCTTCAGTCTAGAAAGAAGGCACCTGAGGGCGGATATGATGGGCAGCCCAATCCTGCGTAAGATGTGCCAGCCGGCCTAAATGGCTAGCCACTGCATCCTTTCCAGGATGCGGCCCAGCTGGGGCTCACCGGGGGGGGGGGGAAGGAACGTTCATCCTTTTCCCCTGGTGCAAGCCCCAGCAGTCCCAATGGGCCTCCTCCACATCCACGGAGGCCAGGTAAGGCCAGCCAGGTCTGGGAAGGGGGTTAGGATATTGGCGGAGCATGCCGCCGATATCCCTGCCCCCTCCCTGGCCTCCCTGGCCAATCGCCCCCTCCCCTGCCACCCCAGCCCACTCTCCTCATGCCCTCACGCCACCTGGTGCAGCACCTACCTGTGTCCGACGTCTGGGACAGCGTTGGCCGGCTGAGTGAGCTCTGCTTACTCTCTTGGTGCCGTGAAAGTGCTTTATGGCACTTTTGCAACAGCTGGCCTATTTTTGCGCAGGATTGCGCTCTGTGACATATAAAACTATGCATGGGATGAATAGAGTGGATAGAGGGAAGTTCTTTTCCCTATCTCACAATGCCACAACCAAGGGACAATCAATAAAATTGAGTGGTGGGAGAGTTAGAACAGACAAAAGAAAATGTCTTTACCCAGTGAGTAATTTATGGAACTCCTTGCCACAGGATGTGGTGATGGCACCTGGCCCAGATGTCTTTAAAAGGGGATTGGACAGATTTATGGAGGTAAAGTCCATTACAGGTTTCAAGCCATGGTGACTATATGCAACCTCTGAGCCTATCTCTGAGTGCTAGATGCAAGAGAGTGGCAACGGGACATGGGTATCTTGTTGTCTTGAGTGCTCCCATAGGCATCTGGTGGGCCACAGTGAGATACAGGAAGCTGGACTACACTGGCCATTGTCCTGATCCAGCAGCTCCACATTTCCTCTTCCTCTCTGTACCTCTCTTCCTTTTCCAATTCAGATAGTGGAAGGAGGAGGACCACCAGTGGAGGCAAGTAGGCGGACAAAGAAGAGTGGTCCCCACTAATCTGGTGCCTGAGGCAACTGCTTCAGTTGGCCTCCTGGATGGGCCAGCCCTGGGTTTGTCTCCCTCTCTTGCACTGTGCTTCTGACTCTTTCACATCCCCAGTTCAGTAGACCAAAGCAAGGCACAATGGGCTAAACATGCTTGTGTACACTACAGAGTGTTGACCCTCTGACACTTGGATATATTGTATCATGGAGTGAGTAAATAAAAGCAATATGTTGACAACTTTTAGCAGCAGCAGTACTAATCATGGAGTCTTGCAGATGTCCATGGAACTGAGAGCATGGTTGTAGAGGCAGTTGTGATGGACGTTGAATTGAACTGAATGACTGGCAGAGTTTGCATTTTTGTATTTCATGACTATATAAACTTTTTTTTTTCTGGGTTATGAACAAAATGCCACAAAATAAAAAATTCCATCAGTAACAACTACCACCAAATGGTGCTTGCATGCAAGTCTTTTTGTCCAGAGATATTTTTCCAGCGAAAGGGCAAAACATGGGACCTGAAGTTTACCTCTTAAGAATTCAGCACAGAATTTCACTTGGTGTGGGGCTGGGAACAGATGAAATGGAGACTGGAACTGTAGCTAATGCTAGCGAGTAGAACATAGGAGCGGAAGATTGAAAGCAACAGGGGCAGAAGGGTAGAAAGGAGGGAGCATAAACTTACGGAATTCAACTCCTAAAGTGGAATGATGGAATGCAGATGAGTTTGACGGTGGTTGGAATGAAACATTTGAAGCAAATGGATTTCTCTCATATGGGGAAAGAAATAGAAACTGTGACAGGATGGAGGTTGGCTGGTGGTTTGAATTTTTACCTGCTTGGGGGACGGGACAGAATAAAGCAAGGATTTAGATGAAAAGGACACTCTCTAGAGCAGGGGTGGGGAACCTATTTGGGGTGGGCGGCCATTTTCCCATGGGGAAAATTGGCTGCGGGCCGGCCACTAGGCCGGCCGAAATTTTTGCCCCCCCCCCCGCAAATTTGACCCCCCCCACGAATTTACAGTCACCTCGGCACCTCCTCCTTTTAAAATCGGCCTTCCTGGACCTGCGCAGAGCGCAGCTGAGGCCAAGATTGCCCTCTTGGCTGGCATCGCACTCTGCGCAGGTCCAGGAAGGCCGATTTTAAAAGGAAGCGGTGTGGGAAGGCGGCGGCAGCGGCGGCGGAGCCTCCGGTCGCGGGCCGGATCGGGCTGGTCCAGTGAGGGCCGGACCGGATCGTCCCGCGGGTCGGAGGTTCCCCACCCCTGCTCTAGAGCAGGGGTGGGGAACCTCCGGCCCTGGTTCCGTAATACGTATGCATTCATAAATAAATCTTCTGCAAGCCATCCCTAAGAAGCATCATTTCACTACATTGATCACCTACCCTGATTTCAATAAGCAGTTGAAGCACTTCCTGAGATTGAAAGGTTTTGAATTGGGGCGGGGGGGATACGGTGGAGGCTTGCAGAAGAGAACACTTTGGGCAGAAGTTGCCTTTCCAACAAGACAAATCTTGTCCCCACAAATTGCCAAGGCATAGTACACAAACCCACAGCGAAAAACATCAATACACCTGGTGGTGGAGGGGGCATAAAGATGCCTTCTACATGTGCGTGGTCCATGGGAAACAAGTGTCCTGCCTTCTGGTGGCAGATTAAAATTAAAGATTCTTTGGATTACTGTTGAAACAAGGGCACTCACTCAATTGACTCAAGAACAGTTTATTTAAGCATTCCAACTTAATTTAATTAGCAAAGCACAAAAAATAAGTTCAGATTTCCCCTCTTTGGCCCATGGGTGACATGCACTCTGCTATAGCCTATAACAGGCTCTAGGCAGGCTTCTCCCATTCTTCTGGCATGGGGAGCAAAGCACGACAGGAATGCTCAGCTGCGGGTGTCAGAGTCCCTCTCTTGTCTTGTGTTTGCTTTTCCTCTGAAATTTGGATGCTTGCCAGTATTTCTTTTGAGAAAAGAGTTTCAGCGCATGTCAATCAGTCCCAGAGATGAGCAAAATCTCTCTCAGCAAGTATTCCAAAGAGCCAATGGTATCTTGCAGCATCATGTTATACTCGGCAACGTTGTGCAACATCACTTTGTAATTAAAATGTGCTTCTTGTCTTATTGTGGACCTGTACTGTGCCAAGGTGTTTCCTGAAATTCTTCTCATCAGAGGATCTCTGAGAAGCCAGACCTGGCATGACCTGTGCAAAATGGTCTAACTCGGTGGTTCCCAAAGTGGGTGGTATTGCCCCTTGGTGGCAGGGGGATTACCTAGGGGAGTGCTAAGACCAATTGGATAGGCTGCATGAATATATGTCTGAATTATTTTGAGGATCTTAGTTCGATGGAAATTCCAGATTAGGTGATAAATCCATTTTCAGAAACTGAGGAAGTTGGAGTAGTGGTGGAAAAACTAATTGAGCTACAAAATGACATTGAGCTGAAGCCAAAGTTTAAGAAATCATACCAAGACTTTTGGTTACACAAGGACATTTCTGATTGCTACATTGCACTATGGACAGTGGTTAAGAAGCTCTTTATTGCATTTCCAACATCATATTTGATGGAATTTGGTTTTAGTGTGGTCATCCAACTTCTCTCCAAGCAAAGAAATCCACCCCAGATTATTAAACATGGTGATTTAAGACTCCTGCTAAGTGACTTTAAACCAGACATTGAGAAACTGGTATTACTTCATCAATCCCATCCATTTAAGAATTTACAGAACACGAAGTAGTTACTAAATGTGATACAGTATCTAAGATTCTTGCTAAATGACTATGAGACTTTGAAAAGCTGGTATCACTGGATCAAGTTCATTGATTTTGTTGAATAAATTAAAAAAATTAATTGGATTTTGAATAAATGGCAATTAATTGTTACTGTAACGGTTTTGAATTTTATTGTTATCTTCCTTAGTGGGTTGTGCAATCCACTATTCTGAATAATGCTTTTTATAGGTTAGGGGGTACTGGGGATGCGTTTATGGAACCAAGGGGGAAAACATTTCACAGTGATTCATATAGCCACATCATTCTGAGAGTCAGCTTTTCAAAGTCGCTAGCAAAAGTCTTTAGCCACACAGTTAATGTCTCTGACTCAGAGGTGTTAGTAATTCTCTAAGTGCCTCTCTCCTCCTGCATTGGCTCCAGAATTCAGCCAAGTCATTGTCTGTTTCACTAAGTAGTACTTAATTTAAGATGATTTCAGTCATTAAATATACTAACTGGAAAAAAAATTACATGTGGTAGTGCTAAAAAACAAAAGTGGTCAGTGCTTGCTAATCATCTTGCCTTCACACTCACTGCCCCCAGAACACGGAGGGTGGGAGTAAAGCTACTAAACTAAAGGGTGCCTAATTGTTTCCATGACTGATGGTGGCAAATGCTGTTTTCTCTGCTTCTGCTGCTGGGTCAAAGAGCCTGACACACAGATCTATCTTCTGCTGTGAGCAACATCTGTTCACCCAAAATATGCCTGGCCTGTGAAGTCACTACAGAAAAATTAAACAAATGGCATCTGTTCCTCTCTTCTCTCCCCCCCCCTCCTCTTTGCATTCAGTATCAGCTTCCAGCTCGTGTTCCTGCAGCCTGGCTACAATCTCAACAAACAGCAGTGCATGCCTTTGAGCACCTGCAGAAGTAAAATTGAGTAAAATTGCAGCTTACCCAGAATTCATCTCTTCTCCCTCTGTTTTGCATTTTTGGAGGAGGGAACAGGGCTTCTAGGATAGGCATGCTGCTTGAACTCTGGCCATCCCCCATCGAGCCCGAGCAGCAGGCACAATAACATTCAGATGAAAAAAAAATGTAATCAACAATACCACCTTCCATTTCCCATTCCCAGGGTGATGATGGCTCACCAAATTTCCCATTGTGCCTCTGAGCATAGGCAGAGTGCCTTCCTTGCCAACTGCAGCCTACCTCTCCACTATCATCATGACAGTTGTCAGATTGAAACTTTGCACCGCATGTAGTCTGCTGCACTAGGAATTACTCTGGCCAGCTATCAGTATGCTTTTTCCTCTATCACTTGCAATGGCAAAAGGCCACCCTTGGCTCCAGAGAAGGTATTTTTGGTGGAATACCGAGAGGAACAGGTGGAGCCTCTCGTATAGCTAAGACTTAGTGGCTGTAAAACATGTTGGAATGTCTGGGAGGATTCACTGAGGATAGGAAGACAACATTGTCTCTGCCAATCATAACTGCCTGATTGCACCAGGGAGATACTCTTCCAAAAGTTTTCCACCTCTGGACATACAAGCTTCTGGTTGCCAGTTGCTTGAAACTGACAGCTCCTGGGTGGGATTAAAAATCACCCCTCTCTCCCTTCCTTGCTGACTTTGCCATTCGCTCCCAGGAACTCAAAGCTCCAGCAGCAGCAGCTCCCCCTGGTTGAGAGCTCCTGTGATCAAATCTCCCACGATGGCTTTAGAAAAAGCAAAGGGTTGCTTGCCTGATATTCAGGTGGATGCGCGCACTGTCTCCACCGTCCTTTGTGCTTCCGCCGCTGCACTTCTCGCACTAAAATATATGCACCAGAGACAGGTCCAGAAGAAGCTCGACGAGGCCAAGAAGAAGCGGGAGGCTGGCTTTCAGCGCATGGAGAAGGCAGTAAAGCAGTTTAAACAGCAGGTGAATAGCTCTTGGGAGGGGTGTGTGTGTGTGTGTGTGTGTGTGTGTGATGAGGGGTGCATGCCACCTTGACTCCCCCCCCCCCCGTTTTCACCTTTGGAGACAGTTATTCTATATCCCAACCATCCTCAAAGAAACTCAGGGGTGCTTACCCCCCTTTTATGAGTCATGTGAAATAGAGAGACAGTGACTCACCTAAGCTCACACAGAGGTCTTCATAAAAAAAGGTAAAGGTGACCACTGACAATTAAGTCCAGTCGTATCCGACTCTAGGGTGTGGTGCTCATCCCCATTTCAAAGCCGAAGAGCCAGCGTTGTCCGAAGACGCCTCCGTGGTCATGTGGCCAGCATGACTCTCCTTGCCGCAGCGTGTAGCATGCAGCTGGAACACGGAGCGCTGTTTACCTTCCTGCAAGCGGTACTTATTTATCTACTCGCATTAACATGCTTTTGGAACTGCTAGGTTGGCAGGAGCTGGCCAAGCAACGAGAGCTCACCCTGTCGTGGATTCGTACTGCCGACCTTTCGATCGACAGCTCATGGTTCAGCGGTGTAACCCACTGCACCACCCGCTGAGTGGAAATTTGAACCCAGCTCTTCCAGGCCTAGTCCAACACTCTAACTAATACACTACACTACCTCCCAGTTGAGATATGTTTGGGTCAGATCTGTAGTGGCTCTCTTATAGATACAGAATTCTGTGATTGGTTGCTGTCTATTTTCTAAAACTCCGGCGGTCATGAAAGACAGCAATGCTTTTCGGGTAGCCTTATAGTGAGAAGGCAACACCTCATTCTGAAATCTATTTGACACTTTTTATTTATTTTTCACATTTTTATACCGCCCTTCCTCCAAGGAACTCAGAGTGGTTTACATATTTCTTCCCCTCCTTTTGTCCTCACAACAACCCTGTGAGGTAGGTGGGGCTGAGAGATAGTGACTGGCCCAAGGTCACCCAGGAAGCTTCATGGCTTTTAATTATTTCTCTATCTTTGAAGACACTGCCTTGCAATAAGTCTAGTCGGACAATACATTTCCTACCCTCTGTGTCCTTCAGCTAAGATTATTTTGCAAGACTCTTTCTGACCCATTCCCCCAGCTAACTTTAGGAGTGTGTTAACACTGAAGCATGCCTTGACTCGGGGAAGGGTTAGGGCAGTGGTGGCCAACCTTTCAACATGAATGCTGGCCCTTTAAATGGTTGCATAGGTGGTGTTTCAGCAGGTGCAGCTGCTTTAGCAGCACCATCAGCACTTGCAGCTGCCAAAATTCTGTCTTCTACTCAACTCTTAAGAACACAGTAGCCCTAATGGTGGAAGGTTGGCCACCCCTGGGTTAGGGTATAACATTGCTCTCTCTCGTTCTCCTGCATTTAAACTGGCAATCTGAATGCACTGTCCTGGCCCTAGGAATGAGCTGGCTGGGAACAAACCATCCATCATTAAAGATGAGATGTTTGAGCTTATGTGTGCTTGGCAATTATGAGTTGATATGTGTGGATACAAGGAGCCAAGCCCCTTCCTCTTGCTTCCCTTCTGGCACAGGCTTGAGTGACTGAAGTGTGCTGTACTACTCTGAAGGAGAATTTCCAATGCCCACTGTTCACCTTTAACTCTCCCTTCACATTTGGGCTTTGTGGAAATACACAACTTTCTCCAGGGCCAGCCCAAGACCTCCTGACACCAGAGGCTGCATGCCAAATGCTGATGATGTGCCACCCTCTGCTCCCACCCGATGATGTGCCAGCCTCTGCTCCTCCCACTCTCCAATGCTGTAGTGCAGCACTCCCCTCCCTTCCACACTTCCTCTTCCTCTCTTCCTTTTCCAATCCAGGGAGTGCAAAGAGCGAGGAGCAGTGAAGGCAAATAGGCGGTCAGAGATGAGCGCCGCTACCAATTTCTGGTGCCTGAGGCAACAGCCTCAGTTGGCTTCTTGGGTGGGCCGGCTCTGACTCTCTCTGATCCAAAGAGAACTCGCACTGTACTTCCCTTTTCCTTGTGCAGAGAATGTTGTTTCTTTCTTTCTTGTGTGATTTTATGTTCATGAATGTACTCTTACCTCTACATATGCGTTGAACTATGAACATGTCTAATCGATTTACATCTAGGCTGAAATAACAAAGGTGGAAATTTACATGTTGAAGTCAAGATTTGAATCTCAATATTGAAATCTCACCTCAGCTGTTGAAATGTGCTTGTTTGGTGTTGCCATCTGGTTGAGGAAATGTCAGCTACCAAATATAGGAAAATAGCAATACACTGCGATCAAAACGAATCAATTAAGCTGCAAATATCTGGAAAACAATGAGGGGGAAAGTGTTCACCATCCCATTCACCACTCCCCTGATCCATCTGCCATCCTGACACTGTAGCTTTCTTTGTGGATTAATGACTAAAATCCAATGCTATACCAGAGCTAAACACCTGCTTTTCCTTTTGTACAGCAGTGATAATATTGGGGGAAGGTTAACGCAGAAGTCATCTTAGGTAGTTTGTTCTAAAATATACCAAATTCTTCAACCAATTCCCTCTCCTGTTGAGCACCACTATTGTTCATTGTGTATGAAATTCACAATCAATATACTGTAGTATTATACTGGGCATCTGATTTTTTCCCTCCCGTAGCATAAGATGAAAGATATATGTACAGTATTTTAAAAATTTAACAGAAGGTAAAAGCTGCAATCCTAGATACACTTACCTGGGAGTAAGTCCCATTGAACCCAATAGGATTTACTTCTGAGTAGACATGCCTAGGATTGCACTGAACAACTATTAGCCTCTAATTGCTTTTCTGTCTCTGCACATGCAGCCCCAGTTGTTGTTATAAGAAGGACTATTGCGTACATGTCAGGTAGATCATGAAAGAAGAACTATATGTGTCAGGGTTGAATATGGTTCAGGATACTTCTGAAATTAGTGTTTGGTTAGTCTGAAAATCTATGCCATGGTTATTCTGTAACCATGTAACAAAACACAAAATGGAAACAAGTTTGCCGCTAAAATCTGCAGTCAGCATCCACTCCTGCTCATCAGCAAGTGGTCATCTTGCACCAATCGGCTATATCGTAACTAAACAATCAGTGAGGCTGTCACTGCTGTCGTCACACTCCTGTCATGAAGCAGCTGGCCAATCCGTGGTCTGCTTTCAATGTGGTGTCTGTAATGCAATATATCAGCTTGGTTTTTGCTCTTTGTTGCAGAATCCAGGAGTGAAAGCCGCTCCAATCCTATCCCTTCCTCTTGTGGAACTGGCAGCAAAATTGAAAGATGGTTCATTGTCTCCAGATAGTGTCCTGTATGTCTACATGGAAAAAGTAAGGCTGGTTTTGGTTTTCAGTATGATAACGCAGAATATAAATTGTTTGGACAAACCAACCTCTTTCCTCCGTGTGAACCTCAAAGCACTTTACATAATACACATCAGTGGTATAGTATCTCAAACAACTCCATAGAAGTGGTTGTGTTCACTTAAGAGGGGATGGAGAAACCAATCTATAGTCAATATTTTGTGATGTACCTGAGTGTACAGCAGACAGTGGACATTGCAAAAACCTAAATGCTAGTGGACTGAAATGTAATTTAAAGAATTTTTTTAAGTGTCCACCAATTTGTTCTCAGCAAGAAAAAGCACATTCTTTACTCCCCCAAACGACTGCATACTCTGTGCATTACCGGTATATACCTATCTATCTCCAGACCAAAGTAATCCCAATTTTGTTCCCAAACTAAAATTCTGCATCTTGCATAAATTGTGTAAACCACATGAATTTCCATGCATGTGCTTATTTTTTCCAGAAGTTATTCTGCTTCTGTTAATCATGAGACTCACATTAATGTAGTATTTTTCAATTAGGACAGATTTTCCAACTATTCTCTTTTACACAAGCAAGAAAGTTCGTATTCTACTTGCCAACAGGAGTCATTTAGAAATATATTCCAATATTAGGCAAAAATTCAGAATATAGTAGCAACTGGTAACCATATCAAGAAAAGAGGTGCTGTTCCTATTAAATGTGTATCTTGGAGAGCACCTATAATTCCCAGGCCCTGAACAGTTACAGAGATAATGAGAGCCTACCATCCCTCCCCCTTCATGCAACTAGGGCATGCAATGGCTTGGGTCTTTGACTCACCATGTGATCTACAGAGTTATTTTCAACTGTGACAGATTTATTATTGCCCTTCAGGGATTTCCTTTTTTGGAGCTGTGTGTCTTGAGACTTGTGAGGAGAGGAGCAGGGGCTCTGCTAAGTGGATCCAGTAAATTCACTGGTTGCTTGACAGTAGCAGATATAGGCTAAAGTGCACAAAAGAATACGTACGTTTATCTGATGCAGGGGAAGAACAGCAGATACATCAGCAAATGGGGTGGAGCTGATATGTGTGTGAAGCCTGTGTGATAAGGGAGTGGTTAACGATTTCTATGTCTATAGCGAAACCAACGATTTCGCTATAGACATTCTCTAGTGGAATTTTATCTTTCTCCGGAGTACCCCCACTGAACAATTCAGTTAGAGGCATCAGGCATGAAACTTATTTTGTTATTTATTCCTTTTGCTGCCGTGCTAACACATGATTCAGCAAATTATTGTGACTGCATAAGTTGGCCCCAACTATTTGCTATCACTTTCAAAGCTGTAAGAAAGCTCACATCTTTTAATTCATATTGATAATCACCCCTGGAGCCAGAACACTTTGTGTGAGTAATACTACAGCAAATTTAGCCAGTGAAATATTCATAAAGTGATAGAAGCTGGTGTATTTATTCAGATAACCACTACTTTTAAACCAGTGGCTTACACCCGGCTGTCAGATTATCCTTAACAAGGGAGTTAGCTTGGCCATCTGCAGTTAAAGGAGCCACACAGTGAGTTTAACTAGGTGACCATCATGCTGCAAATAGAAGTGAGAATCTTACCTTTGGTTGATTTCAAAAATTGGGAGCCCTTTAGTTCCAATTTAGTGAGTTTGTTTTTCTTACACTTTTTTTAATCACAAACAAACTGCTATGTGTATATTATATAGTGTGGAAGAGAAACGTCCACAGTGTCTATTCTTGAACAGCCAGGAAGAGAGTGATCTTAGATGCTATTCCACTAATTTACCTTTTTCTTTCTTGCTAACATGAAGGCCTTAGAGGTAACCCAGCAAATCAACTGTGTAACAGATGTCCTTCCAGAGTGTGAGGAACTGCTCCGGGAAGTGAAAAAACAGCAGAAAGGACTGCTTTATGGGGTTCCTGTTAGTATTAAGGAAAATGTTGCCTGCAAGGTACTTTTGCCATTATTCCAGAACTAACCAGGTCAGGGGAAAATGAGGAGGGTTGTGTAGTAGACAGAGTAAGTGACTGCTAAGTCACACACTTTACCTTTAGTAGGATTCCCACCGTGGGAAATGGCAATAGAAATAGAGGAGAAAGCAAAGAAGAGACACAAGGACAGTGGTTTTGTCCCGTACGGTATAGAATTAAAAAGATGGCAGAATACGGGGTTACTGCCTGCAGGATCCCTTGTGTCTACACATTTTGTGTGATATTAAGTGCTAGTGGGGATGTAGAAATACATATAAAATTTCCAGTGAGACCTAACATAATTCCCTGCAAAGGCTAGCTTTTAACTAAAGCAAAGTTGATGGTATTGTTACCTAATGATTCTGTCCAGTTTTGCATTCAAATGGAAAACAGGCAACAGATGGAAAGGTAGATGTCGTAGTGACTTTATTATGTCTCTTCTTTTAAGGGCTACCCCATTACACTTGGCTTGACAAAATTTCTGGACTGTCCTGAGTGTGATGATTCCGTAATAGTCAAGGTTTTAAAGAAACAAGGAGCAATTCCATTTGTAAGGACCAACACGTCGCAGGCCATAGTAAAGTAGGTGTCTCTTCCTTTATTTAAAACATTTCCAGTGTGCATTTCAAAGTTAACTGTTAGGCCTTGCTTAAGTGGCAGACTAGATGTGCAACCAAATGCATGTCCCTTTTATTTATTCAAAATCATTGGGGGGGGGGAAATCCAATCAGGACCTGGATACATGGGGAGGTTCATTCTTCCCCAGTGTGATGTTCTGAAAATTGCCCCTGGATTTTCTCAACTCACTATGTCAGAAATAAACTTTCACTTCAGGGGGTGATTTTAAACCTCAGAATAGCACATGGGGGAAGAATGTGCCTTCCATTGTATCCTGGTCCTGATTAAAATTGCCCCCCACCTGGGACTATTATAATGATTAATAATACAGTAATGTACATTATTTGTATCCCGCCTTTTCCTCACATTGTGCGTGCTCGGGGAGGCTAACAGAAATAGAAAAATACAATTTGTCATAAAACCCATTGCTAAAAACCAACATTACAACAATCATGCAACAACCAGTAGTACAGCAATAAAAGTCAATAACCCAAGACAACTGCTAAAATTATCACAGGCTTGTTATTTATTTCATACATAAAAGGAACTTCCCGTTAGAAGCAGGCCATGCACATCTCATTTGACCTCATTAAGCAGGTTTTTGCCATTTTGGATGCCTCTGCTCCTGTGTGTTTAACAGCAACCCCATACACAGAAATGGTGGAGCTTTTCTTCTCACCTCCATTCCAGGAAAAGGTTCATAGCTGTATTCTGCTAGGCACCATAAAGATTGTTTTTTCTTTCCTGTCCTTCAATGGATGGGGAGAACTCCAAGACAGGCTTTCCGAGATCAGTTTTCTTAAGAGAGGGGAGAGAAGCTGGAGGTTTTATGAAGCTCTTGGGGGAAGCCTGTTTGTTTACAAATGTGCTGGTTGTCAAGACTGAGAAGAAATTTGGGAGAAAGTTGCCATCAATCCAGTACATGCCTTACTGGTCCCATGACTCTCCGAAATGGCAACTATCCCATATGGTTTACCAATCAAACTTGGTTGTAAATATGTACTCCTTTCATCAGTTAAAATGGTCCATTATCATGAACTGATGCCATTTACCATTGGGTCTCACTTTGAATAGCTAGTGCTCTAAGGGGAGAAAGTGGGGTCCCTGTACGATGCATCCAGCTGCTAGAGCTTAGTGCCAAGTTCAGGCTCCCCAGGGGCTCAAGGACCTTATTGCAGTCCTTACAGTCTCTACGGTTTGCTCACATACTGTTCCCCAGTGATGTTCCTGCCTTATATTTCATAAACTGCATGACTGACAGTCCTCATCATACGCGGAAGAGTGCAGTTTCCTGACTCAGGGAGCTGCAACTTACAAGCCTTTTCCCATCTCCTATTCAGCATTGATTGTGGCAATACAGTCTTTGGCCAAACCTTGAATCCCTTCAACCATAAGAAAAGCTCTGGAGGCTCCAGTGGAGGAGAAGCTGCACTCATTGGCGGAGGAGGGTCCATTCTTGGGATTGGGACAGACGTGGCTGCAAGCATTCGGGTGCCCTGCGGCTTTTGTGGGATCTGCGGGCTCAAGCCAACTGGCTACAGAGTGAGGTAGGTTTCACAGATGTGGAAACAAGCAGCCAGCCATAAATCATGTAGAAAAGCATCAGGGCTGCGGTTTTGAAAACTTCAGTCAGAGTTTCTACATGCATTGTTTTTTGACGGTTGCCTTCATTTCAGAAAACCATGGAAAACTACCATAGTTCTCTGCATTGTAGACATCACACTTAGTTGTTAGCATGACTGGGAATCTGTCAAGACCCAGAGGCCATTAAAGACCACTGAGACAACAATATTGTAATTTTCACTTTATGTGGGGGACCCAGAGCAATTGGAGACCCATTGCAAAGCATGAGCTTGTTGGAGATTCTGGAAGTTCCCCTCAATGTTTGTGTTCCACCCCTCACCCTTGATAATGGCCCACCATTGGCATTTGCTCTCAAAATGGTGGAACTAACTCTATACAGGCTTTCTGAAATCACGAAGCACTTTCACCATATCCAGGGGTGTGTATGTGTGTTGTGAAGGGAGTTGTGGTTTCTCAGTGGTGAAGCAATATGTCCAAGGGTTGACATTTGGCTTTAAATATGGATCCTGTTGAGCCCTGGTATAGATTCAATGATAAACTACCAGCAGGTTGCCCTAAAAGGCTCCTTACTGTTCTGTATATAGGCAATGTTGTGGTGTTTGATGGTAATGATAGTTCTTAGGCTGAAATGTTCATTTATATTTGGCAAAATGTTCAGTGAATGTAGGGATACACAAGTCTTCCAGGAAACCTGACCGTATGTGTGGAAGAACAGTTGATGGTGAGGGGCAATGCAGGGTGGGGGTGAGGGGAGGAAGAGAACCATATTAGCAACATAACTTTTGGACTAAAGAAGTGGGCTGTGCCACTGAAAGTATTAAACATGGGGAAGGTCCAGAGCCTGTTTTCACTTAAAGCTTAAATCTCTCTGCAAATTGTTGTTAGTTCTGGTCTAGATTCTAAGAAGGGAAGTAAAATTGTTTGAATCCAGAGTGTATGCATGCTGCATAGTTAAAATATCCTGATTTGCTTCAATGAGAGTAGGACATCAGACACCTCCTTACTGCATGTATATTTACCGAGGGTGGGAATGGGAAGTTAATTAGAAACAATGAACACTGGACATAATATTTCTCCATGAGGAAAAAACAAACACAGAGGGTAATCTGTGCAAAGTTTCCAATGGCTTTCCAATGGCTTTCAGCTATTAGTAACATCCTTTGACACATGTCACTTGCATTTCATGGCTTGGTTTCTTTGGCTCTCTCTGTCATTTGGTTTTTCTCCATCATTAATTTACTTTTCTCGTTTGCTCTTGTGTAGCGTCAAAGGTTCTGTCGGTCCTGTAGCTGGAATGAACTCAGGTAAGCAAGTCTATCGCTGATAAAATAGAAGCTAGAGTCGAAACTGTTATCAGCACATGGCAAAATTTAAAACGAGCACAAGTTCTTGGGTAGATAGTGGTAGTCTGATAAGCAATCAACCTCCAGAAATTGGTCTCAATATTTTTTTTAAATCTCAAATGTCTCTTTATGAAGTGGCCACCTGCCAGCCTCATTCGCTTCATAATTTTTAATTTGTTTAATGATAATCAGGTTCATTATTTTAAACCTTGCAGCATCCAGTACTCAATAGTTCATAGTGCTTCATGTACACGAATAGTTCTCTCTTATGATATCCTGAACCAATATTATTAACCCCATATTATGCAGTGGAGGACAAATGGGTGGAGGAACTGAGTATAACAGCCCAATCCTATCTTAAAAAAACAAAACAAAACAAAACAAAACAACAACACCGATGCAGCTGTGCCAATGGAGCGCGCACTGCATCCTGGGGGAGGGGCAGCGGTCCCAAAGACCTCCTAAAGGTAACATTTGTTCCCTTACCTTGGGGCAAGCCTCCACAGCCCCAATGGGTCTCCTCAACTCTGTGCCAGCCATTTTGCTGGCACAAGTCTGAGGACGGAAAGGGAGAGGGATAGGATCTTGGTGCATGCTGGTGCCACTGGGATCCCCCCTCCCTCCCCATCTAGAAACTCCCTGTTCTTCCCACCTACCCACCCGCCCACTATGCCAGCTTACCTGCACTCCTGTCTGCAGCTGGCAGCAGCAGCAGGCCTCCGACACCACCACCGTTTATGGTGGTGGTTCTAGAATGACCGTGATATGGTATTTTTTATGCTCTTGTTTTAATTGTGCTATGATCTTTTTAATCGATTTTTAGATACTGTTTTTATTAATTTTCATTAATTGTTTTTTACAGTTTTAAAATGTAATTATTTTTTGTATTGTATTGTATTTTCTTTTTCTTTTTTGTAAGCCACCTTGGGTCCCTTCGGGGAGAAAGGCGGGATAAAAATACTGTAAATAAAATAAATTTCCAACAGTAGGACTGCTGTTCTGTTGTTGTAAAGCCCAGTTAGGATTGGGCTGTCAGTGACACTATTTTGCTTAAGGCTGCATCATTGGGTATTCTTTTTCTGTATCCATCTCCTGGCACTCACAGTTTCTTCAGGCTGTGACCTAGCAACTTTAATCACACCTAGATAAATATTTTTCTACAATATTACCCACTCCTCTGAAAAGGAGTGGGTAATATTTTTGTCCTCAGAAAACATTTTTGTCCTAGCTAGAGAATGATCTTGGAAGCAGATTATTGTTCGGATTCCCCAAAGTTCTGCTTATTTTCAGAAGCGTTTTGACATTATAAAAACAGCTGTTTAATAATCCATTGATAAAAGTCAAGAGAGTCCATTGCCTTCTAATTTTCAAGAGGTAGGATTTTTTTTTTTTTTTGCAGAAAAGAGTGTTCTGAGGCATTCCAGAAGAACATATCTGTAATTTCCATAATGTTGGCAACTAAGGCCTTCATTCGCACAATAGTTTCCAATGTGGAAAAGTTACCATGAGGTGACTTTTCTTTGCGGTTTGAATGTGGTGAAGTATGTTGTAAATACTACATTGCCACAGAGTGAGATTATTCCCATGTTCTGAAAATTGGTCACCTTCTAATGTATGTATTGCAATTGTACACCTGGGGGTAGACCTGGGGATAGCCACAACACCTTCACCATGTGAAAACTGAGGGGGAAAGTCACTTTGCAGGTTTTCCACGTCAAACACGGTCATGTGAATCAACCCTAAGGACACAGTCATGCAAATCGAAACCCTGATGATGGGAAGGTAGGCAACTGCCTGAAGCGAGTGCTTCAGCTCCATTCCGACTGCCACACCAGAACCAAGCTGCTTCTTCCTCTACCATGCTCTTCCTCTTTTGTTCCAGTCATCTCAGTGACAGGCCCAATGACGAGAGATGTGGACAGTCTGGTTCTGTGCATGAGGGCTCTCCTGTGTGATGAAATGTTTCGTCTGGATACAGATGTGCCCCCACTTCCCTTTAATGAAGAGGTAATGGAACGGATTCAGGGAGGAGTGGGGGTGGGGACATTTGAATTCTTTTTTGTGTATAATGATAGCCTACTACCATTGTAATCCTTCCCATTGAAAGAAAAGCACAATTTATGTCATTGATGAGTTTTGTGCAATAAAATGTACAGTAAACAGGTATATCAGGTGGCAGGATTTCGAACTTCACTGCATCAGTAGTTCTGGCCTGGGATGGGGTTGTCAGCCAAGGAATGCTGTCAGGCGGGTAGAGCCAGAATTGAGGTCCAAAGTTAAACATTTTTGAAAATGAGTGATTCTAACATTAAATGTAAGGGAAGAAGGGAGAACTAGAATTTGGCCCAGATGCCAGGATTTGTAATTCTGATGTCAAATGCTATCCCCAAGTCAGAAGGGTAGAGCTAATAGCCTGAATGGAGTTGAACAATGACATGACGTGACAGCTGAGATGGTTATGGTTCAGAATGTGATCTTCAATTTCCAGCTTGCTTCATGAAAATATAATTTGGACCAAAGTGAATCACTCTCTGTAATGAATTAAACTGGGCAACATTGGACAGGCTGACTAGATTATTGGCATGGATGTCTTTCAGTGTAAATGTGGCCATGTGAATTGATGAGAATATTGAACTTGGTCAGCTGTAGGGTGAAGCAAGATGTGTCTGCAAACAGTAGTGTAGCTGGTGTGTGTGTGCATGTGTGTGCATGTGTGTGCGTGTGCGTGGTAAGTGCTGAATGGCATTACACGGAGGTGCAAAGTGGCCCCTCCCACTCGCTGTCGGAGCCAGTCCGTCAGAGCCAGCATAGGTTCACCTATTTTTGGTATAGGTAAAGGTAAAGGTGACCCCTGACAATTAAGTCCAGTCGTGTCCAACTCTAGGGTGTGGTACTCATCCCCATTTCAAAGCCGAAGAGCCAGCGTTGTCAGAAGATGCCTCCATGGTCATGTGGCCGACATGACTCTCCTTGCCGCAGCGCGTAGCATGCGGCTGGAACACGGAGCGCTGTTTACCTTCCCGCAAGCGGTACCTATTCATCTACACTATTTCTTTGCATATCAGCGTGTCAGGAACTGATGCGAAAGTGGGGCTCACACATGAATCGACAGTTCTGGACTATTGTTTGAACATTTTGTATATAACAAAAACCACTCTTTAAAATAGTATTTACATTTCATTTTTGGTATACTGAAATGTAAATACTATTTTAAAGAGTGGTTTTTGTTATAGACAAAATGTTCAAACAATAGTCCAGAACTGTTGATTCATGTGTGAGCCCCACTTTCGCATCAGTTCCTGACACGCTGATATGCAAAGAAATAGCTATGGACGGAGGATCATTTCTCAGCCATGTTATTCCACCCATGTGGATTAACTCATTTGGTTAACCTCCAGACCTCTTTCATAGAGAAAAAAAACAGTACTTAAATCCATGTGGCAAGGAACATGTATGTTGACAGCCTCATTTTGCTTGGCTTTCTGCACAACTGGAACTTTACCCTTGACTGTATGGCAGAGTTATGAAAAGTCAGAGCAACTGTACAGACAAGGTCATGTCATTGATCCAAGAAATGGCACTAAATGAGAATTCCTCTCTTTGCAGATTTACTCCAGTACCAGGCCCCTTAGGATTGGATACTATGATGGAGACGGTTATTTCCAGCCCTCTCCCAGCATGAAACGGGCTGTGCAGGAAACCAGAAAACTGCTACAGGAAGCCGGGCATACAGTACGTTCTGTGCTCATCAAGATTTATATTACCTTAACTTTAATCGACAATGTATTTATCCTGCTTTCATTTGTTGTGGTTTTCTATATATAACAGATCAATACTAAGAAAATACATTTATACACAAACTATACATGATTTAAATAAGATCAGTGATTCTTGATCCTTACAAATGCCACATAAAGTAATATTTCTTAATGAAAAGGAATAGCGGAAGTGGAAGTGGAAGTTGTGATAAACTACTGAAGGATAAGGGGAAAAGAAAACTGTGAGAAAACTTGGGAATAGAAAGAGGTGAAAGGGGACAAGAGAGAAAGACATCTTCATTACTTTCCAGGGATCTAGTCTAGGGAAATGTGTTATCCAACGTCTAGAAGATGCCTGGCATCTCTGAAAATGTACATTTTGGTTGTCATACATAATTCTGTAACCTGACATACTATGTCGGCATACTAGTCAGCAACTGTAGGATGACATTTATATTTCCATGTTTGTGATACATTTTTTGAAACTGCCAGAACCCTGCTAAGTCCAAATGTTTCTGGTGCTTATTGAAACTGCCTTTTGCAGTTAGAACTGTAAACGCTGCCGAGTATATTTTAAACAAAAACGAATGACTGTGGGGCAGAAGTGTCTGGCTCAGTTGGGAAAGCTGCTGCCTTCAAAGCCCGAAGACCGGTGAACTTGATAAGTTCGAGACACGCCGCTGGTAAAAAGCTGCGAAAGCCTCCAGGAGGAGAGATAAGAGTTCCAGCTGCGTCAGCCGAGTGTGGGAGGCGCCAGCCAGCAGAATTGTCAGACTGGAAAAAGGATACCACCTGGAAAGTAGCCGCTCATGAAAGATTGGACATTTATATATATTGTAAAAAACCCCAAGGGGGGTTAGGACAGACTGCCCATGTACACCGCCTTGGATTAAAGTCAGAGGAGAAATCCAATGACCAAGAAAGGCGGTATATAAATACTGTTTTATTATTATTATTATTATTATTATTATTATTATTATTATTATTATTATTATTATTATTATTATATCTCTGGATAAGATTCTCCATACAATGTTATCTTGTTGATCTCCAGCCTTGAGATCTTTTAATATCAATCTATGAAGCTTTGGATCTCCAGCGCAGTAGTTAGTTTATGTATCAGATGGACATTCAAGATTGAATAGAACAGATTCAGGGGAAATTACTGTATCAGTGTATCAGGCAATACGTAGGTTCTCCGCTCATCCCTGCAGAGGTAATTGTGTAAGGGCAGAATGATACCTGTGTATATCCATGTATTATAGCCCTTGGGTTGTCTATAAATATCAACCTTGATTTTTCATTCAGCTTATCCCCTTCACTCCCCCTCGGATTGATTTTCTCGTGGATGAGCTCTTCACCAAGGCCCTTGCTGCAGATGGAAATGCCACTTTACTGGAGAACTTGTAAGTAGAGACTGACACGTCACAACTTTGTTGCAAAGAGCAATGGGGAAATATTTGGGATCTAGCATAATAGCCTCTTCTTTCTCCTCCTTTCCAGCACATTTAGTATCACAGCTATCTAGGCTTTTCACTTTTCCCCTTCAGACGAGTAAGGGGAAATAGATTAATCCTAATAGTAAGAGTTTATTACCACTCCCTCCAAAGATAGACTTGGCAGGCTTAAACACTGAACAGGAAATGCCTGCCCTTTCCTTCACATTTTCGTGCTTTTCTTTTTCATCTGCATAGAACAGGAAGGAGTAAAGGCAACCATTGTCAAATCACCAGTCCCATGTATCTGTGAGAGAGACTGGGTTCAAGCAGAAGTTCTTTCCAACTCCCCATGACTGTACCCAATTAAATGCCAGAAAAATCACTGTGATGAATGCCCTGTGTGTGTGTCCCCCCCCCATTTTTGCCAAATTTTCCTTATTTTTGGACACTCCCTGCCCCATCCTCTCCTGAACCACTCACAAGCTATCCCATCTGCCTCTTTATCTGCACCTGGCAGTTCTGGCACAAGCATGGAACCTCTGCCATTTCCACCAGCAGCTCTGTAGTGTGTGACAGCGGCACAATGGCAGCATGATGGTTCCTGCCGTTGTGACTTGCGGCAGCGGATCGCTAAATCTGCTGCCGTAAGTGTCCCATAAGTTTAGGCTGTAAGAGTATTAGCATCCTTTCCCAGCCTGGTGATAGCAACAACTTTTATCAATCCATTCCTAATAAACTCACTGATTGTGGCATAGCCTTTTCTCTGGAACTCCAGTTTTCCTTAGGAGTTATCTGACATTTCTACATTACTGATACTTCTGCTTTTGACTGTTTGAAAGTTTAGCTCGCGGAGTCAGTACAACTCCTAGATTGGACGCATCATCACACCAGGCAGATAGAATTTTCCAGGCACTACAGATAGAATAGAAATCTGAAGAATTTTTCATTTTTCGCCTTTCTAGTGATGGAGAATTTGTGGATTCCACTTGGACAAATCAGATACGTTGTTACAGATTGCCAAATCTGCTGAAGAGGGTCCTGGCTCTCATTTTAATGCCTGTGGTGAGTTGGTCAATTTTGTTTCTTATATATAAACATTACAATATCATGTTGTACTTTTGAAGTCAGTAGGGCCTGCATCAAAGATGCTTAATGGACAAGTATAAGATAATGCAATGGGAATGCAACATTTACATGTCTCCCACTTATATGGGTGTAGCAACCCTCTTACACATTGGTGGCAACCCACTGCTTGACCTGAATTGGTTTATGTGTTTTTCTGGTGTCCCAAATAATTCCAAGTTAAATCTGTCTACCGCTGTGTGGTGTTTGACTCCTCTTTCAGTTCCTTAAATCATGATCAATTATTCCCTCCAGTGTGATTGGGATGATTTCCAACCAGTTGCTGCTGGAAAAATGTTGGGGGAAGATGCCCCCCCCCCGCACTGGGATAGAGATCATTGCCAGAAAATGCAACTTTGAAATTCCTGGCAGAACTCTTGCATGAATGTCATTTTATCTAGCTTGTGGGATCATGGGAACTCTCAGATGCTGCCAGGCATCATGTAGCCTCTCTGAACTGAATGTTTGAAACCTAGGTTCTCAGCTACATGGGGGAGGGGGGGAAGAGGGGTGGAGACAAAGTAGCTTACAGCCCAATCCTAACTAAATCCCCACGCAGTGATGGTGTGGTTTGCACTGTATCCCGTGAGGGAATTTTGGTCACTAGAGGCCTCCTTGAGGTAAGGGAACATTAGTTCCCCTGCCCCAGAGTAACCCCCAGTAGCTGCTATGGGTCAACTCGGACCTGCACCAGCTCAATCACTGGCACAAGTCCAAGGTGATCTGTGAAGGCAGATCAAGCCCGGGAAGGGTGTCAGGATTTGGTGTGCTCCGCTGCTGAACCTGCCCCCTCCCAGGCCTGTTCTGCCCTCCTCTCCACCCAAAGTTGTTGCTTTGCAACTGCCGTAAAGCAGCCTCTGCCGGTGCAACACACATTGTGCCAGTGCCCAGCTCAGTTAGGATTGGGCCATTAGTCTTAGGATGGTAGTATAGCAAAGTAACCATTGGCTCTCTGTTGCTCTCTGTTGAACTGTTGAGATCCTTACACTTGAATGCTTGATGTTCTTTGCGCAAAAATGCTAAGTCATTAGGCACTGGACTCAGTAAGCAATAAAGACGAGGGCCTCCTAACATGCTATAGGACCAGGCAGGCTTGGGGAGGAAAGATTGAAATTGTGCAGGCTGTCACTTGTTCCCTACACATTAGTGACTGTGCCTCGTCTATCCAATTTTACACACACGGTTAGCATAATTCATGGTCGGCAACAATAAAGGGCTAGTATGTTCACCCGCTCCTTCAAAGTGGGCTGCTAGTCTCTTGCCACAGCTACCACTCCCTGTGCATATGCCTCATGCTTCTGGGTTAGCAACAGAGGAGAGCCAGCTTGCACCATCAGAGGGCTGGGCTCCTAGTGGCAGGAACCCATTCCTAGCCCATTCCCTGGGCTCCTAGTGGCAGGAAATCCTAAATGCATCTAACTCTATAAGAAATGTCTGGCTGGGGAAACAAGTGATGCATTGAATTCTGAAGGATAGAGAGACCCCCATCCATTCCTCATTGGATGACCTTTCAAGGATACGTCCATACCTATTTGGCAGGCAGTGCTGACATTTGCTTTCCCTCTGATCTAGGAACTTTGGTTTCCGAGAATAATACTTCAAGGCTGCTCTGCTGTCCTTAGAAATATGCTGAAATCTTTGTTATGCATCTGAAAATGAGATTGCTTACAGGTTCCCTAACTGCGTGTCCGTACAGGAAGCATACGACTCCTTATTTGCATTATTGCTATTGTTATATTTAAATCAGAAAGGAGCTCTGGGTCTTTGGAGCAAGCAAACCATGTTCCATTTTCTTCCAAGCCAAAGCTGAATCATAATATCAACTTCTATATTTGATTGTTTCTCTCTCACGCACTCTCAAAATGACTGTTTCATTTAGAGTTTGGTCGCCTCAGTCAATCTTGTTAACGGAAATCAAGTTCTAGCTGCCTTCCTTATAAAGCGGAATAACCAAGGTGGAAAATAATAATCTAAGAATAATGACTTTGATGCAGCCAGTCTCAGGTTTTCATACGCTGTTTTTGATGATCCTATTCTCGGCAAAATGAAGGAGCTAAAAGCAAAGTGGAGGCAGGGAAGAAATAGTATTGCCACAAACCTTGAGCTTTTTGCAACAACTTTGTAAGCCTGACTGTTTTCCCCCCTTCTTTTTCTCCCATATACTACACAATCACAGTTCTTTTGAATATGTCAGGAAATTCCTTGAGAGACAATAGTGGTGGGCAGTAGGCCTGCATTCTCCAGGCAGAGTTGTGAACTTGTAGTGACCCAATCCTAGTAGCATGTTGTGCTGCTGGAATGAATGTTCTGGAGGCACAATATGTTTTCTGGCAGTCACAAAATGTGACCCTCCAGATTGTGCGGGCTGGCTGCCGCAGGAGTGGCAAGCAACTGGCTCCATGCAGCAGTGGACACCCGCTACTGCAGGTAAGAGTGCGTAGGGGGTGGGAGGGAAGTGGGCGGAATGGAATGGTGATGGGGTAGTGACGGGGGCAGATCAGACCCACAAAGGGGGCAGTTGCAGTGGTGCACACCAAAACCTAAATCCCTTCCCAGGCGCAATCCACCTTCACAGATCCATGTGGACCTTTGCCAGCAATATCGCTGGTGCAGGGCCAAGTAGACCCTTCCAGGCCGGCAGGGGCTTACCCTGGGGCAAGGGAACAAATGTTCCCTTACACCGAGGAGGCCTCTTGAGGCCGAAACTCCCCCACGGGATGCAGCACTAGCCGCGTTGGCACCGCTGCATCGCCACGTGGGGAGTTAGGTTCGGGCTGTTAGTCTCTAGATTTCAGTGGAAGAATTAAACTGCCTTCCAATGAAAACACTTGGAATTAAAAGCACTTACCATATTTTTCGGTCGATAAGACGCACTCCCCCCCCAAAAAAAATAGGGGGGAAAAGCCTGCGTCTTATCGAGCGAATCCAAAAAAAAAAAAAAAGAAAGGAAAAAAATACTTACCGGGGGAAATAATACCTGCAGAGGCTCGCGCAGGCCTCTCCGATCTTCATTTCGGCAAAAAACGGCCATTTTCGGCCATTTCCGGTTTTCACGAAAACCGGAAATGGCCTAAAATGGCCGTTTTTGCCGAAATGAAGATTGGGGAGGCCTGCAGAGGCCCGTGCAGGCCTCCCCGAAGCCCTGGAAAGTATTTTTTGAGGCGGGGGCAGCGGAGGAGTCGGAGTCACTGCTCGCTGCCTCCTCGCTTGTCAAGACTGCACTTTGCAGTTTGCAGTGGGTTGGGGGGCAGCCGCGGCAGCCGGACATCAGCAGAAGCACCTGGGCTAGTCACTAAGGAACCTGAAGGGAGGAGAATGGCCACCTCGAGCAACTCCAGTTTGTCTGGCTCCTCAGTTTCCTCTGGTAAGTTTGCATCTGACTCCCCTCTGTTTCATTTTCTGCCTCCTCATGGCAGGATTCTACATGTCTCCTCTCCTGATATCGTCTCACGCATCCCAGCAGTCCCAAGTACAGTACAGTTTATTGGTGGCATTTTCGGTTTGCCTTGTCTTAGGAGCGATCATGCCTGCTGCGATTGAGTCTTCCCAGTTAAGTTATTCGCTCTCACACACCACTAGGAAATCTTTACCAGAATGCTTTGATTCCACTTTGCATGCTAAAGAAGGAGTTGTTGGATGCATATTTTTCTTGGCTATTTGAGTTTGGCAGCAGAACAAAGTCCAGTATCCTAAATCTTCTCTCCTTTCTTCCTAATGATAATAGGACCACAGGTTTGTCAGAGGCTGCTAACCCCCCCCCCAACCCAGATCATAATTATATATGTAGATTTTCTTTATCGGGGGAAAAAGGCAAAATGTTAGGGATAATGTTCTGGAGAATGGGTTTCTAGAATGAGAGAATCTGCAATCTCTAAAAATATCTATATTTGGCTGAGCAATTCCTTCCAGGTGTGATTAAGGCTGTTCAGTTGCCAAACTCTATGAAGCAAACAGTGTCACATCTGAAAGACCCAATTTCACCTTCCATTTCCTTTCCAATGTCCATTTGGATGATTTTGTTTTCTTTACATTTTTTATTTTTATTTTTATTTAAAAAAAACATTTTTCCCTATTTTTTGCTCCATATGATGCATGCGTCCTATGGTCCGATGCGTCCTATGGAGCGAAAAATACGGTAACTTAGTTTTAAAGGTAAACGTTCCCCTTGGTCGAAAGCCGGTTATTACCGACTCTAGGAGCAATGTTCATCTCCGTTTCAAAGCCGAAGAGCCAGCGATGTCCAAAGACACTTCTGTGGTCATGTGGCCGGCATGATTCAAAGCCAAGGTGCACAGAACACTGTTACCTTCCCGCCGAGGCGGTACCTGTTAATCTACTTGCAATTTCTTGCTTTTGAACTGCTAGGTTGGCAGGAGCTGGAGCTGAAAATGGTAGCTCACACCATCACGCAGCACTCAGGTCTTGAACTGCTGTCCTGCCTACCTCCTGGTCTGCAGTTCAGCATCTTAACCACTAAGCCACCGCAGCTCCACTTAAAATTTAGTTTTAAGAGACTATTAATATTTCACTTAAAACTTAGTTTTAAGAGACTATTAATATTTCAGATACTATCACATCAGAAATATGCAACCCTCATTCGAATGATGAATAATTTTACCTGGAAAGAGTGGATGAAAAGAACAGAAAATATCTGAGGGCCTTGATTGTTGGGAAATTGGAGTAAACGGGGATTAGCACGGTTGTGAAACTTATGGTAACCGCCCCCACCGTAGCAACGCCTCTGTGGTTGACCATATTTTGAGTTTCGCTATGAATTTAGACTGTTGGATTTCAAAAGCTATGTTTTGTTTCAGTTTCCACGAATCTCCAGGCACCTGAATGCCCTTGTTGGAATAAGGTAAGAGTTGTGGTGGTGCTATAAATAAACTAGGATGGTTTTTGTGGGATATCTGTAGTGTTATAATTTCTGACCAAAGTATTTGGATGATCATGAGCTGATGATCATGATCATGAGCTGTTGGTTGGTCCATATTTGTGGCAACAGGTGCCCTGAATACAGCACAATGGGTTGTCTTATCCTAACCTTACACACTGTGAGCAGAAGGCCTTCTGTTCATGGAAGGACAGCTGCACTCACAGAAGGAAACCTTCTGCAAGTGCAACTCTCCTTCTGTGAACAAAAGGTCTTGTATGAACAGAATGGATATGATGCATTGATTTAACATGTGCTCCCTTCTTCCCTTGCTTGGTGTGTTAGGAATTCAGCTACACTCAACAAACGGAAAGGTTGAGAGGAGAGGCAATGCATTTCCGCATTTGTGTGTGCATATGCATATATGAATGATGGGGCAAGAAAGAGCTCCAGCATTTCTAGGCTCTTCACCTGCTCCATGCACTGAGCAACCTGCTCCAATGTCCCCTCTCTGCCAGAACAGCTGGAGTAAGTTCTGTTTGGACTTTAGAACTCTCTCTCTCTCCCCATCCACTGGCTTGAAGTCCTGGATTGTCCTTGTAAGCACAGCACAATGGCATAGTGCATGGTGTGGGGAAATGGCAGGTAATGCTTTCCCTATTGAGGAAGACAGGGATCTTGTCTATTTAAGGCAGATGACAGAAGGTAGCCAAGTGAGTCTTTTGCAGCAGAAGCAAACAAGTGTCCTGTGGTCCTACCACATTGTAGGATGAGCAGATGAATGAGTCCCTGATTTCATGGCAGATATTATTAGGTCCTGTAATCCTGTTGCCTGAGTAGATAAGGAGACAGAGTGGGTTTGTTGCAGGACCGAACCCCTAGGTTTGTGTCTGTGTTAGGTAGTCCATTGTTTCTGATGAGTAGCTGCAGGCAGTTGTCATAAGTGAGAACAGCCCTATCAACAGGGTCTGTGAGGCAGCAGTATCATTGTGTTCACTGTCCAAAATAGATGAGAGAGAGAGAGAGAGTTTATGTTATATTCCATCCAGTAGAGGGCAGCAGACAGATAGTGTGTCCTGCATGGAAAATTGGGGATGCACACAGCACATTTTGTTTAGCATTAAATGCCTGCCTGGGTCAAGATGTTTTGACTTACAGTAGGTTACAGTGATGAGGTACTTTATGAGTAACCAAGTGTTTTGGATAACCAAAGTTCAGAGGCTTGTATCCGTTGCCTCCTACTTGCACAGTGTGGCAGGGTGAATTGAACTGCTTAATGGTTTTATTGTGACTTTTTATTGAGAGATATGAAGGTTGACTTTTTTATTTTTTATCATTTTATTATAATATGATGACTTGTCATATTCTTATAACTGACTATGGAGATAAGCAAGAAGAGGAATATGAAGAGAGATATTTAAACAACTGGACAAAAAGAACAACTGCCTGGTATTCTGAAGGAGTGTCTAGCATTGCTGAAGATTTTAGATGATTTGAAGCTGCTGCTGAAGACCTGAGAGTGGAAGTGCATTTGTCTTCTTCTATAAATTGTGTCAAATGGAAATATTAATTTTCAGCCAACTTATGATTGTATCCTGAGGCACAGTGGTAAATTTCGCAGTGTAGGACCTTATCATGACACGTCCCTGCTAAGATTATAAAACAAAAACAAAATCTTTAAATTTCTTCAACAGAGTGTTTTCTTCTCCTGCCCCTTATTCCTATTTTGAAATGTATTATACAATAGTTCTTTTAAAGATCTAGTTCATTTAATCTCAAACTCTTGGAGCAGGTTGCAGTAGTTTAGCACAAATACATAAACATTGAAAAATGGAATCTGAAAGAAAACCTATTCCAGACAAATATAAAAAGTGTATAAAGATGCAATTCTATCCACACTTCCCTGGGAGTAAGCCCCACTGAGTACAATATGACTTATTTCTGAGAAGACATACATAGGATTGGGCTCTTAGAATGCTAACCTCTGCATGTTTACTCAGAAGTAAATCCCACTGTGCTTAATATGACTTAAGGTAAAGGTAAAGGTGACCCCTGACAATTAAGTCCAGTCGTGTCCGACTCTAGGGTGTGGTGCTCATCTCCATTTCAAAGCCGAAGAGCCAGCGTTGTCCGAAGACGCCTCCGTGGTCATGTGGCCAGTATGACTTTCCTTGCCGCAGTGCGTAGCATGCAGCTGGAACACGGAGCGCTGTTTACCTTCCCGCAAGCGGTACCTATTTATCTACTCGCATTAACATGCTTTGGAACTGCTAGGTTGGCAGGAGCTGGCCAAGCAACGAGCGCTCACCCCATCGCGGATTCGAACTGCCGACCTTTCGATCGACAGCTCATGGTTCAGCGGTTTAACCCACTGCGCCACCCGCTGGCCATGCTCCGCCAGTCTAGGGTGTTGCAAAAGTGCCATAAGAAACTTTTGTGGCACCTCTAGAGTAAGTAGCACCGGTGTAGAGGCCTGTGGTGCTCACTCCGCTGCCCTCCCTGGACCCAGACCTCGGATGCAGGTAGGTCCTGTGCCAGGCGGCAGGAGGGGAGGGGGAGGGAGGGCAGGAGTGGAGGGGCCATTGGTCAGCCCTGCCTGGGAGGGGTGGGGATATTGGCACTGGGTTGCGCCAATATCCCAAGTCCCATTGATGGGCTGGCCTTACACGCCCTCCCCACTTGTGCGCCAGCTCCAGAGGTGCATTCAGGGAGACCCATTGGGGCCTCTGGAGCTTACACCCCTTCCCCGGTGAGCCCCAGCTGTGCCGGCACGGGCTGCATCATGTGCAGGATTGGGCTGCCCGTCTATGTTTATGTCTATGACCTTGTGCCTATGATGACTTAGGCTGAGTAGACATGCATGGGATTGTGCTGTTAATTAAATTTCTTTGAACAAGTATTTTTGTAGTTTTCCATAAAATTGTAATAGTTTTGTACTATATGATTTTGCCTTTTGATATTTGCACTTTGGGGGGAGTTAAGGACTGTATTTTTTTTCTTGGTTGCATTAATTTTTATACATGCTTTTTCTTACTTGAAGATGATCATGTAAGAAAAAGGTAACAAATAATCTTCCACCTAACTTAACATGATGAGCTGATTACATGACATCATGTGTAACAAATCCATTCCTTTGAGACTTTAAATTTTGTTTACATCTGCTTACAAACATTGCAAATTTGCATATGAAACAAAGTTAAAAGAAATGACAAATACAATAGAGGACAGGCTTTGACCTTGATAAACTGAAACACTGGACTGCAAGTGATGAAAAAGGACAAAATATTGTACACTGGAAAGAAAATGATCTACAAATGAGGGGGAAATGACTCTAGCACTGCTGTGAAAAGAAGCTGAGGACTGTGTAATCGATAATAGCCTTCCAGTTCCAAGAAAGTTTGATCATAAGTTCAGGCTTCACATTCTTTATTCACTGTTGCAGCAAACCCTACTTATCTAGTAATCTATTTGTCTTGTGACTATTCCTTAATGCTAATTTGCACGTGTTCTGAACATTTCCCAGGTCAGTGAAAGACTTCTGGAAGAACAACGCTGACCAGATGGTAATTTTTGTTTTCTTATTACAAAAAAACAAAAACACCCAATAGTTTTTTTCGTTGAAACCAGCCTTTAGAGGTCTTACAGCGCAATCCAATTTAACTTTTGTGCCAATTTAACCAGCGGCGCAGCGAGAACAGGAGGCCCTAGAACGGAAAAGGGATTCAAATCCCCTCCAAAAGAGGAATTCAAAGGGGATTTGAATCTCTTTTCCTTTCTGGGGCCTCCCGTTCTTGCTGCGCCGCTGGTTAAACAGGCACAAAAGTTAAGTCGGATTGTGCTCTTAGCTTATTTATTTTCCAAAACTATTTTGGAGGCGGGGGGGGGGGAGTTGAGGAGCAAGGCTTTGACATTTGGATGCATTTTTGACAGGGCTGATGAGACAGAACCATTGGGTGTGAGCAAGAGGTGTGTAATGACTTTTCGGCGAGGGATCAAAACGTTTTTGTTTCGTCTAGCGCAGTGGTGGGGAACTGGCGGCCCGCGGGCCGTTTCCGGCCCGTGGGGCGATCCAGCCCTGCCCACGCGAGACTCGGCCCGCGCCAGACCAGACCGGGCCACCGCGTGCCTCCTCCTTCTAAAGCGGCTTTCGTGTACAGCTGCGTTCTGCGCATGTACCTGAAAGCCATTTTAGAAGGAGGTGACGCTGCATCCCCGCGCTCACCTCGGCGACTCCATCTGAAACCGTGGTTCTGGACATGCGCAGAAGGCCGCTAAGGCCAAGAGAGGGCAATCTCGGCCTCAGCGGTCTTCTGCGCATGTCCAGAACCGCGGTTTCAGAAGGAGGACTCGATGAGGAGCGCGGGGCCGGCGGTGGCGGCCCAGAGCCTAAAGGTAAGGAGAGCGGTATGGGGGGGGGAGTGTGCGTGCGCAATGGGGGGTACACGCGCACGATGGGTGGCAACCTTTGCGGTGGCCCGCGACACATTTTCCCCATGGGAAAATGGCCCACCACCGTAAATAGGTTCCCCACCCTTGGTCTAGCGTTTGCGTGATGGGTTGTGGTCTGCCTCCTGGTCTCAAGATCCTCTGCCATGCTGCTTCTCTGCTCCATACTGTCGCCCCCCCCCATAGATTTTATTGTTTTTAAATTTAGTTATGTATTGTTTAAACTTATTTTATGTATTATTTTAAATTATGTATTTTAATTTTTGTTGTAAGCCGCCTTGGGCTTTTGCCTTTGGCATAGGATAAGGCGGGGTATAATTTTTTAAATAAATAAATAAATAAATGTGACGTGGTGGGAAGAGGGTAGAGAAAGCAGGAACAGTAGTGAGATGAACGAAGTACCAAGCATCTCTTGGCGTCTCCTAGCCTCCTTCTGTATTTGGAGCTTTTAGCACAGTCTAAGCTTTTCCCCACAGCTATGGTCACTAAAGCCTTGTTGAGTTACTTGGGCTGCTGATCAGCAACTATTAGATTACAAGTGCCAGGATGTAAGTAAATATCTAACTAAATAATCAATGAGCTGATCATTGCATTTTGCATAAAATAGTCATACCATTTCTGTCTGTTTTTCCACAGGCTTACCGTGATGAATTCATTGCAGAGTGGAGGAAGCTGAAGTTGGATGTTGTGCTCTGTCCTGCTTTGGGACCAGCCTTTAATCTGGGATATGCTGGCAAACTATTTGGTACTATCTGATCATCCCATTCTATGGCTATGTAGAGCAGTGCAGGATACACTTCCATGCTGTAGTAGTCATTCTGGGCCACCTGCTCTGCTAGCACTCTTGGTCTTGTCCAACTTTGCTTTGGCTGTTGCAAGCAGCAGGTTGGAATACATGAGGTACTGATGCCTCAAAGCAGTAGATTGTGCTTTGGAGCAGAGTTTAAATAGTCAACTTTTAGTCATACTCCCAGCCCTGACCCAAATATTCACATGGACTGACGTGTGAAATATTCACATGACAAATATTCACATGGCTTATGGACTGACAGCCCAATCGGGTGGGTCCTCCCGGCCGCGCCGCGACTCGGGAAAAACTGTAATGCTGCCTGTCATAAGCTGCTGGTCACAGCAGCTGATAACGGGCAGCAGCTCGCGTACCCCAGGTTGAGAACCCCTGATCTAAATCACTAGAGCGACCATCTTCTGGCTATTTAAAGAGCGTTCCCCACCCACCCATCCACTCACTCCAAAGCCATCCTTGTCTCTTAACATAAAGTGTTCATTTGGACCTTGCACAGTGAATGATTTTGTGAATCACCAAATGAGGACGGAAGGATTATTTGTGTAGGGAGCTGTGTGTTGTGCTGACTCTCGTACAGCATTTGCATGTTGGCATCACAAAAGCAGAGGTCTGATTCTGTTACATGAGAAATATTGTTTTCTTTGTTCTCTTCCAGTTGCTACTAGCTATACCCATTTATACAATGTCTTGAATTTTCCTGCTGGAGTTGTACCAGTGACTACAGTTACACAGGCAGATGAGGAAGAGCTGAAGATGTACAAAGGGCATTATGGAGACCCCTGGGACAAAAGAATGAAAGAGGTCAGCCGTTAGTATCATTGGAGGTTCCCAATCTGTTGTGCTGAACTATGGCAAAGTTACCCTTCCTTTCTAATGCCTCTAAAATCAATGAGATTTTGTAGCAGGATGAACATGGCCCCTTTGGGTGGAAAGTTGAAGTTTGTGCACTTAGGATCACAAGCCTGACCTAAGACCTGGGTGCGAAACCTGGAAGGGAACATTAGCATTATTATGGCACAAACATCTTCCATCTTGATGGACACCTTTGTGTCATATAGCTCAAAGTCCAGAACAAGTATCAAAATATGACTGTCCTTGCAGCCATGTATCCAGGTACTAAATGGCTACCTAAGTTGGAAATGTATTCTGAATGTTTTCTTTATCCAGCTGAAGACAGGCCTTCTACCATCCCAGTGGGTCTTGAACAGAAAGCCAAACCCAACTGAAACAATGGCATGCAGTTTTAGAGGCATGTGTGTTTTTAAAGATGCTAGCTCCAAACTGGCCTGCTTCCTCAGCAATGGAATTTATTTATTTATTTTTCACATTTTTATACCGCCCTTCCTCCAAGGAGCTCAGAGTGGTGTACATATTTCCTCCCCTCCTTTTTGTCCTCACAACAACCCTGTGAGGTAGGTGGGGCTGAGAGATAGTGACTGGCCCAAGGTCACCCAGGAAGCTTCGTGGCTGAGCGGGGATTTGAACCTGGATCTTCCAGGTCTAAGTCCGACTCCCAAACCACGACACCATCCTAGTACTATCTGATCATCCCATTGTGTGGCACCCAATTTTACCCTGGGGGGAAAAAAATCCAGAAAGGCTGAAGTTCTAAGTTTGTAAACCTCAATGAGTTTGACTTCCCTCTTTTTCTCCCTTGTCTTTGGGGCTACGCTCCTGGCAAATCTTGCCTGTTGAACCCTTCTGAGTCCACTGGGGCAAGTCAGTTGCAATACAGAAGTCAGGGCTGGCCTGTCCATGAAGCCGGATGAAATGCTTGTGGTGAGCAGTGAGCTGGGGGAGTCAGCAAACTGACAAGAGGTGCCCCACATCCTGTGACTGCTTGCTGCTTGCTGCTCTGGCTTGCTGCTCTGATCTTATTCTCACTTGCTGAGAGAGAGCAGGAAGGGGGTTGGGCTATGGCAGCCCCCTTCTTTCTTCAGCACAACTGGAAGCCCCCCCCCCCAAAAAAAACCCTCACCTTGCACCAGTGTTGCCTTGGCCATCTGGATGCTCCGTGCTCTGCACTCCACTCTGCCCTACTGATTTTAAACAGCATTGGCCCAGAGGAAGGGAGGACAGACTAAGCTGCTGCAGGTAAGCGGGCAGGATCACTGTGCTCAGCCTCTTCCTGCCTACTTGGCTGCTTTGCTGCGCAGTCAGATGGTCAAGGATGAAGAGGAGGAGGCGGCATCGGTGGCCCCAAAACGTCCACTGGGCCTGACAAGAGTTTTCTTTCCCATCCCTTCTTTTATGGGATAGTGTGGTGATTCGGTATGGTTTATTTAAGCAGAGACCAGAAAAAGCATTAACAATCGCACCAACTGGATTCACTCTTTAAAAAGGATAAAAAGTGACTATATTCTTCTACTATGATTACAAAACAAGTAAGCAAAATACTACAGTTTTACAAGCTTCCGAGTCAAAGATGTAAAATAAAGAGTGGATAAATGTTCCAGTTGTCTCTTCACGTATGCATACTTCCTTAGATGTTTCATGAAGTAGGGCCCTTTTATCTTAGCTTCTGGACATTTTCCCCCTCTTTAAATCATATTCAAAATTTGAGGTTCATCCAGTCTAACAGCGCAATCCTAACTAAGATCCGGCTGGCGGCCCATGGCCGCTCACCGGATCCTGTGCACCAGCAGCCAGCGTGGCTGCCGGGGAAGGAGATGCTCATCTCCTTCCCCGAGTCTAACCGGGGCTAGGACCTATTGGCCTCCTCGGATTTCCACCAGCTATTTTGCTGACGGAAGTAGAGGAGGCCGTGTAAAGGCTACGGCGCCTGACAGGTCAGGATATGGCCGAAGGCCACCCCCACCCCCTCCCTGGACGCCGGGGCCAATGGCCACCCTACCAGCTCCAGCGATCCGCCCCCCCCCCCGGCTGCTGGATCCAAACTTACCTGGGTCAGGTCCTCCTGGCACCAGAGCCGGCCTTCCCGGCTCTTGAGGAGGCGCAAATGTGCCTTATGGCACGTTTCCGACTCCTTCCAGCACCGGAACGCTCGTTCTGGCGCCGGAAAGTTACAGAGGATTGGGCTGTAAATGTAACCAGCAGGTTCTTCTGAACTCTGTCCTAGAGGGTGTATCTCTGTTGGAGTAAAGGGAGAGGAAATAAAGGGGAGCCTGGAACAACAAAATCCACTTTCCTTATGTATACCTTTCTATTTATCTCTTCTGGCTAGTTCTAAACTGGAAATTTCTGGCTAAAGATCACCATGATGAACAACAATCTCTAGGTCATGTTATCTTTGGGAAAGACAATGGCTCTTTATATTCAATGTGAACAATCTTCCCATCTATGCTCCTGGCAGAAATGTGGTCAAGTGAGCTTGTGTTATCTGATTCTGAACTTGAAAAATGTGGGGAGGGAGAACTAGCTCTTGAGTAGAAAGACAGGGCAAACCAAAAATGACAGGAATGAGAGAAAATGTTGTTTTTGTTATCCGTACCTTGACAATACCAGGCTGCTTTGTATCTTTCCTGCAGGCTGTGGAAGGTGCTGTTGGGCTTCCCGTGGCTGTCCAGTGTGTGGCCTTGCCCTGGCAGGAGGAACTGTGCCTTCGGTTCATGAAGGAGGTAGAAAAGGTCTCCCAGGAGAAGAGGGGGAGGATGAAAATCTGAGCCTGCTCCAGAGGAGCCTGTACAGAATTCACTGTATCCACTAATAAACAGTTTTGTTGACTTCTTTGGCTTATTGCTGGGTTACATTTTCACCAATGTTATAAGAGAGGGTTGGTTTCTGGCTGAGGGCTCGTAACCATCAGAGCACACACCTTGCTGGGTCAACCCCTGCATCCTTTGTATCAGTGGTAGTGCCCAAAGCACCATCAGGGGAGAGGTGGGCGCACCATGCGGGGCAGTGCAGACTTTGCCCCAGGGCACCTAGAAATCTGGCACTAGCATTGTGGCCCTGGCAGGTCCACTCAGCACACGACAAAGTCCCTAGGGAACATGGTGCCCGGACCTTGGTTTTCTAGTAGCTGGCATTTCCCCCCATGATGTAGTGCTGTTCTGGGGCCCTGTGGGAAGAAATGGTGGCTACAGATGGAGGCTGCCAGTTTTTCCTCACAATGCTCCAGAATGATGCTTCCATTCAGGGGCCGTGCAAGCCAATCTGCTGGCTGTGAAACGGTGCCAAATTCTGCCACCCAACCTCCACCAGCACCCTTCCCATGCTACTGAACCACACTCTCTGTCCTCCTCCTCTACCACCTTCTCTGCTGCTTTTGCTTCTTGTAAAGTGGCTGGGCGGAGAGGATACTGGGAGTGAAACCTTTCCCCTCCCAGTATCCTTCCTGCACAGCCACTTTCTGAGAAGTGGCCGGGAAGGAAAGGCACCTTTTCCAGTGTCCCATGAACCCATGATCCTTGGCACTGGTGCTGGAGGAGGAAGTAAACCCCCACCCCCTTCCCATGCTCTTTCCAAGAAAAGCACATGCAAAGAGCCTGGGGCAGCCGTCCAGTGGTGCCACTGGGCGGGTGGCAAACTGGGGGAGGTGGCAGGGCATCCCCCCTGGCAGTTCGTCACCGCCTCCAACCTTCCACTCAAAACAAGTGCTTCAGCTGGCCTCATCTCGGGGCCACACCTGTTTACCTTGGGAGCATTGTGATGACAAACATTGATTGTGGCCATCAAGAGGAGCAAAAGAAACTCACTGCTACTGCTTCCTCCCAGGTAAGTCCCCCCATGAACCCTGGGAGCCTAACAGAGCTAGGCACCTTGCCAAGGGCCCCCTCAAGCCCTATGTTGATGTGTAGTTTAAACCAAGGTAATTAAAAAAAACCTCACACAACCCATCCATCCACCATTGTAGCCTTATATATTTTGACCAGGATTCTGTCAATACTTGTGGATGTTGCGAATACTTCTGTTTCCATTGCATTTAGACTTTGATTGGGATACCACAGATCATGTAATGCAGCACTTGCTGCTGGTCTTTTGCATGGTTGGCCTGTTGTGTCATTATCGCTACAGGAAATTCTCTCCTGTGATGTAATGTATTAGTCATTTCATTAAACAACACTTCTCAAAGGGCATTACAATCTTCATTTTTAAACCACTCTGTCATGAGCTGGGTAGACTAAAGGCCTATAAATTGCCCAAGGCCACCCCATAAAGTTTGTGGCTGAATTTGAACCTGGGTGTCAGGTTCCATATCAGCACTCCACACTCAGCGCTGGCCTTTAGCTGCTGAAAGATAAGATCTAGGAATCACAATCTCCTCTCCAGTCCTAGTGCCAACATTTTGCATTCTCAGATTCTGTGTCCACAATCTCCTCCCCCTACCTCAATACTTCCTTGACATTGCTCATCACCAGAGGTGGTGTCGGGTGAGCCAGATCGGGCACCGGCCAAGCGTCCAAACCCATCAGAAGCCCCCCCTTTGACCCCTCCAGTACTGGTGGCAGTAATGGTGTGAGTTGGTCAAGAGATTCAGGCTGCTGCCACACCTGGTGTCCCCATTTTCAAGTGGGAGTGTTCCCAGCAGAGGCATCACTAGGGTTTGCAAGAGCTCAGGGCATCACCCCCATGATAGACCCCAGATGTGAATAGGGAGAAACAAGGCTGGGCTGAGCTGGGTTCTATAAAAGATGCCCATCAGGCAGGACTCTGTATTTCTACAGATTACTCCTGGTCAGTGGTGTCACTAGGGTGACTCATGGTGTCACCCCCATTAACTTTATTTATTTTAATATATAACAGTACAGGTCACCCAACAAATCAGTAACCAACTCGGCTCTCGGAACAATCAGTCTCATTGGTCTGTTTTGAGTTAAGAAAATCCACTTTTTGTTAGATAAGGCAGTTGTTTTATCTTTCCGGTTATTTGGCTATAACTTTTGATAGAATACAGATAATTATTTCATTGAATTCTACATGAAATTATGCATCGAATTATATATAACATGATGGTATTATTCATAAATACAAAGTTTTCACAATTTTGGGTACTAGTGGTGTCAACCCCCCCCCCGAGGGTGTCACCTGGTGCGGTCCACACCCCATGCACCCCCTAGTAACGCCACTGGTATTGAGAGCTTGGGAGGCCAGCCTGACTATGTGGGCCTTCCAATGAGCACAGGCCCTTGGCCAGTGCCCGACAGCCAAATTCTATTGCCACTCCTGAGTGTCACCCATTCATGTGTCCCTCAGAGACTTTTAATGTGCTAACTCAGGAGAAATGCACACGTTGTCAGGTCACTTGCATAATAATCCAGTGCATGTTTACTTAGAAGTAAATCCCACTCCATTCAGTGGGATTTACTTCTATGTAAGTATGTGTAGGATTACAGCTCTAGTAAGAATATGATAATAATTGTACTTTCCACTGAACAGCTGAATTTAAAATAGGAGGTAGTGCTTCTAGGACAGGGAAAAAAAGTGCAGTCTCTGAAGCTCTGCCTCTTTAGTCATGCTCCCTAGATCACCTTGCCCAGCTAGTAGATCTAGTCACACCCCACTATGAATGACTCCAGGAACTCATATACTTCAAGGTGTACGATGCAGAGGAGAAATTACCGTGAGTGTGGCTTTCTGTGGGAAGAAGCTGGAGAATGGTGGGGGAGAAAAAGTGAAATGGAAGGATTTGATGCATGTGATTGTGTCTGCTCGACACAGTATCTGGTGGTGGTGGTAAGGGCTCCTCCAGGAATGTTCATGCAGTGTTTGCCAGCGTCAAGTCTGGCATGCTAGCATGCTTGGATCTTTCTGTATGTGTAGGTAGACTCTCTCTCTCTCTCTCTCTCTCTCTCTCTCTGTGCCTTTTTAGATATGTGGAACGGCTTCAGGCACCTGTATACATGGGGTGGGTGGGTCCCCCTTCCACTAGCTGGCAACTTAATATTTGCACAGCACATTTGTGCATATCTGTCAGAACAGACAAGTGGTGCCTGGTGCAAGTGAAGAAAGCCTCTCTCGGCCATGGCATTGTCGTAAATGTAGTCTCTAGAGAGGCAGTGTGCATGGGGCGTGAAAAGGGGGGCTCGGTGATGGTGGTAAGCTGGAGAGGAGTACCAACAGACAGGAACTTGTGACAAAGCTTTGCTTAGCAGTGATCGTGCAGCATCAGGGAAGCCACAGGGATTATTCACCTCCGTTGTCCATTTGCATGGCAGTAAAGCTACACATTTTTGCGCTCTTGTCTTTCCTCACTGCCTTGCCCTAAGTAACAACACCCATTTCTTTCTTTCTCTATTGGAAGAACATTTCTTCATTTTCAGACAGACATGGGATATCCCGACCCTTGCATGTTTTATTCAGTTCCCTATCCAAGCCAGTGATTTGTATCTCATACTTGCATTTTAAAATTAAAGCCCCCACTTTATGAACAGCAGAATTCAGTGAGTATGTAGTCAGAAATAAGTCTTGCAGAGTTCAATGGGACCTACTCTCAGGTAAGCATGTATAGGATGGCAGCCTAAGGCTGCCATTTTATACACACTTTCCTGGGAGTAAGTCCCATTGGACATAATGGGACTTACTTCTGAGTAGACATGCATAGGATTGTGCATCCAATCAATGTATGCTGTATCTTATCTGAGCATATTTTACTTGGGCGGGGGGGGGTGCGTAAAAAAAATCTGTATTTGATTTAGGAAAGATCTATTTATTATGTGTGCTATGAAACTGTCTCGGTGTTGCATATGTTACAATGGTTAGATCAGGGGTGGCCAACCTTCCACCATCCATGAGGGCCTCTGTGTTCTTAAGAGTTGTGTAGAAGACAGAAACTTGACAGCTGCAATTGCTGATGGTGCTGCTAAAGCAGCTGCACCTGCTGAAATGCCCTCACCTATACAACCATTAAAGGGCCAGGAGCATTCATGTTGAAAGGTTGGCCACCTCTGGGTTAGATAATGTGAAAAGAAATACAGTAGTTCAGTGTTGAGGATTGATACTAGTTAGTTTTGATCTGTTCTTTGGGAAACTGGGTGTGACTATCCGCATTCTACGTTGTGAAATCATTTGACCTTTGGGCAACAAACAATGTAAATTCATAGGCATAAGTACCTGGCTGAGGTGAGGGAGGGAGGCAGCTGCAAGCAGAGGAGTTGCCCCATAAGACTATAACATGTGTGTGCATGTTTGTGAATGTGTGTCTGTTGTGTGCATATGTGAAACAGACAGAAAGGGTTATTGAGCCCTTGTGCCAGCTTTGTAATTACAATTGATACTTTCGTTAATCTTTAACGTAGGGTCAACTTTGCTTTGAGGTACAAGCTGCATCAGAGCGTGAAGAGCATTCCCTCTGTTCCAAGGACAGGAACTTCTGGGAGGTTAAGGTAAAGGTATCCCCTGCTCAAAAGCCAGTCGTGTCCGACTCTAAGGTGCGGTGCTTATCTCCATTTCTAAGGCCGAAGAGCGAGCGCTGTCTGAAGACGCTTCCGTGATCATGTGGCCAGTGGCGGCATGACTAACAGAACGCTG